>JAWNMR010000493.1:16345000-18745000 GCA_035043845.1 Drosophila picticornis
TGTGCATGTTCAGGTTAAAGTGGTTAAATAAACGCACGCGTGGCGACACAAATGAAACGTGACGAGTGCCACTGACGACGACGACGACGACGACAACGTCGACTATCGCAGCCAACCCCTCCACAAAAGGCCAAAGAGGGGCAGACAGAGAGATAGAGAGAGAGGGAGAGGGCGGGAGCAGGTAGTGGGTTGGATTGGATTGTGCGCGTTGCATTCGTAATTCGTGCCTGGCATGTGTAAGACGAGAGTCGAAGTCGAAAGGCCGCCAATTGTGGACTCACTGAACCAGCCACACGTGCCACGCACTTTAATCATTTCGACACAGACTTTAACGAGGAAACTCGCATTAGAACGTGGCAAGTGGGAGGAGGGAGGAGGGTGGAGTGTAGAGGGAAATGGGAAGTGACAAAGCATACAAATTTCACAGATTCGAATTGAGCGGGAAGTGGAAAAGTTGCCTTGTGCCAAAAATATTTCTCAAAAAGAATAATTTAAAGACTGTTTTGACTAAAGAATTCTGTTTCAATAATTCACTAAACAAAAAGGTTATTTTTATAATTATTCAAAGACGAACCGACTAGTTTCCATAGACAAACAAACGCTGCCCGACCAATTTCAAATACCATAAAAAAAAACCACTCAAAATTTGTTTACAGCAATCAATAATAAAGTAAAGTAAAAAAAAGATCTAATCTTAAACCAGTCGGATTAAAACTTAATTTCCCATTAAATAAATGTCATGTTATGCATTTAGTTGAGTTATAAAATCTCCCACGCAGCTCGCATAAGCTCAACAGACACCCTCCCACACCCAACCACACACACACAACAAGAGTGGGTCCCACTGGCCACTGGATGATAATTAACCTGTGCGTGGAATGTTTTCAGTCTCCATTTGGGGGCTGCTCAGCAATGAAATAACCAAAAATTAACCAAAAGTATTTTTACTCTTTTAATAAACATGGAAAAGCACAGACACAATTAGAGTCAGCTGCTTGTCAGCTTGGCCAGGCCCGTAAAAAGGTTGATTAAAGTTCGACTTGTCTGCTGGCAGTTGAGCTACTCGCAAGCATTGCAAAATTGCACCCGTAAAGCAAAAACTTAATGTTTAATCTTGCAAATAGAAATCAGAATTTAAGTTTTGTCAAAAAATATGCAAAAATGTTTTTTCAACCGTTTTGCGTAGCTGCGGCAAACTGGGCTCAACCAGTCCACAAGTTTTACGCATTGCTGCACTGCATTTTGTTAATTAAAAGCCCAAAACTATGCGAGAGAGGGAGGGGGGAGGGAGACAGACTGAGTAAGAGATTTGGTTGGTGTGAGACAGAAAATAAAAGGAGACTTGTGTCAAAGGGATTTGGAGGCTTATTTCAGGTGGGTGGATAAAAGATAAAGTTTGTTTGCGAAGACTTTTACCTAATGCCTCGAGGTGCTCAAGTGTGAGTGTATCTCTGTGTATCTGTGTGTGTGTGTGTGTGTGTATCTGTGTGTGTATCTGTCTATCTGCGTATCTGCTCAAACACGCCTGAAAGCACACAAAAGCAACAACAACAGCAACAACAGCAACAACAGCAATAGGCCATCTATGCTGCATGTGGCTATGCATAGCAAATACTTTCGACTGTTGTTGGCCAAGTGGCAGCAGAAGGCAGGGTTGAAGGGTGACAGGCAAAAATACTTTATAGACACTGTTGCAAATACGGCCAGAGACGTCTCATGGCTCATGGCTCATGGCTTGACGCCGTTTCTGAGGCTGTAATGAAGGTTGGTTGCTGGTTGTTGCTGGTTGTTGCTGGTTGTTGCTGTTGGTTGCTGTTGGTTGCTGTCTGTTACTGGTTGTTGCTGTTTGTTGCTGTTCGTTGCTGTCTCTGGCAGCAGCCGCATTTGCCTTTTACTTTGGGCCCTGCGTCTTCCAATCAGTTAACGCCCACAGACAAAGTTTCGCCTGAAACTCAGCCACGTTTAAATATATGCAAATCAGCAGCAGTACAAAACAGCAAATGCCAACAACAACAACAACAATAACAGTTGTCGCCGTTGCCAAGTTGTGAAAATCAAATTAAGCAGCAGCAGCAGCAGCCAAAAAGATGCTGTTGTTGCTGCTGCTGCTGCTGTTGCTGCTGTTGCTGCTGCTGCTGCTGCTGCTGTTGCTGCTGCTGCTGTTGCTGCTGCTGCATGTCATGTGGTGCGTGGGCGTATCCTGAAACTGTTTGGCAGTTGTTGTTGCTGTTGTTGCCATTGTTGCTGCTACACTGCGACAAATGCAGACAGTCAACAATGTTGCTTCGGTCGTCTGGGCTGAGTGCCAACACTTGGATAACTTTTGGGCCAGAAACAGCAGCAGCAACTCCAACTTCAATTCAAACCCAAAAAAAAAAACTCAAAGCGACTGCGACTCTGAAGTGGCAACTTAGTGGCGGCACTGCAGCCACCAACAGCAACCCACACCAAGAAAAAATACAGTGTAAAACAGAGCAAAAGTAACGAGCAGAGCGAAAGAGAGGGGCAGAGGGGGAAAGAGCGGGGAAAACAGAGCGGAAAAACTTGGCAAACTTTAGCTAGCAATTTTCTTCAACTGTTTTCGAGTAGTTCTCAGTGATTTTGGGTAAGCCACCACCCGAAATGAAAGGGTTAAAAGGGGGAAAGACACTAAAGTATTTGACGCCAGAGCAGAGGTGGCAAGGGGCAGATGCGGTGGATGCGGAACAGGGGGGGGGGGGGGATTTGAAATTGAATTGAAGTGTGCTTCAGTGTTGTGTGTTGCCAGGCAGAAGGAAGTAGTTAAGTGAACTCAAGGGAAAAGTTTTCTGGGGCTAAGCCGACGAAAGCAGTGGCGACCAGCTTGCGACTGGCTGGGAAACTGTGCAACCAAGTCGCCACTTCCATTTATACCCTGCTCCAAAGATGTGCACAGCAAATTGCACAACAAATAAATTTAGAATAATAACAATAAATTAAAAGACAGTCATTAAACACAGCCAAGTTGGCTTCGTGACGGAATCGCCTCAATTCTCGGCAAGGCAAATCTGGTTGCGCAAAGAATGTTGTGCAACACTAAACCAGTGTGAGTTAAAGTCACAGTTTTTAACTGAAAATAATAAGTGGATGCAACTCGGTTGAGAAATATTGATTACAGTTTTGTTAGCAACAATGAAAACACAAACCGATTTCAATATTTCCACGGCAACTGCAAAGAGTCAAATGTCAAGGAAAGGTCAGCTTCCATTCAAACATATCGTTAACTATTATCATTATATATATATATATATATATGAGTGTGTGTGTGTGTTTGTGTGTGTGTGTTTGTGTGTGTGTGTTTCTTGAGCTTTCTCCCTCCTTTCCACATCGCCTCAATCAACACGCAGAAAAGCCAAACAAATTTCTTGGCAGTGATAAATGTTTGGCTTGCGAGGTGACAATCAAAGTTTTGTGCGCCGCATGTTGCTGCCACATGCATGCATGACTGCTGTGCCCCACCGCCAACCAACCCAGCTGGCTTTTAGCCGCTCTGCAACTTCTCATACATTTTTGTCTTTTTGGGTTTTTTGTTTCTGGTTCGCATCTCAAAATAGAGCAAAGCAAGCAAAACGTGGACCGTGCCACGCCCACGCACAACAAAGTTAAATAGAGGCACAACCCAGAGAGGGGGAAAGATGGCAGCGGGCGAATGTCAAATGTGGTATGCAAATGTGGCACGGTGGAAAATGTGCGGAATTCGCCAAGAGGCAAATAAAATGAAAAAAAGACACAAATCCAAATTTTCGTGTGATTTGAATTTAGCTCGCTTAAAGAAAAGCATTTCGGTCTGCGTGTTGTTTTGGCAGCTAATTAAACACAAAGCCACAAAACAAAAGATCCCCGAAATATGCACTGACAACGTTTAAGCAGCACACACATGCAACACACACACACACATGCAACACACGTAAACAGCGGGTCTATAAATAATATGGACAGCGTGGCTCGCCAAGCAAACAAATTTAAATTTAAACAAATTAAAAACACAACGAACGAGAGGCAAATAACCATGCAGGAAGCCAGAAAGAGAGAGCTGATCGGGGGCAGGGGCATGTTTGCCGTATAAGCAAAGCGGTTGGAGCTTCATCAATTTGTAGCAGCCAGCAATTTTGCGGCAATAAAATTAAATTTTATTAGACAGGCCCAAAATGCGTTAAAGGCAAATACAACAAAACAAATAACAAATTAAAATCAAATGGAAAAAGTGAAAAAAAATAGAAAAGAAACTTTGACTTGAGTCGCATTTTGTTTTTATTGACGACGACGACCTCGAGCGCAATAACTCATAATGGTATTTATATATATATATATATATAAATATATATATATATTATGATCTACTACTTACATTAAGCATACGACGTGTTGCACATGTCAGCGCCGTCATTTAACAGGCACATTTGAATTTTGAATATGCTCAGTGCATTTTATGGCTTTTTGAATAGGATTTATTTTGGCAATATTCGACAAGCATCTGGCATCTGGCATGGGCCACTCATCTGGATGGGCCTCGTTCTGGTAATGGGTTGAGCATTGAAAAAGTTATGCTATTTATTATGGTATACAGAAAAGTATCTATGGAAATATATGTTTTATGTATCTCAATGAGCATAGCTGCCATTTACAGGGTATGTGTTTAGTCGTTTTGTCAGCAACCAATTGGTGTATTTATAGCACTCTTCAAGCACTTTCCTGCTGTGTCTGTCTGCCTGTCTGCCTGTCTGTCGACATTATACGATTTGACACATGGCTTTTGTTAATTATAACCAATGTTTAATGTACGCTTTTAAGTGGCGTTGCGATGCGTTGGTCTTCTTCTTGTTTTGGAAACTAAATCAAACTATTTTCAAGTGGTGCAAACAAAAAAAAAAATTTTGGTGTTTTGCTTGTGGATATTAAAAATTGATTTGTTTGTTTGTTAAATTTAAGTGAGTGTGCGTGTGTGTGTGTGTGCGTGTGTGTGTGTGCGGGGTATTTAATATTACTCGAGGCTCACTTTTGGCTTTGACGTGCTCAAAATTTTTCATTGAAATTACGCGCTTTTTGGATTTATTTATTTTCTTTTTGGCTGCGTTTCTTTTTATTTTGTTCCCACTCGTTGCCCGCATTTTTCACACGTAATTCTGACAGCTTTATGTGCGTGTGTGTGTCTCTGTGTGTGTGTTTTAGTGTATGTGAGAGTTTGTTGGTTTTGCCTTCCATTTGCCTTATTTTTTGTTTTCTTTTTTTTTGGCATGTATTTCATTTTTGTATGCCAAATGTGCGAAATATCATAAATTTTATGGGCAGCGCGCATGCAAAGCAGAAAAGCAAAGAAGACAAAAAAAAAACACGCACAGAGAAATAAAAAGGAAAAGAAAAGAAGCCCGCAGGCGGCTGGATGATGATGGGGGCGGGGGTGTGCTGGGGTACTGGGGCGAGCTACAATTTTTGGATGAATGAGCAGCAAAGGCAGAGAAATGAAATTCGTATACAGTTTATTTTCCATTTTTATGCGCGTTTTTATTGCGACTACTACGAAAAGACTGGCAAATGGTGTCAAAACTTCGTTGCGTGTCGTGTCTATGACAAATAGCAGAGGAAGAATATAAATATATACATATATATATACATATATATACAGAAGAGTAGAAAGAATAGCTGGATAAGATATGTGTATACTCTTTCCATGCATCTTTTGGAGATTTATTATCTTACAAACTAGCTGCAGTCAGCATTTCTGCTTTCCTTTAATTGACTTTTATCTATTTTTGATCAGTTTCGAAAGTGTGTCAAATGATTGACATAGTCCGAGTACGTCTCGTATTCGTAGTGTATCCAGAGCACTTCAGCACACAACTTGATTGTTGACTTCGAATTGTATGACTTGCTTTGATTTATGTATTTTGTCGTTGTTTTTTTTACTGTTTATATTTCCACATTGTACTTGAGTCGAGCAGGTAAACAAATATTTGCCAAGCCATTCGAATAATGCCTCGAATACGTTTTGACCAATTGAGACATAATTATGAGCATTTCTATTAATATTATTATTATTATTATTGTTGTTGATGATGATGATGATGACAACTTGTCGTTCTCATTTAGCTCGAGTTCTAAATGAATACATTATTTTTATCATTTAATGGGTGAACTCCAAATCACAGCTTAAAAGTCTATTCAAATGCATTTATTGCGAATTCCATCGAATTTCGAATACTTTTGCCAAAACAAACACAAAATAAGTCAAATTTATTCAGTTATCAACACACACAAAATTTCATAAAATCGAAATACCAGCAATAAAATACATTTTTGCCAGAATTTTTGTGAAAATATTGAATAGTTGTCGCTCAGCGGCAAAAGGGGATTATTTTTGCTGTTTCGTCGTTGTTTTTGTTGGCTTTTCCACTGAGTTGGAAATGCTGTACAGAAAAACAAAAAATGAAGAGAAAAACAGAAAAGTTGTACACATTTTGCATGGAATAATTTTCACTTGCCAACACACAGATCCGTTGGGGCTTGAGGGGGAGGATTGTGGGGGGGGGGGGGGGGGTGCCACACATCGTTTGTCGGCACTTTCGGAAATGTTTCATTAATGCAAAACACAAAACGAGTATTACACAAAACTGCGCAGCGCATTTAAAGTTTATTTTGTTCGTTTGTTGCCACCCCCCAAAAAAACAAAAAACAAAATTAAATAACCCAAAAAGTATTTCTATCCATTAAAAACTGATGATAAGCGTTTTATAAAGTTGGAGACCAACTTGTGATTTTAGTGAACTTTTTCCACAATATTTATAATGAGCAAACATTGGAATATTAACACATTCGTCTCGGAAACCATCTTCTGTCCAAAATTGAGTAATGCTGCCACATTTGCCATGTGCAAATTACCACTTGCAACTAGTTAATTTTCATAAAATGTATTTTTTAGTTGCTCACTTTTGCATACTTATGCCAACTTTGGAGCAGCAGTTAAATTTGCCTCTAATTGCAAAAGTTTTTAATTAGATAAAAAAAAATATGCAAAAGTTGTCACCAGTGTTGGAAAGGGAAATAAAAAATAAACTTACTCAATAAGTCAATTACAGTTTGCAGCGCACTCACCTGCAACGAAACAGAGATAAAAGAGACAAAAATTAGTTTTTAATATTAATAATATCGAGTAAATATTGAAATGCAATTTACTGCACATTTCAGCAGAAATGAAGGCAAATATTTCAACAGACAAAGACAATAACAACAACAAAGTTGCCGCTGCCACACAGAGGCAATTAATGTGACGCATAAATAATTTATTGACATTCGCAATGACAATTGAATGGAAGCGCGCAAAAAGAACGATGCAAAAATGGTAGGGCGATGCCAGGACGGGGGAAGGGGGGGTTGGTTTACAAGCGCACAAATAAACTGAATGGCAACACAATTGCACATCTGTCAGCTGGCAGCAACAACAACAACAACAACAACAGCAGCAACAGCAACCAACCAAAACGCAGACAAAGCAATGTTTCTTACAACAAGTTTATCCATTTAATCGCACAACAACAACAACAACAACAACTTAATCGGTTTTTATTTTTCTCTTTTTTCGTGCTGTAGAAAAAAAAACCTGAGCTGCTTATTGGATTGGTTTGGCTTATTGCTGCGTTGCCAGACTTATGAGTTTACTTCAAATATTGCAGTTAATCTGCTGTTATTAAAGAGTTGCCATCCATCATTTTTTCGCTTACGAATTGAGCTGAGTTGATATGAAAAACATTTTTATAGGCCAAATAAAGAAAATCTTATAATTTATTTAAACGAAATCAGCCAAAGCAACTGTTCAGGTTTTTTTTTGTTTAAATTTGTAAAATTTCAAATGATTTCTTTTTTTTTTATGATTTTTTGCTTGAAGTGTTTACGTTGGCAAAGTGATTTGCCTTATCAAATTTATGCATCTGCTGCTAACTAAAAGTGGCAATGGTTAGAAAATTGCGTTTTCAAGTTGACATTTGACATTTGACATTTTGGCTGACACACATTTGCCACACAGACGACAGCAATAAGTGCGGCAGCTGATGGGTGGCTCAGTTGAATTACGGTACTTGAGGGCCGGCGTTGACTATGGGTCAAGACGATGAAGTTGGCCAATAGCAGCAGCAAGAGCAGCAGCAACAGCAGCAACAGCAACTTTCTAAATGCACACTTAACCGTTGTCATTTAACTGCTTTCTGGCCATCCATCAACCAACAACTGCCACAGCAACCACAAACAAAGTGCAAGTCATGCGAGTGAGGATTCGTGCCGCAGAAGGAGAGAAAAGAAAATGACACGCCTCCCCCCGCCCATATGAGGGGCCCAGCAATCTCTAACTGAAGCTGCAACTAACTTAAAACACTGCGTTATGAATTGAGTCCGTTGACTCGAGGGCGACTCAAGTAGCTTCAATTAGACCCCAGCCGCAACGGCGACAATGTCATTATGGAGCTCTCCAGATTGACTTTTAATGACCGGAAATAAAATAATAAAAACAAGAGCAACGAACAGGCAGCGTCAACAACGGCACAGCCAACGGCACAAAGTTGAGCAAGAGCCAAAAAAAACGAGAGAAAAAAATGTTGGAAAGTCATAAAAAAAAACTACAACAAGAAAATAAAACAAAAAAAAAATGTATAAAAAAAAGAAAATAAGCACACACAATGAGAAAAGTTGGCTGTTTTTCATCTTCCCTTCGCCCACTCAGCCGGCGGCAGCTGAAATGAAAAATGTTTCAACCGACGCCCGTTTTTGAATTGTCCCCAGCGTCGCTGCTGCTGCTGCTGCTGCTGCTGGAACCCCCTTGAGGATCCCCAACTCAGTGAACTGAGCAGACCATGCCACAAGACACGACTAACAGTTACCCTGTGCAACAAATTTGCATGCCACATTTGAGTTCTGTTCCAGTTAAGCTGGGCACAAAGATGGATGTCAGTTTTTAGAAATAATTTCGACCATATTTTATACACTGAAAACTCAGCCAAAAATTGGGCAAATTAAAAAATGCTTGCAACTGAAGCCAAAATAATAATTAATGCGCAGAGACAAAAGTTAATTTTTTTTGTTTTTTTTAATTGAGAGAGCAAAAAGTTTTGCAAAAGGAAAAGTCTGCGGGGCAGTCAAGTTTTATATTATGCTTCGTGCCCCATCCATTAACCATTGCCATACAAATTTTTGTTTTTTAGCCATTATCTGTGAGCGTAAATCGAGGTAGGCAAAAAGCAAACAAAACAAAAGAGACAAAAAAGACAAAAAAATACAAAAAAGACAAAAAAATAGATGAACACAGATTTCATCGTTTTGCCATCTTTTGCTTTTTTTTTTCTTTACTTTTTTATTTTTTATGTTTTATGTTTTGCTGTGGTTCTGGCTTTGCTGTGGCCGCGGGGCACTGCGGCTCAGTTGGGTATTTGTGTTTATAAAAATTGAATTGATGAGTCGCTCGAAATGAGTTCAAAAGGTTAATAAACGTGGCCAGACCCAGGCCCAGAAGAGTTGCCTGTGTTTCGCTGTGCATAACGAAACCGAGTTTTTTTTCAGTGAATGGGTGAATGAGTGGCATTCTCGACTGCTGCTGCAAATAAAGCAATTTGTCTAATTGCTCTTGGAGACGCCCAGGCAAAAGCGAAATATTTAACACATTTTTGTGTTGCTGTTGTTGTCATCGTTGTATTTGCTTAGGTCTGCTTTGGCAGATGGCCAATACCAGCTATGGGCTAATAACAACAGCAACAACAGCAACAACAAAGTCGAAATGCCGTTACAAATTATGCGGCACCAAATGCAAATTGTGGCTGACAATTATTGTGGGCGTTGTTCAATTGTTGTTTGCAACGATGGAGGGAGTTGGGCGACGGCAGCGGTGACGGCGGCTGCTGTTGCTAAATTGAGCAACGCCAAGTGCCAAAAGTGTTGCCAGCACTTGAACAATTTAATTATAGCCCCCGAGAGCGACCAGGCAGCAGCAGTCACTTGAAATGTTGCACAGCCAACACGCCAGCAGCAGCAGCAGCAGCAAAAAGTCGTTACACCAGTTGCCAAACACAGTTTGTCGACTTTCCGCAGTCCCCCTTTATATATATATATATATATATATATATATATATATTTGTATTATTTCTATTTTTTGGCAATTGCACGATTGTTGGGCGGGTGCCCAAAAAAATCGGGTGGCTGTCCACATTTGACAACCTGTACGTACACCGGGGCGCATGCTTAATATTGAGACATTTGCCACTCGGCCTCGAGACAATTTATGCATAAACATAAAAGCATTTAAATATATTTATATAAAATAGCAAAAGCTGGAATAAATCAAAGCAAATTATTGATTGAATGCGCCTTGATTTGTTGCAATTTAAAAATAATTAATTGAAGCGGGCGCCACTTAAGTCGTCAGCTTCAAGAAGTCAACAGCAATTTATGTGCTGCAGCCACAACAACTACAAACAACAACAGCAATAACAGCAGCAACAACAGCAGCTGCCAAAGCCGTGCAGAAAAATCAATTTGCATAAATGCAAATTTGTTGGCAGTCGCTCGTTTTGGGCCGTTTCAACTTGATGTAGTTGCTGTTGCTGTTGTTGTTGTTGTTTTTTGGGGGTGTTAATAAATTGTGACGAGATCACAAAAGCCATGTTTTTGACCAAACAAATTGTTGATACTTTTTTTAAATATTTTCTAAATAAATATTTCAATGCCAGCAAACAATTCAAATTTTAGCCAGTTTATTTATAATTCTCGCTAAACCGTTTTAAGTACTCGAATCGCAGCTATGCCAATTAATTATGCATGCATATATAGACATATATATATATATATATATATATATATATTTGTTCATGTTCGATATGCGTTGTTGTTATTTCGTTTTCCAGGAAATTGAATTCGATTGACGCTGGCGAATTGTTTGTGTGCATTACCATAAATTAGTCATTGTGAAACCGCATTACAGATAAATATACAAACACACACAACAAACAAACAAACAGACAAACAAACAGACAAACAGACACACAAATATACTAAACACACATTCAGATTTGTGTGTGTGTGTGTGTGTTTTATATGAAAACCAGTAGCTGCCATTCCCATTCTTATCGCCGAGTCTATTTTCGATTTGATGGCATGCCTAAATTTACATTTTTATTGGTCAATCAAGTTTTATCAGTTTTACTGACTGACTAAATGGAAAAACTTGCATTTTATAATTAACAACAATTTGTGACTAATGCTTCGAAGCTGGGCACAATTTGCATATTTCCAAAAATGAAGCAGTTTGCAAACATTTGGAAAGCAATCTTTGAATGCAGAACACCAAATTTCTCAGGGTTTTCAATTTCCATTTCAGACAGTTTTCATCAAAAAAAATATGCTTAAATCGAAAATGTTCAGTTTCATATGGAATTTCGGGCATTCGTCAGCAAATTCCGCACAGCTTATTGGGTTACAAAATGCGCACTGAACTCGATTCCAAAAACACAAACTGACAACGCAAAAAAACAAAAACACATAAAAAATTAAAGTATCTTTTTTTGCGGTCTTTTTTGGTGTTGTTTATTTATTTATTTTTTTTTTTGTTTTTTTTTTAATGTGCCGCACGTCCGACTCTGGCGCTGACTTGAAGCACTTTTGTGGTTCTCGCCGCGCACCCCTCGCATTCGCCCACAATTTGCGCTTCGTTTCGTGTGTGTTTTATGTGTCACTCGCGGAGCGCACTTTGCCTTTGCGGGTGGTCTCTGCCACATCCACAGACATGTATAATGCGATCTGCCCCTTCCCCCCCCCACTCCCCTCCAATGTCTGTGTGTGTTTTTTTTGCATTTGTGCTGTGCGCTTGTTAACTTGTTCGCATGTCATTCGTTCCGTTTTGACGTGCTTTCATGTCACAAAATTTGATTTTGTGTCGCAGACAACACGGCACAACAAGCAGCTTAAAAAACAGCAACAACAACAGCAACAACAACAACAATAATGACAACAAAATTATGGCCATTAAATTGGCTGAGCTACTCATGGCTGCTTTGTAACTGTATCTACACATTTGCATCTGTATCTCAATTCGATGCTGGCCCATTGAAGCTGTTCGCTCGCATTTTACTGACAAATGTGGCCAAGTCGAATATTATTTTGCATTGGTTATGCATATACACAAATATAGATATATCTATATATATATATCTGTATCTATATCTCTTCTATATCTCTTCTATATTTTATATTATTTATAGTCTTGTCTCAGTGAGTTATTTATGCAACAAGCTTAAATCTGTCTTCAAGTTTGAAATGAAAGTTATTTGAATATAAATCATTGAATAAATTAAGCAATAAGCATAAAAGATACAGATACAAAGATATAGATATAGATACATATATATATATATAGTTATAGATACAGATACAAATATAGACATGCAGACAGACTCCATTTTATGCTTTACATTTACTGCCACATCAGTTTTTAGAGCATTTCAACTTTGTGCAGACTTTTTGTACATTTCATTTCGATTTTCTTTCGATTTTCTTTCAGTGTACATTTATTTGTCATTTCGTTGATTCGCTTTTGTTGTGAATTTGGGATGGTCGATTACTTTACGCTGGTCCGCATCGGCATCAGTGCCGAGAAGCGTCTTCCCCAAGCCAATTTCAATTGTTAAGTTGAGTTTATTGTTTATTAGCGGCCTTTTTGTGGCTGCCTTTATGAGCCACTGCTGTTGTTGTTGTTGTTATTGTTATTTCACAGTTGAGCGCATTAAATGCTTAATAATACGCATGTCAAAAGCGATTCTCGACTCGGCGACTCCTCCGAGCGAACCGCTATCAATGGCAACAAAATTGGCGCCATGTCGCACGCTTCGCTGACTGCCCCCAGTTCCCTAAAGAGTAATTGATAGATTTGGGTTAACTACCTCACATATAGGGGCAGAGAAAGAGACGGAGAGAGAGAGAGAGAGAGAGAGAGAGAGAGAGTGAGAGAGAAGAGAGAGTTCTGCACGCTCTTCGATGCGTAACACAGCTGATAACACAAAGGGGGGCGCAGCAGCAGCGCACAACTCAATGGCTCAAAGTGTGGCAATGTTGTCATTAACAAATTGATGAAGCAATTGAATGAATCGATTCAATAACCATCCCATTGAGTGTTTTCAATTAATCGAACCGAGTCTTTTACCCTCATTAGGAAAAACACTTAACCCATTCGCAATTACAAGCGGAATGGAAAAACAAAAACATTTACTTAACAATTTCTATTTAAATTTGTTTACGTCAATCGTTTCATCGTTTTTCACACCTTTCTAAGTTTTTTGTTTAGCTGGAAATTTAGCAAAAGCCAATTCAATTGCTGACTCAATATTTGGCCACATAAAAGGCAGAGTTGCCAACGTTTCTCAGCTAGATAAAATAGATTGTAATATAAATCAATAAAACATATTGAAAACGATTCAAGTTGAATTTTATTCAGGTTCAGTTTTAGGAACATTTAATATGATGGCAAATAAATCCAACGATCCTTCAAAAAAACCTATTTAAAATGATTTAAGTTGAATTTTATTCAGGTTCAGTTTTAAGAACATTAAAAATGAAGAGTTGGCAAATAAATCCAAAGATCCTTCAATAAAACGTATTGAAAACGATTCAAGTTGAATTTAATTAGGAACATTTAATATGAAGAGTTGGCAAATAAATCCAAAGATCTTTCAACAAAACATATTTAAAACGATTCAAGTTGAATTTTATTCAGTTTCAGTTTTAAGAACATTTAATTTAAGGAGTTGGCAAATAAATCCAAAGATCCTTCAATAAAATAAATTTAAAATGATTCAAGTTGAATTTAATTGAATTTAATTAGGAATAAATCCAAAGATCCTTAAATAAAACATATTGAAAATGATTCAAGTTGAATTTTATTCAGATTCAGTTTTAAGAACATTAAAAATGAACAGTTGGCAAATAAATCCGAAGATCCTTCAATAAAAAAACATATTTTGAAATGATTCAAGTTGACTTTTATTCAGGTTCAGTTTTAGGAACATTTAATTTGAAGAGTTGGCAAATAAATCCAAAGATCCTTCAATAAAACATATTTAAAACGATTTAAGTTGAATTTAATTAGAAACATTTAATATGAAGAGTTGGCAAATAAATCCAAAGATCCTTCAATAAAACACATTGAAAATGATTCAAGTTGAATTTTATTCGGGTTCAGTTTTAGGAACATTTAATATGAAGAGTTGGTAAATAAATCCAAAGATCCTTAAATAAAACACATTGAAAACTATTCAAGTTGAATTTTATTCAGGTTCAGTTTTAAGAACATTTAATATGAAAGTTGGCAAATAAATCCAAAGATCCTAAATAAAATAAATTTAAAATGATTCAAGTTGAATTTAGTTAGGAACATTTAATATGAAGAGTTGGCAAATAAATTCAAAGATCCTAAATAAAAAAACATATTTAAAATGATTCAAGTTGAATTTTATTCAGGTTTAGTTTTAGGAACAATAAATTTGAAGAGTTGGCAAATAAATACAAAGATCCTAAATAAAACATATTAAAAATGATTCAAGTTGAATTTTATTCAGGTTCAGTTTTAAGAATATTAAAAATGAAGAGTTGGCACATGAAAAAATAAAGATCCTAAATAAAACACATTGAAAATGATTCAAGTTGAATTTTATTCAGGTTCAGTTTTAGGAACATTTAATATGAAGAGTTGGCAAATAAATCCAAAGATCCTAAGTAAAACACATTGAAAACGATTTAAGTTGAATTTAATTAGAAACATTTAATATGAAGAGTTGGCAAATATCTCCAAAGTTCCTTCAATAAAACACATTGAAAATGATTCAAGTTGAATTTTATTCGGGTTCAGTTTTAGGAACATTTAATATGAAGAGTTGGCAAATAAATCCAAAGATCCTTCAATAAAAAAAACATATTTGAAATGACTCAAGTTGAATTTTATTCAGGTTCAGTTTTAAGAATATTTAATATAAAAAGTTGGCAAATAAATCCAAAGATCCTAAATAAAATAAATTTAAAATGATTCAAGTTGAATTTAGTTAGGAACATTTAATATGAAGAGTTGGCAAATAAATCCAAAGATCCTTCAATAAAAAAACATATTTAAAATGATTCAAGTTGAATTTTATTCAGGTTCAGTTTTAAGAACATTAAATTTGAAGACTTGGCAAATAAATCCAATAAAACATATTGAAAACGATTCAAGTTGAATTTTATTCGACAACTTGACAATTTGACAGTCAAATATCTAATTTGTTTTATAGCCAAGCATGTCGAACAAGCTGCTGAAAACCATAGCCAAGTTGTTGGATATCTGAAATAAGGCCATCGAACAGACAGTTTAAGGGGCATGCTTCACACGTCCACTCATCGCTGATGGGCCTGACTAACAACATTATTTCACGCACTTTGCATTCAATAACCAAAAACAAGAATCGCTGCTGCAATCAACAATCTAAAATTGGATTGGATCTGTTATAATCAGTTATGCAGAAAGCAGACTGTTGCTGTTGGTGGCCATTGCCTGACAGACAGTTAACCAGCTTAGGTTGTTTTCCGTAACTGATAGCAGCCGAAAAATGCAAAGCCGAAACTCAAATACAAAAATACATTTAGCATTTACCAACTCAAATCCAAAAAGCACTGAAACGATAAGTAGACAAAACCCGCATTGGCATTGGCAATTTGGTAAATGCGCTGCTGTTGCGGACATTGTGCGTCATGTCCAGCAGCGGCAGCAGCAGCAGCAGCACAGCAGCAGCAGCACAGCAGCAGCAGTTACCTAACAACCCTCTCTTATGCACTCCCCCCCCTGGCATGGCCAACAAAACTCCCTTCACTCAGTCAATTGGCAGCAGCAGAGGGCGACCTTTTATGGCCTGTGACGGGGCAAATGTGTATGTGGGCAGCAGGAGAACCCCTGTGGTCGTTTGCATTGCAAAGCGTGTGCGGGGACAACCAGCTGCCGGGCACAGTCAGAGGGCAGGCAGCCAGGCAGGCGGGCGGGCAGGCGGGCGGGCGGCCAAGCAGCAGGAGTGTTGTACGAGTCGAGGAGGGGCGACTGCTACTAACATGATTTGCACGCTTCGCTGCTTCGCTTGCATTCAACAGCGAGTGCTGACACAGAGAGAGGGGGAGGGGGAGGTGGAGGGGGAGCGGTGGCAGGGTGGTCGTTCGCGCAGCAAGTCGCGAACTGTGGTTACGTTTGGCCGACGGCGTTTGCGGTTTGGGTTACATTTGGTTTGAGTTGACCGACAGACGACAGACGACGGACGGTGGACGACGGACGGTGGACGGTGGACGACAGCCGACGGACAGCGAAACGACCGCATTGCCATTTGGCTATAAGTTGGCTTGGCTTGGCTTGGCTTGGCTTGGTTTGGTTTGCTTTGGTTGCGTTTCGTTTTGCTTTGTAGCTGGTCCGCTTGGGCTCCTGTTCGTTGCATGTTGCAGCGCCATATACAACGCGCCCCGAACTGGCAAGAGTGCAACATGGAAATAAATTATGACACTAATGCAACAGCAGCAACAGCAGCAACAGCAGCAGCAACACGGGGCAAGTAGTTCCGATATTCGTGTCTCGATTTTATTGTTGTTTGTGCAATGTATAAATTATTTAGCGGCGCCTAATGCCAATTAGCTGACAAGCGACACGCTTCAGATTGTGTATATTAAAAATCCCCCTGCCAGAAAAAAATGTAACATAAGATTAAAGTAAACAATTGCCACAACAACAACAACAGCAACATCATCCGGTAATTAGGTGTTTCATTGACCAGCAGTTAGTGCTACGATTTATTTAATGATTCCACAGATTACTGTTATTATGATGCATCCAAGTTAATAACTACATTTTGTTGTTGTTGCTGCTGTTGTTGCTGTTGTTGTTGTTGTTGATTTGCAGCTAAACGTTCTGACAAACAACCAGCAATGAAGACTTGAAAACTTGTTTTCCTTTACAAGCACAAATCAGTTTTCATTTAAACAAATCAAATGAGCAAAGCAAAATTTTAATTAGCTTTTTTTTGGCAGCAGAAAAGTAACTTTCTTTAAGGCCATACTTAAGTTTAAATGATCTGAGAATGGCAAATTAGCCCAAGGCAATCATTTAAATCGAACAAGCTGCAAACCATACAAGAAAAAGCTGCCAAAAACTCGCTTTTTATTCAATTTTTTAACAAGTTTTTTAAGGTATTTAAAAAACTGACAAGTTTTTAATTGGAAAGTGGAGTTTTTTAAACAGCAGATTTTATAGATAAGTAGAAATATTTCTATGGATTTCTGTTTAAAAATTCTCTGTTAAAACTCTCCATTTCAATTGGTTTTTTTTTGCCGTTAGTTGATAGCCCATTTCAAGTGTTATTAGAAATAATAACAGCAATTGAAATGAATTCGGGTAAAGTGCAACAACATTGCACATCATTTGCAACCAGGTGAGGAGGTGGCTCTGGGGCGTGGCAAGCACTATGAGCAATGCGAGTGTGTGTGTTGTGTGTGTGTGTGTGTTGTGTGTGTGTGTCTGTTGGGGCTGCGTGTTCTAAATGCTTCATTTGGTATGCTCATGAATTATGAAACAGACAAACGGCATTCAACACTCCAGTTCCACCACTGACTAAACTTGGATTGCTTGCAACAACAACTACAACAACAACAACAACAACAACGCCCTTGCGCTGCTTTTTGGCCAGCTGTAAAAAATTATCGATAAATGTTTAATAGCTCAACACGCACATTTTTAGATAGCTGCGCATAAATAAATAAACATAAATAAATAAATACACTGGCTGGTCTGGCCTGGCTCTGTGTGGCTGGCTGGCTCTGTGTGGCAGTGTGGGCTGATGGCATCGAATGGGAAAAAGTAAACCAAACCAAACAGCAACAACAACGACAACAACAACAACAGACCCCAAAGACGACGTTGTCGTATTTAATATGAGCAAACATGCGACGAGCGTGTAAATATTTACTAATGAACAATATTTACTTTGTTATTAAAGTAGTCGACGCGAGCGAGACTGGGGCCCAGAATGAAGAGAATGCCTCAGTTAAACACACACACACACACACACACACACACACAGAGCTACACACAGAGCTACACACAGCGCTACACACATAAATATTTAAGTATGCATATCGAGTTGAGATATTGAGAGCGGCGATGGCTTTACTTTTGCGTGTCTGTCGGACTGTCTAACTGACTGACTGTCCGCCCATCTGTCTGTCCGCCCATCTGTCTGTTGGTGCGTCTGCCCTGGCTGCGTGTTAATGGCTGTGAGAGCTACGAGTTACCAGTTTTCAAATCAGACATTGGAGTGCTGCTGCTGCCTGAGTCCACAGCTCGAGGCGAATGTGTTGTGTGTGTCGTGATTGCGGCAAGCCAAAAAACAATAACAAAATGTGTATACAAACCAGAGACCCTACCAAGACCCGACCACAACTGGAGATTGTGCTGCCCCTCAACTGGGCCCCCAACAGCAAACAGCAAACAGCAACCAGCAAGCAGCAACCAGCAACCAGCAACAACAACCAGCAACACATAAACAACTTGATTGCATGGCACGCCTGACTGGGCAACACCGAGCGCTGTTCGCTTCGCACTTTGCCACTTGAGAGCCAAGCCAAGTTCAAGTGGGTAGCGGGAGAGGGGCAGGCGATAATTGGCCTGGCAGGGCAGGCCCAATATATAGTGACAAAGTGGCATTACTTTTCAATTTTACAAGTGCACAGCAGCAGCGACGATGATACTCGATGCGCTGTGTGCTGTGGTTGTTTTCTCTGTGTTTGGGGGGGGTTTTTTTCTTCTTCTTCTGTTTTCTCTTTTTGGCTACAACATAATCAAAGCGAGGCAATCGTTTAAATTTATTTTAATTATGACCGAATGTGCGTCACCCTCACGAAACAGCGTGCAGAAGGGCAAGCGTTGAGTCCCCTTTTTTTTTTTTCCTCTCTCCCATTTTTCCCAGCTCGCAACGGGTAAACAGTAACATGAGCAAGGGCCAAAAAGAGGGAGAAAAAAATATGAAGAAATCCCCTGGCAGGCAGGAGGCAACATGAAATGGAAAAGGGTCCGCAGCAAAAGCGGGCAGCATGAATCATGCCCGCGCCACACAGCTCAAAAGTGTTGAGGAGGCCAGCAACAACAGCAGCAGCAGCAGCAATTTAAAAGGGAAACAGAGGGGAGAGTCACAGGCAGGAATAGGGGGAGAGAGGGGGAAAGAGAGCGCAACAAGGAACAAGCCAAGCCAAGCCAGGCCAGTCAGTCTTGTCTCCTTTTATGCAAGACCTGTTTCATTATAATTATGACCCTCATCAAAAATATTTGACTCAAGCGGTTTGTCGGGCAGCAGCAGCGGAATAAACGTGCCCCGCTGCTTCTGCCTCCGCCACAGCCACTGCAACGCTTTGCGACCCTTTTTGCTATCATAATTTCATTGAAGGATAATTTGAAAATGTGCTCCGGTCCCGTTGCCCTTAAAAACACATCCACACACAAAGTTGTATCTTTGTCTTTGCCGTTCCACAGCCAGTGCCAAAATAACGATTAACGTTGAGCCAAAATGGGGCACAGAACACAAGAATCTGTTTAGGGGTTGCACACAGTTTTGCTAAGGGTTGCTCTCAGCGCCGCCTGCATAAGTAATGAATGGCCAAATGCGAATTTGTGAGCTCTGCCTAAAATTTGACTTTGCCCCTTGGGATAGATGAGTGCCACACGCGTTCTGATTGAGAGCGAAGTGGAGGAAGGAGGTGGTTAGCAGCTGGCTGGCTGGGCGGCTGTGTGAAGCGGTTTCATTTTAGGGTTTTCGTTTTTGTGGTTTCCATATCGCAACAACAGATTTGTAACATTTCCACAATGGGCACAACAACCACAACGAGAGGAGAGGAGAGGAGATGAGTGTAGGCTAATGCGGAGGCCAATCCACAAGCCACGCGTGGCAACGTCCGCATTTGTTTGTATTGACCCAACGGCTATGTAGATGCCACAGCCAGCCAAGAGGCGTTAGAGCAGCCCGCAATTGGTTGCTGGTGTGGTCAGTGACCAGAGAGAAGCATTAAGTAGTTCCGACAACTCCCAACCACTTTCAATTAATGTCTTGGCATTTTACCCCTCCGCCAACAACTCGCAATGGTGCCTCCTTGTGGCCAATATGCTGTAAATTACAGAGAGGCGGCATCGCCTTCTTCGGCACTTGCAGGTAGCTGCCAATTGCATGGCCGACAAGCCCGGCAAAGGCAATCAGCCACAAAACGAGGCGGTAACTGCCAGGCCCAGCAACATGTCGGCATACCCAATGCACTCCCAATACTAATTAATACCCTGTAGTAGTTGGCACACGGACAGACAACAACGACTCGATCGATGTGCACGCGTAGCATGTGAAAAAGTTGTTTATCAAAAGGTTTTCATCGCATGCCCAAAACACTGCCTTGGCACGACAGCTTTTCTTCATATTTTTCAGCGATTTATTCGAGAAATTCGAGCAAGTTTTACTGGCTGGTCAAACTTCCTTTAACTAAATAAAAGGTGTATAAAAAATATGCATTAACAAATTTAACAAGGAAGAATTTGTAGTGTATTTAACTAAATCACTATTGGAATTATAAAAGGTTTATGCAGATTTATACACAGATTTATATAAATTGTTTCATTGACTGGCAAGGCAAGGCATCTTTTTACTCGATGCCAGCATACCCCTTTGTGGCAATTGCAACACTTACAGGGCACAAAATGCTGCACATGCCACGTACAGCAAAATGAAAAAAAAGACTCTTGGCTTTGCTGAACTCCCTGCTGCTGTTGCTGTTGCTGCTGCTGCTGCCGTTTGCATCGTTTCACGTTCCCCACACAATAAAACTCGACATGTGAACAACAATATTATCAACGTCATGGGTCCCGGATGGTTGCCACAGAGCCTGTGCCTCTCGAGGCTGCTGCTTAGTTGCCGATTGTTGTTGTTGTTGCTGTACGAATACGAAAGGGCCACAGCAATGAGTTTCCCTCATGCCAGGCTGAATATACACTTTGTGTGCGCTTCGTTATTGTTTCCATGTGTGTCTCCCTCTCTCTCTGTGTGTGTGTGTGTCTCTGTGTGTGTGTGTGCGTGTGTGTGTGTGTGCAGCATAACCCCTGGGGATTTCGAGCGTGTAATGTATGCTTTTCATGTTTTTTAATGCCATTGTTTGGCTGAGTATTTCCTATGTTTTTGTTTAGGCAGCGTCGAACGAGACAACAACGCCATCTAGCGGCAAATAAACTAACTAACTGACTGACTGCCTACACAAAATTTTGTCCTGCAAACACAGAGTTTTTTTTATTCTTTTCTGGCTCACAATTCAAATTCAGACAGCCAAATAAACGAAAAAATATTATATATAAATATATATATTTCTATATATATCTGTATGTATGTATATATATATATATATGTGTGCATAAAAGACAGCCAAGTCTCGTTGCGGATTTTGTTAATTTATTTCAACTCTTTTTCATATTTCTGCCCACTGCAACAAAAACTGAAGGCGAAACAGGCTGGCGAACGAGCACTGATTGCGCAGTTCTTCTTGACATGGAGCTTGTTGTGCAGCTCCCCCCCACCCCTCACCAACCCTTCCAGTCCCTTTTGGGTTTGCCGCTTTTGAGCCTATCTCGTTTTTTTTTTTTTTTTTGCGTTGCTTTTGTAATTGCACAAAATGTGTCCGCAGACGAGAAGCTGACGCATTTATTTTTTTTTTTATTTTTTATTATTATTTTTTTCTGCTCTCCGCTTTTTAAGTCACTTTGCCAGCGAGTGCAGTAATCCTGTGCAGGGATTAAATACACATGCAAACACATGCAACATGCGCTGGCAAATGTGTGTTGCATGTTGACGATGTAAGCCTATTATTTTGTTGCGTACTCAAAGATTTTTTTCGATAAAATGCTTTCAGTATTTTTCTATTTGGGAAAAACAGCAGTCGAGCAAAGCTTAAAGCTTTCTTCGGCTTGCATCAAAGTTTATCTTTGCCCGTTTTAGCCAGCTACGCAGAGCAACTAACAACTAATTAAAGGGTATTTAAACATCGACCTTGATTTCTGGCTCACAGTTAAGCTGTCATTAGCCATCAGCGGGAAAACAGTAGAAGACCGAAGACTGAAGACCGAAGACCGAAGACCGAAGAGACATTAATATGGTGACTTAATTACTTGAGTGCCGTCGCCTGCTGCTGCTGCTGCTGCTGCTTGTGCTTCTTCTTCGGCTTCATCTCGGCTTGCGTGGCAAGAAAAGCCACTCAAGTAATCAAGTTTTCCGGAGGTGAAAATGTTGATTAATGTCTGTGGGATTAATTACAGTTAATTGTTATAAATATCAGCGACAAAACATGGCGATGAACAAGCAAAAGGATGCCGCAGAAATTTTGCTACAAAATAATCCATTTCGTATGCCACACTCGGAATGTGCGCAGCTGCAGAACGTCGTATTGAGTGAGGGCTGGGGGGGTTGGGGTTGTGGGGTGGTTCGGCATTAGAACGGATAAAGTAACAAATATGCTTAATAAATAAACACGCGCAAAATAACAAAAGGCAAAGGCGACAACGATGCCGATGTCGGGCAAAGAATGATTGGGTTGGGTTTGGAGGGTCTGGGAATGAGGATGTGGCACGTATAATTACGTAGCTGACACCTTTTGTCCGGTTTGGGGTTGGCTGTTGGTTGTGCGGAGGGTTGCTGTTGCTGCTGCTGCTGCTGCTGTTGTTGCCACAGGGTTGCCATCAATTTGCAAACGGGAAAGAGGGAGAAAGACCGTGGCAAAGGAATACGAAATTATTTGCGTTAAAGTTGCTGAACAAACAGGAAACCCAAATGGAAACGAAAGCAGCAGCAAAGGGAAGAGAAGGGAAGGGGCGGGCGAGGAAGGGGCAAAAACACTAAATACGGAAATGCCGCAGCGCAGGGAGGGTTGCCTTGACGAGTCAAGGAGTAGAACGATTGCGTGTCGCTTAGGGAGGGAGGACGGATGGATGGATGGATGGATGGACGAATGGATGGATGGATGGACGGATGGACGGACGGACTGCCTCCCTGCTTGCCTCTTACAGACCAAAAAAAATGCCCAAGGGACATTATTGGAACGCAGTCGCAGTCTCTGCGTCTACTCAGCATATTAAATGCTAATTTTCATTTGATTGAGTGCGTTTTGTAGCTACAAGCGGCTAAAGCCAACGCCTGCTCCTCCCCACCCCTCCCCACCCCAGCCAAGCCCACTGTTCCTGGTCGAAAACTGTGATTCATTGTCCGGCGCAACGAAGCGTAAAAAGAGACGAGAGCAGGAAGGGAAAGGGGAGGAGTTAAGTTAAGTAGCATGAAAACTAATTGATTTGCGGATTAATTTTTGGACAATGTGTGAAAAACGAAAAAACCCCGAAACAGCTGCTCAAAAAAAACAAAAAACCAAGTCAAAAGTCGGCGCAGAAGAGGCAATATTCGCTCAATGCAGCTTCAAGTGGCAGGCTGCAGATACTCGGGGGCAACACAAGGCACAGGCAAACATATATTTTTTTTGTGTAGATTGAATAAGGGCCGAAACATGAATAAATAAAATGACAACAGTTGCCAAAAGGCAGGCCAAATGCGTACTTTGTGGGAGCCCCTTCCCAGCCCGGTGGGAAGGTGGGGGCACAAAACAGTGCAAATTTATTCTTGTAGCAAATGGATAACCAGAGAAACAGAGACACACACAACCAGATTGGGAACCATGAGGAATGGCACATGGAACCTGCACAGTGGTTCAACAACATTTGCATTTGCAAGTTGATTTCATAAGCAAAACACTATTTGCGATGGCATTGAACAAAGCTGCAGATACATTTAAGCAGCTGCTGAAGCGCAGCATTGGTTAACAACTGAGTTAACAAATGATTTAGACATAATTCAAGCCAAACAATCGTCTAATTTCATCACAGCAATTCTTATTTTTAGACTTGCCACCAACCAGCTGTTTAAGCAGCAGCCTCAAAGTGCTGCTGGCATTCGTAATTTATGCTTAATGCGCTCATATAAAAACTTAGTTTTAGTTATTAGTTGGTGCTTCAAGGGTTGGCTTGCCAACACTTTTAATTGCAGTTTGCTTATCTGATTACATATTTAACCAATGCTTCTTAGCCATGCTCAGTACCACTACCAGTACCACTACCAATGCCAATACCAATGTGCAGCAGCAGTTGGGTGTGCTGCGATATTTTATATGCTGTTTGGCATGCAAATTGTGTGCGCTGTTGGGATGACTCTGCCACTGCCCCTTCGTCTGCCCCTTCGTCTGCCTCTGCCTGTGGCACTCTGCCTGGTTCTGCCAGCCAGCCACTGGCACTGTTGTTGCCCTGTTCTTTGGGGCTCTGTGCGTTTCCAGTTCAATGCACAAATACACAAGCTGGTAAAAGGCAGCCCAAAGATACACAAGACGACGAGACACAGCGGCAGCCGTTGGATGCACAAAGGCAAAAGGGGTGCAACGTCTTCAGTTACAAGCACACACAGCAGAGACAGTAAGAGAGAGGCAGAGGCAAGGGATGTGGCAGCTTTGCCTGATGCATATCTAAAAGCATATTAAGAAACTACAACAACAACAATAACAACAACAACGACGTATGTATGCCTGGTAAGTGTGTAAAATGATCAGCAAATGCGAGTTGCAGTATCCCAGTCAAGGAGAAGAGCGGGCAAACAGTGCTGAGGAGGCAGAGATTGGGGGGTGGGGAAGGGTGGGGAGCACAGGGCAGTGCTGGAATGGCAGGCAGTCAGTTGTGTGTGGTTTGCACAAAGCGCCGGCAGCAGCAGCAGCTTAAGAGTATAGAGTAAATCTGTATTCTGCTGGACAGACACAGACTGGGTGTGGAGTAGGGCAACGTGCCAGGCAAACTATCAGCGGCATTAAGCACAGCAGCAGTAGCAAAAAAAAAAAAAAGAGAAACTGGCGGAGAAACAGCACAGTTTGTTGCAATATGCGGCATAATAAAACAAAACACAAAAACCATTTGTAATTATTTGGCCAAGCAGCTGGCACAGAACAACAACAAAAGCAGGGGGCAATTTCATTTCACAGCTATTTAAGGCCAAATAGCAAAAAGCACACGGAAAAAATTGTATCTTAAAGCGTGGCATAATTTCAGTGGCAGTAGCTGATTAGAAGAGCTTCTCTGCGGATTGCATTCAAAAATCAAAAGATTATCAAAATAAATCTTCAATCCGACAATTTGCTCACAAATTGATCAGTTGTAATCGGCGGCGCGGCACCCACGCAGCTGCCTCAAAACTTGCCCGAGGGCCAGCAAAAGCAGCACTGTGTAATAAAAACAATATCATTCCACACACACACACACGCACACACGGGCACACACACACGCACACACACACACATTCCGCATGGCTGGAACCCATTTCGGATTGTGCCATGCGCCGTGCCAGAAATAAAATCTATTGTCTGCCAAAAAGTTAACGCACTTTATTGCCATTGTGTAGCCGGCAGAGGAGAGGTTAGCGGGCTGAACGGGCTCCGGCTTAAGTGTGCGTGTGTGCGTAGAGAGCCGCTTCAAGCAGCTCCAAAGCTCATTTGTCAAGTGAGCTTCGCAACTTTGCGGCAAATCCGAAACAGAGCAGCAAAAAAGAACCACAAAGAACGAAGAATGCTATTTGGCGTGCGTGCACGACGAGCACATACCCTATAAGCAGCGCTTATTCACATGCTATTTATTATGAAAATATGCATAAATCGAAGAAATCAGAGTAGCCCTTTAAAAGGTACTAAACAAAAGTGCTGATCAAATTGTGACAAGTCTTTATAACTGTATGTTACATACAATTGCATATTTTTATTATACCTCTTTTACACATGTTTAATGGGTAGATGGCATAAGACGAATCGGAGGGACCAGGCCAAGCCAAGCAGCACAAAAATGTTGGCAATACAATATTTTGCCATTATGTCGAACAATAACAAGTCGACATAAGTAGATGCCGTACAAGCTGAACAAGAAGAGGAGGAAGCAGAACATGGAGACTCTGACGAAGAAGTTGAAGTAGAACAGGAAGATGAAGGGGAAGACAAAGACGAAGCAGCAGGGGCAGCAGGCCACAGACCCAAGACCCAAGACCCACAGGCAAATAAAAAAGAAAAAAAAAAAGAAATAAAAAGAAGAAAACAGCAACAAAAGCAAAGCAGGCAAAGAGCCAAGCGAATAGCTGCCAATTTCAGGCTTAAGTGTTCTTTTGACCCTCCTACCCCACCACTCAGCCCCACACGCTGTCCGCAAGATAATGATGGGTGCACAAAGGGAGGGCGAGAGAAAGAGAGAGCGAGACGCGCGAGGAGAGCGCAAAGAGTAACGACGCATATGAAATTTAATACCACTTCACCTTTTTTCTTCTTTTCTTTTTTCTTCTTATTTCTCTTTTTTTCGTGCAGAATAACTGCGTTGGCATCCGGCGCTCAGTTCTCCATGCCATTCTCTTCCTTGCTCCCCACCCTCCTCTCTTCAAAACAAGCAGATTGAGCGCTTTATTAAGCACATTTAAAAATTATAAAGACGCATAATAAAATGTGAGCTTATATATGCATGCGTATGTCTGTGTGTGTTTGTGATTGTGTGAGAGTAAAAGCTGTGAAAAGTTAACGGGTATAAAAATACGGGCATCTTCCCCACATGCCAAAAAGGAAACAAGTATGAATGCGCTCGAAATTGAGCCAGGAATTAATGAAAAATACAACAAAAAAAGCAGCAGCAAAAGCAACATGAGAAACAACAGCAACAACAGCAACAGCAAACAGCAAACAGCAATGCAATATGTAATTCGCATGAGCAAGCACAAACAATTTTCAAAACGACATGATTTTTTAGTGAACACGAGTGCAGCAGGAGGCAACAGTGCGCGAAGGGGGAAGGAGCAGTGGTGTGTTGGGGGAAGCAGCAGCAGCAGGGGAGTTGAATTGAAAAAGAAACTCAACACAACAGCGCACAAGCGACGAAGACGAAGAAGCAGAAGAAGAAGCAGCAAAGCACGCAAAGAACAAGAACGAACTGAAGAATTTTTATTTTATTTGTTGCCATTGCTGCTGCTGTTGTAGTTGTAGTTGCTGTCGCATAGCGAGAGAACGTGGCATGAATAGCAGCAGTAGCAGCAGCAAAACAAAAAGCCAAGAAGAAAAATACTTCAAATAAAAGCAAGAAGAAAAAAATTAATATTTAACAAAAAGTGGATTGCATGCAAGCGACGAACTGGCAGCAAACAAACTTCAATGCGAAGAACGTCAAGCAAAAGGACCGTCGCAGAGGCGAAGAGAGAGAGGCGGAGAGAGAGAGAGAGAGAGAGAGAGAGAGAGAGAGAGGTAGGAGCCAGTGTGCAGTTGTAGTTGTTGCAGCAGCTTCAACAAAGCAGCGATTAGGGGGCCCTTGGCTGCTGCGCTTAACGCTATGTGCTCTGCTCACTCTTTCGCTCTTTCGCTCTTTAGCCAGAGAGCGAGAGAGAGAGGGACAGGCAAAGAGAGGCAGAGCAGTCGAGTTGCTTAACTCCGGTGGCTGCTGTAAGCTGCGACTTAGCGCAAAATAAAGCAATGTAAAATGCATGCAAGTGAGCAAAGTTTTAAAATGCCATAAAAAGGCATTAAGCAGCCACCGCAACAGCAGCAGCAGCAGCAACTGTAGCAGCAGCAACTGTAGCAGTAGATTGTGGAATGAGTGCGAGTGCGAAGCTTGACGAAGCTCATTAACTACACCTATGCAACACGCACACATGCAAACCGTGTGTGTTTGCACAAAACGGAGAGATACAAATACTCGTGATTTAATTTATGCCACACTTCAAGCGTCTGCCTGGCTGGCAGCACAACATGAACATTAACACCACCCTCCCCCACCCTCCCCTCTCATCAACCCATTTAGATAAACTGTTTGTTTTAATTAAGCCGCTGGCAAAGCTGCAAAGCAAATCGAAGCGGAAACATTTTCAGCACCATTAAAAACGCATTATAAATGCCAACCAGGGCAGGCATAGTTGGGGGTGTGGCACAATTGAATGCCTTTTTTTTTATATTTATTTATTTTTGCTTTGTTTTTTTTGTTTTTGTTTTTGTTTTTGTAAGCGCCGTGTAAATGTGCATCAAGTCTGTGTATCAGTGATTAATTGCATGACAGCGCACATGTGTACATGTCGAGAGGCACAGAGAAAGGGGCAGGGGCAGGGGCAGGGGCAGTGTGCGGCAGCATTGCGGATAAGTAAATTTCAACAAATTGCAGCGCGTTGAGCACTCGAATGAGGCTGATACGAAAATCAAAATGAAATCAGCATTAAGCTGCCAAAACAGCAGCAGCAGCCACAAAGCAGATGACGACAGATTAAAACAAAAAAACCAAAACGGACGTTGCCAGCCAGCCAGCATAGCGTGCCCCAACCAAGCGCGCTGCACACGAAAAATGTTTGCTGTTGTTGAAATGTGTTGATTTCAGTTTTTTTTTTATTTAATTAGCTGAAATTACTTAAACTCTGTAAACATTACAAAAAGATGCCATTTAAATTATTTCTCAATTTGATTACTTGTGAAGCTTCCGAGTCGATGCGAAACTGCGAACCGTTAAAGATGCTTCTTCACGCGCACATCGCTAGCTTAAAATGTTGCACGCTGCCGTCTGCTAAGTGGCCATGTCCATAAACTGGCTGCATAATGATGTTGCGGCCGTCGACAACTACAGCAACAGCAACAACAACAGCAACAGCAACAACAACTGCAGCACATATTTTACTCAAGAGACGCCGAGCAAAAGGCATTTGAAAAATTGCAATTGAAACTAATTCGGTTAAGTGCCGGAGAGCCAAAGGCAGACGGAGGCAGGGGCTGGCTGGCAGGGGCTGGCAGAGGCTGGCAGGGGCAGGCTGGCAGGGGCACAGTGACTGAGAGAGCAGAGGCCAATTGTGTGGAGTTGTAGAGTAGCCAACTGGTTCATAATAATTCATGAGCGGACTGACTCAGTGCGCTGCGTGCCCGCTGTGAAACAAGTTGCAAGTAAATTTTCTTAGCTGCAAAAACAGAAGGCGATGTTTTTGTTGGCGTTGTTGTTGTTGTTGTTGTGGGGGATTGGGAAGTGGAGCCGAGTGTGTGAAATTAACACCGCGACTCGCAATCAGCTCAGTTGTCATTATTTTTATTAATTTAATCTCCATTTAGAGGCAAGTCAACCAGTTAAACATCTACGTGCAACCAAACCAACGACGACCACGCATCAATTCCCGTTTCGAGCTGCAATTTTTACGCTTGACTAAATTTATTAGCGCTACAAATTTATTGATTTTTTTTTTTTCTTCTGTTAACGTCTTTTTTATTCTCCGTTTTTTTGTTATTACAGCAAATAGTTGCAGTTAAAGCCATTTGGCGTGCCAGTTTGTTAAACGGCTTAAGTAATTGATTTTGATATGAGGCGCTTAACTAATGAAGCTCAAATATGATGCATGTCTAAGTTTTATTATTGTTATTTTTGTTGTTGTGGGGGGGGGGGCTGCAACGGGACCTATTTGATCTATTGTGACCCCTCCTCAGCCTCAGTACAGCTCTGCCAACAGCCCCAACTCCCTGGGAATCTTTGTTGGATGGAGTTCTTCTAAGTCTGCCCAGGAATGCTGCGTCTTCTTCACATTCTGCTAGGATGTGCATCGAGGATTCCTCCTCCCTTCAAAGACCTACTTTTGTTGGTTGACTTCTTAGTCTACCTTGTCCTGTCAGCAGACCGGTAAGCGTTCCAAGGCTGGTTATAACTTGTTTGAATCGTCTGAGATTATAGCCAACTAGGAGACATCTGGCTGGCCTCTGAGCAGCTCTGTTGACGTCTCTGCATCTGTAATTACCACAAATGCAATCAATTTGTATTTAGCGATTTGCATAGCTATTCACGACGATTGCTCAACATAAATGAAGATCAAAGCCATTGAATTATGCGATTGCCGCTGCACAAATATCATCAGCAAGTTGTTGATGGCTTAAGTTAATTATGCAAAACACTTGAATTGAGTATTCGCAGTTGCGCAAGCGACGACCTTTGAACAACTCCCAGTTCTCGCTGCTCATCGATCTAGCGGAAAAGTGTGTCTATTTCCCAGTCGCTAATCTGTCATCTCTTAAAAATCTTTGTCAGGGTATAAATATAATTGTTGGCACAGGGTAAATCTTGTCTCTGTATTTGTTTGCACTGAGCACTCGTCGCAAAGTCGTAAAAAAAATAAAAAATTAAATAAAAAAAATGTAAGCGCAAAATGTAATCAGAAAATATTTACACAACTTATTTGTGTGGCTCGTAATTTTTTTGTTGTAATTTTTATTTTAAATTAATGGGTAAATACGATAAATGCTTGACTTAAAGATGGGAAAAAAAGAGGAAAAAACAAATGACAAACATAAACTGCAGTCAATAACAAAGCAAAAGCAAAAAACAAAAAAACTATAAATAAAAAAACGACAACAGCAACAAAAAAGCAACTGCCAAATGGGTTTGTGGGAAAAGAGGTGTGGGGTGGGCTGGGGAGGTGCAACAAAGGAGCACGACGAGGTGTTTGTTTTCACAGCCTTTTTGGCATTGTGTGTGTGGCAGTGTGTGTGCTTTTGCCTGCTCTTTCTGCTGCTTGTTTGCGCAGCCAAGCGTTGAGACTTGTAGCCTCAAGTGTTGTTTTTGGTTCTCACTCTGCTTAAAGCTTGGCTAATTTGCTTGGCGCGCCAATTGAAACAGGCGGACGGCGACGGCGACGGCGACTGCACAAAGCGCAACAAGCCCCAGCAACAAAAATGGACAGCAACAGCAACAACAACAACGAAAAACGCCGTTTCGCAATTTTCAATTGTGCACGTCAAAGTGTTAAAACGGCACGCGATTTATTACACATGTCGCTGCATGTGTATTAAATCAGTGTGTCTGTCTGTGTGTGTATCTGTGTGTGTGTATCTGTGTGCGTCTGTGCCTTTTTCAGTAGCCGACACCAATGTTGTTGCTGCTGCTGCTGCTGCTGCTGCGTCTTAGATGCGCTTAATTAGACAGCGACTGCAGGCAGCAGCAGCGCCGTCAACGTCAACGTCAACGCTTTATTGATTTATGGCCAGCAATCAAGTGTGAAATTGACTTTTACAGCAAACGCCCCCCCCCCCCCCCCCCCGCCACCCACCGGCCAGGCTGTGCATCTCTCTTTCCCCATCAGGCATCAAGCGAGCGATCCACAAATCGGCATTGAGGCGTGTAAATATTTGTTGTTGCCATTTTAAAATATATGCAACAAGCGCATTTTGAATTTTTGTTTTTAACAACTTTGTCATGATATATATGCGGCTCATTAATCTCGCAAGTTGTTTAACTTTGTGCCACAGAGAGAGAGGGGGAGAGGGAAAGAGAGACTGGGAGACAGGGAGACATATGCGAAATGAAATCAAATCGCAGGCATGCGTTGTCAATGGAGTTGCCTGCCAAGCGGACACCACACTTGGCTTAGGAATTTCCAGCCAGTTTTCCGCAGTCTGCGAGAGCAGTTCCTAAAGTTGAGCACAAATCACATGCAACACAAACAATCTTCTATTCACTTAAGCAGCAGCAGCACCAATGCTGCCTGAGACTTTCTCTGCAGCGCAAAAATTAACTCATTTCTCATCAGTTGTTTTTTTTTTCTTCCTGCAACTAGCAGCTAAAATATCACATTACAGCATTACACACACACAGCTAAGCAGCCCTCGCTTAAGACTCGTTTCTTGCCACAAGAGACAACTTGAGTCGATCAGTTGTGCGGCTTCCAAGTGTGAGAATGATCATCGAGAACAACTCATGCACAGCACTGAACTGAACTGAACTGAAATCGACAGTATAAATGCAACACTAATTTGAGTTGCCCCCACAATTTAAAATTGTTTGCTCGTTTGCTGTCCAAGTGGGTCTCATAAATTACGGCAATTATGTTAATGCAGCCAGCCACCGTCGTCGTCGTCGTTGCTCTGTGAGAAACCGCAGAATCGACTTGAATGTCCATATTAAGCAATTTACCATAAGAAAAAAACAACAACAACAACAAAAAACAACAAAAAACATAAATAAATAAATAATACAAAACAAAAGAGAGAAAAAAAAACGGCCAATGCCTGAGGTCTTTCGACTCGTACACGTCGACAATTATCACGCAAATGCCCAAAGTAATAATAATAATAATAAAAGTCAACTTAATAATCATGTTAGTTAATGATTATAATGACAATCATGCAAATAATTGCCGGCAATTGGCAAATTTGGAAAATTGCACAATGCCACTCAATGCACTCAAATTAAACAATTTACAGAGTCTCTTTGCGTTTCTTTGTAAATGCTAAAAAGTCAAAGCCGTTAAAAAAATAAAAAAAATATCCAAATTCATTAAACAGAAAAAAATACATAAAATAATTCATAAGAAAATGCATAAATACGGCAGAAATATAAAATAATATGGCATAATCTTTTTATGGCCATAAAGCTCAAGCAGAAGTGGTGTGTGGCCAAGCAGCCAGGCGGGTGCTGAAAATGACAGGGTATAAACAGGGCAGGGCCATGTTCATGGGGTATATTAACATGTCAGGCTGCCATGTGACACACACACACAGACAAACTAATTTCCCCTGGATCATTTAACATTTCCCATTAACATTCGCACTCAATTCTCCAAATACATTGCCAAAGCAATCGGTACTTTTACAGCAAGCAGAGCAGAGCAGAGCAGAGCACGGCTACTTTTACAGCAAGCAGGGCACTGCAGAGCAGCGCAGAGCTGAGCACGTCTGGCTACAGGGCATTTTAACTGTCGAGTCGAGGAGAGCCGAGTGACTTTCAGTTATGAGTTATCCAACACACTTCCCCCTTCCCCTCCACCAACACTCTGCTTCTTTTTATTTACATTCTGGCTTGGCTTCAAGCAGCGACCGCATAAAATCAACACAACTGGCGAGTTTCATTTGCGTGGCGGGGAAGCTAAGCCGCCAAATGAAGAATCATAAAATATATCAAAATAAATATGCGAGAACAGCAGCAGCAGCAGCAGCAGCAGCGCCAGCAGCGGGCCGTAAAAGCTTTACTCAGTAGCAGCGGGACACAGCAGGCGCTTTCAAGTGTTGTTGTTGTATGCATGATGAAAAAAGTGCTTAGCTTGAGTATTTAGTGAAGCCGCAGAGTCAAAGGAGACAAGGCAAAAAAGAAAAAAACAACAAAAAAAAAGTTGCCGCCAGTCAAAGTCACAAAAGAGAGAAACCGAAACAGACAGAAAGAGAGAGGGAGGAAAGAGAGGAAGAGAGAGAGCGGGAGAGGGGGAACAGATGTTTGCTGCTGCTTGATTTGAAAAGCACGCTTCGCTTGATGGAGCTGCCCTCTTCCAAGCCGCCCTCCCCGCATTTCCGACTAAATACACACTGTGCCACGCCCAGGCGCACAAAAGCAAGAGACGAAGACGAAGAAGAAGAAGAAGCAAAAGTAGAAGTAGGCAGCAAAAAAAAAAAAAAAAACAGACAGCGCTGTTTGTCAGTTGATGACGCTACAGCAACAACAACAACAACAGCAACACAAAATAAATATTCATCGACAAAAGGAGGAAAAAGAGGAAAAAGTGGAAAAAGAGACGCAGCCACAAAAGCCGCTGGCTAAATAAACAAACAGTGTGAATTTTATGAGATACACGAAAAAGCCAACGCCGTTCGATGGATACATTTATACGAGTCTTGTTCATTTTGTGTTTGCGCACATTATGGCTTACAACAATAGCAACAAACCAGATAAAATCCAAAAAAAAAAAAAAGAAAAGAAAAAACAGCAAAAACATCACATTCGAAAATCAATCATTCGGCATTTTGGCAAAAGGCCCAATGCAGAAGTGGTCTAATCATAAATATTTGTATTCATCGATGGCGCCACATTGAATGAATAAATGAAAAAAAAAACAGCAACAAAAACGACAAAATCTATGCAAAAACCAAAGACCAAATCAATTGTTATTAATGCAATTCTTTACGTTAATAAATAAAATTGTTTAAATGTAAATGTGTCTTAACAATGAAGATGAAGATTCTTATTTGGGCTACGCACATAAATATTATTCACTCAAATGCGAGGGTTGCTCTTGAGAACTCAATTTGTATTGAGAAATTCCTATTAACCATATGGATATATATATATATATATATATCTATCTGTATAATTAAGTGTGCTGCTTTATGGAGAGGAAAATTATAATATTTCTGGCAAATGATGATGTGCTTTTATTCAGATAATTCTATTCAAATCAATATAAAGCAATACGCGAATCGAATCAGTTTTCTATATATACCAAAATCTTGTGACTGAAGCGAATTTCGATAATTTTCGATGATAATCGTCACATTTGCAACGGCATTTTGCCTTTTCTGATATCCGCCCCTATCCATTGAAGGGGCATATCAAAGTTGTGCAAAGGCGTGCAACAGGAAGCAGTAAGTATCTACGATATATATAAAGAATATATATTCCCAATCAGCATAAACAGTCGAGTTGATAAATCGATTGGAATAAAAGCCATAATGTAGAAAGATAGACACAGCTCTCAAATCGCCAGAGATGATTTGATATAAGCACAACTCAATTACCGTTAAGTTACAAATTAGTGAAGGGTATCTGCTAGTCGAGCTCTCGAACAACTAGAGCATTCCTACTTGTTGTATTTTTTTTTTGATTACGCTACTAAATTAAATTTAGCGCATGGCGTTTGCGTGCTGCTATTTCTGGCCTCAGATGACGGCGTGTGTGCCGATCACAATTTAGATACAGATACAAATACAAATGCAACAAAATATAATACATATATACATATATATATATAAACAGTTGCGTGTTTGTGTTTGGCATTTATCCAGAAAAGCGATCCATGTGTGAATGATCGCCATCCATTTGAAAGGCTTCGTCAATTGGCAATGAAATGTTCGCCGAAGAATGCCAATAAAAAGCCGAAAGTTATTTAAATCGTTCACACAATGTTTGGCATTCATATTTAAATGTTTGCCACTTGGTGGCATATGCAACAACTGACATTAGATATTGGATCACTTTCTGATTTTATAATGTCATTAAAATTATAAAACACAAAAAGCCGCAAGAATTTTGGGGGTTTGAGTGGAAAAGTGTCGTTTTTGTGTGTTTTCCCCGACAAATTGAATGTGATTCAATTATGCGCATAGCCAATGCAGAATTTATGGCAATTAATTTATTTATTTTAATTGTGAAATATTTGCATTTCAGTCGAGCTGGCTATTTTAGTAATTACACTCGTTGATTATTTATTTGGTAATTATTTTCGTGCGCATTTTTTTTTGTTTTTTTTTGTTGCCTGTGCGGATTGCTTATCAGCAAATGTTTGCATTTCACAAAATAAATATTAATTAAGCTTATCGTTGTTCTCTCTCTATTTTTTGTTGTTGTTGGAATATTTGCAATATTTACACGATTTAATTAATTGATTTTACTTTATGCACGTTTTATGCCTGCCAATAATAAATTAGTGGATATCAAATGCTGCCTGCTGCCTGCCGCTAAATTGAGTTATCTGTGTGACAAAATTAACATGAAATTCAACTTGTTTAAAATACATACATACATATAAATATATATATATATATACATACATATTTGAAGCTTTCGTTTTGTTATTGTGCCTGTCTTTTATTTGGAGCGCCCACACAGATGCCAAATATGCAAATGCGTGTTGCTTTGTAGCTGTAAATGTATCTGTATCTGTATCTGTGTCTGTGGCTGGGCAGCATTAATTAATTATCAAAGCAGTCAATTAACATCTCGGCCCTGGCTGTGGCTTTTATGTGTATCTCAAAGATACTCGCGAGCAGCTCAAAGTCAATTTTCGCATATACTTTTCAAAAATACAAACAATGTGAAAACAACAACAGCAACAACAATAATAATAACAACAACAACAACAAAAACAACAACAACAAAAAACATCACAATCAATTTGCCTCCGCTGCGTCGCTCGCTGGGAATTAAGTTTTTTTGCAGCATTGTTTTTGTTATTGTTGTCGTTGTTGCTGTTGTGGCATTGTTATTATTGTTGTTGTATTTAGTTGTTGTTGCTTGGCACACATTATCTAGCGAACGCTGAACGCTGAACGCTTTCGTGCCTCCGCTGATTTTTTTTGTGTATTTTTTTTTATGGTTTTTTTTTCTACATGTATTTAGCGTGTTCAGAAATTTGCTTTTTTAATGACGCTCTTGTTGATTGCGGCTTGTTGATGTTTGTGCTAAGCCCGCCGCCGTATCATGTTCAAACACCCACTACCCCACTCCCCCGCCCCGCCACGCCCCGCCCCACCGCCGTTGCCGTCACCCTTGCACCTTCATCTTGTTCTGGCGGCCTTTTGACATTCGTTTATTATGAAATAATGTTGTACAAATCGCTTGCTGTACAAATTCGCCAGAAAAAAAAAATATGTTTAATCTTCAGTTTTAATTGTTGCTGTCTGTTGCTGATTTTTATATTGTATTTGGTGAACAAATTTAAATTTGTGTCGAGTTGTCATCGAGCTGAACAGTTTTTAATTGTTATTGATTCGACGCAATTAGAATGGCTGCCACAGAAATAGTATCTAAACTGAGGAGGCATATCAACTTTTAGCTACATTTTGTGGCAGAGCTTTTAACAAATATTTATTATATTTAAAAAGTGAAGTCTTTTTGTAGATCAATCTACATCTGTTGAATCTGAATGAAGATTAGATTTGAAATCGGAACAGATATAATAATATATATTCATATATAGAAATAGGAACAATCAGCAGAAAGATGACAACTGTTTTGTGTAACAAGTTTCCGAAACAAATCTTTTATTAGACGAGGTGATTTTTATGCCAAAAAAACATCGAGTTCGATTCGACTTTATCAATTTATATTATAAATTAATTTAACTGCGATCTGCAAGTGTGTTTAAACTTCGGCTTGCGTAATAGCAATTTTTCTTACTGGTTTTGGTTTTTTTTTACGATCTTTGCATCTCTTTCAGTTTTGCGGCAGACAATTGAAATGGTTGCTTTTAATTTGCATGGGCGTTGGGAAGGAGCGAAGCGAACAAACGTTTGTCATTGTCAGCCATTTATGAGAATTGAACAAATCAATTTGCTTTAATCGTGTCGACGAGGCGGGGCCCTGACAAATGGCCAACTAAGTGACGGCTCAGTCTGTCTGTCTGTCTGTGACTGGTTTATTATGGGAAATACATACACATATCATTTACACAAACTAACATAATAATAACTGTTGCCGGCAGCAATGCGAGTGGCATTTATGTTGGCAACAGTTTATTGTTGTGTTAAGCAACATTTTGCATTAACATCTGATTGGGGAAAAACCCTCATTTTTATAGACATCATTTGAATATTTGCCACTTCAGTTTTGACATTTGCCTGGCCTCAGTCAATAAACACAATTTCAAATCGAACAACTTGAAAAAAGTACATAATCAAAGGAGTATTTATTTAGTGGCAACATTCTTTGTGTTCGGCCAGTTAATTAGGCAGTGAAAGAAATCATCTGTTTGGCAAACAAATGATTGGCCAGCAAATAGTCGCTAAGCAAGCATAATTATATATGTGGATACGATGTGGTTGGGAATGTGCTTGGAATGTTTTGTCAGCCAATTGACACATTTGTAGCGCTCAAATTGTTATCGCCAAAGGCGCACAGAACGGTGGCAAATGCCAACAGCAGCAGCAACACCAGCCACAAAAGCCAATTACACTTTTGCAGAGAAAAATAATATAGAAAAAAACAGCAGCAGCAGCAGCAGCAGGCAGAAAATGCTCCCAGTCCGCCAACTAAAAGTCAGTTAACGTGTGCAAGTTTCTATATATATATATATATATATATATATATATATTATATATGTGTGTGTATCTTGTACAAATCTTGACTGTGCCACTGCTGCTGCTGCTGCTGGCAACTTTTACCAGCGTCGATTCCGACAGTGTGACAAATTATTATTGTGCGCTTGTGTTGGTGTTGGCCAATGGGCTGGGACAGGGGCAGGCTGTGGCAGTGGCAGCGACAGCGACAGCGGTAGATTTAGCTGTGGCCCGTCGCTGGCGGCACTGCTGGTGCTAATGACCGTAACTAAGTTGGCGTCACGATTGTGCGCGCCACTGGTAGCCACCCCGCGCCGCATACAATCACACACACACATCTCCCCCCCTCCCTACACGCTGCTTGACCATTATGGCTGTTGTTTTTGGCATTGGGCTCTCTGCTGTTGGCTGTTGGCTGTTGCCCATTTGTGTAAGGCATTTTTAATGTTATGACCGAGAGCGGGTCTAATGGACGCTTAATTGTGCTGCTGCAGTCGGCCATATCTGCATCGGTAGCCGATGACTGGCCGTAGTTGTAGTTGTTGTTATTGTTGTTCTCGAGTTGTGTTTCATTATGCATGTTAAACGTTTAAAGCAATTTGTTTGCTTAATTTTATGGCACACAGCAAAACAAAAGTGGGCCGCATCTGCCAGATACTTTTCAATAGATACAAAATAAACAATTTCCGACCATTTAACAACAACATTAATGAATCTTTCAGCACTTGTTAAATTCACGTTTGTTGTTTTCAAGTCATAACTTTATAAACTGTAATTAAGAAAATAGATGTCTTTATAATAAACACACACACAAACACACACACACGCACACACAGTTACCCACCCACACACACTCACACGTCTAATTCAAATTTCATAATTTGAACTAAATGCAAAACACGCCCAGGCAAAAAGTTATCAAACACAAACAGAAGAAGAAAAAACACAGCGCAGCGAGTGCGAGTGAGCTGAAATGTCTCTGTGTGTGTATGTGTGTGTGTGAGAGAGAGTGAGAGATAGAGAAAGACAAACGCCCAAAAGGGGAGCAGAGAGTTATGTTCGTGTGCTTTGGCCCAGCACCCCGCCCCTCCACCTCACAATTCACTGTTTGCTTATTGTTCGTCGTTCGGTCGTTCGTCGCTAAGTCGGTCGGTCGATCGGTTGGTCGGTCGTCTGCTTGTTCGTACTCAACATGGTCGTCGCTGTGCTGCTCGCCGCAGGCTTCATTAGGCAGCGTGATTCCTTTTTCATTTGTATTTATGCATGTATTTTTTTTCCGCGTGTCTCCTTCCCCCTCTTTCTTTGCCAACGACGACGCCCCTTTTATGGGAATTTCTCTCATTGTGCGTGCACTTTAAATTCGTAATAATAATAATAACTCAATGAGCCGTCATTTGCCTGTCACCGTTGCGGCTCAATGCACACGCACAGCGCAGAAGAAGAAGACGAAGACGAAAAAGAAGAATAAGAACTAGACACAAATGAATTATTTGTGTTATATTATAAATTCCCACGTTTTATAATTATAGAATGCCTAAATATCAATCACAAAAATCGTCCGCTATAAATCAGAAAAAAGTGGCAATGTTTGACATGTTTTAGCATGTTTGTAGACATTTGTTTCCAAATTGCTGCGCAGCCGCCTGTCAATTATTGGGATGAAGAGTGGGGAGGGAGAGTGGAAGGGGGTCGTGGGATTGCTGGTGCTTATAAACAAAACCCCCATTTAATTACAAATCGGCTTAAATTGAAACACCTTAATTGGCATTAACTTGAGGCAAAAACAAAACACAACATAAAAATAAAAAGCCAAACCGAAACGAATCGTAAAGAAAAAAAAAAAAACATGTGCCTCGCAGCGGCAGCAGCAGCAAGCGGCAATTAATCAAACTGGAAATCAATTTACTCTCTCGCTCGCCCGCTCTCTTTCCTCGACCAACTGTCTCTCGCTCGCTCGCTCGCTCGTCTTTTGGGATTTATAGCATGCCACATTAAACAAATATACACATGTACACACACACACGCACATACACAGTCACATGCATACACACACACACATATACATATATACATACATACATAAATAAGAAGTGTGTTTGGTTAGGTTTTGCTTACTTGCCTTTTTATAAATCCAAAATAATCGCAATTTCTGCTGTTGATATGCTCGTTCCTGCTTCATAGGCGACAGCATGCAGTCGTCTTTGCTGTTGTTGTTGTTATTGCTGTAGTTGTTGTTGGTATCGTGAAGGGGGAGAGAGAGCGGTGGTGAGTGAGTGAGAGTGGATGGGTCGAGTGAGTGAATGAGTGTGGGGGGGAGGAGGAGGAGCAAGGTGCGAACGAGGATTTCGTTGCCTGTCGACTTGCTTTCCTGCTCGCGCAGCGACCCTCGACACTCGCGTGCGACAGAGAGAGAGCGAGTGAGAGCGAGCGGCCCGTAAAAGTGAGCAGCGATTGTAGGTAGAAAATAATCCACAAAAAGACAGGAAATGTAAATCCACAAATTTTCGCTGTTTTGTTGCTGTTGCCGTAAGCAGAGCTTTCCTTTATTTTTCCTCTGATGTTGTTGTTGTCGTAATCTCAAGAATGATTTGCAATTTATGTAAACGCCAGCGCGAGAAGGGTAGAGATTGCCACGGCAAACACTTTTTTATTTTTTGCTGTTATTACTTTTTTTTGACAAATATGCTGCTAGCAACTTTTCTGGGTTTTTTTCACTGCATGAACTTTTTTTTTTTTATTATGAGGTTAGTTGTTTTCTTTTTTTCTTTTTCTACAAATACAAAAACGGCACTTTGTGTTAGAGCGAGAGGAAGGGAGGGAGAGAGAGAGAGAGAGAGCGCGTCGCTGCGAAGTAGCATGTGTATGTGTGTGCGCGTGTGTGTGTTTGGAGCACACACACAGATACACATGCAATGAGCAGAGCTTGAAGTAAAAAATGCACGGGGGAGTTGTTAGTTGTACAACAAAATGACCGACGGGGCGTCCAACCGACCGACCAACCGACCGAATGACTGTCCGTCCGATCGACCGAACCGACGCACGCGCGTAGACGTCACAATTAGTGAGAGCGACTAAGCGACCAGCGACGAGCGTTTGTCGGCGTTCTTTTACCGCAATGTTTGTGCGAAACATAAAGAAACTCAGGCACACACACACACACACATAAACATACAAACATATGCATGCATGGACATGTGTATGTCGCATTTACAAACACACAAACATATTTGCCATCGACGCTGCGACGCTTCTACTGCTGCTCAACATTGTTGCTATAACCGAAAAACCGAAAAAAAAACTGTCGCTCATTGCAGTCGTACGACGAGAGACGGAGAGACCGAGACAGAGAGAGCCAGAGCGAGAGATTGAGAGAGAGACGCACACATACATATGCACTGCTCAAGCGAGAGTAGACGACGACGACGACGACGACCGCGCTGCTGTATAGAAATTTTATTCCGGTATTATACGGCTGCTGTGGTTGTTTTTGTTGTTGTTGGTGGCAACATATTGCCACTGCCTTTTTGGCCGTTTTACTACTATTGCGGCGAGTGCTTACTACTTTTTTTCTTTCACAAAAGTATTGGTGTGCAGTAGTATTCGTATGTGTGTTTGCTTTTGTTGTTGTTGTTGTTGTTGTTGCTTGTATGACAGCGACTGCTGATGATGATGATGATTACACTGCTCTTTTCACACATACAGATATGTATTTATGTATGTATGTAATACTCACACATACACACACACGCACGCACGCATAACAGTCAAGCCCAAGTGGGTAATTTGTTTTATGAGTAGCGGCGGCAAATAGCACTTGTGTATTGTTGTTTTTGTATTTATTGTTGCTGTTTCTTGTGAATGACAGACAGCCAACGAGTAATAATTTTTAATGCGTTTTTAGCATTTCTACACTGCTGCTGGTTAATTGCTTAAAGCACTCCATACAAACACACACACATACACACACACATAGAGACGCGCCGCGACGAGTGTTGGAGGAGAAGAGCAAGACAATATTTTTTTTCAACATTTTTTTTTTGTTGTGTTGCTTGAATAATTTAATGCACATAAACACACACACACACACGCACTGAAACACATACAGAACATGAGCTCTTTATTATTTGCATAAACTATCGTGCGGCTTCGAATATGATTTAATACCTTTGCCTAGTTGCTCATGGAAATCTTTTGGTTTAGCACACAATTAATGCTAAAAATGTTGGATGTTTTTTTTTTTGTTGTTTTTCATAGAACTTTTCGCCTAGTTTGCGTCGACAGCGTTTCTTCCGTACTGTCCGCCACGAAGGAGCAACGCGTACAAAAAGCGCATAAATTGAGCGGCTCTCACTGGCAACATATCGGCGCGCAGTGTAGGGTTGTCAGACAGTCAAATCAAGTAAACAATCCCATAATTTAACAGCGCAGAGTGCATAATTTATTATTTAAACTATGTATTTTATTTTTCAGCATCGTTAAATATAAAACTGTAGTTTAACATTCAATGTAAAAGTAAATAATGCTGTTAATGTGACTTAGTGGCCTGAGACTTGACAACCCTGCGGCATTTGCACTCGCATGCCGCACACTAGCGCATTCCCATGCACATACACGCAGCGCTCTCTGAGAGGAATATCTTTAATGGCGGCGTTTTTGCTGTGCGCTCGCTCTCTGAGCGCGCTCGTTCTCGCTCGCGCTCACCGTCAGTGTTGCTACTGCTGACGCCATGTTGCGCAGTGCCGCTCTATGTTTATCTCTTTTCATTTTGTTTACTGTGACGTCGTGTGGTCTCACTTGGCAGCATTGCGGCTGCTCCTTTTTTAGAGTTTCTTATTGCCAATATCAAGTTGGTGCATGCACAGAACGTAGACATGTCATCACCCATCCAATAAGACAAATATACATACATATATAACTCAATATTAGTTGACATGTGCAAACCAAACTAGAACATCAACGTTGCGCTTGTGTTTATCAGTGGTCACGATAATATGTGACTACTAAGTGCAGAGTATGTGTAAGTCGTTATCGTAGCAAACACATCGCTGCTGCCATTGCAAATTGTTTTTTGGATGATGTTGCGAACATGAGGGGAGTGTGTGGTGGGTGAGTAGAGGAACCGCTAGCGACGTCCTCGTTGTCAATGTGCGTGCGGATTGATTACTGATTGGCATGTCGTTTGGCTGTTGCCGTTTCAACGATGACGCTGACTTCGACGTCGCAGCGTCGTCGACTACGTTCTTTTTTGTTTTGTTTCTGTGTGAGTGTGTGTGTTTGTGTGTTTGTATGAGTGTTTGTTACCTCTGCGTCTCTTGTTTATGGTTGTTGTAGTTGTTGTTGTTGCTGCGCTCGAGCACATAATGACATAATGAGATTTATTAGGCGCAAAATAAAGCCATAATGTTCCGTTTGACCTTTGTGTAACTTTGGCTGTTGTTGTATTGTATTGTTTTCAATGCTCAGGACACGTGCTTCAGCGTTTTACATATCAGATGACACATCCTATAGCTATAGGTATAGCTATATAGCTAGTCATCATTGTCTATCCTTGTTTTTGTTCTTCTTCTTGTTTGTTGTTGTTACTCATTTTAAATTCGCATTTGAATGTTGCCTTTGCTGCCATTGAGGCAAAAAGGCAAATAAACGTTGCTCGTCTCCTTACCTCGGCGTTCGATCCTTTTTTGCCTTTATGTCCCATTTTGTGCCCGAAAAACTTGTTTGTGCATCAACCTAATATACTGAACAGCTCCCCTTCCCAACTGGCACATGCTCTTCAAGCTTTTCTTCCTAGCGCACCATACGACAAAGCAGACAATTTGTCTGTTGAATTTATAAAGCACTCAAATATTTGTGTGCATTTTTGTTTTTGTATTTGAGAGGATGCTCTAAAATAATAAATAAGGCAATTTTTGCTCTCTTAGGCAACAGTTTCCGCTTTCTAATTTTGTTTTAAATATTTGTCACATATATTACACTTTTGTCCCACGGTGCATCATGAGTGGCTTTGCTGGTTGTTTTCCTATTGGCATTCGTGCACGCTCTTCCAATTTTATTGCTGTGATTCTGATTCTAGTTGGATTTGACTACGCACACACACACACACACATACACATATATAAATATATATATATATGTGTATATGTATGAAATTAAGTTGTGTATTTTGGTGTGCTTTGGGGAATTGATATCCTTGTGCGCATTTTGCTAAAGTTCAAATATTTCTCATTTTATTGCGTGCTACCTTTCTTCCTTCGTCCCTCTTTCTCTCTCTCTCTCTCTCTTTCTCTTCAATTTAATTCCTGTCTCTCTTACACTGAAAAGCAGCCAGCAGTTTGTGCTGGCAATAAATCAAATCCAAAGGCTCATAGGCAAAATTGTTAGACGGCAATGTTGCCACTCACTTTACGGCTCGGTGCCCCTCTAAAAGGGACCTCAATTGTTGTTGGCTCCAGTTTGGCAAATTGTACAATATTCATGGCATGTGGCTTTGTTGCTGCAAACTGTTTGCTGGACATCGTTTTTCGATCTGCTTGCAATATTATGTAATTATGTGCGTTAAATTTTGGGAAATTTGTGCGAATGCTAATGAAGCCATTAATATTTTATGCGCCATTTAAACAGAGCGCAGCGTCAGCCACAAGGTCCTTGTGATGGTGTAAGGAAGCACACAGCATGAATAATAAACCAGGACACTCCCCCCCCCCACACACACACACACACACTTATAAGAACTGGCAAAAGGCGAAAAAGCAACAACAGCAATAAGTAAGAATTTTCTAGTCGAGCGAAAGTTGCCAGAATAGAGAATACCCTGTATTATTTGTTATCTTTACCTATTATCTGTTATCCAATATATATTTTATATTATCTATTATATGTTATCTATTATCTATTATCTATTACATTATCTATTATCTATTATATAATATCTATTATATCATATATTATCTGTTGTATATTATCTATTATCTATGTTATTCATTATTTATAATCTTATATCAATTATAAAAATAGTTATTGTGAATTGGTTTTAAAATAAGATCTACAATCTTATTTTTAGTATGTTTTTTTTTTTAAATGAGAAGTGAGAAACAGTCGGAATAAAGTTTAAAATATTTTGTAGCTGAATAAAGGATATAATGATATATATATTGATATATATATATAGATAATAATAGCTTAAAGTCTATAAACCCATAGAAACATTCCAAATTTGTTGTCTTTAACAATTATAAGTTTTCGCATCTATAAAAAAAGATAAAGCTTTAATTGACTTATTCCCAAAGCAAGCAGTTATTGAAAACGTGCAATTAACTGGATAAAGCTGCAATCATTTTCAACTGCATACTGAATACTGATTAATGATCTGTGTGGAATAAACTGAATACGTCCTTTGTGCATTTCGCACAAGCATTTGCTATGTGCACAGAGTATAGAAACGAGTCATGACAAGTCCAAGTTGCCATTTGCAAATACGACGACAAATGGCCGCACAGCCACTCAGTCAGTCAGTCACTCAGTCAGTCAGCCGCTTTGCGTGGAGTGTGTTTTGGGTGTGTAAATCTTTAGCTGCCAAGTTGGTGGCAAAGCTCTGCCGCCGGGCATAATGTGATTTTCAAGCATTTGGCACAGCCACACTAGCACTCATAACACACACACACACACACACACACACAGACAGAGACTAACACTTGCACATAAACCATTGCCAAGCCACACATAGAAAGCAAGAGCTTTGCATATTTGCGACTTGGCTTGTCGACTGCGTGTTTGTGTTTGTGTCGACGCTGCAAGCGTATAAATATTTATGCCAACATATTCTAGTCTGGCATGACTATACAAACTCCATTCAACATCATCCCCTTTACACACACACACACACACACACACGCACACAGACACACTCATACCTGCCCAACGATTTGGCTGTCCATCTAATGCTAATAGAAATGAAATTGCCAGCAGCCAGAGTAATACATACACACATAAATTATATACACGTATACACACACATAAATATACATATATATATCTGTATATGTATATATATGTAACGCTGTTGTCAGCTTCCAGGCGGGGGCTAGCAGCAGAATTTTGTACATTTTGTTACAAAATATGATTTCATTGTGCTCAAATTGAATTAAATTCGTTTATTTTTATATATATATTTTTTTTTGTTTTTCCTTTCGACTCGTTTTACACCATGCCAAAAGAGAAGACAAAAAAGCAGACGACAAGCACAGCGAGAGACTACAGTTAAAGTCACAGCTGCGTTGGCATCTTCTCGCTCGCTCGCTCCAGCTCCAGCTGCAGCTGCAGCTCTAGGCGCAGCTGACTCCCTCGCACATTCAGTCATTTTGTATTTTTTTTTCTTTTTTTTTTTGCTTGCTTACTTGCAGAACGGAAGCGGATATTTTCAACGCGCCATTGTTATTTTTTGAGTGCGGGAAATTGCTGGATGCCTCGGTCTCATCTCCATCGCCTGGCGCCCCTTTTAGCCAGTCGCCTCAACTTCGAGAGCGTAAGCGAGAGAGAGAGAGAGAGAGAGGGAGTGGAAGAGAGTAGGAGAGAGTGTAAGAGAGAGTGGTGGGAGAGAGCGAGAGAGAGAGGTGTTTTCAGTGTGTTTTGTGTGTTTCTCATCTGCTTCATGCTTATCATTGTGTTCAGCTACGTTCTCGCTGCTGCTGCTGCTGCTGGTGCCTTGTCGACAGCTTTGTTTGTGTTGTAAATATAATTTTACGACTCTGCCTGGCCCACAGCTTGGCTGACAGGCACTTTGTCTGTTTGTCTGTCTGACTGTCTGTTTGACAGTTCGCCTGTTGGCTCGTCTGTCTCTCTCTCTCTCTCTCTTTCCCTCTCTCACTCGCTGGCCCTGCGAGTCCTTTGGCAGGCGAACTCAATTCAACTTCACAGTGGCGCTCTCGCTTTTTGTCTGCTCGCCCTTTTTTCTCCCCCACTTAACATTTTATTAAGCGAAAATGCTTGTGCCGTAAAATGCGCGCTTACATGTTCAGCTCAACTCAAGTCCACCCCAAAATCCAGCCAACCACCCACGCTGCACACACACATTTACAGTTATCTGCTGGGCCCACCCTTGGAGCATGCTTTTCGGAGGCGTTGTGCGTATTCGTGCAGGGGGGGTTTATGGCAAGGCAACGGAGTCATCGTCATTTTCATTTCCTGTGGTTGTATTTATGCTTTTATTTGAATTGATTTTATTTCGTTGCGTTTTATCTGTCCAGCTGCTGGATGAGAATATGGCGTGAGCTTGTTATGACTCTGTGTGTGTGTGGGTGTGTGTGTGTATCTTTTATGGGTGTGTGGGTGTGAGTTATGCTGCTGTCTGGCATGTAGTTAATACGTTGATTTCATTTTTATGATCCTTTTTGCCTTGCCACTTTAATGTTAATTTTATTATGATGTTCGCCGCTTCGCTTTTCCTCGCTGTTGTTGCTGTTGTTGTTGTTGTTGCAGCTTTTGTTTTCGCCTTGCCAAGGGTCCTTCATTATGTAATGAGTTCACTTGTGTTATTGCCCAGTTTGTAATTATTTCAATTTTCATTTCATCGCTCGACTATTTTTCCATTTATTCTCCATTTAATTGCTTTAATAATGCGCTAATCGCGCATATGTCGCCAATCATTGCACTTGACAAAAGATAACTTAATTAAAAGCTCTGCATTAAAAAGAATTACGTAATTACATATTGAAAGCCAGTAATTAAATAAATAAAAATTGTATTTTTTACAATCAATGTTTTAGAAAGATATGATTAATGAATGTGTAATGAACTCAACATAAATTAACACATTAAATAAATAAATTGACAAAAACTCTGAATTTTAAATTAGCTTCAACTTTGATTTCGTTTAAGAAATTATATTAAATAAATTTGAGTTCTTTTAAGCTTATTTCGTCGTCATTCTTTTAAATTGAAAACTTAATTCTCAAACGACAAGCAACCAAATAAATTCCTTTGTTCTCACATCAAATTCTTAATTTATGTAAATATTTAAAGCGTTGTCCAAACTGACAATGAATGTAAAAGTTGGTTGCACAGCAACTTTCTCTTTCTCTTTTGTTGGGTGTCCATTTAAGTGGCTTGTTGGGAGGCAACTCGTCGTATTCTCAATTCGATTTCTATGTTCGGTCTTAATGATTATATCATCTTCAGTTGGTGCCTTATTCTCGCATTCGAACATGGAATATAAATCTGTGTTCTATGCAATTTCAATTGCAACAGCAGCAGTAGCAGCAGCAAGTAGACATTGACATTAATTGGAGGCGGCTGTAGAAGGATGCCTGAGTTAATGCTGAGTGCTGGGCTCTGGTAATGGTATTGCTATACTGGTTACTGCTTACTGGTTACTGGTTGCCGGTTGCTGGTTAGTCGTTACTGGCTTGACTTAATTGCTGGCCGTGTCTTGGTGCACGTCGCTGCACTCAGCCATGCGGTAATTTGACGCATTTCACGCTGACAACGGTAGCCGCATGTTGCAAAAGGCTTAATGGCTCCGCTTCACGCATAAAATCAACAATTACGCAGCACAAACAGATGCGAGTCCCAAAGCAGCAGCAACAGCAGCAGCAACAGCAACAGGAACAGAACTTGCCACATCATGCTGCCCCCAGACAGGCGGGCGCGGACGGAGCAACGCTAATTCAGCCGCCTCGGCTGCCTAAGTGAGTTCAACCTACGCAGCAATGTGCAACGAGCAGCAGCATCAACTTGCCACAGCAACAGCAGCAGCAGCAGCAGCAGCAGTAGTGGCAGACGAGCCACTTAATACACGATACTGGAAACTGGCAGCTTGTGGCAAGTTGTTGGTCTGCACTGATTCTGATTGCTGGCAAATAACCTTGCAACTTGAAAGGCCGCAAAACCCAGCACAAGCAGCCAACTAGTTAACGTCAGTCGAGCTGAAAACTTTGTGTTTTTTCTTTTGTTTTTTATTGTATTTTGCCAGTGTCTGTTTGTGTTGCATGCCTTTGTTTTATGTGCCACAGCTACGCCCAACTTGCACATTGCAACGCATTAAACTTTTGTGGCTCTGCCGCAATGAGACTAGCTGAAAATGGGCACAGAATTTGAGCTTAGCCTGCCACATTTTGTGTACTCAATTTGGTTGTATTCTCGACAGGCCCGATAAATATATCGATTATTATATATATCGATTTATATCGATTAATGTATCGATTGACAGGCAACTTAATAATATTATTACTAAATCCCTGCATTAATTTTATGAATTGTGGCCTCTTCAATAAAGTTTAAGTTGACTTAAAAATAAATAAAAAAATACATTTCTTTGAGGCCTTTGGGCGCTTTCAAGAACGCATTTTGAGGAGTAGCTGGAGGCGCCTCTAAACAATGCGCGACTTAATTATTCCAGGCAAGTTTTATTTCAAAGTTTGCTTGGGGAATCAGTATTATTCACAGTTGGTGCACAGTGGGTATTATTTGCAGTAATTTGCTAATGTGGACGGGCAAAGTATGGTTTAAATAACTGAGAAAATTAAGATAAAATCAAATTTCTTTACAGATTTTCTTCGATTTTCGATAACCAAAGGATATCAGTGCGAAAAGCGTAACTTATGCACTGGCAGCCCTCTGAAATAGTAGTAATATTTATTGGTTATTTAAAGAAAGTTGCTGCTTGGCAGCTGCAGTTTAGGTTAAGGCTTGAAATAGTTGTGCGTCTCGCCACAAAAGCGACATCAAATCACATTTCAATGGGAATGTAGCTCATCATTCGAAATGCCAATCAATCCCTTGATTTCCCGAGAGATATTTACGTCGATTGTTAGCCGAGTTCAGCTGTTGTACTTAAATTGAAACCACTCTTTTAGCATATTCCGATTAAAGTCGCATTCCACTCGTGGCGCTGGCGACAACAGTTTGTTCAGATATTTGATTTGATTTATACAAATGTTGAAGGTTTTCCATTTCTGTTATGACTGTGCCCCCGGCACACAGTGCAGGGAAAGTGCTTTGTGTGCGCCACAAAAATCAAATCTGCAAACAGACAACGCCGACAGAAACTGTGCAGATGCCAAGGCCCGCCCAGTTTGGTCGCGTTTACTTTTCATTCCCGCTCAAATTATATTGTTGACCATCAACCCTGCTACTCTCCTAGCCCCCCAACCCCCTCCCCCCACACACATCCAGCGCTCAGCTGCCTGCACAGTTGCTGCGTGGCAGCAACTTTCTGCGTTGGGTTTTTGTTTCGCGTTGCCTCGTTGATTTTTGCACAGTTTTGTTTGACTGACAGCGACACCAACACACATATATATTTTTATATATATATATGTATATGTTTGTGCCCAGGCATATCTGTAGCGCCTCCTCACCCCTCACCGTTGCTTCTCCCTTGCGAACGACCCTTTTTTTGTCTGTTGTTTGGCCGCTCTGTGCCCCGCGGCGGCATCAGCATTAACGCGCTTCGCTGCTGCGCTTGCCCCATAATCCTTTCAATTTTTAAATCATTCTTTTTTTCTTCTTTTTTTTTATATCTGCCTTTTGGCTGTAGCCGTTGCTCAGCCTGCTCCCCTCGCGCCTGCCGCCTTTTGTGCAGTCGTGCGACCCTCGCCGCAAATATTTATAAATGAAACGTGTGCATTTCGTGCTTATTTGATTGATGCGCACCGTCCAGTCGCGGACGTGCTTGGTGAGGACGTTCTCCCTTCTGGGGTATATCCAAAATTGCGGGAAAGTGAGGCCATCTAATGAAAATGACATGTTTATCAACAATGCCAGGCGGCAGCATTCAAAGCCCAGCCTTTTACACCTTTAAGTCCCATACGCAATTCGATCAATTACTGCATTTAATCAACTCGTTAAGCCACAACTTTGACACCGACAGACACCTGCAGCTGGCCAACAACAAACACTGGGCCAGTTGAGTTGGGACACTCGTTGAGGTAATTACGTAAATCAAATCAGTCCCAGGATAAACTTCGTTCTGAGTGCCCAGCGCATATTCAATGAGTGCCGTGGGAGGCTTGGAAATGCCACTGCAGGACCATCAGCAACCCATCCCAAAAAATATGTATTCAATTAAAGCTGAGTTCCATTTTAAACTTGGCAAGCTTGTTGTAATTAACATGAACTTAAAAGTCAACAAATCAAGTTATTTATAGCAACAGTAAAAAACAACTTCCTTTATTTATTTTAATTGTTTTCCAATGTTAATAATATTGAGTATTCACTTAATTTGATTTATTCTAATTTTCTTATTTAATTTTTTAGGCAATATTTTAATATTCAATTTGATTATTTAAGTAATTTTATTCGTAGTCGTAATTTATTTGTTCTTTGCCCAATTAATTAAAGTTATCGGATTAAAATTTATGAAAGACAAATTCATTATAAATACACAAAATACATGTTTAAAGCGTAATCAAAGCATGAATTTACATTTTTGATAAATCTGACAATGAAATTGACCCAATGGCAAATTGCTCCAAAAAGTATGCAACGGAAAATATCATAAAATGCTTGATGCAAAAGGCAAAATCAAAAATGAAATTGAGCGGAATTTTAAAGCACTTCAATTTGTGTAGAAATATTTGAAGACTTTAATTCTTTAAGGAGCAGATATTTTTCTATTTGATTTGCTTAAAATTAACGTATTTTTGCATTTGTTTAAAGGTTAAAATACCAGAAAATGCTAACAATTCTCGCAGCTTTAAAGTGCATTTTCTGGCAGCAGTGGCCTCATCTGAAATGCCCTCAATGATTCATTAATTTATCACATACGCTATGCACATCCTGCAACATCCTTGTGCAACAGTGAAAATCGCTTATATGCGCAACAACAACAGCTCCGAATGCAAAAAGGGGTGGAAATTCATTTAAGGCCAAATGAAATAATAAAAACGTTAAATAAATTGCGGGCCACTTTCACTGCCAGCAAGACAAACGAATAAAAGTGTCTGCATAACAAGATGCAAATGGCTCAAATAAAAGCGAAGCTGCTGAAAAACAGCACAAAGATATAAACTGTGTTCAGTGGAGGCTGTGCAACATTGCGAATGCGCAATGTCTGCAAAAATGAAATTAATTATGAACGCGTTTTACGCTCAACATTAAGTTGAGCGCTCGAGTGCCACTTCAAAAGTCCAATAAATCATTTCACCTCGGCCCGCGACTCGCATATTTCAAATTAATAAAGTTTTGGACGCAAACAGAACAAAAGCCGCAGGTCAAAACGGATAACAGAAAGATGTCAAGTGAAAATCAGGCAGAAAGTTAACGCCGACAGCAGCACCGAGGTGTGTGTGTGTGTGTGTGTGTGTGTGTGTCTGTGTGGGCGTGTCCGATTGAGCAATGCGATTGCTGCCACTGTTCACAGTTTATGCCTTATTTCAATGTTGGTTGGCTCCGCACCCCAAAAGGAAAAGCAGCGTTGAAACATTTTCCAACTCAATTTCCGTCGCTCGCAGCAACAACAGGCCGCAAAAAAAAAAACTATTTTGGGTTACCAAAGTTTGAATACCCTTCAAAATAAATTGCTTACAAATAAATAATACTTTAAATATCGAAAATATCTGCTTTAATTAATGCAAACAAAAAATTGTAAATTTAAAGTGTACCTCAAAAATACCCGAAATTTTAAATACAAATTTCAACGATTTTCACAAAAATTAAGCGCTTTAATTTGTTCCTTTTTTAATTTTTGGTCATTGAATTTGGAAATAAAAATCGCATTATTTTGAAATTAATTACTTTGCCGTAGTAAAACCCGCTCTCAGCAAGGGTACACAAAAAACTGGGGGTGAAGAAATAACAATTGAGTGGGGGCTGAGCGAGACACTCGACCATAAAAATCGTTGCCGGCTACAACTGTGAGGCAAATAAAAATCAAATTTAAAAAAAAAAAAGAAAAGAAGAAGAGAAGAAATGAAGAAAAACAACGCTAAGAAAGTAGTCACGGCGCCGAAAAGCAGGCAACACAAAAGACAAGCGACCGGAAGTGCGGGTGGGGGCGGTGGGCGGTGGGCAGGTGGTGGTGGGGGTGTTTAGCCGCTTACAGAGGGTTGCTCTAAATGTCGCAATTTTACGAGTCAATATAAAGGTGCCTGGGGAGTCATTTACGGGCGCACAGCGGTTTGCTTTCGTTCTCTGGCAATAAAATGAAAGAACGTGAACAAAAACAAAAACAAAAACGAAACGCAAGAAAAAAAAAAAGGAGAAAAACAGGCTGCTCAAGGAAATAGCTGGTTTTATGGCTTAGCACAACGGCGACGAGGCTACAATAAAAATTTGTAGCCAAGAAACACGTGTAATAGCGAAAGGGCAATGCGAAAAAGGGTTGCAGCACCAGCAACATTTCGTGGCACCACCAAACTTCAATATGATGGCAATATTCACGCGCGCTCATCAAACATTTCCAGTAAGCAACATTTTGCAAAAGTGCCCCAAATGATTTATGACAAAATTTCCAATAACAAAATTGTGTGTGTCTCAAATAAATGTAAAAAACTAGATATATTTTTGAGCAAATCAATAAATATTAATGCTAAATAATTGTAAAATTATCCACTAGAATTTCCGCGAATATTGTCGCGTTCTGGTGCTGGTCACCTGAGCGGTGTTTTTACTCGTGCGTATGTCGCAATTGTGGCAGTCGCCGTTCCACTTGATGTTCCCATTTCGCACATGAACCCGTGTCGTCGATGAGGTGCGCACACGTATTTGACCTGCGAAAAAAAACACGTATTTAGTGACAGACACAGCTATAAATGCAGCCAGCAAAGAACTATTGCAGTACGTCTACTTACCGGCAGGTGCCGCTTCAATTACGCCCAGCAACGCAAGCAGCAAAACACACAACGAGAACCACTTCATGACGCCGAAGAGACTGATCAAGTTTTGCCATTTTCTCAGCTTTTTATACTGCGCTCAGCATCAGTCCCACAATCATAACACAACTAAACTCAACAACGCGTAAAAAAAAAAAAAAACCGGGTATCGCAGACAAAGCCAAAGGCCAGCCACTCATAACGCTGGGGAAATGCGAGTGCGGCTGGAACTGAACTTGGGGCTTGCCCCTGAATCAAAAGTGAGTCCCCCTGATAACTTACTGCTTTTAGTGTGCAGCTCTTCATTTGCAAACTTGGTGGGGAATCTTCATTGCATGTTGACTTGGCTTGTTTTATTTATTTTTATTGTTGATCTTGGCTGGTAAATATCCCAGTCACATAACATGTACTCATTAAAATAAAAAGATTTGGTTGGAATAACATAGTAAATAAAATAGTTTTTAATGGGAGCTTTTTGAGCAAATGTTTGCTTTGGATACATTTATAAACTGAATAGTCTTTCGTAGAAGAACCCAACTTTCAATCGATTATTCCCAATGCAGCTGTAAAATATATGAATGCGATCAGGCCGATTTCGGCATATATAAAAAGACGGTTAAATGCCAAGATGCTTTCAGAATTTATACACATTCTTTGTGGAGTCGGAGAAGTTTCCTGCAACGCGTAACAAACACAACGATTTAATTATAATGCCCTTTGTGAGGGTATACAAAGAATGCACAGCTGCTGCGCCTCATTTGAGCTGATGGTGTGTTTTTTGCACTTGCAGTCAACTGTTGCCAACTCACTCAATGTGACCAAAAGCTGAAAATGCTCAAAAAATACGCTTGGTAGTCTTTCTACTTGCCGACAGATGCCGCTCGAGGAGCGACCAGCAATTGCAAACAATTTCTAATGATTGGAAAAGTAAACAACAGCTTTGAGGAAGAGGTTCTTAACACCTCGATATATTTATTTTAAAATCAGTCCAAAAGAGGAGATCAGCTAATTTAGCCGCGAATGTCGCAGCCACTGCAATCGGCGTTATGCACATAGGTGCCACCTGGCACACGTCCACTGTAGCCTTCGGGCACAACATATGGATTAGAAGCAGCTCCGCCCCCCCCTCTATTGATGATGACACTGCGTCGTGGTGGACGACTGCTGTCGGCAGCAGCTACTGGAATTGGTGCAGCTGGAATTGGTGCAGCTGGATTTGAGTCCTCACCCCTGATGTAGATGGTGCCATGTCCTGGACGACCCTTGGTCACCTTATCGCCGACGATAACCGTCTCAGCGTCTGGTGGAGAGCAATCTCGGCAGACACCATTGATGACCACGGTGCCGGCTAAGTTACGCAGAGAGAGACGAAGAGAGAAGTCAGAAGGAATTCAATGACGAAAGGAGGCGGCTGGGATTCTTACCGGCTGCCAGGGCCACAAGGATGGCAAACAGAGCGCAGACCAACAATCTCATTGCTAAATATAAATTCAACTGAAATTGATGCTGTGGCCGCTTTTCTTTATATACGCTGCTTGTGCCGCGTTGTTGTTGTTTGTGTTATCAGCAGACAACACTATGAACAATTATAAACTCGATTGCCAGTTGATGTACGGAATTTCCGCGAACTGAGCTTTACATCTGTATTTGCGAAACCAGTTTACCCCCAACTGAAGGTCAACCAATAATATTGCAAATGGGGAGCAGAGAAGCTCATTTATTAGCCAACATTTGAACATTTGAATAGAAACTGGCACATTTTTTTTAGCCATTTATGTTGCAGCCAACGCAATCATCGTTGTGCAGCACGGTGCCGGGACGTCCACGTGCATCGATTGTGGTAACATGACCAGACCAGCCACCGCCGCCACCATTGCCCGGATCTGTGATTATCACCTGACGGTGGCCCCATTGCCGTTTGTGGCGCCGTCCGGCCGTTATGTGCTGTCCCCCATGGTCGTCCTGAAACAGATTAAAATTACCCCAGTCATCCTCATCGCTGTCATCCTTTGGCTTGGTCTTCTTCGGCTTGGGCGTCGTCGGGCGTCCACGTCCGCCATGCGCTGATGCCGGCTTGCGTGTCGTGGTCGCTCTAGTTGCATCGGGTCTGTTGCAGTCCACACAGGCGCCGTTGATGGTTACCTTGCCAGCTGAGTGAAAGAAAAGAGGCGCAGTGATGTCAGTGGATGGCTTACGCTTCATTTAAGGGTAATAATAACAAACCCTTTGCGCTAATCGCCAGCATGGCTAATATCAAAAACGTCAGCAGCGTTATGCATCTCATTTTATTAATTTCAAATTGACGCTGTGCTCACTGCAATGATTCTTTTATACTGGCGTCGAGGTGCCCCTGGAGTCGTGAACGATCCGATCAACGATCGATTTGTGGCTATCAATTGATTAAGCGTATAAAGTACAAAGATGTGCACAAAGTATATAAACTATATATAGTTGAGGCAGGCAAAATAGGATCAAAATCTGAATCAGTCTTTCTTCCACACTAAAATATATCCTAACAAATAAGTTGAATCCGATTTTTTGACCTTGATCGCATTTGTTAGTCGCCTCAAGACACAAACAAGCAAAGCGCAGCAGAAATGGGTTTTTCTAAAGTTGAACAGTGTTATTTTTCTTGACAGTATTGTATGTTTTTAATTAAGATTATATGGAAATGCCCAGATTATCAACGACTTTGCAGCATGTAAACAAAGATGAACTTATAACACGCTTCGATAGATTGTAAGGTTTTTTAAAACATTGCATTCAGAACGCGCAGTATTTATTGGCATATAGACGTACATACGTCCATACATAATATATATTAATAAGTCAATGCTTTAAATCGACTTATACGATTTAAAAAGTATTTGCTTCTACTGAACATGGAAGATTACTCGAGGCGAGAATGCTGGATACTCTGCACTTTAAATAATATGGTACTTTTAGACATAACTTATAAAATGACTCTCTTATGGAGAAATGCTACTAAGAAATAAAGGACTCATAACTTTGAGATTCGCATAGAAAGGCACTCACTATAAAACAGGGCACTTAAATGAAAAAGAGAGTGAGGAAAGATCATAAAAACACATTACTAAAACTACTATTTATGCCATCTAAACACATTTTTTATGAAGAGAATGTTTTACAACAGAAACTGAAATAAATATTTTAATAAATAAATATTAATAAATATTTTTAAATATTATAGGCAATGCAGTAATTATACAAAGCACCCACTTCGATGAACTGTCAGATAGATTTTTAATAAATTTACGTTTTTATATATAAAATTACTTTTTGCTATTTTATTGAACTGGCCAAGGCTAGCAATATAATATGATAATGATAAGAGAGAGAAAGCAAAATGAAATCGTTTTCACTGATGGGTATTAGCAGGTCGTCAAGTGAATTTGATAAGCAGACATTGTGCATTCTACCACTGGGAATTTCCCTAGGGGTGCTTATCAAGAGCGCACAGAGACAGAGAGCAGTGCGTCTCAACTGGCAAAAAGTTGTCTCTCATTATTTTTGATGATATTTCCCGCCTTATGTGTATTTCCCAAATGGGTACGGCTAGTGCCCATATAAGATCGGTGCTGATCAGTTAGCAGCATCAGTTCAACGCTAGCCTTCGCAAAACAGTCAACAGCAGCAGCTAACAACATGAAATTCTTCTCAGTTGTCACCGTATTCGTGCTCGGCCTCTTGGCTCTGGCCAGTGGTAAGTAGCTAAATCTAAAAAGCTAATTCGCTCAGCACAATTCTAAAAAATGCTCTCTTTTTTTTTTTTTGATTTACCATCAACAGCCGTTCCACTGTCGCCCGATCCTGGAAATGTGGTCATCAACGGTGACTGCAAATACTGCAATGTTCACGGCGGCAAATAGGCAAACATCTTCTTCACTTATCTCAATTTGTTTGCACAATATTTATGTTCACACTGCGTTCAAAATCTTAAATATATTATCTAATTAACAATAAACAACAGAAAGAAAAAAACAACTTATAAATGCATTTTAATTATTTACTGCGAGCTTAAAATTCTTTACAGACTGGTTAAGTCGTATTTGGGATATCAAATGGTTGATGGATGTCAACAGATTGGGTATAAATGTCTCAGCTACACTGAGAAAAAAATTACATATTGAAGAGTCCATCAAATGTTGACTTTGTTTTGATGTGCGAAATCATTATCAAATTGATCTTTGAACTCGTTTATATTTTTAAATAAATGTATGCAAATACATTGCTTATAAATATATATATATATATATATATATATTTATATACATGCATATAATATTTTAAATAAACAAATAATTTAAATGACTTTAAACAATATACGAAAATACCCTGTTTTTTTTATAACTTCTTATTTATTACTTAACTCATTTCATGGCTCTGTAGCTGTCAAGCTGAAGGATGTCTTAAAGTTGGACGCAGGATTTTTATTTGATCTTCCACTTTATATGGACAAATATACACAACTGTAAAATATTAAAATTTCTCGAAAAAAATTAAAATAAGCAAAATATGACACGTGTCGCTTATCAGTTTAGAGACTAAGTTCAAAGCTTATCATGGCATTATTCCAATGTTGTTAATAAAATGCAGCTTGGTATTTCCCATGCAATCTAATTTCTGTAGTAATACTAAGAAAATAGAAAAAACCTGTTGAAATAAATGTGCATATTTCATGGGAATATTATGCTACCCCTAACTGAGTTAGCAGCGCAATTGATTCATAAAACAATATCAACAACAGCAGACAAGTTTCTTTAACGATTACTCGGAAAAATATATAGTATAAAATATTGCAAATAGATGTTTACATTAAGCTGAGTGGGGCTCTAGCTTTGATCGTAAAAACAAGAAAGAAGAAGAAGAAACGCATTTCTGGGGCATGCCGACGGTTACATACCCTGTGGAAGCCAGATGTTATAGTTTTCTGACATTCAATATTTTTTGAGGAGCAACTCTTATGAGAGACGCGATATGGCGACTCAGCTAGTTATGCTGATCAAAAATATATATATATATGCGTTGCCAACTTCAGGGCAAAGTTATTATACCCTTCGACGGTTCAACAAGTAAGTATTAAAACAAGTTCGGGCCTGCTCGAGAGCAATACACTATGAGATATTTCCGTCAGAATATCAGCTTCTCGTTCAGTGAGTACTCAGTAGAACGCTAATAAAAAATCAACTCAGCCGACTTCCAGTTGATTTGCCGCAACGCAATTGGGTATTTTTTAAACAGACTTTAAGCGCTCGTCTGAAGCTGGGCAATTCCAAGTTCGAATCTGAGCGTGTTGATAACGCGTGCCACTTGGGAGTGTGTGGCTGATCTCAGGCCAGCTATAAAAGCGTTGCTGGCCAAGTGGTAAGGCATCAGTGCAATCGTAGTTTTTCTTGAGTCTTCAACGGAAACAAAATACAACAAAGCCATCAATATGAAATTCCTGTCGGTTGCTTTCTTGCTCGGCCTTTTGGCTCTGGCTAGTGGTAAGTCGAGGGGGGGAGGAGAGGATCCTAATTGCAACATTTCTCTTTGTTCACAAGATTAATATTTAATTTATTTTTCTGCAGCTACACCACTCAATCCTGGCAATGTCATCATCAACGGCGATTGCAGGGTGTGCAATGTTCGTGCCTAGGACGATCCGATCCTTGAAGTGTCCATCCTCATCATCTGCCATATAATTAATTACCAAATACAATGTTGTGAATGTCAAGCATATATTTTAAGTACACAAATCAAACAAAATAGCCACAAAATGTTTAATAAATTCTGCAACGTAAATTCTTATCACTAAATCATTTGAGTTATTATTGCTTTTCTCTCAATACAGTTTTGCGGTTGATCGCACCACATAATACAATCGAAACAATGTATGTATATATATTGTATATGTTTCAAATTGCCGTTTAAATATAATTTCAATATATATATATATATATACATTCATATAGTATTCAATATTTATACTAGAAATTATTCATTGTAAATAAGGCCTTTTGTGGGTTTCAAATGAAAACAGCAAGCTGCAAATAAAAACATTATAAAATATATAATTTTGACTACAACAATTTTGTTAACACAAATTACAAATTAAATATAATTAATCTGATCATTTTTTTACAAATAAAACCATTATATATATATATATAAAAAATAATATAATTATGACTAAAACACTTTTGTTAACACAAATTACGAATTAAATATAATTAAACTGATCATTTTTTTCCAGCAATACAATACTAGATTAGTGGTTAGGATTAGGAATCTATACTCATATAAACATGATTCGTTAATCCTTATTTATAAGCATAACTCATTTATTGATCGTCATATTTTTAATGACTTTACTACGCTAAGACCAAACAAAAAAAATTATCTCGAGAAAGTCTGTTAATCGATTTTATTAGAGCAACTCTGTTAATCGAAAGATCTAAAAAAAAGCTGAATCCGACTTTGAATCGACTTCTGAATTGAAAATAAACTGCTTCAAATATATTTTTCACATTTATTTATATACATTTTGTTTTAAATTATAATACTTTTATTACAGCTGTCTCGCAGAAAGTTCTCATTTATTTTTTGAGAGATCATTGAGATCGTTGCCCACAAGCCGGACAGTGCCGAGGTGCTTGTAATCTCATTTTATAATATATGTGCGAGTTGACGTAGATTGATTCTCGTGTCAGTCATTATCTGTATCATGCTCTATATAAAAGTGCATGATATGATCGTCTCAAGCTCAGATCGTTTGGAGCACTGAACTGCGAATATGAAAACAACTGCATTGATACTGCTACTGTTGGGCTGCCTTCTGGCTGTGGTTTGCGGTAATTGCATTTAATAGAAGCCCCTTACAATTGATATAACAAAAACGTGTTCTCCATTTGACAGCTACGCCGGGCAAAGTGGTTATCAATGGCCAATGCATAGACTGCAATCGACCTGATGGCGACGATTCAGTGATAATTCCAGGGGATATCAAAAAATCGGCAGCTGCTACTCAAAGCTTGACTGCGGGCTCTGCGTTCTTTGGTCTTTTATATTTTGCAACAAGCTATATTCTACGCAATTAGACATAATTAAATACATGCACTTTATTAATTTTGTATATAAATGAAAAATGAATAATCTGTAATCATAGACGTATATATTTCCATACCTATATAAACAGAGTGATTGAAGGCTTTTGCTTCAGTCAGCTAAGGAAATTTGAAATTACCATGAAGTATCTGTCAATTGCATATATGCTGGGTCTCCTCGCATTGGCTCGTGGTAAGATGTCATATCGTGATCAATCTAAAGAAATCTAAAGAAATGCTCCATTCTTTAACAGCGTCTCCTCTGCCAAATGATGTAAATATCAACGGCGATTGTAATGATTGCACCATTCGTAATGTTCAATTTGATGCGAATAAACTGCTCAACGACTTGCCAGCAATAATAACAAATTTTGGAAATCTTAAATTCAGAACTCTTTCATGAATTTGTTATTTCCTTTACAAAATTATTGAATAATAGTTTGGGGAGCTTTGCACTTTTTGCTTGGCTCATCTCTCAAATGTTTTTAATAAATATGTGCACATGAAATATGCATAAATAATTCACGGGTTGCTTATTTTTTATTTTGAAGTGGGTATTTTTAGTAAGTATTTTTTTTTTAGAATTTTTAAAGCTCAAAAAAATGAATACTGCCTTTTTTACTCTGTATGATTTCTACTAATTCATTTTTTTCAGTTTAATTGAAGGAGTCTGCATTGTAGTTAAACAAAATTGGCATTTGAGTTGGGTCCTTTGCCAGTGTTGAGTACGATTACTTCATGAATTTTGAACTCCATTTTAATATTGGCAATTTCGTTTCACAACCGCCTCTTTGCTGCTTGTCATTGCATTCATTAGAAGACAATGTGTTGATTGCATTTTTAAAAGGCTGAAGAAACTGGTTGAGGAATACGCAGCAAGCACAATCGAAAAATGATGCAAGTCTTAAAATTAATCTGATGAAATTCTTACATAAATACAGATTTTATACATTTAGCAATCACTTTTTTAAACGATGTTCCATTGGCATAGTTATTCTTTGGTGCCTAATTTGCAGTATTTGCAATCGCCATTGAAGATCACATTTCGCGGAATCAAAGGTTTAGCTGTATTTAATTAAATATATATGATATTATAAACTAAACTTAACCTTTCAAGATATTCACTTGTGTGGATTTGCTCCTAGTTGACCTGTTGTCATTTATCTTTTTAGTCCTGGAAACTATTGTAAGCTGATCAGTATAATTTTATATATAAATAAATACACATTAAATACACTTAGCAATCACTTTATTTGTCACTGTAGAATCAAGCCGAATCAAGTTTTTTGTAAAAATGAGTGGAGCGAATTTTTAACTTTAGTATAAACCACATTTCAAAACCGATGTCTCCGTGTAATGCTGTGTTGCGGGTGGGTGCATCTTTACCCCCTGCTCCCCTTGGACACATTTGACTAATTGGCGTGAACGTTGCACTTTTGGCAATCGCCATTTATGATCACATTGTCCGGACTCATCGGATTTGCTGTAAATGAAGTGCATATTGAATGCATGAAGTTCTGGTTACAGTTTCCACACTTACCACTCGCCAGCGCCAATAGAACCACAATGAAAGCCAGCAAAATCCACTTCATGTTGTTTATGTTTTATATTTGTTACCTGCAAGTTGCAACTGATCTTGAAATATTCTTGACAAAGCGCTTTTATAAACGGAACAGAAGTAAATAGCGCTCAGTGGCCTCTCTGAATGCACTCATACATATTTTAGTAGATTATAGCTTGAAGATTAGTGGGAAATCTAAAAATGCTCTGCTCTTGATTTCATGATGAATCCAATAAATTCTCTCAACTCGATTTCTCTAAAATTTGCCATATCATTTTTGCTAAAATTTAAAGGATAAAAGGATAACTACTCTTTACTAATCACATATATATTATGTGGTACTCTCTCTCTCTCTCTCTCTCTCTCTCTCTCGCCCTCTCTCTCTCTCTCTCTCTCTCTCTCTCGCCCCTCTCTCTCTCTCTCTCTCTCTCTCTCTCTCTCTCACTACTTTGTTAATAATCAATGAAATTAGATTGATCTCTTGCCTTGTACACATCAAGTAATTTTATTTCGTATCAAATATACACAAGGCAACAAAGGCATTCATTTCATTCTGAAATGAAGGTCTCAAAATATTCAATAGCGGGTTTTTCCGCGCTATCTCCTAGTTGACCTCTTGTCACACATATGTTTATTCCTGGCGTCTGTTATCAATTTAGCTATATAAGCACAAGATTTCATTGCATATACATCAGTATAATTGTAGAAGTCTGCATTGCAACTATTCGAAAAATGAAGTGGCTGTCAGTTGCATTTGTGTTGGGTCTGTTGGCTTTTGCCAGTGGTGAGTGAAAGGATTTCATGCATTCTGAAATTTGATATTAACCTAGGAATTTTCTTCGCACAGCCAATCCCTTAACTGGTGACGTCATTATTAACGGTCATTGTATTAACTGCAATGTTCATGGAGGTTAAGGGCTGAAGAAGGCCAAACAGAAGACTGCCAAAGAGCACACAAACTACACATTATTTAGATTCCGTAATAAAAATGGCAATTAATCAGATGAGATGCTAGCGTAAATGATTGCAGCCAAATCGCATTTGTCTTATGCACAGTAAATATAATAAATACACATTTAATACATTGATCAATCACATGTTATTTATTATCAAATTCTGACACTGCAAGCACTGTAAGCACTGTAAACACTGAACAACACTGACCAACACTGAGTGTGTTGCAGAACTTGCTAGGTTACACCGAATTATCTGTAAATATATATGTATGATGCACTAGCATAGCCCGTTCACCCGATCCGTGTTCACCACTTGCCACAGTCAACAATGAAAGTCGCAATATAAAAGCTGATGACAATCACTGGATGATCGTCTTAATCTATATTTAAAACTGATTGTCGAATTGGATTGTCAGACAGCCCAGCTTAGATAGTAGCAGTTTTTAATTTATAATAATACTCTCTGAATTGAACTCTGCGTTGTGTAAACAACTGAGTTTAAAAGCAAACTGAGTAAAATTTAATGAAATTAACATTTTTTTGCTAGCTATTCTGATATTTAAGTAAAAGTGTTCTCAGACAAAGAACTTGTAGCCGAGATTAGAGCAAGCCAACTAAATTGTAAGCTATTTTTAGTGTGCAAAGAAATATTAAATACGCAACACTTTTGTGGAATCATTGTTAACTTTTTATTCAAGAAAGACGTTTCTGCTTGATTTACAATGATTTGTGTGACTTTTAGTACTATCTACATCTGTTTCAACGAGTATTTATTAACATATGTACATAATTTACTATTTATATATATATTTATAGCTTACAACCTTTGTTTTTTTGTTTTATTAAATATATACAGCTTCTTATGTGTTATCCATCTCGAATGTCCGAGATCCTCATTATACATTTCTTTTGTATATACAAAGTTTTGAAAGTTTTTGCACAAACTTTTAACAATAGCAAAAAATGGTTAAAGCACAAATTTAAAGTTGTAAATGCGTAGGAAAGCGAACATTCGAGTTGAGTTTGGCTGGGACGTGTGTATCTTTAGCTATGAAAGGTAAATGAACGTGTTTGTGGTTGAATTCATTTTCACCGGCTAAAAGTTGCGTGCGTGTGTGTATATGTATATGTATATGTTGTGTGTGTGTGTGTGTGAGTGTGTCTGCTGTTGGTTGGCAATTAAGCCAATGAAGCATTAAAAACACCAGCCAAGGGCGTAAGCCATGCAAAGTGAACTGGAATTGGGAATGGGGTATAGGGTTTGAGTATTGGGTTTGTGCGTTGGGTTTGGGCGTTGGGTTTGGGCGTTGGGTTTGGGTATTGGGTATTACTGTCATGGTTTCAGATGACGCCCCCTGCCCCCTTTACTCATAGATTGGCTTTGGGTGGATTAGCGTTGGCGTTGTTTTTGTTGCTGCTGCTGCTGCTGCTGTTGGCATTGCCATTGCCACATTTGTCAACGTAAAAAGCATTCCGATTAAATGAACCCATGCACATGCATAAATACGCAAAAGCCAACCCGGCGCATAGTCGACACGTGTGCGTTAACAATTTAATTATGCCACACAAATGCTCCCCTTGCAATTCCCACTCGCCCGAGGGCAGATGTTTGCTCTGATGTTGCCCAAAAAGTTAATCACCCAATCGGCGGGGAGGTCAGCTGTATTAAAGACTTACCAGAAGGCAACTTTGAAGGCAGTTTCATGATATTTGGGGTTGGTATTCCCATTAGCCAACACTTTGTTTGAGCTGGGTAGAGGCGTGTGGGGGGCGAGGCAAGGAGCGCCATATAAGAAAGTCTGTGCGGTGGTTTGGGCCTATTTACTCAAGCTGGTGTGAAAATATGCCATGGTTGTGCACACTACACCATTCACATTCTGTGTGTGTGTGTGTGTCTATGTGTGTAAACATGTCAGCGCCACTGTTGTGACAAAGTAGTGAAAAGTGTGCGCGTAGCGAAGCTGAAATGCTCTTTTCTTATATGCATCTTCAGTTTAAGAGCAACTTGAATACTTCAATGTTGTTTCAACTGGTTAAGAAACTCAACTTAATTGGACGTGGCTTAAAAAAATTGCTGAAATTAATCTAAAGTTTGTTAAGTGTTGGAAAAGTAATTGTAGCGTTTGGCAGCACATTAGAACTTTAAAAGTACTTTTAAATTGTATAATAATAATAATAATAAAAAAAATTCCACAAAGATAATAAATGAAAACAGTTCTTTTCTTGATATCAAGTTTAAATTTAGTACAAGTATAAGTTATAAAGCCAACAGCTGTTCAAATCCAAGAAGTCTTCAATGCCTGCCAACCACATATGCAGATACCCTTTGTGGACACAACTTTGCCCGCACAAGCAGACACTCAAACACTTAAATATATATTTGTGTGTGTATATTACACATACACAAAACTATGTATATAAAAATATATGTATATATATATATGTATATACATATTTATGTATATATGTGCATCAGTCAGAGGTTGGGGGAACACAACGACAGCTAAGTATTTCTTGGCAGCTGGGGCACTATTAGTTTATTATTACGACCAGAGCTTTATTGTCAACCTGTGGAGTGTGTGTGTGTGTGTGTGTGCTTGTGGGCAACTGTGGGCGTGTCCATGTGTGCAGGACTTTTAAAGGCCATAACTTTGTCAAAGTGACCCTATTTTCAAAAAGCAGCGCTTCCTGATCATGGTTTGCATTCAAGGTTGGAAACGCTATCCAAACTCGAAATACATGTTAAAATTAGACCCTCGAAAAATAGTCTTTGCGTAGATTCAAAACATTCCAAATTTATAGCTTTGTCCACAGAGACCCCATTTTTTAATCATGGTTTGATTTTTTATATGCGAACTGCATTCAAAGTTGGAAATGCTTTTTGAACTCGCAATGCATGTTAAAATTGGGCGCTCAAAAAAATGGTCTTTCCGAGGATTCAAAACATTCCAAACGGTCTTTGGGACTATTTAAAACTCTAATTGTAATTGCCAAAAGGATTTGGCTAAGCATTTGAGGGCTGTCAAACTACGAGCTCGAAGCAAGTTGGCCAAAGTTGTTTCAAATACAGCAATAGAAAAAACAAATTCAATTTTTTTGTTATTAATTTTTGTTGTTTATGCAATAAATTTGTGAAAACCAAAAGCAGCTGAACACATTGAAGCCAACAAACAGCGCCGCGTGAGCAAAATTGCTAATCAGCTGGCAAAAACGTTACAGCCTCTGAAGGACACTCGTCCTTTTTGGAGTGCTTGCGTCGCAGGGGGAGGGGACAAGCAGAAGAGGAAGAAGTATTTTGTGAGGCAGCTCATCCTTTGCCATGTTAAATTTGGGGCAGCTCCTGGCTTAATGTATTAAAGCTGTGCACAACAACATCATTGTCAATTGCTAATTGCGATTAGGGGAGGAGCACGGGGGCGGTTAGGGGGCGTGTAGGTGTAATGGCAGCAAAGTGATATGAACCAGTGTCTTTGGCAAAGTGACAGCAACTAATGGCAGCTGTTTCCCTCCAAGCAAACCAACTCCAAGCCGAACCACAACAACAAGTTTTAACGCACTAAAATCCCTTTTATATTTGACTCCCCCATCAAGTTAAACCTTTTTGTCTGTGAATGCCAGAAGAGATTTGTGTTCTTCGGTGGTTGGCTGGCATTGGCAATGGAAGTAACCCAGACTGGAACGAGTAAAGCTTCAGGCTTTAATCAGACACACACATTTGTGTACAATTTGTAATTGAATTTTGAGAGTTCTGTCGAAAAACAATACTCATTTGTGTGTCAAACGATGTACTAAGATAATTGGGTTCTAGAATTACAACTGGCCTAAAATTGAGACTTTCTTCAGGACTAATTAATAATTATAAGTCAACGACTATAAACATTTGCAGTAGAGCAAAGAAGATCCGTGTGGAATTTCCAGCTTTGCGCATTGATTTTGGAGTGCTTTAAATTAACAGTTTTTTTTATATGAAAATTGCTATTTACTTATTTTATTATTATTATTTACTTATTCGCTCAATTTGATAATTTACAATTTGAATTTATTTATTTTTGTGAAATATTCCATTACCACTTGAGTAACAAAGCTAGAAATAATGATATCTTTATGAAATAAACAAAGATTCTTGAAGAAAATTCTCAATGCAAATGCCAAGTCCTAAATTCGAACCAAAAATGTGTGAAACAGAGTAGCTGACAATCGGGACACGTCAAAGTTAGAGTGACTTAACGCTCAGAAGTTTTTGAAATTAATTTCGTGCTTTGTATTAGCTTCTGAGTTCGGAACGCACAGCGTTATCAGCACGTCCAGCTCAGCTACGGCTTCAGCCTCAGTTTGCAAACCAATCTCAAAGTAAACACAACGTATCGGAGACACACACACAAACACACACACACACACACAACCACACACACATGTTGTCCAGTGGTGGTGTATTTCTGGGAGCGCTGCTCTGCCTGTGCTGCTCCTGGCATGTGACCCAGGCAGATGTGGCTAAGCTCGTTTGCTTCTACGACGCCTCCAGCTTTGTCCGTGAAGGTGAGAGCGAGTTGGGGTCTAATCTGTATGTGTTCGAGGTGAAGGGGTCGAGTGGGGTTATCGTTGTATGCATTTGGCATTGTCTAAGTTGAGTGATATTTTTGATTTTCATTGCGTTGCAGGCCCTGCACAACTGTCGCTCAGCGAACTGGAGCCAGCATTGAATTTTTGCAATTTTCTGATTTACGGATATGCCGGCATCGATGCGGACAGCTTTAAGATCAAGAGTCTCAATCCGGAGCTTAGCTATAACCGGCAGCATTATGCTCATGTAACGGCGCTGCGCCAAAAGTTTCCCCATCTGCGCATTTTGCTCTCGGTGGGTGGTGAACGGGATCTGAATGCCGAGGGCGTGGCAGACACTGGTAAATATCTGAGCCTGCTCGAGGAGGCGGACAGCCGCAACAAGTTCAAGTCCAGCGTCAGTGCTGAGCTGGCCAAATATGGCTTCGATGGCCTCGATCTGGCATGGCAGTTTCCCCAGGTGCGGCCCAAGCAGCAGCAGGGCGCCTTGAAGCGTGCATGGAATTCGTTCAAGGGCTGGTTCAGCAGCTCCGCTATCGATCCCAAGGCCGAGGAGCACAAAGCTCAGTTCGCAACGCTTGTGCGCGAACTGCGCTTGGAGTTGCAGCGCAATGGCAAACAGCTGAGCCTTACCATGTTGCCACATGTGGACGCAGAACGTGAGTAGAATATTTGATTGCCCATTAAATTCCTTATGACTGTTTTTTATATCATTCTTGCAGTGGAGTTAATCAAATTGCCATACTAATTACGTTAATTACTACAGCGAATTTATTCAAGTATTATTTTTTAATAGTCTCTATTTATGTGCAAACTTGCTCGTCCACTTTGAAACTATGTTGCTGAAACCTGGCAAATAATATAATTATTTTTGCTGCGGATATAGCTGGCATAGGAACAATTGGTTGCAATCCCTGGTATTTTTCTATATATGACAAAAACAAATAGTTTTCTAGGGAACAATCGGTCAGTTTTTTACATTTATAATTAAATTGGTATATCGGCAATTTGACTCCAATTTTTAAACGTATTCTTTGGGATGCCTCAATGTATTCTTTGGCATGTCTCAGATAGCCAATCTTTCTGTATTTCGTATTTCATTTTGATATATTTAAAACCAACCTGCTCTGCAGTCCAACTTGATAACATATATTTTTTCAATATCTTACACAGTTTACATAGATATTCCCTCGGTGATGAGCTTTTTGGACTTTGTCAACTTGGGCACCTATGACTTCCAGACGCCATACCGTGATCCGAAGCAAGCGGATCTGCCTGCGCCATTGTATGCCATGTACGATCGGGATGCCAAACAGAATGTCCTCTATCAGGTGGAGTACTGGCTGAATCACACGGCCAATGCACAACAGCTGAACATTGGGATCACTAGCTATGGACGCGCCTGGCAAATGAGCCGCGACTCCGGCATCACAGGCTTCCCTCCCATTGAGGCTGCGGAGGGCGCCGCACCCGCTGGTAAGCGGACGGGCATTCCCGGTTTGATGAGCTGGCCAGAGATCTGTGAACTGCTGCAGCATCATCTCGGTGGGGGCAAGGACACGAGCGCAGAGCATCTTCGCAAGGTGGGCGATCCAACGAAACGTTATGGCATCTATGCATATCGGGCGGCGGGTGAAAATGGTGAGTCCGGTGTCTGGGTAGGTTACGAGGACCCTACAACGGCGGCCATTAAGGCCAGCTATGTGCAGGCTCAGAACTTGGGTGGCGTAGCCTTCCATGATCTGTCGCTGGATGATTTTCGTGGCCAGTGCGCAGGCGAAAAGTATCCAATTCTGCGAAGCATTAAATACAAGTTATGAGATCTTGAAATCAATCAGCGAAACAACTTATGGATTTTATAAAGCATAAATGTATCTCTTATAATAAATGTGGAATTCTCTACTTTCTACAATTTTGTGCTAATTTTATTTATGAAGAGTAAAAATAAATATGATTCCTGTGAAGTTTGTGGCATATCTTTCATAAAATACTGCATCTTTTTAGCTCAACTATATATTGAAGTTGTAGCAATTGAGTTGTGCTCTAATTTAAAACCATTCCTCCTGCATTTGTGCAATGAAGCTCACGCTTAAGCAGCTTTTCACTGGACTGTCAGAAAAATCAAACTCAACTTTCAGCACACAGTAAAGTGAAAAATTGCAAAGAACGCCTAAAAGTATGCTGCAACAAATTGATAAACGCACAGAGCAGAAAAACACAAAAGGTAGCAACAGCAGCAGGTAGAGTAGAAACGGTAAAAGTAGAATGCAAAAAAATTCACATCAAGGCAAGCGAATCTGGCGAAGCATAAAGCTTGACAGCCCACCTGGTCTCACAGTGGGCATGGACCAGGGACGGTGGCGAGACAACATCCAAAGTAAAAGTTCAAATTAAACCAATTAGTTTGGTGCCGTTGCCGCTGCCGTCGGCGTCGTCTCTGCAATGGGGTGCATAAAACCAGAAGAGGGATGCAGGCGGCTCCTTCAAAGTGCTTGAGGGCGGGGGGAGGCATCTCTCAGTCAGGCATTTAGGCAGGTTCCTTGCCATTTTAAGAGAGTGTTTTACACAAAGTCGTTGACGCACCTTGCTCCCAGCTGCTGTTTTGTAACTCACAACTCCCAACAACTAAAAAACGAGCTACCAACTTCAGGTTGCTAGCTGGCGGCATCATAAATTAATTATGATTTAACAACTTTGGCATGCACGACACGGCAGCAAAACTTTGCTCTTTTCATTTCGTGCATCTTTTTTTCTCCTTCTTCTTCTTCTCGTGTTGCGCTGCCAGAGCTGGAAAATTTTTAATTTTAATGAGCGCAAAAAGTTTTTAAAGTTTTTCATAACATAATTATGCCCTGTGGCGATAGGTTCCAAGCGGGTATATGCACTTTGGTCAACAACGTTAGAAATCTCAAAAACAAATATTTAAAACATGTTAAGTTGTATGAGTAACATTTCTTATCCTATAACTTGAATTGTTTGCATACATAACAGTAAATGTTACTACTAAGAAAAAGTTTAAAATTATTTAAAAATTGTCTAGATCATATTTCGATTTACTTAATAAATTATCTGTCTTTCTTCTTCTTCACGTCGGTGATCACACAATTGATATCGATCGACATCGATATCAATGTTAAGTACATAATTGCATGTTAAGTTATTGTGTTATGCTACAGTACAACACGAGTAGCCTGTTACCTGTTGCATTACAAGGGTCCTTCCAAATTAACATGATCAAAACTCAATCTATTTTCTAGAGAATTTAATAAAATCTCTAAATGCATAGCTTCTCTTACTAAACTTTACATAAGATATAAAACATTTTCAAATTAAAATTTAAATTCATTTAAAACTGATGCTTTTTATTATAGGTATTTTATAGTCGAGCACAATAAGCTACGTATAGGAAATGGTCAGATGCAAATTTTGTGGCAGACCGGCAAATACATGAACTTTATTCAAATCGCGGTTACATGAAGAAATACATAAGCCAAGAAGGAACAACAAAAATATAAAGTGCGCTCATTATGGGGTTTTATTACATTACAGTTTGACGGCGCCGCTTTTGATGTCGGCGAAGGCCTTCTGCCAGAGTTTATCGAACTGCTTGGGCAGCTTGGCGCGCACATGGTCAGCGAGGAGTCGAGCTCCCTGAAGATTGGCCTCTTCGTAGTAGGGCAGCGAGGAGATTCGGGACAACCATGCGCTCAAATTGGGGTATTCAGTGGGCTCGATCGGTGCGTAGCTCAGATGCAAACTGCTTAATGTGGAGACAATGCTGAAGTCCGCAATGGTCAGCTGCTGACCGGCCAGATACGCCTGATCGACGAGGAATTGCTCCATCGCTGCGTATGTCTCGTGCAGTTGGGCAATCAGATCCTTGGGCAGTTCCGTTATGTTCTCCACGAAGAGCAGATGCTGCAGCTCCTTGAAAGCCACGAACAAAACGCCAGATTCGTAGTGTAATCGCTGATCGACAATGGCTCGCTTAAGCGGCTCCCGCGGATACAGTGCATCATCCCCATCCTTGGCATAATTTTGCACCAGATATCCGATAATGGCATGAGACTCCCAAATGGAAGCGTCGCCATCCTCTAGCGTCGGCACCGTTGGCAGCTGATCATATCCTGCCGGCATATCCACTTGCCGGAACTCGTAATCCAGCTCCAGAGCGTGCAACGTTAGGAGGATAGCGCGCTCGGATGGATTCATCCGTGTTCCATGCAATATGAGCACCATTGTGAAGGATTTCTAGAGAATCTCTGTCGGGTATCTTTGCTTGCGCGGTCTTTAGCTGCTTTACGGTGATGATCACAATTTTCGACTGACTGCCAGCGACTAGCAAGTGCACAAAAGTGATGTTAAGCATATGTTTAGATAAGATAAGATACTAGACAGTGCTACTTACTGGTAAGAAAAAAAACAAAGACGTCATAATGCTGCAAGTTTAAGTTGTTGCCTGATTGTTTATTAATGCTACAGATAAGTAACTTGGCTTTCAGATTGCCGTTGCCTACCAAACACTATCTATGACTAAGTCAATATTTGCATAGAGCTCGCAGCATATGTCATTTAAGAATTTCATTTAAATCTGAGGAATACGTTTGGCAATATATTTTTCGAAGGCACCGTTACCATGATTCACACAATTCGCCAGTTTGTGCATTTCACATGCTTAAATTATTTAAATTCGATCAACTTAAACTACACGTTTAAGTTGATTGATACCCTATAAACAGCTGGCGAGGCGGTTTGTTTAGTTTAACAATATTTAATATGTTTATAATGCGTTTAAAATGATTACATTTTAACTTTATTATTTTGCTACTACTATTTTTATCAGATTGCATGAAATATTATTATTCTAAAATTATTATGATATTTGTATTAAAGTATTTTACTTTCTTTCCTATCGTACACATTTAAGGAATTTATTTATAATATGAGATGTTCTATATTATTTTGTTTTTCTTATTGTAACATTTGATTTACAATTTCAAATAACTTTGCCAACTTTCATTTCGATTTCAAAACGGCCTGTAATATGCAAATAAAAGAAAAACTCTTTATTTATGTTAGTTTGCAGTAAACTAAGGCATAATAAATTTGTTGACCGTTTGCATTTTGAGTGGTTGGCAGGGTGAGTTGCATTCAATTACTTTTGGAGTAATTATACCATTTGCGCTAATTTTGAATGTCCCTGGACACAGTCACAGGTTTCCCAGGCCTGGCTGGCGTACCACTATAAAAGGACCTGTCCGCCTTTCATCGCATTTAGTTGCAGTTTTCAATCATCGCTGAGACATGGGCAAAATTGTTATCTATGGCATGGAGGCCAGTCCACCAACACGCGCCTGTCTGCTAACGCTCAAGGCGCTGGGGCTGCCCCACAAGCTGGTGATTGTTAATTTATTAGCTGGTGAGCATTTGTTGCCCAAATATCTGGAGAAGAATCCGCAGCACACTGTGCCGCTAATGGAGGATGGAGAATTTGTCATCTGGGATTCGCATGCCATAATGGCTTATCTGGTGGGTAAATATGCACCAAACCATGCTCTCTATCCGACGGAATGGAAAAAACGCGCCATTGTCGATCAGCGGCTACACTTCGATTCGAGTATGATGTTCACGGGCTCACTGCGCCCGATAACGCGAAGATTGCTCTTTCAAGGTAATCCAACCATTGAGCAGTCCAGCTTAGATACCGTGGGTCAGGTCTATGATATTGTGGAGGTTCTACTCGGCGACAACGATTATGTGGCTGGCAGCGAGCTGACAATAGCTGATTTTAGCTTTGTTACGTCGATTGGCTGCTTGTTTGTGTACCTGGAACTGGATCCCGCCAAGTATCCAAAGATATTGGAATGGCTGGAACGTCTCAAGGAGTTGCCCTACTATGAGGAGGCCAATGGCGTTGGAGCCGCACAGCTTGAGGGTCTGCTCAAATCGAAGAACTTTACAATTATATCGTAATCCAAAGTCGGAGTAAATTTCTTACTTACTTTTCGCACCTATGCCAATATTTAGAGAACAACAGAGTAGCAAATTTAACTTAAAGAGCGCCGTGCACGGCAATTCTCTTATATTATGAAATTGCATTAGAAATAGCCGAGTCACTATGAGTATAGACGAACAGCTTGAAACAATTGACTGTCAATTGCTTATTTGAGTAGAACACAACCAGTGCAGTTGACAACGTATTTAGTAAATAAAGCTCTTATCAATTCAAAAAGTTTGCCCGGATAAGCAAAAAAATAAACACACAGAAATAGGCAATTGCAAAGAGAAAGATCTTAATCGTGTTGTAGGCAAACACAACATTAATTCAAAACACAGTAGAACAACTCACATTGCTTAATTGCCGTGGAATTTGTACACTGAAATGTTCAATAAACTTAGTTAAAAATTGTTTTAAATTCGATTTGGATTTATCAGTAGCATCGTGAAGAGAGAGCGTAAAACTTGCTCTTGAACAACTGTAGCTTCTCTCAATAATTGAGCATTTTGAGCGTCTCTCTTCTGAAGGTCGAGCCATATATAAGCGTTGCGGCGACCCTTGTCTAGTCAATTATAGTTGATATAGTCAAGCAGTAAGCATGGTGAAGCCAATTCTCTACGGAATCGATCTCAGTCCCCCAGTGCGTGCTGTTAAGCTGTTGCTGGCTGCTCTCCAATTGCCCTATGACTACAAGTTGGTCAATACGCTAAATAAAGAGCAGCATTCGGCGGAATATCTGAAGAAGAATCCTCAGCACACGGTGCCCATGTTGGAGGATGGTGAAGCGTGCATTTGGGACTCGCATGCAATCATGAGCTATTTGGTGAGCAAATATGGCAAAGATGACTCCCTATATCCCAAGGATCTGGTGAAGCGCGCCCTTGTTGATCAACGTATGCACTTTGAATCCGGCGTCGTATTTGCCAATGCTCTGCGAACCGTTACCAAAATGATTCTATTCATGGGCGTGACTGAGGTGCCCAAAGAATGTATTGAGGCCGTTATTGAAGTGTACAATTTTTCGGAGGCTTTCCTCAAGGATCACGATTACTTTGCCGGCGATCAGTTGACAATTGCCGACTTTAGCCTCATCTCATCGATCAGCTCGCTGGGCGCCTATGTGCCCATCGATGCCGACAAGTATCCGAAACTGAGTGCATGGGTTAAGCGTTTGGAAAAGTTGCCCTATTATGGCGAAAATTCTCAAGGTCTTCAAACATTTGCCGCCGTTGTTAAAAGCAAACTCAAACAGTGACAGCCTAAGCAAATAAAAATGTTATCTGTTGTTCACCACATACATACGTATGTAGTAAATATATTTGTTTAACAATGTACTAATCAAAAATCGCTCAAATCGTTTAAATGGTTTCAGTGTGTGTGCATTCTCTCTGCGTGTGGTCTACAAAGAGAGCAAGCAGACAAATAGTTAACGGTTTAGTTGCTCTTTGTCTCTCGTTTGTCGATGCGAATTCGAATTGAAAAAGATTTCAGTGTGTGTACATTTTATCTCTGCGTGTGGTCTACAAAGAGAGCAAACAGCCAAACAGCTAACGGTTTAGGTGCTCTTTGTCTCTCGTTTGTCGTTGCGAATTCAAATCGAACAAGAGTGTAAGCTAAGAGAAAGCAATTCAGACACGAATGATGACCTAATTTTAAGAGAACATTTAAAGTTTGTTTCTTTAGCGAGCAGTCCAAAAAAAGACTAATTAACATGTCGCAGCAGGGCTCGCTAATTGTTCGGCTTCTGCTTTCAAAAGCTCTTCAGCAGCTAGTCTGTATTCGCATTGCGAGCCTTCGACATGGTTAAGCTGACACTTTACGGCATCGATCCCAGTCCGCTAGTGCGTGCCGTCAAAATGACGCTGGCCGCACTGCAAATCGCTTATAAATATGTTCAGGTGAATGTGCTGAAGGGAGAGCAGCTATCGCCGGCTTATCTGGAGAAGAACCCTCAGCATACGGTGCCTATGTTGGAGGACGATTCGGCGCGATTTTGGGACTCGCATGCGATAATGGCGTATCTGGTGCGTAAATATGCCAAGGATGATACGCTGTATCCCAAGGATTACTACAAGCGCGCCCTTGTCGATCAGCGATTGCACTTTGAGTCTGGCGTTGTATTTGCCAATGCTTTGATAAGCATCACCAAAATGGTTCTCTTCCATGGCAAGACTGAGGTGCCCAAAGAGCGTTTGGAGGCCATTGTTGAGGCTTATGATTTTGTGGAGGTTTTTCTCACTGATCAGGACTATATAGCTGGGGATCAGCTGACCATTGCTGACTTTAGTCTTATCTCATCGATCAGTTCAATGGTGGCCTATGTCGAAATTGATTCTATTAAATATCCAAAGCTTACTGCTTGGATAAATCGCATGCAACAGTTTCCTTTCTATGCGGAAAATGAAAACGGATCTCGTCTTTTTGTGGCTTCAGTTAAGAAGGCCAAGTTTACGGTGGCACCATAAGTTTTGGGTAAGGGAAAATGATAAAATGAATATCTAATAAAAACAACAAAGAATATCGCTAAAAGCTTTGCTGTTGGCAAATCTGTTTTCCGTTCTTTTAAGATCAAATCTGAAAACTTCCTAAAAATTTAATGAATCACTCTCTCTCTTAGCGTAATGTTTTTTGATAAACAAATTGTTTAGCGTATTATTTTTAGTAAGTTTTAACAAGTGCCAAAGCTTTCATAAATGACATTTATTATGATATATATTGGGGACCGTAACCGTTATCAGTTATATTTGTATACCCTGAACCCATTAAAAATGGGTAAGAAAGGTATAATGGTTTTGTCCAATTGTATGTAACAGGCAGAAGGAGGCATCTCCGACCCTATAAAGGATATATATTCCTGTTCAGGATCTGTATGAACACGCAATTTTGAGAGACTATAAGAGCTAGAGATTGTGAATTGTGAATATTTGTTCTCGTATACCCGGCGCAGATCAAGTTTGCTTTATTTGATCGATAACTGACTCCGTTTCTCGAATATCGATACATTTCGCTTTCCGATAGCAATAAATGATACAATTTTTAAGGCAGAATCTTCTAGCTTACACAGAATATGCATATGCATATTGTAAATCAACTACCCGAAGTTCATCAAGATCGGATGAGAATCACCCAAGTTATAGGCGAAAATATATTCTCATATTGCTTTCATTTCCATCAGCAGCCGCAAGCAGTTTCTGAATGTGTGAGAAAGAGATGGCATCATAATCGACGCGAGCGTCAATATGTTTTTCTGTGTTTTCTGCACAGCTCCGATACCCCGTTATGGTTGCATGTACGTATATATGTATGCGTGTATGGTTATGCACATTTTTGTCGGCAGAGCGCGCTTGCAGACCTGCTCACAATTTGATGCAAAACTTTTAAATGGAATGTTGCCGTAAAACTAGAATCTATTTAACAATTGGGTTTAGGGTATATCGTAGTCGAGCTCACTACAGCACTCATGCTTGTTCAAATTAAAGCTGTTCGTCATGTGAGGACAGCGATTATTTAATTACTGCTCAGAAAATAAACACACATGTTGTGCTTTTCAACCAAAAATTATTGATAACTAGAAGAATCACTGACCTCTGCATAAACTGCAAATTTGGGACTATTATCAGAACATTTGGACTTGATAATCTTATCTACGCACGCGTTAAAGTCAATTAAAAGGTTTTCCTAGAAATCAAACGCCACCAAAACAACATTTTGATTGCGACTCCTTTAAGCATAAGACTTAAACAATGTATTTATAGAGGCACAATAAACAGGTGGCCACAAGGCACAGAATTTCACAACAATTATAATATGTCAATTGAAATTAGAAAATCTAGAAAATCCCCGCTAGCAGCGATTGTTGTTTGACCTTAGATTACTCGTCTGACACAGATTCAAGCTACGAGAGAAACCGAGACGAATTTAGATTATATAAAAAGCTGCTGCGAATTCAATTCGGAATCTGACAATTTTAGTGCAATTTGAACAGTTGGAGCGAAAACACGCTTCGATTTGCAATTCCACTTTGAATAATGGGCAAGTTAGTGTTGTATGGCTTGGAGGCGAGTCCACCGGTGCGCGCCTGTAAGCTGACACTCCACGCCCTGAGTCTTCAGTATGATTACAAGCTGGTGAATCTGCTGGCTGGCGACAACAAGTGCAAGGAGTACACTCTGAAGAATCCACAGCAAACAGTACCCCTGCTGGAGGATGATGGAATCTGCATTTGGGATTCGCATGCGATAATGGCGTACCTGGTGCGTAAATACGGCAAGACGGATGAACTGTATCCCAAGGATTACTACAAGCGTGCCGTTGTCGATCAGCGCCTCCACTTCGATTCGGGCGTCATATTCCAGGGCTGCATTCGTGAGATTGCACTGCCGGTATTCCATCACAACCAAACGGAAGTGTCGAAGACCAAGATTGATGGCATCTACAGCATGTACGGTTTCCTCGAGGCGTTCCTCGGCACCCAAGAATATATGTGTGGTGCCACATTGACGATAGCCGATTTCAGTTATGTGTCCTCTGTGTCCGGCCTATTGGGTCTGGCGCCCGTCCAGCAGCAACGTTATCCACGGCTGAGCGCCTGGCTCGAGCGGATGGAGCAGCTGCCCAACTATCGGTCAAGTAACGGCAACGGCGCACAAATGTTAATTGATATGTTGGCCGCAAAGATCACAAAAGTTAACTGATTGCAACTATATTAATATAACAATGTATTAACAATTATATAATAAATCTCACAGATTTACGCCTTGTTTATTGCAAAAGATTACTCGAAAAGAATGCACATATTACCTAATCACATACTCGACTTAAATATCACATTCACATTTTTAAAAAATAAATTGCTTTGTGGACAAACTTTAAGGCATTTATTCGAAAGGTTAAATGAACAGTAGTCGCTCGCTAATTGGAACGCAATGAATTTAGATTTACTCTCATTTTTACAGGTACTTTCAAGCTATTCAAAAATTTTATGAACTACCAAATTTCAACATACAAATTTGAAACTAAACAAAAATGAATCAAAAGTAAGAACTTGGCAATTCGAATTTGCGAGCATCTACTGTATTATACAATGCCGTTTGTCAAAAAATCGTTAACAAATATTATTGCACAAATGCTTTTGTTTTGCTTGTTTTAGGTAGCCAAAGGCTCAACTATCAATATTAGAAAGGCTAACAATTAAATTAGTGACTAACGTTAAATTTTTCATTGGGGGAAGTACAACGCATGCTGATTTAAGCGCTAACTAACTGGCTGTCTTACGCTTCTCGAGTGCTTTCCAAACCAGTTTCATGCGCTGCACGCACTCGCGATGCTGTGTCTCCCACAGCAGCGTGGTGAGTCGCCCCACAGTGGCGACACCGTCGTCAGCACCACGCACCCACTGCAACAACAGCTGATATATGACCTACAATTGAAATGAAAAAATTACGAGCTGTACAGCCACACGTATATAACAATAGTATACCTCTTTGATATTGCCGTGCATTTGGTGATCGATAATCGCCTGCTCGATCTGACCCTCGGAGTGGCCCAGTTCGCGCATTATTTGCTTCCAGCCTTCGCCAAGATGTGTGGCTACCGTGTCCAGCAGTCGATAATCGGGCTCCTCTTGCGACTGCATCATGGCGACAATGGTAACGGTTTTGCGCGGCACATGACGTTTGCCTTCCAGCGAGGTGGGTGAAATGGCTCCTGCAACCTCTTCTGTGGTGCTTGTACTGCCCTTGCGTGAACTGCAGGCGCTCAAGCTCTGATTGAAGTTGTAAACGGAGCCAAAATGCAAGTTGCTGGCATTCGAGAAATTCATGACCACCTGTTGCTGTGCACTATGCACATTCATTGTGTTCATAGTGTTGTTGTTGCCGTTGTTAGCCAGGGCGGAGCCTTGAATCTGTGCCGATTGGACGACATCCATGGAATTGTAATTAGGATCGGAGAGTTCGCGCAACACGGACTCAGTTAGGTCCGCTGATGGTGTTGGTGTATTTGAGGGCAGCGATAGCGCCCTGCTATTGTTATCTTCCTCGCTAATGGGCAATGCGTCTGTTTCCAGTCGTCCCTCCTCCGAATTCATATTCGTATTGTTGTGCTTATCTTTGTTGTTGCCAAAAAAGTTGGGTACCAAACTCTTTAACTTGGGCATGTCGTTTGTTTGTCGCCGATTTCTGTTCTATAAATAAACTGTATTTCGGAAATGCCAGAGAACGGGTGCTTTTGGTGCAAGCCGAAGAATAAGAAAAAAAACTACGCTCTTTTGTCTTTGTTGTGAATGGCGCTAAGGATGGTAAATAGCCAAGTTGAGCAATGGACATTGTTATCGATAAGTGCTCTCACACAACACCCACAACATGAAAACTTTCTGGCAGCACTGATTTTCTTGTGTCCACAGCGTTGCCACTAGAAAAACGCCGTGTGGCAACACGCTGCATTTTGCCACGTTCGCTCAGTTGCTCATTCATTCACTTTACTTGGAGTTGATATCCGTTTCGTGTGCGTATTGCAGTTCTAAGTAGAAAGTCTAAACTTAAAATTAATCAAAAAGATCTATTTAAATGCGCTTAAACACTGAGACAAACTGTGCGCGCCCAAAAGACCAATTTCAATTGCTCAACTTAAATAAAAATGTGCTTGAAATATAAGTGATGAAGGCGGCGCCGACTTGAGAGAAAATTGAGGCCGCGGCTGCCGCAACGTGGAAACTTCTTACTTGCATTTCAAAAGAAATACAAAAAAAAATTCAGTGCAGTATGCACTACATGTTCAAAATACGTAAATTCTTAAAAAGAAAATTCGCCTCAAATCAAAAAAAAATAACATAAAACAACGTGTTTTTTAATAGTATTATCAACCGCACGGTCGGTCTGCACGGACACGGGCACGCAAACACACACATACAGCGCACAGAGAAAGACACGAAAGTCAGAGCCATATTTCATTGGCGGTGGCGGAGTCTACGACGTCGTCCACGCATACACCCATAAAACTATGCATATATGTGTGTGTGTGTCTATGTCCGATTGACAGCAGCGGGAGCAGCAACAACTGCAAAGACAGGCGGCGGCGTTTATGTTAGTGTGTTAGTGCGCGCGTGCCTCTGTGTGTGTGTGTGTGTGAGTGTGTGCGTGTGAGCATGAGCCATACGATTTTTGAACTTTTGGCATTCGTCTTCAAAATACATTTCGTCTAACTAAAATGATCAAAAAATAAAAATTTCATACTACTTTTAGAGTGATCAAACAAAGTTGAAAGCTTTTTAAAACCTTTCACTCATATTTACTGAACTCTGTCTTGCTCACTCGTCGCTTCCGCCTACGCACACTCACACACACACATATTTTATGCTCCACTTTTTGTTCCGTGCGCTTCACTGCAGTGACATCAACAGAACAATAATAATTGTCCAATAAGTGGCCCGCATATTTATGCATAAAGGTCGCCGCCGGTTTTGCCATAGGGCAGCACCACTGCACTCTCTCCTCCCTACTCTCACTCTCTCTATCTCTCTCTCGGTCTTCCTGTCTCTCTCACTGTACTCTTTTTTGAATTGATGCACATTTCTGTTAATAAACACGGCAGAGGCCCACCATAGTTGCCATATGCTCGGCCAATTGCATTCAGTGTAGTGCATTTGGGGCATTTGTACAGCATACAAAACATGTTTTTCCTTTAGTTTTGAGTCTGAATTTTTAATTGTCATGTTACACTTCACTTGACGAATACGAATGCATTAATTTACAAATTCTTATGCATTTCTTTATGTTACAGCAGGAGACACGCCAAGTTGATCAAACTGGATTTTGTTAAAGGACAAATTTAGGCCGGATTTTTTGGATTTTACAGTACAGTAAGTTGAACAACCTGACCAATAAACTGTTTACGATCTTCACTACATTCAATATTCCGTATACATTTGCATAACTTAACATTTTAAACGTTTCTGTGCGTGTGTGTCTGTGTGAGAGGGCGGGCCAGCAGTGCTGCCAGCGTTTTCTCAACCGAAACAAAATCTAGTTTTTGGTAGAAAGCGCTTCACCAGATATGTTTACCCAATTCAAAGACAGAAACTCTTTCAGTCTTTAAATCACATAATTAGTCTATGTATCACCTCACGTACCTGAAAATAAAAAAAAAAATCACTGCATTTTAAAAAGCCAGATCTAACGTAAAAAAAACACGTAATTGGCAACTCTGAAGAAGTAACTGTCTTCTTCTGAGGTATGCAGCCGACTTTCATGCAGAAACTGGCTCCGTCAAGGCTTTTATATTTGCTTTTCGAATTTCTGTATATAGAATCGAAGTATGTATATTTGTTCATCCTCAGCATGTGGGAGCAACAATATGCTTAAATAACACCACTCAAATTAATATTGGTCTGAGCACCTTACCCAAAAAATTTCTATATGTAAATGTGCATAGAAAATGTTCAAGCTGAACTTTGGGTGGCTTGTCGACGACGACGTCGACGTCAACGTCGCCGCTGCAGCGCATGCATATGTATTTGAACATTTACATATGTAGACACGTATAAATGTGTGTTTGTGTATTATTTTTGTATTTATTTTTTACTTGTGCCTCTCTTTGTGCTGCCACGAAAGGTGCCAAACTTAACCAATACAAAAGCGACGACTACACGAAAAATCAAGAAGTGCGCATGCAGCGCACCGCAGAGTACAACATATACATGCATACGTAAGCACACACATATATACACACACGCACTCACACACTCAAACACACAGACAGACTTGACGATCGGTGTATGTAGTTGCCGGCTATCATCCGGTTTTATAGCTGCTCCCCCTTGTAACCCCCTAACAGAGCAGTTCATCAAGCTAGACTCTCTCTCTCGCTCGCTCACACTTGGATTGTTTCTTCTTTTGACACATTTTTATACGATACCCTCATGCGTGTCGGTCATCCATGACATTGTTATGCAGTTAGTAACGCGGGCGAGATTAGTTATGAGGTGATCAGTTTTTAAGTGAAATACGCACAACTTAAAAAGAGTAGAATTGCTTATTTTTATAAACATTATATTTTAATTGCCGGACCAAATTGACTTCGATATATCACTTTTTTGTAAGAAATTATATGACTTAAAACCAGTTATAGATTCCGTAGGGTATTTAGTAGATAGTTTGACAGATGTGGCTTTTCTTTTTCGTTCATTTTGCGTGTACGTGAAACCAATGGCGATAGTGGTAACGTCTTTTGTTGTTCTTTTGGCTGCTGCTTTTGCTGTTGCTAAAGCAGAAGAAAATGTAGGCTAAAAAACTTGTTGGGCGCTGATTTAGAAAATCACAGACTCGCACACACAGACACACACACACACTGAACCAGGGGCAGCTTTGAACAAGTGCATGTCTTTAACGGTATTCAGATGAAATACTTGGTAACGAAGAATGCTGATACTCTCGATCTCTCTTCCGAGCTTGTGGTCGTTTCTTAACCTTTCACTGGTCCAAACCGGACTTTTACTTCTGATAATAGCAGTTATTTCTGCGTTTATTTGTATAATTACCTATATATATATGTATAATGTGTGTATTTGTATATTTGGCTCTTATCAGACTGGTGCGATAGCTATCAGCTATTCGCTTTGAATGGTTTTGCCAGCGTGGCCGAACAAAATACAACTGTCCACTTATCACCCGTTGCTCAGAAGTCAACATATACTTGTACATATATATATATATATATATACAAATGTATAGCTCGCTCAAAGCGAATATTTTGACATTACGTGGCCATTTGGCGTTTTCTTTAGTTAACAACTAACGTCTAACGCTTAAAGAGAATTGGTCTATCAGCTAAGCGAGTCGAAATCCCTCTCATTCGCTGTGTCTCTGCCGCCCAACCGTTCCTATAAATATAAACGCACGCTGTTATCACTAGAGCGTCAGCGACATGCGGGTCGCTGCCTTATCAATTTCCAAGAAGATTTTCATATACCTAATGCCCAAGTTTCTAGGTTTATCTTGGGTTTATTTTCGTTCCATTCGTTTCAATCGAGCAAAACAAAAGGAAACTCAAATTAAAACACGAATATTCGTGCTCAGTTGAACTTTCACAAAAAATACTTTAATTTTTATCATTTAATTCTGTGCATGTGTTAACTTTGAAAAAGATCCATACTTTAGCAGTATGATTGGAAATCAACAATAAATTGTTTCATTTCGCTATAATTTTAACTAAAAAGATGATAAATGGCTTAAAAATATTCCAATTCGCACATCAGATATTTTTAAGGTGTTTTTTAATATAAAATATGAGTAAGAAGATTAGAATAAATTGTATATCTTATCTATGACAATAATTATATGTAAAGGTTTCATATTTTTCTATAGTCTACATAGTCTTTTAATACTTTTAACTAATTTTTTTTGGCTTAATGTTGTTCTTCTCTCCTGTATTTTGCAGTGTTACTGTAACGACTTGGAACGAAAAAGGACTCTTCTCTTTTTTTAAGTAATGCAAGCAGTAGTGATGGAGGAATCTAACGGTAAGCTCTCATTTTAAGCATTGTTTTATTTGTGTATTAACTTTTACATTTTTGGCAACAGCAAGTAACATTGAGCAACAACCAAACGCTCTCAACAATGGCCAGGAACTGGCGTCGTCCACCGAGCAGCCATCGTCACCAACTCCGGTGGTCACGCCCACCAGTACCACCAGTGGTACCAGCAACGCAACGACCGCATGTAGCTATGACGATCTATTCCCGGCCCTGCCGACGAATTCGTCTGCTGGAGCGGCACTTGGCCCTGCGGCGCCGGCAATTGCGCGTGTGACCAGCTCGCAGAAAACTCAGGTGAGTCCCAAAGATGATTCCCAATTAGAAATTACATTAATTGTACAATTTTCCTTGTAGGTTCTGCATGTGCCCATGGAGGAGCGCAATTCCACGGATTCTGAGAAATTTGGTGAAGGCGAATCGAAACGCATTTGCCAGCAGATCACGAAGGATACGGGCGCCCAAATTGAGATTGTTAGTGGCAAGAATAAATCGCTCACGTTCCTGATCAAGGGCAAGCAGAGCGAGTTGCTTGATGCGCGTCGCAAGATTCTAATAGCCTTCTCGATGCAGGTCAGTCGTCAGGTGACCGTACCCCGCGAACACTATCGCGTCATTCTCGGCAAGCGTGGTGAGCGGCTGCGCGAACTGGAGCGCGTGACCGCGACACGCATCAATATACCGAATCAGGGCGATGAAAGCGATGTGATCACCATTGCAGGCACCAAGAATGGTATTGACCGTGCCGAACAGGAGATTCGTCAATTGTCCGCGGAGCAGTTTAAGAAATCGTCAGATCGGACGTCGGTGCCGAAAATCTATCATCCGTTCATTGTGGGCCCCAATAATGAGAATTTGAACAAACTGCAGGAGGAGACGGGCGCCAAGATCAATGTGCCGCCGCAGCATGTGCCAAAGGAGGATATTATTATCTCTGGCGAGAAGGATGCAGTTGCCGCCGCAAAAGCAAAAGTGGAAGCCATCTACAAGGAGATGGAGAAGAAATGCTCTACGGTGAGCGTTGAGGTGGCCAAGCCACAGCATCGCTATGTCATCGGTCCCAAGGGCTCCACCATTGCTGAGATTCTGAAGCTCACCGGTGTCTCCGTTGAGATGCCGCCTAATGATTCCACCCTGGAGACAATAACGCTACGCGGTCCCCAAGTTGCATTGGGCAATGCCCTTACCGTTGTCTACCAGAAGGCCAATTCGGTCAAGTCGGTGGAGATCAATGCACCGCATTGGATACACAAGTATGTGATAGGTCGCAAGGGTGCCAACATGAAGCAGCTCGAGGAGGATTGCCCCAACGTGAATGTCAACTGTTTAGACAACAAGATCAAGCTCGAGGGCGATCCCGAGAATGTGGACAGGGCTGTCTCCTATTTGAACGACATCATTCGCAACTATGAGGAGAATTTCACGTACGAAGTGATGGCGGTGAATCCATCGTATTACAAGCATATTATTGGCAAGGCGGGAGCCAATGTGAATCGCCTCAAGCATGAGCTGAATGTGAAAATCAATATTGAGGAGCGCGAGGGCCAGAACAATATACGCATCGAGGGACCCAAGGAGGGTGTGCGTCTGGCGCAGCTTGAATTGCAAGAAAAAATCGACAAACTGGAAAATGAAAAGTCAAAGGATGTGATCATCGATCGTCGCCTGCATCGCTCCATCATTGGCGCCAAGGGCGAGAAGATACGCGAGGTGAAGGATCGTTACCGTCAGGTGACCATCACGATACCGACGCCCCAGGAGAACACTGATATTGTGAAACTGCGCGGCCCCAAGGAGGATGTGGACAAGTGCCATAAGGACCTATTGAAGCTTGTCAAGGAAATCCAGGAGTCATCGCACATCATCGAAGTGCCAATTTTCAAGCAATTCCACAAGTTTGTCATCGGTAAGGGTGGCGCCAACATCAAAAAGATACGCGACGAGACCCAAACGAAGATCGATCTACCCGCCGAGGGCGATACGAACGAAGTGATTGTCATTACGGGCAAAAAGGAGAACGTCCTAGAGGCCAAGGAACGCATTCAAAAGATCCAGAACGAACTCTCCGACATTGTTACCGAAGAGGTGCAAATTTCGCCCAAATACTACAACTCCATCATTGGCACCGGCGGCAAACTCATCTCTGCCATCATGGAGGAGTGCGGCGGCGTCACCATCAAGTTCCCAAACAGTGATTCCAAGAGCGATAAGGTAAGAGATATTTTTTTAAATGGATTAGAGCTGAAGCTCAAATTTTGTATAAATAAATTGAATAAATTGTAATGTGATATTTGCTGTCCGTTCAGGTCACCATTCGCGGTCCCAAGGATGATGTGGAGAAGGCCAAGGCGCAGCTGCTGGAGCTGGCCAACGAGCGTCAGCAGACCTCGTTCAGCGTTGAGGTGCGCGCCAAGCAACAGCATCACAAGTTCCTTATTGGAAAGAATGGTGCCTCCATACGCAAGATACGCGATGCGACGGGCGCCCGCATTATCTTCCCCTCGAATGAGGATAGCGACAAGGAGGCCATCATCATTATTGGCAAGGAGGAGAACGTCAATAAGGCCAAAGAACAGCTGGAGGCGATCATTAAGGAGTGCGACGAGGTCACCGAGGGCGAGGTCATCGTCGATCCCAAGCACCACAAGCACTTTGTGGCCAAGCGCGCCACCATTTTGCATCGCATCTCGGAGGAGTGTGGCGGCGTGACAATTTCCTTCCCGCGTTCCGGTACCAACTCCGATAAGGTGACCATCAAGGGCGCCAAGGAGTGCATTGAGGCGGCCAAGCAGCGCATCGAGGAGACCGTCGCCGATCTGGAGGCGCAAACAACCATTGAGGTTGTTATACCACAACGCCAGCATCGCACCATTATGGGCGCTCGCGGTTTCAAGGTGCAACAGGTCACCTCCGAATTCGATGTGCAGATCAAGTTCCCTGACCGTGATGCCACCGAACCCATTGAAAGTCTGACCAACGGTGTTAACGGTGAGGGCGAGGAAGGCACCGACGGTGAGCCCAGCGCGGAGCAAGTGCGTCAGTGTGACGTTATTCGCATCACCGGACTCATCGAGAAATGCGAGGCGGCCAAACAGGCGCTGATTGATCTGATACCCATCGAGGAAGAGCTGAATGTTCCTTTCGATCTGCATCGCACCATCATTGGCCCACGTGGCGCCCATGTGCGTCAGTTTATGTCCACGCACGATGTGCACGTCGAGCTGCCGCCCAGCGACCTCAAGTCGGATGTGATTAAGGTCTCTGGCACGCCGGCACGCGTCGCCGAGGCCCGTGAGGCGCTCGAGAAGATGATTGAGGAGCATGAGGCGGATCGTGCTGATCGCGAGCTGCGCTCATTTGTCCTCCAGGTGGAGGTCGATCCGGAATATCACTCCAAGCTGATTGGTCGCCAGGGCGCTGTCATTAATAAGCTCCGCGCCGATCATGATGTCAACATCTCGCTGCCCAAGCGTGATGATCCTAATCAGCACATCATTTCCATTACCGGCTATCAGGCCAAGGCTGAGTCCGCTCGCGATGCCATCATGGATATTGTCGGTGAATTGCGAACGCTGCATCGCGAGGTCATCGAGATCGATACACGCATCCACTCTCACATTATTGGTATTCGCGGACGCACCATTCGCAAGATCATTGACGACTTCAAGGTACAACTAACCGTTAAACTTGATTTGTATAACAACTGTATACTTAATCTGGATCTGTTTTCTAGGTGGACATCAAGTTCCCGTCTTCCGATGAAGGTCAAACCAATGCAAATGCTGTGACCATCATTGGCAAGGAGGAGGATGTTGAGAATGCCAAGGAGATGCTCTTGAACATGGCTGAGGATTACGAGCGTGATTATTTGGAGAATTTGCCGCCATCGCCGCAACCACAAACTGTGGGCGCTTTCCTCACCGATCGCGCTGGTGCCAGCTCTGGTGCCGCTGGTGGTGGTGGTAGTGGTGCTGGTAGCAACAGTAATGAGAATGGTTTTATCATCAAGGATGCACCGTGGGAGAAGAAGAATCAGGGCAAGAATCTAATTGCGCCCAATACCCAATCGCAGGAGGATTTCCCGGTCTTTGCTGCGGGTGGTGCTCAAGTTGCGGCTACGCCCATCACCTCCGTGTGGGGACCGAAGAACTAAGCTGTTGTTTCAGTACAACAACGGCAGCCGTGCAGAGTGCGACGGGAATTTGGGTAACGGAACGAAACGGGGCGGACGGACGGACGGGGTGGGCGTTGAGCAGCAACGGCAGGCGTGCTCGGGGCGGACTCCTTAGTCGAAAACTAGTGTCAAAAAATGGTACAGGTTGTCTCTCTTTCTCTCTCTTTCTCACCTCACTCACTCCTAGGAGCTTTTCTACAATGCAATTCAAAAAACAAACAAAACGATGCAAAAACAAAAAACAACAACTATTTTTGTATAATTTGATACAGAGAAACTCTGACCTCACACATCTACACACAAAAGCATATATACATACAAACACACACACAACACACACTCAGACACTTAGACACATGAAATTGCATTTATACAAAACAAGAAAAAAGCTAACAACATACAAAAAATGAAACTTTATACAGCGCTGAGTTCTGCTCCTCTTAGTCCTTGTTCCTGCCCATATTGTTGGTTTTGCCCCCATATAACTTAAATGCCAATTTTTCTTTTTTATAACCATATTTGATTTCAATGCATAATATTCTAATTAGTTCAAGCTACTTAAATTAAGCAAAAAGTTCAACAAATGTTTTGTTAAAATTGGTTGCAACAAATTCAATTGATTGAAAATGATATTTAAATGAAAAAAATCAACAACAACACAAATATTACGGTCAAGAACGAAATAATTGTAAGCATAAAATGTTAAATATTTACTATTGCTATTGCTGCTCTTTTCTTTATTACACATCTATTGTTTTTTCCACTGAGTTATATGAAGCTGTAAACTGAATCGAGTTATTAGTTTAATTTTCTGCCTATTTTGGGAGAGTGCATGTTTAAACGATTTCTACCGTTGAGTGTATAGTAAAAAACATTTGTAAATGTTTAGAACACATTAAAAGAAAATGAATTGGAAACGCAATTGATTGAATTACATACAAACATGTACTTTCAAATTATATAATATATATATATATATATATAAACACATATATATAAATATACACATATATGTTAATTAACACACGCCTGCTTCTGCTCCAACAACCAATCAACCAGCTTTATACCCCACACAAGCCCCTTCACATTTCAAAATGAATACAAACGTTTTAATTTTGTGCAATCTTCTTGATTTATATTAAATTGTTTTCGATTTATATTTTCCACTTAACAACTTTAAATCAATACACGGCGCTCAGACCCGGTTTACTAGTTGTTGAAACATAAAGTATAAAAAATTTAAAAAATATATTAAAATTTTTTACTTACCATTCAAGATAAAACAAAACGACAAAAAAAAAAAACACAAAAAACAAAATAAAACCAATAAAAATCGTAAACAAAGTATTTAGTTTGATTTTTTGTGTTTGTTTCTTTAGTTTTTTTGTTTATTTTATTCTTATTTCATGCGGTATTTATGAAACAAAAAAAAGATGAAGAAGAAGAACACCAAGAAAAACAGACCTGATAATGTAAATTTTTTAAAATATACATATTTACAACCAACTGCATTAGTAACTTTAAGAAACGTAGTAAATACAATACAAAGTATATAAATGTATATATTTTCCTATATTAACGGACGAAAAATCAAATGTAAAGCGTGACGTAGCGATGACGATAGCTGAAAAGCAACATTTTTCACTTATGGCATTTTTTTTTCATAACAGGCTATTCAGATACGAAAATATTGTATTTTTATTTCTTTTGAAATACAAAAAAAAAACTCATAAAATTTGAATTCTACTTGTGTTTATTTTTAATGCGCGCCAAGCAGCTGCCACAACCCTACTGGCAACGCCAATTGTCAGACAACTATCGATTGAGTGTAGTCGGAAGTTATCAGAAAGCACAGCTACTTTTTCCGTGCTTCTTCTTGCACAGAAATTCTTTTTAACAACAAAAATTAATTGTCGAAGTTGGACAGCAGTTCAATAGAATTCAAAGCCGAAACATTAAGGAAAATACAACAACAGCCCAGCCATGGAGGATCGTAAGTGTGCGCCTATTGTGTAAATTGCAGTTTTTCGCCAACTAGCAGCTAGCAGCAGGTATTCGCCGCATGCAAGTGTAAAGTGTTCGCGTGTTCGCTGTGAACCCTGGTTTGCTTATTGGAACGTACACCTTTTACAGAGATACACGTCGAGGCGCTAATTAGACAGCGGATTTGACCGCACAAAGGTATTTCGGCAGTTCTGCGCTGACAAGAGACGAGATTAGTCAGTGACGCCGCTAGATAACCTGCTATACATTTAGATACATTCAGATGAGTCATGCTCGAGAGTTTGTTGTCTGCGCCTGCCCCAGCAATGCATTTAAATCGTGGGAGTCATTTTCGAAATGCTACAAATATGATTCGTCTACTGTAAACATTTTAAGTTTTACTCTTCAGACGAGACGAGAAAGTTTGGCAACGTGGCAAAGATTTTGTGAATCTGCGTCGTTCTTTGTATGCATAGCTGGTTGCAACAGCAACAACTGTGGGCAGAAAACGAAGCAACGCCTCCCATATTACCCACAGTTGATTTTTAATTGAATATACAAAATTGAATGGCGTTTTGTCCCAAATGTATTGTTTATGAATGTTGTACGTCAATTGAACGCAAATCATATTCAATCTATTTTCGAGCATGCTCCACAATTGAGACGTTAGTGAACAAGTCAATCTTCCACTTGTTGATCATGCAATTCTTTAATTCTTGGCTAACTTGGCACAAAAGCCAAACCAGAGTTAAAGCGAGAGAGAGAGAGAGAGAGAAGCGAGAAGAGAGATAAAGACTCCAACTTTGGGTGAACTTGTTGTTTGTTGTGGTCTTCTTGTTGTTCTTCTTCTTCATTCATGAAGTTGCTCTCTTTGGCTCAGTGGTTCTCTGGCGTTGCCAACTTGTTGAGTTAGCCAGCGAAAAGAGCTGCAGCTACCAATTACTAAAGTTGAGCTCAGTTCAAGTTTGATTGTAGCTGCGCGCGGAAGCAAAACAAGTCAAGAAGTAAACGCTTAGTTAGACACACGCGTTGTAAAAGAAAACGCTTTTCAACATGAGTCTCTGAATAGAAAATGTGCAAAGGAAAGGAATCAAAGAACCAAACTGACTACAAGGCCAGCAAACAAGAAAACACAAACGAATACTGCAACAAATCGCTCGAAGCGCTCGCTTTGAAATTTGAGAAGGTTCCACATGCGCCGCCACGTTCCAATTAGAAAGTGCTGTTCGTTGTTGTTGTTGCTGATGCTGCTGCTTTTGAACATGAGATAGAGCCGAATAAAACAGCATGAGCAGCGAATTGGAGCCAGTTAGTTTAGAGTTCATCGAGGACTCTTATCTGCCGCGCATCGATGACATCACCACAACGCCATCGCTCGACGAGCTGGAAATATCTCCGGCCAGCGATGTGGAATGCGATTGCTATTGCGATGAAGCTGAGCTCTATTTGCGTAATCTGACGCTCGACGACATCTTCTATGATGTCGACTCGGACTATGCCAATACGCTTGAGCTTCAAACCGTCGAAACGGATTTGATTGCAGCCAAGCTGTCTAATAAGACGCCATCGCCATCGATGGCGAAACGTTTCCGCTTAAAATTCTTTACCAAGCGAACCATGCGCGATATAAAGGTCACGTTTATAGATTTCTCGAAACCATATCTGGCCAAAATATCAAATAGCGATAACTACAAAAGGTTTCTCACAATTGCTCAGGTTGGCAAAGGTAAACAGTGGCCAGATTTTTCAGCCTAATGAGTAGGTTCAGAAACGAGACCCAAATGTCGTAATAACCACTGTAACTGTAAACTGAAAAAGTAACGCTTTTTGTAACAATATTTATATGTATTTCGTTTTTTTGTATTTTTCTTTTTTGACTGCTTTGCGAAAGCAAAATTGGGAACACGACTAACTTGCCTTAATTACTTCGTGACTAACCAGCTTTTCTTAATTCTCTCTATTTCCCCATTATTTGCCTTCATTATGTGCTGCTCAAACCAAACAGTTTGTGAGTATTATTTGTGTTGATAACAATTGAATGTGAACAAAGAAAAATCTCAAGTCTTTATGCATTTTATACAAACAAATCCAAACGAAATTCGATATACTCAGCGTATGAAAAAGTCTTTGAGGAAGTTGTCTTCCCAGGAGGTACATAAAATCAAAATTTCAAAATACAAAACAAAACATGCGCCAGTCCTTCAGTTTTTATTTAGCTAACAAATGTAGTAAAACAGATAAATACCATTTTATAGTTATTGAATTACAGACTAATTGTGTGTTTTGTGCCACAGATAATAGCGCCCACTTGTCGGAGCCCACATCTCCAACAGCATCGGTGGCATCTGCAGAGATTGCAGCCGAGTTTGCAGCGCTCACCGTTGAGGAGAAGGAACAGCGACGCGCCGAGTGGAGCCAGGTATGCCCTCATTTGATAATTGTATATTTTACTTACTAAGCAATTGCGATTTGTTTTGCTTGTAGGATCTGGCACGTGTTGAGGAGGAAATCAATACGTTGCGCACGGTGCTGGCCTCCAAGACGCGCCATGCTTCCGATCTGAAGCGCAAACTGGGCATCACCGTCTGGCGAGAGCTCACCGACGATGTCAATCAGGGCGTCAAGAACTTGAAAGAGAGTCACGTGTAAGTTTTGCAATCTACTTGAAAGAGCTCTCAACTACCGTAGACAACTGCTTTTTATTTAAATTGCTCGTCTCATTTTTTGTTTTGTATAAGTTTTTTATTTAAAAATGTTGCTCATATTATGTATCCACTTAGTTATCAATCGATGGAGCAGGGCGTGGGCAACATATCTAAAGCCGTGCAAGATGCACCACTGTAAGTAATTGTGTTAAAGATTGTGTCTCGAACCAAATATTTCTTGACAAACTAACCAAAACCAAGTCAAATGCTGTCCGTTGTTTTCTTTAACACAATTAAATATTCCTCTTCGCTGCTTCTATGTGTCTCTATAACTGTATAATCAATGTATTTTTTTTAAATGTCATCAAGTTTATTTATGCTTACAATCTGTGCTTCATATTTTTCAGTTATCAACGTACTGAATCAGTGCTTAAATCGACCGGCGAGAAAACGGCTTCGGTTTTTGGCAGCATTACGAGCGGCATTACGTCGAAATTCTCACAAATGAAAAATTCTGACTCGATGCGTTCTATCGAAGCTTCGGTTGGCTCTGCCTATGAGAACGTTAAAGTAAGCTATGAACAGAACAATTTTTTGTGCCAATCTCATGCGGTAACTACTATTTTATTATATATCTCTATGTATTTTATTATATGCCTTTTCTCATACTTCCCTCACTTTCTCTACACATTTGAAGCACCCAATAACAAACAAGAAAACACAACATTAACTTAACTTAAATACGTATTCCATAAATATAATCGCTTGGGCGTACTTTAATTATCGGGGCTTAAGCTATTTATCTAGGCAAATTAGTTCTACTTACAATCTTATTGATTAATCGCATGTATTTAAATGCCTAATATGATACAGTCAATTTCTTGTGTTCTACATACCTTTTCGGTTTTCTGCTCTATTCTATTGTAGACGAAGGTGACATCCCGTTCGGGATCGGTTTCCAGTTTCCCAGACGCTCTAGATGAGAACAACACATCATCGGGACTCAATTCACCCACTGACTCTCTAACAAAGTAAATGTGTGTGTGTTCAAAAGCTACACACTCACATACACATACCACACACACACCACACACACACACACAAAAACACAAAAGCAGCACGCGTAAATTAATCAAAAACTAATTAAAACACATACACATAAATAACACTTAATTAACATACATACATATATACAGATTCGTGCGCACTAACACCAAGAACGGAATTTAATAATTTATATGTAAATGTGTGTTATTATTATTATTACTAATATACTATTTAATGTATGCATCTATCTTGCATTATATTGGTAGCATACATATGTGCGTGTGTGTGCTGCACTTCTATAAAGATAAATTGTTTGGGTTAGAAAGCGATAAAGTAAATTAAAGTTTACTGAATTCAATTTACGTAAATCTAAGTGTTTAATGTTCAAACAGAAAGACACCAACAACAGGAAATGTAAACAAACTATGCATTGATAATGTATTTACGCTAACTTTTGTAAACAAACACACACACACATGAAATAGATAATCATTGTGCGGATTTCATTCCAAACTTTTTTGCCTTTTCGTAAGCTTTGATTGAAAGAAGCAAAAAATTGTATAATATATATTTTTATATTTTCATTTTCTTCGTAGACTTTGGGTCGCTTGGCTAAATGGCGTAACTGAAAAAAAAAAACAATTTCAAAATTAATTGAAAATAATTCAAATAATGAAAATGGAGCTTAAATGCTAAGTAAAGAAATTAAATACATTGCCAATGTTCACAGGCAAATGCTCTAAACACAATGTAAAAAATGTAGGGCATACACGCACTCAGATAACTTGTTGCATCTACACTTGATCTAAGATTTGCTAAATGTGTATGGAATTCTTTAAATAAATACGACATTTTTGTGCCCCAAATTTAAAAACTTAATTACACATTAAGGAATAGCGCCAAACAAACATATCGTAGGTATCTCTATCTGGCAACTCTAGATGTTGACGAGGGCTGCATAATAGACAACAGCTGGTGCGCACCACAGTTGGCAACGCTGCACTTCACTCGCACACGAACTGAAAATCGGTAGAAAAAAATGACAAACTCTAAATGAAACCAAGTTCGCATCGTGATGCAGAACACTTGACAAGACAATTAGTGGCTCCAGTGAGAAGTGCAATTAAGTTTAAATAGTCTAATTAATGTAAGGGCGGGCCTAAACATGAATTTTACATACGTGTTCGTGCTCATTTGGCTGGCCTATCTAATATGCAGCGGAGTGCTGCTTTTCTCTCGAGGATTTCTGCTTGCTCGCGTATCCAAAACGGAGACGAGCAGTTGCCGGCGTCTGTCCAACAATCCCAATGATGTAAGTCACTTGTTGGGTGTGGAAGCGGGAGATGGAGACTGAAGAGTAATTTTGTTTTTATTTGCTAGGAGTATTTCCTTACGCCAGAGGTTGTGAATGAGATATTTAAGGACGTGAATGCCTCATCATCATCGAATCTATGTCTTCCACAAAAGTCCAAAGTCATAATGCTCGTCATTGATGCATTAAAATACGAATTTGGCGTTTATAATGAGAACACCACCGAACTGTTGCCTTATGAGAATAAACTGGATACACTGCATCAATTGTTGCAGCAATCGCCGGAAAATGCTCGTCTCATGCGTTTTAAAGCGGATCCACCAACCACCACACTGCAACGTCTGAAAGGCCTAACCACCGGCAGTCTGCCCACTTTTATTGATATTGGCTCCAACTTTGCCTCGCCGGAGATCAATGAGGATAACGTGATCGATCAGATTGTGAAGACCGAGCTGCCTTTGGTATTCCTGGGCGACAGCACGTGGACTGATTTATATCCGCGACGTTTTAAGCGCGCCTACTCCTATCCCAGCTTCGATATTTTCGATCTGGACAGCGTCGACAATCAAATTATGCAGCATCTGCCCAAAGAGCTGGCCAGCAATGATTGGCAGGTGCTGATTGCGCATTTTCTGGGCGTGGATCACTGTGGACACAAGCATGGACCCATGCACGAGGAAATGTCGCGCAAATTGAGCGAAATGAATGATGTTATAAAGCAAGTACAACAATGCGCTACAAATATCTTGACAAATCTTAAATACCCCTTCATTTCAGATTTGTTGTGGCTGGCATGGACAATGAGACCACGCTGCTGATAATGGGCGATCATGGTATGACGGCAAGTGGTGATCATGGCGGCGACACTGATGACGAAACCAATGCTCTGCTATTTGCCTATTCCAAGCAGCACAAATTCTTCACCAGCAGTGATGCGGGCTCAGATAACGAAATGCTGCAGCAGGTAAATTGGAGATAAGACAACGTCTTTATCTGCAACATATAGAATTACTTGTATTCTTTTGCAGATTGATCTGGTGCCCACACTGTCGACCATACTCGGCGTGCCGATACCCTACTCAAATCTGGGTTTAATCAATTTTAATATTGTGCCCGCTGTCGCCGTGCCCCATCTGAGTAAATTTCAAACGTTGCTGCTCCACGCCTGGCAGAATGCCCAACAAATCTATCGCTATTTCTTCAATTATGCGCTGGAGAACAAACGCACCTTTAATGTGGAGCAAATGGATAAGCTGGAAACGGAATTCATACTGCTCACACATCGTGTGCAAACAATTTATAATGAAGCGGCCTTCAAGTCGTTTGTGCGCGATCTAAATATGAATCTACGTGACATACTCAACGTCTGTCGCGAGATCTGGGTTAAGTTTGAGCCCACGCAAATGTCGCAGGGTCTTCTCTTCAGCTTTCTGCCCATCTTCTTTGCCTTTCTGCTTATTAACAACTCAAGTGCCAGCGACTATGCGAAGATATTTAAACCCAAAGAGGTGTTCTATGTGTTTCTCATGAATATTGCAGCTGGCGTCTTTGGCTATCGCTACTATAAGAACTTCTCGTTCAAGACAGAGGAGCATGGCGTCATTTTCTTTACCAGCCTGCTCAGCTCTGTTTTGCTGGCCTTTTATACACTGCGTCACTGGAATAGTATTGCAAACAATTGGGCGAGTGTCAAGCGTTTTGCCCATATGCCCACACGTCTGCTGCTCTTCTCCATGATGGCAGTGTTCTTCTCCAACAGCTTTGTCATACAGGAGGCCAAGATTTTGTCCTATCTGCTCGTTGCTGCTATTCTACTGCTTGTCTATGAGCTGCTGCTGCTAAGCGCACGTCTGGACTTTAAGAACAAGTTTAAGTGGTCGCAGTTTTTGCGCTCCGCAGCGTTCCGTCTAATTTTGGCCAGCTTGTTGGCCATTTGCTGTATCCGTTTCGCCTACACGCTGTTTCGATGCCGCGAGGAGCAGGGCAATTGTGCTGACTTTGCCAGCAATAGTACGCCGGGCTTTTCAGTGAAGAGACCCAGCATGGGCAAGACCTACATTCTGGCTGTAGTCATAATTGTTCTGTACACAACGCTGACACGCTTATATTTACGCTCCTGCGGCAATTTGACGGGTAATTCAGCCAATGTGATGTTGGCTCGCTACGGACCGACTATCGCTTCGATTTGTGCTGGGGGTCACATACTGCTCGCGAACAGCGCCATCAAGAATATTCAACGCACCCACATCGATGCCATGGCATTGGTCATCTATGGCCTGTTACTGCTGCAAATCGTTGTCGTCTCATGGGCGCCGCTGATGACGTTTGTGCTGCCGCCAAAGAATCCCAACAGCATCACCATTAATGGTCGCGATAGCATTGTGCCAGAAATATTTCGGAAAATGAAGCGCATGTATGAAGGTGACGATGCGGAACAAAGATACGCGATACCCGTCGTCTATGGCCTGGCCACCGTCTACTCATCGATCATCATTTCTTTTGGCGTCTTTCTGGCCATGCTGATGATTGTGGTGCTCGAGCCGCATGCTAGCATTGGCCTAATTGTCTGCATCGCCGTCGGCGCCATCATCTTGAGTGTCCATGGCATTCTGCGTTATCGCACGGCCACAAGTTTTGGTTCGTATTTGATGCATAATTTATTATATGCTCAATTAATTTTTATAATTATTTTGCTTTTACAGAGAGCTGTGTGCAGCCGACTTTTAGCGCTGTGGTTGCCTGGTTTCTGCTCGCGCACTTCTGCTTCTTTGCCACATCGCATCAGACGACGCTGTCACAGATCGATTGGCGTGCCGCCTTTGTCGGTCGCTCCAGCGCATTGGGTCAGTCGCATCTCATTTCCGGCACTTTGGTCATATTGAACACGTTCTGCGGTCCCATCTTCTTTTACTGTATGTACTCGCTGCTCAGCACAGAGACATTTTCGCTGTTTGCGCTATTTCCCAGCCTCATTAAGAGCAGCAGCAACAGTCGCACCAATAACAAATCGGATGCAGCTGTTGCATTATCTGATATTGCCACTGAAGCGGTCGGATTTGATATGACGCGTGGCGAGTTGGCGTTGTATGAATACGAGGATGTGTTTCTAGGCGCTGGTTTCAAACTGGCCACTCAGTTCTTCATGCTGCAGGGCATCAAGGTTAGTTGATGATGCATTCCGAACGCTTTTATATATTCTCAAATATTATTTTTCGCTTGCAGATCTTCTGTGCCATGATGGCCTGCACCATACACTGTCGTCATCTGATGGTCTGGAAAATCTTCGCCCCACGCTTCATCTACGAGGCGCTGGCCACTTTTGTCGGCCTGCCATCATTAATTGTGGGCTATCTGCTGCTGTTGCGCATCAATCGCGCTGTCGATGGACTCATTAAGCGCATCAACAAGGATAAATAGTTGACAGCCAATTAATAGCTGCCTTTGCTCTAGTCCCACAGTCGCATTAACTCAAACATCTTGTATTTAAGCATTAAATTTTATATTGCCAGAGTTTGTATTTTGCCTATAGCCATTATTTATTTAGCTTTTACTAAATAATAGAAAAGAAAAACAGTATAAAAAAAACAAATAACGTAATGTTTTTGGTGGTCTCATTTTAGCTGATTTATATTTGCCTCGAGGTTCTTATTTGAATTGTTTTGTATTTTGTTATTTCTTTACATTTAGCTAAAAGTTACGTTTAAAATTAGCAAGTGCTGTATAGACACACAATATCCAACTTGGAAACATAAAGAATTTTACATATTAACGTAGATATACACATACAGTTCTTTTGTTATGGCTTACAAAATCAGCACGAACACAAAATATGACAAAAATCAAGGCAAATTAAGTACAATCGAGCATCATTTATGTATTAACATAGACTAAACTAGACTCAGCGCTTTAATTACAATCATTTCCTTTAAAGTACGAGCAAATAATTAACAATTTGGGACACAAAAATGATTGAATACATTAATGGCAAACACAGTTACGGGCCTAAAAAGGTTGCAACTGTGTTTGCAGTAAGTAATTTAATTTACACGCTTTGAAAAAGTTTTACTTTACTTATTTTTAGTTGACAGGTCATTTGCTGAGGCTGTTGGTGTGGTGTACTTGATGTATGTGTGGGCACAACTGTCCCTTATTTATTTTTCGTGTTTAAATAGAGATTCTAGAATCTGCCAAAGAAATCTACTGCCCATTGAGCATCAATGGGGTATGCGAAATTCCGTTTGCGACGCCCTTAGCTACAAATTAAATAAACAAAAATAATGGGGTCAACGATAAGGCCAAAATCATAAGCCAAGAAATGAAATGGAGATTTGAAATGCAATAGAAGCGAAGGAGATGAATTTAGCGTTATTTACAGCACAAGAGAAGGCAACTACTACTACTACAAATCTTTGGCTTTGATGGTGACAGCCTCCGGAGCAAGCCCGATGGTATTGATGCATGTGATGACCGATAAACAGCGCTTTAGTCGCTGTTCTCATCAAATGGATGATAATGCTTCTCCGGCGGCGGTTGCGGTGGCTGCTGCTTACCATGAGTCGCAGGTCGAAAGTACTTTTTGGTGGTACTCCAGTCCTCCCGTAGGGACAAATTGAACATTGAATAGTCCGGATCGCCGGTAACTTCCTTGACAATGTTCAAGAACTTGGGCATGCAGTTCTTTAACGCCTCGCCGGAGAGAGAAGAATATGTCTCCAAAAGCACCAGGCCCTTGCAGCTGCAATACAAAATGCAAATGGTTATGCAATTGCAATATTGTTCGTTATATTAGAACATACCGCGGATGACCCGGCTCCTTGTAGATGTCCAGCTGGAAATATTGATTGTTGATCAGGAAGCAGCGTCGCTTCTTGAAGATGGTAAAGTGCGCATTATCACTCTGCGCCAGCAGGTTCATAAAGTCGCGATGCGTCAGCTGTGTCTTCACCTCAATGCGCGCCTGGCCATGCACATTGGGCCGACGCTGGGTGTGTATATAGCTCCAGTGGTTCTTCTGGCCGCGTTTGCGCAGACGGGCCTGCACTTTGGGACCAGCAGATTGCAGATAGTGATGCACCACATCAAAGTCCTGGAAGGGCGGAAACTCGCTTTCATTCGGTAGAAAAGCAACTGAAGCAAAAATATCGATTGAATGATTAGTTGATGCCTCGTACAATAAATAAAACCTGAGACTTACTCAAGTATTTGAGCTTCCTTGAGGTGGCTTGCAAGCGGTCACCAATATCAATGCCCACCTTTTGGCACACGGATTCAATCATACGATTCATTTTGGCCTCAAAATTGGTGGAGTTATCAATCACATCGAAGTAGGGATGACCCACCCAGGCGGCGGCTGATTTGTAATCAAGTTCACGCGCCATTTCAACGCCCTCCGAGCGACAAGCGTGATCCTGAAAGTAGAATAAGAGATTAGCATTGCGATTTAATTTTAAGACGGAATTTAAATCTGAATAATAAACAAGTATAAATCAACAACAACAAGCGGCTAATGTTGATACTATCTTTTATTGAATTACTGTCTTTGTTTAACATTTTATCAAAGACTCGATAAGAACTATTGATAAAGTCAACACAATTGAAGCTCTTAGAAAACTTAACTGGCTGTAAGTTGTTACTATATTACTCGCACTCTAAACAAGTTTAAGTTTAATCATTTAAGAAGCTCTCGAGCAGCTTTAACATAACGCCATTGCTTTGATTTAGGTACCTGATAATGGCGCTTTCTTTTCTTTGTTTTAAACATGCACATATATAAATGGTGGTAAGTGGTGTACCCACAAAGAAATAGGTAAATCGTATTAAAAGTGCGCACATGGAACACTCACCTCTGTGGAGTAGAAATCCTCGGCGCCATTTGCCGCCGATACCAAGTGCAGGATTTGATTGTAGCGATTGTCGCGCATCTCCACCGGATTCCATTTGTTGCCCGCCATCATTTTCTCCCACTTGTCTTTCGATATATCTGTAAAGCCATAGACATAGCTCAGTTTTTTGTGGATCAAAACTCAGAGTATGGATTTCACTTACATGCACTAGCATCCATGACGCCGCGATCGCAGATGATGAGGCAATTGCGAGTGCTCGAGTTGCCAAGCTCAAAATACGTGTTCTCTATTTGCACCATGGTGCGTATCAGGTTCTCCTGAAATTTATAAGCTACAAAGCGCAAAGACCATTCGCCGTTAAACTCAACTCATTTTACAAACTAAGTATAAAAGTGAACGAGTAGTGTTGAAATCAAAATACAAGAAATACATTTGCAAGCAAATTCTTTGAAGGAAATGTGATACACGTTGAATGATGTCACTGGTTGGGGGAAAGGATGGAATTGAGTGGCAATTGAATGAATTCGAGCAGCATAAATCGAAATGCGACAGCAGCAATAAACAGAAAAATGCTCTTCTTTGATGATAACGAATCGATAATTTATTCGAATATTTACATACGAACACTAATTGAATGTGTAATATATATTTATATATGTATATATATATATGCATGTGTATACATATATAAAATGCAAAGTTCTGTCCCATCTCCCTCCCCCCATCTGATTCAGTCAAATCGACCACAAAAACAAACCACACATTTATTCTAAACGACTGAACAGAGCTGTGTGTGTGTTTGTGAGTGTGAATGCAATATGTGTTATCGTGTGAATATAAAGTACAATATTAGTAAATAGGGACAATCAACCTTATCAACAGATGTTCAAATAATCAATGAAAGATAAGGGGAAATCGGGTAGATTCTACAATTAATATGTAAAAAAAACAGCATTAGAGAATAGTGTCAACCACAATAATATTAACATAATAATAAAATCTTCCTAGGCATGAATAATCCGGAAGCTATGCGCCAAGGTTTGCCAAGTGATGTTATGATTTTCAAGTTCACACTGAGAGTAATCAGTAACCCCGAACTTGAAGAGAATAACAACAACAATGCGGGAGAGCAAGTGAACGACGATAACAAATAAGTAAAAAGACAGACAGATACAGACACAGACACAGACACACATACACATGCACACACACACACTCACACACACACACTCATGTGCATTTGTAGTGATAGAATAGTTGAGAGCGCATTTGAATTGTGCAACGAATCGCTTAACATATTGGCAAACGAGTCGCATTGTGTCGACACAAAATACAATGCAGCCAAGTTATAAAGAAAATACAATTTAGTTGCTATATAGACAAATAGTCAGAATATAATCGAATATAATTAAACTCATCGCCAGCATTATTTGTGTTGCAAGGGTATTTTGGTATTTCGTCAGCTCAAACATAATAACAATGTTCGCTCCTCTCTTTTAATATGTTTTTGAATGGATAAAGAAAATGCACAGAGCAAGTCACTGTTGGGGGGCGTGTATCAGCGGGAGGTGGAATAAGCAAACGTTTACTGCGCTGCTTTGTTACGTTAAGCGAAACACTCCCCCTTTGAGCACAGCCCACCCCACCCTCCCGTTCTTGCCTTGATTTGAGCCATGGCGACACTTGTTGCGTTGAACAGTTTTTGCTGTCGCATTGAACTTGACTGCGAGCATTGAGTCGATTGGTCGATTGAGCCAACAATGGAAACGGCATGGGAATGGCGGTGGGAGTGGGTTGGTAATGGAAATTGGTTTGGGGTAGTTTACGTCAATAGCTAGCAGCAAGTGAATTGTTTTGGTTTGCCAGACTTCGTTGTTGTTGCCGTTGCCTTCGATTTTGCTTTGCGGCTTGTTTTGGCTAATTCAATTAGCAGTCTGTGATATAAGCAAATGATGCAAACAAGCAATACATATATACACATACATCTAAATACATATATCTGTGTATATATATGTAATTTTTGAATGTGAATACATAATTTGTAATATACTGCGGCAATAATCTGAGTGATTCCAGTAGAGGAGACGACATTTGTATTAAGTTATTGGCAGTGAGCACAAAGTTCTTAACATAATTTTACATATTTAATTATATAATTAATCGCTTAAATTTGCATAGTCTAGGGAACGAAGCAACTTTGCATGGCTAATGGTGAAAAAATTGAAAATAAAACAAAAACTCAGAGCAGCCAAAGAGAAAGCAATAATAACAACAAAAAAATCGTTAAGCGATCAATTTAAAATAAATCCATAGAAGATACAAAAAGAATTATCAGATTGCCTTATCTCTGAGAGTGTCTAGTGATATATATGTGGATTTGTTTGTGAGTATCTGTATCACGAATGGCTATAATAAAAATGACTAAACAGATTAATTAACGCGAAACTGCGAAGAGTAAAGCGCACACATACAGCTTATATGGCCAGATTACCAAACCCAACTGACAGAGACGACTCTTTGGATGAATGGGACGCGGATACATCCGAATGTATATGAATATATATATAGATATAAAAAGCTACGACGTCAACGAAAACCACCGAGGAGCACGTGACGCTGACTGCGCGAGGCATTCGAAATTCAATTATTGCACAACGTTCGAGTGAGTACAGAACAAGTAAATGAGCTGAATAATTATGGCAGACGAAAATATTGCTGCGCCACTGCTGCTCTGGGAAAAAGGACATGTGGCAAATTGTGGCACGACTGACCAAATTGTTGTAGCGGCGAAAGTATTTCACTTGGACAAGGTAACACGCAATTCAAGTCAATATGGCACAGGTCTTCAACAACTGCAATTTGTTTTTGTTGATTGTTGTTTAAAATGCTGTCATTGTTAATTTAATACGTGCGCTGGGCACTCGCACATTAGGGGTACGCATGCAGTCCTGTTTTTTACTGGCAGCATTTGTGATTGCTGTTAATATTAATATTAATTAATAGTTAATATTTAAATTAACAATGTGTTTCAGATTTTTATTTAAATTTAGAGTTCTGGTTTTTAATTACCCATGCTAAAAGCAAGAAATTTTTCAAATATTTGTTTTTTAATACACACATTCGAAAATCCAGCTATTTATGACTTGTTTTTTATTTTTATATTTATTTATTTTTTGCTATAGAAACTAAAGCGCTCTGTTTGCGGACCTAATCGGGGGCACGTGCGAGTCAGCATCTAAAAATGGCTTTAATAAGATGACTGTTCTTAAAAACAGATATATATATATAGATATATATATATACATGTGTATACATACGATAATATGCAGTCACATTGTAGGCTGTGTGAGTTGCTAATTATAAATGGCCCATTTTAATTTGCACGTAGCAAGCGTTAGGCGTTTATTAAAAACTGTGAATGCCTCTGAATGAATCTGAGTGAAGCTAAACATTCTTTTGTATATTTATGTAGATAGAGAAAAAGATGATATTAGAGACATTTGGCACAAAACGATCTGCAGTTTGTTAGTTTTGTCCACAAACATGAAACACACACAAACACAGCTCAGAGGAGCACAGCACAGCACAGCACAGCAGAAAAAAAATAAAGAAATGTAGACTGGCATGAAGATGTGCATGTTTATGGATGTTGAGAATGTTTGCATAGGCGCAATTTGTTAAGAAATGAAGAGAGGCAAACAAAACAACAGTTAATAAAAAAACATAACATAACGAAAAATGTAAACTCATCAACGGCGCGGACTGTTGACAGAGCAAACAAAAAGATATCACACGTAACGACAAGTGAGGTGAAGGATAAAGACAACGATCTGTTTAAGATAATACTGTTGCCAAGATAAAGCAGCTCGCAAGCACACACACACGCACACACACACACGCACACACACACACGCACACACACACAAAGGTAGACGTTGTTACAATCACCACATTCCAGTCATTTTGCGGACGATCGATGAATGACGTTTTGCTTTGATCGGATGTGTTTTACTTTTTGGTTCGTTGTCTGCAGTTGGGCACAAACACTCACCTTCGCTGCCATTCGGCTTGGAGGCAGCCTTGGCCAGGCAACGTGGACAGGATGCGGTCAGATCGATGATACTGTGCTCCGGTGCGGCAAATGGTAGCTCTTTGTAAACGAAGGTGGTTGGCGTGGGTGGGTCTGTGTGTGTGTTATCAACGTCGCAATATCAATAATAAATAAACAACCTAACACAATCTTGTCACTCAATTCAAATCTCAACAAAGTCAAATTTGGGTGCAAAATGAGTACATGCTCGTGACCATCTCAATTGAGTGATTGCTAATATTATATATATATATATATATTCTCCTTATTGGAAAGAGAGGCATAAAAAAGGCCGATTACGGCTAAAGAACGCAATTGACAAATTAGTTTTGAAAATTGTCAAACTAATGCCAGCAAGTCACGCAATTCTTAAGTCGGCTCGCCTAAGGATTCACTCATATTATTCATTGCCTTCTTTCTGTATATATATATATACATATATATATATATAGACATATATATCTGTGTGTAGAGAAATGCGCAAGCGAATTACATAAAAATGAACTTTTATTGAAGGACAGACAAAAGCATTTAGTACATCTGAACAACGAAAAGTATCTATAGTATGCGCGTATCTATAGACTGTGAACTATAGTATCTGGCAGCTGAGATAGTCGCGCTGTAGCTATAATTTTTGTGGGAGGCTGTACACATGATCGCAGCCAAATATATAACGTTAGCTACATATATTTGTACACTTATAATATATATATATATATATATATATATATGGCCAACAAAAAGTAAATATTTTTGAAGTATTTTCGTTTCGAGAAAATGCTGCGACGAACTTGACAGTGCGCAGAACGAACATTGAAATGCCCCATCCTCAAAAAAAAAAAAAAAACAAAAAACAAAAAAAAATATACTAGAAATTGGTACGACCAACGGATCTTATTATGAAACAAGCACAGGAAACAGTATTATCTTGGCTATAATGTTTGCATCTACAGATAAGCATCTAAGTTCAATGATTAGTTTAATGTTATGTGTTTTATTTTGATGGGGAAAATGCTTGCAAAAGTAAACTCTCGCTTTCTCCTTTCTCTCTCTCTCTCTCCCTCACTCTTCTCTTCTCTCTCAGTTTCTCGTTGGTTCTACAAGTAGTTTAGCATTTCAAAACTTACCCTCTTTCTCGGTCAGATCAGAGAACTTGACTCCACCGCTAAATTTATTGAAAAGGGGAGAGATAAAAAGGAATATGGAAATCATAAATAAGGAAAATGTTTAGTTTATTTTTATTATTATTTTTAGGCACTACGCATAAGCTACATTTAAATTATTTGCTTGAATATATTTAAAAAAAATAAATAAATAAACAAATAAAATAAAGATTTTAAAGAGAATTTATTTTATTGAGAGTGAGTCGACACATTTGCAAGTATGAATAAGTATTTTGCACAGATTTGTGCATAGGTTTGGATATATATTATGCATGGCAAATTGTATAATAACACAATCAAACTCAAATCATTATCTTCAAATGCCGCCCAAACCAAAGGCAGCAAACGATGCGAACCAAAGCCATTTGGACAGCACAGACAGACAGGCGGCCAGGCAGCCACGCAGCAGTTAAGAGGCACCTGCCTCAGAGGCAGAGAGATACCAGATCGGGTGTGCTGCATGTGCCTGCCTGCCTGTCTGTCTGGGCATCTGACTTTGGCTTGCCGCGTCCTTAAATATGTTTATCGTTACATTTATTATTTTTTGGTTCGTTTGTGTTGATTGTTGATGTGTTTAAGGCATTTACCTGAGTAGTACAGTGGCCGTTTCAGGCACGCGGAACACCTGAAAATATTTAACATGCTCATTGCTTTGTTTCGAGATTCGATTTGTTTGTGGGGGAAATTGATTTTAAATTTGTTCTTTTTTAGTTTTTTTTTTTTTCTTTTCTTTTCATTTGATATGAATCGAGTATGAGCTAACCATACTGCCACGTAGCAGCAAAACAGCATGACAACAACACACATGGAACTAGCATACCATTTGGCAGTACTTACAACTGCCACAGGCACGCAAGTAAGAACAACATACACAGCTGCCGTTGCAAGTTTGCAAGAGGCAACAAATGTTGCTCTGTCTCAGCGAAGTATATCCCAAGCCCACTCAACAGAGCCCAATTTAAATCAAATAAGCGTGTGCACAATTGTGAGACTCACCTTCCAGCCAAGATTCTCGAAGAAGGTGCACAGGCGACTCTGGCCAGTTGTCTTGCCACCGCAGGGACCTGTAAAATACGAAAAGTCAAGTCAGTTGACAGCACAAATAATATCAAATGAACGACAACATCAATAATTATTATTAACGCCTAACCCTGAACGCAATATAAGCTCGAGGACAAATTCAACTGCAGCTTGTCGCCTGTGCAGCGATGAGGAAATGAATCGGACTAAATTGATTTGATCTACTAGAAACTAGAGACTATTTTTTTTTTGCCAAGTTATGAATATAGTTTTAAGGAAATATAAATCGGTTTTAACTAGTTTTCAAGTACATTCAATGGGCCTATTTAAGCTAAGTAATGCGAAAATTACATCTGAGTAGTCTTTAAATTCTAGAACATATTTTTTCAACCGAAACTTTGCACTCATTATGAATGTTATTTTAGGCTTATCTAAATTTTGAGTCATAATAAATAAAATATATTATATATAATATAAAATTTAAAATGCATTGCATCATTTTATATATACAGTGTCTCACAGCTTATTTGGACCAGCGTCTAGCAAAAAATTTAAAGTGATATAAGGTTCAAACAAAGCAATACACAAATAAATCTTTGCGCGTGGTCTAATCAATTAAATTGACTTACTGTGATTTTTATTATTTAATTTTTATTTATTTTTATTGACGCATATCTCAACTATACATACATACATACATACATACAAAGCACATGGCCTCCTATCTACTCACATGCCAAACGATTAATTTAAGTTGATAAGCGAAAAATTTGATAAGCTTAAAATTCCTATAAACTGGCTAGAAGTAAAAAGTGGTAAAAAGTACAAGAATTTCCGTTCAAAGCTTATTTGGGACAGTTGCATTATGGTCACCTGGGTGAGCAATCTTTCAGTAGTCAGTTTACTTATATCCTGCGTCTCGCCTGCAACCAGTCAATAAGAACTATGGGCAAACGGACTACCGTTGAACAACGGAATCTCATCCTGGAACACTTCAAGTTCGGATATTCACATCGCCAAATAGTTGAAATGGTAAATCTAAGCAAGTCAACTCTATATACAGCATCATTCGGCGCTTGTGATGTAATATCAAATTGTAAGCAAATTGGCATTTAAACATTTAGCGTTTCTTCACAGTAAAATCACAGTAAAATGGTTTTCTTTGGCGGGATTTGTAAATGAATGTGTTATGTGTGTGCGTGTGTGTTAAATGTAAAATCACCGGTTGAACGAAACAGAAGTTAAATTCGTTGGTTGATTGTTCGTTGTGATTAGTAATTCATTAGCATATCAAGCAGCGAGACCGCTAATTGAAAATGTATGCATTTTGAGTGCTAGCTGCGCAGGCTAAAAAGAGAAACTACCCCAAAAAACGTGGGAAACGAGCGCCTTTTCAGGGTCCTGACGACCTTGACATGCTTTGGAGAGCAATACACACATCGTAAACAAAACAGATACAGAAGAAAGTTTCGCCTGTCTGTCTGTCTGTTTGTCTGCCTCTCTGTCGGTGAGAGTAGTTTGTAGGTTTCAACTTACCGCCAGTGAGGACAATTTTGTAGACACGCTTCTCCTTGGTGGACACGGAGCCCATTTTGTTTAGCTTCAAACTGGTGGCCATGGTGGCATTTGGTTTTGGCGATGTTGACTTGTTGTTGTCGACAACAGCAGCAGCCGCCTCCTTTGAAATTGAATTTGAATTCGAAACCGAGCTCGAGTTCGAGTTGTTGCTCGGCTGCAGCGTCGTCTCGATGCTCAGCACCGACTGTTGCCCGTTGCTGGTCGGGACCAGGTCAGGTGCTGTGGTTGCCATGGCTTACGGTCTGTGGCGCAACAGCAACAGCTGTTTTTTTTTTTTTTTATCGGTATGTCGTCAAATGGGATTCCTTGCTCCTTAAATTCCCCTCTCTCTCTCTCTCGCTCTCTCCGTGCTCTTTGGGTATTCCAAGCGACGAAGTGCACGTGCCGTTTTTAGGTTATGGTTCCGATGGAATACTTGTGAGTAGTGCAAATTCGTCGCAATTGAGTAAAATGTACATACGAGAAACAGTTCCGATGTTTACACAAATTATTGTATTATGTGTGTATCCAATAATTTCAGTGTGTTTTGGGTGTTGTGGACATTCTTAATGAGTAAATAGCGCGCGCTGGTGCACATTATTAAATAACATTTAATTGCCAATTTGGCAACGGTTGGTTGGTTATATACAGAATTGGACTTGATTGGAACACCCTACGACCGCGGGGTCAACAAAAACAGAGGAATCGTTATATACCACATCCGAGTTTATATAGATCAGAGTTTATTAGTTTTACGATCGAGCACCATCTTGCACGTTTTTAATTAAAAGCAGAACTGAAAAACATTGCTTCCACATTGCCCCCTTTATAGCCACACTGCATAAGCGTCAGAGTACAGTGACAGTGTATACACAACCCGCACATATTAAGTTTCAAAAACATTTGTTCTCGTCAACAGATTTGAACTAGTCAACTACCAGAACAGATCACATCAACTAAAAATTAAAAGAAAATACTGAAAATAAATAGATACAAACAACTTTTGTTGCACAGCTTTTCTGCTACATTTCTCTGTCCTCAGCTCGGGTATATTGTATTCTTTTGAATTATATTTCAGTTAAGTTTAGTTCATTTTGACAGTGGAACTGTTGTTCGCATTGAACTATTGAACCAGTTTTTGGAATCAGTTCGATTAATTAAAGTGCGCGGTTCATTGCTAAAAATATAAAAGAATTAAAATAAAAGCAACATTATCAGTAATATGAAAATCAGTTTCTGCATAAAATGCTTACCATATTTTAACATATAATTTTAACGTTTACCAAGTTGGCAGCACTTAGTATTTCAGGGGATTTTTGGTATTAGTTGAGGGCAAATTTAGGACGCAACCTTTGTGTATTAAGTCGTATTTTATTATGTTATTTGAATTGCAGCTGCAATGATGTGCGTGCTTGGTGCTTAAGCGTAATCAATTGTGAAATAAAAACAAAACAAAACAAAATAAGTTTTTAATCGAGAGTTATATTAAAATTATAAACAAAATATATTGACAAAAGCTTTGCCAGTGCGTAGTGTGTAAATTTTTTCGATACAGAGTACATACAGCCATACATACATACATAACGTAACATGTGTGAGCGCGAGTGAGAGAAAACGTCAACATGACAGCAACAACAACAATAACAGCAGCAGCAGAACAAGCAGAGTAAAAGAGAAAGACCCCAGCCAGCTGTGTAGGTCGTCGTGGTCGATTTCTGTTTTTAGGCTCCCAAAATCAGTAACAAAATTTATAAGTCAAAAATTCGTTATTTACAATAATCTTAAGCCCAAAAACGTGTCACACACTGCAATATAAAAAATATTTTCAAAAATTGTTCGTTATTGAATTGTGTGGGTGAATTTCAATTGTTATGCACATATTCAATTTGTACAAGCTCAAGTGCATAATTATACACAAACTACGTCACACCTGGACACTCGTTGTATTTGTCGCCAACTTACTCGATAACTATTATCGAAGGGCGATCAATCGGCAGCAGCTGCAGCCCCCTCACCAAAATAACAATAACAACAACAACATAATGGAACAAGAAATACAAGACGAGGCGCCAGAGGAGCAGCAACAACAACAACAACAGCAGCAGCAGCAACAACCGCTGGAACAGGCGCAAGCTGATTTTGTGGCACGTTTCAATGCAATTGCCGCAGCAGAACCGATGGATGCCAGCGACATGGAGAACGAAGATGCCGACGATGAAATCGATATCGATGATGAGGACGATGACGTCGATGACGATGAGAACGAACTAAGCGATGTGGAAGATTCGGATCCCGAAATGGAGGAAATGTACTCAGATGGCGATTGGACAACATCGAACGATGAGAGCGAAATGTCCACAACCACATCGAATGTGGGCCTCGGGCCCGTGGAGCCATCCGAGCCGGCCGCAGTCCGACCCATGTACAGCTTTCAGCCAGCTCGGCTGGTCAAGTGCCAGTTTAAGGAGAAGCATTGCATCGGTGGCTTTCCACTGGGGCGCAGTGGCCATCGGATAATAGCGTCCAAATCGCATCTTTACTCGCTGGGTGGGTACAATCCGCGCAGTGCGTTGACTGCCGCTCGACGCGGCAGGTGTCTGCTCTTCCAGGAGCTGTGGAGCTACAATTTCGCAACAAATCACTGGAAATTGGAGCTGAACGCGGACAACGCAAGCAATATGCCCACGGAGCTTGCTTCCAATGCGCTTGCCATTCACAATGATGTGCTGATTGTGAGTATTGTGAATGTTGTTGTGTTTTTTTTTCGAAAAGAGGGGGAAACTAAAATAGACACAAATCTGTGTTTGCTTGCGACAGTGCTTGTGAGTGTGTGTCTGTGTGTGTCTGTGTGTTCGAAAAAAACAACAATAAATCTTTTAGAGGTGGCATCAGTGCCCCCGCACACCCCTGTTCCCCTGTGACGCATATAAACTTGTTTCGTAAATGCGACGAACATAAACATAATCCAAATAGTTATCGTTGTAGTGCGTACAAATACAGACGTATAATTTGCATTCATTGCGTCGCTGGGCGCCGATCAGTGTTAGTTAGGCTCAGTCTCAGTCTCTGGGCTCAATGCCACGCCCGACAGACAACAGACAACACGCAACAAACAACACACAACGCACAACGCATACACGTTGCTCTTCCCCGTCCGCTTTGTTTACGCATTCAAAACATTCGAGGCCCAAAAAAAAAAAAAAAATAGACAAAACAGCTGCGCGCAGTTCGCTGTCCGCTGTCCGCTGCTAATGTTGCTATCTCGCTTATGCGCATGCCCGGCAGCAGCTCATCCCTCTTGGCAACTACGCAGTTGCTGCATGCAACAACTTGTTTACCAGGTTTTCCCCCATATACTCCACCTCCCCCTCCCATTGAGAGTAGCGCGCGCTTTTTCTTTTGTCGTTGTGGCTTTGCTTTGATTTTTGGGCTTTGTTCATTATTATATCTTTGTGGCTATGGCGTCTGATTGTCTTTCAATAGCTTTTCCTAGATTTACCGTATATTGTGGCATCCACTACAACCAACATTCATCTGGTCTCGCTCATTTGAGTGGCCCAAATTGCATTTTTGCTTTGCAGATATACATTTGATACATGATTTTCCCAATTTGACATTTGACCAAAAAAAAACATCTAAAAATGTTATAAATTTATGAATATGACAAACGATACTTTTCACATAATTGATTGTAATCATAAATCAGATTTACTTATAATCATATTTCAAATTCAAATGTCGCATTTTGTCCAATTGGACTGGATACCAATTAGACTGATTAGTTGATTCTCTGTTGCTTAAACTTTTAACATGCAGACAATTTCGTCTTTTGAGCCCCTGTCCAAAAAGTATATCTACTTTTATGCTGGTTACAGCTCATCAACTGCACAATTAGTTTTAATTAGAAAGTTAATCATAAAACATGAGCTGCCAGGGCCACTTTCCCATATTTTGGTGGATAACCCAGAAATATGCTCAACATGCTCAACACACACAGAAGATAGATTCATCCACATGTTTCCGCTTATCGTTCAGTTGCCGCTGTTGTTGCTGTTGCTGCTGATAAGCTATGGAAAACGGTGGCTTCTTTGTTGCTCGACTCAGCTCTTAATTGAATGCAGCAACAGCAGCAGTCATATCTGGGGGCAAGGGAATTGTATAGTTGCTGCAAAGAGCAAAAGAACAATGATAATGATAATTTCTCTTCTGCCTTGCAGTCGCATGGTGGCACTGGTTATCCGTTTGGAGAGTCGTGCTCGAATGATTGCTACGTTTATCGCACGAGCGACACCAGCGCTGGCGTTGAGCGCTTGAAAGTTACTGGGGATTTGCCGACGGCCCAGTACGGACCGGGCATTGTCATACACAAGCATTATCTGTACACGATTGGAGGCACGACGGGCTTCGATTACTCCTGCGATGTGTACCGTTTGAATCTGCAGACAAGCGTCTGGGAGAATGTCTACATCTGCAGGCCAGAAATGCGCGACGATCCAGAGGGGCGCTATCGCCACGAAGTTGTCTACGATGGCAAACACATTTTCGTGCTAGGCGGCGGCACCTCGAATTCAGTGTACGATCTTCAGCGCATACCGGCCTACAATCTGGACGCAAATAGCTGGGATTACTTTGACACGCTGCCGGATCGGAAGAGCTGCGCCTGGAGCCAGAATGACAAGGGATATCCGCGACCACGCAAATGTTTCTCCTGTGTTCAACATCAGTCGTCGAACGGTGACATTGAAGCCTTTATTACTGGCGGCCTGCAGGTGAGTTGCCAGCTACTTAACAATATTTACTTATTATATTTAATTTGAATCTGAATTCTAATCAAACGTTTTATTGTTGTCCACTTAGGGCGACTTCTCGACATACTTCTCGGATATCTGGAAGCTGAATTTGCGTACTAAACAGTGGTCCATCATACAGACGGCCAGCTTGCCGCGTCCATTGTACTTCCACTCGGCAGCGCACTCGGATAATGGCTGCATGTACATCTTTGGCGGCATTGAGTACAACGACAAGGAGACACTGAAGCGTCGCAATGATCTCTACAAAATGTGGATGACCATACCAAAGCTAAGCGAAATGTGCTGGGATGCCATCACCTACTACAATGATAATCTCGATCTGTACGATCGCAAAACACTGCTCAGCGCTGGCATACCGAAGAGTTTCACCGAGCGCCTGCCGCCGCAGCGCTCGTCCAGCGATTCGGGGGAGCCGGGCACATCCATGGTGACATCGCTGTACTCGATTGCGAAACGCGCACGTTCCCAAATGCAATAATAGGCTAGCCTCGAGCTTTGATCCTCCCCTACCCATCCCCAATCTCCCTGCCGAAAATAAAAAGTTGTGAATTGAGAATGTGGCGTGAGTGATTGCCCCTGTGTTGTCGTTAAGTTCGTTCGTTTCTGTTTTTAAATGAAGAAAATTCGTAAGAGTAAAAAAAACAACAAAAAAAAAAAATAATAAATATAAAATACTTTATTTAGTTTTTGAGCGCGCGCTGTGATCGAATGAATACGGACATTTATATTTCTACATATGTGTATTTTGATATTTCGTAGACTCGAATTGAAGGGCGAACATGTTAAGCATGTAAATAAGACGTAATTAAGTTTAGATAGCTGAAAGGCAATACGACAGGAAGACAGGAGGCAAATTATGCATTCAAAATTCTAAAAGAAAATAATCATAATCGGAGAACAGTCAGCGCACAGACCGCAGTGCACAGCCCATACACAGCCACAGCCACAGCCACACCACACATAAATACAACATATTGCTATATGCCTATTTAACTATACTATATAACTGGTATATCCATTCAAGTATTGCTGTTTTAACCCTATCCACATACACACACACACCTTACCCATGCAGCTATTGCACCCAAACTTGAAGGCTACACCAAAACAATGACATATATATAAGAAGTACGAGCAGAGAGGCAGGTTTGCAGTTTTGCGAGTTGAATGCGTTGTGTTGAATGCGAATTCTCTTGCAAGCTGCCCCCAAAAAAACAATTGTAGTACTTCCGATGTATGTATTTTTTTTGTCAAAGTGTACATAATATTTAGACGTAGTAATATTTAATTAATCTAAGATTGCGTCTTTATTGTGGTATCTTGGACCGAACCAGCCGAATATTTCAAAAACAAAGTTTGCTCTAATTATTATATGATAGCCATCCCCGGCTACAATTTGGTTGATTCTAAGTTAATAAAGTTTTTAATGTAACAAATAATTCTGCTGCTGTCTATTTATTGCGTTTGCAAAACCCATCATTGGTTTCCCCCCTTTCATGCAACTTATTGCGTCGCTGCTGACCCAGTTTTTGTTTGTTGCTTGAGAGCCTGTGGCATTAATTCGACTACATCGGGGTTAAAAATAGCTGTGTCATGCGCATTAGCAATTGCACACCAAAAAAAAGAAGAGAAGCGCTGCAGCCCCACCATGAAATACATACGCACATATAAACTGCTCAATATAAAGTTTACAAAACTAATAATTTCATTGTCAGTCAATTTCACACATTCCCAATCAATCACGAGCGAAAATTAAAAGAAAAAAATTAAAAGTTTTTGCTCAAAGCCAGCTTCTGTTCTTTTTATATAATTGTTAGTCAATTTCACACATTCCCAACCAATCAGGAGCGAAAATTGACAGACAACAACAAGAGAGAACATTGCAGTCTGGCGTAGCCGACTGCGAAATACTTTGATACCACAAGTTATTCCAGAGGTGTTCTTTAAGAAGGTGATAATGTGTTAGAACCAAGCGGAAGATCATGATTTGATTTCTGAGGGTGGGTTCAATGATCAGTGGAAAGGTAATTCTCGATTATCTCTCCTCACTTTTTTTGTCAATGTATAGAACTCATTGGAAATCTTACACCTGAATGTTTTCCGACACGATAATTATCGTATTTTTGATGTAAACTGTTGTTAGTAGGTGCTTCGCAAGTAAGTTTGTCACGTGCTGGTATCTTCTTCGTGTGTTTGGTTCTCTCTCTTTTTAAAGTGCACTCCATTTGACTGACCCTCCTTATGATAATTTCAAAAAGAATTCAAATCTAACATTATAGATTGTGACTTCTCAAACCATCAAGAGCAACTCAATGAGGGTTTTAACTACATCGCCCGGAATAACTCGGCTCAAGGCCAGAGCCATCCCAATTATTTTGATAATTCAGTTCTAAGCCGGTGAAGCGGTTTGGAACAGTTTATCATGTGAGTTATTACGGTTTTTCACGGTTTTTCAGATGGTTAACGATGTAAACAACACACTCACTCTAACCACACTAAAGATAGTATGAAGTTGTTGTTATATACTAAAATAAAATGTTATTTGAGTTTTATTTATTTATTTTAAAAGTTGAATGCAAGTTAATCCATCAGGCCTGTCGACTGCGGTGGACTACAGAAACAGCTGTTTTGTGCTGTTTTGTACGGCGTAACCACACGCAGGGATTGCAAATTATAAATAACAAATAAAGAATGACTAAAAGTTGTGGCATACCATGATAAACGTAATTACCTGCATAATTTAGTTAACTCAATATTATTTGATCTAAATTGAACTTAAAGGGATAAATTGGTAGTAATTAAGTAGCACGCTTCAATATAAAATTTAAAAATAGTAATTAAGTAAGACTTAATTATAGATTCAAATAGCTTAATAAGCTCCTGATATAAATAAGGCTTTGTAACTTTAATAGGGTAGAGGCATTGAATATTAGTCGTTACTGGTTGAGCTGGTAAAGAAAGAAGAACATCACCATCTCTGTCCTTTGACCAAAATATATCACTAGTGAATTCTGTTAACTATTCTGTCTGATTATTTTATTCCGTTCCTTCAGCACTCTGTCTACTATTTTTTAGTTATGTGACAGGACAGCTTACCAGGTAGCAAAGCAACCAACCCTGAGCACAGTCGACCTCGTAGGCAAAGTACGCCTCCATTTTGCTACACACTTTAACGCGTTCGTTACAATATCCATTGAAGGGTAAAAGTTGCTATAAAAAGAATTGAAAATATTCGCTTTAAGCAACTAATTTTAATTATCTAATATAAGATCTGGACAAAAAACACAAGCCGCAGATGCTTTGAAACTATTGAAGAGCTCTATGCAAGAGTAATTGGCAAAGGTGGTTCTCTTATTATTTTATTGTAAAAAGAAAAGTTCATGCAGTAGCTGATAAGGCAACAGTTTTACGCTATTCATTTGGGTTAACTAAAAAGATTTATTGTCTTTCTCAATTTTGATACTCAGATTCTTATCTAGGCTTCCGTCTTATTGCCGCCTTTTGCTGGAGGTGGAGTTTTTGCGGGAGGCTCTGAATCTGGTGGGGCAGCTGCTGGTGGGGCGGCATTTGCTGGTGACTTATCATCCTTCTTAGCAGGAGCTGTCTTATCCACTTTCTGCGGCTCCTTAGCTTTCTGCGCCGTCTGACCTTCCAGCGCCTTCTTTTCTTCCAGCGCCTTCTTGGCTTCCAACGCCTTCTTGGCTTCCTGCTCCTTCTTGGCTTTCAACTGGGCGATTATGATCACCTCATCGCCAACGGGCACTTTTTTCATCTCATTGGCTGGTGTACGCTTGGGCTTGCCAAAGCACACCTCCGAGATACGTTTATGATCGAGCGTATAGGCGGAGATGCCGCGTATTTTCGGCTCCACATTTTTTGAGTAAACATCGGCGGCAAGCTCATCTAAGTCCACTTCGCGATCAGCAAGGACCTTTTTGACCACTTCAGCGACCTCAGCGCGAATCTCACCATCGATCTTCTTCAGTTCCGCCTCTTCGGCCAGACACAACTTGATGATCTGGTTGCGAAAATTTTCGATGGGATCGCGTTCGGCTCGCACCTTGCTGACCTCTTCGCGCGAACGATATGACTTGCCCGGATCTGACATAGAATGCCCCTCGAACCGGTATGTGTACATCTCCAGTACGATTGGGCCATGCTTCACCGCATAGTCCACAGCAAATTCTGTTGCACTACGAACAGCCAACACCTCATTGCCATCAACCCAGAGACCGGGCACATATTGACCGCGCATATAAAAATCGGTTAGGGCCGCATGACGTTTCATGTGGGTGCCCATTCCATAGTGGTTATTCTCGCAGACAAAGATGCAAGGCAGGCACCACAGCTTCGCCATGTTAAAAGCCTCAAACACCTGTCCCTGATTCGCAGCACCATCGCCATAACATGTAACACAGACGCCACCATCGCCTCGATAGCGATGTGCCAAAGCGACGCCAGCCCCGATAGGTACCTGGGCGCCAACGATGCCATTGCCTCCATAAAAGTTATCACCGTAGGTGTGCATGGACCCACCTTTGCCACGACTGCAACCGCTCTTTACACCCACCAGTTCGCCGATCAATCCCTGCGCTGAGACGCCCATTAAATAGGTCCAGGCATGTGACCGATAGGCCGTTATCACGCTATCAAATTTGCGGAGCACAGCACACATGCCGACGGCAACGGCCTCTTGTCCATTATAGAGATGACAAAAGCCACGCACTTGCTTCGCCCTGTACATGTTGCCACAAGTGATCTCGATGCGGCGCACCTCCGCCATTTGCCTATACATTTTTAATGCATCCTCACGGGACAATTCAACATCCATTTGCGGACCCTTAGGCAGCTTATAACATTTAAAAGTCTATCAAATTTAATACACATTTACAGTTGACCACATATCTAAAAGAATCTCAGACTCACGTTTTCCAGCGTCAGAGTTGAGCAGCCCGAACTAAAGCGTCTTGGTGGCCGCCATTTAAACCCACATTTCTTACAATTGCCATACGCTGAATTGTAAAGTGGCAGAAGTTGTTCTCTAGCTGCAGATATCATTTTGACGCTAGTTGATAATGAACATGAGTTCAAGATAAACCTTACAATGTTCATTATAATATTTATATTCAAATAATATGCATTTCAAAGATTTCAGAATTTATGAATTGAAATAAGTAGAAAAGAAAATCAAAATATATAAAGTGACGAAAATCAAATAATATACACTAGACATATGTGATTCAAGAAATACTTTTTCAGTCTGATGCGTATTGAAATTTTTATTTCCTAAGCTACTTGATCATTTAATTCCTTTTCCGACGCCGATCCTATGCATCCTGTGTCGCATTCTCTTTATCATGCCTTAATAATAAGTAAGACGATCCTTATCTTTGTCATAAAAAGTGAAAAATATATATATTTTTAAAATTAAACTTTGTTGTTAGTTTACATACTCGCATACATCATATGCACTTTCCCCACACACACATTTGTACGTATGTAGTATATACATATATAGTATAGTATATATATGCAGCCGGGCTTAACTGACTGCATAGTTCTCTGATATCATTTAGTAATACAATCTGATCTTTGAAAGAGAAAAGTGCTGGAAGAAATAGGCTTTTGGGAATTTTATGGGGCGGAAGTGTCCTGATTGAGATGTGTGTGAGACTGGCTCAAATGACTGACTTCCTGTGTTAGAAAGAACTCATATGAACTGTGAAATTTCACTCGAATATTCAGTTAACGTTTCATCATATAGGATGAATGACTCTTTTGATTCTTAGTTTTTTTATTTTAATTTTAAAAAGGTTTTTTTAAAATATAAAACAAATCGAAATTGTTTCTAACGAATGAAAAATTAAGTTTAACATAAAATTAAAATATATGTTGCCATTTAACGAACAATCCTAGCGACAAACCAGAATACTCTATCCGAATTTTATTGTGCCTCTGTTCGAGAGATACAGTTTAAGATCAGCAGGTATAAGAGTCTCACTACAATTAAAATTCCTTTGAAAAAATATTTATATCTATTTTTGTGTTTTACACATATATTTTAATGCACTTCTTTAACCCAGCTTAAATATTGAGCACATAATTTCTACTCTCACTTGACCAAAGTTTTCGGGTATTAATTTAATAAATTATTCGGTGTTTGGTTATCTTTATAAAACATTTATTTAGAATGATTTATTTTAAATTCACATTTCTATTGGTGATGAAATTGTAACATTGATATAAAAATTTGGCAAAGGCTTTTCAACAACAAATTGTGCATTTATGTTAAACAACAATTTTTTCCTGAACGTGACTCCAAATCTCTTGACAAGTTTGTAAACTTTTCGAAAAAGTAGTGTTGCTCCAATATACACATACACACGTATATACACAAGAACTTATGTAAGCATAAATACAAACAATTAAAAATTGGACTTAATGCTATACGGCAATCGAAATTTACAGGCAGAACGAGCAGGATTGTCAACACGCCCCACACATAGATACATAACAAGTGGACGTTTAATTTATTCAATGATCAGAATCAAGTCCTCGCCGTCCAACTTCATGCCCTTCTTAACCTCAACTTTCTTGACAACGCCAGATAGAGGCGCCTGCACGACCATCTCCATTTTCATGGCTGAGAGGACAACAAGCGGCTGACCCTTTTCGACCTTATCGCCAATGGTGACACGGACTTCGATAACATCGCCAGGCATTGGTGCACCCACTTCACCGGTAACCATCTTATCAGCCTTAGGGTGGACTCGAATTTCCTACAGAACAAAAATAATAATAGTATAAGTTGCAAGGCACATGGAATTTGGTATTGATATTCATGAGTATTAACCTTCATTGCCTCCTTATCGGGAATGTGGACGGAGCGTAGTTGACCGTTCATTTCAAAGAACACCTCGCGTTTACCATTCGATTTGAGATCATCGGCCATAGCCAGGGCCTTAAGACTAAGAGTCTTGCCTCGCTCAAGGGTGACATCAAACTCTTCACCTACTTTGGGGCCGGTAAGGAAGATGCGAGTGTCAAGCTTATCCACGGGGCCGTACTGCTCTCGATAATGCAGAAATTCGTTTGTCACTTGCGGATACAAAGCGGCCGAAACGACATCGCGATCGCTGACGTAACCATGAGATTCACGGAGCTCCTTTTTCAGCTTGTCAAAGTCCAATGCGGGCATCTCAGCACCCGGTCGTCCCTCAATGCGTGGCGTGTCCTTAAGTACACGCGACCGGAATGGTTCTGGGAAGCCGCCATGTGGAATACCGATGTAGCCTTGCAGGTATTCAATCACCGATTTGGGGAACGAAAGCTCTTCAGCTTTCTCCACCACCTGTTGGCCATTCAGACTGTTCTGTACCATGAACTGAGCCAAATCACCAACAACCTTAGAAGATGGGGTGACCTTTATAATGTCTCCCAGTACCAAATTGGCTTCGCGGTATGCCTTCTTCACATCCTCAAACATGTCGCCCAGGCCCAAAGAGAACGATTGAAATTGTAAATTGGTGTACTGGCCACCGGGTATCTCGTTCAAGTAAACATCCGCATTGCCCGATCGCATCGTCGTCGTGCACTCGAATGGTCCGTAAAGGGTGCGGGTTTGCTCCCAGTATGCTGAATACTCGGAAATATCAAGCAAGTCCAGTTGTGTGTCCAAAGGAGTACCCTGTAATGAGGCGACTACAGCACCCATGCTTGGCTGAGAGGTCATTCCAGACATGGAGTCTACAGCAACGTCGACAACATCTGCTCCAGCCTGTGCACATGCCAGCATGGAGGCAACTCCGGCACCCGACGTGTCGTGAGTGTGCACATGAATTGGGACGTCAGGATGCTTGTCTCGAATGGCAGTAATCAGTATCCTGGAAGTGCACGAGAACACCCATAAATTACACAAAAATCAATTACAAATTAAAAATTCGTACCTGGCAGCCTCTGGTTTCAGCAGACCCGCCATGTCCTTTATGCAGAGGACATGGGTTCCAGCCTTGACAAGCTCATCGGCTAAGTTGGTATAGTACTTAAGATCATATTTGGTCCGAGTGGGATCACTCACATCGCCTGTGTAGGAGATAGCCGCTTCCACAACTCCACCAGCCTTACCGGCTGCCTCCATGCCGAGAATTAAGTTCGGCAAGTAATTTAGGGAGTCAAAAACTCGGAAGATATCCATGCCAGTTTGCACCTGATCAAAAAGGAATATCAATAATAGTTATAACCTACAATAAAATCATGTATATTAACCGCAAGTTCACAGAATTTGTAGACCACATTGTCCGGGTAGCTGGTGTAGCCAACGGCATTGGCACCTCGCAGTAACATTTGGAATGGTATATTGGGAATGCGTTTGCGCATCTCCTCTAAACGTTCCCAAGGGCACTCGTGCAGGAAGCGCAGGGCTACATCAAATGTAGCTCCACCCCAGTTTTCCAGAGAGTATAGATTGTTAAACTTGTGCGCCACATAAGGTGAAATCTTCAGCAGATCATGTGTGCGAACTCGTGTCGCCATCAGTGACTGATGAGCATCCCGGAAAGTGGTGTCCATCAGCATTAGATTCTTACGTGAGCGCACCTCCTTGGCAAAAGCCTCGGGACCCTGACGCACAATGATTTCACGTAGACCTTGTGGCGGTTCCGTGACTGTGAGAAAGTCCGGTAAAGCTTAATATTAAAATGTGATCATATATATACCTGGGATTGGTTGGGACTTAGACAAGCACAGTTATTTACAATTAAGCATAGAGTTAACATTTTGAGCCACAACGATGAATGTTACGTCATATTTTAGTAAAACTCCAACATCCAATATTTTAAGATAGTATTAGGGTGCCTTAAAATAATTTATTTACATTACTTCTTTTATATAATACGATTAATGATAAGGTTGTTGACTTAAAGTAACGGTTTCAACTTATATGACTTTGCAAGTGAGACACAATCAAACAAAGATTTCCATTTCAATTACGAAATCGATCAGTTTTTGCAATACGAATTATAATGACAGGAAAGATTAAAGTCAAAATTATGTTGAGTTATAAAATTACCCTATTATTATGCAATCCATGTTTGGGTACAGAGTAGAGCCAAAATCTGAAAATCATATTTACAACTAAGAAAAACAAATAACAAGTCGAGTGAGCTCGACTAGGAGACACCCTGAACCCAAAATCTTTATCTATCATTACTTTTATATAATTATTATTGATATCATAATTATTATTACTAATATTATTATGAAAAAACAAAATTCTCTCAAGGTTCTAAACCGATCTTTTACAGTTGATCTATATTATCTCAAGTTATATAAATAACCCTTTGAAAGATATATCTTTAGAATTATGGGATTTACTGATGATTTACTGAATCCGAGAACTTTACTTAACGGGCTCAGGGCTCAATACACTAGCTACAGGTAGTAAACTATAATCTACTATATAGAAAACTCATATTAATGGGATATTCTTAAAATTCCCATATTAAATTCGTAATTAAACCCATTATAATCTTAATTCGCTAACCCAGTTGCTATTTAATATTATATTATATGTTAGAGTATTGCGAGTTGAAGTTTATTGAAATATTTGTATGTAGTTTGTACATGTAAAAGTTGATGGAGTTGACCAGTGAAAGAGAAGAAGAGGAACTTGCAACTTAAACGTACCTTTTGCCCCGCCGTTTTTTTCACGTTCTAACGCTTCCGGGGACAGGTCTTCATTTTGGTATGGAAATCATGACAACATATCGTTTATGAACATGGTGGAGGCAAGTGTATTTTTGTTGTTGTTTTTGTTGTTGATAGATTGTGTGTGTGATGGTGTTATTTTTGCAAATTTGTATCAAAAAGCACATTTTATAAGGAACAAAATAAAAAGAAATGCAAAAACATAAAGTAGACATAGTTAATGAACGCAAATATAATAACAAAGATTTGATAGCTTCGGCATGCCGAACATTATTTTAACCCTGCGGATTCATTTATATTTAATTCTTTGATTTCCCGTCTCAACGATAAAGTGATTCAATGCAAATGATAAACTTATTCCATTCTGCATGCAAATAATTCACATTTATATTTTTGAAGCGGACAGACTCGAACAATAAAAATTCGATTGTTTGTTTATAAAGCGCAAAATAAATATTCAAAAACACAAAAAGCAAAGCAGGCTTTCTAAACCCAATTTATATATATCTTAAATATTTATTATATATATATGTATTATATATATATAATAAATGTACATATATAGATATATATATATTAACTCTTTTCATTAACTATTCGCCGAGGTGCAGTGTACACAAAATAGTTAAAGCCAGAACAGATTTGAGTGCGTATCGTAACGTTTGTAAAAGAGTTAAATCTGAAAAACAATTAGGTAAAGCAACAGCCAGAGGCTAGCCAAAGTTCCGAGAAGCACATGCCTTAGATGATGGATCAGTGAAGAGAGGGCTACTTACCCAATGGCACCGTGGGCACGTGTGGATTCACCTCAGATGGCTTGAGCGTTGTAGCAAGTGGCGTTTGTGGTCCATTCACCAGGACTTCGCCCAGGTAGTTGAGCAGTTTCTGGGCACGATTCTGTGTGGTTGAGAATTTGAAGAGCTGCGGATGCTCGTCGATGAAGTAGGTATCCAGGACACCATGCAGGAACTTTTGGTTTTCGAGCACATTAAGGAGGAAAGGAATATTCGTCTTCACACCACGGATACGGAATTCCCGAAGTGCACGATTCATTTTCGATGCAGAACTTTGCAGATCACTGGCATGAGATATCACCTTGACCAGGAGAGAGTCATAGTAGGGGGAGATTATGGCTCCCGCATAGGTCGAGGCACTGTCTAGACGTATGCCCATGCCTTCTCCAGAACGGAATACCTCAAGGCGTCCCGTATTTGGCTGGAAATCGTTGGCAGGATCCTCTGTGGTCACGCGACACTGAATGGCAAAGCCACGGGGCTGAATGTTTTCTTGGGTCAGTCCCAACTCCTTGAGGGTCATTCCTTCGGCAACGCGTATTTGGGATTGAACCAGATCAATGCCTGTTATCTCCTCCGTTACCGTATGCTCCACCTGCAATCTGGCGTTCACTTCAATGAAATAGAAGTTACCAGATTCGTCGCACAAAAATTCAACAGTGCCAGCATTTTCATATCCCACATGCTTGGCTAATCGCACGGCGGCCTCGGTCATCTTATCTCGTATCTCGATGGGGAGGCGTGGAGCGGGTGCAATCTCAACGACCTTTTGGTGGCGACGCTGCACCGAACAGTCGCGCTCATATAAGTGGACAACATTTCCGGCCTTGTCACCCAATAGTTGGACTTCAATGTGACGGGGTCGCTCAATGAATTTTTCAATGAACATCGCTCCATTGCCAAAGGCTGCCTTTGCCTCGGAGCTGGCACGTTGGAAATTCTCTTCGACTTCCTCCATTTTGCGGACGACACGCATTCCACGACCACCACCACCGTATGCAGCCTTGAAGATGACTGGCAGGCCGTGCTTTTGGCAGAAGGCCAATGCCTCTTCCTTGGTGGTGACTGGTCCATCTGTGCCCGGCACAATGGGAACACCAGCCTCAATGGCGGCAATACGAGCCGCCACTTTGTCGCCCATATTTTGCACCACTTTGGGTGAGGGGCCAATAAATCGAAGACCAGCATCGATAACAGCTTGGGCGAAATCGCTGCGCTCGGAGAGAAAGCCATAGCCTGGATGCACTGCATCAATGTCGTTCTCCTTGCAGACACGAATGATCTCTGGAATGTTGAGGTATGCCTCCACTGGTGCAAGCCCCTTGCCAACCATATATGACTCGTCGGCCTTCTGGCGATGCATGTGCATTTTGTCCTGCTCCGAGTACACCGCAACTGACTTGATGCCAAGTTCAGTGCATGCCCGGAAAACACGTATCGCTATCTCGCCTCGATTTGCGACCAGCACGGATCGAATCGGCTTGTACTCCACCTGTTCATAGAATGAAAAATGGTTATTCATTCACAGTCATCGTCCCGGGACATACTTTCGACAAACTTACTTGAGTGGAGTAGGCATTTTTATTAATGAAGTAAAGCCTGACGCGAGGAAGCGCTCTGCGCAGCGTCCTGAAGGCGGCTTGAGATTCCGGCAGGAACATTGTAAACGCTTTTTAATCGACTCTGTGAAGTGAAGAACAACCAGAGAACATTATTTAATAAAAGATCAATATTATTATTATTATTATCATCAACGTTACTCATTTTTTTATGGGCCAGTCAGAGTACACTTGCTTATCTTCTCATTATATTTATATTCCTATCTGGATGTATGTTGTTGTAGCATGTATGTTATTTATTAACACAGAATACAGCTGCTAACACCTGTTTTATGAATATATGTTTGTTTCCTCAATTATTGTTGTCACTCGCATCAAAGGAGTACACTTAACGAGTTTTATTTATTGTTGTTTACCTTTTACAATTGGAGGTATGCGATTCAAAAAACATTTCCTACACTGACTGACTGACTGGCTGACTGACTGACCTATGAGTGATTGATATGCAGCTTTAAAAGGTATTAGTTTTAGGAAAAATATAAGTAAACTGAAGCTCTTCAAACATTGGCTTATCGTAAGAAACTGTTAAAAAAATATATAATTGATTAACATTCACAACTTTATTTATAGAACCAAATCCAGCCGCTAAAAACTTAATAAACATTTATCATGTGCTCTTTAAATGTTATAAAAGCCTAGAATAGCTGTAAGATTTCATTATAAAAATTGGTTAGGTGCTCACGATTTTTGTATGTATATTGCAAACAATAAATATTGCATGAAACTGTCAACTTCATTAGTTAGACACTTGGATATAATTAAATTGACTTTTTACTCGTGTATTTCGACACACTATTATTAGGTATTATTAATAGATACGTTTCAAATATAGTAATGACAAAAACTAATTTGGGGCAGAGCTGATTTCGAGACATTGAAAATCGTGAACGTGAAGAAATGAGAGTGTCATAGAGGCTATAATATGTATATATTGTTATATTTCCGGTTAAAGTAGTAGTAGTCTTTCTTCTTAAAATGCAAATTCTCAATATTTTGAGCGACTCATATTTGAAGCATTTTAAGATCTTTATTTAATATTTTGTTGTAATTTCAACGCTCAATGTTATCTTCAGCATTGATTAAATGGTTTTTAAAAGTATGCTTATCATATTTATTTATTTTTAACTGTTGTTGTTCTGATTTTGTAAAACATAATACATGAACAATGTGATGCAGTTAAGAAAACCTTGAAGTAACAAACTTAAACTTTAACCTACATTTCTCGTTGTTTATATGCCTTACTGCGTATATTCCTTGAAGTAAATTCATTAAATTTATTTAATTACTTACTTATATTCATTTGTTTAACAGTTCAACCAAATGTTGGAAATCTTGAGAATAGTTGTTTTGTAGCAAAGGATATTCCCAAGTCCCGGGCGCTCCCAACAAGAAGGATAAAAAAGCATAGCACAATGCGGTTTCAGATACATGTCAACTGAAACACTTTAATTGATTTCATCCAAAAATACACAAACACTTAAACACACCCCTATTTTCGACTTATGTGCCAAAAAAAAAATAGAAAAAAACGAGCAAAAAGAGAACCGCAATTAGATGAAGAGCTTCCCCTTTGTTTACAGGGGATATACAAGCAAATGTCAGAGTGATTGCGAGTGCAAGTGATTGTGTGCCCCAAATATGTGTGTAAATATGTGTGTCGCAATGATCGATTATGTAATAATAATACGACTACACAACATTATTGCAACTTAATAAGACGAGGTGCCTTAGAATGTGCACACAGCAGTCTATCGGCAGTCAGTCGAGTGATTTACTACTGATTACGCAGCTTACTTTTTATATGCCGCTCACTTTCGTGCACAGACATAACTATATACATATATATACATATCTCTACGCGTGTGTGTGTTTACTTACTTATATATATATATACGATCTTGAGCACACTTTGCTAAGGTCAAAGACGCTTCGAATGCGATACTGGGCCGCGCCTGCTCTGGACACCGTTGATTATCCCCTAATAAGATAAAGCAACTCAGATATTTATTGAACCCACACTTGGACATACCCTTTATATATATATATTATGTGTATGAATATTAGCACAGACTTTTTCCTTGCACGCGTTATGAATGGAAGTGTGCTAAACTTTAATATCATTTAATAAAAGGGGCATCTTTTAATATTTATGTTTGTAGACTAATATTCAAATTATATAAAATTTTTTTTTTTTTGTATCGATAAACAAATTTCCTTGAAAAGGTGTAATATTTTCTTCTGATTGTAGATATCTGATTCTATGATATCCGAAATCATATTAAGGCAATCACGTGATGTAAATCTTAGCATTAATGAATAAATAAATATAGACTTGTGAACAACATGCCATGTATGGAGACACGTTAATAGTTCTACAACGATTGTCGCGCAAAACTTCTATGAATAGATAGAAATCAAAGGCACCTAAATCAAATATAATTTAACTTTGATTTCTGTACGCTGCGTGACTTTGACACTACAAAACTAATCATAACACGAGCTAAAGTTTTTTATACGCACCAGACCGTAATTTATATAATTTATGTAGTTCGTAGTTTAAATATATATATACGTATAAATATATGGGCACATGCCTTGATTTTGTCAAGCACGTTTCGGTTTCAGACAGCGAAACCATAAGACGGCCCCAAAACAAAAATCATAGATAGAGAGAGGAGAGAGAGAGAGAGAGGAGAGTGAGAGAAAGGAGAGAGAGAGAGAGAGGAGAGAGACTAAGAGAGCTTTGCCCGCAAAATAGTGTTCGTTTCGGTGTTGATAATGTCCAACAAATGTCCAACTGATATTTTACGCAAGATGAAAGTAGGATGCGCATTTACTGCACACATTTGTATGTATGTAAATTCAAATATATACATACATCTATGTAAATACGCATGTAACTTTTTACACATGCGTACATATGTCAATATGTATGTATATATATAGATAAGATTCAGTTACGTAGCGGCGTTTTTAGCATAAGTATTTATACCAACACATACGCATGTGACACATAATGTGCATGTGCTTTACTTACCCTTGAATTAAGCAAAATTCTCCGCAGCTGCTCACTCCTTGTGTGTTATCCTTGAGGCCCGTAAGAGTCCACTTTTTATGCAAACTGTGCGGCACGTTTAACAAAACGTTCGTAAAACTACAAAAGAAACACTTACAGCTCTATTATGTACGCATATATGTACGTATGTATATTAGGCACACAACAATGTACAAAAAATTAGCATGGTTTTGAAAACCGCAAATTAACAAAATTACTGTCCAGAATTAGCAAATTGTTCACAAATGTTGTGTGTTTCTCTCTACTTGATTTTCACTTATTCCCAATATACATATGTATATGCATGTGTGTGCGTGTGTGTGTTTGCGTGTGTGTTTGACGTACTGTTTTGGTAAGGTAGAACACTTCGGTACGATTACGTTGAATTCACTTCACAACTGTCTCTGCCCGGGAGCTCGAACACTGCGTATGCACCAAAGCTTAACATCCAACTGACGGACGGCGTTGAAAAAAAACTTGAAAGTTTGCCAGCATTGCCGGCGATTGCTCACAGCTGCTCTCTCTCTGTCTCTTTTCTCTCTTTCTCTCCCGCTCTCTCTCGTGAGCACCGTCACTCTCCCAATCTTTCTCTCTCGACTCTAGCAAATTCGAAGTTTGTGCGTACGCCAGCCAATTAACAAATACAACTTGCACTTTGTCCCAAAAAAAAAAAGAAAAAAAACGTGTCATGGCTCTTGTTATGAGCTAAACGACGGCTAGGAGTACGAGTTGAGTTCAAAGTGAGAGTCTGTTAGGGAGCAACATCAACAGCGAGTGGAAGAGAGAGCAACAGCTGTTACCATAAATATGTAGAATTCATTATCATTCTCAATTTAGGAATATTTTTAAAACTTGTAAGAGCAGAAAAGCCCTTCAAGCCTATTCGAAAGACGCGATAGAAAAATAACCTCATATCGGCCGCGACAAAGTGCTTAAATGCTTACTAAAATATGAGTCAGATCACTACAGCAGTAAGTATTTTTTTCTAACTATAACTTTACAGATAACTCGATTCAACTAGAATCTAAAATACACTTTGGGTTCATTTATATAATAAGATTGAATTTTCTGAATTCGACACATTTATACAAGTACGTAGACGGACTGATAGGTCCGATGGACAGGCTGACAACAGCGGCAAACAAGACAGATTAACTCGGCTGTTTTTTAAGATTAAATATATATTTAAAATATTGTGTGTACAATGTACAATAATATATATGACGCAGACAAACAGACAGCGAACAACATCTATTGATTAAGAAAAATTTATTTATATAACATTCTGTGCATAAACTAGTTACTTGAGCATTCTGCAGATAATTAATAAAACTTACTTGTAAGATATGCATAGGCATATATACTTGCATATGTATATTTATATATACTCACACACATATGTAAAGCCGCATTTTGTTTGTGCTCGAAGTGTGCGACAGTTTGTGCTATTTTCTATCAGCGATACTATTTGACGAACTTGCCGTTCGGCTATAATTAATTAATAGAAAAATCTTACCAAAAGTTAGAGCTGTAGGTCCCAATCAGAAGCCCTGCCAATTGACATAGATTATAATGAATACGAAGTGCGTTTAGACAAGTGCACAAAATCTGGTTTCGATTCGATATCATCAACGATGACTAGAACATGTCGTACGATTTTTTATATAGCCCCCAGACAAGGCAGGTTGTTAAACAACAACTTGCCCATAAGCTGCTCCCAGACGACGCACGCGCACAATCACACAGAAATGTCTGGCTGAGAAGTCGAGACGTTCTGGACTTTAGCTCACCTACCTCACTAATCTATAAAGTAAACGATGTGAATTTTACAAGTGCATTTTCTTTGCTTATTATGATATTTTCTATTACGTTAATAAAATAAGAACAAAATCTACTTATTTTTTTTAATGTAGAGTATTACACCTGTCGCTTAAGCCTTAATAATGATTATTATTATTGTTTTTGGTAGGCTACATATCAGTGGAGGTCTCTCATTTAAATGGCACGTGCCCACGTTAATCAAAGGAGGCATTCCAATAGTCTTGCATTTGAAATAGATAATGTTTATATTGTATATTTCCGTGACTGCTCGCATTGATACTGATACTTATTTCTTATCTAAACTTAAATAACTAATAACTTATCTTTTTGTTAGCATACTGGCCGACTGATGGCTTAAGAGATTCGCACATGTACTGCTTATAGTGATTATAAATTTCAAGTGTTATATGATTGACCGAAACATAAAGATTATTTTCCACTGTTGAACGCAGGCCAAGTTTAACAGGTCACCTTCAAAAAATTCATTTATTTTCGAATTGGAAAAAATTAAAAAATAAATTCATTAAAAGCACAAAATAAATGTTGCTTTTGGGTTTTCAAATCTATTGAACTTCTGTACAAATTAATACTTTCTCTGATCCTTACACCTCTTTTATTTATCTGAATTTGTTCAGCTACAGCTTACAATATCGGATCCTCCTTGAGAACAGGCTCTCCATCTAATTTTCTTATTGTGGGTAGGCGCTTAATACATTCGCTCCTCCAAGTGGGCTCATCAAGGCCCTCCGACAAGGGATTGCCAACAACGACTAAATCCTCAAGGGATTCAATTTCGGCCAAGCGAGTAAACTCTGACCAATCCTTGATCAGATTGTTACTGAGGTAAAGAACTTTTAGGCACTTGAGTGCAGACAATCCTTTTAGTTTCTCGATCAGATTGTAGCTTAGCCAAAGTTCCTCCAAAGTTTCCGAGACAGCTTCCTAATTATTTAGATGACAACTCAAAGTTTATATATATAAATGGAATATCATATGCATGACCTACCAATCCCGATATTTGCTTTATATAATTTCTAGATAGCGAAAGGACCTTCAGACATTTCATGCCGGATAGACCAAAGATTTTCTCAATCATATTCGTGGACATACTTATTCTTCTAAAATATACAAATAAATATATGGTTATATGAAATATATATGAAAGTTATATAAAGTTTATTTGAAGAATGCCATTACTCGCAGTTAACAAGCGTTCCTAGAGTATTATCCATTTTCTCTATTGGTGGCCACTGAAACTGCAAATCAATGTCCTTGGCATTCAGAGAATTTTGCTGCTCTCGATCCTCCCATCGCTTCAATGCTTCCTTGATTGTTGTTGCCTTGGACATGTTTCATAATCGACTAAATTTTGAATAAGACAAAATATGCCATCGAGTATTTGCCACAAACAAATCATTGTTGCCATCAGCAACGGGCACTCTTTTTATACCTTATATATTGTATATTTTTAAAAACGAGTTGAATAAATACATTGGTATCTACACTCAGAAAAAAATATCAGCCTGAATTTTAGAAAATCTCAATAGTTTTGACTCCAAAGGTAACTAACCTAAATTCTAAATGTCATGTTGTTTTTTTCTAAGTGTAATTAACTGCTTCACACAAAACATTAACCTCCAGTAATTATATTTTCAAAATCTGAGAAAGTACGTAAGAATGCCTGCTTTTCGTACTCAACAACCTGTTCTTGGCCGGCTCATTGGCCTTGGTGGCCTTGCACACATTTTTGAAGCAGACTTTTTCAAATTAGCTTCAAGTCTTACGATTACAACATTAGTATCTGTAAAATTGTTAGAAATATTTTAGCTCTATCCTACAGATTCTATTTATTTTGTATGTAGTAGATGCAAATTTGTTCATTGTTTTGCAATAATTTTTTATGCCTTCACCTACAATTCACATGCTTATAAAGTTTATTATATAAATTATATATATCTTTTTCTTTTTAAAAATTTTACAAGCAAAAAGTATTTGCGTATTTTAATAAAAGAAACATTTAAGAATAAGATCGAAACCCAATTACGGCAAGAATTGAAGTAACTTAAAAAAGTAACCATATAATCATTAGAAGATATCTTACGTATCATACTTAACCCCCGCTATTCTTCATAATATGTAGGAGCTCTTTTAATTTTCATCAAATTTTAATACTTAATCTTTTATCTATTTAATTTGATTTCATTTGACGTTCATAGTAAAGCGTATACCGTCATTCAATTTTTTAAATATTTGATAATCAGCGGAAGTAATTATTTTGAGTTATGTTGAAAGCAAAAAAAAAACGGTTAAACAAATTTCTTAATAATAATAAATAAATAAAATATAAGCTATTAGCTAATTAGCAAATTTAAAAGCTGTCTCAGTTGTATTTAACATCCGTCAGACTTAAAAAAATAATAAAATAAGAAAAAAGAATAGTAGATTGATCGCCTTGAGCTAATTTCTGGTCAGCAGTAAAAGTATTTCAGCTTAGTTATAATGGTAACTTTAAAGAGACTTGACCACTTAATGAGACTTATTAAAATAACCAATATATTTTAGATGCAGAAATAATCTAGGAATTTCATCTAAATCCTGAACCTTGAAAATGTTTTGTTTTCTCGAAGGACATTTTGAAAGTCATATAGAGTTGTTTGTTTGTTTATTTATTTTATATGTACACAATCCAAATCAACTTCCTAAAAATATCGATGTCGTAATATAAATTTCAGCTCGTGTATCGATTTCTGAATTATGTACGATAGCTTAATATTAATTTATCGATGTTTTCTCAAAATATTGTCGAATGTATCGATAGAAGCGTAAGTACGCAGAACCAATTTTGCCGACGCACCAAGGTTAATTTTTATAGTCGATTTGCTTGCGACTGCTGTGCGCGATGTCTTCGTCAATCTTTGCCAATGTGCCCAAAGGACCGGCAATTGAAGTGTTTGCCTTGACACAGGCATTTAAGGACGACGATAACACTAAAAAGGTCAATTTGTCCGTGGGTGGTATGTAATAGTGTGTGCCGCTAATAAATACATGTATTTATATTTATGCAATATTGTCGTCACAATAATTTATATGACCTTGTGTGTTATGTACACTGATATATATTTAGATTCGCATATTAATAATTGCAAATATGCAAGTACATCGTTTGATTGCTTGAAAGCAGTATACAATTTTGCAAATGTTGCTCTTTTTACCTGCTCACTTTGTAAGAGAGCTTCTTATAACGACATAATAATGCCTTTTACTCCAGCGTAGAGGGCATTTGGATGTCAAATTGTTAAGTAAATGGAATTGTTTTTTTTTTTATAGTGTTCCGTTAATGATAATTAATGAAGAACATCCGTTTTTTTTTTTTAACAAATACTTTCTAACACACATACGCGAAAATATCACATACATGAATCCAAAAACATAAATAGTTAATTTTAGTCAAGCTTTGCAAATGAAAAGTCTTTGCCAACAAAAAACACTTTAAACAGATTAAAATGCTATTTTTTATTCTCTTCCAAGTACATACAATTGTGTGATAGTTGATTGGGACTTAACGTATGACCTGTTGTTTTCATATTTGTATTTGAAATTATAAACTACTGTCAAAATATAAAATTCTCATAGCAACAATATGCCGATAGGACTTCAATCAGTTATTAATAATTCTTGTCTTATCGATTATTAGCTGATTTATAATTTTTGCACATACATGTCCATAAGCATTCGCACCATTCAATTAAAGCGCCCCAAATGGTGCCTATTGTTAAAGTTATTAGCGATCATTAACTTTTAATTGGCTTAGAGTCTTTTACTACAGATCCATTCATTACTTTAAAATTTGGACAAGCTGTAGAAACCACAATAAAATATGTGTTTTGTGGCGCTTTTCCTCCAGATTATTTTTTATAAAAACTCATTTGTTTTATCATTGAAACTACTAGCAAATTCCTAAATTATTCTCGACGTATTTCTCTTTTTTCTGAAGCGTTTAATTCCACCACCTGCCAGTAACATTTTTAAACTCAAATTTACATTAACAACCAAGTATTAATCTGTTTCCCACCTTATGCACAGCCTACAGGACGGAGGAGGGCCAACCATGGGTACTCCCTGTGGTGCGCAAGACCGAAGTGGGAATAGCGCAAGATGAGTTAATTAATCATGAATATTTGCCGGTAACAGGTGAGTTATTCCAAAAAAAAAAAACTGTAAGCTATGTCTAACCTACGTATTATCTCCTATAGGTCTTGAAACATTCACAAGGGCAGCAACTGAATTGGTTTTGGGAGCCGATTCCATTGCGATCAAAGAGAAACGTGTAAGTTTCTTTTAAGTTTACTTGACCACAAAAATAAAATAATTTACCTTTTCTTTTCTGGCTTCTGCAGGCTTTTGGTGTACAAACGATATCTGGAACAGGTGCAATCCGTGTCGCTGCTGATTTCTTACACCGACAATTAAAACGCTCCAGCGTCTATTATTCTAATCCGACATGGGAGAATCACCATAAGATCTTTGTTGATAGTGGCTTTACCAATCTTCATTCGTACCGCTATTGGGATCAGAATAAACGACAGCTGGATCTTGAGGGTATGCTCGCTGACTTGGAGCTAGCGCCGGCGGAATCTGTGATTATTTTACATGCGTGTGCGCACAATCCAACGGGCATGGATCCCACTCACGAGCAATGGAAACAGATTGCCGATCTGATGGAGCGTAAAAAACTCTTCCCACTCTTTGATTCTGCTTACCAGGGCTTTGCTAGCGGTGATCCCGATCTGGATGCCTGGGCGATTCGGTATTTTGTGGACCGTGGATTTGAGCTGTTTGTCTGTCAATCATTTGCCAAAAATTTTGGATTATACTGCGAGCGTGCTGGCAACTTGACTGTGGTGCAACAGAGCGGTGCCACCAGAGATATGATTCACTCACAGCTGACACTCATCATTCGTGCCAACTACTCAAACCCACCAGCGTATGGAGTACGCATCGTGTCCAAAGTATTGAATACGCCTGAGTTGCGTAAAGAGTGGATGGAGTGCATCAAAAATATGTCGAGCCGTATTCGACAGATGCGAAAATTGCTGCGCGACAAACTGGTTGCGTTGGGAACTCCCGGAAATTGGGATCACATTGTCAATCAGATTGGCATGTTCTCATACACGGGTCTTGACCAGAATCAAGTCAACGTTCTCATCAAAACTTACCACATATATTTGCTTAAGACCGGTCGCATAAATATGTGTGGTCTTAATACAAGCAACGTTGATTATGTGGCGAGTGCGATTCACGCAGCTGTGACTTCCACTCCAGCAATTGAGAACAAGTTATAAGCATTTTAATGGCTAACAAGAGTTATTGCACAGACATTAACTTCAGTAGATACTTTATACACCAAATGCACCACGCATTAATACCCCTATGCAGTTAAGCAATATAAATATTTGCATTTTTTTAGACAATATTAAAAGTGTATTTGAGAGAAATCTGACTTGCATTTATAGCAAATTGTAATTGTTGTCAATAAATACAAACTTATATTCACATTCAGAAAAATATAATATTTTTTGTGGGGAAGGTTGTGGCTTAAAAAATGTTAATTTTTGGTTTGATTTTTCTAAGCTTTTTAAATCTTGCAAAGTCAATGGCAATTATTTGATGTGATTATTATTTGGTATTTTTATTTTTCAAATATACCGAAATATGAGAAAGCGATGGTAATTAAACAAATACCAAAATTGCATGCCAGTGTTGAAAAACGTCAGTCAACAAAGTAAATTGCTTGTGGCTGTGGCTCTTTGATTCGCCATGGCAGGTAAATACACAATCAAAATCATTTCAAAAGCATTTCATCAAGTATAAGTATGTAACACAGACAAATCAAAGCCAGTGGATAATCCGCCAATGTCTACCAAAGTAGATAAATCACTATTCCCAGCAGCTAAACCGGGTAGACAAACCGATTATGGCACAAATAACACATTGGAGCTCTTGGATCCAATACCCAGTCAGATAGTCGATCTCAAATTGGACGAGGTTCTGACTGCCGTCAAAACCGTGGACAATCTGTGCGACTTTGCACGCTGCAAAACCAAAACCAGTCTAATGGGCCAAGACTGCGAGCACTGTAAGAAGCGATTCTGCTTCAAGCACGGCCTGCCAGAGGTCCATGGATGCGGCGAGGAAAAAAAGCGAGAGGCGCGCAAAGAGTTTCTGAACCCAAAGCCCCTAAAGACTGTGCGGCACGAGGAGGAGCTGAAGAATGCCAAAAAGAAATTGAATGAAAAGCTGAAGAATATGCAAGTGGGTCGCATGCAGAAGACGGGCGGCGGTGCTGGTGGAAATAAGAAAAAATAGACGATATGAAACAAACTATATTTGAAAACTGTTAGTTGAATTCATTAACTGCGCACTTTATATTTAAATAGATGCTCACGCATATTTAGTCTAAGAGATATAAGTTACAAATGCCCAGAAGTCCGCTGATTGTATTTTATCCTGGGTTAAGGTTTTGTTCAAATGGCTGCACTCCAAACAAAATGTTTATTGAATTTAAATTTATGGCAATTTAAAAGGATACCAAAACGCAGTGTCACCCTCTATACACAAGGACAATCGCCCGCACCAAGGATACGTGAATATTTCTATTACATCGACCATGAAGGAATGGTGTGTATTTATTTAATGACTTACACACAATTAATTCATATTCGAATCTATGTTTCTACTTATATTTTTCAGCTATTTTTGGACGATGCCAAAATGAAAAACTTTACTTCATGCTTTAAGGAGAAGCACTTCCTGAAATTCTTCTTCAGTCGTGTACGACTAAACGAAACACAAAGTTATCCCATGTTTCCATTCATCTCGCTTTGTGGTCGAGAAAGGAACTATATACGTTGTGATGACACACCCATTGTTTTTACGGAGCAACTGATGAAGACCAATGACTCTGAGGATCTCTTAAGCTATGCACATGGAGGGCCAGCGTTAACAGTGGCTTTCCAACCACACAAAATTTATATGCATCCAGAAAGTGGCAGAGTTTATCATCCAGCCTGGTCAAAAGTGGGTGGCATTGGACTAATCCGTTCCAAGTTGGCCATTGAGCTTAGCCACAACTTTATATTTAGAGAAGGTGGCGAAACACCAACACATTTTATTTGGCGTAATACTGAGGTCAAACTGGAACACGATTGGATAAAGGATTGTCTAAAGTTCGGCATTAATTATTCATGATTAACCATGATATAAACCTATCACTTACTAATGGAGTTGTAACAGAATATATTATTATTTAATTGGTGCATATATATAGCATTAAACCTATTCAATGCTCAGTGGCTTAAACTCTCCTTCTTTAAATTTAACCCACGATAGGCCTGTCGCAGCACCACCTCCCCCACCACTTTCAGGTGAGCCAACTGTTGGTCTATTTGAGCGTATTTGTTCTAGAACAGGTCCGTGTATGTCATCTTGAAACTTTTCGAATATAATATAATGTGGATCCTCTGTGGGAGGATTGTCATAAATATGAGCCTTGCTCTCCAATATGCTCTCCTGAACGAGAGCAGCATATGCATCCCGGTTATTGTTTAACAACTTGATGATCTCTGCATTGCTCCGCTCATGAACAGTGGAAACATTGCGAATGCTCTCTAATGGATCAGCGAATATCGCCTGCATATACTTCAGCACCTGCCAGAGATGATCTTCGGCAGGCCGCCATTCGTGAAATGCGTGGCTAAGATCCAGACTGTAAGTGTAGGGGCAAACAAGTGGATGAACAACATTGTGTTGAAAAACAATGGCCTAAAAATACAATAAATAAGAATATGTATAAATATATGGTTAATGCACTTACTGGAACACTTTTGTCATCGGGAAATCCATCTGACAACAATATGGAAAAACGGAAAACACTATTTTCATAGAAGCCATGCCGACCAAAGAATACACCAAACCATTCTGAAATAAGTATAAAAAGAGTTGTTGTTGTTAGTTGTTGTTGTTGTTGCTCATTGCACACGTCATATACTAACGCAATGAATTAGCATAGCTTGGTATAACATAGATACCCGAGAGCTTCTCCGACTCGATCATTTTGCTGTTGATAAAGAATGATTATTGTTTGACAATGGACAATTCCTTGAAATTCATACTATTCTGCTAGGATTTTATATTCCTGTTGTATGGTGGCAAGTAACAGCTTCTCATCTTTCTTTTGAGCTTCCAAATCGAGCGTCATATTTAAGTGTTATTACTTTATATATTTGTATTGTATTTAGTTTAGTAAACTAAGGCTTGTTCATATGGTTTATCTCGATAATTAATCGCATTGGCTTAGTATCGATATTATTTTAATATTTATGTGAACCTTCACATTGCTCCTGAGAATTGAATTGAGAATTGTTTCTGGAAAAAATTTACGTAATCATATTATAATTGAATATAAAATAAAACACCAATATAAAGATCCTCATATGTGTAACTAAACAAAAGAATTATTGTGCTTTATGGCTGTGTAGTGCTCATCTGCATGAGCTAGTTCTATTCGGTTAGTTTAAATATTGGTTCGATTTCAAAGCAAATGTTGCATCCCTGCACACATTTAATTTGCAGTCAACAGAATCTAAGTGTGGTAATGCTAAGCAATAATTGGGTTACTTGACATTTAACTACAGAAATTACAAAGTTTACACTTAGAAATATACGATTAAATGTTTAATATATTCGATTCAAAAGTACTGACAAAGGAAGAGTGCGCAAATTGCACTCAACACGAAATAGACATGGAAGAAACAATTGAAGAAGATCCCAAACAGTCTTCCGAAACAAATGGAACTGGAAATGCAAAAGTCCTGCCCGAATTCTACAACAAAGCACAGAAATATTGGTCCGAGGTGCCAGCAACGGTAAACGGTATGCTAGGCGGCCTTGGTTACATCAACGCAATCGATATCCAAGGCTCGAAGATATTTCTCCGTGAACTTAAGGTGCCAGGCAAAAAATTGGCCTTGGACTGCGGGGCTGGAATTGGAAGAGTTTCACGCAATCTTCTTATACCACTTTTTGAGACTGTTGATCTTGTTGAACAAGATGCCGTTTTTGCCGAGAAGGCACGAGAGCTGTGCACATCAGAGACAGTCCGTTCGAACAGCTTGGGTGAAGTATATAATCTTGGACTACAGGAGTTCTCGCCCACACACAAATATGACTTAATCTGGAGCCAATGGGTTTTAGGACATCTCACGGACCCGGATCTTGTCTTATTTTTTCGTCGCATGCGCTTGAGTTTGCAACCAAATGCATACTTTTGCATTAAGGAAAATGTCAGCACGAAAAGTACAGATATTAAAGATGACGAGGATTCATCCGTTACTCGGCCTTTGGCTTCATATGAGCGTTTTTTGAAAGAAGCTGGCTTTCGAATTGTGCGTAAGGTGCGGCAACAAAATTTCCCAAAAGGCCTTTTTCCAGTCTATATGATTGGATGTAAATCGAAGACATAGTAATGGATATTACTATGACTCGGCTGACTCTAGCATTAGCTTTATATTTATTTGACAAATAAATGTACAATATTGTAAATGGATTTCTGTCTCTGTATATCTGTGGACGGGATATGTTAATGTTTAATATTCACTCGAATCTTTCTTTGGATATTCTTAAGGGTACATCAACATAATGCTTACAAGGTATGCAACTATGTTATAAATATTTTTTAGGCGGTGGGCCTGGGATGGCGAAGATGGGGTGGCATACGCCAATCTTTAAAAGACATCGGCAACAACCTTCCATTCAAATTTGGAGACCGTAACATTCAAATTTTGGAAAATATGTGGGTTTATCGATTTCCTAGCCTAGTGAACATAGCACTGCAACTTTTACACTTTGTCTGATGCAGGCACAGACCAGTATATGTTACAATTTTTAAGTCTCTATCTTCAAGGGCATCGAATAAAGTAGGGATCATACAAAACCAATAATATGATAAATTTAAATTAATGATCTCTAGGTCTGCCAATCTGGCTATTCTATTGCTATGACAATCGCATATTTGCTCTGTTCTCTATTTATATTACTATTATTTTATGCATTATCACAACTCTTCTAGTTTTTGAAAATAGTTTGTTACTCTGCGCACACAGTTACCAGTAGCTGCACATTTGCTATGGTTATCTATCTTCATCGGCAGATCTTGCAAAAAAATAGCATCAACATCAAACTTATCCTTAAAGTTTATTTCTAATTTATTTTTATTTTGCGAAACAAAATTTTGCGACTCATGCGATATTAAAAATCCCAAACGGTTTACCGCTGAACACAGTGCTCAAACTCAAACAGCAAAATAGCATCGATGACACTCCCAAAAATATCGATGTGACATCGATATTTCTAAAAACTAGTAATAGTTTAGTATTTTTATGAAATGAAACGATACGGATCACAGATATTTCGATACTTTCGACAAAAAATCATCAATCAAGCTGCCATCTGCGTTTAATTGAATGCCGAACGTGTTGCAGCTTTCAAGTGCTCTTAATTACAGTTGAAACTAGCCAACATGTCCAGACGCGTACAGCCGGCGTGGCAAGCACCAAAACCGATCTCAGCACGTCCGCAATTACGACTGTATAACAGTCTGACAAGACAAAAGGAGACATTTGTACCTTTGGAGGGCAATAATGTAAAGTGGTATAGCTGCGGCCCCACTGTCTACGATGCCTCACACATGGGACACGCCAGGTATACAAAATAATAGCCACATCAGCCAGTAGAATTTTTCTCTGACTTGCTATCTTATCTTACAGGTCTTACATTTCGTTTGATATACTTCGCCGTATATTGGCAAACTACTTTGGCTATAACATACAATACGTCATGAACATCACCGACATAGATGACAAGATTATAAAACGAGCACGGCAATATCATCTTTATGAGCAGTATGCCAAAGAGGTGGCACTTCTGCCTCTTGAGCAATTGCTCAATGAGCAAAAGGAAGTACTCACCCAATTGCAAGCCAAGTGCGATAAAAACACGGATGCTGATAAGAAAGTTATGCTGGAGAAGATGTTGCAAGGCATGAACGATGCTATGGAGGCACTTACCAAGGCTGTCAGCAGTCAAGACGAGGACCAAATAACTAAAATGAGAGGGAATTATTTAGCGGAGGCAAAAGATCCGATTGCCGAGTGGCTGGATGTCAGGAAGGGAGCACAAGTAACAGATAAGAGTGTGTTTGAAGCTTTGCCGCGTTATTGGGAGGATAAGTTCCACAACGATATGAAATCACTAAATGTATGTTTTCTAGAGAAAAAATTCGTTGACAAATGACAAATGTTATCGAATGACAAAAACCAGTTTGCTAACGGCATGACTCATCTACAAACGTGTCTTTACATTCATGTACATATAAATAATCTGTGCATTCTTTTTTTATTCATTCTTTAATTCAACGCTTCAATTTCAGATCTTACCACCCGATGTATTGACGCGAGTATCGGAATATGTGCCGCAAATTGTTGAGTTTATACAGCGTATTATTGACAATAAACTCGCCTACGAAGCAAACGGGTCTGTGTATTTCGATGTGAATGGCTTCGATAAGCGGGAGAAGCATCACTATGCAAAGCTGGTGCCGGAAGCCTATGGTGACACACAGTCACTGCAAGAAGGAGAAGGAGATTTATCTGTCGCCGAGGATCGACTCTCCGAGAAGCGTTCACCCAACGATTTCGCGCTGTGGAAGACAAGCAAGGCGGGTGAGCCTTGGTGGGACAGTCCCTGGGGACGTGGTCGTCCCGGCTGGCACATCGAGTGCTCGGCCATGGCTTCGGACATATTTGGTTCGACATTTGATATACACACCGGCGGTGTGGATTTAAAGTTTCCACACCATGACAATGAGCTAGCACAATCGGAGGCGGCATTTAATGAATCCGAATGGGTTAAATATTTCCTGCATACCGGCCATCTAACGATTGCCGGCTGTAAGATGTCGAAGTCTTTGAAAAATTTTATAACGATACAGGAAGCATTGACAAAGCATTCGGCAACACAGTTGCGCCTAGCTTTCCTCTTGCACTCGTGGAAGGATACGCTCGACTATTCCGAAAATACGATGGAAATGGCTACGCAATTCGAGAAGTTTCTAAATGTAACCACAAAACAAAATACTATGTGAACTTTGTGTAATTATTTCGTTTTATTTACAGGAGTTCTTCTTGAATGTCAAGGATCTAACGCGGCAGGTGTTATCGGGCGAGCCTATAAAGCAGTTCAGTAACTGGACTCCATTGGAGGCGTCCTTACAGACCAAATTTGGTGAAGCGCAAGCACAAATTCATGCAGCTCTTTGTGGTAGGTAACCGGTTTTTAATTCACTACCGATCCACTCACTAAATCAGTTTTTCTCTCCTATAGATAACATTGATACTCGCAGCGCCCTCGACTACGTCCGCGAATTGGTATCCACGACAAACATTTACATTCGCGACAATAAGGCTCGACTGAATAATCTCTTACTTCGCAAGATAGCCACCTATATAACTGATTTATTGCATATATTTGGAGCCATTAGTGGCGCACGTGGTGGCATTGGTTTCCCATTGAGTGGGAGCTCCGATTCGAATAGTGGTGAATCGAACGATCTGGAGTCAATTGTAATGCCTTATGCTCAATCTGCTGCCGAATTCCGTAACCTGGTTCGAGAACAGGCGAAGGCTTTAAAAGCATTCGATATTCTTAAGCTTTGCGACGATCTGCGTGATGATGTGCTGCCCAATTTGGGAGTCCGTCTGGAGGACAAGGATGATGGCACATATGCGGTCAAATTAGTGGATCGGAATACGCTATTGCGTGAACGTGAGGCCAAGCAGGCGGTCGAAGCGGAAAAAGCGGCCGAAAAAGAGCGCAAGAAAAAAGCATTGGCGGAGGCAGCAGCTGCTAAGGAGGCACAGCGACGCATCAATCCAAAGCAGATGTTCTTAAGCGAAACTGAAAAGTACTCGGCATTTGGCGAAGATGTAAGTAGACATGTAGATCAACTACATATTTAAATAAGATATAACGACTTCTTTTAATTCAAGGGCCTTCCCACACACGACAAGGACGGCAAGGAGATTAGCAAAGGACAACTTAAGAAACTTCAAAAGTTGCAGCAACAACAGGAAACACGTTACAAAGAGTATTTGGCTACGGTTAACGGAGCCTAGAATTTGTCCCATTTTGATATTAAATATAAATATAAGCGATATCGCTCTACCGCATTTTTTTATAAAATTCAATTAACATTAAAATAAAACTCGATATATATATGTATTATTTGTTGAGATGACATTTTAAAATGTAGCTTGTATTCATAAAAAGTACACTTTTGTGCCATATACTTATTGATCTCTAACGGAAACAAACTTGTTTACGTACGACAATCAAGTCTGCGTCATATCTTAGCCATGTTTCACAATTATAATCTGATCAAACGGCATAAAAGTGGTTCTCAGCTTTCCGATCAATCACGTATTTTGAGCTATAGGTCTGCTTCGATTTGCCAACCGGCTGACTGATCAAGCATTTTGTCTTGAATGAAATCCACAATTCTTGCATGTAATTTAACCTTTCAAAATCTGGCCGAGTTAGTTCTGAAGAACAAATTGTCCTACAACTGTCCAAAAATGCAGAAAAACACAAGCATAGATCGATAGGTTTCCGTCAATTACGTTTAACCCGCAATTCTCTACAATATTTAATATTATATTTTTCAACTGAGGATTATATTCATAGTCGCAAACATGAGCGTAAGTCTTGGGTAATTTCAACTACCAAATAAATATATCTTATAAGCTTTATGTACGTAAGAATAAAAAGGACGAGTGGATGCTTACAAGCTACCAATATCATTGTATCGCTTTAGCTTCTCGGGGAAGTTGTCTCTAAAGAGAACAGGATCTGCTCTAAACTCAACCGTACGCAGTGGCATTCGTCCATAGATCTTTGAGAATCGATCAATGCAAGCCGAACGCTCGCGCATATGATTCAAGTCAGCTGACAGCATTTCCGTATTTGTGCACTCCGGGCACTTGAACTTCTTACGCGGAGTTACTTTTATCGGTGGATTATTTGTAAGGTTCGCAACCAAGAAGTTCATTGCAATATCCTCACAATTCATGTGTTCATCTACCCAATGCTTAATGTCGCCGGGCATCGCATACGTATACATATGGCTCCAGTATTTATGATGAAATGCAGCGCCCGTAAGGACCATTGATATTTGATTTGTCCACTCGGATTCGTAGTGCCATCGCATTGTGTTATTATCCCACACGTGAATGCGACTTGGAAATCCAACAATATGATCCGGAAACTCGCGCCAAACCTCGTAGCTAAAGATAGAAATTAAATTAAATATTATTGACTACGAATACACTTGAAATTGAAAGCAAATACACACCCAAAGTCAAGCTCATCGCTGGTTAACATAATAATATCATCATCTATAGTTAGTATGGCTTCCGTTTCTATTTCGGGATAAGGATAGAACCGATTCGACAGCTTATTCTCTCTAGTTTGGATAATCTTCAATGGCTTCGCAATTGTTGGGAATGTGGATACTGCAAAAATTAATATATTTATATATTTTTGTAATTTTAAACGGGTTAACAAGATCACTTACAATGTGGTGGCATTTTTTTCTGATTATTCCAAATGACCAAAATACTTTGAAGTGAGGGCACCACGGTAAGTTTTTGTATCAAGAGGAAAAGACTCTCGACCCGGTCATATGTCAATATGACAGCTGTGAATCCTTGAGACTTTGGAACAAGTGAAGTAAGAAATAGGGGATTGAATGTAGAATGACTATTCTTGTTGACCGTATTCCATTGTCGACTACTTCGCGCCAGCAAAGGAAAGATGCGACTCTCAATTATCTCCAACGCCGTTATCGTGATGGTTTTTAAGTCCTTTAAGTAGTTTGTGTATAGATATTGAACTTGCTTTTGCATCTCGAGTATTTTTACACTTGAAATCGACTCCAATTTTCTTATGATCGAATGCAATTCCGATTCCCTTAGACGCACTGCGGCCAGCGACCAATCAATCACATCCTCAAAGGGTAGCACAAAATTATCGATCGCCAGAACGGGAATACAATTCTGGGACATTATCTCTATTAAATCGGGCTGTCCAACGCGCAGACTGCGGCCCACAAAACAGAATTGGCCTCGTCTTAGTATGCGTGGATATTCAAAACGCTTTTGATGTGGCGCCAAACTGCAACGTGCTTCGATTTCATTCCCGCCGCAGGATCCCAATTGAAGGATTTTCTCAGCGGAATTTGCCCTCAATTCATTAAAAGTGCGCGCATGCTGTGGCAATATATTCAATTGCGCAACAACTAATAAATAATTTCGGTGCAGTCCGTTGTGTATGGGAGCTGTGCTAATTTGCTGCACCAATGGGCTCCAAACAGGTATAGCAACATCGAATCCTGGCCGATATGTCCAACTATCAAAACCGCCGCCTAAAACAATCGCATTGTCAATATTGACGTCCAATATGGTGTTATAGTTGGGCGCGCTGCCTGGCAGCATATTAAAGATTAGATGATTCTCTCCGCGATCCCAGAAATTCAGCGACGATAATGCCGGACCAGCCAAATGCTTATCAAACATGTCCTGATTCAACAGATCCAAGCTGGGCAGGAACAGGCATGCTTCATTGGGATTTGAGGTGTAGTAGCGACTCTTCAGCACGGTTTCCAATATTTGAAAATACTCGCTGGACAATGTGCTTGCCACTTTATCGCTCTTCTCGTCCAGAAACTCTTGCAACGGATAAATGTATACTTTGAGCTTGTCATGTTCGCACTTGTAGATGTTCAAGCAATCCCAGAATGTGCAATTGGCATTACGGCCACGATATTCCGTGTCGGAGTGCAAGAGGACCTCCTGGCCCCGGGATATTGATAAATCAAGTACCACCGAATCCCGTTTGGAGTAAAAGAATCTATCTCCAGATCGACTAGTTATGTCGTATAGTAGGACAATTGCACAAAGAGAAACTATTCCTAATAGCGCGTATGTCAAGCAGTTTAATATTTGCTCCTTTGGATGATGCATGCTTTTAGTTTGCGGTTCAGTGGCCATTAAACTTTTATACCCATTCATTATTTAATTTTTCTTTTCCACATCTTGTATTACATACATGCAATTTAAATATACATTATGATAACTCTAATGCATTATATGTGCATCATTTAAAATATGACAAGTTGATTTGTTTACAAAACACAAGAAACCGAGCGCATTGCTTTTCATTTACGCTTTTTGCCTTAAAACAATTGCAAACGAATCGTGACTGCACTGCAAAATACGAATAATACCAAACTATCGTTGACATGGTTGATATCGATATGCAAATTACGCATTGACAGCTAAAACAGAGCTGCCGTTTTTACATTTTATTGATCTGTTTTAATTTTAGTGAAGCCCACAAGGTCTGCTTAGAGGCAAACATTTAATGAATTAATTTTATCGTCTTAACGGCGCTTATACCAACACTTCTTTATTGAAGTTTAAAATTATTTTTCATTCATAATTTACTCATTCCATTTCGGGGCACTTGCCGATTTTATGGTGCTATGCCGATAACTATATCAAAATATATCAAAGTTAATTATTTTAATAGTGTTGGACAGAATCCACACAGGTAACAGTGAGCTCACATTGTGCTGAGTTAAATTAAAATAAAATACATATCTCTCCCATAAAACTCGAAAAAGGCAACACTGTTTATCAAATGAATGGCACAATTCGTTTGATATATTGCATGTTAAAATATCGATAGTCGTATATAATCCAAACTTTAGAGTTATCGGCATTTCTCATAGTCAGTGGATGACTCTTAAGCTTAAATATGGCAGAAATATTACAATTGGTGAATTCGGAACCGAAGTATATTACAGCTAATGTATCTAACTCACATAACGATGTCGTCGCATTTGAGATTAAGTTGGCTAGAGATATGACCATCGGGCAGCTTAAGGTACCTATTAACACAAAGGAAATGTACAATAAACGTTACTAATATTTTTCTCACACAGACAAAATTGGAAATATTGACTGGTGGGAGTGCCAACACCATGAAGGTAGAACTGTATAAAGGTGACTCGCTGGTGACCTCATTTAACAACAATGATACCAAGCTGGGCTTCTACATCAATTGCGACGGCATGCGGATTCATGTCATTGATACCTTTGCCAGTTTTGGATTTGATAATGAGTCTGTGGAAAAGTTTGAGCTTACAAAGGACCAGTACGAACAAAGAAACGATTCCGTGCGCAATTTCTTGAAGCAAAATAGACTAGGCAAGTACAATGAAGAGGAAATGCAACAAATGGAAGCAAAACGACGCGAGCATGCCGAAGAAATGCTAAACCGGGCGGAACTTTGCGTTGTGGGAAGCCGGTGTGAGGTGAATAACTACTGTAGTTATTTGAAATCTTTCTCCTTAAACAGCTATTTTTACTACGTATTTAGGTAACCGTGCCAGGGAATCCAATACGTCGTGGCACCGTTATGTACAATGGACCACTTGAAGGCAAAAATGGCATCTTCATTGGCGTACAGTACGATGAGCCCTTGGGCAAAAATAATGGAAGGTATCAAATACTTTAGTGTTCAGCTTAAAAAGATGTTACTTTCATATTTTCACTTTCAGTGTTGCTGGCAAAAGCTATTTTGTATGTCCTCCAAACTATGGAGGCTTTGTCTCACCATTATCAGTACAGGTCGGCGACTTTCCGATTGAGAACTTTGACCTCGATGATGAGCTTTAGTTTAAATTAAATTAAATTGTTTAAGTTAAATCGCCTTTTTTTTGTATTAATGAGAACACATTTCAAAATGCATTTTTGCGCATATTCTAATGATTATATTTATTGCAATAATTCTACACATCTTCGGTGACTGTAATTTGTGAATTGTTTTCAAAGTATAGAAGCTTATATGGGAATTCTTACGTTTCCTCCACGAGAAATGAGCTGGTTGAGAAACACAGATTTGTGAATTTTGAGCTTTGCTTAGCCGTCAATAAAAGGGATAATTTCCTGGCTGCAGCATTACCTATCCTCAGTGCAATAAAACTATTCAAGTATCAGCATTATTTATTCAATGATTTCCGGTAGAAACGAAGATGTGGAAATGTACAAGAAACTAGCGTTCAGAATCGGTTATATAAATATAATTATATAGATACAATATACACATTATTTATTGTGGTGCTTGCAGCTTCTTTTTTTGAAGTGGGTGTATTACATGAAAAATACAACTCATTAAATGAAAAACAAAACGCATGAGCTACAATTTCTATTCATAAATGATATAGATTTAAAAGCAGACGTAAGATCTAACTTATTCCCACGAGTTTAAATTGTCGTTTAAAACTTGAGTTTTTACGTTTGATGAATAACAATTGTAGATCTATATATTTCATTATTACTGTATTATTTCTCGACGCAAACGAAACGAACAAAGGCAAAAACATATACATCCATAAACTTATTAACAATATTTTCTTTTTTAGATATTTAATTACGCCTCTTATATTGTATGTAATGGTTTCTTTCTTTTTTATAGGGTACAAAAATGCGGATTATAGCGTTGATTTTATAATATTTTATGTTTATTGAATTAAAACGGTGTGGCTCTCACCTACGCTGTCTGTCTAGGTATTAACGATATTCATTTAAATTGTGTGTGTTGGCTTTTTTATGTGTCTTTAGATCCATATACTATTTATGCATGTTTTGGTGGTTATGTACTTAAGTTGGTTAATTTGCCTGCTCGGTTGTTCTTGTTGTTGTTATTATACGACAATATTCAATACGCGTTAGATCAATGGATAAATGTAAGACAATTAATTGTTACTTTTGAGATTCTATGCTAAAGAGTCACATTCTATGATTGGAGCCAAATACAACTCTATGACTCCTCGCAAATGCCACGATCCTTCTAGTTTATTATAATATATGAATGCATTTTATGTATGTATGTATTCCTTTTAGAGAGTTGTGGTGCGTAACATTGCTACTTTCGGTTTGGTGTTTGTTGTTGGTTTGTCATTATTAATAACATTCTTGCCCTCAATTTTATTGGGTTCGCCGCCTCTTTTGAACGATGTAAATTTGCGCACAATTAAGTTGCCGGTATACTTGATGTTCCTTTTCAAACGATTTCGGCTGCTCCTGGATTTTAGGTCACCATCAGTTATTTCATCGTTTTCACCACCACCATCGCTAGCTATAATTGGCTCTTCATCTTGAGATTCAGTTGATGCTGTGTTAATGCTAGCTTTTATATACTCATCGACATTCTCCTTCAATGTACGTTTGATTGGAGGAGATTCTTTTATTTGGAATTCATCCGACGATCTGCTGAAGGGTAAGTAACTTTGAAAAGCTGAGCACAAAACGTTGCCGATCTTTTTAGTCGTCTGCTGCCCCTTGTTACGGATACGCACTTTCTGTACACGATCCGATCGTTGATGACTGGTTAAAGATCGACGCAGCAAGGATAATTCAGACAGCTTTTTACTGCCAATGGTAATTTCATGGTCTTTGGCAGTGGTGAAGGTGGTTTTCGTCTCGCTGTCGGTGGTGGTGGTGTTTGTGGTGTTGCAGCACTCATTCGTCGTTTGGTTAAGTCACAGACGAAGATCAAAAGCTATGCGAGACGCAATGTTTTTGAAGCCAATGCTAGTACCTATAAGTACAATAAATTATATTTACTGAAAAAGTAAATTAACGTTTCTGCATACCAGAAATGCGCTTAAAGCGCACGCCATTCAAAGAGAGTCGTGGTAATTTGCACACCTCGATTTCCCACTGTACCAATGAATCTGTGTTGGGATCTCCATGAACACACCACAGAACAAACCTATGTAAATATTAAAAACCATTAAGTATATGTATACATGTATAAATATACAATATATTTCTCGTTTTGATTACTTACCGCTCTCGCTGCTCATAATCGCAGTTGTTTTGGTCGAGCACTTCTCTTATTTTTTGCATTATTTGATCGGGCATCAGCGGCGATGTTGTCTTCATAGACCATGTGAAACGTAAGACTCTTGGCTTAGCTGCCTCTGCCTCCGTAGCAGATGTCCTAAAAATATGTGCGTATAGATGATTATAAGAAAAATCAACCAGCATGTTTAACCAGTAGTCCTCAAGTATTTTAAAACCTGTGAACCGTACGTATTTTACAAAAACTTAAAGCAAATTAAATTTGTACTATTTCTAAAATATATATAAAATAGTTTTTCCCGATTAACCAATTAACAGACTCACTAACCGACTGAATGACTCCATTATCACTCTAGATAGCAGTAAGCAAAAACCTTTTGCAATAAAAAATGTTAAAACTTGTGAAAACAAAATGTGAGAGGCAATGGTCGAATTCTACATTAAAAATATGGAACGAATTCCCCGCAGTTAAATCTTTGTCCATGCTAAACGGATGTTAAAAAGTAACTCCTCTAGATAAATACTGCATTTAAATTTTGGAAACATGATTTGAGACGCAATTCGTTTGTTGCTCTGAATTCTAGATTTAATTTGAATTCAAAATTGTTGATTGTTTTATTTTTCGTTCCGACATTCTGTTCATTAGCTAAACTATCCCCCTTAAATAATTATGGTAACTAATTTTTGTCTAAGACGAAAGGAATGAAATTAAAATGAATTTTTATGTTTAACATTTGCTTTGTTTAACAAATTTTCCAGATATTATTTTATTTTCTAGTCATGTAATTTAATCATCAATTCATTTAATTATTTGTTATTTCTTTGAAACTTAATATCTACATAACTACATAATCGGATCACTGAAGGTGCCGCCGATATAACGATTTATAGATATAATCATCTGTACAAATAAAATGGTCACATACATGCACATGTTCTTCATAATACATATTTAATCCTTGATTAAATATACTAATCAATTGTTACTTAAAATTCTAAATACGCTTTGTTTGCTGCGCTTAGACTTCAATTTCATAATCAGTGTTCTTTTTCTTTTAATTTGTTTATCAGTATTTCTTTATTATTATTTATTGTGATTGCAGTATGATTCTTGGAAACAGTTCAAATACAAATACATCATTCATACATATACATATACATACAAATATTGGTAAATAGATTTAAATTCATCATTTTTTTAACTCTCGACTGCTTTTGGTGTTGTTTATTTTATTCTGTGTTTTTTTTTTTTAAGTTTTTTATGTATACATATATATATATATATATATATACATATACATAATATGTATGTAATATATTTATATACTTTATATTTATTATGATAAATATAACTAAAATAGCTTTTCGCAGTAAATATTAATATTTTAGGTAGCATTACCAGTAGCAGTAGTAGAACAAAACAAAACAAGAAAAGAGGAAATAACTGTGACAGTGATAGATAGCAATAGAATTTAGTTTTTTTTTCCATTCATTGTTGATTGATTGATGTTTTAACTGATTTCCCATCTCAAATTAGTTTACAAACAAAGAAAACAATGAGTTTATTGTTGGTTGATTGGTTGGTTTCCGTTTTGTTTTTTTTTTGTTTTTTTTTTTTACTTTTTAAATATATATATATAGATATAGCATATGTGTATTATTAAATTTATATAAATTTGTAAGTATAATTAGTTAATAATTGTATCGTAAAACATAGACGCTTTGTGAATTTCTGTTTGTAAACGTAACGGAACTTAACGTTGTCGATCTGTGTTCTTTTGGAGGGGGTTACGAATCGGAAGGAATCAAAACGAACTGAAACACGCTTTCTCCGATTGGATTTGATCTGATCTGTTTATCGGATCGATCTGATTGTTTGATTTGTTTGTATCATAACTGTATCTCTCTCTCTTTCTCTCCGCCACGCGCATTTTACTTTTATGGGGGAATCGTTTGTTTCAGTTTTTAGAACTATTAACAAGAAGTAGTTAATGCTTGTTTTGTTAATTACTGGTTTGGCCTAAAATTAAAGAAAAAATTTTAAACAAATTATTCACGGCTGGAAAAAATATTAATAATGGGTAAAAACAAACAAATACGAGAAAATGAAACGAAAGTAAACAAATAAGTACACAACAAAAAAAAAAAAAAACAGTAAAATGTTGTAAAAACTATTATGTTTTTTCTTCATATTGATATCGAAAAAGAAAAGTAAACGCAATATTTAATATTCAATTTTTTTTTTTTTTATTAAGAACAATTCTCTTTTTAATACTAATTACGTACATTTTCAAATGTCATGTTTTTTTTTTTAAGGAAATGAAGTAAAAGAGAGAGAGAGAGAGAGAGAGAAACAAGACAATAAAAAAGGATTCCTATTAGTGGGTGGTGGTAAGAAATGTATACGCATTAACAGTTATGCATACGAAGAATGTTAAAGAAAAGAAAGAAATGAAAAGAGTAGGACAGAAAGTGGGTGGTTGGGCACATAAGGATTCAGAATAGCATCCTGTTTATTTACAATTCAAATTTTTTATATAAAAAAAAACCATAATAGTGACGGAGAGCGCGAGAGAACGTTTGTTTAAAACAAGGAATTGACAGATCCTGACAAAGTAATCAACTTGCCAATAAGATCCTAGCCAGTTCCGCCAGATATATATGTGTATATGTATGTATACATAATCGCAAATATGTAAACTATATATGTATATGTATGCGTAGTTTTGTATTTGTTTTGTATCCGAATCTTTGAATAAAGTCGTTGAAATCAAACAGTCTAGTGTAGTAAATAAATATAAACAGACTCTCATCAAACAAATTTGTTTGCCGTATTTTATATAATTATTATACTTATTTAAGTATGTTTGTTAAAAATATTCGAAATCGATTTTTTAAACCAATTTGCACTGCGTACATATCTGAATATGTAAGTAATATTTGCTTATGATATTTACATATTTTTTTAATACTGTTAGTTAAATGAATTAAAACAAAAAAAAAATTACAAAGAAATAAAACAAAAGTGTACGTATTAAATTAGTGAAAATTAACAATTAACAAATATTTAAATGCATTAAAATTATTATATATGTATGATTGTTCATATCGCAAAAAAAAAAAGAACATCTTTCATGCGACCAAATATGGATGAAATATATTTAAGTGGCTTTTGGAAAATAATACTTAAAAATGTATTTTTGTAAATTGACCTGTTGGCAACAATTGTAAAAAAAAGACAATATTTACTGAATTTTGTTTTTTTTCAAGCCAATATAAACCATGCAAAGTCTACAAACCTTAAAGCTGCTTTTCTTAAATAATTTAACGCAACTTGGCAATAATATTAATAAGACTTGTGATATTAAATGGTGAAAAGCGTGCCGTGCAGTAGGAAATTCGAAACCAAACCTTTACAGATCATTATTTTTTCTAACAACTCTCTCTAGGTTTCAAGGTTCAAGAATATTTCTTAAATTTTTAGTACATATCTTTGTAATTATCAGTGGCTGACAATAAGTCAAAGGCAATTTAGTTTCCGTATGATTTTTCTAACTAACTATTATACTGAAAGACTGTTAATATATTACAAAAAAAAAAAAAAATCATATTTTACGAGAGAGTTTTGGAAAAAAGAAAATACTCCCATCTCTTATATGATGAGCTCCTCAAATTTTTAGATCTTCCCGTTAATCGTAAGAATATTGTGTGCAAACATATTTTGATATTCGTGCGTTGCGATCAAAAGTCGAATCACATTTGGAATGCGGTCAAAAATTCTTGATGCAATAATTGTATTCAAATAAAACAATAATTTACTTTAGAATCGAAAAAGCAGTAGTTAATAGTATTTAAAAATGCAATGCACACTTGTGATTTTTTTCAACCTTATTCCCATTATTCTAAGCAGGGGCCCATTCTGCATGTGTTCACTCTTTAAAACAGATTTGGTACAAAACATAAACACATACATATGCACATATGTGTGTAATGTGCGTGTGTGTAAATATGCAAGAATGAAATATATGAAACAAAAAATGAAAACAAAAATAAAAACAATATGAAAACAATGAAAAATAGAAAACAAAAAACAAATGAAAAAAATAATTAATTAAATTTCCAAAAAATTAAAAAAACAGAATTTGAACTGCATTTGCTTTTCTTGTAATATTCATAACCAGAAGAAAAATTATAAACGAAATGTATAAAATTGGTTGTTTTGTTGTTGGTTGCCATCATTAAAAACTTACCGTTTGCTGAAGCGTGAGGAAATTTTTGAAAAAAAGCTCATGCGACCTGGGTGCGGTGAATCACCGGAGGCGCCACTTGTACCCGAATATTCCAGTGCGGTGTTGTTTCGTGCCCTGGTTTGACCTACAACAATGGACAATTATTTATTGTTATATAGAAATATATAGACGCACTTCATACATATAACTACTCTAAGATGTATCTTATAAACTAGCTAGCTAAACGAGATTTGCTTCATTCGTTCAAACTTAAATGGAAATTACAATAAAATCCATAAATAAAGAGATATTATACAAATAAATTGTATTTTTCCTTTTCGTATAACTTAAGATATTAAGTGAAAAAGGGAGTTTAACCAGAATTATATCCAAATATTCTTTTTTGGAATTATTATCATTATATTAACTTAACCTATACGATAAGCCATTGGTAAGTTTGCACACTCATATTTGTATATCCTATTTATTTATATATATACATATATTTTTTTATATACTCCTCTAAGTTTCTAAGTCTATGCATGCATGCATGTATTTGTGTATATAATGTAAATAAGTTGCTTGACCTGGATAAGTTCCATTAATATTGCAATATATGGTATCATATAATCATATATCTAATTGCAATATATGGTAGATATATTGCATCAAGAATGTTTTTACAAATAAATAAGTTAAACACATATTTTTAAAAGCAAACGCATAAATCTATTTAAGTAACTAATATACCTTTTGTAAAAAAAAATATACAAAAATGTTGTACAAGCTTATTATTATCTTTATCCTATTACTCAAGGTGTATGTTAGTTTTCAGTATTTTAAACACGGGTTCCTGATAATCGTCTTTAAAGAAAAGCACAAAGCACATACGTGCAACATTATATAAATATACAATATACATTGATAAGATAAGATATGATAACAAGGCGCATCTTTCCTTTTGTGAACAATCGTGCATTCTTCAAACATTTTAAATTATAACACTATAAATATATCTATATATATAATCATATATATATATATATAGAACTTATCTAATATTAGAAGCGGCAATGAGGCAGGAGGAGAGTGCATAAAATGACGAAGAAGCTCAACAAAAAATTAGTTATACATAATAAAGGAAAAGAAAGAAACACCTTACTCAATTCAAACTCATTTTCGAAAATAATTTTCATTCCTCTTAAATTTATACAAGTATCATAATTTTAGACAGTACGTGCAAGATGAACCATAAGCACTTCATTCCGTTTTGAAATGATGAAAACAAAAGGCGATAAAAATAAAAATTTAACAAATTTTCATTACTTGCTGATTATTAATTTTAGTCTAGAAAATTTTAATATATATATATGTATTTATATATATATGTGTATATAAATAATATATATGTACTATTATTAATTCGTACATCGAGCGCTTTTCTGATTGTATTAGTTTCGCTTTATGTATGAAACCTGTGCACATTTTATATGATATTATATTATATATACATTTATATATATATATATATATATATAGATATATATATATATGTGAATATATTGATTTTGTTGGTTAGAAAAAGTTATGAGTAAAATTAAGTTATTTGATTAAAACTAATAAAAATAATTCAAACAGAAAAACTCACCAGAGTGAAAGGTTGAACGTGATGGAACATTCCTTGGAAAGTGTCTGCTTGATTTAACAGCCGATGCCATTCTAAGTCGATCGAACAGACTATATATATATTGTATATATAGTATATATGTACACGTACAATATATATATATATGTACACACGTATGAATGCATATCGAAGTCATAGTCAGAGTTCGTCATCCAAGTAAAACATATTTAAGTCCAAATGAATTGCATATTATTTCAGAGAACGAATGTATTTTATATATATACATATATATATATCAGTATATCAGTATGTATATATATAAATATATATATCAGTATATAGATTTATCAGTTTCGATGTTTAATGCAAAGTGTGTGTGCGAATTTTAAATTGGAGGTTTTGTGTTTATTTTTGTTTTACGTTCATTCATCAAATTCGATTTCAATCCAATCGCAAACAAATAAAATTGCGATTTTTGGTTGTAGTTTTTTTTATCAGAGTTGACGTCGTTTTGTTGATTGGTTGTTTGATTGATTGATTGATTGATTGATTGGATTGATTGGATTGATTGGATTGAAAATATATATTTTGAATATACATTTATTGGCGCAGTGTTGGGATCGGAGGCGGTGGGGCACGAGACAGCGCGAATCAAGCAGATTATTTGTTTGGTTAAATGTGATGTGTGGTTGTTGTTGTTGTGGTTGTGTTGGTAGCAGTTGAGTAACGGTAACGGTAATCAAACGATTATGGCAGATATATATATATAGTTTTTCATGTTTTGGAGAGAGGTCGACACAAACAAAATGTAAAGAAAAAGAATGTAAAAAAAATAATGATAAGTATTTCGAATAAAACGAGCACTTAAAGATACAAAGGCTTACAACATAAACATAATTAGGTGGACTAAAATGATTTTTAAAGATGATCATTTATAGATTTATAAAAAATAAAAATTTAAATGCGAAATTGGGGTGTGGAAGCCTGCATATAAAGCAAGAAGCTTTCAGATTCTTAACTAAACTCAAATTCGTGACTAATCTGTGGCGAAGCTGGAAGGATACTCTGATAAGTATATGAACAGACCATGCATATTGATAAGCTCTGCAAAGTTGGTGATTTCTCTCTGACTGTTGTATTTTTTTTTTTTTTTATATATATAAACAGGTTATTTAAGAACCGTAAAACAAATCCTGAACAAAAACAGATTGAAATAAATATAACGAACACTTTGATAATATTTGGTTTTTAAAACTTACAAGATCTGGATTTGGTTAATTCTCGAACTAAACGATTACGTTTTTAGAAATTAAGTACAGATGCGAGAGGATTATACAGATAGAATGCCGAAAAATGGGAAATATATATGCACGAGTGACCCTTGCACAAAGTTACAACATCAATCAAATTTTACTGATTATGAGTATTTTTCTATCAATGAAAAAGTTCAAACAACAGAGCATTATAATAAGAACACAACTTCAGTTTTTAATCATGGATTGCGAATTTGCAATAAATAATTAGCGGCTGACATGCAAAGTAGAGAGTACAGTACAAATACGAGATTTTTGTACCTGTATATTTTTTGATCACATCTAAAACCAAACAATAAATTATTCAACTTATTTTAGTAATATTATTTCAGCGTTAAAAAAATTACAAAACGAAACAAATACATAAAAAAAAAATACAAATATACCAGAATTATTTGTCTTGATAATACCGCGCATGCCATTTTATGTGTATATAGCAAATATAAAGGAATTTATACTTATTTGTTATTTTCAAAAGGGACGCGGCAAGTAAAGCCAAATAAATTTTATTTAATTTTTTTCAGTTCTACAATTTTTTGATTTGTAGAATTGCGTATATATCGCCACGCCCCTTTTTGGAAATAAGACACAATTACAAATATCTTAATATATAGTTTGCGGTTTCACTCACCAAAGTTTGTTCGTTTCGGATCGGGTTCGAATCCAAATTTAACACCACCATTAGATTTATTTGATTTATATTTTATACGGGAGAACCAAATTTTTGTAAATTGAAGTAATAATAGAGTAACAGAATTGAACGAACACCGAATAAGACGTAGTATATTTTGTTGTAGATATTTATCGCAAGTGGTTTTTGGTGGTGTTATTTTTTAATACGCCACACAAAGTTTGGATGTGTGTAGTAGTGTTGTTATCAAAATTAGGCATTTGGTTTTGGTTGATAAACAGTTAATGTTCAATATTGTATATAAAACATGAAAAGATAAGAAATTTACATTATTCAATTGATCGAATTTGTTAAGAGAGTTATATCAAATTAAAAATACAAAAACAAACACAGTCTTTCTAAAGTAGTAACTATTTAATACTATATGTATGTATATACAACAATTAAGTAACAAAAATCTATATATCTACACGATGTTCTCTAATCAGTGGACACAATACGATCAAAATGAAGTTTCTTATTCTTATTTTGAATCAAAAAGATCTCTCAAGGCTAGAAAAGAGAAAAAGAAGACACTCAAATGAGTGTATTTTAGTTTTATGTAGAGTGGATATTTATATGCGGGAGAAACTCTAAACTAAGTGCATTAACTATGCATGAAACGTTTCCTAAATGTTTAAAGTTATTGTTTTTTAATGCATATCTTGTATTTTCTTTGAATAGAAATTTTTCCTTCAGCTTAAAAAACGAACTTCAAATGCAATTTCTCTAATAACACCTGAACGCCTTACAGCACTTTTAAATAGCACCTTTCATGCACCAGCTGATCGCTACCCGCTCAGACAATGCGTTGTTATATGGATTCTAGAATAATGGATCAAATTATAAGTAAAATTGTTACTGCGAATTACAATATCCAAAATGCAAATATCCGTTCTGGCTAATACAACCAGAAGCATTAACAGCTTAAGTCGATTTGATCCATCTATAAACATTCTTTACAGCTTTACACAGCTGCGGCTGTTTGACTAATTCCAATCACCAACAAATAGAGTTAGTAATGCATACAGTGAATGTCATCCGAAAAGAATCAAAGTATTTTTTCATTAAACCATTTTTCGATTAATTTTCAATAAGATACTAATTAATTTAAAGATTTAACAGAACTGAACTGATTTTCGAAAGAAAGTCGCATATGAAAAAAGTTTATTCTCAAGATTATTTTCGCATTTTAATTTGGAAATACTATGTGAAGTCCATATTCATGTCAAACAATAATAGTGTATTGCATTATACTATATTGTAGCAAAGCTTGAAAGAATTGCAAATTATCTCTTTAAAAAAAGGCAGCCAATTTTAGTTTACAATAACAAAAAAAGTAATATGAAAATATTGTTCAAATCAATCGTAAGTAAAGTATGTAGTTTGTTTTTTTTTTTACATTAATTTGTTTGGCATTAGTTTTTTTGAATTTGGTTTTGGTTGGCTAATGTGTGAAAGTGTATACCTCGATCCAAGGGGGTCAATTGATACGGATACGCATCCGTCTGTGGACGGCCTAGGGCTCGAAACAGACGCGCTTTTAGTGTGACCCTTTCCAGCGTTAGCTGCTGATCCGCTGCTAATTATGTTTGTAATACATTCATGTTTATTTTATTTTTTTTTTTTTTTTCAAAAAGGTGTAGAATTGTAAATAGGTAGTTGGGTAGATATGTTGTATATCTTGTTGTCATTTGAGAGTTTGATATGTTGAGCTTTTTTAACCAAACACACATTTTTGAGAGAAAAAAAAAACTAAGCCCAACTCAGCAGGCTCGAAAAATATTTAAAAAAAAAAATAAAGATATGGGTAATAATTTTGGTTTTTTGCAACTAAGAAATAATAGGAACTCAACTGTGCTCTAAACTATACATATATATATACATATATATATATAAAAGAAGGAAGTTACTAATCTCTTCAAGATGATTTTTTTTTCACACTATACTAACGATTTTCTAACCATAAAATATGTGCAAACCGAGAAGAAATGGATTGATCACTAAATAGAGAGAAGTATCTTGGTAGATAAACCAACATATATATAATGATAATTTGTTGAGTATGGCAAAGTACTGCGAGTATTTTTACGTGGACCTGTGAAACTTTCAAATGCAAAATCAAATGCGTGAAAACCAACAATAACTAAATGCATAACAATGAATATGAAAGAATAATCAAACGCTGCTCATCATTATGGATTACAATGCTCACGTACTTTGTCTCAGCAGGAATAACATTGGTTTTCTCCGTCGATGAAGTCTTTTCGTACAGTGTAGTCGATCTGCGCGGTATAATGCCGCTAGTTCCGCTCACTGTCCGATTGCCATTAGTGGGGTCATATTTAACAGTTGTGCGCGGCTTCGCTGGGCTGTTCAACGCTGCAAGATACGACCAAGTTAAAATGTGTATACTTTTGTCCATCGAAGGCAATGGATTACATGTATCTGTTGTGGTTAGCATCTTCTGTGTGGCAGACGCTGGTCTCTGATTCTGTGCGGCCAGTCTCGCCGTATTTTCCTTAATTGTTGCCGAGTCGATGGTATTTTGGCGCTTAAAATTGCTACCACTGCAAAGAAATGTTTAATAATAAATAAATAAATGTTTTCCGCAGTTGCCTAAAATAAGTGATAGACTTCGGGCAATGTCACTAAACTTAGTAACACGTAGACTTATATAAAAGTGAGGGGTATGCAACCATACATTTGGGTCTTGTAGGGCTAAAATTAACCAAACTAATCTGCCAAAAACTGGTGCCTTGACAACAAAGTAAAGGTTTTTCTGAGTACCCACTTAAAAAATTTGTATGGACAGCAATTTTCATTGTGATTGAAGTTTTGCTGAAATAAAAAAAAAACGGACGAATGTACAACGTACTTTTTCAGCTCTTTACAGCTGGACTAATTAGGATTATTGGGATAATTTGTTTTAATTTTATATTTTTAGTTTTTGCCCGGTACTTACACTGATGCCCGGTCAGCTGCTGCTCCAACAGCATTATAATTATTGCTCGGGTTAACCGATCCCACGCCACCCGCTGCAGCCGTCACGGCAGTAGTTGCTGTTGCTGGTGCAACACCTGTAAAATACATACAGACAGGTTAGTAAAATACGATTCTCTCTAGCATTGCAGTCCCCATTTACGGGACTTACGTAACGTTTCCGCACCGGACGATGCACGACGACTAGGTTTGGTACTCGATGCCGATATACTTCTGTGTACGCCACGATGCGTGGGACTTTGAACGGCCGCATTGCCAGGAGCATTGGCACTATCTGTATTGCCAGAGATGTTCCGCAGCGAGAGCGAGGATCCTGAACGCGACCCGTCACTTTCGGGCTGGACATAATTGAATAAATAACCCATTCAAATATAATACGAAACAATTAATATATAAATCGACTGGCAAAATTAAGATGCACATTAACTTACATCGGTGCTCTTGCGGCCAAGCAATAAATATGTGGCAAACACATCGTCATAACGGTGTTGAGCCAGCGACTCTTTGATTTCTTTTAGATTGTAGCCCATTGCGACTAGAGCTTCTATGCATTGTCAAAAAATAAGAATGACAGACAATAATTGCATAAATACTTTTAATTATTCTTTAAATCATAAAAATGTACGAAATTTAATTGGATTAGTGTAAATTACATAAAAATTCATTACATTTACATTATATTTGGCAAGCATTTTTCAATTTTTTTTTTTTTTTTTTTTGTTTATTTCATTTTTTAAGTTCTGCCAGAATTGTGTGCTCTATAGCCTTCTAATTGAATAGTTTTAGCATTTTTTTGTTTAAAAAAAGAGTAGTACAACACCATGCATTTCATTTAAATATTCAAATAAACAAAATATATAACTTGCATACATATAAGTACATAATAATTATTAGCGCAGCGAATGTAAGGTACGCAAAACTGGAAACCAACAAAAAATAGCACTTTTATCAGTTCAGATTACAAAATGTCTTCTTTGTTGTCTGAGACTTGACTTGTTAAAGTTTTATGTATTAAAAAGATACTGAATTATATACTGAATGCAACAACAACAAAACGTGTCCACAATTGACTTGTGACTCGCTTGATTTTCTTATTTTTTGATGAATCAGATACATTGGATGGACGTAGTCATGTTTAAACATTTTTACTTTGTTGTTTTTGTTGCGTAACGCAGATAATGAAATTACTTTATTGCGAGTCTTCTTTATACAAGCTAAATGCCTTGAGGATTATTCGCTTGTAGTGATGAAATACTATCAACATCCGCCAGATCTTATCGCCCAACAAGAATCCTTGCACTGAAGCTAAATCAATGAAAAACGAAGATTTTTACGGCTGCAGCTGAAGAGTCATGGAATCTGGATGCCTTTAAAAATAAAATCGATGAGTAAATCGATGTCGATCTATCTTATATGCTGCTGCTATTGCCAACAAAGGACAATCTGCTAAATATTTACCTTTGTGCAGTTTATTTTTTATTTACAAAAACCTATTCTGGAATGAACTTTCATTTCAAAAATAGCCCTCTGGCAAAAACAGATTATTGTTTGTGGTGCTATTTATTCTTGTGCCTAAACTTTGCTTATTGTTGATAGACATTAAAATTCACAGAAACGAAGAATTTTTCTTAAATAGAGAAAACATATATGGACTTATTTGATTTGCATTTAGTTATTTCGTATTCTTGTCCCGGTAGATCTGTTAATTTTGACAATATTTGAAGCATATTGAGTAAATTGGAAACGTAAAGGAAAAAAGAAAGAAAATAACAAAGATTTTATTGCTTTTTGGCCAATAAATTCCAAAAATACACGTTACTCGCATACATTTTGGTGTGGCATTTTCCAATCGCCGATTAAAAAGACCATCATTAACATCAAGTCAATAGCACTGCGTCGGATCGTTGCTGAGTCTTTAATACCCCGATTTTGTGACCCCGCCATAAATGCTATATGAGAATTTGATGATTTTTTGTTTAAATAATTATATATGTACGTATTTATGTATGAATACACTACTACATACAGCATGTTTACAAATAAAATATAAACTGGAAATCGGTATTGGTTTACATAAGTATCACACAACAAATACGACGACATTGAATTAAAATACAAATTAAAAAAGAACATTAACAGGCAAAACTTTGACACACAATTCGTTAATAATATTAGTAATGAATTTTGTATACAGTACCCGTCTTACCTATCCGCTTGGGATCGGCTAAATCTTGTTTTGGCTCAACATACGGTTTGAGTTCATCATCCTCAAACCCCATATTCATCCACTTATCGCTCATAATTGTTTCGAGACTAGCACGTTTTGCCGGATTCAGTACTAGAAACTTGCGCAACAAATTTTCGCAATCAGTTGACATATAGAATGGAATTCTGTTGAGAATCAATCGCATATTGTATTATTTGGTATTATCAGAATTGATATGTCACACTTTATACCTATATTTGCCTCTGAGTACGCGTTCACGCAGCTCCCTTAAAGTGGAACCATCGAAAGGCAGGGAACCGCTCACCAATGTATATAATATAACACCCAGCGACCAAACATCAACTTCCGGTCCATCATATCTTTTCCCCTGGAAGAGCTCTGGTGCTGCATAGGGCGGGCTGCCACAGAACGTATCTAGCTTTGAGCCGGGCGTAAACTCGTTCGAAAATCCAAAATCAGCTATTTTAATATTCAACTCGCTATCCAGTAATAAGTTTTCAGCTTTTAAGTCCCTAGTTACAAATATGAAAAAGGTTAATAAAGTTAATATTTTATATGACATACAATATAGAATACCCTACACCATGGAGGTCAGCTAGCAGGTGACACCTGTCTTGCAACTGATCAACAATTACCGAAATCTATTACTTATACTGTGTATTTTGTGTGTGTCTATAAATATGTATTGTACACAGGGTATATACATATATAATATATTTAAAGATCTGTTTTCTTCGTTTTGTTTGTGTTGATTTTCAATTTAGAAATAACTAGACTAGACTAACTTCGCTGAAAATAATCGACTCAAAAAGAAAGAAAAAGAAAAGCCCTTAGCTCAAGAGTATGAGAACGGGGGGGGGGGGGGGGGGGGGGGTTAGGGATAGATTTAGAGTGTTACCTATGTATGATCCTTATCTGATGACAATATTGCACAGCCGATACAATTTGACGAAATTTGACCCGAGCCTCCTTCTCCTTCATCCGTCCATGTAGTACCAGATAGTCAAACACCTCGCCACCTGAGGCATATTCCATGATGAGATACAACGTCTTTTCCGTTTCGATTACTTGAAATAGTTTAACTATGTTGGGATGATTAAGGCTTTTCATTATCCTAACCTATAAATGGACACAAGGATTAATACACATACATATTATATTATATTATATATAAGATAAAATAATGTGTACTTTACCTCTCTAAAGAGTTTCTGAAGTGACAAAGGATTAAGTTGGGTCTTGTCAATGATCTTTATTGCTACTTCTTTGCCAGTGGGCAGATGCTTTGCTAGCTTCACTTTAGCAAAGTTGCCCTTGCCGATGGTCTTAATGAGCTTATATTTCCCGATATGCTCCTCAGTGGCGCGCCATCGCATCGGAGCACTGCTGCGCATCTGCAGATTTGGAGATCCCTGGAAGAAAAACCAAGCCAAATTATTACAAAGTCAATAATAGATACACCACTAATATCAAGACCTGATCACCGCCCCAAAGTTTATTACATATCTCCAAAAATAAAGCTAAGCCTTTTAGGAGTACCAGGAATACTTATACATTTATTTGACCTTATCTTAGACCTTAAGTTTTGGGTTTACCTGTGCAACACTGTTGCCATAGACATTGGTACCTTGCACAACCACATCGTTTGGAGGTGGAGGAGCAGCTGTTGTTTCCGTGCGACTGGTCGAGTTATAGGGCGGTATGGGCGCCACAATTGGTCGTTCCGACCGTCGCTTGGACGCAGCTGTTGTACCACTGCCTGATCCAGCATGATGAGGGCCCGAGGAGCTCGTTGCAGTCGTCGCATGACGATGCGATGCGGATGACTTTTGCGAGAGTAACGCGTCAAATTGGCGTAGATTCTCCTCGCGCCGCTTTGCCGCTGATATTGTTGTGGCCGTTAGTTTCGATGAGGCTACTCCATCTACAACGCTACTGCTAATGGTACCTTTGCTTGTTGTGCTTCGAGCCGCTGGAGTTGGAGTTGGTGCTCCGCCTGCAGCAGACGCTGACGTCGTCGTTGGACGCCATCCCGTTTGAGGTTTGGCATCCTTTTGCTGCTGCTGCTGCTGCTTTTGCTTAAGCGTCACACGCATTGCAAGCACCGTGTCCGTATTTTTTGTATCGGAGGCAGTCCGCGCCAGTTTGGCCTTCAAGGCACTCCCAGAGGATCCACCAGCAGCAGTTGTTGAATTTTTTGAATAAGCCCCTATTGAATTGCGCCCATCGCTGCCCCTTTGAAACTCGTTAAGCATCTGCTCATTGCTATCGTCTAATTGGGAACGCCTTCCGCCCAAATATTGAAAATCATTCTCGGAGGACATATCGCTTATCCCGGAACGCAGTAGATTCTCCGTTTCGCCATAGCGCTTGCTCTGTTTACGCATGACATCCATCGAGGATTGAGACTGTTCTTGTTGCTGTTCACTGAGTTGTTGCTGTTGCTTGAAGCTCTCCTCCACATTAAGTATGTGCTTCTCGATGGAACCGAGTGCAAAGGCAACACCAACATCATCTTCGGCAGACATCTGCACACGTGGCGTAAACTTCGTGCGACTATGTTGTTGTAGATGGAGTGCTGGAATTGCAGAGACGGCAACACGTGGCGGAGGCACTGCAACATTTCCGGGTCTACGCAGCTCGACAAGCGCATCATAATCCATGTTCTGAGCATCGCTGAGATCGAGTTCCCTTGCAGCCGCCTGTGGTCGATTACTGCCGCTGTCGGTATCGGTATCACTAATGTTGTTCTTATTTTTACTATTATTATTATCAGTATTATTGTTGTTGTTGGGCGTAGGCGTGGGCATGGGCGTGGACATTGGTGGCGCTGGAGCCAGTCCTTTGCGTGCGGCGTAGAGGCGAACACTTTTTCGTGCAGCGTCGCCACGATTTAAATCCGGCGTCGTCGCCTCCATTGTTGTGCAGTATATTTTTGTTTGTTTATTTATTTTTTTTTTAGCACTTTTTTGTACTTTTCACTGTATCCAGTTAGATATTTTTTTTTTTTTTTTTGATTTCTTTAATAAGTGTTCCCTTATCTATATTTTAATATTTTAGTCACTGTTAAGAAATTTGTTTCTTTTTTATTTGCAATAAAGTTCTTTGTTGATTATATTAATGTATTTACACATACATCAACATAATAAATATTAACGTTTATATTTGGTTGATAAGTTCAATCATCCCCAGATCAGAAGACGATTAAACTATTTTTTACATTACTTAAAAAGCAATAGTCACATTTTTTTGTAAGAAATCAGGATCAAACACGAGTGAGAGAAATTTTGTAAAGATTGCTAAAGCTTTATTATCAAAATGTAAAAGAAATTAACTGCTGCCTTGGCAATACTCGAAAACTCATGAATCATTTCAATCGAAAGCCATTTTTTCTACCATATAAACGAAAATTCAATTGTCAAAATTGAATGAGATTTTTATTTAGTTTGCCATCTCTTTTCTGTTATGTTTCGCTTTGATTTTCACTTTAATAATTTTTCTTGACTCCGCTGTGCGAGCACAATTGCACATGACAAACGGCTGATGATGTGCATGTGTGAGTGTATATATATATATGTGTGAATGTGAATGTGAATGTGTACACGTCGTGTAAGCTTTTCTTGCTTTCGCTGCAGTCCAGCATAGCAGATTGAGTGGAAGAGACTGTGTGTTAGTGTTGTTCTGTTGTCTGTCTGTGTGTCTGCTGCTACTTTTGCCATTGAGCAAACTTATATTTAATTCAACAAGTTGCTGTTGCTGCGCATTAAAACCTCGAAAAAAAATTTAATACACATACATCGCCTATACACATACGTGTATGTAGTAAGCGGTACACACATATGTAGATAAAGTGTACTCATATTGCGAGAGGAGAGAGTGCAAAAGCGACGACTAAAGCTAATCTGATTTTGGTGACACTGAAAGAAAACAGACTTCTACGCATCGCGGTTGAGACAACAGTAAAAGACGGAGAGAGTGAGCGTAAGATTGAGAGTGAGAGCGCGTAATGAAAACACACATATTCACCTAAATACATATGTATATGTATATACACACGTTTGTGTGCACGTACTCACATACACCTGTGCAGAAGTTACTGCTATCTCGCAAGCGATATACGTATGTACTTACGTTTTTGTGTCAGTTTGTACTTTTGTACACACATGCATATAAATACATACATATATTTTGTATTTGCTAGTGACTACGTCGGCTTACGATGCTCACGCTCTTGTTTGCTACTCTTTCTCTCTCCCTCTCTCTCTCTCTTTCTCCCTCTTTCTCTCTCTTTCTCCCTCTGTCTCTCTTACTAAACACGGCTGTTGCACAAGTTCATTTGTCGATTTGTCTCTCTCTCTCTCTATCTGAATGTTCTGTTTGTCTGCGTCACGTTTCGCTGCGCTTCTACCAAATTGTACTTATGATTCATTAGGAATTTTCATTTGAATTTTATGTAAATAGTTAGTATACTCGCAAGAGTTAGACATTGTTGAAAATCTACTTTAACTGGTGCGGGCGCAAACAGCTTAATTCAGTTCAGTCTTTTCAGAGAGTGCAAAAGCTTTTAGCATCCACATATATACACACACCACTCACAGACAAACACACCACACTCGCACACACACCACGCTCACACACAAACACTCACACAATGGATCACACAAGAATATAGTAAATGAAGCACTCTCTCAGACAATTAACTCGTCATTTTCACTTATAGCAAAAGCAAACATTTGGTTGCCTAGCTTTTATATTTTCTTCGATTATTTCAATTTTATCGCCGATCTTATCAATCAATTCACAAAATATATAGACATGTGTACTTAGGTATGAGCGTGTACACACTATTTTTTTCGTTTTTTTTTTTTTAAATAAGCGCAGTTTTGTAAATCTGACGTAAACGAAACGCCGTCAGCCAACAATCAGCTAGAGTCAACAGGCAGTGACAGACAGCCACAGCCACAGCGACAGCTCAGCAGCCTAAACAGCCAACAGCCACTTTAGCCACAGTAACAGCAGCAACTGGAGTACGAGTACTTCCAGTATCGGTACCAACACACTACAAGACACACACACACATACATAGAAAGAGAGAGCGAGAAAGAGAGAGACAACAAAGTCGGCCTCAATACACAATCGCATACAAGCGCGAATATCGCCTTTTTTTGTATGTGTTGCTCTCACTGGTATTAGTGTATTCCGCGCTCACTCACGCACACATCGTTACATAAATACAGGAACATACAAACACACTCACAAGCACACCCACAGGCGCACACATCAGCAGCGCAGCAGCAGCATTCACTTCAACCGTATCTGTCTATTCTTGACAAAGAGCCCGTTTGGAGCGCTGATTTTTTACACGCACACACACACGCACACATACATAAACACATATGAACTATGTACCTATATGTTTGTGTGTGTGTGTGTGTGAACAAACTGATATCACCTGAGCGTAACGCTGAGAATGAAATGTTAACTTACGTGACACAGAAAAACAGTGTCAGACAAGCTTTGTGTGTGCGAAATTTGGTGCTTTTGGGCAAAGTATTAGCGCCAAAGCATACAATTGATTAATGAAACTATTTAAAAACAAACTGGACAAAGAACATTTTAGTGAAACCTTTTAGTTATGCAATATATTGTAAAATACAAAACTATATTTAAAAAAAAAATACACTCTGTAAAATATATGCCATACAGTCTGTGAGACAGATCGAACCAGAAATATTTGACTTTTTTTTTTAAATGGTTTAAATTTTCGAAATAACGTCGTTAAAGGTAGAAATTTAAAATCCCTATATTATACAGAAGGTTCAAGAGTTGTAATCAATGTGGGCCACAATTTGAATTGCTATATTTTTCGTAGTTTTGGAGTTACAGCCATCAAATTTAAAAGGTTTATTAACAGTACATTTAAGTATCGATAAAAAATGGTATAGCTACGCTCACAGCCGCCCTGATATTTCTAAATGTGTGCTTTGATAAAAACTTGTTTATCTACCACAATTTTAAAGCCCAACTTGAACGATAGATTACTAGGTATTTACCAATATTTCTTGGCTAAGCCCACCCTGGTCTATCGTTATAGGGGTCAGAGTATTTCGCAGTCGGTATACCCGCTTACAACGCTTTCACTTGTTATACCCTGAACCAATTAAAAAAATGGGTATAATGGTTTGTGCAAAAGTATGTAAGAGGTAGAAGGAGTCATCTCCGACTCCATACAATATACAGATTCTTGATCAGGATAAATAACTGGTATGGCCATCTCCATATATATGAATACAAATATGCAATATAAGTTCTCGTATACCCCACTGTCTGCATTTCACGAGTATTAAGTTCCGACAGCAAGAAAAAAAAATGTTTTCAACAAGAACGGATAAGATAAGTTAAAGTCTCACTACCACCAGCACTTCTAACAGAAAACACTTCCAAATCTGCTTACATTTGGGCGTGTAAAACTTTGGCAACAAAACTAGAATATGTTTACCAGCTGCATTCAGGGTATATCATAAACATATATAATAATTTTGTCAATTAAAGGTTACTTTTAGTAGTAAGAAAACGAGCTGAAATGAATATGGTCTTTGATACCGTATCTAATTTGCTGTGGGTATATATTATCAAATTTAATCTTTAAAAAACTTTTTGTGAAAGCCCTAATCATAAACGAATGCTGCATATAAAAAAAATAATAAATTAAAGAATAAATCTGGCGTATTTGGCTGGGTAAGTCAATATCAATCTGAAATAAAATAGAAATAATAATCAAAAGAATGACACAGAAAAAAATTTAGATACAGATTGTTACACAATTCCCATAACCGATGATTGAACTCAGCCACATTTTAAATTGTTGATGAAGGTATATTTTGAAACACTGTTTTGGGACAAGTACAAATAAAACTAAAAACAGAGAGTGATATGAAAGGAGCAACAACGTTGAAATGAAATGAAATGAGTTTACCAGCACAAAAATTGCTCTCATATGGAAAAGAATGAATGAATCTTGGGAGCGACAAAGATTACTGCTCTTGTGGACCAGAATCAACCTACCAACATAGGAGGAGACCTATCGTTCAACGCATGAAAAACGTTGCAAAAAAATTATAATACCATCTACAAGGACATAAAACAAATCTTGAAAAAAATGTTTTTGTTTTTACATTTCCGTTGAAAAGCAATTCCAAAATTGAATACTAGTTTTTATTTTTAGATAATCGGTGAATTTTAAACACAAAATACTCATTTCGAGTATTATTGAGTTCTTCGATTAGGAATGGTTTATGCTTCAAGCTGAATAGTGTCAGCATAATGATGATAACTTTAACACTTAAAATAAGATTTTAATATCTGACTGCAAGTAATGCAAATAGATATTTCAAAGCGTTTCTTAAAGACAAATACTTTCTTAAAAAATATATAAAATAACGAATAGCTCTTATCATACTTAAACTAAGCGTGCACTTCTTTTAAACATAACCCGATTTTGACTTTAAAAAGCGAGCCTAAAATATTAATTTTAAAGAGGCTTTGATAATACTGGATCTTTCCGTACTTTATGCCATTGCTAGACAACAATTCTCGTACGATTTCTATATTCTTTAGCTCTGACTCTACTTGACTAGTTTGCTAAACCCCCCGACATCTACCTTGGTACCCATACATACCCTTGAGCTACGCGCCTTGTCTGCAGCAGCAACAGCAGCGAGATCCTTGGCTTTGGGTCGATCAGCTTTGCTGGTTGCCACTATCGGTAGACCGCCATTCTCAATCATGGTAACGACAATTTTATTACTGGGCGTACACATTTTAGCACCCTTCGCAGTGGTTGTCTTTAATTCCAATGCCTTTTGTCGCATTGCGTCCGAAAGTCGTTGTTTGCGTTCGAGGCGTGCATCATCCTTGTCCTTTTGGAGCTTGGCAATTGTGGCGGGAGTATGACTCTTTGATCTCTTCAGAAACTTTAACAATTGTCGCTTCACATTGTTGGGCCCATTGTCGTTGCTTTCCGAGCCAGAAATGTCATCCAGCTTGGATGCACGACGAGATAATATCTGTTGGGCCCTTGCAGGTAACTCGAGTCGCCGAAATATGCCATCGGGCATACGCACAAAACAACCCTCGGACATTTTGTGAAACGAATCCGAGGGCAATTTATGATAGTTGCCATTGGGACTACGATAATGGCAATAGTCCGTCTTGTGGTAACCATCGCCAACGATATAGAACTCATTACGATTCTCCGTTGGCGCCGTTGATGCCGCAGCAACATCCTCAACTTTCCCACTGCAATCGAGAGGCAGTTGAAAGCTCATCAGATTACTCGTGCTGCTGTTGTTGACCACTTCGGATCCGGTAACGTCAGCCTGCACGTTGATGTTGCCGCCTCCTGGTTCGCTAATTGTAATCGGACGTCGTTGTAGATCTTTCATATTCTTGCAAATAATAGTGCCATTGCGTAGCAAAGAGTCCCGTAATATCGACAGCTCATCTTTGTCTAACGATTCTTGTAGTTCTTGTTGCTGCTGCTGCTGCTGTTGCACCAGTGTTGTATAATGTTTAGATGACTTTGATTTCCGTGCGGATAAACGGCGATTCGCGAATTGTGTTGCTGCTCCTGATGATGATTCATCCTTGTTATTGTTATTGTGATTATTGCTGCTGCTACTCGAAGAATGCGTTGTTTGCCGCTGACTTGTGGTTTGACCCATGATTACGTTATACTTCAATTACCAATTTTTACTGGGCTTATGCTTCATTCACGGATTCATGCATTCGTATATGAAAATGTTTTAAGTTCACGAAAGGCACTGGAATACTAATGGTAGCAACGCTCTAGCGACAATCATCTGTTTCAAATTTTAAACAAAACATTTGTTTTTTTTTTTTTACTTTTTATTATATACACTTATTAAACATTAACTTCACTCAGTTTAGGCTTAAAGCGCATGAGTCACCGCCGCTTATGCATGACGCTTTGAGTAGAATCCATTAAAAGTAGTATTTCAGTCTTATCATTTTATTTTTTATTCAATCACGTCGCGAAAGTCTTTAATTTACGCTTAGTATGTACATACACATACACACCCATACTCATACATGTATGTATGTATTAATATGTATATGAATATTTGCAATATCTTAATGTCTGTCACTCGTACACCACATTTGTGTGTAATTCTATTAAAGCATTAACAGCTCAGCACATGCACACACACATACACGGCCCTTACTTGCGTACACTTGAAATTTTTTTCGGCTTTCACCGGATTCAGATGCCTTATTTACATTTTACTTTTCGTTTCTCAATATTTTCTATAATGTTAATTGGGACCCTTCCATGACACGAGCGCTGACTGGCGTTGCTAAGACTCGAAATAATCGCCTTGTCTTATCTTTTAATCAAGTATCGCACACACACACACACGTAAATAACAATGTATTTTTAAATCTTTTACACATTCATGAGTTGTGTGTTGTGTGCATATAGAAAATAAGCTTTTAAGCTTAAGAGCAGCGTTTTGCGATAGTAGGTTCCACACAGAAGTTTAATGCAGTCCACAAGGGAACGCGCGCGCCCGAACTTAAACGTAAAAATATAAAAAGATAAAATGAGACAACGACGACGACGGAAACGAAATTGAAGCAGAGGCGATGAAGCCCCACAATACTAAAAAGCTCGGAACGTTATTGTTTCTTCTCTCTCTCCGCTTGCTTCGCTCATTTACTTCATCACTCTTGCTGCTGTTGCTGTTATTGTTATTGCTGTTGTTGTTGTTATTGTTGCTTCTGGTTAAGCTCGTTTGCATTGAAGCTTCACTTGCTCGCGCTCACTAACTCACACAAACGCAAACACAGTTAAGCACACACACACACAAGCCGTTGTCTGTTTTGTGTAGAGGAATGTGATGATTTTTCTTTATTTTTATAAGTTCTTTTTGTTTTACTATTGTTGCTTGTTGCAAGCACACTATATATTATAAATCAACAAAAACACATATGTGTGCATGCCCACATGTGAATGTGTGCGCATAGTTGTGTGTGCATATATAAGTAGCGTATAATTAAATTAACTTATCATTCGCAATTGGTCTGGGCTTAGTTGGGATCTCTCTGGGCAGCAAAGCTCCTGCTACAATGACAATCATCAAGCCAAAACAAATATGTATTTAACAGAAATTGCTCAACTATGCATGTATGCATGTGTGTGAGCATATTTCACGATTTTTGCTTGTGTATTAGTTGAGACACCAACAGACATTTTTTTTCTTCCATTATTTAAATTATTCAACAAATGTAAATACCCGCATACTAATACTAAAGCATTTGTCCTATCTTATCAGCATACGCAAGCACTTGAATTGAAGCTAATTTGTTTCATGTATGTGTGTATGTGTGTACACTTAATTAATAAAAAATGTACATCACTAAAACTTGTAGAAATAAGTTCTGTTGAATAGGAACTGCAATGACAATGAATTTACGTATGTATGTTCGAATCATTGCTTACAAAAACAACAGCAACAACAATAACAACAATTGTTTGTCGATAACAAATGTACCGTTTGCTCAATAACACAGCCAGACGACAACGACGACGGCGAACGCGACAAGTGACCACACGAATGAAGTGGAACTTAATACTAAAACAAGCTTTCGACCATTGGCTGATGCCGAGCGGCGAATATATTGGATAAGTTCTATCTGACTGTCGCGGCTACGCTCAGACAATTTTTTGTAGTATTTTGCAGCTTGGCGATAGTTGAATCTTTAAGAAACGGCACACCCAACACAAATAATTGTATTTATATATAATAAATATGTATACATATATATGTATTTACATAATCCAGCGTCATTCAGAATCGGAATGATTCAAAACAAAAAAAAAACCTACAATTTATACATACGTAAGCATACATATGTATGTATAATTGTGGAAGGCAACTCATAATATACATAGGTGTGTATTGATGTGATAGCGCTCACGCACACAGACGTCACATAAGAAACACTCAAAAAAGTTAAAAGCTTTTCGCTCGGCTGTGACAGAGAGAGAGAAAACGAGAGCGAGCTTTGAGCAAGCAAACACAATTTTGACGCGCAGAGTCAAGCAGTTCACCCCACCATACAAAAGTTGAAAATGATCTGATCCGAAGGCTTCTTTTCTGACTGTCATCAATCAACGACCAGAGCGAATTTGCCCGAGCACTCGGTTTCTTATGCAATAATCTAAGCCGCCCTGCAGTTGTTGATGTGCATTGCTGAATATTCCGCCATTTCTCCTGCATATTTGAAGCTGCCACTTCTTCTTCCAGAGCTTATCTTCCCCTTCTTCATCGTTTTTCTGTCATTTAACGGTTCTTTTCTATTTTGCTTTGCATTCTTATTTTCTACTTTAATTGATGCAATTACACTCAATGCGAAGTAGTCCCTTCAAATTTCAGAATTGTGTGCTCTTACATTTAAATTCATTTCCTGCCAAAATTGTAACAATTGTATTGCACAGCATTATCATGCAAAATGTGCTGAGATCACGGGTAATGGTAATTAAAATTGCACATTTTAAGTAGTCTCAGGATGTCAGTGTGAAATTGACTGCAATCGAAGTATATGATCGAAAAAGCGGCTATTTTAGGCACGGCAAAGATTAAATACCCTTGTAAACCGAAATCAAGTTGACCATAAAATTAACTGTTGATTATATACGATTATTCAAATGTGGGCAGACGACTAGTGATGCCGGCCAAGGATATAATACTTTATGGGGTAGAAGACGTCTTCATTAATGAGTTGCCAGCTTCACCACCAAATTTTAAAACCCATTGCAAGAATTTAATCGGAATGCTTCATTTACATAGTTAAGAACTCATTCGCTTAATTAAAATAACATTTTTGGATAACACAATGTAAGTTCAAAAGGTCGAGTAAAAGGTTTTTTTGTTGAGATTTTGAAATATTCTTTTTTGATCCGTTTTAAACAAATTTTATTTATAGGTTTGCCGTTTTCTACGAACTCAATTTTCTAATTTTTATACTTTGATACCGAAGGTATCAAGGAAGGAACGTTACTATCTTATATCTAACGCAATTTGAAATGTAAACTTGGACAGTATTTCTTGGCTAAACCCACCCTGTTATTTGCATGCCTGTTATCAGTTGGTATTACGTATAGTATCAAAGTATTTTGCAGTCGGTTTTCTCTTGTTTAAATTTGAGGTGAATATTGACTGAATATTCTACAGTTGTACAGTTATAGCTTATTGGAATTAGTACAATGTCAATCTTAATCCCAGAAACATGTCACAATTTATGACACTTAAACTTATGTCGAATATTTCCGAAGCATTCATAATGAGGATTGCTCTTAAACTGAGGGAGTTGTGCACATATTGGAGTAACAATTCGGACATGCGTAGCAAATTTGAAAACAAAATTTAAATTCATAATAATCGAAAAGAAACTGATTTTTCACGTGATTGATTCTCAGCTTATTTGTACAACTTCAAGATCTATGTAGAATGGTAATCAAATTTCAAAAGAAATATTTTTTTACAGCACATTTATGGCACAATTTTATAATGGATTCACACTTCACAAGGAGACAAACTACGAATGTGGACGTACATAATCGTAAATGTAAATAGATTCGACGAAAAGTATTGAGACATAAGACATTTGACATTAAGCCCCATACAAATAAGCTTGTAACGTATTTATGTATATGAGATTGTAAAAATGATCTAGACTATTGTTGCATTAAAACATTTACGATGTGTATAAATATGATATTGATCGCTTACCTTTGCTGATGATGTTCGCTGTTTGATGGCAGATGCGTGACCCGAATGGGCGCTGAGAACGTTCTTATTCACAGAGGATGATATAGCAGCAGAAGCACCACCACCACCACCTCCACCACCCCCAACACCACTGTTGTGATGGTGATGATGATTGATGCCAGAGCTATTATTGCTAGAGAGTCGAGCGCCATCTGTCGTCATATTATTGCCCACCACAACGTTGTGGTGGTGATGCTGATGACTGCTGCTACTGTGGTGGTTTGGAGTATTTGTTGTTGTTGTAGTTGTTGTTGCAGCCGATGGTATTGTTGGTGTTGGTATTGTTGTTGCTGTTGCTGTCGTATTATTGCTACTGGCTACTGAATTCGAGGATGCGGCGACTGTTGCTGCTGCTGCTGTTATTGTTGTTGCTGTTGTTGCTGATGATGGTGTTGCTAATGATGATGTTGCTGCTGTTGCTGTTGGAGTTGTTGTTGTTGTTAGTGCTGTTGGTGGCAGTGAGACAATGTTGGCATTCGCTGAGTCATGCTGCTGCTGCTGCTGTTGATCCTTGACGGAATGCGCCGATGTGCTGATTGTTGTTGTATTATTATAATTTGTTGTTGTGCTTGCAGCGTTTGACGCTGGCGTCACTGCTGTTGCCGACAACGCCATTGTTGTTGCTGCTGTTGCTGTTGAAGCAGCAGCAACGGTGCCGTTTGTGACATTTTCAGCGGGCAGGGCTTCAGGAACTGGTTGCAGTGTGGTTCGCATTGCTGTCGACATATTTTGTCTTTCTCCGCAAATATTAATATATATATAAATATATATATATAGTCGATATTCTTTGTCTATGCACTCATTAAGAGTGATAGATTTCTTCTCTATTCTGCTAGCTGTCACAACGTTAACGAGATTCAAATTGTTTTCCTTTTAAAAGTACTTTTGCGTTTTGGTTATTTATTTCCTAACTTTACGTTATGTGCCTAATTCAGTTATAGTTGCCATCCATTTGAAGAGCCACTTTACATCTGGAATATAGAAAAACGTTTTCTAATTAAAAACTTTTAAAGAAAAATTCCATGTGCAAAAGTGAACAATCAGTGCAGTTTTAGCACAGTTTAAACTGAGGAACCAACAATTTGTTGACCAATAATTCCTATGAAAATATCCAAAATGCGTCTTAAAATAAAAATCAAAATTGATCATATAAAAGAACAACTTGTTTACCAATCATATTACTGTTTAAATTGATTATATACAAATGCAAAATGTAAACTTATGCATAAATGTCCACAGCTCATTTTTAATGAGATGAATTTTCAAATCAAATTTCAAAATCTCCCAAAACGTATATTCTGACTTGAATTTTAAACTTTAGTTATAATGAATATTTATTATGCTAAGGCAAATTTATACAAATTATATATAGTAATTTTTAAGCTACAAATACAAATTTCGATTGATTTTTGTTGGTATATAGTAGGGGCTTAAGAAATCAATAACACTCTCGATTTCGGCTTTAAGTTGCGTTTGCTGAAGCCTGCACAATTCCTGTCGGACACCCATACTAATATTGCTGCGCGAAAGCATATCATCAAGTTTTTTATTATCATAATTCGAAAGGGGAACTGCACGCTTTGAGATACTATCAATTTCCGTTGGGTGTAGCCCAATCCAGCGCAGCATTGGCGTGGCAAGGCCGCTGCAAAAAGAGCTCATTGCCTGCGAGCCGTATTGGTAGACAAGCATTATATCAATGCCAAAGGGATCAGCATCCACTAGAATATATGCTGGTAAATTACATTCAACAGATAGTCTGTAAACAATTCGCCTTGTGGTGCAATCCGGGTATCCTTTGCCAGTTACCAGTATAAAACGCAAGCCAAACGTGCTAAATGCATTACAGGTCAGCAGGCTCTCGAAAACCGATTCTTTTTCCACAATCAAAACCATCTCAGCATTTGTCACAATGCGTTCCACATTCTCATAATCCGTTGGCAGCATAATCGATCCACGATAAACATTGCCATCCATAACATCGCCATTGCTCATGATTAGCTTAATGTCACCTAAAAAAATAAAACAAATAATTTTAATTTTGTGAAATTTTGCTTAATCATATATGTTGTACCTGAAATAAGTCCTTTGGCGGCCGGCCGTAAGCCCAAATAAACTGGAGACGTGTTAAGCATGCGACAGACGTCGAGTTTGGCTGCGACAATATAGGACTGTGATCGTATCGTCTGCGGATCCTGATAATAAAGACCGCGTACGCTGCAACTACCTCCAAAAACTTGCAGGCGATGAATCTCAGTCAGCAGGTAAACAATCAGGCAAAAACGATGGCGACTGTATCGCCTATTATACATGACCTTTCGATGTTTAATCGGTCCTTCCACAGCTCCGACATTATTATCGATTAGGTTGAACATATTTGGACAGTTGCGCGGTATTTTTAGAGTAAGGTTTTTATGAGTTATCATACTTGAGATCAATTCCAAAACAATCTGCTCTACTTTCGCCAACAAATCGCATTTATTGGCAGTCATCGCCTTAACCGTTTGCTTATATTAGGGCAACTTCGCTACATATTTGCAGATTTGCGGAATTTATCTTTTGTGAACATTTGAATACTGTTTCCTCCCTCAAATGTTTCCGAATTGAGTAATGCACCTGTCAAGTTTTACCAATCCGATTTTGTATAACATGCATTTAAGTGCGTATCGGGCAACTGTTCCCAATCAGAACCCAGTAACATGAATAAAGAAAAACGAAGGTTAATTGGACAACAAGATGTTTACTTTAAAAAATCTGAGCGTATCAAATATTTGATTGGATCTTCTCAATTATTATTAAGAAGGTGCCAGATGTATAGGAAAAAGGTTTTGATTGCCTTTAAAATTGGTTAAGGAGTGTGAAAACAAAATCTGACATTGACGGATACAACTCAAACCAGGGGCGTAACCATGCGTGGCATGGAGGTAGCTGCCTCATCATAAATCAGAACTTGTCACAGACGGTTTGCGTCTGTCGCCGAATGAAAATCGGTAAAAATTTGACTTAGCATAAGACGAAGTCGCCCAAACCCTTTACAATCTTATTAATTATTTGAGCACAAAGTATGGAAACTAAACTTTATGAAAAACTTAGAAACGGACACCGATTTGCGTTAAACTATAAATATCCTTGTCTTTAACTCCATATTAAATAAATTAGTGTGTATATTTATAATTTGTGTATTTATACTTATTGATCCAAACTTATCCACTTATAACATTAAATACACTTTTCCACACAGAGATGAAAATTTCACTAATATCGGAAGGGCTTATCAGATTTGAATGCACATAGGAACAATTGGTCAACAATTGAATAGTTTTACTATAAAAAGGAATCTAATATCAGATTACAAATATAACACATCAAATATGTATATCAGCAAGCGTATTACATTTTCGTTGGTACCCTGAAGATGACTATTCATTTTTTTTTTTACGCATCTTTAATTTTTAATTATCACTTACAGTTGCGAGTGTTTGACTATTTAACACCTAAACAGCTTTTGCTTGGTAGAAACAAATTTGATTTGATTTGATTTCATATTTTTTCACATTTTCAATATTTGCATTCATCAAAGGATTTGTTAGATGGAAATTAACTGAACAACATCAAGAACGCTATAAGCTGATGTACATAAAAACATACACACACACACACACACACACAGTACGTAAATCTATGCCACACACCCTTTTATTATTAAAATATTTATTAAAAAAAAAAAACAATATACACATTTAGATGTGTATATATGCATATACATATACAGACACATGTATTGCTCGTACATATACATTTTTATGTGCATATTATGCTTGTGTATACACAACATTTATGTCAAACTCTAACACAACACAACGAAAATCTTTTCAGCCAATAGTTTAAAATAATTTTTGTTGCTGATAAAAAAAAACACAGACACACACAATAAATACACTTTGCAAAGGGAACAACTTATAAATATGAACGATTAACATCACTGTGTGTGTGTGTGTGTGTGTGTGTGTGTGTGTGTGTGTGTAGTGTGTGTATATAGAAATCCATTCAAACTGTTGTACATACATACATAACTTATGTCAATTTCTTTATTCAGGCTTTTTTCTTATTTTCATTTTCTTTTTTTTTTCTTTATTATTTTTTTGCCCAGAAAATGTACTCGTTATTACAAAAGCACGCAGAGTTTATTTTCTTGGACCACGGGGCAAACAGGGCGTGAAGGGAGGGTGTTGGGCGTGAGGGGATAAGTGGGGTAGGAGGTGGAGGAGCAGAGGAAGCAGACAACAGCGGCAACAACGAATGGAAGAGAAAAAATAGCGAAACAGCAGCGAACGAAATGGCAGCCCCCTTAAATATTGATTTGCTGCGTTCGCCCCAACCACACACACACACATACACACACACCCATACACACATATAGAAACCAACCCAACCAACCGACAGTACTTACCAATAAAAAATTTCCTGAACAAATAACAATATTAGGTCATAAATTTGCGATACATCGGCGTGAACATTTAAAAAAAAAGTTAAACGCGTCCTATTAGCATACGCCTAATGTTTTCATTCATATATATAACACATTATTACTTAATTTTCCATTTTTGAATTTTCAAACGCCAAGTGGTAGCAGTAGGAAAAGAAAGACCGACTTTTACCGAACAGTCGACGACACCACACAACGAAATGCAAATGCACACATACATACACATACAGATACACATACGTATGTGAGTATGTATGTATGTATCTTTCTCACTCACTCGCTCGCTTATAGCAGTAAAATATATATTTCTCAATAAGATTTTTGATGAAAGCCGTTTTTTTTTCCTTTTTTTTAAGTTATGGAATTTAATTATCGCATTTTCTTTACAGTCAAATTTCGTTCACAATAACTGTTTTTCCTTCTATAAGTTGTTGGGCATTAAACAAAAAGCTACATTCTCACAATTTCAATTCAGCAAAAGACATTCGAAGTAACTTGATATTGCGCTATATTGAGTATAGGCGTTTATGTTGCTTATCACTTGTTGCAATTAAAATGATAATCAAAATTTTCGTTGCACTTTTCAGATTATTGTTATAATCTTTTTCTAACCACATACACTATAGAAAAGCAGCAGCATACGTCGTCCAAAAAAATCACATTAAAATCGGGCAGCCATATTGTAGGGTTGCTAATTGACCATCGATACATCGATGTTTGCGCAAGCAATACGATATTACTACATTTATTCAAAGCGATGATAACAACAAATAGATTACGATGTACGACAGATTCGACAGAATGTATATCAGCTTCTTATCGATGGTAGTTTTTATTCAAATGTATCGGCAAGCGTTATAACAATGTAATCATTTTTATTGCCAAAAATTATATGAACACAATCAAGTGGACAATAGGGACATCTGATGTAAGCATTAAAGTCTGCCACAGATAAGTGTACTGTGGCCGTGGTATGGTAACGGGGCACAATGAGCAGATCTTGTAAGGCATTAGCCAATATAATGATTGTAATTTCCAATCATTACATTTTAATTTTTATTATAATTGAAAATGTTATTGAAATTAATTTTGAAAGTGTTCGTTAAGGGTATTCCTCTTAATTTGTTAAAACTTCATCGATTTAAAATCGATAACACTAATCGGTGTTATACGCTGACACTGAACTGTAACACGCCTTTTTCCTTTCTTTCCTACATACCATAATGGCGGTAGGTTTCTTAAAATTTTTGTGCCATACAAATTGTTCAACATCGGCAATAATCCTGCAATATTATTGCAAACTATGAATGTGAACTGCAAGTTGAACATTCTCGCTACACAATTGAAATAATATGCTGCGCTGAAATGTCGTATTTGTCTAACAAAATGAAAAATATACAATTTGCAGGCAATTGCTAAGAAGACACCCAAAATTAAGCGCGATCCCGCGAAGAACCCGATGCGCGATCTGCACATCAGGAAGCTGTGCCTCAACATCTGCGTGGGTGAATCTGGTGATAGGCTGACCCGTGCCGCCAAGGTGAGTTCTTGTTTATCCCCAAAAGCCATCAAAATTGAGAGACGAAATACAAAAATATACTTGTCCATTTGTTAGGTGTTGGAGCAGCTGACTGGACAGCAGCCCGTGTTTTCGAAGGCACGTTACACAGTGCGCTCGTTTGGAATTCGTCGCAATGAGAAGATCGCCGTCCATTGCACGGTGCGCGGTGCCAAAGCCGAGGAAATTCTGGAGCGTGGCCTCAAAGTTCGTGAATACGAATTGAGACGCGACAATTTCTCGGCAAACGGAAACTTTGGTTTCGGCATTCAGGAACACATCGATTTGGGCATCAAGTACGATCCCTCCATCGGTATCTATGGCCTGGATTTCTACGTCGTTCTCGGCCGTCCAGGTAAGCATGCCAAGAAATACGATTCATCCAGCATTTCCGTTGTGCATTTAATTAGGTATCTATTCCCAAATTACGGAATTGATGCTCAGTAACTGTGCGCAAATCAATTGAAGCTGTGCTCAAAATGAATTTCGCTTCATAATGCAAACTCAAACGGTGCACTTTCAACAACAAAGAATATCGTTCATTTTATCCCATTCCCAATTTGCATATTTGCAGAATGTCTGTGTATTAATTGAGTTTTGCTCTATTTTCTTCAGGTTACAACGTGTCTCACAGGAAACGCAAATCGGGCACCGTTGGCTTCCCACACCGTCTGACGAAGGAGGACGCCATGAAGTGGTTCCAGCAGAAATACGATGGCATCATCCTCAATAGCAAGAAATAAACGCGAGCTTCGCTTGGATGTTTTTTTTTAAGATGAGAAATTCTATAATAAATCCATCATGGGACACATTTTTGAATTTTAAAGTCTTTAAGCCATCCAAAGATTTTATCTCTTTAAACACCATATATATATACATATATATAAATAAGTGCATATAAATATTAGGTGCTGTCGCTTGAAGGGAATACAGCTGGAAAGAACCTAAGCCAACCTGATTAGGAGGTGACCTTAAGGAAAAGTAGGTCGACATACGAAAAGACGGATATTGTCGAAGTTTCATAAAGATACTTCGCTTAGAGACAGACGGCCGAACAGGGCCATATCGACTCGGATATTGATGCTCATCAAGAATGTGCATACATTATGGGATTGGAGTCGTCTCTCCAAATGCGTCGCAGATTTTACGAGAAAATTAGAACAACCCGCGGAAGCTTCCCAAAGGATGACGCACAAGATTGTTTGATCAATTTATTGCATTTAGTCTTAGTATCATTTTGGAATTGTATATTGTTCTAATATTTATTCTTCTGAGTTGACTTCAATTTGCCACCCTTGCGGTTGCTCATTATGGCGAATCGTATTTGTTGAACCAGCCATTGGACGCCTTCGTCCAAGCCTTCGCCGGAAACTGCGTTGCTCGAACAAATGTGCCACGGTTTCTCTTTAATGTTCTCCAGACCCAAGGCTAAAACCAAATCATTTTGCTTTGACAAATAAAGAATACAAAATTCAATTAGATTACCTGCCGCAATTTTAACATTCGAAAGCGAATCGTCAAGATCCGATTTGTTGCCATAGAAAAGTATGGGCACTATGCGATTACAAAGATCGGGATGTTGCAGCACCAGATCCAATTCATCTTTGACAACCACTGATAATGATAAATGTGAGATATATATATCTATAAATATATATATAATACCAAAAACAAATATAAAATACCAAATCGCATCCGATCACTGGAGTCAATTACATAGATAATCCCCTGACAATTCTTGAATTGATGTTCCCACAAATTTCGATACCTCGTCGCACCGGACATATCTATTGCCTTGATGCTAACGCCCATGGCTATAGAAAATATATATTTATAAGTATTCATATTATATATTACAGTTTTGGAATGCTTACTGTAAAATTGTTCGATTAGAAATCCAACTGTTGGCACCATTATTGCTGACTGTTCGTTGGATTTCTTGAAATGATTTATTATCGTCGATTTACCACTGTTGTTTAGGCCTAATACTAATATTGTCATTTTATCTCGCTTTACTTTTATCAAATCTGACAAATTGTGCAGCATTCCCATTTTTATTTTATTCTTTATTTTATATTTTCTTTTTTTTTTTGTGGTTCGCAATTTGAACGCGAAGGAAAATTTGTATAATGTTTTGCCAAGCCATTGATTGCTATGGCAACGAAATTTGGACATCGATTTATTATAAATATATATATATATATATTTAAGGTCCACAGTTGTCCTTCGAAACTGAAGGCTCGACTTGAGTCAAGGTCATTGAGTTTGTTTATTGCAATTTATTCCAAGTTAGTAATTGAGAGAAAAGTTAAATTGGGATCAGAGATGGCTCCTTCTGCCTGTTCTATGCTTGTGCACAACTCCCTGATACACCTTTTACCCTAGGGGTCCAGAGAATAACAAGAAAGAAAGAAACCATTCCCTGGCATACCTCAGCCCACCTGCTGATACTTTAAATAAATTTAAAAAAAAAATCCACCGATCTAAGTGATATTCATATGTAATTGTCCAATCTTCGTAATTTTTCATGCATCGTTAAGTTAAAGGTTCCACACGTAGCCGATTACCGTAAAAAAGTTTGGGCAAATAACAAATCTTTATTTATTATTTATTAATCACTGCTTTGAACTGATTATTCCACATCTGTGTATTTACATATTGTACGCGATGTCCTTGAAAATGTGGAAGTTGATGCTCAGTGTTTATAAGGATAACATTTAAAAATAAAGAGGAAATCAATCTAATAATCAGAATTATTGTGGTATCTGTAAGTTATCCGTAATTCGAAAAATTTGTAAAGAATTGATATGCTATTTATACTGATTTCTGAATGTGTTTTTACGTGCAAAATCACTTTGTTAATCCTCAAACTTAACCGTCTGGGACTTTCAAACCAAAAATATAATTCTTTGGATCTGAAAATATTGAACTTTTAGAACCCAGAAAGTTTATTTGGATGCTTTGTCTGTAAGTCTGTTCAAGTTACTTCCGGAATTCCAGGAAGAGATTACATTTTCTCTGTTATAAGTCACTCTCGAACGCCGATGTATGTAAAAGTTTTCCAGTCATCTACTAAACTTTTACTGGCCTTATAACTATTTTTTCGATCGCATTGAACTAGGTATTGATGATTTAAGAATTCCTTTAGATCCCAAGCTTAAGTTTAACAATAATATTTTTCTTCTGCTAATCGAGTCTTTCGTTTGATGGAACACAATCAAAAGAATTTGATGAATAATATATCACTGCGTCAGATTCTTAAAAATTTATTTTTTCAGGATAAGACAGACCCCGTATAAAAACCATATCTATTAATAATATAAGCCTACCTACTAACCGTTATAGACTTTTATTAATAAATCTTCCTTCTTTTTTCGGGCCATATAATAATGCTTTCTGTAATCTTCTTACATAAATAAAATAACATAAAATAAATTGTGAAATTGGTTCTTATGGGTTAACCAGCTAACTTAAGATGCAGTCCCGATAAAAATACAATTTAGTTTATGTAATGTATTTCGTTTCATTTTTTTTAACTCGCTTGTGTGTTTTTTTCCCACGCAAAAAAATGTTATTTGGTAGATTGTGAAACAAATGAAATGCTTGAAGCATCTTAACAAATATTATTTCTTGTGCTATGAACTCAAAATCTAAAATCGCGTCAGCCGCAAACATTGGTAATTGTTTAAATTATTGATAAAAATTTAAAAAAAAAAATTCTGTATGGATTTATAGGAGGCAAACACAGACATGTCCGGCGGCGAATGGTTAGCAGCTTGTCATTCCAATTGGTTCGGCGAGTTGTTGCCAAAGATGTTCGTTCAGCTGCAAATAGTCTATGGCAGAAGGGTGCCACATCGCTCTGGCAGAGCAACTGGCACGTGTTTACACATGTCTGGCAGCACAAATGTCGAAATTTCGACCATATTCGACCAGTGTGTAAACATATTTTCACAATAAATCCGAAGTAAACACAGGACAAATATATATATTATATTTATTCATTTTGCAAAATTTTATTTAACATTAATAAGTTTAAACAATTACTTAGCAATCTAGAAAATTAGCTGCCATTAAAAGTTCTAAGGCAATTTCGGGTGCAATCGGGAATTCGGGTATTTCAGTTGAACTGTTGGTATATCGAACTTTATAAGTGAAATACATGCACACCTTCTGTAAAACGTGCGATCTGAAAAGAAAAAACATAAAAATAAATATACATATATACAATATGATCTATTGAAAGGTTGCTTAAGCTGTATGAACCTTTTTGTGAACTATATCAAAATACAAGATTTACTTCAGTACAATTATTTTGCTTAAATGTATTGTCTCTAATAAGATAATCTTAAATGAACAACATCTTTCTGTTTGCAAGATTTACTGACTTAACTTATAGTTAGCAGTTCAATGAGTTATAAAATAGGTTGCATATAAAATACACGACAAATGTGTCTGATTGATAACTTGATAACCTTATGTAGCCCTTAGAAGAAAAGCGTTATAAAATACGATTAGATGTGCATACCATTTTTGGCATAATTATGGGGATTTTTATGTTTTACCAGCAATATATATATTCTGAAGTTTAGAGTAAAGTTGCAAAAAAATAGAAAAATTAATTTCGAAATATGCTTATTTAAACAATAATTAATTTGTTTGAGTTTAAACAGGCTGCTCTGTTTTGCGGGTAAGCTTTTATTTTATGCTTTTTCTTAAGGATATATATATACAATAAATACTAAAACAGTTGACAAAAAACAGAGATATAAATAAATATATACATATAAACATATTTATGTATATATATATATATATATATATAGATGTTCTTGCTTTTCAGCAAGTTCACACGTTTGTATATATGTATGTATATGCATATGACATTTGCAAAACATGCATGCATACATACATTTGTGCATGTGCAATACATATACGTTGGTAATTCCTTGACCGGTCATTAGGTCACACTTGAGTTGGATTAAAACTGTGTGCAATTGGTAGCCATTGTCATGTAAAAACTTACGGAATTTCGCGAAAGTGTACTTCATTTGCCTCGTTTTCCGCAAATTGTCCTGGGCCAGATAACATTGCCTTAATTGTGCCAGAGGTGAGAGCATGTTCGCGTTTTACAATAAATTCGTGGCCGTCTGAAGAAATTAGTTTGACGTACATGGCATCTGGCCCCTCACAACCGCCATAGATCTTGTCACTGCGCTGCTCATCCATTGCTATCATCTGGAAAATGCACCGCCTACATTATTTCGTATTATCCTCCATTTTATTTATTTTTTGTCTTACTTGCCAAAAAGAATCAGTCTGTGACAACACTAAAATCTTACTTATACAATTTAGTGTTGGTGAATGGATGCAATACCAAACTAAGTATTTTTTTTTTCTTTAAGTCAAGCTATCGTGTAAATTGCACCATGAAATCGATAGAAAAATTAATCGATTTATAAATTTAATTGTCTTAATTTATATTTGTATTTAGTTTATTGTGTTATTACATATATATTACTCACAATCGCCAGGCGAATGTCGCTCCAATGCCGTTTTATACAATTTCAGTATTTTCAAAGAGGCATATATTTTGTTTGTATCGATAAGTACCTAAAATATTAATCGCTTAATATTAATAAGCAAATATGTAAATGATGTACATAATGTAGTATATAAATATCTAAGCAGAACAAAAATGTTTTAGGAATGATTCTATTATTAAAAGTATGTAGATAGATGCAAATGAGCAGATCGCCGGTATACCGAGGGGCGCGGCTAAAGCATTGTTTTCATCACCCAACTTTTATAGTACTAAATTTGCGTGGGGAAAACCGGAAAAATATGTCTAATTTTATTACAACTGTTTACACTTTCTTGCTATATTATGTCTTCAACAATGCTAAATAGTCCGCTAAAATATTAATAAGGACGTTATCCATATGTTTTGCCTATTGTATGTATGTAAGCTCCTTTTTTAATTTTGTAATGAGTCCATAGTTCGTTGACACTGATGAACTCTCGCCAAATATAGAAAAAGCTCAGATCACCAACATATCCAAAAACAAACATTTCACAACACTCTCGGAAATGCTTGCCGCTCAGAGTTACAAAATCCCATTCATGCATTTTTATTGGCTATAAATTTTAACCAATTGATTTGAATAACATTTGATGACTAGCTTTCAAGGAGTGGGAATAAAAGACTCGCACAAACCATATTTAACAGTAGAGCACTATAAACTATAAACAAAAATTGCATATTTAATAGTTCCCAGTTGGCAGTTTGACATTTATTATTAAAAATAAACAATGATTCAATTTATTAGATTTTTAGAAGAAATAATTTCGACTTTATTGGGGGCTACGACGTGAAAAGAACAATCATTATTTTTTTTTTAAACTTAATTTTGTTGTTCTCGTTTTTATTTTGACGCAACGTTCGACGACACATTTTAGTTCTCATCCACCTCAGCCTCCTGCTCCTCCTCGAATTCAGCGTCCTCATCGGCGGTTGCCTCCTGGTATTGCTGGTATTCAGACACCAAGTCGTTCATGTTGCTCTCTGCCTCAGTGAACTCCATCTCATCCATACCCTCGCCAGTGTACCAATGCAAGAAAGCCTTGCGACGGAACATAGCGGTAAACTGCTCAGAGATACGCTTGAACAGCTCCTGGATGGCGGTCGAGTTACCAATGAAGGTAGCCGACATTTTCAGACCACGGGGCGGGATGTCGCACACAGCGGTCTTCACATTGTTGGGGATCCATTCAACAAAGTATGAGCTGTTCTTGTTCTGGATGTTCAGCATCTGTTCGTCGACCTCCTTCATGGACATGCGGCCGCGGAAGATGGCAGCGACGGTCAGATAACGTCCATGGCGAGGATCGCATGCGGCCATCATGTTCTTGGCATCGAACATCTGTTGAGTCAACTCGGGCACGGTCAGTGCACGATATTGCTGGGAGCCACGGGATGTCAGGGGCGCAAAGCCAGGCATGAAGAAATGCAGACGTGGGAATGGAACCATGTTGACTGCCAGTTTGCGGAGATCAGCATTCAGTTGGCCAGGGAAGCGGAGGCAAGTGGTGACGCCAGACATTGTCAGAGAGACGAGATGGTTCAAGTCACCGTATGTTGGGGTCGTCAGCTTGAGTGTACGGAAGCAGATATCGTAGAGGGCCTCATTATCGATACAGTAGGTCTCGTCTGTGTTCTCGACCAGCTGATGGACCGACAGCGTTGCATTGTAGGGCTCCACAACGGTGTCCGATACCTTTGGCGAGGGCACAACCGAGTATGTGTTCATGATTCTGTCGGGGTATTCCTCACGGATCTTGGAAATGAGCAGGGTACCCATGCCGGAACCGGTGCCGCCGCCCAGGGAGTGTGTTAGCTGGAAGCCTTGCAGGCAATCGCACGATTCAGCCTCTTTGCGCACAACATCGAGCACCGAATCAACAAGCTCAGCGCCCTCTGTGTAATGGCCCTTGGCCCAGTTGTTGCCAGCACCAGACTGGCCGAACACAAAGTTATCGGGTCTGAAGATCTGTCCGAATGGCCCCGAGCGCACCGAGTCCATGGTGCCAGGCTCCAGATCAACTAGGACAGCACGGGGCACATATTTGCCACCGGAAGCCTCATTGTAGTACACATTGATGCGTTCCAGCTGCAGATCGCTGTCACCATGGTAAGCGCCGGTCGCATCGATGCCATGCTCATCGGAAATTATTTCCCAGAACTGCAATGAAAGCAAATGAAAATAAAAATTTACAATTGCAATCTTTTTATAATTTTGTCCTGTGAGTGAATGTAATGCGGGATGATTATTTCTGCATATGCGCAGAAACTTGGAATGTATTCGTCGAAATCGACAGGGTCGAATCGATAGATATCATATATTGTTCGAGATATAGATGCTAATATAACTACATAAATGTATTACTGTTTCACAGCAAGACCTGAAACAGGAGACAACCTGAAATAATGCTGAACATTGATTCCTTCTCTTATAAATAGTTCACAATAACTAAACCAACTTTTTAATCAACTCATTCATTAATAAAAATAGAGTCTTAGTGGCATTCTTTAGTGCATAACTTAGTGTTTATATCATACATATTTATCAGTAATTGTTTACTGCGATAACGTTATTTGAAAAAAATTGATTTTCTTTTTGTTTTCGTATAAATGTGTAGCTTATATTTAGCAAAACTCATATTTCCATCACATAAATCGATTTATCGACTTTAACTTGTCAGAAAAATTATCATAATCAGCATGAGCTGAGCTAGATATATGTATGTATATATATTTTATATGGTTTTTTTTTTCATTTCTACAGGAAACCGATGTGACCATTGAAGGACAGACAAATAAAAGAAAGCTTTATATAGAAGTAGGCGATGAGTGAGTGAACATTAAGGTGGGCTTCAATGTGAGACGACAACAACGGAAACATTGTCATCATCATGGCTGTTGGCTGTCTCACCCCAACTAGGCGTGGGTTGATTTACAATATAACACCAGCTGTCCACCTTAACTGTTTTGCTTGATACATGAATGTAGGTAGGTAGTTAGGTAGGCAGTGGGTAGGTAGATAGGTAGGTATGCAGTTAAGCAGACTGCTACCCACGCACTTTGAGCACCGTCGTCGTCATCATCAACAGCAAACCAACAGCTGCTGCTGCTGCCTACCTTAAATTTAAGCCTGTACATATATGTACATGTAGTGTGCACGTAGAGCTCGCTCGCTTACATCATCAGCAGAGATAGCGACAAATATCATCCCACACTCGAGAGTCGAGCGAGAAAAATAAATGCGAGGGGCGTTAGCCGACGAGGCCAAGCTTACGTTTAATTCGATGTCTGCCATCCGACCATATGGCACTAGAAAAGTGCTTTTTGGGGGCATTACGTCATTGTTGAGCGTTAGATTTTTGACTTGTTTATGTCGAATAAACAATTAAAACATTTCTACCTCAAAAAAAAAAAAAAAAGAAACAATAAAAAAAATAAAACCACAAATTCATGAAGTTGCCATGAGACCACAAAATAACCATCGCCAAAAAATAAATAACAACAAGCCAATTCACAGAAGGTGTGTCTGTCTGTCTGCTCATGCTATGTACATTAAAGCATGTATTTGTAATGTATGTAGTTGTGAGAGAGAGCATCGATGCACAAAACTATGTTGCAGCTGCTGTTCATGTAAATGGGGGTAGTTTCTTTACGTGTGTATTCAAAAGAGGACAACAAAGGCTCTATTGATTTGCCTGAAAGGACGATGTCGGCGATGACTCAGCCTTTTCTCCGTTCGGAATGGGAGGCTTTGCCTGCCGGTGTGGCCTGCGAACGAGAGTTGTTCACGAGCATGCTCGTGAAAAGTGGCAACACCGCGCCTTTGGGTGTGTCATATGTATAGAAAGAAGTAGCTACTTGGTATGGTACTTGGTATTAGTGCATATCGGTATATATAGCGGTATTTGTGTGAAGAACAAGCGTTGTGCTTGTTCTCATTTCGCATTTGCTTGATTTTCATTAAATATGCCTTTTTAGAGATTGTTTCTTCATTTATCAACATCAAATAGCAGAAAGCAATAAAAAAAAACACCGGTTATTCAAAGCTATACAAACATCTGTAAACTAGTCAATAAATAAATAAATATATATGTATGCACACACACACTCACACACATCTGAACTATCCCTAAACGCATGTATATATGAATATGTATGCATGTTTCGTGTCATTGCGAACCGGTCGACAACCGGTTCAGCCATTTTAGGTAAAATGACATCATATTTTCTCTTCAGCAAAACTCCGTCAGAAGTCAGTTCAAGCAAATTGAACACAAAGTGAAACACGTATGCACACATTCCCGTTTGTATGTGTATGCAAGAAAAATCAATTTAAAAAATATGTGGATACCTTTCACCAATTATAAGCATCCACATAAATGAATGTTATCTTACAAACATACAAGTAGCACACATACATACTTATGCATGTACTAACCGAAGCGACTTTCTCATTGGATGAAAAATGAGAGCTTTGCAGCAAAGCTGACTCATTCATATGTATATGCATACATAGATTCATATGTACATACATACACAGAAGTAAATCTGTATGCATAGAAACATATGTATACGAAAAGACAAAATGCATTCGATTTTATGAGCACAAACATGTAAAATGCAGGCACACCCTAAAATTATGGATTAAGTTGTCGATTATGTATACACAAATGGAAAAACGGCATGAGATACTTATACATATATATATACATAAATTTATACATTTATATATATACGCATGCATGCATACAGAATTCATATTCGTACATTTGTATGTGTACATTATGCGGTATAGAAATGTGTGCGCAAAAGCCGGTGTCCTCAATAAATTTGCCACATGGCAGTGTAAAAAAAATGACGCCATATTGTCTAGTAACTGTACTTCATTCCTATTTTTAACTCAATAAGGCCTAGATTTATGAGAGTAATCAATACATACCTTGGCTCCAATTTGGTTGCCGCACTGACCAGCTTGGATGTGTACAATTTCACGCATTTTATTTTTTTTTTAATATATATGAACTTTAAGCTTAACAAATATTTCCTGCTTGTAGTCAACAAACACACTTCTTTCCGCTTCACACGACGAATACTGTCTGACTTCACCAATGAAACCGGCAGTATAATATAACATAGAAAAGCAGTGTGACCGTTCTGCATTTATGCAGAAAAGACCAATTGCAAAAAGCTTAGGGCAAAGGGATACAATTTTCAGTACCTAGTATTTAACTCAATTGAAAAAACCAACTTTTTTTCTAGCCTTACATTAAAAAATAAGAGCATTAATGAATATAACCGTATCTGACCACTTGCACATCTAGGGTATAAAACTATGTAAAACTCGATCGCATTTTTTGAATTTGTATCATGTTGTCACAACACATTTTCAAGTCAAAATTCTTTAACAAATTCTTAAAGATTCTCAAAACCACCCACAGCTATAACTTGTAAAAAAGTAAAAAACGTACAATTTTGTTACCCCTTAAGCGGGTTTATTTAATATTTAAATGATCTGATAAATGTTATGCTGTATTATGTATATCAAGTGTGTTTTTTTTTTGCATATTGTCAAAATTTTGTATAATCTAATCAATGGACTTCATCTTGCACAAATGATTAATGGGTATCATTTTGACTTCATCGTTTATCTTACAAACCAGAACATCACCCTCCTGCTTGGACAAAACTTTACCCACAGATTCTCTTTCCTCCCCATAGATAACCTTGAATTCATCACCACTGTTGGGTGGAACAGGAGCTAGATGCTCACTAACAATCGATACGCTACGATCCTCCTGGCGAAGAAATACGGAACAAACTCCATTCGAGACAGTTCGAATTATGCCTGTCTGTCCAACGAGATCCGTATCGTCGTGGGTGTGAATGCGCACCTCAATGTCTGTGGTACACCAATCGCCCATGGAGGAGTCCAGACTGGCTCCCGGCGTTTGTGGGTTGTATGGGGATTGTGGTACACCACCTGGTGTATTGGGTGAATATGTCGATGGCGATGGTGTATTCATATAGCCAACTGGATATGGCGATGGTGCTGGACTGGGACTCGGATTGAATGGACTATAGCTGCGATCCGAGCCGTAGAGCGTACCTGGCGTTTGCGGTGCAAATTGTGATGACATTTGATAGCCCGGAGTGCCTAAGTAAATAGTACAGTCAAATATTGCAACTACAGTAAGTGAATGTTAAGTATCATACTTGGATTGTATCCTGGACTGGGACTCGGCTCCTCCAGCGAATAATCGAAATCTGTATTCCTTGCTGGCGTTGTATTTGCCGTCGGATCCCATGCGCCATGTCTTGGTGTCATGCTGCCATCATGCGATGGCGTCATTGTGCCATAAGGCGTACGTGTATCCGTATCCCAATTGGGTGTCTGACTGCCAACCAATGGAGTTTTTGAGCCAGCAGCAGTGTAACTGGGAGTTTGTGCTCCATAACCCGGAGTGCGTGCTGGAGTGCGTCCATATGTGGATACGCTGCCCTCCTTGCCGGGCTCACCGACAATCACAATGTGATTACGATCGACAGAAATCGTTTGACACGATGTATGCAATTCAACGCGAGCTGTGCTCTCAGTTGCATCCTTAACAATGCCAACGGCACCTAAAAATTCATATTAAAATTTGGAGGAGCTATATTAAAACAATGACTTTTACCTTTGTAAGGACCACCACAAATCTTGATAGTCTTGCCCAAAAGTTCGCGATCGCGCGTAACTCGAAAGCCACCTCGTCCACCTCGCGATCCACCACGAGCGCCACGCCCACCAGACGGATGCATTGGTGATTGTATACGCGGTGACATGAATCCCAACCCACCCAAGGTGTTAGCATTGCTGACATTCGTCTTGCTGCCACCAGCGAGCTGCAAATGACGCGTCTTACAGACGAATATGCCTCCATTTTCCGTATACATACGGCAATGAAGAAATGCCAGACTACGATACAAATGTTTGATTTCTCCTGAGCGTCCCTGTAAAAACACACAAATTAACGATTATAATACCGTCTGCCATATATATTGTAATATAAATGTTTACGGCATGGGGTCCTTCCATAACTTTAACAATATCTCGTCGGCGAATTTGATTTTGATCGGCATCCAGAGCAACAGTATTCTGATTTTCTCGTCGCTTGTGCAGAGCTGTTGGCTTGCACTCAATACATTTGCCATTCATTCCCAGAACATGAAAGTTCTCACGCTCCAAACGCACTATGACGCCAACATTTTGCGAACTGAGAAAGTTCACATTAGTTGAAATATAAGAAACGAAATCCAGTTGATAACTACTCACTCAAGTTGCACAAGATCTCCCCATTGAAACTGACCCAGACAATCTACGCCCGTTGCTACATCTGAGCATAATTGCAAGTCTCGTGGCAATACCTCAAGTTCATGGTTGGTCAAGTCGGAGACGAGTACAACTCGCTGTGGCTCCACGCGAATGATGAGTCCAGTTTCTCCTTCATATCGTCCAGCTAAGACTCTTGCATGGTCGCCAGTTTTAAAGTATTTACGCAATTCGCTAGCTTTAAAAATGAGAGGATCCTAAAAGTAAACACAGTTATTAAACTTGTAATTAATAAGCTCAAATATTAATACCAATGTACCTTTAAATCTTGATGCTTTGGCATAACTGTAATCATTGTGCCATCAATTGCCACAATTTTGGCCTGCAAGTTTTCCAAATCACCCACACAAACTTCAACATTATCGCCCATCGAAAATGAATGAGCAGCAGTTGGATCATCTTTAACATTAGCCATTATTTCCAAGTTAACCTCTACAAAATATAAAGAACATGTTTAAATTTCATATTCATATTTGAAGTTATCATCGACTTTACCCTCCGGGGTTTCTTCAAATCGTTCCAATTCGGCAAGAGTAGGTTTTACGCCCTCGGACAAAATTGCAGACATGTTAAAATTTTTATAAAGAAATCCCTTGCGTGAATACCGACTGCCTTCAAACAGCAAAAAATCACCATCCGAGTGAACTTCTCCGCCGATTGCCCTATAAGTATGTAATTTAAATAAGATTTTATGAGGCGTTTTAAATGGATCGCATACCTAACAGCTTCTGGATCAAATGGTTTTGCTGGCGGTCTTCGTTTCTTCTTCCGCTTGGAATCATCAGTCTCCTGAAGTACAAATAATCCATTAGCATATACATAAATTAATCAATGTATTTATTTTATACCGTGGCCGTTGTCCTTAAGGCACCGCGCATTCGAGTGTAGTCGATGCGAGGAAGCAGCTTGAGATGCACTTGATTTTGTGCCAAGTCCACATAATCCACTTGAGCAATATCATCTTTGTACAAGCCACGCTTCAAGCGCACCCACTGCTTAAGCTTCAGGCCAACTTGTTCTTTAACGACTTTAAGCACATCTGTCATTTCTTTTATGGGCACCATTTCCTGCTTCCATTTGCCCATACGCAAATTACCCACATTGTCAATGGCGGTCTTAACATGCGTCTGCTTATATGCCTCCAGATAGATATATCCCTTCACTCCTTCGGGTGCAATGATTGATTTGATTTGCAACGGATCGTCGGTGTTTAAGTATGTTAGGAACTTTCTCATCAGCAGCAGTGCAGTCGCCTTCTCTTCACCAATTCGACACTTTACCATCCACAAATTAGGGTCCCTTTGTTAAGGATTTGGAATATGAGTAACTTTATAAGGTAATTATGAGGATTACTTACTTGATGCCTGGTAAAAGAGTTTGTTGCGTGATCTCGTCAGACATTTCTTCGCCACCATCACCAAAGTGACGCTTAACCATTGATTCGTCAGCATATTTCTTTCTTAGATATTCTTCAATTTCATCTTCCTTTTGAGTGCTATACAAGTTACAAATTCAATTAATAAAAATTAACTTTTTTTTTAAACCGTACAACACTTACTCCCACAAATTGGTGCCTCTTCTTCTGATTTCAATATCTCTGGCGGTTGGGCCCAGTTCATCAATTTCATTGCCAACTATGCCAATCTCGTTAGCACCCTCCTCACCCTCATCATCTTCATCCACCTCGTCATCCACTTCAGCTTCATCAATAATAAAGCCACCAAAGCGCTCTTTCTTCTTCTTCTTTCTCGGATGATCATCCTCGTTCTCTTCCTCCTCATATTCTTCAGAGTCTATGTCCTCGCCATACGCGTCTTCGTCCTCAGAGTCCTCGGATTTTCGACGGTGTGCACTGCGTCCACCTTGAGGTTGTGGGGAATCAGATCCTGATCCCGAATGCACGGATTGGGAACGGGATCGGGAAGAACGAGATCTGGATCGGGAGACCGATCTTGACCTTGAGCGAAAACCGGACTTGGACCGAACACTTTGCTGCGACTTGTTTGATATCGATCCATCTTCGGATCCACTGTCTGACATATTGCTGACTTCAGAGTCCGACATTTTTTGTTCTGTAGACGTGTACAAATAGTAGGCAAATGGTTTTGGTACACCAATTAAAATGTTGCTTAATGCGTTCTCACTTATGCAATGCTATTCACTGTACTCACAAAATTGCTTGTAAGCTATTTACAAGATCTACCATCTGCATGAAATTTTAATATTTCCTAAATTCAACACACATTTAATAGGGTTGCTCTTTAAATCGACGCTTAGTTATGGCCATTGGGAAAAGGAAAATATGCATTCACATTAGAAATGTTGATATCGAATATTCTTATCGATAACTCGAGCAATCGGAAGACACCGATATTTTCGGAAAGAATTCATCCGTTCTCATGTTTCAAAAAAAAAAAACACAAAAAAATTAAAAAACACAATTAAAATATTTTGAACTATCTCTTTGTGTTAATTTAACTCGTTTTCTTGTCTCCCGCACTGGAACCAATACTCGAAAACATCATACTAATATATGATGATTTTATTTATGAAGCTGGCCTTAAAGCAAGCACTTAAAACAGACACGATTAAGAGGCGATCCGAAGATTATTTCTCTTTAAATTAACAATTGGTTAAGAGTTAATTGGTAAAACTTTATTTAAATAAATATCTAAATAAATACCTTTAACTCGAACACTCGAAAATTGTGGCAGTGCTCAATGTAAATTTGTGACGTCACTTCTATCTTCTTCATTCGTTTTGTGTGAATGCCCAAAGACCAGTAAAATATACAACAGACAGACACTCCTATGAATAGAATCATTTAAGAAGAAGAAGAACTTGTAAGAGGAATTAATTACTGTTTTCAAATCTTACGATTATTAAATAACTAAATAGTGCTGAGCGCACAGTTGATATAAAATTCACTTGCTGTGTGTGCAAATGTATGATATACACAGGAGTTTTAACTAACTTGCCAGGGCACATATATATTTAAAGCGAGCGCATATTGCAATATTCAAGTTTCATATATACATATGTGTATGTATGTGTTTGTCCATATGTATATAAAAATGTATATTAAAGTAGCTCAATACGACGTACATAACTCTCATAGAATCCGACAAACAGATTAATCGATCACTGAGTTTGAGACAGGCCTCATTGCAGGATTTCAGAGTGCAAGTCCAGGTGGTATAGAATAAACTTATGGGTAATGGAATATATATACGGGTAATAACCCATGTAAATGCCTAAAAATAACCAAAGTCTGGCTTGCATAAATTTAATAGGTGGTGAATTCATATATAAAATCGCCAGTAGTGCGATATTATTTGAAACATGAACACTGCGGAAGGCAACCAAAGCAATCAGCCGCATAAGAGCAATGAGTGTAAGTAATTAGCACCAACTTTGGATCATTTTTAATTGTCTAGTAAATTTGCACTAATTTTGAAAATCTTAGCCCATTCGGAAGATTATGTGCTTCATGTGCATATGCCCAACAAAAGTTTCAAATCGATTGCGTTTAATAAAAATGAAACGGTATTCCACATAATTAAAAAAACCGTCGAGGAGTTTGGAAAAGATGGTCAACCACCTCCGAGCATTCAGCGTTATGCATGTCGCATGTTAAATGTGATTACCAAAGAAGTATGTTGTCAAATAAATCCAGGAATTATTACTTATAGTATTTTTTGTCATTAGGTACTATGGTTAGCGCGGACAACGTTTATGGACAAGGTGTTGTCGCACATACTCTCACCGGGATGCTCCAATATCGACTGTCCCAACAACGATCCGATAAAAGCAAACCTAGCAGAATGCAAGGGCACGCATCAAGGACGGCGATCTGTGACCACAAGAGTGTGGCGTGTGGAGCTGCGAGTACGCTATGTGCCCCACAGGATTCAAGATCTCTTCGACGAAGACAAGACAACTTGCTTTTATTATTTTGATCAGGTGAAAATTAAACTAAATTAAATTTCGATAACCAGTAACCAAAATGTGGTATTTAGGTAAAGGACGATTATATTCAAGCGAATCTGACCGCTGTTGACGCCGATTTAGCCGTTCAACTTTGCTGTTTGGGCATACGTCATTATTTCAAAAATATAACGCTTAAGGCGCCCGATAAGAAGCAACACATCGATTATATAGAGAAAGAAATTGGATTTAAATGTTTTATTCCGCAATCTGTGATAAGCACAACAAAACCAAAGAATCTAAAGAAAATGATCCAAGTTGGATACAAAAAGGTCTACAATTACAATGACATTGAGTACTTGACAAAGTATGTATTCATATTCCTTAACTCCTTCAATTTAATCTCTAATTTGAAAATATGTCGAAAACAGGTTTTTCCAACTGATGAAAAACTCTTTCCTAACCGATTTTGAACAATTTTCGGTTACCTTGAGCTCGGCTTGGAACATATCTGGAATCCTACACGTTGGTCCGCACATTGGTAATAATTTGATATTCTCATGCTTCTCATCAATTTAAAACTAATGGTTATTTTAATGCATAGGAATCTCTTACCAGACACATCCTCAAGCCAGTTTAAGGAATGTAGCTCAGTTTAAGGATGTTGTTGCTATTAAAACCTGCGCTCTCCCAAAGGAAAAATTGCTCATCGAAGCGGAGCAACAAAATTTAAATTGCAATTGTCAAAAGATCAAAACGCAGATTAAAATTTCTGCATCGAATATTGCGGAACCATTAATAATAACATGCAACGGGGTTAACGTAAGTATAATATATAAATATTTTTTTTGCACCATGCATTCTAACGGTAATTGTGAAACATTTTACAGACTGCTGAGAGCATTGCTGATCTTATTGATGGCTATTGCCGACTATTAACGAAAGATCTGGGATTTACAATATGGCAACGCGAATCAAGTTTAAAAAATGCTGATAGCTCCACAAAAACAACCAACGATCAACCAACTACGTCATCCCCTGGTAAAAGTAAACCCATGCTAACAGATGATTACGCTGAAATTGGTTTATTAGAAGGTGAAGGGGATTATTCCACACCCACAGGTAAGCAAAGGATTCATCATCTTATTGAACCTTAAATTCCTTTAGTAATTTTGTCTTAAATCTTTTTTTAGTGCGCAATTACGAGCTGGATCGATCTCAAATAGTACTTAGTGCGAAAATCGGTGTTGGACAATTTGGAGACGTTTATGTTGGATCGTACACAATACCAATATCAGCTAAAAAGATTAAGGCAAATGAGAGTGATCAAAGCAATAGCGATGCCAAATTTGATGTCATTCAGGTTGCTGTAAAAACCTGTAAAGCCAATGACGACCCAGAAAAGACAGAAAACTTTCTTGCCGAAGCATGTAAATGAGTTAAAGTGAAAATAATTTATTCTGTATTCATTTCGAACCCGCTTATTTCCAGATATAATGCAAAAATTCGATCATCCGCACATCATAAGATTGATTGGTATTTGCAGTATTATGCCCATTTGGATAGTGATGGAATTGGCCAAGCTCGGCGAGTTGCGTGCGTACTTAAAGACAAACAGTGAGAGGTATGTACTAAGTATGATTCTAATCAATACTATTTGTAATTATTTTTAAATGGCTGTGCTTTTGACAGATTGACACACGGAGTTCTACTTAAATATTGTTATCAGTTGGCAACGGCACTCAGCTACTTGGAATCGAAGAAGTTTGTTCACAGAGACATTGCAGCGCGAAATGTTCTTGTGAGCACGCCTACTTGTGTCAAGGTTAGAAAGTAGAATAGAAAATTAATATATACTTAATATTAACATTTATACATTTTCAGTTGGCTGATTTTGGTCTGTCGCGCTGGGTTTCTGATCAATCGTATTATCACTCAACACCCACAGGTTAGAAAATCGTCTTAGCCGAACCTCAATCAATTCGAACTTCATAAATTTGTGATTGCAGTTGCGCTCCCCATCAAATGGATGTCACCCGAGTCAATAAATTTTCGTCGATTTACGACTGCTAGTGATGTCTGGATGTTTGGTTGGTGAAATATTGACGACAATTATAAATATTACTGCCTGACCATATACCATTTATCTGCCATTAGGTGTTTGCATTTGGGAGATTCTGATGCTGGGCGTCAAACCCTTTCAAGGCGTGAAAAACAGTGATGTTATCACAAAGCTGGAGAATGGAGAGAGGTTGCCTTTGCCACCTAATTGTCCGCCCAGATTATACTCACTGATGTCACAGTGTTGGGCCTACGAACCGCTGAAGAGGCCGAACTTTAAACGTATTAAGGAAACACTTTAGTATGTTAAAAAACGAGATTAGTGCTGAATAAGATTTTAATTGCTGTAATTTATAAATTCTAGTGAAATTTTATTGGAAGATAGCATCAGTTCGTCCGAAACTATGAGGCGAGAGCACCGTCGTGTTGCAGGTATTTCTTGGCTAGGCGGCGAGGACAACGACATTCCTCCATTAAAGCCATCTCGAACAGTAAATGATTCTGGTAATAATTTGGTAATAGTATATGAAACACAAAATTGTTAAAATTTGTTCAATGGTTGATTGCAGATATCCCAAGCTTAATGAATGTCAACGAAGAAAATAGGACTTTACCGCAGACCTATATTGTTGCCGAAAGTCCAACGGTCCTTGCTCGACTAATGATGGAGAATCAAAAGCGCGGCATAAATCCGGCGGCCTACACGACCCCAGCTTCGGTATTTAATACTTTAGCCGTAGGAATCGATGTCACTAAATCGAATCATTCGCTTAAAACAACTAAACTCCCTGCAGCCGAGCTCCTTAAACTTGATCCTGTCGCTGATTCAGAGAAACAGCAAAACAAATTTCCAACCAATAGCCCCTCTTCTCAAAATCTTAATCCATCTACATCATCATCTGTTAGTAGTTCATTTGATTCGACTTCTATGCCAGCTAATTTCCATCCCAAGAATATTAAGCCTCAGGTGTCTGGATTATCGTCCGAGCATTTGCCACTTAAAAATAATTTCATTATCTGTGCACCACATACGGAAAATGACTTTCATATGGATCACATGCAGGGATCAACTGCACGGCTTCCTACAGGCTACAGTTTATATGGTAGCCTGGAAAGGCACCAGGTACCACCAATGGAGAAGGCTTTGCACTCAAAGGGTGGCAGTTTGGAGCGTCATCAATCTTTAATGGCAGCTCAAAATATGATATTCCATAAGCCACCCCCCAATTTATCGGATCGCTCCAGGAGCATAGAACGCAAAGGCATATTCCACACATATCGTCAACAAATGAAGGCATCAATCGAATGCGAATCTCTGCCAGAAGAAATATATGACTTTGGCGGCGTTGGCCTTAAAACATGTGTGTCTGTAAAAAAGAATAGCGAAGCCAGTGCAATTCTACATCCATCCACAATGAGTTCGTATCAAACAGCGGCAGAAGTGCAGCAAACCAACTTTGGCATAGAATACGCAATGCACGACACAGATGATATTCCACGCAAATGGGAGCGCCAATGGACAACCCTTCCTCCCCAGCTCCAGGTTGAACTCAAGGACGAAATTTTGGAAGGAGCCACTTGCATGCAACTAAACACTGATGTGGCAAATCAGGTTTGACTGGACTGGATGACACATGACAACGGGACGCCTTATTTCCTTTTCCTTTTCGTTTTATATTCTTTTCATTATTTGATCATTTACAGTTTAAGTTATTTTTTAAGATGTCGAAGTTTTCCGCAGTCACTTATGATAAATTACTATGTCCATTTATAGAGCATTCCCCAACCAATTAGCGAAAAACTATGGCAACAACGCAAGGACAGCAATAGCGATGGTGAATGGCTGTATCAAGAGGAATTGGTCGTAAGTTGATAATAAAATGAACTGTAAACTATAACTATAAACCACTATAATATTGGAATTGCAGAGGAAGCGTTCGAGCCCAACACCAGCCGATGTTATGCTAAAACATCAATCGTTTAAATCGGATTCGATATTGGGTGGTCCGACAAGCTTACCTGATTGTTCGAGTGCAAACACGAGGCCAAAGATACCTAATCCAAATGTCTATCCACTTAAGTTAAATAACTCTTCATCTGATTACTTAATGTCGTCTATAGCGGCAGCAGAGGACACTGCAAAGTCTCGAAATGGTGAAAGTCACGATGGAATCCGACCTGTAAATCGTGCAAATGATGAGGTCTACTGTGCTACCACAGCGGTGGTAAAATCAATAATGGTGCTCTCGCAAGGTGTGGAAAAATCACACGTCGATGGCTACTTGAGTTTAGTCAAGAATGTTGGCGTGGAGCTGAGAAATCTACTTAAATCAGTCGATAACATTTCTATATTGTTTCCGCCGCAAGCTTTAAAGTAATATATTGTTGCCTAGCTAAGTTTTGTACATGACTTTTAATGATTTTACTTATGTGTTTTATAGGGAAGTGGAGATGGCGCACAAAGTTCTATCCAAAGACATGCATGAGTTGGTCTCGGCTATGCACTTAGCACATCAATATAGTGATACTACTCTGGATAATGAATATCGCAAGTAAGTAGATCAAAGTAGATCTAATATGAGAGATTCATTTGTTCATATATTTTCTATATTTTGCTTGAAGGAGTATGCTATCTGCTGCACATATCTTGGCCATGGATGCAAAGAATTTATTTGATGTGGTTGATTCAATAAGGAATCGTTATCAAGCGTTCTCAACGAAAAATGTAAACAAGCTTTATCGAAAAGAATCAAGCGGATCATTAATCTGTGAATCCGTTCAATTGTCTGCCGATAACGCTATTGCCGACGAGCCGGTGAACACCATTGGTTGCGGTGTTGCTGACATCAGTCTATATGACAATGAGAATCTACAGCAAAGCTTCAACACACAACATTTACAGACGTCACATAGCAGTGGTATTGTTGGTGACGGAATAACCCAAGGCAGCTTACATAGACCAAATGATATAAGCCATGAATCAAATGAACCCTTGAAAATAATAGAAGACACGTTAAATAATTCAGCTGAACATATGTATTGTAACACATCCGCCTTACATGGCCATGCATAAATTGTAAACTAATAATTTTCCTAAACTATCCTGTGTTTAAATTTCATATAAATAATGTCCACTTCTAAACTTAAACTTAAAAAAAATTGTCATTTTCTGTGTATATAACAAACCAAAATACGTATATGTCATCGAGCTTGTGCTTTTTTCATAAATGCGCAATTCATCTCAAGAACTCATACTTACTTACATATACCACATACATATATTGAATGTTCATAAAATGTGAAGAACATTCAACGTCGGCCGGCCGCAGTAATAATCATTATTACATCGTCAAGTAGTCAAAAATATTTCTAAGATATAAAATATGTTTATGTAATTACAAAAAAAAAAAATTAATAGTAAAAATCTGTGAAACAATTTGTACTTATTTGTAGATACAGATTATTATTAACTAACTAACTTTTACTAATTTATTTTAAAATCTGCCCAAAGCACGATTTCCTCCACTGGAACTAAATTGCTGAGGATTTAAGATTAATAATGATTTTATGGCTACTTCTTCAAACGCATCAGTAGCCTTCCAACTTCAAAGCTCAATGTGTAGTCAAAATTGATAGCTGCTACTTTCTGATTAGAAGGGGTTTTTTGAAAAAAACGTTTGCATACAGAGCTCACTTATTGAAAACTTCCACCAGTTTCCACCGATGTAGGTCACATAAAAGCGCTTATTACGTGTTTTATTGGCAGTTTATTTTTCGAAAAAATATAAATAGCTTTTGTAAAAAAGTTAGCATATCTCTTAAATTGTAACAAGCAACGCTTTTTTAAAATAGGATATGGGTATGCTTGCAGAACTTATTAAGTTAATTAAGGCATCAAATTTGGTATTGGTATTTCGATTAGTAAAAAAATAAATCCCCAGCTTCACAACTATATATTTAATGTATACGGTATAAAAACTACATAAAGACAATTGTTTAACAAATAAATTGTTTACATTATAATGAACGATAGTATGCGTATATTATTGATAGTTGTATTTTTGTAAAGATGAAACAGTTTTTTTCGAGGTGAAAGTGTTTAAGAATATATTGTCCGTTCAATCCATTCCTCTAAGGAAAATGTGGCTGTTTCGTTCTTCTCAGTATCTCTTTCTTTAAATATTTCTGCAAGAATGTCAAGTGTATTAGAAACTATGATAATGTACTTTCTGTTCGTCACTTACCAATATATGTCTTAATCTTCACTGCGCACATGAGAAAATCATCAAATGCAATTTTGCCATCTCTCGATCCATAGCGATGCCCCAATGCATTAAGGACACGATTGTTTAAATGATAGCCTGCTGAATTAAGTGCTTCACGTAGCTGAAATCCCGATATTCTTCCACAGTTCTCGGAATCGTATGTCTTAAAAATCGCTTTCCATTTGGCAATATCCGAAAGCAAGGCCTCAAACTCTTCAAACCCAAGTTTTCCAGATTTATCGGCATCCAACATTGCCACCATTGAACGGCAAACGTCTTTGGAAAAGCCATGAGTCTCATCAACAATGGGAGCTATGAGATGGCGTGTCAAATTTGGTTATTCTTTTCACCTACTCATATAATTAGCATTATTACCTCTTGGCTGCTCATCTATCAGCCTTTTATTCGACTGATCATTCATTCCTAGTTGATCCTCGAATGGGGTACCTTTAAGGAATGGTCCACAGATAAGGGAAAGAATTCCACAGGGATTACCAGCTTCATCTCCAGCACCTGCCTGAGTTTCAAATGCATTGACAGCTTGTTGGCGAGTAAACATTATAGGCTTTGGCAAATCTAAAAAACACAAGGTTTGTTCAGAGTTTGACAAATATGTGCATCTATATAAAAGCACTGTAAACTCACCATCACGCATTGAGTGATCTAAAATTAGTTTTAGTTCCATCCAATCCACTTCCATGTCTTGACCAGCAATGCTGTCAAATAATCGCCGTAAACTTTCTTTTTGTGGATCCATCGGTTTTGGAGTTGGATAACCTGGCACTACCTTTAAAGCCAACAATTAGTTCGAAATAGTGAAGCATTTCAAATTATGTATTTGCACTTACATCATTCGTTTTGTCTCCGTAGCCAACATGATCATCATTCTCTCTATATTAAAGTGAAAAATGAATGATGAAAATGCAATGAATTCTTTTTTTTTTTAAGAATCTGGCATTTTTGAAATTAGTCTGAATTATAATATTTACATACATTTTAGGGAGAAAATTAAAATGTACAAAATATGTTTTCTTGAAAAAATGGATTTGGCATTTAAATTTATTCTACAAATTAAAATAATATTATTTGTTGATGTACATGATATTTTTGTTTAACTTCAAGTAAAAAAAAATTGTAACGGAGCTTTACTTTTTTATTTATTAATTCATAAACACATATAATTTCAAGAAAACATTTTACATCTTAGTAATAAAAAAAAAAAATGTATTAGAATTTGCTTCAAGTAAACACCGAATTCTTAATTAATTATGTTTAAGTATTCAATCAAAATAAAATATATAAATTGTTAGAGCTTTTGGAATACGTATACATTTATTATATTTCTACATACGTTTAAGAAGTATGGATGGGACGGTAAAAATAATACTAAATGGGTATTTTCCCTGTGGGGAAACAAAAGCCAACAAAATGTCAACTGTTTAAACGAATCAAATAGAATTACTCAGTACTCAGTACTTAGCTAGCTACCCACATGATTAAATTTATGATATATTACAAAAAGATGCATTTAGTCACATACCCACAACCCTTGCATAATTGAAAAAGATTGAATAGACTGATTTCAATCTGCAGCTGCATTATATCTAATATACAAACTCTACTGCATTTGCATTGTATACGCACTCCATATTATTTTGAGATTCAGAAAAGACTCGAATGAGAAACTCGCCTTCCTCGTTGGGATCGAATGTTGAAGGCACAATTAGATAGTGACCGGGAGGAAGGTTAAACCGTGCGCATACCTATTTAAACAAGTATAAAGAATCATTCTGATTAAGATCTAGTCAATGGAATTCAACTTACCTCTCGCGTATTAATAAAATGCGGCGATCTTCCAACTGAGGACTTGTATTTAAAGAAACTCAGTCCTTGTGGACGAACTGCAAGTTCGTGATCGTTTAAATTGTAAATTGCAAAGCCAATTGTTAAACATTCCATGCCCTGATTGCGCTTGGATCGACGATTTTTCTGCATTAGTGCCACAATAACTGTACAGTTGCCTTCCTCGTCCTCTTCGTCGGGATCGACCAGAGTAATTATGTACTGAGGATTATGCCAGAAAGTGTCCAGGAAGTTACGGCAACCTCCTGCAGTTACACCAGGAGTCCATTCACCCTCATACATGGACATCTCCCATTTACGTTTGGCACTTTGCTGCTGATCCGATAAAGAATCCGGTGACAAATTGCACAGTTCGACGCGATCGAAGTGACTTAAGAAATCCTGGAATGACATCCAAAACTCGCCATCTCTGTCGAAGTTCAAGCCAATCTCTTGTTTCTGATCTTCGGGTATATAGCGCCACTCCGGCGAACTGTCGCTCCAGGGACCATTCCACTCTGCCTCATTGCCCCATGGATTGCGCATGCGAATCATTGGAATCTTGCCTTGCCGATTTGGTGTCACAATATCAATCATACAAACCTGTCGATAAAGTCAACGATAAAGAACGATTGGGAAAATTTGATCAGACTTAGCAACACAACCTTTGTAATGGAATAGGCATGTCCACGAATTAAGCCTTGTGGTGTCTCAGCTTCTGTCACATTGGGGTCTGCTTCAAGCGAGCATCCCATCATGGAGTTACGTTCGGCAGCCTTCTGTAGTATGCTAAATAGATTGCCTGGCGCTTCCTTCAAATCATACCACTCGCTGACACCACCGGTAAAATCTTCCATGGCCTCGCATGTAGTGCCTCCCTTAAGAGCCTCATAAGATCCATGTAACCTATTTGATATACTCATTAATCAAATAATAATTTCTGTATATATTAGAATTTTACTTGGCGTATGCCTTCTCCAAGAGTGCACTCCAGAATTCATTTTTCTCCGCTGAATGCATATAAAGTAATTCTCCACGGCTGGTAGGCAAACGATCATCAATAATAACGTCGACCCATTTACCTATTATATGTACATAGAGATATACATTTAAATAATTTTAATTTTAAAATGTTTGTGTTAGAATTCAACAAATAAAATAAAAATAAATTGGACACTCTTACAAATCGCAAAACAGCTCTAGAAATAACTGTGTTCCAACTTATATTCTGATAGGAAATCATTATTTTAAATCTTTTACCGTATTGCCAAAAGCGGAAATGAAATATTCCCGCATAGTTCTCTTCAAAACTTTGTTCTGGAGGAATTACACGGAAAAACAAGGAAGATTCCTGTGTAAGATTTGCAGTGGCAGCCAATAACCAACAATCTCCAAGTTCGCCCTGTTGCACATCAAATCTTGAGTAGCCTTCGACAAAGAATTGCGGATTATCAACGATTTCCTTTGAATAGATATACAAATTAAAATCTTTTTTAGCAACAACAGTGTACTTTTGTGAGGTAATTGAAACTCACATGGGGGCGCAACCATTCAATATGGCGATCTGGACGACGCGAAAACATGAGCGACTCGTTGCTAGCCGGAAATAGTGGATCCTCGAACAGCGATCCGTTCATCAGGGAGTTCTTTAGCAGTGTCTCATAATCCTGCACCTCCGAATACGGACCCAGATTGGAACTGGTTTCACCCAACTAGAAAGATACATTTATTTTTAACTGCTACTCAACAAAAGATTATTAGTTTGTTATATTTTTTACATTTGAATGACACACAATGAAGAAATAAAATTGTTTATTTTTATATCTCATGGACAACACTTTACAATTTTTAAATATACATGATTATAACCTGATACCGTAGGTATACGAGTTTATAGATTTTCTACAATGACCGTGAAGTTTTCTAGAGACTTGAAATCGAAAATCCCAATTCACAATTTAAAACTTGATTCACAAAATTTTACTGATGTCTTCTTAGCAACGTACCTCAAGGATAGGCATATAAATATCCGGACCACGAACGGTTCACCTCTAAGAATCGGAAATGCCTTTTTCGGCCCATTTGCGGACAATTCATTATAAATGCCCCAGTTTTTTTTCTACACTTTAACACGGTTCACCAGAAAAATATTAAAGCTGAAATCTCCACATTTTCGCTTAAAATTAATATATTACAATAGTTTTTTGTTTTCGTGTGAAATTGAGAAATTGAAATATTTACATACGCTTTTTGATCTATTTACTATATTGTTTTTAAACTAGAAGTATAAATTTGCATGAAATTTGTACAACTTCATAAATATCTTGGACGAGAGAAAGTTTTCAAGTTGCTCAAAAACAAAGCTGAAATATTTTTCAAACTTTATTGGAAAATGTAAACTTCTTCCTGATCAAACATTGATGTAGCACTATTAAATGTAGATCCCTCCTACTTATTCGCAATTCTCAAGCTAATCATTGACATATATTTTAAAAAGTGGAAATCGTATGCTTTTTATTACCAAACAAAATTAAATAAAACATTGGTATTCTGCGAATTCCACAAAAAATACTATAATAAAATATTTTATAACAAGTTGTCACAGTGTGGATTTAAAATTAAAAACATTGCTTCAAATTAAAAGACTCGACAAGTAAAAGCGACGAAGAACATTTTATTTGTGAAATAGAAAACATTCTTTTGTACAATTTTTTTTATTTAATTTTTACAAAAATTTAAGATAGGTTCTTCAATTTGTGTTTATTTACAAAACGTCCTGTGCGTAATGTGATCGTCTGTGCCAAAAAATTTGATATTTCGAAAAAATTACAGATTTTGATTAAGATAATTTTAAGTTTTGGTGTTAATCGTTATTTGGTTTGCTATAGCACAGAAAATGATGACTGTCTTTTTTGGCAATTACGATAATTTGGTCAGGATTATTCCAGGCCCCGAAATGGAATAAGTTGACAGAAGCATAGATCTAACACATCAAATTTGTGGAGTATATTAAGAGCTGAAAAAATCGCCTATATTCCGCTCAATTTTCGAACTAGAGTTACCAAATTGGGCAGGCAGATTGCTAGGAACTATCCCTCCTTAAGATTGGAACATTTTGCTGTCCTGCATCTCCCGTCATTTTAGAGCTAAAAACGTCAAATTAAAAAAACACAGTAAAAACGGTTCACTATACCCCAAGGCCCCACAAAAAGTGATTGCTGGTATAACACAGGTATCAGATAATTATGCAGTCGGTCATGCCCGGACTGCAATGTTCTCACTTGTTTCACAATTGAAAACTAGAATCAAAACTAATTCCCAAATGCTTGCATACCTTTCCTTCCTTTGGTTCGTTTTAGGTGAAATGCATGGGAATAGTAATTTAAATTAAAGTATTACCACATTCATTTTTCTCTTATAACTTTTGGTTATGTTATGTTTGGTTTTGTCATTAAGCCATAGTCATGATTCTCATGTACAAAATAATATACAAGATATTGGTGAATGTTTTAAGTAGAAGTAGTTTGCAATAAAAAACACGAACACACAGAGAAGTATGACGACAATTTGTGTCGAATGTGATTGAAGAAAGGACATCACAACTGAAGTACTTACGTTACCATAAAAATAAGTTTCGCGATGCTTCGGTGCATCGGCTTGCAAGGATCGCTAAGTTTTAAGTTAACGTTTGTCAAAAATGTTAAAAGTGTATAGGAGATAGTATAAAGTATATCAATGTATGCGCATATTGTATGACTGTTAGTATCCGTTGTATTGTATTTCGATCGTAATTGATTTGTAATTTAGATAAACCACTTACGACTCGCATGTTTTTAATGCTTGGCAAAATTCGCTTCGTTTCTGACTCCTTTTTAACAAAGATCTCGTTGATGACAGAGCCAACGACATCCTTGGCGGCGCCCATAGCAGCTTGTCCAGCAGCATTGAGAAACTCTTGGCCAGCCTGCCTGAAGAATCCTTTGAGCTCATCCATCCTTAAATCTTTTTCTGATTAATACACCATAAGAGAATTAAATTATTGATTTATATTTATACAATAAAGTTGCACAAAAACATAGTAAAACTTATAAAAAAATATAAATACTTTGCTCCATTTTCTATCTATCTTCCACAAGCAATATGATTTGGTTATGAAAGTCTGTTGCTAAAATGTTTAACATTAAACCTGCTGACAGTGTTGGCATTTTATTAACATTCTAATTAATCCCACTAGATATGATCTTAATTATGTTAAGTAATTAAATACATTTGTAGACAAAATTATTGTGAGTCACGCAATGAGACCTACTTAATGGCCACTGCCTATTTAGTTGAAATAATTATAATACAAAACAAAAACAACATTACAAAAGGCGGAGAAGCGAGCATAGATATCTTCTATTCGGATTATGATTACATTTAGAAAACTCATTAAAATCAAATAAATTTAAAAAAAAATATTTTCAAAGGCAAAATATATATATATATATATATATATATATATATATATATATATAGGGGAAATATTACATTGAGATTGAAAACAAGATTAGTTTTGGTCAAAGATATGGTAGTTGAAATGGAATTACTGGTGAAAGGCACAGGCACATTCCATATTTTATGAGCATTATTTTGTCTGTTTCAATTAATTTTTGCAAATATAATTACAAAATTTCAAACTGTCGCGTTTTGCCTGACGCACCTATGTATGTAGAAATGTTCGTGAGAATGCCACATTCATAAATTCCTACATACTTATTAAATAGTGACATCATACAAAAACATATAAATACATATATAGATTTATATAAATGTTTGTGCCATGAGTATGCGCTACAACTTCTATTGATTGTATTAAGAATCGCCGTTGAACTTGAAAGCCTTTCTCAATCGTACAATCCAATATTACACATGTGTGAGGTTTTTGCATTAATTAAATATCAAACGGAAACTGTACGTATACATCTAAAAGTTCATGAGACTGTATTAATCCAAGACCTATTTCAATTCCGGCTGCGAAGTTGAAACTGGTTTAATTAATTACACGAAAAGGGAGAAAGATAAAAAAATACAAAACAAACAAACAAAAATGCCTTTACGACAAATTTATAAAAGTCTATAAATATATCAATAATATTACTAATAAAAGACGCATGCCTATTTATAATATATGTATTACATATATATTTATCATTATTATTTGAAAATAAGCCTTGCCAATTGAATAAATGCTTTCTCTATCACACACTTGTAGAATTTCACCTCCTAATAACAAAGATACGCACACATACACGTATATTTTTACATATATGCACACATATGTTTGTATTTAATAGCACCAACAATTTTGTCACAATTGCTATGTAGTTACTCACTTAAAAAATGGTTGTATATTTGCACACGCTCAACAAACTGACTGCTGACTGTTTCTCTTAAACAGTGAGCTGCCAACTGCTTTAGCGTTTGGCCGAATAGGGACCAGCTGATATTTACTCGAAGCTAAACAACTATTTTTCGATAGTTCTATTGTCGATATCGAAGTCATGAATGTCAGCAAGGAATAAGTCGGCAACGTTCCTACGAACAACTTAGTAAATACAGCTGCTTTAATATTTTCAAACAAATTGTAAATTGGGCTGTTATTAACACAAATATCAGTTATTATTAACACAAATAGCAAGATTTTAAAAAATTATACAAATATCAAAAGGCAGTGCTGGTTTGATTAGGCGAACAGCTGTTTGATGCGATAAGTTGCGCGGGAGGCCGTTAACGATTTAAATCAGTTTCAGTAATTGTTTCTATTAAAGTTGAATGCAAATAAATTTACTAAGCAACTTACAAGCAAATATATAAAATACAAGCAAATGAATGTATAGAAATTCTGCAAAATTTTAAGGACGTTTTATTAAATGCCGATTTTATTCTATTGATGAGAATTGCGCTTAAACTGCAAACATGTTGAATAGTTTAATTAATTTATTTTTGTTTTGTGTATGGCAAATTGCGCAAATAATTTGTTTAGAGAACCAGTTTAGTTCGTGGCGCAGTTTTAATGAGCTGTCGATCACACTAACAGCCCTGCCAACTTGTGTAGATCCGTCTTTGAGAAAAAAATGCATCCATGAGATTAAGATACATACAACGAGCCGAATACAAGTGTGTAGGTATTTTTAATATACACATAAATAGCTTAACGCAATTGAGATATTACATTAAACGGATTTCAGGATATAAACTAGATGCTGGCAGCCTGAATCATATACAAAGCAATCATGAGACGATCAGTTGCCATTTCATCAATGCTTTGGTTATTATTAATTATTTCAACAGTGCCTTATACTCAGCCTACGCAGTCTGGCATTTACATAGATAATGGCAAGGATCAGACCGTTATGCAGCGTGTCCTCACCGACGATGACAAGCTGGATGTGTCATATGAAATATTAGAATTCTTGGGCATATCCGATCGTCCCCTACATCACAGGAATCACGGTTTGTCCTTGAGAAAATCGGCACCAAAATTTCTCCTCGATGTTTACAATCGAATTACGGCCGAAGAAGGACTTATTAAAAATAATGATCATCATCGCTCCAAACGCGATGCTGATGAGGAAGACGAAAGTGAGCAAAACTTTATAACAGATCTGGATAAACGTGCGATAGATGAGAGTGATATTATAATGACATTCCTAAATAAACGAAATCACAATGTGGAGGAAATGCGTCACGAGCACGGACGAAGATTATGGTTTGATGTCACGAATGTACCCGGTGATAATTACCTAATGATGTCCGAGCTGCGCATCTATCAAAATTCCAATGAAGGCAAATGGTTGACAACAAACAAGCAATTTACAGTTACTGTATATATGATACAAACGGGAGGATTATCGCAAAATAACTTGGAAACATTATCCTCCGTTAACACCACCGGCGATTATGTGGGATGGCTGGAACTGAATGTCACAGAAGCCTTGCATGATTGGCTAACAAATGCTAAAGAAAATCACGGTATTTACATTGGAGCACATGCTCTGAACAAACCGGATCGAGAGATCAAACTAGATGATATTGGCTTAATACATCACCGAGTAAAAGTTGATGACGAATATCAGCCATTTATGATTGGTTTCTTCCGAGGTCCTGAGCTGATCAGGGCAACTGCTTCCACTGCACATAGCAATCAAAAAAGAACGAAAAGGAGCGCGTTACATCAGCGAAAGAAAAATAAATCGGAGTCACCTCTAAATCCATTTGTGGATAACATAATCGAAAATACTCGCAGCTGTCAAATGCAAACACTCTATATCGACTTTAAGGATCTGGGCTGGCACGATTGGATAATCGCACCAGATGGCTATGGTGCGTTTTATTGCAGCGGTGAATGTAATTTCCCACTTAACGCCCATATGAACGCGACGAATCATGCGATTGTGCAGACTTTGGTGCACTTGCTCGAACCGAAGCGAGTTCCGAAACCATGTTGTGCCCCCACAAAATTAGGCGCCTTGCCGGTCCTATATCATCTCAACGATGAGAATGTCAACTTGAAAAAGTATCGCAACATGATTGTTAAATCTTGCGGGTGCCATTAATATACAAATGTTTATTTGATAAAAATACAGTTGTGCTTTTCTCAGTTAACTTATGCAAGTGTAATTTTTGTTAAGATACAAAATTCTATACAATTTTGTGCCCTTAGCTCAAACTTCATAAGTCTCTTACTCGAATTTCGATACAAATAGAACAAACAAAAATACAAATTAAGTACGCTTAAGCTGATTTCAACCTACATAATACTGATTGTGCTTAGCCAAAAAGAAAAAAAAAAACTTAAAAGTATCGCTTGAAATTAAATTCATTCCATTTTTGTTCAAATATTTTGATAAACACAACGATTTTTTCACGTACAAACTAAATTTTTGACTACAAAGTCGTTTAATTTTCATTTATCTGCAACTTGAAGTCTCGAATAAGTGGCATTTTTACAACGGCTCATGTTTAGAGAAGCTTGACTGTATTTAGTTGTATATTACTAAACTAATTGTGTAATCGAATGTACAATGTAATTTTCCTGTAATAATCTCATGATATATGTTGTAAAAATAAACCAAATGTATTATACAAAATCTCATAGAACAAACAAACATTTGCAATTCAAACATAAATTTTAACTTACATTATGTGTTTTGAAGTGTGTACGTTTTGTCATCTTCTCTTCACTATTTTAATAATATACACGATTTATATAAATGTATTTTGTAAAATATAACTGATTGTAACATTTAAAGGAAACTGTTTTAATTGTGTATCCAATGGTGTCGAAATGCAAATAAATCCATAATTAAATTTCCAACCCTTTTGTCAATTAGAGACGATATAAGGCGTCCATCGAAGTTGGGAACAGTCACATTTGAATTTAAACAGGCCTCCCTATAAAAATAATATGTAACAATATATAACAATCTGGCAAATAAAATCGAAGATTGATGTCAAAAAATAAAACCTTTACAGATTACCTACATTTTTAATTGTTTTTACCTCATATACTTACAAAATTTCGTCCACTGGAATTCTATTTCTAAAATATTCCTTAAGGATGAATTCACCCTTTTGGATTTTGGCACGGGAAATGCTTAGCATTGTATCTGGATTTTTGGTATATAAAATCACATATATGTGTCGACTAGGGGAGACAATCGGCCTGGCAAACTTTCCAATCACATTTTCTATGTAGGCTGCATCACTTATTTCGTAAAATTTATCGGGCTTATCTTCGGTGTGAAGCAAAAAAAATTGTCTTTCAATCGAGTGTGAATTGTATCCAAGACAAGGATCTTTCTTAATCATAGCGAATTTATCAACTTCTTGATGCCAAATAAAGTGAGAGTTAATCGTTCGCAAGTATTGATTATGTTCGTTTAAATTGACTCCATTGCCGATGTCTGGACAGTTTTTAAAGCCGGCTATCACATCCTCATGGTCAAATATTATCGACAATGTCTTGGATAGCAAAGAATATAGCGCCATCATATTGCACTCGCTGCGCCACTTATCAGATTCGCAGCATTGCCTTAAGAGATAGTGGTAGCCTTTGTAGAAAAGTTGTCGTAATTTCAGCAGTAGCTCAAAATCAGATTTCGAGACTTCCATCCAAATCCATTCGTCAATAAAAAAGTGAATGTGAGTCTCGTTCGACGGCGTCTGAACCTCAGTGATCTGTTCTAGACCCAATTTATTGCAGCCTGTAAAGATAACTATTAATTACAAAAGAGTACATAATACCAAAGATATAAAAAAAAAAAAGAAACATACAAATATACTTCAAGCTTACCAGCAAACAATGCCAATGCGAGGGGAACAACAACAGTTGCATATTTAATGTTACTCTTCTGTTTAGTACAAACCATCCATTGTGTGCAGATGCGCTGCGACAATATATTCAATGGATGAAAGAACTCACGGAGCACAGTATTGGGATGCAGATGCAGGTTTAACGAATGCGCCGAATTTACGCATTTCTTTTTATAATCGATGGCACAAATGTTGGGATACAAGCCGCCCGCTAGAGCTGCTTTCACCAATGGCCATTTATTCGACATCAGATTGATGCTGTGCCAACTCAATTGTCCTTGACTGTGGATTAAGTTCGCAGCTCGCAGAGCGCTGATAATACTGATACGTGTGACATTGATTTGCTCCATGAGACAATTTACCACAAACTCATGTTCATCTGTTAAGTACAATGGGGGTATATTATTTTTTAAACTGTTTTCCCATTCTTGAAATAGACGAATAAATATTAAGTGATCGGAGAATTGATTGCCTGCCAGGCGAGAACGTTCGGCCTTTATACGATTTTGTATGTAAATCGTATATTGATCCCATAAGGAGTCAATGTCCTCGCTAAAGGGTATGCCCAACGGATCATCCACAGACATGGCGCTCACAATGGTTAATATGGGATCCAAACATTGCAGTAAAATGCCATAAATTAGTGTACGTCCAAGCTGGCAAGGCACTGGGACGTCTATCAATCGACAGCCCAGCCAGGTGACATCCTCCATATCATCCAATACATCAATCTTCTTTAGGAACTGCACCGTCTGGTGTACATTGACGAGTGGCGGTGGGGCAATCGTATAACTTAAGTATTCACTTAGAAGCGAATTTGGCGATATTAGTTTGGCAACCAAACAGATTTTGTCCAGTGGCATTGTCTGCATCTCTGGCCTGCCTGTTGCATCTAGGTTATTGTATGTATTTCTTGTGATTAAACGAAAGCAATGTCTCTCAGCAACAGCTGAAAATGTATATGGGAAATACTAGTATTATTTATATTATGGAAACAAACAAAAAACCCACCAACCTTGAACGTCAAGCATAAGCAGCCTTTGCAATAGACAATCTTTAGCTACCCATTCGTATCTTTCCTCAGTGCTGTTGCAGCTGGCATCGTACATGGTTTTTCTCTGACAGGCAGTATCTATTAGATATTGAAAGGAAATTGGGAGTGGCAAGGATCCAATGATATCTGTGGCCAGAACCACTTTCATGGTATCAGTTTGAGTGTTAACTAAAGCATTTAAATATTCAATGTCCATGTTCTCGTGCAACAGAAATATGGCTAATTCACGTAAATGCGCTGCTAAAAAATGACTCAACAACATGAAGTTCAGCTTAACCAAATGATAGTACGTCGGCAAAAGGACCAATATGTTCCCTGAAAAAATATACATACATTTTACAAATTAAAATGAAAAAGTGTAGACTGCATTTGTTATGTAATTTATTAAATAAAAGGTATTCCCCATTGTTGCTAATCAAGTTTAAAATTCGGAACGACACATTAAAAAACAGATTTTGTATTTGTTGTCTTAAATTATAACTATTTAAAACTATTTAACAGACACGTGTAGAAAGACCGGCAGGCAATGTTATGGAATTGAAATTAAAAATAAAAATATCTCATATAGGTATAACACTCATAAATCGATTTATCAGGCAGGTAATTTCTTCTCAATTTGCTTCAATTGCTTTAAAATTTCCGATTTCTTTTTCGCCTTTTCCATTTGATCTTTATCGAGTTTAGTTGTATCGCCGGCTTGGATTTTAATCTCGATTTGCTCAATTTCTCGTAACTTTTTGCGTAATTTCTTGACTTGTTTGGCAACATCAATGTCTTGGGCGTCGCCCAGCGTTAGCGCGGTATCCAGAGTATTTGTTAACTTGGAAACATCGCTCGAATCTTTTGCATCTGTCGTCGTCGGTTTTGTTGTCGTCGTTGTTGTTGTTATGGTTGTTATTGTTGCTTTGTTAGTTGTTTCCTTCTTTACTTTTGCCTTCTCCTTCTTCTCGCGCTCTTTTCTGATCTCAGCGGCTAACAACGGGCACATGCCGACCGGCACTCCAGTTACCCTTTGGGAAACAAATTGTTTGCCTTTGCTTTCATATAACGGGACCTCCTCCTGCGGCACATAACCATCTTTGACACGCCGCTCTTTGCGCCATGTGCCATCCGGTCGCTTCGTTGCCGGTATAACCTTGCCCTTATTGCTCTCTAGATCTGTGTTCATTTTAATTAAACAATGCAAATACGAATTCTTGCTTGTATCAAAAATAGTATTCTATTGCAAATGTTCCATGTATCGATAAACACATAGAGATGGACCAATTTAATGTGTCATATGTATGTATGTTTATACGATAATCCGAATTTGTATTTCATGAATCGTAAACCGAACCTTTTATTTTTTACATGCGCATTTTATAATAACTTAACCAATCTATTTTTATGAATAATAATGACTTACCTGGTGCGTAATTGGGTTTTGTGCATATAAGATACATAAGATTGATTATAGCATCGTAATCTAAAAAATCAGGTCGAGAGTTTTTTACAACGTAACCGTGGAGACCAAAATTGCTGAGAATATCAATACATTCGTGGTTCCCATTAGAAAATGCTGTAGTTATTGCATTTTCGTGGCTATTATCCATAATATATGGATTGGCGCCCATGAACAACAGCAATCGAATATGCTTAGCATTGGCCCACTGTGAGGCAATAATTATCGCTGTCTTTCCCGTAAACGAATGTTGATAGTTCACCGGCACCAGCTCGTAATTGATCAAATATAGCAATGAACGAATGACCGCATCATTTCCATGTTCCTCGTAAGCCTGCAGACATTTATCGATTTGTTCATTTCTGAGACTCTTATTTAGAAACTGGGTCTTCTTCTTATATATCTCTGGCCCTTTTCGAATATCAGCCAATGAAATGCTGCTTTGGATTTCCTCCAAATACAATATGCGTGTGCCAGCTTGGCTCGGTCGATCCACACTAAATTCAAAGCCTTCAGCAAAAAAATTCAAAAATCGCGACGAATCGTCTGTTTGTGAAAGCAATATTATGCGTAGATTTTGATTCATGTTAACAGCTTGTTTCAACTCCGAAAGTAAGATGTCAGTATAAGGAACGTGCAGGTGTACATCATTAACCACAATGTGGCTAATTAGACTTAGTTTTTTCGAGTCCTTGCCAAACAGCGAGCGCATAAAGTATTTGGCCGTTGTGTAGACGATTTGCGTTCGATAGCTAATGTTACAAAGCTTTGGCACTTGTACTCCCACAGTATTGCCAACACTTTCACCCAAACACTGGGCGAATCGCTCGCTATTATATTCTGCCACTATATTGTCTCTTTCGATGCAGACAATAAATAAGTTTGCTTTTTTCAGCTGCGCATCATCTAGAATTACTAGTGGGAATAGTATGGACTTATCCATGGCAAGGTGTCCATTGAAGGCAATTACGCGATGCGAATAAACTGATTCGAGTACGTTACGGATACACGAATAGCCCGCAGAGCTCGATAAATACTTGCCATACCGTTCCGTTCTGAATCTCATTATTGTTGGCGGGTTCAAGACTGCTAAAGGCATATGAAGAATCGGCATCTTAACTTTCCAATGATCCGAGTAATCAGCAGACAGCTCATCTATTCCCAAGTTGCTTGTAAGCGACAATAATGTGGATATTTCACTTACGGTTGATCGACATAAATGTAGCGATTTTGGCTCATTCAAGTAGTGCATACACGATCGCTTGAATACTTTCACACATCCCTGTCCATTGCTGACTACATACTGGGAACGTAATCCGAGAGAGCATGCGTATGTAACGAGCATATTGTGCTCAGATGAACGAAATGTACAAGCAAATTGTTGACAGCAACGCCGACCCGCAATAAAATAAAGTATTTGCTGGGGAAAGAATTTATTTCGCAGTGCTTGTTCCATACTAGTTAAATTTCGAAATATTAATTTGAATTTGTTCTGACATACGAAATGACTCGACTTTCCGTTACACTCGCAACACTTTACCCAATCAGGAACCATGGAATGGAACATAATTTTCGTTGAGAAGCCTGACCTGAATTTCCATTTCGATTACTTCCTTCTCTATGCAGCATTTCGATTACTATAAATTCACGATACAGCGAAGGGACCAAATGTATGAAATGAATCGAAATCAGTCTAATTTTTTAAATTAAATTTATTTTTCGTTGCGATGGCAATGATTAAAAATAGTTTTGTAAGTTGTCATTCTTTATCATATAAGTTAAATGAAGAGCTTTTGTCTATCTTGTTTCAATATTTTGGAAGCAGCTCGTAGGAATTGCAATTAAGCAGTTTTATTTTCATGTATTTGCAAAATTTTATCGTATATAATAAATTAATTTAAATAGTAAATTTAGAAACTATCACAAGTATCTATTCTTTACCAAAGCCATAAAACTATCTTAATGATTGGAAATCGACGTTTCTAAGATAGCACGTCATTCATATTGATCATGATTTTTTTAATGTTACGACTGCATTTAATATTGGCAACAGTTTTAATATTCTGGTATCGAAGGTATATAACCGCTTAATTGGAAGATATGAAGAAACACCCAAAAACTTCCACTTGCGCAATACAAATCTGGAAAATGTATATTCCGCACAGTTTTAGAGTTGGTGCACCAAATTAAATAGATTTTTAGTAACAGGCTTTTTCAATGATCGATACACAACACACATAGTTTCAATTAAAAATGTTGGTTTTTATTCGTACCATATTGGCAAAGTGCTTTTTTTTTATATATATTTTAAAGAAAATTTGATTTGTCGACAGAGTTTTGGGATCCACTGCTTTGATTTGACCAAGAGTTGCCGCCAGGAGGGCCGCCGTTCTGTAATTGATTTATATCAAATAAGTAATCTGAAGAGAGTCGGTATTGCGGCTGTTTTACGCTTACCTGATCATTTGAAGCTGAACTGTCGCCTTTGTTCATGCCGCCAGAACCAGAGTTGTTTGGATTGTTTGGTCCTTTGCGGCTACCCGAGTTATTCATATTGGAAGCGTTGGAATGCTGCCCGCTGTTTTGAGCCATCCATGATAAAAAATTGCCTCCCTGAGAAGTAACTGAAAGAGTTTTTTGTTTGAAACAATGATATTGTATAGAAGGCTTGCCTGCTGATCCTGGTTTTGATTTTGCAGCTGATTGCCAAGAAGGCTCCACTGATTCAACGCAGCAGCAACCAAAGCAGGGTTCATCGGCAATGAGTTTAAATTAAGTCCGACGCCTAATGGGTTGTTCATGTTTTGCCCTTGATTTGAAGAGCTGGATCCTTGAGAATTAATGCCTAACGCTTGCAGGTTAGGCATGTCCAAATGTCCCCTGTTCATCCAACCGCCATTGCCTACGTTGCCATTGTGTGGCTGATTCATGCCATGAAAATTATTCTGCCTATTATAGGGAATACCACCGCCACCACCATCTTGACGGTTCATGTTCCCACCACTATTGTGATTACTACTGTTCGTGTAACCCCCGTTTAAATTTCCACCAAAATTATTTCCACCCATTCCGTAGCCACCACTGCCAATGTTGCTGTGACTATTGCCGATTGCAGTGTTATCACCACCTCCGTGTGCAATGTGTTGGTTATTACCTCTGTGATGTCCGCTACGGCCTGAGTTCATGTGATTCCCTTGCGGATGGTACGAATGCATCCCGTAACTATTGCCCGTGTTATAGCTGTAATTTTGCGCCTGATGACTCCGGTTCTGTTCGGCTTTGGGCGCCGCATTTGAAACGTGCACAGACACACCTATTGAAAGGACACATAATCACAAATATGCTACGGCCCAATAAAATATGCTTTACTCACCCTTAATTATGTGATCCTCGCCGCAAAGAGATTGGGCTACATCCGGATCAAGGAATGTCACAAAGCTAAAAGCTCGAAATGGTCGGGGAATGAAGACATCGGTCACCTCGCCGAATTTCGAAAAGTATTCCCGCAGATCATCAGAGTTGATATCCTCTGTGCAACGACCAACGAATACTTTACATGGCACTTGATGGCCCATACCCTAAAAGAGAAAAGAAAAGAATGGTAATTAATTAAAGCTGCCTTTCTTTGGAACAGTAGAATGCTTGTCAGACCTTTGAGTTGGGCACTTTGACTTCACACCAACGGCCATCGATTAAATGGCGATTTGCCAGTACACGCATTTGTGCTTCATAAGAGCCAAAGCGTACAAATCCAAATCCTTTCGATTGCCCCGATTTGACATCTTTTTTAATTTGGGCCATGAGCACCTCGCCATAACTCTCAAAGTACTCCCGTAAACTATCTTCCGTTGTTTTCCAAGCCAGTCCCAAGACAATTAAGTCGGTGCAACGTAAACGGGTTTCAATGCGTTTTGTTTTTGCCGTTGAATTTTCCAAGTTATCATCGCTCTTACGTTTGTTCTCTATGGGAGGCAATATGGGGCGATAAGGACTGTCGAGCTGTTCGGCAGAACTTCTCAAATTTGGTATACCTTTTGGAAACACACAAAAGTAGACATATTCCCCCCAGCCCGAATCAACACAAGGCGGGAAAAGTCTTCCTTCGTTTGAGCGAACACCCCGTACGGCTTTTGAGTCCATATTCCTGTACTTAAGTCCACATGAACCAGGAAACTGTGCTTGCAGTGTCGATATTAATAATGTGCCATCTTCTTCAGCTGGAAGCTCAATGGGCTCGTCACCCTCCTCCTCGGACACTTGTACGAAATCCATTTTGAGTGTTTTTCAAAATTCTATAAATGATAACATATTAATACATAATTTATATATGATTTATTAGCACAATATCGAAATGTCATCTAAACCATTCAATCAACTCCAAAATCACTCTGATATACTCTCAATTTACATATTATGTGTTCATATGTATCCCATATATACTCAGAACTTATTGTGTAAACAATTAATTCACTCACTCAAACAAAAGTATTCACACATTGTGTTTGTTAATAAATAAAACAAAAAAGACAAATACATTTAAATAAAAACAGGATTTTCAAGGAGTTTTATCTGTTTTTGTCTAATATGAACCCTAAATAATCCACCATAAAATTTAACTAGTTCTTCTGTTTTGAATTTTCACTTTAGTTCAATTAATAATGTAATTTTATTCTGTACAGTTGCGGAAATAAATAGTACCACTACCCTCACAAACAATGTGTGCATAGTAAATCCATGACTCCTTGGTGAACAGCTTATAAATCGAAACAGCCTCTTTGACAACAGCCCACAGATTTTCATTGGGATGACTTCAAAACGTTTACCAATTTTTATCAAATCATTCAATGGAATTCTAAACAAACGAGTCAATTCCACGAAATATTACAACTGTACTCTCATCTGTTCATAACAGATTCCTACTGTTTCGGGTGGAAAATTTGGATGCCCCTTTGAAAACTTCATTCTCTTGGCAGAGGGAAGCTGTAAGCCTTTTAAGACAGGTTTCGGAGGCATGAAATGATTCACTCTGCTCTCTCGGATCAACGTATTGACGTTAAACTGGACCCGGGGCTCGTTTTCTACATAGTTTAAAGCGTGTTTCGTATAATTTTAATCGAACATTATTTCGCATTTATTTTGTTTTAAGTTCATTTTTTTTTCTGCTGTTTTGGCATTCAAAAAAGTATTTATATTTTTAATAATCATTACAAGAGAAATCTGATTTGTAATTTTGCCAAAGTAATTTCGTTGTGGTGCTATTTTTCTTTTCGCAACTGTATTTTAACCCACTTAAAATTACATTTCTATCGGAACTAGAAATTATTTTAACGAAATGATTTATTTCGTATATTTCTTTGACATTTCCATTTAACTTCCACGTCAATGTCCAGATATACAATAAAATCTTGCAAAATAGGGCAAAGCATTAATAACATATTTTGTAATCAACTAACAGCTATGACCTAAAATTTATAAATGAAATCTAGTTTGTTTGTTAACAAATAGTATATATATTATTTTAAGAATATAGATAGAATTTCAATTTAATTTTAAGTAAATGTTATTTTAAGAAACTAGATAGAATTTCAATTAAATTTTAGGTAATCGCAGAAAAATCAAAGAAATCCCCGTGTAACTATCCAACCTTTAATAGTATAAAATTGTTACAGTGTGGTATATTAACATTTATTCGTATCATTTGAACATTACAGATATGCTTACACATACACATTCAAACATATCCATTAGCAGATACACGTATACACATCCATATACACATACTCAATATATTCAGACATATTCCAAAATTCTCACCTCATCTCTTCATAACATTCTGATTTTAGTAAATAGTCGCCTAAGCAAACCGTATTTAGAAATCGCAAAAAAAAAATAATCAGAATATATGGAAATGAGTCAAATATTACAATTCACATAAATATCCTAAATACATATAAAAAAAAAAAATCACTCAGCATTATTATTGAAAAAAAATTTTATTACAAAATAAAAAAAAGCTACTTCTCTAAACTACCAATAACAATGACAAAAATCACTAGTCCTTACAATTTGAAGGAATTTTGCAATACGTTTTATTGGGCAACTAAGTCAGCCGTTAATTTCTATCTGTGAAGCGTTGCTAGATGACAAACATAAGAATGCACATCAGGGAATCGCAACATGCGAATGATTGCAGTACTCTCAACTCAGCACACAGAACAAACGGCATCAAATTACACAGAGAGAAGCTACATTTACCGGTCTCACTCGTGCATGTACCATTTACGATAAATCGCAGCTCTTATTATTCATGTACATATGTATGCAGATATGTACACACATACGAACATGCGTTTTGCATTAAAGCATTAACGGATATCGTCTGAAGTAGATATCGGGGCACCCCATCGAGACAAGGGGGTTATTCCACCATTTTCTGTTTTTGTGCATTAGTTTGGTAAGCTTCTTGGAAAAATGCGTCATTATCTTACTAAACGATTCTGATTTCAGTATAATATAGTTGTATACGTGCAACGAAAATCTCCTAAAGAAAAATTACCCTTTATCGAATTTAAATGTACTTCCTTTACCTCAAATAAATTATACATAAGGAAATAAATATAAATACATATTTACATATGTTTAACCCTCGTGCGGTCACGTTTTCACAAATGCGTACTCACAGTATACATACACACATACATACGGTCATGGTGCAAATATGTATGTACACATGTATGTACGCTCATTCTGCAAAGGGCCCTATCGCATATGTACATTAATATGTATGAATGTACTGGAAAAAAAGTTGATTGACGATAAGAGGCTCTCCTAAATGGTTATACAACAATTTCTTACACTATTGATAAAGGGTTAGTTGTAACATTACAGATGTAATGCCTTCAATATATGAATGTATGTTTTCAGAACAGCTCACACACGTAATATTTTATGTTGTATATTTCCTTTTTAAGCTCGCTCTCGCTCTCTCACAAGATTCACACACAGTCAGAACCAGATCGAAGTCACTTTTCTTTTCACGCTCGTATCTCGTAACACAACACACGCTATGTTCATATGCACATCCACTTTCTTCAATAAGTGCGTAATAAATATAAAGAATATTTACAATTTCGCTTTTAATAAATTTGATTTCGTAAAGTACACCATTTCTCCTTTTGCAAAAATGTGTGAAGATAAAATTTCGTGTATGTATACAGGCAATGTAATCAGAGATGGCACAAAATATCGTTTAAATAATTTTTTTTGCTTGTCGATGTTGGTCAAAGACCTATCGATATATCATTGTGCGATATATCATTCAACCATGTCTCCATCACAAATCGTTTCTAAGGCGCGTAAATATGTTCTTAAAATGGAGATTTTAAGTTTCGCAGATTGTATTCCAGAACGTTAGGTACATTGAAAAAATAAGCTTTTAATTAACGATACTTCGAATGACGTCACATTATAATAAATTTGAAAACGTTTTATTTACTTGTATAATTATTTATTCGACAGATACATACTAAATTTTTATTCTAAATCGCACAATCACAATATATATACATATATAGGGATTTATTTTGCACACGAAACACAATTTAAAATTATGGTTACAGGGTATAAAAAGGCATTGTTGTTGTTCTCAAACTTGCACTACTTCAAAAATATTTAAAATACCGCATACATTGTGTATAGAATAAAATCACTGTGAGATATTACTGCACGCTGCTGAGTGAAATATATAGTTCTGGGCCTCCAAAATGTGCATTTCCGTTAAACAAATGGCAACTAGTAAAATGATGTAGCCACTGTACCGTATCGCTCGCAGAAAATCCCACAATTTATCGCAAAATATGCTAAGCAGAACGCAATGCAACAATGCGTGTACATTAACAATGCGCCACATCCAGGCAACACAAAAGAACAATGTCGACTTAAATATATAAATCTGGCACTGATACTGACTGCTACTAACATCCTTCTGCCCCTCCAACATATTCTGATAAACGGCTATATAACGATTCCAAGCCGTCGAACTTAGTAAAAGTTGGCCCGTAAAACTGATCACATTTTTCGCCACTTTGCGTGTCGTTGCCTTCATTTTGGGTATCATGGTTGGCTCCGGAGTTTTGGTATCGCTCATTGGTATTATGGAGTAACCACGACGAGGTGGATTGTTTTTCAAATAAAAGAAGATGCCCAATATCAGAGCAATGCAACCGAGTCCATCGCACAGACCATCCACATAATAGCCCGATGTGCCAACTTCTGAACGTTCGCCGCGTATATGCTTTCTCACTCTGGCCACATGGCCATCTAGATCATCGAGAAAGGTGCGTATTTGAAAGAGTAGCACTCCGAGTCGTCTATATCCAAGGCTATCGGATGCAACAAGTTTGCCCGATACACAAGCGACGAGCACATGAAAGAATGATATCATGTTTGGAGTAATAAACGTGGATGCGGAGATGCCCACCACATTGTCAAATATTGTGGCCAGTGGTGCGAACAGATAATGATTCGTATGATCTAGTAATATCGCTTTAACTGTAATGTGACACAGTGGATTTATGTCGCATGATATCCACGTATAATCCTCATATCGATGCTCCTTTTCAGCGGTGGGTAGCTTTAAAGACCTGCTTAATCCTTGATCGGTTGCCAAATTTGGTTGGTATTGGATGGGTTCCAGCGTTGAAGATGACGACGATGATGACGTTAAGAGTGTTGTTGTCGTATTTATGTGATAATTTCGATCGATAACATAGTTGTGAATTCGCAGATAGAGCTCAACGTCCATAAAAACATAAAATATTATCAACAGAAACAGGAGCGTTAATAATATTTTGCTTATTTGTGAACTGGGGCCAATCATATTTGCTCTTTTGTTATGAGGTAGTTATCATCTATAAATTCTTCCAATCTTCAGAGAATAGCTAAAATAAACACACAAAGTAAAGCAATAAAATCTACATATTAGATTGATATCAAATAATATAATTTAAAATATACCCTATCTTAAGTCTCACTTAATTGAGTTACACGAGCACGGTAATTGGGGACCAATCCAAGCAAATATAAATTGAAAACAAACATACGAGTAGATTATTATATGTATGATTGTTCAAACTTTTATCAAGTATTAATTACTCAGCAATTTCTAATCGCTCGAATTATTGGACCCAATAGTACACTTAGTATAAAAAAAAGCATTACGCTATTTGATACACTTTCTGTTTTTGACATGCACACATTTTTCACATTGTTTATTTGTAATTAAGCCAGCATTTGTATGTACCATATGATCATATACATAAGTATATATAGTAATTATTGTGTGCAACTGGTTAGTTTGCTTTTCCTTTCATTATAGCATCTGTTTATATCTCATCGGCGACGCCAAAATTCTCGAATTATTGTAACACGTCAATCAGCTTTCTGATGCAATTGTTATTAACAGCTTTTTATTTTTATATTTAGAATAATATGTATGTACATATGTAAAAAGTAATAATTTTTTAATTATACTATATTTTAACAGAGAATAGTGATGACATTTATATTGATAGTACAATGCATCAAACACTTTCAGACATTTCCACTTAGAGCATCTTACTATGTCTTGACACCTATCGATTCAATTCCATATCGTTCCACGCCTCTGTCAGCCTCCAAAATTTACGGTTTTCTTTAAGGGTTATCACATCGCATGGATTTTTTTTCCAATGATGTGAAATACAGACAAATTCAACATCAGCCACTGCAATTTCTTGACAATAAAATTCCTGTGCAAAAATTTATTATTTAAAAATTGATTTTTAGAGAACAATTAATGTAGTATTAACTGATATTATCAAAGCCAGTCGATCATGTCCGATCATTTCTCATTTCAAATAAACGCTACAAATAAAGAAACCTGGCTTAAAACTTAACCTAAATCGATGCACTTCATATGACATTACTGGAATTACCTTGACTCAAGGCTAAAAACTCGTTTCTGACTTTGACAAATTGTAATTAACTGTTCGTTGCGCTGTGCTTAATTAATCTCCAAATAATTTTGGCTTTCGGCTCCTATCTTGCAAAATAGTAAAAAAACATAAATAACAAGAACACTCAATTTCTTCCTGTTTGCACAGCGCTTTATATCATTGAAGAAATGTTAAAGCTAACTAACTGGTGTATATAAACATATTCTTATTAAATAAAAATTAGTCACATCATAAGCCACTCATTTATTGACTATAACGGTAGTTGACATTTTTTCTGGAGTCTGGTCAATACGGCTCCAGATTACCTGAATTAAAAAATAAAACACGTAATTTATTATCATAATCTTGAAAGCCACTTTGGTTAGTGGGAATAAATGAAAAGTGGACAGGTGGAGTTATCGATACGATATTTGCTTACCGATTATTTGTATTTACGTTTTGGTTTGTCACATTTTATTTGAATAACAAAAATATCTGCAAATGAGCATACAAGCATTAAGAACGGCGGCTTTTAAGGCTGCTGGGGCGCTTAATTTGTCCAAATCGCTGATCGGTAGTCGCGGGATCTCAACTGCACATAGAAACTTGAGCAAAGCGTATGATGCTGATGGCAAAACAAAAGTAACAATATTCAACACCGAAACGGACGTAGGCCTAATGATTACTGGATACAGTCAATATGGATTTCGACTTAACAACAATATGGTCTTGTTAGGCCCCATCACTGTTTTCCCCAGGTGGGTTAGCATAGCACAGCAACAATTGCTTAGATATTTCGTTTGTTATGTAAGCATGCGGCATCTTTCAGATCCGTTCTCTCGTGGAACGTCAACTCCTTTGAAGATATCAATGAGGAAAGTCTCTCAATCTTTCCCACACTGGAGCCAAAGATCGATGTTCTCATTATTGGCATCGGAGACCAGAGTCCAACGCCAACTCTCTCAAAGCGAATTATAGCGTACATGAAAAAATACAAAACCAACGTCGAAGTTTTGCGGACAGAACAGGTTTGCTTTCCACTAATAGCAGTTACTTTTCTACTGAAATCTCATTGTTTTCATATATATGTTTGTTATTTAGGCCTGTGCAACGTTTAATTTCTTGAACGCCGAGGGTCGAATGGTGGCCTGTGCCTTAATACCACCGTTACATCTGGCCTACAATGAAAACGATGTACTGCAAACCAAGTTAAGACAGAAACAGCTTTATGAAACCGAGTAATGACATAATTTGTTTATAGAAAAAAAAGAGGTATATCTAAGTAACTGTTGAAATAGTCACAAGTTGAATTATGCAAATTTTGTTATAGTTATACTTACTGTAGCTTAGAATATTGAATTGAGAGTAGTGATGGTATTATAACTCCCGCAGATAGAAATACAGATGTAACCCAAGTTTCATTCAAACAGATTTAAAACAAAAACCGATGTGACTATATAAACCGCTAATAAATGTATTTAGAGGCGTTTATTAAAGTGTTAAGAAAGTAAAGAACTTAGCTAATGATACAGAAATTCAGTCGGCAGTTGCGCCAGGATAACGCTCGATTAGCATGGCGACTCCTTGGCCACCAGCAGCACATGCGGCAACAACACCAAGTTTGCCATCCTCACGAACCAAACGGTTCGCCGTGTGCATACAGAGACGCACTCCTGTGGCGGCAAACGGATGACCAATTGATAGGGAGCCACCCCAGTTATTCCACTTGGATAGATCGACTGTGCCGAGTTTTTCGTTTAGACCCAGATAGGTTTTGCAGAACCAATCGGAATCCAAGGCCTTCAAATTGGCCACAATCTGACCAGCGAACGCCTCGTGAATTTCCCAAGTGTCGATATCCTTCAATGTGAGTCCAGATTTTTTCAACAGTTTCGGTATGCCATAGGCAGGACCCAAGAGCAACTGATCGACGGGATCTTGCGACACATAGAGGAAATCACGTAAAAATGCTTTGGGCTTCAGGCCCAATTGCTGGGCCTTCGCCTCGGTCATAATAAGACACGCTGAGGAGCCATCAGTCTACAAATAAAAAATCAAAATGTTGAATACAGCTGTAATTAGACCAATAAACATTAAATACTTGCCAAAAAGGAAGAGTTGGCCGCTGTAACTGTGCCATATGGTTTGATAAAAGCTGGCTTTAGTTTAGCCAAATTTTCGGGCGTGGACACACGTATGCCATTGTCCTTGTCGACCAACTGATCAACGCCTTGAACTGAGAGAGTATTTTACTACATATAACTTATTATCTATGAATAGTTTACACACCTTTAAAAGGCATTAAGTCCGTAAAGTAACCCTTTTCCTGAGCTTGTTGCGCCAAGGTATGTGATCTTAAGGCATAGTCATCCTGCTCCTGACGGCTTACGTTAAAAGCGGTGGACAAACGATCCGCAGATTTGCCCATAGTTTCGCCAGATGAGAACTCGGCAACAGCTGGGAGCTGGAAACAGATTAACGAATTAGTTATATCATTTTTAAATTATAAAAAGTTAAAATTATCCTACTTCGGGTGCCAAGAAATCGGGTCTGAATGTCGATAACAAGGACAAACGTTGTCCCAAAGTTTTCGCCCTGCTCGCCTTCACCAGCAAAGCTCGCATCTTGCGCGAATGACGAATTGGCAAATCGGACATAAACTCAACGCCTCCAGCAACAATCACATCGTATGTATTTGTAGCAATTAGACCCATGCCAGTGCTTATGGCCTGAAATGGGAATGCAATTCTCAATTGTTGCAATGAAAAGATGATTCCGGAGTCAGTGGAATGCTCCGCCTTACCATATTGGAGCTGATGCAGGCCATGGTAACCGTATGTGCTGGTGTCTTATCGCTAAAACCAGCTGATAGAGCTGCCTCGCGTCCAATATTCGATGTTTTGACCTCTTGAATGACGGTGCCATAAACTATATAATCAACAAGTTCCTTTTCTAGGCGAGTCTTTTGCAATAGCGATCTATGATAAGACAAATATTTGTATATATATTAATATATGTAGTTTATGACGTAGACTTACAGCAGCGAATGCCGAGCCAATTCGTGTGGCATTAGCTTCGAATAGGCCGTGCCAGATGTCAAAAATGGAGAGCGAACTCCATCGACTAGGACGATATTTTGATCAGCTACATTCCGTTTGGGTTGTGTGGCAACTTGGGCGGATAATTGTCGGCACTCAACTATGTGTCAGAAAAGAAACATAGATGAGAGCAGATTTAAATTTATTTATATATATACAAGTTTTTTTTACATACATATATGTACATTTGCACTTTACTCAAAAAATATTGGACTTTGATCTTGACGTCGTCATATGCTGTGCATACGATATATATATAAAGCGTTAAGAGCCTTAAAAAATGAATACTTACGTCTTCTAAACAAACTTGTTGCACTCTTAAAACTATTTCGGTTTTGCATGATTCGAATATTCATTTTTTATTTGTTACGTTTGCTTGTCCGACACAACTTTAACAATAAACGACGATCGATGTTTAACTCTTAAGTTAGTGGTGGCTTGCGGTGTACCATAAAATTATGTTTTGACAGCTATCGACGATAACCATAAACGTATCGATAGTTAAGTATTGATATCGTACGATATGTATTTCCCATAAGGGTCATCGCTACGGCTGCCACCGTTGGTACAAATGTACCAATCGGCTGATTTACTCGATTGTACTTTTAATAGTTTTCAAAAATTGGAAATACAACAGTTCTAAAGCTAATTATCATTGGAATATATTCGTCTTTGAATTTCAATCAGCACATTTCATTGAAAGATGAGCTTTTGTCATGCAGAGATATTTTAAAGCTTTCCACAGCCAAAACTTAACCGATGATATTTTAATCAGCATTTGGAAATATTTTTAAGTTTAAGTTGTCTACACCGTTAATACCACCTCAGACTTTACTCGCAAAAAAAAAAAATTAAAATAAAATAACAGGGTATACACTAGTCAAGTGTGCCTGTAAAATATATCACATCTTCTACTGTATAGATCATTGCACATTTTTCCCATTTGAATACGAAATAATTACCAATAGAAAGCGGGTGTAATTAATGTTGCAGTGTGCCTGATTCAAGGACACATTTAATAGTATCCCTTTAAAATAAAGGGTACACAACGCAAGTCGTGTGCAACATTTACATATGTACGGTTATCCTCTATGAGGCCATTGTGTGCAGATAGGTCCGACATGATCAAGGCCATTAAATGAAGCAAATCTTTATTGTTTAGACTACTATGCGTTGTCAAAAGATATGTATTCGAAAGCGAATAGGAATACGAAACGGCAATGTTAAGTGCTATTCTTCTCTCAGTCCAATTTAGTAAATTATCTTTAGTTTTTGCTTACAGTTGTGATCTTTAAAACGGGGAATTTGATTCATTGATCATGCTGTGTTCTTAAATGTGATATCGATGAGCGAGACAGGACACCCACATAAATCAACCCTTTATTTTTCAAAGGGCAATTAAGAATTTGTCCTTGAGCTACGAGGCGTATGCAAATGGGAAAGTGAGCATGAAAATTTCACTGTAAGAATAGGTGCACATAGCACGAATAGTGGAAAATAAATACAAATAGTTTGTAGATATATCTGGACATCCAAGTAAATAGAGATGTGGATCTTGAGTATTTGGGACTCGGTGTCCTTGCCTTGTCTTTAGAAACAATTTCTACAAATTTCTGAATATCCAAATTTATTTATTGGTACTTTGTGAAAGTTTGAAACATTGCAGGGCAAACATCAATTTTAAAATGAGTAACAGCTCAGTAATAATTTTCATATGTAAAGGTATGTTTTTAAGAGGACTTTAAGGTAATTCAAAATCGAGTAACTGTTTTTATTTTGTCATTAAAACATTATTTCTACTATGCGGGACATTAATATTAATTAAAATTATTTGTAGGGTTAATATTATAAATGAATTAAGAGAATTCAAAGTACGCTCGTAATTTAAACAAATTTGTGATGTAAATACGCACATACGTATAACTACATATATACAAGTATACGTATGTAAATACATGTGTACATCCAGAGGTTAATTTTGTTTGTTACAGTGTTGTACTAATAACCACTCTTGGCAAGGGCATAACACATCATAAAACGAAGTGTGTCTTGCGAGAATGAGTCCGAAGACCATCAACAACAACAGCAACAACAGTAACAACAACAGTAACAACAACAACAACATCATTTTCACACACAATGACGACGTCGGCTCTGATCTCGCTGCCAGCGCTAGCTGCTGCTGCTATTGCTGTTGCTTTTGCTGGTGCTGTTGGCTGCCATCGTTTGTAGTTTTAGTGCACAAATAGTGCTTTGGTAAGTCGGACGTACGGTGACGGTGCCCGCGTGCTATAAGAGAAACGAAAAAGTTCCACTCTTCCCATACAAAAAGAGAGAGGCAAAAGCCCCGATCTCTCGCTCACTCACTCGCTCACTCGCTCGCTCGTTCGCTCGCAAAGTCGGGAAAAAAGTTTTACCAATCAAGTTTTTTATTTCGCAATAATGTATTACATATAACAAAACTTCAACCTAGTTAAAAGTTACTGTTGTTGTTGTGAACTTTTGTGTGTATGTGTGCGCGGAACATATATGCATATGGATTGGCATCGCTCTATTGTGCATGTGTATGTGTATTTGTTGTTTGTTTGCTTTTCGTTCGTATCGAAACAGCCAAAGCTAATGGAACTGTGAACTGTACGTGCCTTGCTTCAAAACAACATCTAACTTAACTCGAAAAACAAAAAAAAGAGAAATTTAATCTACTCTCTACGATCATATTGTAGTATTGTGAAAATCTCGAATACAATCGATCGATCAGTAAGAACTGAAACAGTTGTCCCATGTTGTCCATATGAACCTGTGTTGTTGTGGATGTGTTGAAACTGAAAGTAATAATTTTACATACATACATACAAACATCTGTATGTATGCAAAAGGAATAGAACGCGTTTATCCACACACACACACACTAAACACTCGCACACACATACATACATACATACATACATGTGCAGGTACATGTGAGCGACGAGCATACAGAAACTTTAACCAGAGACTGTGAAAGTGGAAAGCTCTGCTCAATCTGCTTACTTGTCATTTACGTGTATGTAGGGAAGTGTGTGTGTGAGTATATATGTATATATGTATGCATATGCATAATACTACAACTGCTGCATTTACATATATGTATGCGTGTATGTGCATGCATGTATATTACATACATATTCCGAAAGTCTACAGAAGATTTTCCAACTATTTGTGAAAGGGAGTAATTGCCACAAGACTTAATGAAAGAGGTAAGCTTAAAAGTATATTTCTCTATACACAAATTGAGAAAGTACAAATTATGCTTAAAAAATACATACATAATGGATTGAAAGTTGAAAGTGAAAATAAATATATAAATATGCAAATATTTTTGTGCAATGCTATTCATACTGATCAATTAAATATAATAGCATTAAAATATATACGTGTATACGAATATATAATAAACATTTACAAGGCCAACTTAAAAATAGTTATGAAGAAAAGCAGCAAGCCAAGCAATACACAAAAAAGTTTCAATACAAAAACTGCACGCATACATTTATACATTTTTATAAATATATGTATGTATGTTTGTGTGTACATGTGTAAATGTGGTGCAGCAGCAGAGCTCGAGTTTTCTGTATACATACTGACTGGTCTGACTGTCTGTCTGACCGTCACGATTAACAGCAGCGAGCGACAGCAGAAAACAAAAAACACAAAAACAACAGCTACCAGCAATAAAAGATCGCAACGGAACGCAAAGCACCCAAGCAAAAGCAAAAGACAAGAAAGGCTTAGTGACCTTCATAGCGTGCTTATATGTATATACATATAAACACACACATGTATAATTGTCTGCATACATGTGCATAGCTGTTGTTGCTGCTGTTATGTACATACACAAACATATCTCCATTAGTATGTATGTATGTATGTATGTGTGTGTCACGTCTTCGCATACGTTTGTCGCTCTTTCTTTCTCTTTCATTTATTGTTGCGCAGAAATGTTAATAAGCTTAGTCAATATAACATCATAAGTACGTACATATGTACATATGTATGAAGTACACTTTTTATCTACACTTTTACATAGATAGCTGTATTTTACTCTCTTATATTGAAGATCGATGGGGAAAGAAGAGTTTGTTCATTTTTATAATTATGTAATTCAAATTTGGGTCATTTTTACGAGTGTGGCATTTACAAAATGTACACACACACACAAATACACACATAAACATGCATACAACGGCGAGTGGCGTTTGTTGTTGGTGTATGTGAGTCTGAGATTTTTTTTCGGCTGGTTTACCAAAAGAGCTTTCGTGAAAGGGGAAAATGAGCAGAAACTGTGCGCATTGCATTAGTATTGGTCCGCCCGTGACAAACTTCAGCGAAAACAAGTTTGATCATTTTGAAATGCGCTCACTTCATAAATTCAATGTGTGTGTGTATGTATGTATATCTGTGCAATAAATCGAAATAAATTGTCCTTATTCTGAAATTACTTTTTATTTACATACACATACGAATAACATAATTGCAAAACTGTTTGGTATCGAAACTGTGACGACGAATTTAAAAAGCCAAGCGCAAAAAGTGATCGCGTCTTTGTATACATACAGACATATATTCATAAATACGTACGTACATATGCTTGTGCATACACACATACACACAAGCATCATGCATATTTTCATATTCTATGCTTGTATTGTTTAGTTTTGAGACTTATTTAGAGTAATTCGAAAGCTTTTTTACATGCCTGCTGCCATCTAATACAAGCGCAACTAGACATGAATATGTGGATGTATACATATACCACATATATTCACACTCACACAGCCATTCATATTTAGAGAGAGCGAGAGCGAAAGAGTGAGAGAGAGAGAGAGAGCGAGGGAGAGAGAACTGAAATCATCGAGAGAAAAGCTTTTTGTGAAAGGTGATTTTTGTGCGCGTTTTTAACTAAGCGCATTTTTTTTTATGGTCTGTTTTAAAATTTTTGCATTTTGCTAGTTTTTTGTTTAATTAAATGAGTGTAAGCATAGATAGCATATATATTTTAACAGGAAATTGTTTGTGTAAAACTAAGGAAATATGTATAACAATTAAGAACAAAAAATAATTAACAATCTTTTAATGTTTTCGTCAATGTTTTTAAATTTATAATGACAGAATTTCATTGTTTTCTTTTATATATTTTGCTAATACTCATAATATATGCTCATACATATCGTTTTATATATTATATGTATTTTTATATGCTATTCGTATTTTAATTTCGATTTCCGGTCTTCATTTTGTCAATGATCGAACTTTTCACATTTAAAGCTGCCTTTAATTTATTCATATAATGCCAGATGACTTTCTTATGACTAAACGATTTCTTATTCAATGTTAAAACCTGTTGCTAAACGCTCTTAATAAGAAATAGCTGAATACTTTTCCCAATGATTTCCTTCTCTAATTAAATACATATGTATGTGTGTTTAACTTTGGCCCAGCTTTGGCTAAAGTGCTGCTTGGATAAGGTATATCACACACACACACATACACAATGACTGTTACAATTCCGTTTATTTTTTTTTGTTGCTGTCGAGCTTCATGCCATAATAATAACAACAACAACAACAATCGTACCATTCTCTTCTCTTGCTTGCTGCTTGGTAAGCCAGCCACAGCCAGTCAGTCAAGTTTTATTGAAAGTGAACGTTTCTTCTCCATTCGCCACAGCAAAAGCAGCCAGCGCGAGACTATCTCTTTCTAAAGTTTCCAAGATATCTGTGAACTTTAGCTTCGCTGCGATGTGTGGCCCTGTAGACTCTCTCACACGCACACACACAAAATCGTGTATGTGAACGTTGTTTAATGCACAAGCTTACAAGCCATGCTCTTGCACAATACAATAATGACACATGGCCTTTTATTTCTATGTATGTATGTATGCATGTATGTATATTTGTATATTAATACATATTACAATGAGGTAAAAATGCGCTTTTCTGTTATTGTTGTTGCCCTCAGACACAAAACACAATTACCAAAAGCTTTATAAGCTTTGCATTCAGCCAAAGTAAACTTGAAGTCCCCAATACATTGAAGAAAAGAGTTAGGAAAGTACGTTGAATTCAATAATTCTTAAGCTTAGTAAAATTAAAGATTTTTTTTTATTTATTTATTTTTTTAAATTGTAAGCCTAATTTACTTATTTCAATTTTAATATTAAATATCGATTTGTGTCGGTCTATTTGAATATTTACAGTTTCAAAGAATGTTGATGTTGCAATACAGCAAGCATGGTGAGTGCATCCTCAAAGAAATCGGAGCAGCCTTCAGAGGAGAGCATCCTGCGGACCTAACCATAGTCTGTGAGAACAAAGTGAAGCTGCATGCCCACAAATTAGTTCTCGCCGCTGCCAGTCCACTCATAAGGTAAGTCAGTCGATTTACATTTTATATACTTTATTGGACATATTTATATATACCTATTTGCAGGAATTTGTTGGAGGATACTCACTTGAGCGATTGCACAACAACTGTCTATTTTCCCGATGTGAATGCGACATATTTTAAATTTCTATTGGATTTCTTGTACTCGGGCCAGACGTGTATAACATCGCGAGATGTGAACTATCTGCACGATTTGTTGCTGCTGCTGCAGATCAAATCGGACAGTTGGAAGACGACAGATTCCGCCTATCTGAGCAGTAAATGCGCCAGCTTACGCGACAGACCGAGGAAGCAGCAATACACATCCTCTCAATCCTTGGATCAGTCCCTCAAATACGAAGTCGAGAGTGTGGATGAGGCACGCAATGCGGCCAACTTTTCCACATATTCGGCGGAGAATTGTGAGAGCGCCAACGAGTGCACCAATAAGGATAACAATGACGATGACGATGATTGCAGCGCCGCAAGGGGCGACAACAACAGCAAGGACAATAAGAGCGACAAAGACACCGATGAAGTTGTTAACCTCTCACACATTCCAGCTGGCGGCGGACTTGCCAACAGCAGCAGCAGTACCAGCAGCACCAATAACAATAACAACAGCAATAATAACAACAACAATAACAACAATTCGACAGTAAACCCAGTTAATCTTTCACTCGATCTGCGAACGAAGAGCGACAATCACTCATCACGGAACGATATTAGCAAATCCTTTCTATCCAAACACAATAGCGCTGACGCGATCAGTGGCAATGAGAGCACGAAGCGAAAGGGTCTTTTCTTTGACGCCCACAAGGATATTATGAAGCCACTATCCGATGGCTCGGACATCAATAGCTCCCCGGAGAACTATGTGGTGACGCCGCATCGAAAGAGACGGCCCGGTTTCCATAATACCCAGAGCGACAATCAACCGTTTACAACATATCAGCACAATCTATTGGAGGAGCTGCGATTGGTCAAGTCGACAACGTCACCGATCGCGGGATTGGCAGCGGAAAAGAACCTATTATCGCATCTGGAAGATGGCACCCTCAACACGGACACTCTCACGCCGCCGGAACGGAAACTATTGGAAGCACAACAACAGCAACAGCAGCAGCAGCAACAACAACATCAACGCAATCATCGTGGTCAAAGTCCGGAGCTGCAAATGCATCTGGGGCAACAGTTTGTGTATCAATGGCAGTCGAATCAAAATGCCGCCATTTCAACAATGCCCAATTTGCAGTCGCGTCTCTCCAGTTTATCGCACATTAACTTAAATCTCGATCCGGATGGGGGTCGCAATAATAGCAGCACAGTCGTCGCCGCCGCCAATACAAATTCCCACTCAACGTCGTCGTCGTCGGTGCGCGAATATCGCTGCGAATACTGTGGCAAGCAGTTCGGCATGTCCTGGAACCTGAAGACCCATCTCCGCGTCCACACCGGCGAGAAGCCCTTCGCCTGCCGACTGTGCGTCGCCATGTTCAAGCAGAAGGCGCATCTGCTGAAGCATCTGTGCTCGGTGCATCGGAACGTTATAACGACGACGAATGGCACCGACACGGAGAATCGCTACAGCTGCTGCTTCTGCTCGATGTGCTTTGAGTCCGTGCAGGAGTTGGTGCGTCATTTGTCCGGGCATCACAACAATCTGCTGCTCACTAAGAATCTTCGGGAATAATCATCTACAGAATACAACAAAAATACACACAACAGATCTGTTTGACTGGCGTCGTCGTCGTCGCTTCTCAAATAAGTAATTGCAAAGAGACCTGAATTTTATATACATATATATATATATAAATATATATATATAACATAAACTTACGGTAAACAGTAAAGAACAAGAGCAAACAACAAAACAAAAAAAAAGCAAAATGCAATTGTATAAATATGTAAAATGTACATTTAAATCAGCATAGAATTTCATTAACATTCAATTGAATTTTACTTGGTCGACATGTGACAGCCCCAAAAAAAAAAAACAAAAAAAATAATAAGAAAAAGGTGCACAATTGGCTTTTTTTGTAATTTAAAAACTCGGATTTGAGTTTATTATTCTATTCGAAATCGTAATACAACACGCGGTCCCTCTTTTAAGCCCGGCTGGTCCATTTTTTAAGTGGAACACACACTTAGCTCTTAGGTATATAATTTTTATTCAAAGGTATTGTAATTTGTATTGTATTTTCTACCTGTTTTATATACATACATCTATAATTCACATATTTTACATTTGATGAAACATTTCTTCTTTTTTTACACTCCTCTGCATACCACCACAAGGACTAGTTTCAAATCTTTAAATTCGTCAATAATAATGTGTAATTGTACAGCATAAATTTACAAGATTGTAATAAAACTAAAGCATTTCATTTTTAAACCTCCATTGTCTTTTACAAAACGGGAAAGCACACGGGGATACCTTGCACAATATCTACAATTGCGAACGAAATATTGTGTTTTTGAAGTTGTCTTTCTTGTAAGTAAGTTTAAGGAACTTATGAAGTGTTGTCTTTAGAAGTGGAAGCAGTCTAGAAAGGATTCATTGTGTTACTGCAAATCAACGTTTTGGCGTAAAGCTTCGCTCGCTTTTTCCAGTATTCTCTTTATTGTATAAGCTGTTTCGCATAATTGTATTCTGACACTCAACCAATCCAACGAATTCTCTATTTTTAATTTTCCATCCAACATAATTTTTTTTTTGTGATTTCGAGCTCTTTCACGCTGCAGAGATATTCTCGTCGAACTGAATTGATATTTTTGGATTTATCGTAAACAAAATGATCGAAATAATAATTGAAACCTATAAACATAAGATAATAAAAGTCAAGTCTCTTAAGAATTGTGTTTTTAAATGCAAATTTGCTGAAAATAAAGAATTTATTTTGGTACTTTTGTCACTTTTCTCTTTCAATTCAACAAAATATATATATAAAAAGGAATTATTTTGCTTTTATATTTTTCGCAACTTTATATTACGAATAAAAAAACAAACATTGGTTTTGTCATTTATTTAAATGTTGATTTTTATGTAAATTAAATTAAATTAAAGTCAATACTGCTCCTGAAATTCTTTCCATTAATTATATACATGTATATATATATATATATAAGATGAAAAAAGTGTTACATGTTTTATTATTTTTCTCCCCAACAGCTTATTGATTCAGACTTGTCCAAAATTAAATTTGTACTTTAATAAGATTAATCGAGTATACGCAAAACGTCGTTTTTGAACGCAATCAGTCTCTGTTAAAGCTCCGAAAATGGTACCAATGGGAATGGACTGTTAAGATTGGGACTGGAACTGTTAACATTAGGCTCTTACTGTTAACCGACTGCTACATTCGCCATGAAATGATTCCGAGCCATACAGCAATCTCTGTTAAAACTACGAAATCGTTAACATTTTGACTGAAACTTTAACTTTGGGACTGAAACTGTTAGCTTTTGGCTGTCACTGTAACCCTACTCTTACACTCGCTCTGGGCTGATTCGAAAATTGCGGGCTTCTTCGACGATTGAACAGTTCCTTAAAGGCTTATAAAATTTGCGGCCACTTTAAAAATAAAACCTGGGTTACATGCGCAATTCGAAGCATTGTCGACTTCACAGTGTGGGCAAACGTTCCCCAGTAAAACCTGTGTTTCCTAATCTGAAAACGAAAAACTTTTAGTACTCGAAATGCGTGCCAAAACTATCGATATTAATATTAGCTACTTTCAAATAAATCGATATATATGATAGTTGTAATGCAAAGAGGCGTCAAATCGACATACCTTTGACTGCATGTAACAACTGATTTTTTTGAGAGCGGAACGTTAACTTTTTATTAACACATATCTTTAGAATTTATGGGACTGAAGACTGTGATATCCTCTTTTAGATGCGCACCACACCTTTTACTTGAACAGTTAAACCACAGGTTACACCTCAGGCCCAAAAAGTAAAAATTTCAAAATCTAGTTCGCATACAAAAAGACAAGGATAGAGTGTAGCTGCTATGTTAACACACACTCAAAGGTCTGTGCGATCCGCTCGCATCCATACCCTTTAGGATCTTGCACCTGTCCGCTCAAGAACATCACGCAGCGAAGGCAGGCAAAATAATGACAATATACCCATAAGATATTCGCCGCGCTGCGACAGAGAGAGAGAGAGAGACAGAGAGACAGAGAGAGAGAGAGAGAGAGAGAGAGAGAGAGAGAGAGAGAGAGAGAGAGAGAGAGAGAGAGAGAGAGAGAGAGAGAGAGAGAGAGAGAGAGAGAGAGAGAGAGAGAGAGAGAGAGAGAGAGAGAGAGAGAGAGAGAGAGAGAGAGTGAGAGAGAGAGATCAGATGTTTGTAGTTATAATAAATCCATCAATGAAACATTATTTGAAGATTATTATGTAGATAATTATTAGAATATGCATACTTGTCTGAGATCTTAATTTTGGTACGGAGTTCGAACTATGCTCATTTTTCACAGCGTTTCAATCAAATTTTATTAATAGATTTTCAGTTTCGCGACTGAGTTCCAAATTAGTCAATTAATTTGTTACAAACTTCACAATAAAATTATATTACCCTCTACGAAGGTATAATGAGATACCGCAATCGATTAATTTGCAGCGCTGCAACTAAAAATATGAAAAAAAAATTAATACATGTAAAACACCCTTACATCTTAACATAATTTGTATCCTCTCCCGTTAGCATCTCTCGACAAAATGCGCAATAACAAAAAGTGGCAGGCGTGGAACGTGTTATTTTAACTCGTCGTCGTAATATAGTTTTATTGTAATATCTGCTGCACACATAATAATAACAATAATTGGAAGCTATCAGAGCCACTGTGTTCATCGCTAGACTTTCCAAAGTTTGAAAATGTATTTAATTGTGTACATTTAAATGATTGCTCAAAAACAACATATTGTTTATGCGTGCAAATTTTATTAATGCAATTTTGTTGGTTAAAATTAGATTGTTTGTAAATGCAACTTTAAATCAGATTTTAGCACAATCCAAATTTTAGCGCCAACGTCGCAGATGCTGTCATCGAGGCATCGACGTGAAAAACGAGTCGACTGAAATTGCAACCGAGGCAGCGCAACGGTTATAGATAATATTTTCACTGTTTAACTGTGCAAATGTATAACAAAACAAGGAACAAAACGTCAGACCGTAAACTGCGTGTTTTTATCTGTGGACGCAACTTTGCTCGCTCGACAACTTGAAACTTAAACAGTTATTTTTAGTTAAAATTTACAACAGTGAAGTTCAGAATTATCGCTGCGAAAATGTTAATGTGTGGTGTAAACTATATTAGGACAACTATGCAAAACATTTAATGTTTGAAAGCTAGCCACTTTTCACAGAGGCCCACAAAACCACATAATCACAAATCCAAAAAAAAAAACAAAAAAAAAGAAAATAAAAAAATAGTAAAATTAATAAAACAAAAAAGTTCTTTGCAAGTCTATAGGCACATTCACATTTAAGCATTAAACAATTTGCACATCCGAATTCAATAAAAGTAACAAAAGTAGGTACATATATAAAGATATGTATTTACGTACGAACACAAATTGTATGTAATTCTCTACACATTTACACATATTTACATATATGCATATGCACTTTAACAATGCATTATGCAAATATATCAGATTAATAAAAGACAATGTTGATTGTTCTATTCAACGACAGGATAAAAAACATTTGAAAAGTGTCTGGTGAACGAGAGTATTCTGAGAACCGTAAATGATGGCTCTGCCCAAAAAGATTAAATGTTTTAAATATTTAGTTTACAGTTATGTGTTCCTCTTGGCGGTAAGTAATAAATAAATAAATATTATTTACCACAATTTTGCATTTGGTGTTTGCATTTTGTATACGTTTGTGATGCAACCACTCTCAAAACGTAAATATGTTTTGCATGTTTGTACTTCTGTGTACATCTATGCCTAACTTGGCCTACATACAAAAAAAAAAACAACAAACAAGCTTTTAATTCAAAATCGAAGTTGCCCAAGCAGCTCAAACTGACGCTTCTGAATTTCTATTTGATAACTTTTCCCGTTACTTCTGTTAATACGGATTTTTTAAAATAACAGTGCGTACTAGATATGCTTACACACATATGTACACAAGGAACATATGTACAATGTACAAGCATACAATTTGCACTGCATATATACATATATAATATATTTGTATGTGCATTTCTACTCCAGTGAAAATTTGAAGATAACCTTGAGCTAATTTCTGCGAGCACATAATATGGACGTATACATACATATATGTAAATCGGTACATCGATGCGTAACAGCATTATTATGACGTCAAAAGGTAGCATAGAATATGTGTACATGTGTACCCACATACATACATATATACATTCGTCAAGAACTCTCTCTGCATTGAATTGATTTTTATACGCTTTCTCGCAAAAAGTGTAACTCATTTAAATAAATTACTAGTTTGTAAGTACAACAAACAAATATATATACATATATATATGTATATTTCTACGTCTCCTTTAACTGGCCAAGTTGTTTTGGGTTTTAAATTTAAGTTAGCAAAACTGTTTCGATTTCGATTTTCATCTATTGCAAAAAATAAAACATGAATGAAAACAAAGGGTGAATCTTTTAAAAAGTCGATAGTAATTTATTAGAAGATATTTTTTAACAAAAGTGCAATTGCATAAATTAATTAATAATATATCAATAAATTAAAAACGCTTTTTGTTTTGTTATTACATAAAAATGTAGTTGACGGGAGCAGCGCAAATATTTTTGGGAACATCCCTTTTGTGGGGACACTCGGTTTATTATGGGATCGTACAAAACAAGTTGTGGGCTCCAGCTGCAATACTCCTTTGCCTGGGTCCCGTTACATTCATACTATGCTGGATGGGCTGCCAGGCAACCAACCAACGGAAACGTTGTCTCCTCGGCATGGTAAGCAACGTTATTCATTTACTTTAATCTTTTTAACATACACTTATGAACTAACATATCTTTACATAAATATATATGTATATTTGTATATTTGTGTATATGTATTACAAATGGGTTCTCACAGTTCGCAGCTCTTTTGGTGGCTTGTATATGTGTTCAATTCATTATCTGTGGTTGGTCTTTGGCAATGCGAGAGAATCTTCCAACATCTGTGGAGATTTTCATTGACGATTCTTTTGTCGAGTTTTTGGACAAGTTCTCCAGAACTAAAGTTGACAACTTGCATTTGTGGAATCGCATGCAATCTCAGGTAAATAAATACAAATATGATTACATTCATTAAATAGTTTTAACCAAGACAACAACGCATTTAAAATGGCAATTAAATGTCGGTGCAAGGTTTATGTTTAGCTTTTCGGCGATGAAAAAACTTTTCATGAGTAAAGCAAAGGAGTGCTGCAAACCAACATAATTTTTCTACAATCACAGAAAATGCTCTAATTTTAATTATAACTTAAATGTATCAGCTAGATTTTTAAAATTAGAATTAATCATTTATATTTAGATTATTGATGTAAAAATGTATTCTATTATGTCGATACTTTCGTCCTTTTCTTAAGACTATATCCTTGACTCACATTTGTCACTTGTGTTCACAGTTGCAGTGCTGCGGTGTCGATGGACCGCTTGACTATCGACGACTTTCGCTTCCTTGGTCGTGCTGCTCTCGTCCCGAGCACGCCTACGAATCGGCATGTGATACTCACTATAAGCGCGGCTGCTTGGCCGTGGTATCGGAGCAGATCAAGAGTCGTCTGATGATAACCGCATTTGGAGCTGCCATCATTGCCATTCTACAGGTAGTTGACTATATATGTTGATGTCTGAATGTTTAATGTTGATTTTAACTCAATTATATATATTTTATAGAGTTTGGGTATCTTTTGCGCTGTACATTTGACCATATTGTTTGGCAAGAACGACAATACCCATCCAATGAATATGAATCGAAAAAAGAAGCAACAGCAATTCTTACCATTGACCATACAGGATAAGAGGCACGATTTACCATCACCAATCAATCTGTCGCCATCGGCACCAGGACAACGCGTTTTAAAAACTGCTCTCCCTTCGGCCATGCACAAATGACAGACGATTAGCTTTTAATATTTAACATAATTATGAAAACCAAAAAAAAAAAAACCAACAAAAAAAACTCAAAAAAGTTATAAAAACAAACAAAAAAAATAATGTTGTAACCTGAGATGGAATGAATATAACTGTGACCCTCAATGTTACGTTATGGTAATTTTAAAAACAAATTGACCGTTCGAGCAAAAAATGAAACAACATTTAAAATTCTCATTATTTTTCCAGTACTTTAATTAAATCTTTAAAACTGGACTGATTTTGGTTTTTTCGCATTTAACAATGTTGCAAAAACAGCATTCAATTTCCCCGCGAAATTGTTGGTGGCACATAGAATGCATCCACTGCCTTGGGCTTCTTCTTCTTGCCGAACCAACGCTTGGGATAATGGACTTTTTTCTTGTAAATTTCAATGTCAATGTCCTCTTTGTTCTCAAAGTACCAAAGATTCTGTCGCATCGTTTGCAAGCTGTTTAATGTATTGTGAATGCTCTCCACGCGATTTTGCACATCTTGGATATTAGCCTGTTCCTTGAGAGCCAGTTGAAAGCCCGTTTGCCACGCTTGGTAACTTTTCTTGTATTCCTCCATAAGTTGCGGCTCAAAACTTTCCACACAACGTTTCACGCATGACTCCAAGATCTCATCAAGTGACTTAGTTTGTTTACATTCTTGATCGAGTAGTTTTTGAAGTTCAGGACTGCTTTCCACTTTCAAGACATCAATCAGATGACGGCAGACTTGTAATGCAGATTTGTTCAAGCTTTCTTGATTTCCTGTCAGCCACTTTTCTGCTTCAGTCAGACGACAATCTAGTGTTAGCCCAATCAGTGCAATATTGTGGACCAGTTCCTTGTCAAGGTTTGTATTCGATCCCAATTTTATCATAGCTTCACTCATCATTTTCTCCTCAGTTTTAACATTGGCATTTTCGTAGTTTCGAAGAAATTTAACACGAACTTTTTCCTAGTGACAGAATTTTAAGAATATTATATATATGCATATAAATATAAATATAAATACTTGATTACGTACAACTTCCTTGGAGGGCTCTACTTTTTCCACTTCCTGTGCTTCGTAGTTTTTCACGTAGGCGTAAAATGATTGAAGGCACAGTGTGGCGACGAGTTCATTGTTGCATAAGTCTCGCTCCACAAGAAGTGTGGCAAGCTGTGCCGCTTCCCGCGTGTTGCCGTTATGCAAGAACCAGTCCATTAAATGACATCCCGTAAACTGATCAACAAATATGCCGTATTGCAAGGGCTTCTTTAGCACATTAATCGATTCCTGTGGTCCTGTGTCGTCGAGCAATTGCTTCACCAATATATTTGGCAGCAGTGGCACCTTGCTGCTCTCCTTTTGTTGCCTGGCAAAACCGAGTACATTTGCATAAAGAACAATTATTGACTTGAGATTCACTTATCGAGCTCACCTGAGCTTGATTAGTTTGTCCAACAAATCCATTTGTCTGTGGTCCCGGTTAACGAAAACATCTAAATCCAAAATGTTGACCCGTTCGCTCGAACTCTGCGCCTTGTTGGGGGCCATTGGCGGGCCTTGATTTGCCAAATTGTTGAAGGCGTTTGAGAAGTACGACAGGCATCTTCTGTGTGAAAACGTACCAATTACTCGCGATTTAAGCATGCTCGACGTTTTCAATATTTATACATAGGCAGGTTAAAGAGTTGCAGCAAATCGTGCGGTATTAGTGTGCTCCAGGGATGAAAACACAATACGATATATCGATAACTTATATTGATAACTTATGTTTATTTGTCGTATCGGATATTATGTATCGATTTTTTGACATCGATATCAACGTGTTTAAGTTTAAATAAACGTTAAGTTTCAGTCAGTGTGATTGGCGCTAAACGCTGGTTTCTTTTGCAAAAGCTACAATAATTTTGTCACCTTGAAGAAGATATCTTTGAGCCTGCAACCTCACAGAGTTGATATGGCCAAGTCAGTTTCTTTTTGGAAATTAATCCCAAAAATCTAGGACTTACTCAATTAAAATTCGACTATATCCTTTTTTCTGCCATTTTCTCAGTTTATTGGTGTATTTTTGTCTTGGCCAACAGGATCGATTTTCTATCTAACATATCTGACATAGAAAATATTGATCGAATGATTATTTCTTGTATACCAAACTTTTTTGTTTGGCTTGGTAATTTCTGTTGCGTATCTGATCGCAAGAATAAACATTGCAGATTGCCTTACTTTCATTTCTCATACGCTAAGATGCACACGCATTATGTATATACATATACCTGTATACATATGGACACTAATTTTTTCACACATGTAAACTGTTTTTGCAGACGCTCTCCAATGCAGATACATACATACATAGGTACATACATACATACACATATGTATGCATTTAGAATGTATTTAGCATGTGTTTAGAATGTAAATTTAGGTGCACTCACATATACTATATACATACGTACATAGTTTTAGTTGCATGGTTGATTCATGGGTAGATAATATGCCACACTGTAACTGACGGTTTTTTTTACAGTAGACAAAGGCGATCAGCGAAGCAGAAAGGCTTTCCATCCCCTCACTCGCTCACTCACACACACACCCGCTCATGAGGCAGCTGCAGATACACACACGCACACACACACACACACAGACAGACACTGTTTTGGTGGCACAAGTGGCACGGGCTGTGCACATTTGGACACACATGTTTTAATACACACAGGTTCTCCCATATAATACATATACATAAGACACACGATCAAAAGAGACATTGGCCGGAACAAGGTACAAACATTTATTCATTTGGGTGGGTTGCTTGTTAATTTTGTTGTTGTTTTCGACTCTCTTCGCTTGCCTGTTCTCTGTTGACGGTTTTCCGCAAGATATACACATATGTGGTGTATGTGCATGTATGTATTTTTGTGCGCTTGGGCTTATGCCACGGTCGACAACATTCTCAGTTGTGATATATCCAACAATTGTGCTTGACCATGCCCAGCGGACGGTTCGGCTGCAGTGTATAAATTTAGTAGTGAAATTTTCAGTTCTGTGTTAACCTCTTCAAAAGAGCACCAAAAATAAAATAAAAGCTAATAATGCAACTACCATTCGCTATCATCATTGTGACATCAATTATATTTAAAGGTAACGACCTTTAACGTTCTCATTATTTTCGTTCTGTGTGGAAAAGAACGCGTAATATTTTTGAGCATTTGAAAACTATTTTTAAATCAAGAAATGAAATCATCTCAGCGTGTGAATAATACTTCGTATATATCAATATGTACGTCTAGTTGGATATACAATTTATCTCTGTGTACATCCAAATACTACGTGTTTGCTCAAAATGTACAACAAACAAGTTTTACGTATCAGGACATTTGTGCAATTGTGCTTTTAAATGGTATTTGTGCAAAAGGGGTGCAGAGATCTTTACATAAATATTTCAGACCTTGAAACTATGAAAACTTGTACTGTACATTTCTGTGTTTTTATGAATCACATAGACAACATACTAGTTTTTGACACACGTTTATCGCACAGTACGGAAAATTTGGATTTTCATGGCTACTTATGCGAAAGATTAATGTTCGACCTAAAAACATCGAACTCAACTTGAAAGATCTATTTATATTTGAACTGCTTCGGCCTTGATATTAAAAACAGAAATCATAAACTAAATATAATTTATAAGTATAATTTTGTAATCTGAAAATGGAAAGTGAAAAGTTTCTTTAAATGAGATCACAGTAACATTATATCCTTCCTTCCGTTAGGGATTCGATGCGGGCCAGTCAAAATTGATGAGGAAACCAAGTTTCTCGTCCTAGACGATGATGATGATGATGTGGATCCAACGGTATTAGAATGCGATTATGACATCAAGGATACGGATTCATTTCTGACTGTCAAGTGGTTTAGAAATGATAAAACCATATATCAGTGGATACGTGGCTCGCATCCAGCACCAATCGTATGTATAACAAAATATAATCATAGTATATATATAAATATTTTTATATATTAAAAATTTCTTCTAGCCGGAATATAAAAATGATGTGGACAGCTCCTATGAGAGCTCAACAGACCCAAATAAACAGTATAGTGCACTGGCCCTGATCAATCCTTCGATAAGTTCCACTGGAGACTACAAGTGCGTTGTCCAAACGAGTACGGAGACGATAACCATCCACAAGAGCGTTCAAGTTATCGATGTACGAAATTACACACTAAACATGTATCGTTATCAAATTCAAAATGAGACTCAATTTGAGTGCGTTGTCACCAATGTATTCCCCAAGCCAACGTTAAGCATAGTGTAAGTAAATTGATCCCAAACTAAGGGGAATTCAACTGAAGAATCATATTTCATCTTTACTTAATTGTAGGTCTGATGATGACGATGACATTGTTAAAGTTGTGGCCAACGATCCTATTGAGGATGAGGATGGTTACTTTAATGCAACTATTTTTGCTGTTGTCCAGGATAATGATGATGATGTCGATTACCACAAATGTGTTGTGACTTTCGAGGGATATTCACAGAATTTGACTACTGTAATAACCTCGGGATCTGTATGTCTGCGCTGCATAGATTTTCGAATATTATTATTAAGTTCCTTTGTGTATTATTTATTTATTTCCCATCTTAATATTCTAGTTTAAATAAATATTTGTTGTTTTATTGTTGGAAAAAAATAATTTGTGTTTTTTATTGTTGGGTTCTAAAAATTGGCTGGACAGTAAATTTGAAAACTCGCTAAAATTAAGATTTTAAATAATCAACACTGCTCCGAACTAGTCCAGATTGCCATTTATCGGACAGATTTATCATATTTTAATTTGAGGTGGACAGAAACATATAAATATCGGAGAAGTCGTCAAAATAAATACAATTAACCAGATTTGTTTATATATGGTAAAAAAAAGATTTGAGTAAAACACGCAATTTAACTAAAATTTTATAGAATTATCATTAAAACAAAAATAGTAGCATATTCTTAAATATTGTTAAAAAGGTTTTGGCGGGTCATCGATGATCTGAGCACTGATTTTGGCCATGGCAAATACAGTCTAATGCTGTTGCAATAAATACAATTTATATCACTTAAATTACACAGTGGATGTCGAATTGTATATTTTTGGTAAATAAATTATCAATAAAGTTTTATGTCAATCCCAATTGTCTAGAATATAATTTATAAATGTAGCCTGATTTCAATCGTCTTAATATATTTTGGTCCGTCTATGAATTTTTTCTGGTAAATCTGTCCAATTTTGTGGTCCAATTTTGGCACCACTAATCTGGCGTCTCAAAATTTGTTGATCTCTTCTTTTTTTTTATCTCTTTTTAAACTGGAAACTTATTCTTACCTTTTTATATCTGCAAACTCACATAAGCAAATGTTGTTGTATATTTCAGTACGAGTATGTATTTTTTCTTTCTATATTTTATCATAAAAACATTTTACTTGGCATGCATTTTGAGATCCGTTCAGTGGCACATCATACGATTGTGTTCCAGATATCGTATTCTGTCGGCTTTCCATTTTCGTGCACTTATCCTTCATTATATAAATGGCATGCCGTTCTTGTTTGCGAAATTTTGCTCTACGGTTCTGGAACCAAACCTAGAAATAAATTGACATTGTTTAAATAAATAAATAAATTGTACAATTTTGTTTACTGATCAAATGTATCCTACTTTATATATGCAAATCTGTAGAAATTATATTCAGTTATAAATTTTCAGTATAGAAATAAAGTTTACCTGAACTCTCGCTTCTGTTAAATGTAATTTGGAAGCAATTTCTTCTCTTGTGTATATATCGGGATAATGCGTTTCCAAAAATATTTTTTCAAGTTCATTTAGTTGATTGGATGTGAAGGTTGTTCGTATTCGTCTTTGTTTCGATTTGTCGGTCAGACTTGAAGCTTCATCAGCATATGACTTAAGTTGAAAATCTATAATAAATTCAATAATTTTTGCAATTAATCCATTTTGATTTTACATGGCTTACACATTATATGTCAGATTGTCTGTTCGTTTGTAGAAACATGGAAAAAATTAAATATTAAAAAACTTTACATTGTGTTATTTAAAATAAATATTAAGGTTAGAAATTAAATGATTAAAAATTAAAATGAATAATTTAATTAAAATTTAAGACGCAAAAAACAGAAAGAGATAAAAGAAAACCAAGTAAGATCAATTTAGCACAGTTAAACACGCTTTCAGATTTGCCGGGTATTTGTTTATATTGAAAATTTATTTAAAGAGAGAGAAGACATTGGAAGATTTACAAATGACACGAACCGAATTGCGTAAAACGTAACCGACTGTGTAGGAGGTTAATAGGAAGGGAACAAAGTTCATAGTAGATCTACTAAGAACAGAGAATCTAAGAGTACTTCATGGGAAAGATAAAAAAGAAGTGTTCTGTGATTAACCCGAGACAGGAGATTGATAAGAGGAAGCCTTCTGGACCACGAAATTGCAGACTGAGATACCAGCCAAAGGGCAAAGAAGAGAAGGAATTGCTTCTGAGCACTCTTAATTTGTTCTTCGTAGATTTTATACTGACAATCACAATGGTCAATCATATAATTGTGCAAATTCTACTAAAAATTATAAACGCACATTTAGATCAGTTAAGGTGCAACTGGTTGGCCAAGAACCAATGAGCGGTTAAAATCATCTTGTAGACGAGTGAGCAGGATCGGTGTACTATAAAATAAGTTTCGCAATTGAAATTACATGAATGTGACAAGATAAGAAAGTCTTTAACGAAAAAGGATTCATTTCCAAATAAATGCGAACAATGTGGTAAATGTTTTGAAAATGGATGTGGGAGGGAATTACAGTCCGCCTTATTCACATAATTAGGAGAGAAATAAAATGTAGAAGATTTAGAGTTTGTGGGAGAGAGTATAAGGTTAGAAGTTAAAAAATCATAAGGATAAGACAGTTTGGCGAGGGGGCACAAGGGAGAAAAAATGCGAACAAGATCAGGGCATCAACATCATTGCTTTTGTAAATCCCAAGAGAAAAGGAAGAATTCATAATGAATTGGGCTTCAAATATAAATGTATGAGTATATTAATGACCCGAGTAAACTGTAATTAATAACGATAATTCTCATTTTCTGAGTTTCGGCAAGTAAAGCTTAACTTGCCTTTAGACAAGTCAATACTAAAAACAGGCTTTCTAAACTTTTTAAAATGTTTTAACATAATAGAGTCCGTGTCACTAGTAAGTTACGATGGAATCCAACCAAATTTCTGAAAAGCCGATTGTGTTAGAATAAAAAGAACTACTATTTATTTTTAAGCTTAAATCTGGTATTGAATCGATGGATAGGTTTAGTTTAGGGCATTGAAGTAGATGGTAAATGTTTGTAAAACAGAGTTACAAGATTGGAACGATTTGGTTTGAACTCATGATCAATTATATGAGGAGCAGAAAGTTTCGGATGACAAATTGCCAGAAAAGACTTGTGGAGCACACTTGTCTTAAAAGTAAATAACACAGGCCCTACGAACTACGAGCCGCGGATTACTGTAGTAAACAGTTCTATCAAACTCTGATAGACTAGATACGATTATGAAGGATATTATTTATTTCAGAATGGTTAATATCAGTTGAAATTTTAGTATGACATAAAACTCCGCCACAAATTGAAAGATTCAATTTTATATTGTTCCCATTTTTGGTTTTGAAATGATGGACTTACCGGAATTAAAAGGCGTAATATTGTGTGCACCGGGATAAAACTCAGCAACATTTGTAATTTTTGAAAAAAGTATATTGGACTCTTGACTGAAGGAATTTCTAATCACGTTCTCATTGGCCCGCAGCTTATAATTCGAATCGATTATTAAATTATAATGGCTCATGTGATTCGCCACCGATCCGAATCCGGTACTTGCATTCGTATTGTTGATCAGTGGTGAATTGGAATTGTACAGACAATCTTTATCATAGCTTGTTTTGTTTAAAAATGAAAATTCCATTGCATATAAACCGAACAGTCGCACAAGCAAAATCGCCCGACACTTAATCAATATATATATATATATAGAATACTTTAATTTGGCAATAAATCACATTATAATAAAATAAATTAAATTGGCAGCCCACTCAGGAAATACAATTTGTAACTATGCTTAAATAAATAGGTTTCAGTTACGATTGTCTTAACATCAAACATCCTTTGTACAAAAAAAGCATATTTCCCTTTCACGCAGCGAAAGAGAGAAAAACTGCCGCTTAACGTATTTGGAGGCGGCGCCTAAAAACTGACTATATTTTTGGGGGTGGAAATGTTTCGCTTTACGCCGTACACGTGCCAAAAAGTATGCCATGCAATACTGACATTAAGCAATTTCCATAATTCTATAATGGTATTAACAAATAAGCTAACTTAATCAAATTAAGTCGACTGTTGTGATTCTAAAACACTTTATTATATTTTGAACACTCAATTCAGTACATATCATATTAGTAAATAGCTTCAAATAACCCAAATATTCTCTCAGTGTACGCCTACAAATATTGTGTACTTTGCTATAATATTTTCAACTTTAATTAACATTCTCATGTAAATGGTAAAACACAATACTTTAATAAATAGTTATTACTATTAGTAAGAATTCTAACAGAGAAAACAAGTAAAGTGCTTTAGTGAGACACAATCGACTGTAAAATACTCTGTTCCCATTGCAGTAACAGTAAAACAGGTGAACAATAATTTTCTTGAATTATAAAACTCTAATAATTATACTTAAATTAATTAGTATTTGTTTTGACTTTTAAGTCCCTGGATTTGAAAACGTTGAAAAGCTAGTTAAGATGAATCACACCGTCAGAAAGACATTTCACTAAACCAATATACTCTTTTTCTCTTTTGGGATCAGTGTAGAGAATGTAAACATTGCTTGTCCAATGAATTATTAATATCAATGATATTTTTAATAACCGGCTTTACACGGGCCAACTAATTTTAATTGAAATTTCACAGTTAGGACATATCATACATTTTTCGCTTCTGGAAATATTATTTAAGTTAGGAATTTTCCAGAACAAGTATCGAATTTCAAAAGCCTCTAGAATCTAGAGTCCGTATATAAATGTGCTATAGGTCAAATCTTTCCAAAACCGTAGTCTTAAAAAACTGAACTGCTTATTAAAAATTTTCATTTTGATCTCAGTTTAACACTGTCCAAATATTTTATTTAAGATTTGAAACCCCAATTTTGATCGCGATTCAAAATAAAATTCAACTTTAATGTATACATATATATTAGTTTTTAATCAGAATAATAAGTAGAAAATATTAATTCTATGCTTGTTATTTATAGTTACATGTATCTTAATCAACAATATTAAGGAAGTCACCTCGAATTCACAGTGACTGGTCTCATTCACACACTTAAATATGATAAAATGGAGAAATAGGCTTTGACACATTATACAGAATAGTACAATGCATGAAGAATTACAACAACAACATAAAGTTTCTTTTTAACATACATTTTCGATTTATTTTGTTGCGCAATCATTCAGCTGTGACTGATGCTGGTGTTGCCAGGGTGAACAGCGTTTCACATCATTAAAAAAATCCCAAACGTTCCGCTTGCTGAGCCACTCTATGCGATGAATCCACAAAACGTGACTTCTTATTATTTTTTCACTTTTTAAGTGCTCTAATCACCCTGTTTTCATTACCACCTTTCACTGCTATCGTATCTTCAATGTTTCGATATTTTTAATCGAATTGCTGGAATGTTTTGAAGTTCAACTTGTAAGTGACGTGCGGACAACACATCTATTAACGAAAAACAAATTCATTTAATTATGGAGAAACGAGTTAATAAACGGAGAGAGAGAAGGGAGAAGTCCAGTCAGGCCGTCAAGGTACGCACCGTTTTATTTGTACAGTATAAATTATTTAATTGCTGTCTTTTAGATTGTGATTCGGCACTTGCCGCCGACAATGACTGAAGAGGAATTCTTGCAACAAGTGGAGCCATTGCCGGAAAACGATGCCTACTATTATTGCCAGGCAGACTGGTCGCTCGGACAGGAGGCAACATGCCGGGCGTACATTGATATGTCCATGAAAGATATGTCGGAAGTTCTACAGTTTCGCGATCGATTCGATGGCTACGTGTTTGTCGATGCGAGGGGCGTGGAATACGTCGCCATTGTGGAATATGCACCGTTTCAGTGCTTTCCAAAGAACAAAGGGCGCACTCAGGACTACAAAATGAATACCATTGAAAAAGAACCGCATTACCAAGAGTATCTCCAGAGAATGGCCGACGAGCGCGAGGAGACGAGTCGATTATGTGATACGAAGATCGATTTCACATTCGATCAGAAGTCTGATGAGAATGTTAAGTCGACACCGCTGCTTCAGTATTTGGCTAACAAGAAGGAAAAACGACGCGAAGAAGCGCGCAAGCGAAACGAAGAGAAGAAAAAGAGCCGGGAAGAGCAAAAGCAGCAAAGAACATTCGAATTACCAGAAGCTGGCAAACAGAAAGACGCTCTTGGTGAGAACAGTAAGAAATCTGGAAATTCCAACAACCCAAAAAAGGGATTTGGACAAGGAGGAGGTCAAGGACAAGGGCAAGCTCAAGAAGAGGCATCGGAAAATTCACGCTCGAAGCGACGCACGGAACGCAATCAGCGTCGTCGCGAAGAACATGAGCAGCGAAAATTGGGCAGAGAACGTGATAATCGGGACAAGAATACAAATGATCGCCAGGAAAAAGTGACGGTTCAAAAGCGACCCTCAAATCAGCCAATCAAAAGAGATCAACATAAAAAAAACGAAGAAATTGTAATTTTAAAGAAAGAAGCTAAGCCAGTGGAAAATGTCGTTGCTTCCAAAACAGAAACAGTTAAATCATTAGAGGCGGTCAGTAAACGAGATACTGCAGAAACCTCTAAAAGACCAAAAGAAAACGTTAAATCGGAATCAGTAGACGAAGACCATTGTGTGCTGCCAAGTACAAGTAAAGCGATTACATCAGTTATCTCAAACGAACAAGGTACTAGTAAGGAAACAGCTGAGAATTATAAGAGATCGAAAGAAATCCCCAAGTCAGGATCAGGACAAGAGCATTCTATGCAGCCAAATACGAGTGGCAGTAAAGCAAGCAACTCACGTTTAGCTGAAGAGCGTCGTATAAGAAATAAGGTTTGCTTTCGCAGAGAATTAATCGTATCACCTTTTAATATATAGCTTCTACTTGCTTACAGGATCGTCCATCAATTGCCATATATCAGCCCAAGGTTCGAATGCGAATGGACTCCGAAGATACTTCACCAACAGACTGTAAAGATTCTGCGCCAACTTTCGAAAGAGATACGTTCTTCCAGGATAATAAGCCCACCAACAAGCGGTACAATAGACGCAACAGGCAAAAGCCGCAGGACAATGCGGAGCAGGCACGCGGCGTTGTATCAAAGCCATCGGAGAGCAGCACAAGTTCGGCGATGTAAATAATCGAGTTAACTTGTAATTTTAGTTTATGGCAAGCAATTGCTTTTTATTAATAAAAGTCGCTCTCAAGATCCATTGAGTCGCTTGATTTCTGATTATTTTTAACAACATCCTGTGAGCTATACATGTGGGCCACCTGATGTGCATCCGTTGCATTCTCTGGACTCTTATCATCTCGGATGCGTATGAAACGGGGAAACCGCAGCGAAATACCACGTTCAGCATCCACAATTCCTATACCTGCTCGGTGAACGGGACTAAGCGATAGATCGGCGCATTTAACCTCCCAAACTTGACAGGGCTCAAACCAAACATCCGGCTCCAAGCTGGAATCGTATCTGAAATATGATTTAGCCTCGCTCAACTTGTTGGTGCTAAAGAACTCAGAGTGTTGTCGCAAATCTTCATCAGTGAAACCTAAAAACGTACTCATCAAGATAAAGTTTGTGTAAGTTGAAATACAATTAAAATAGCTAACCAGTTCCAATTTTGCATATGGTTTGGTATTCCTCATTGTCTGTGTCATAACAGGCCAGCAGGAAGCCACCGTAGATTCCGGTGCGTCGTCCTTTGCCCTTGTAGCCACCGATAACAACCAGATCCAGTGAATCACCCACATTTGACAAATAATCTTTTTTCAATTTGAGCCAATTTCTTGATCTCTTTGCAATTTCATATGTGGCCTCCTCATCCAATGTTTTCACCATTAGACCCTCACAGTTGCCTGAAAATTAACGGAAACGTTGCAGATATTGACGGACAATTAGTGCATATTCATACCTTTAATTGATTCCTCTAAAAATTGCTGCACTTCATCCATATCATTTGTGTTGAGAGCAGTGGCAAATTTCCATTCACCTTCGACTTCTTGGAAATGTTCAAATAGAATCTTTCGACGCTCAGAAAGTGGCTGTGTGACGAGGGACTTTCCATTGATGTACAAAAGATCAAATATGTACACACAAACTTGAACTTTTATATCATCGATATCAACGTTTTTCCTTTTGCGTGTACTAAGAATTTGGAATGGTAAAATTTGCTTGCGCTCTATATCCCAGGCGACAATCTCACTATCGAGGATATACGACTTCACTTCAGTTTTAAGGAAAGGCTTGCTTCTTGCAATGAGATCCGGATATTTGGGTGTATTATTCTCCGAGTTCCTCGAGAAAATGCTTATCTTGCCCTGCTCATTCAAATGAATTTGAGCCCTCTCGCCATCATATTTCCATTCGCAAGTTATTTGCATTCCACTAAAACGTTCCAGGACCTCGTGGACACCTTTCGTTGGCTGCGCCAGCATGGGTCTAAGCGGCATGCCCGGATACATGGGACAACGCTCTTGCAGCTCCTTAATGTCATATTTTAATATTGCTGGTATAATGATATCATAATTGGGACATTGGCTGGAGGCATATTTGTTAGATGTCATGAGTACATAAGGAAATATATTTACTAGCATAAGGTGTCCCACCTTAGCACTTACCAGAAAGTTGTTTTTAAAATCAGCGTAGTCTCTGCAATTTCATCTTTATAAATTTCGGCTACTTTGTTGATATGTTTGCAATCGTTGATGTGAAGTTTTTTAACAAGCGCAATCGCCAAGGCAGTTAAAAGACTTTGTTCGGCAATGCCTATACGCAGTTTGCCAATTAGCGAGCGAATAAAGAAACGCGCTTCTGACTGGCGACAGGCAACAAAGATATCATAAACCAGAGCAATCTTCGACTGCCCCGAAATGTTTGCAATCTCCTTGAGTTTGGCGAAAACACCGCGCACATTCAATGGCTTAGGGCGAAACATCATGCGTTGCGAGACGCGCGATTGCTCCGCAACAATTCCAAGATCGCCAATTAGCTGTGTCTGAGATTTAATGTGCGCCAAATTGCGTCCAGTTGCTTTGCAAATTGCTTTCATCAGCGTTGTTTCGGCAACGCCAAGTTCGAGTCCTTCGTAGGCTGGGGCCAACTGATTAATGCTGAGGTAGACACACGGCACCAGATCTCCCGGACTGACCATCATTACCGAGCAAAAAAAATTGCTCAATATATCAATCATTTTCAATCGCCCTTTCGTCTCCTCAATCACTTGAAATGTTCGGGCCAGCGCCAAGTAAGGAGTTCTTTAAAAACAAATAATTGTTTAGACGGATCTGTTTTATAGAATTATTTTTCTCATACTTACACGCCTTCGGCTCGCCAGTACGCGTGATTAATGGGATGATATAATTCTAATGACGGATTGTATATATCAGTTCCCTCGCTCTCATTCGAGTCCGAATTTAAGCTAATCATTGTCTGCTTATTGGGCAGCGGTTCCATGGGCTCATCCGTGGTTTTTGTATTCAACGATGGTCGTTCATTTTCTTCTTCCGGTTCTTTTTTAACCACTTCGGGCTTTTCACATTTAGGCAACTTATCCTTTGCAGCTTTGCCATCTCTTTTGTAAAAAAGGAACTTTAATAAAAGAAAATGTGCCAGAGTAAAAAACTTACTTTGTGTTTTTAGGTATCGAGTCGTCTGGCTCAGCTTTTGGTTTAAAAAATGAGCTACATACATAATAAAGAAACGAAAATGCGTTAAAGACAAATGTGTAAATTATTTTATATATTCTTATAATTACGTTATTGACTTCTGCATGACTGAAATGCAATCACAAACATTTATTTTGCAAAAAACGCACCTTCCCGCCTTTTTCTGTGCAAATATCGATAATTTTGTTAGCAATTTGTATTGATGTCAGTGTTGCCAATTAAGCTCTTTTTTGCATCAGGTTTAACCTTTTTAATGTTGTCAACAAAAATTTAAGATATTTCTTTTGCACTTATACAATTTTTTGTTTGTCTTCTGTCATATATTTGTTTATGCATAAGATACTTTTAATATTTGTGTTATTGTTGTGATTCAGTTATTAATGAATTTTTTCTGTACATATTCGCACAAGGCGGAGATTCTATATAACAACATAGTAATCTACTTTACACGTCAGAATTAAAATCCCCTCTAATTTTGTCTAAAATTGTATTAGTCATCAGCAAAAACATCAGTTTCGCGGATGTTGGTAGTGGTGAAGGAAAAGTTGGATAGTTTGTGTTGTTTAGGCAAAATAGGTATAAGATGATTTATGCAAATAGGGAGTCATCCTTTCAACAGTTATTCGATGGTTCGTTCAAACACTCTTCAGTGCATTATGTTACTTGAAATTAATCGACTGTTGCCCATCTCTAACATTTGTAAGAGGCTTGTTGAATCTTTGAATAAATACAATAATAGTTTAAGAAAAAGTTTACCATGGCCGACGAAAGCATAACTCGAATGAATTTGTCAGCCATCAAGAAAATAGATCCATACGCAAAGGAAATTGTGGACTCTTCTTCACACGTTGCATTTTACACGTTTAATTCGGAACAAAATGAATGGGAAAAAACGGATGTGGAAGGCGCTTTCTTTATTTACCATCGAAACGCCGAGCCATTTCACAGCATATTCATTAACAACCGACTAAATACGACCTCGTTTGTGGAGCCAATAACCGGCAGTCTGGAACTACAATCGCAGCCCCCATTTCTGCTCTATCGCAACGAACGTTCGCGCATTCGCGGCTTCTGGTTCTACAATAGTGAGGAATGCGATCGTATTAGCAGCCTGGTCAATATGTTATTGCAGAACAAGGTGGTCAATGGACAGCAACCCAATACCCTGCTGTCCTTTTCAAAGCCGAGCAATCTAAGCATATACAACATGCTCAGCCAGGCGCAAAAGGAATACAATGCCCAGGCAAATTGTCAGCCACAATCTGGAGTGACAGCAGCCGCTTTAAATCAATCCGAAAACGTGACTTCCCATAATGTGCTTAAATTCTTTGAGTCGGCCAAGCAGGCAACAGTCGAGGCGCAGTTGAATCGACCGACGCCACTGTCCGTGGATCAGTTGGAGAAACAGCAGCGCTCGGTGACGCCCAATGAGGCGCCTCCAATCAATAACCAATCCACTAATCGAGATGGCGACTGTCCACTGTCACCATTCCTGAAAGCATCAACATCGTCATCGTCTCGGCATCCGGATAAACCCATCTCACTCTTAAGCGAAATGAAGTTCGAGCAGCAAATTGATGAATCGCCTTCGGCATCAGCTTTGTTCGCAAGCGACGAAGCCGAACAGTGTCTTAGAAGATTGTTGGTTGGTAATCGACCGGATGCGAAACCGGCGCTTATGCCGCCCACAATGTTTGATGTGGTCCCGAAAGTCAAACAGGAATCGGTATCGGAATCGGAGAAACCACTTAATTGTGCCCAATTTGTGCAGGCCTTCACTTACCTGATTAAAAACGATAAGGAATTTGTTAACAAGTTGCATAAAGCCTATATCAATGGCTGCACTGATTCGTTGATTGACTCAAATATGACATATCAATAAATTATACAAATACATCTATTTTGTCGAAACAATAGTAAAAAAAAAAACCCGTCTCTTTCTAATTAAAATTAAAACAAAGTGTCAGTAGCTAGGAAAGTGGCAAATTATAGAACCATTACCGATTATTCTTTTATGCTTCCAATTTAAGAAATTGATAACTTATATTCCAACTTATCTTATCATCGATAATCTGCAACATCAATTTAGGATGACTAATAAAAGCAAAGATAAACTAAACAAATAATAACGGTTATCTTAGGCACGCTGAAAACTACATACCCTTTTTAAGAAATATTAAAATATTTATTAAACATTAAACAAAATTTGTTGCTTTTAAGCAGATATTTTTTTTTTTTATCATTTTGCTATATTTGCGTTCTGGCCATGAACTTAATATTCCACATTTGTGTAGTTAAACTGTATCAGAAATGGTGACATATTTCTAAGCAAAAATATACTTCACACTCCGAACAGAAATTTAGATGTGAACAAATTTATTCCGGTCTACGAGGGTATCTAATACTCGCTGTGCCTAAGATAGTCCTTCTTTCTTGATGGAGATGATGATATGATATAGAATGATCCACTCATCGTTGACCTATCTACTGCCTTTACCAAATAGAGGGAAATATATCAAGTTTTATCAACACTGCTTTTGGAGCTGTTGGACCAAAAAATTCAGACTATTTCGACTCGGTCAAAGATGCTGATCAAGAATAAATATGTCTCCTTCAAAATGAAATGTGCCCAAGGGTACAACTGCATACTTTTAGGATGACTCAAATGCCCTGCCTACCAAAAAACCTGTATTTCTTCAGTGTTTAAACTCTGAGAATTAAAGCATATTTTTAGGATAAGCAACAAAAAAGAATAGCGCAAACTAGTTTCCGAAAACAAATATTAATTAAGCATACTTTCAGGGTGTAACCAAGTCGCGGGCAAAACGGAATCCAAGAACTATCTTTGTTCTAAAAAAACATCCGGATAATCATGGAAACGACTTAGTTAGACTCAGCTATCGCTTTTCTTTTTTTTTTTTTTATAAATTTTTTGATAAACCGTTTTTCTCTAATCCTGGAAAACTTGGTCCAACTTGGCTTTAGACTTGCTGATTTGTGAAGAACCAAAGAGTTAAAACATTTATATCGGAGGGCGAAAGCTGCCACCCCATATGAATGTCCTTTGGTCCTTATTAGTTCGACTCGTTTGGCTGAATACGGCTGAGATATAACGTTTTATAAAAATAATTTGATCCCGACTTTTAACTCGGTAAAATTCATGCAGCTTTCTAAAAAGCACAGTCCGCTAAGATCGGAATAGCAAACACTCTTTAAGGTTATACAAATTATATTAGGAAGTTTATTATACATAATACATAATATAATATACATTCATATACTTAAGTAGTCTTTTTGGAAAGTACAACAATAATATCGATCAGCCAATAGAATGATTGTCGAAGATCACCTTCGCATAAATACGGTGCCTTTGTCCAGGATTCGACACGAAAGCCGCAGTTCTCGAGTAATTCCAAAAACATTGTTGCTTCCTCCTCGAAGGATGTGCCGCGACCATTTCGCTTGTTGGGATTGTCCATTAGTGGCCTTAATGGTAAATGCGATGTATTCGTCTCCACATAGTGCATGTAGGGAAGCACCAATGCAATTACAGCTCGTCCATGTGGAGCCAAGGCGGTATGTATATCCTCCAGCAGTTTGAACGAGTCAAAACATCGATCCAGAACATTAAGACATGAAATTAGTTCAACATTCTGCAACTCTTGTATTTCGGTAACTACATTAAAATTTAATTTCTTTAGCCTCTCGCGCATTGTCCAACTAGCCTCGGTGGCAAAGATCTGCAGAACTGCATTTCCACTCAGTTCCGAGACACTGTTTGCCACACGAAGCGAGACTTCACCATCACCCGCGCCAATGTCCAGCAACGTAATCTAAAAAAGCATAACGATTATAAACTGATAATGACATAATCGAGATAATGAAGCATACTGTTTGAGGTAAAGATCTCGCTACAAAGCCGCCTGCCTCCAGCAGCTTATAGAATTGATCCTCAGATAAAATGAACATGGAGCCCCGCTTTAGCAGCCCATTGATATCCGTCTGTGTCATAAAAAACTGTAGAACAGACCTGGCCAACGCATGCCACAAGTGCAACCAAATATTTGAAGATAACATTTTTGCACGCTCCAGCCATTTTATTGTTATTGTGTCGGGCTGCTTGAGGGCAACGAATTTCGACTGAAATCTTTCCGGCAGTTCGCTGCAGTTCAATGAATACCACTGTAAGCATTCATAATGTAAATAAGAAATGCATATTTTGAGTTAGCATTATATTCACCTGTTGGGTGTCTATATTCTCCAGAAAATTGTCATTATGGAATTTGGCATAGATAACACGTGCCAACGTGCCCCTGGGTCGATAAACGGCCATTGTTAACTATTTAACGATTTCCATTCACCTTGCCATATCACAGTGAGCACAATGTTTTCAATTCACATTTACATACCCTCAAAACAAATAACTGACAATTAATTTTTATAACAAACAAGATAACATGTATGCAAGTGAGCGAGTGTGCGTTCAATATACGATAACGATAGGTTTACAAGTTAGCGTCCCATTGTAGCCACCGATAAATTGTTTAATTAACTTTAATTATTTAACATGTTTATTGTGGCTAATGCAAATATTAAATTAAAATTTTCAAATGAATGCCAGACTTTAATGGTATTGATACCATGAACCCATTAATTCCAATTTTGAATAAAAGTAAAAATAATTTTGTTTTGCGATAACAATAAAATCCACGATTTAGTAGAACAAATCCGATTGAAACATTTATGTATTTTCATCAACTAAACCTTACTATATTGTAGACTCGATAACCTTTTTTCATGTTCAACAAACTACTGTCAAACATGCAACTGTACTTAAAGATTATAACTTTTTATGACTACAGTTTATTTTTGCTCAAAGTTAACAAAAGCTGCACTCCGATGTAGTAGATAAAGTTATCCTATGTCTGATCGCTTAATTTTAATCTTCTTTAATTTACTTGTACTTTTTTCGAGTGTAAAATATTAATCGATAGATGTATAAAAGTATCTTTTTATTTCGATAACCGATAGATCAATGTTTTCTTGCATCACTAGTTTGTATCTGTGAAATTTTTTTATATGATAACAATTATACTATGAGCTTCAACATGTTGGGAAATATGGAAGACAAGGCTGCTTTAACCAGCATTGATGATCTTCCATACTTTCCCGAAAAGTATGCCGGAAAAGTTTGTTGTCTCTGTAACCTGGGAGAGCGCAGTGCTCTCGGTCAAGGAACCATGTTTCAACTAAAAGTGCCTTCTGATTTTAAAGAGAAGAATTCCGCAACCCAACCAAATGATGCAGATAAGGAAAAAGATGATTCTCTGCGTAGAATCAAGTGCGGATTAAAAACTGTCAGCAGAGCTATAAGCAACACCGAGAGCACCTATGAATTGGATAAAATCGGCTACACAGATGTACTAAATACTTCGTCATTCCTCGATGATAACTTTGTTTATGTGCATCGAATGTGTGTAATGTGGTCCCTGCGCAAGGTGGAAGTTAAGGAGGAGGATGTATCTCAGTTCTTAACGAAATTAGCCGACTATTTGGAGCAGAAGTGCAGTTTCTGTGATCAGTATGGAGCGTCAATTAACTGCAAAATGAATTGCCGACAAATGCATCATTTTCCCTGCGCCGCTGCTGCCGGTTGTTTCCTGATCTTGGAGAGCTTCACCGTATTCTGTACGGAACACTTAAGTCAAGTTCCGTTGATCTGTATGTATTTGTGGTGCGAAATTGTTTTAAAAATATATAGTATACATCATTCATTTGTTTAATTTCAGGCAGTGATAACAATGTGGAGTGTTTAACATGCTCATCATTGGGAGATCTATCCAAATTGATCATGTGCTGTTCATGTGGAGATCATTTTCATTCCACTTGCATTGGCTTAGCCAATTTACCTGGTATGATGGTGTTGGATGGCAGTGCGTCTTAGAATTTATAATAAAGATTTTACTTTTGCTAGATACTCGTTCTGGCTGGAGCTGTGCACGGTGTACGAAATGCCAGATTTGTCGACAACAGGAAGCCAATGACATTAAATTTGTCAAATGCGAACAATGTCAAAAGATTTATCATGCCAATTGTCTACGGCCGGTAATATCTTCGATTCCCAAATATGGTTGGAAATGTAATGTAAGTCTTATCATTTCGATGACATCATCTGCTTCCCTTACTAATTCAACATACATATAAAATTTAAAGCGATGTCGCGTTTGCACAGATTGTGGCTCCAGAACCCCTGGTGGTGGGAGCTCATCTCGATGGCACAGTCACTATACGATTTGTGATTCGTGCTATCAGCAAAGAAACAAGGGATTTTCATGTCCAATTTGCCAGAAGGCATATAGAGCAGCGGCCTACAAGGAAATGGTCAAATGTAGTTGGTGTCATAAGTAAGTAAAAGTAATACAGATAATCAGCGATATTTCTTCTAAAATTAAACAAACATTTGTTAGATTTGTGCACAGCACCTGCGATGAGGAGGCCGATTTGACTGCCTATCACAAAAGAAAAGAATATAATCCCGACTATGATTATGTTTGTCCCGTTTGCAAAGTAGGAAGTAACATCAAAATTGAGCCGCTTGAACGCTCCATCGCAGATCCGCAAGCCTCAGAGCATTTTAGTATCAGAGATGTCGAAGTTGATCCATTAAATGGAAAGCCTTGTGTCGAGCTCAACAGTGAAGATCCCCTAAAGTTGCCTACAACAAAAAAGAAAATGTGTTTGCCCAGCATTCGTGGCAAAGGTGGCAAGTTTGTGCTACATCGCATGGGTTCAATGTCACAGATTGGAAAAAAGCGCAACAATCGTGGAAAAGGACGACAGCTGGTCCTGCATGGCGGCTCAAGTGATCGTTACATGAGCCGAAATCTGGATACGGACATCTCAAGCGACAAGAGACTGTTGTTGTGTTCGGCACGCGATAAGTTTATAACATCGCAGGATATATGTGTTATGTGTGGCTCCGTTGGAATTGAAGGCGATGCCGTTTTAATTACTTGTGCTCAATGCGCGCAATGCTATCATCCGTATTGTGCGAGTGTGAAACACTCAAGGGGCATCCTGCAAAAGGGCTGGCGCTGCTTGGACTGCACCGTCTGTGAGGGGTGTGGCAAGAAGAACGACGAGGCACGTCTGCTTCTGTGCGATGAGTGCGATATTTCCTATCACATCTACTGTGTAAATCCACCTCTCGAACAGGTGCCACCTGGCAATTGGAAATGTTCATTTTGCACCATTTGCCAGAAATGCGGCCGTAATCCCACTGAGAAGGTTAACTACAGCGATCCAAACTCACCAGAATGTCCACCATGCGCCAGCCAAAATAGTTGCTCCATTTGTTCAAAAGGCTATAGCGATGGAGAGATGATTATACAATGTGAACAATGCGAGCAATGGCTGCATTTTCTTTGCGACTCCACAAACTCACAATTCACCATGGATTATTATGATCATAATATGTACAAGTGCATCAAATGTCGATCCACAGGGAAGACTCCTATGCCTATCAGTTCAACTACTTTAAATGATAATTCTGCACTTGCGAAGATTCCTACACCTGATCAGGGCCACGACGGCAAGGCAGTTGGTCAAAATATTCGGTTGACAAACGAGCTGTTGGAGAGCAATGAGGCCATTCACTGGATCGATAATGTGTGCTTAAGTGAAAATGGTTTGAATATGATTAAATCATTGTCAACGGAAATCAAACGTAAGCGGAAAATGCGTCAGCCGATTGGCAATTCGAATAAAGATGCACCAAACGAAACGGGTGTCTCCGATGATATACAAAGCGATAAATATAAAGACGGCATGATTTGGGATCGGACGGAAGCTGCTTTACCCGATGGATTTACTATTTCCACGAATGATGATGGTGTTCATATTCTGCGCAAGAAGCGACAGCGCAATTTACAAAAATTGGGCATCGGTGGCTTTTCAGTGCGAAATCGTGCTATTAAAAAAGACAATGAGGATGCTGCGGATCATCAAAATGCACTTGCATCCCAAGACAAGAAAAAGAAAATTATACGTAAAAAGCAGAAAAACAAACTCATCGAAGCCTATCCAGCATATTTACAAGAGGCTTTTTTTGGCAAACCCCTGCTGGAGTCGGGAGATCCGGTTGTCTACGATTCAGATACTTCTGATGAAATCGGTACGACAATGAAAATGTACTTTAATCACTCAAATGGTAAAAAATCTGACGATGAAGCTATCACTAAAAGTCCTGCCAAAACGCTCAAGAAACCAAAAGCGGAAAAAATTCTTACTGAAAATAAAAACTTGTTTGGAGACCAATTTTCAACAGCGACTCAACAGAACAAAGATCCTGTATCTGCTGGCGTATTATTCGGTATGTGACAGTACTACATATATATATACATATATAATATTCTCAAAAATTATATTTAGATACATCTTTGACGGAGATTACAAGGAATACGAGCACAAATAATATACATTCTTTGGATCCCTTGGTATTTATGTGCTACTTGAAGTTTAAATCTTTTTAATAACTAACAATTGATTTTCATAGGCGCCCAAGGGAATTACGGAAGTAGATGTTATAAATAAAACCGTTAATTTTATTGCAACAGCAGATAATATAAAGAGGTAAATATATTTAATTGATTGATTGCAATAATATAAGGATAAATATTTTATTTTTTATTTTCATTTCAGTGAGCCGTTAGTTACAGTTAGTATTAATAATTATGCGGTGCCTCCACAAGTAACACAAGAACCAAAGTTTCATAGCAAACTAACTCCTAAATCGACACAGCTGCAATATCAGGCAGAATCCCAAAATATTGCGGGACAACAACTGCCATTACAAACTGAGAAGAGAGAAGACCCAAAGCCCAATGAACCCAGCATAGAATGCATAAATGCTGGCACCCAAAAGACGGCGGAAAAGATGCGAAAAGATGAGGGTAAATATAAATTATTACAGTGACAAGCGAATGTATATTAAGTTCAATACTTTGTTCTTATAGATCTTGGTTTAATGGCCACAATCTCTGCTGTCTTGTATGCAAATACCGAGCATGCCAATCTCAAGGAGGTATATCCCAACTGGAATGACCGCTGTAAGCAGATCCTCAAGGGTTGGCGCTCCTTATGCAACGAGAAGAAGGCACCATTCTTACAAAAAGCGAAGGATAACCGGTCTGCATTGCGCCAAAGGCGAGAACAGTGCAAAGTTAGCCAGCCGACAAAACCAGAAAAGCAGGAAGATAATCGTACGTGGAAACAACAGCCCTGCAAACCAAAGGAAGAGCAATCAAATGTTTTTGGCAACTACAGTAAGTGCACGTGTAAATTGACAATATTTCCATATTTGGTCTTGTTAAAATTTAACATTGCGTTGAATGAAAATTTACATTATGTCCTTTACAACAGATGGAATTTCGTACGACGCAAACTGTTATATTGGATCAACAATGCACCATGTGAATTCACATCACCCGACTGCCATTTCGAATGCAAATCTAGTAGTGAAATCTGCAATACAACAAAGAACTACTACGACGATTCATCCAGCGCCCTCATCATTAAAAATAGCTTCTTTAGAGAACCGAACGGAACATAATCAGACATTTGAACCGGAACCAGTTGGCGACAAAAAGCTAAGAAATCTATTGCAAAAAACCAATTCGGAAGCAGTCATTATGAATTCAAACTCTGAATTCTTTTTACCCAATGATGTTCTAAGAATGGGTCTGATACAAAATACTGCCATAACTCAAAATAATCCAATGTTAAGTATGAGTGGGAATCCACAGCATACGGAACTTAGAAGTCTTGAACATGACGGAAAAAGTCAGCTTGATATGAAAATGACAGAGGCTCAGGAAGGGATATCATCCTCGGCCGTGGAATTAGAGAATGTTGGATTTGGAGATATATTGGGTGGATTCGGGGAGGGCGATGATGATGACTTACTTAAATCTTTAACATCCGAAATTGGCGATGATTTCAATATACTGGAGTATGCGGATCCAGAACTTGACGTCAATGTCCTCAACACATTGGACTTTGAAGAAAACGAAAAGAACTCAGCTTGATTATGTATATTATTTTTAGGGTTGACAATATTCATAATTATATTTTCACGGTTGTATAATGTAGTTAAGATCACATCAATAAAAAACAATCAAAGTATATAAAAGTATTTTTTCTACTTCACTTTACGAAACTGCGTCGCTTAATAGAAATATAAATATTATATAATTTATTCCCACTGTTATATCTTTATCCATTCTGTGTCGACAATAGTTGCAGCTCTTTTTTTGATAAATTGTAGGGATAATGTAAGCTGGTGGGCACAAAGATTTTTCCAGTAACATGCCTAGAAATCAATATAAATTCAGGAGAAAAATACAGATCAATAAGAGTTTAAGTCTAAGAAAACTACATTATTGCACTTTGTTCATTGTAACTTACTTATTAAAGTTTTCCTCATAGCCCACCGTATAATCATTAGGAATTTTAGCTGACTGACTGAACGAAATGCAATCAGTGGGTGGAGATTTTAGCGCATAAAACGGATAATCAAAGGTATTAATGTAAATATCAACACATAAGCCATGACTCCCGAGATGCACTTGGCTGGCTATCGAAGGCTGACTAAGGCCACAGCTGCCCAACATAATATTCCTGTGGCAAGTGTATATCAGAGTTCCCTTATCACGACTCGAATGGAAGCATTGCACATATTTGCCAGCTTTCGAGTGATCAACAGCAATGGGATCAAATCCAGGACCAGCCATATCACAAGCTAATAATTGTACGAATTAGCATCATTTAGGTATTTAATGATCGGGTGTTTTGTATAATTACTGTCGATATTTTGTATAATAAAATGTGGTTGTAAGGATCGTCCGACGGCCGAAGCCAATTGACCACCAAAACTGAAGCCAAACAAATATGCCCGACTGGGATCAAACCCATATTGAAATAGGGAGATTATGATTGAAACAAGCGATTCGGTTATATGTTGAAAATTTGCGTATAAACTACAAAAAGATGTGAATAAATAAGGTTTTCCTTTGTTTTCTTTCTGTGTATATATAAAATACATACCGCATATAAGATGACTTGGCGACAATGCTATAATCAATGCATATTATACATCCTGTACGATAAAAACTTAAACCTGAGAAAAGATAGATATGTCAAATATATGCCACACAATCATGGCATAGTTTAAACTGAAACTTACGGTCAATAAGTGCAACTGCCCATTCATCCGCACAACTTTGAATCCACCCATGAAGTATAATCGCAAATTTTTCTGACGGCGAGCAACCGGATCTTTCCAATGCCTTAACATTGAAGGGAACAGGCGTTTCTAATGTTTTTGTATTGTTTCTATCAAAGAATTTTAAGTATATCCACGAATATGTAGCTATCAGTTACTCACTTGTAGAAATGCAAAAGCAAGGTTTTGTGAACATCAAGTTTTAATGATCTAGGTTGGTAAACTTAAGATATTTATTACGTTTTACTTCAAATATACTACATGAACTACAATAATTATGTACATACTCAATGATTCGTTCTGGGCATGTTTACGTATATGTTTCAGATCCAACTTGGCATGAACCTTATAAATCAAAAATGTCCAAATTGTTAAAAATATGAAATAAATTAATGGCTTCCCTTTTAAGTATGTCATTACAAAAATTATTTATTTGTTTAAATTATTAAAATCTATTTATTAAATATCAATTTAAATAATGTACAATACAAGTCAAATATAACATCGCTTGGGAAATAATCAGTAGTTTGTAAACACCAAAAAGTTCTCTATCGACTAGAACTATTGTTTTTTGTAACAAATACGATCGAAAATCGATGCTCACAAATGATGCGAGGAAACAGTGTTATCGATAATATTAAGACTGGGTGCTCAGAAGCTTTCGACGTGCGACGTCAGAGTACGCCGCTCTTACGCGCCAAATGTGGCATTTTCTTAATAAGCATTTTCGATTGCGCAGAATAGCACAGGGTGGAGCGAAAAACATGTCATTTTATTTCCTTGAAATTTTAATTCACCAAAAATATATTTTAATTACATATACTTATTATACACAACTTTATGAAGTTGAAACATCAAGATATTATTATGACCTACTGATTGGGACAGTCATTTGGTAACTCTTTTTTGCTACCAGCAGAGGGTTTGCTTTGACCCTCATTCTCGTCGTCATCGAAATCATCTTCCTCGTTTTCAAATTCCTCTTCATCATCATCGTCCTCATCATCAACAATGTCGCCCGTGTAGTAAAGCACAGCTTTCGGTATAATTCTTGCACGCAAAAAGTGCCCGATTTCAAAATCGGTTGCCAATATCTATGCGAGAAATATTAAATCAAAAGCAATTCATATTGAATTAATTAAGACTTGGCTTACTTGCTGCGATTCATCATCGATCTCATCTTTATCGTTTGGAGCGTCTGGTGGATTGAAGAAGTTAAAGAAGGAATCTGTAGGAACCTGCTTGACAATTGTGCGCACAGCGCCACGTTCCTTATGCTTCTGTTTCTTCCGGATGGTCTTCACCGTCAGATTCATTTTCTTGTGCCAGTCGATGGTGCAACCTTTGCATTTGAAAATCTCTGGGCCCTCGAATGCGAAAGGATCATCTGGGTCGACTGTAGATTTCAGGAGGTATTGCTTTGTAAGCACAGTATTCGTGAAATAATCATTTTTATCGAAATGAAACTCCAAAGTGTATGAGTGCTGAAAATATCAAAACTAACTATTGTAGATTTTGTAATTAAATCTGTTAAGTGTGTACATACTTCTTGGTCGTATTTGATGACAATATCCATAAGCTTACGAATGGCGGGCTCATCGTGAGTCTGGACCATTTCCGACAATATAGCCGTGTTGCGAAACACGGTTAGCCAAAAATCGGGAATGCCTTTGGCATCCTGAGGCATACTCTTAATATTCTTTAGGGACTCGTTTAAGTCTTCACGACCTTCTTCGCCATCGTTGGGCTGTTGCTCCGGCTCCTTCCATTTGGGTTTCTCCTCCGCTGGATCAATGGTGCCGACAACAATTTCCTTGCGCTTGTCGAACATGGGTTGATATTTCAACTGGTACTTCTTTTCCAACTTGTAAACCTCCTCAAAGAACTCGGCTTCGATTTTTAAATGTTCCAATTGCAAGTTCTTCAGCACGGTTATCCGGTTCTGAACAGGCAATGGAAGGGATTTCACCAGTTCCTGCAAGAATTGCCGCCTCAGCACCGAATTCATATAAGCCGGCCTGCCAAAATTCATTTTGTTTTTTTTTTTCCATTTCAATATGCGCATTCATTTAAAAAAAAAATTATTTTAATTACATGGATTGGCAGTCAGAGTTTGACTTCTCATCATCGACTTCGTTGCACGACTCTGCATCGATATTTCCTTCTTTGGGAGCATCCATTCTGAATAAAATGCGAAAATCCTGAAATGCACATTTGCATGTAATTAAATGCAAATATAATATATAAAAAGGCATGTAAATGTGTGTGTAAATTATAAATTCATGTATATATTATGTTCACTTCGTGTAAAATGCTGTTTTGCACCAAGTTCAAATATGCGCATTAATAAATTGCACATGAATTACGAACATTATGATGGAACAATGCCTTTCATTTGGTGCAAAGGATTTACAGACTTCTTGGCGAAAATCGTCGAGTAGTTAATAATTTTTGATTCTAATTTTTTTTTTAAGTTAAAATTTAAGAAATGAAGAAACAGTGGTTGACCCTCCACCCTCTCTTTGTCTACTCTTCTTCAACACGTTTTTGCATATTTTTTCGCAGTAGCCGACAGACTAGACAAATACTCACTATCTTGCATGCTTACATATTTATAAACGCCTAACTATACTTAGCTGACTTATGACAAGTTTTTGATGAATAAAAAAGAAATAACAATTCAATTAAATATGTACCTACATACATACGCTATATATTAGATACAAGCGTACATTCCTGAACAGTAAGTAAAACACGTGTTAGCTGTTTTTATTTTTTAAAATTCATATGAATGTCGAAGTCACGTTTCTAAACCAAACACTCATTTTTTAAATGTAATTTCTTTTCAACGTATACTAAGGGCAATTCTTGCAATGAAAATATAATTTTTTGAGGACATACCTTTAGACAAAATGTTCAAACGAAGAGCACGCCGCAATAATGTCGACTCAAAAGAATTGGTTGAGATTCACAGGGTTACCCATGTAAAACACAGGATGCTTTAAAGCTTTTATATATCGAAAAATATGAATACTCTTATTCCATCATATGGCTGCGTCAAGTTAGCTTCGATATGTTGTTGTGGTATTGAATCACAAGAAGACACAGCTTCCCTCAACAGCTTTTTTCAACGAACAGTGTGACACTCTGTTGGATCTATAATCCCATAATCCCAGGTATCCAAGCGTTAGATCCATATATAGAAGATGATAATCCTCTGAACCAGTGCCAAGCCAAAAAACTAGGAGACACCCTGAACCCAGATTTCAAATACATGGTTAGCTTGTTGACAGTATATCAGATATATCGATCTCTCAGTTTTATCTTGATAAAACTTCATATATAGTAGTCCTTTTGCTAAGCGCGTTATTGAGTTTCTCAGATTTGACACAATAAAAATCATCATAATCGGAACACTATATCAAATAACTGGCATGAGAATAATCGGTCGAAACATGTATGTTGTGGAGTCGGCCAAATGTGGAACATTGAAGCATTCAAAACATTCATTCATGATATTCCTTCATTTCCGCCAAGCAATTCAAACAAGCAAAACACGTTAATTATTGTTACAATTTTTGATATTTTATTTACGTAAAAATAAAATATTTGGACATATGATTTAATATAACAAATTAATAATAACCTTCATTTAAAAATTTGATTGATTCTTAAACTTGTCTAATGTTGCGAACTCTTAAACACCGAGCGATTAATGCCCTTAAGAGTAAATTGTTATTACTTCACGACCTCCTCCACGAACCATTAATACTTTCTCAAGACCCTCTGTTAAGACTTCCAGGAATTCCATATCTAATTATTGAATGAAAAAGAAAAAAGCAATACATACGTCATAGCCAAATAAAGGATAAAGAAAGTTTATAATAATGTACTTACAATTGCTTTCACGTTCCGCTCTCACTTCCCTCGGAGGACCTGGTAAATTCATTATAACCAATTGGGCATCTTGAGACTTTTCCACTATAACTTCATTCAGTTTTATTGCCGTGTGCATACGACGAACATTGAATTCATCCCTGGACAAAAAACGAATTTAAAAAAATTGAAATAGTTAAGTAAGATAATGTATTCGTACGGTTTAACACTGGATTTTATGTTTTCGTCAGTTTTCTCTGTTGATTCATCTTTGTTAGATGTTATGTCAGGTGCATCCGCGCTTTCAGGACCATCTGAATCAATTGAATTACGTTTCTCTTCGTTATGAGTATCCTGTTTAATTTGAGTATACATAAGAAAAAAATTGTTCAATATCCATAATAAACGTTTCTCATTTACAACCGTGCCATTTTGAACAAAAACAGAATTTTGAAAACGCACTGAAAATTTAAAGGAATCAAAATTAAGTAAAACCAAAAATAATTAAGAATAAATAAAGAGTATACGATGGTAAGCTTTGATTTGGAAGTTTTAGTTTAGCTTACGTCACCTTCTTAATGGCAGATAAAATATACAAATATATATCTGCAATATGTAATATCTATTTATCTTAAGTTTAGAACCGAGAGCTTTATTTTTGGTTTTAATGTGTTTTATATGTGTATTTTCTTGGTTTAAATATGTGTTTACAGAACTAACTTTTAAGCATACATACGTGATTTTGTATTTCTTCGATGGTAGGATCGGCAAACCGAACCCTCGACGCTGTTTTTACGGCGTCATAATGGTGGTCTACAATTGTTTGTACCTGAAAATGTTAGCATAAAGTATTTACATACTTATACATACACAAGTCCTTATGTGTGTAGTGGAAATACTGGTAACCAATAACTTAAGTCTTATGTTAAGCCCATGGTATACATGATCATAATTGTAACCGATTTTTATAAGTTGATGTGTAAAAGAGGACCATAAAATTGATTATTTATTATTAATGTTCAATATAAGTTTGAGTCATATCGTAAAGAAATAAATGAATTTCTTTACTATAAATATTTTTGAATAATGTATTACCATGGCTTCAACATAATAATATATACTTTATGCCACGATTGATTTTGTTTTATCATGGGTAGATACAAAAATATTTTGATCTTATTAGGAGTAGCTCATTACCGGCTGAAATCAGATGGAAAGAGTCTTGAACATATTATTAACGACTATAAGACTCAATCTACAATAGGTGCCCTTAAAGCGTTAAGAGAAATTCATTGATTTTTAGAAGTTAATTTTTTCTATTGAGTGGCTATAGGGGTATATATAGGCTACGCTAGCCCATAGTGGTTATACACTAGTATATGCTCCAATATTAGAGCGTGAAAACTATTGCGTTCTTACGGACGGATGGATATTGCATAAGCCTTTTATTGGGTGCATAAATACACACATATATTCTATACCGTACTCTTCACAAAAGATCCGTGAACTTTTCTATTTGCATGCCGAAAATGGTTAGAAACAAAAATGGAGAGGCGTGCTGCCCTATGAAACTTTCAGATTACACATGCAAAATAAAACTGGTATCCCAAAAATAATGATAGCATTATGTCAGGATTATCCATAATTTTCAAGGGCTAATAGTGTAAATAAAAGGACAAAGGATATAGGAATAGGTAAAAAGTAAATTAATTCGACTGCTTGTAATGATTAAGACCTGAGGTGCCAGAGATAGTGTAATATATCCTTATCTATTTCATAGTCAAGATGCAAACAATTACCCATATTTTATATGGAAATCAATAGATTTGGTCATTGTGTCATATGGGTGAAAAATTTGTGAAAGCAAGCGAAACATTTATATGTAATGTAAAAATTATGATGTCATCATTGATATGCATGCAACAACACTTAGATATCTGTATACGTATATAATTTCTATATTCTTGATGTTAGCTTTACCAAAGATAACTTATTATCACTGGGAGTTTCCTTAAAATCCATTATAGTTTGAACCTTTGATCAAATATACAGAGTTTAAAATTGTTTATTGAACTCAATAAATATTCGATTGTTTTTTTTTTTATGAAACGAATGATCAGAAAACTAAAGAGTTGTAAGAAATTATAGTTTAATGTGCGAACATAAAAATTATCCGATTAAAGGTATATATCAGATTTGTACCAAATAAATGTTATTTGAAGAAGTTGAATGGAAAAGAAAAGAAACCGAAACTTGTGAATATTAAATAACTCACCACTTTGGAATTCTCTTTTTTGTTTAAACCTAATGCTCTAAGCATTTGATTGCGCTGTTCCATCATTAAAGTTCTCTCATAAGTGTATGCAGAGATATCGCTATTATTCTGTATATATGTATAAAAATATTATTAATGGTGTTGTTTTTGAAATAAATTTGGATTATGGATTTACCATTTCAACTACTTCAACATCTGCTTCGATTCGCAAATGGTACAGGAATGTCTTTAGATCTTTCTTCATTTGAATCGAATTATCTTCGATTTGAGCAACGGTAAAAATGCGTAGTTTGCAATTACGCCAAGTCCTGTGCTGTTTTAGCAGGAACGGCAGCAACATAAGCAAGCCACCGTCATGAACAATCCACCAAATATCAATGTTGCCACCAATCTTTGAGAAAGAAATGATTGGTTATTTAACTCACTCATATAGCTATTCATATTTAATTACTTTGTGGTTTGATTCTGGATAGAAGTTGATTCCTTTTGGAACAATCAGTGCCATGTGGCATGCGGCAACAGTGCGAACTGTTTGAATAAACGTCTTCCAGCTATATCGTCCCTCTTGTCGCCAGCTATACGGCCAACCAATAATCACGGTATTTGGCTTCATTCCACCCAATCCAATAGTTTGAATGCTGAGTTATTAATAATCAATTAAGTGAACTACATTTATATATGTGTTTATGTAATGTGAAAATACTTACACTGAACTTAGACCCTCGCCGATCTCTTGGGCAACTAGAACATCACAAAAACCCTTGACTTTCTCATCGGTCATGTATTTGCGTAGTGTGGTTTTTGCATCAACGGCTTTGTTTGTTATTTTTGTGTGATCACCCTTTATCACAGACACACAAATTGTCAAGCCTTTGCCAGCTTTCAGCTGAGTGGCAAAGGAGAATATTTTTCTATACTTTGGTATTAGGTTGTCATTGAGTTTTGAAAGCACCAAAATTTGCGGACGCCAATTTTTGGTATGTGGTGGGCCTTCTTCAAGACGCTGAAGTGAGTATCTGGCTGCAGTTAGTGCCATTCCACGAATGCCATCGCCCCATTCCTTCTCGGCACTGTAAGTAAACAGGTTAGGCATGATTCACTCTGAGAAATGGAGAGCCAGATCATACCCTCGATATTCGATGTATTTGTATATAACGACCGCCATGCCCATGGCAAGAAGTGCAAAATACCAAGATGTCATTATCATAACCGATATACACAAGGTAAGTCCGAGCAAGGATAAGCTCCAATGATAGAACTTGAACCGTGGTCTCCAATTGGGCGTCCTTAGCAATGTTTGTACGGCACAGGCCAAGTTTACAAAGCCGTAGCACATGAGGAAAAACATAGATAACAGTGGGGCAAGTAGATCAACGTTACCTTCAGAACAATAAATTATTAAATAATGCAGAATATATAGTGTTTCATAAAAAGATGCGTACCCAATAAAATTCCGCATTGACAAATTACAATAGTTAAGAGCAGAGCCCTTACCGGCTCTCCACGTTTAGAAGACTTTGCGAATGGTGCCAAAAAGGGAATAATCTCATCTTTGGCAATAGCTTGGAGTAAACGGGGTGCTCCCGTTAAACTCTGTAAGCCAGCACCTAGAGTAGATAAGAACGATCCAATCAATATAACCCATTGGTTGGGCCACGCAATGTTTGCCACAACTAGCTTTCCACCAATTGACTGTCCAAATCTAAAAATGAAATGGGTAGATTATAGATTATAATTAGCAACGAGATGTAAACTTTGATAATATTCTCACTTGTCTCGAAGTAGTAGATTATCAACAGTGCCAGCAAAAAACAGAACACTTGTTAAATATACGGTACTAGTGGTTAAAATCGCAAAAATTGTGCCTATGGGGATACTCTTTTGAGCGTCAGCCAGATCGCCAGATCGATTTGACCCAGCCATGATGCCTAAATACATACACAGAGAATATATTATCAATATGTCGTCAACGTGCGTGTGCAATATAAAATATTAATCATACCAGTGACGGATGGGAAAAATATGCCGATGAGCAGTGTAAAGGATGTCGTTATATCAGCCATAATTTGATTATATGATTGACCTCCAATGTTTTCAATATCAACGGAATTGCGACCGTATCCAATAAATTGTCCTTTCTCCAAAAATGACGGCATTATATTGTCGTAGAAAACGCCACTGGCAAGTCCCTTAATACCCTTCACTTTGGTCACATTGTTATCTAGTTATGAATAATATTGAGTGAGCATATATTTATACGACAATTAATTAATTATAATTACTTTGATAGTACTCGTCACATTTGTGATCCGAACAATACAGGTCTAGTAACATTGGATCCTCCTTTGTGCAGTTCTCGAGTGGGATATCTTTTAAAACGCGTTTTCCCAGCACACAGAGGCTGGAATGATGTCAAACGAAAGTTAACATCAACATAATACTTATTATTATTATTTTATAAGTCACTTACTATAACTTTTCGTTGCCATTGATATTGTCAAAAATGCCAACATATACGGCTATTATGGAAAATATTACACAGGCCAAGGCAACGGTTGCGAACTTGTTGACAAATTTGACGCCCAAGAAAACAATTAAGCCTAACAAATACAAATAATGGTCATCAAATGTATCTAGGAATCAGATCTTGTATAAACTTACCCATGAATATGAGTAACAATGTACCATAAACTCGGAAATTGTTATACATGGCTTCAGCGTCTTTGGTGAAATCCCCAAAAATGGATGCCCAAGGTGCCATATAAGTCTATGATATGAGCCAGTGATAATCAATATTAATCAATAATATATATATCTACTATAATATATATGTAAATATATCAATAATCTATTTCTTCTTACCAATACGATTTCAACAGCGCCCACAATGTACATTGCAGCTGCCAACGTTGTCCCCGTATAGAACAGCATCCCCACAGCCCCACCAAATTCAGGACCAAGTGATCTATACAAATAAAGAAATAAAATAGGAAAGTTATCAAATTAGGAAAGTAATCGTAACTTCTTCGGTGCTCTTTTCGAATCAAGTACCTCCGACATAGAAAAGCTGTAAAGTGCTACTGTAATAATATTATACAATTTGCACAACTTACAACATTAGTTATTATTCATTATAATTTACAATATTATGTGTTTGGTGATTGTATTATGTTCAGTGTGTAATTTCGAGAAAGTAGCACAGATATTTATAGTAATTAATTGTAACAATTACCGTGATATCATAAAATAGCTTCCTCCTGCCGGCACCACTCCGTTTGTTGCAATGGCTGACATAGATATCGCAGTTAGCATCGTCTAAGTGCGGAAATGTTTCTTGAGTATCTTAAAGGGTATACATATATGTGTAAAAGGTAGTCTTACCACACAGCAGCAGGTCAGCACAATTAAGAATCCACAAATTGCTCCAGCTGTACCAACAACCCATGTTAACCGAATAAATAATATGACACCAAAGATGTTCTGAATGCATGGCAAAAACACTCCAATTAAAGTTCCTAGAAAAGTGCAATTTCAAGTAGAAATATATAGCTAACTGTGTTATAAAATTGAAATGTAATCGAGTTTTCTTCTGAAACGTACCCATTCGAGCCGATGGCGGTGGTGGCTTTGCATCTGGGTCGGTGGCCGCTGGTATCGTGTTTTCATAATTGGCAATTGATGAAATGAATGTTGAAATGTGTGGCCTGGTCTCCAAGTCATCGTCGTATAGGTACAAATTGGGGTCGATTGTTGATTTCTGATTCTCCTCTGCACTGTGGACATCACGCGAATCTACAACCAATAATTTAAAACAAGAAAATAACTTAGAATGGTTACTTTAGTGCAAAGTGCAAACATTGAGTAAGTTATTTAATTATAATATTATAAGTAATTTGTATAATTATAAGTATTCTGTAAATAATCTATAATCATTGGAGTCAATAATCAAGTCAGTTCAGCGATCGGCAGCTGTTTCGTTGATTTGCGATAAGTTCTTCCTTTCTCTAATGTAGAAGTTATGGTTTGTTAATTTCTAGGACCCAAGCATAAGCAAGAATGTTGCAAGCAGCATAGGAACGATAAGAAAATCAGAAGTCCATATTTGGGTTGGATCGATAATTGTTTGATCATGTTGGAATTCAACTGAAACTGTGAACGTTGATCAATTATTATCACTAATTCATGATGGCGATAGTCAGTTAAATTTTCAAGTTAAAACATGTAACTTGTTTTTAAGACAGCATTTTGTGTCATTCAAATTATACATAATTTGTTCCACTTGAATACACTTTGCGACGATCTTTTAATTTCATTTAAAGGAGACGTCTCCAAAACTGTTCGCCAAATTTTTTTGCAACTTATACGCAAAGATCGACATCAACTTCAAAGAGTTTAAAGAGACATTCACATATGTCTACGCCCATCTCGATCCCATAATTTATACTGTCCCCCTTTCTAACTATATATTTAACTATTCAAGTGTAGAATATTCAGTTGACAGTCAGACCTGAAACAGATAGCATAATAAAAATATTCTTTTAAACAGAAAAACAATAATTCAAAGCCGAACTAAAATCTTGATATCAGCAAATGAACTGCGGTATACAAGGATGTGTAATCTTCAGAGTTTCTTTTTGTTCTTAATTTGTATGCTAAAATAATAGTAGTAATAGTTATTAAACTCAAGAGGAAAAATTAACAAACAGTTCTTAAAATGTGATTGAAAATAAATTGAAATTATGCAATTAAATGTGCACGAAGGATTTCCTTTCAAGTATTTTGAGATTTTTTTTGTTCTGTTCCTTTTATAAAAAAAACCCATGTAAACCTAAATTTATTTTTTCAAAATACATTTTATATTACATTTTTCCTGATAACTAAAACCACGTTCCACTTAGGAGCAGTTATTTTTTACCTTTGCGATCTTAATTTAACATGTCTCCCCAATGTTTGGATTGTTGCAAAAAATAATAAAATTATATTTTAAAGTATCAAACTGAAAAGATTTTCGTTTTTCTGTTCATATATTTTAGAAATTCCGTTCAACAGCTACAGATGAAGGCATAAGGCACCAAAGAAACCTGTATACAGAACTTTTTGCCAAATGCTCCAGCTGATCTTTACCCGCATATGCATAATGTTGAGATATGTATTCAAGAAAACAAGAACAAGAAGCCTGGCATTATTACCAGAAGGAAGAGAAATATATATTAAGTGTTTCACACGTAGCAGCGAACAGAATTGGACACTGAAGTTTTCATATTCGACAGGTACATTAACAAATTATCCTCAACATGCAAAATAAAGGGATATAAATGAATATAGGTATAGAATATGTAAATTGCATATCGACAAGGGCGTACACGTATTCTTGGGCAAATATCCGCTCTGCATATGAGCAGCACCAGCATCTGCATCGCGATTTTTCATACCTGACTGTTTTGTGTCGAGTGTTGTTCCATTGTGTTCTGATGGCGTAATATTCGTTTCATCGGCATCATCTTTTTCATTATTACATTGCATGTTTAACACTTCTCTCATATCACGTTTCTCACTTAAAATTAGCTAACACTTTTGGGTCGTCATACGAACATAAATTTGTTTAAATAATTATAAGAGTTAATAACATGTTATAAACACATTTATTATTCAAAAGACCTTCAAGAGGTGACAGTACAATAAATAATAATAGCTGGTAAATATCTATAATAGAGCGTAAAGGAATTCCAAAGGCTGCAAATGAAATGGGGGCCTCATTTACATAAATCAAGTTTTCAATGTTCAGTACATTTTTTCGCTTTTCTCTTTGTTAACTGCAAAGAGATTCATCCTACCTAGGACATGAAACAGCAAAATTTAGGTCAAGAATAATAAGCCTGGTAGGATTAAAAAGCATATGAACAAACACTCAAGCAAAAAGGAATTTGCCATACAAAGTGGCAATGCAGTTGAATGATTAATATAAAATCAATTTGGATACACGACTGACTTTGGTTATTAAACGCACTTTGTTGTTAGATATTTAAACAATTATTACAATTTTTTGGCAATTGTTGGTGCTTTGATGGGAACTGATGAGTTTTATGTAACTATGCATGTTATTTTTTCATTTAATTGTAGTATTTTTTATATTTTTTTTTATCGAGTTTAATTGATTTAAATTGTACTATTTTTTTTAAATGTGGATTAATAGAAAAAATTATGAAAACTGTTTGTATGCTACCGAATAAAAATTATGTTGCCCAGGACTCTCAGCATTGAAATCGAGATGAAAACGAAAGCTTTTATCTACACGCAAAATTTCACCCCGTATTCTGAGCAAAGGACCAGAAAGAGAGAGACAGAAGCAGAGAGCGAGAAAGTCAGATACTGGCATTCCTATAGATATATATATATATATATATACATTTATGTGTACTACTGGTCTGTATTTGGACCAGCCTCACCATATTACAGAGAAAGTCCTCTCACACAGCATCAGCAGCTCAAAGCCCAAAACCGTTTAACTGCTCTCGAAAGCTTTCCACACTTGGAGCTTTAATGTGCAGGTGGCGTTAAATGTGTCACCGGGACATCTGGGACGCACATATGTAAATGGGCATGTACATACCAGTAAATACATATAAATATGTATATGTAATATATGTACACTTGTACTAATCAAATGCATGTATGATAAAAGGATGCTTTAATGTTGGGAGTATAATAAAGCCAGTTATTCGTGATGAGTTTGTTGTCAAATGTAGTTTAGGATTTATTTAAGCGAAATCGTATTGACGAAAATTGTATTTTTCATGCGCACGAGGTACGGGGTATTAAAATCGCATGTAGGGCAGGTCAAAATTACTCATTGCCATAGCTTTATCAAAATTCAACCAATTTTTCACGTTGTTTTATTTAGATCATAGTTTTCCTTCTACATTAAAACTAATTTTTTAATTATTTATAATGACAAAAATCTCAATTACCTTGTAACTCATCCTGAGTATCTCCTAGAAGTTTGCCACTTGCCGATTCATCTTGAAGATAATCCAATACAGTCTCTTCGTCTGTTTTTGTCACTTGAAATCTATCCGGCATGCTTGTTTTTGATGCGCTCTGTAAATACAAATTCAAATCATATAATATATATTTTTTTAATACTAAAGCTAATATTCTTGGCTTGAAGTCCGATTGGAAAAAATGTAGCATACAAAATATGTATGCATTTACGTATACGTAACTGAAAGAAAATCAAAATTAAATCAAACGGCTGTGTCCGTTAACATTTTTTGTGTGACCGAGCTGCACCGATTATTATTTAAATGATCACTCTGCTATTTATATGTATTTTATATGTACACCAGCTGATTTGTTATCGATCATTTTGAGCGCCACAAAATCAAAAATCATTAGACAAGTGTTCTAGAGATATTCCGAATTAAAACACCGTTCAAAAGAGACCCTAGATGCGCGAAGCTTAATAGATACCAGGAAATATCTACATAAATGCATGTGCAAAAGTGATTGTATCTGAAAAAATTTTCATATGATTTTAGAAACGAACATAAAAAAGCAAATAAATGTTCTTTGCAGACAATCCTTTGTAAACAGGGTAACTACACATCTTCCCGCTCCAGGTTCGGCAAATACTCGTGCCACCCTGTTCCCGTTGTCATCTCTGCCAGCACTGGCGCTAACAGACAGGTTGCTTAGGATTAAGGCTAGTCAAAAGTTATGTAAGCCAGCTAAAAACTTTATTGAAATAAATGTCACATGACCGGCCGCAGCATATTCAGACGTAAAATTTATGACCACTTGATAACATTGTCTCAACTTTATTAGCTTTTTATATATATATTCACATATGTATGTAGTAAGAGTGCACTCTTTATATATTTTCAACACATATATCGCATGACATTTGTATGTGTGAATGTATGTGTACATTAAAAAAAATTCCCACAGCAGACAATCTATTAATTGTGAGCTACTTGAGAAATTGATGAATTCATGTATGAAGTAATTACATATGCATACGCCAAAATGCAGACGCACACACATACACACACGCGCACCGATGCATATCTGCATACACAGCAATATGAATTGTAAACATTGATATTGTCCACACGTAAATATGTTTTGAATGTACTTTAAATGGTTATTTACTTGTGAAAGCGCCTTTTTTCAAGGTTAACGATAACCGGAAAATGTTGTCAACTTCTTGCGTTGTAATGGAAAAACACTTTCAGCCTTGTTGATCTGCTTTTCTTAATATTTTGTGAACTTTTCAATTGTACGAATAAAATTAAACTATCATATTGAAGGCGCATGAGTAACAGAAAATAATTTTCTACTGTATATAATTTGGAGTCGCGAGTTGGGGGAAATACTGTTGCATTAAAGAAAAAGTAACTGAAAACATATTTAGCGTATTAAGCATGGGATACCGATTATATTTTAGACAAAAAAAAAACATAATTCACTGACACCCATACATATATACATACATTCAAACATGGGCATATATCACATACGTACATTTGTAGGTATGTGGATGTATTTATATTCACATACGTATGTCTTGTCATTAAGTCTTCGACCATCAATCGAAATTTGTATGCATACTTAAATGTCTGTGCATACATAAATTAAAATTATCTCATACATACATACATACATTGTTTTGTTATTAAAATACATTTGCATGGGTTGCACACATATTAGTTTATTTAGGTATGCATGTATTAGAAATCAGAACTTGAGCTTGAGAAACACAGAACGATAGAGGTTTATATATAAGAACATATAAATGTATATGTATATATATATTTTATATATATATATATATATATATATATATATATATATATATATGCATATATTTACAAATGCACTCATTTTGTAAAATATTTAATCATTTTTTTAAGCCATTTCTAGACACTTGGCAACTTTACACGTGCCGTGCCTGGTCTTTTCTCGCTTTCTTCAGCAGCAAATTAATCGCGTCGGTGGCGAGGGCTGTTTGCAAAATAATTATAATTAAAACAAACAAATTACACAAATTAAATTTTTAAAAGAATAGAAAACATTTAGGTATCCTCCCTACACCCCTTTCTCCAATGTGTTTAAATATCTTTTTTATTAATTTATGCATAATGTACTACTGTTAAAACATACTGGTATATTTGAGTGATGGATTATCAAATAAATTAAGATGGAGGTAGGGCCCACAATGTGGCAGTCTTGTCCGCGGATGTGGAAATGAAGGAAAAGTCCGTTGGATGCCATCTGATTGTAATCGCCTTGTCCTTATGCTTTGCCACCACAACGGATGCGATGTCATTGGCAAGATCACCCTGTAAATCGGTTAGCTTGATAGTGCTATCGTAGCTGCATGTGAGCATATAATACGCCGATGGTGAGAAGCGTATGCATCTATAAAAAGGAGTAATGCAACAAGAAATGTAAATAAACTGATTTTTATTTTCTATTTTAATTAAATCACGTACCTTATTTCGGCGCTATGCGGATAGAAGCGTTGTATTAGCCTGTTGCCGCGAATGTCGTAGAGGACACAAGCGCTATCTGCGTGTCCTGAGACCAGTAATCGCCCAGTCGGATCCACACAGACTGCAGTTACCGGCGAGTTTTGTATGGCTCCAGCCTGATCGAAAGTATTAACGGCATCGTTTACCCGCAGATCCCAGAACCGTATAGTTTGATCCTGTTTAGTTGCAAGCTTTCCTTTTTACTCTTGTTCAGTAAGATATCAGGAATAAAATCTTACCTGCGACCCCGATACGAACATTGCATTGTTCCAGCTGTATAACGATGAGATGTGTCCGGTATGGCCACTAAATACCTGAAACGGCATACCCGTCACACAGTCTGTAACATAGATCTTGCAGTCGCCAGCCCCGCCGCTGACGAGCAGTCGTGATTTGGTCGATGGGTTGTCAAGGAAACACATGTCCCGAACTGTGCCATCGTGCATATTTAGTTCGACCTCCTGACCCACCAGTTGATTGGTGTCCTTGTTGAATCTCATATACTTGATGGTCTTGTCATTTGACCCAGTCGCAATGAGTTCGCCATCTGCCGACCAACATGTACAATATATGGAGCCTCTGTGGTGTTTTGTACGCTTGCACAAAACGGATGGTGGATAAATATGCTGATCTTGTCTAAAGATTTATTTACAATTACAAATCAGTATATATTGAATGCATATTCAATTTGAAAATCACCTTAATTTAGATAGTTGGGGATATTGACAGATGCGGAAGGTTTTTGAGTTCGATCCAACCGCATAAAGCTTCCCATCTGGATGAAAATCCACACTGCGAATCGCCTGTGAGTCCGATATGGTGGTGACTGCCACAAAATGTGAGCGCTCTACATCACTCTATGGAAAAAGAGTGTAATTGTATTATTTACTCGACTTGGAATATATCCAACTAGTGCTGGGCCAGCCAGACAAAAAGTGAAAGTAAAAAAGGACAGAGTATATGGAGCAATAGAAAAATACGTAATGAATTTTACGGTCATATGACAAAAAAATTTATAATATTGTTTACCATTCTTGTCAGTAATATAAACAGATTTTAGACCTAGACCCCGTTACGGACATGTGCGAACGTGTTTAAATGCTGATCTACTGAATTATATGAGTTGGCTCAACGTTTTCCATAACATACTTGTGTCGAAATATCCAAGGCAGAAAGGTCGCTGACAACGACCAATCCATTAACTCAATTTTCTATGTAATTTAAAATAATAACTATTCACGTGAAATACTATTACTATTACTGCATTTGGTTACTATGAAGACCATCCATCAACGTGGTAAAATATATGAAATTTGTTGATTGTCACCGTGGATACATAACGGTGAATTGTAGAGTGCGAATAGAGAAAGTATTTATGCACGAATAAAATGTAGTTTCCATGATGATCCTATTAAGCCTGTCTTACTCACATCTTTCAAATTTGTATTCCTTTCGTCAGAATTCATTAAAACTAAATTAATATAATTAAAAAAAACTGTTTACAAATAAAATAAACTAATTTGTTCGATACGCTGAACTGTAAGCTTGGCTTTCAATGGTAATATCTAATCCAAATATGCTTTTGTGTAAAAACATCTAAGGGAAAACAAGCGTAACGGAATCAGTGGAATCATATATGCATAAACCCACAAAGCTTAGCTCTCGGCATAATAACAAGCTTATCGATGGATTTTTGATTAATTGTGCCCTGGAAAAATGGGAAGTTATAGATTTCCGAGTTGCTGAGAAGTGAGAAAAATATAAATCTTATCAGAAAAAGGCTAGGTGCTAACAACGATAAAAAAAATTCCAGTCTCGTTCACTGCTTCCAATTATCGATTGACAACGTAGAAAAAATAACATTTTAACAAGAGCAAATTGCTGGAAAAGATATGCAACCAAATCTTGTTAGAACTTGTAAATTCTGTTTATCGATAACAAATAAAGTTGTGTAAGAAAAAGCCAAAATGGCATCACTGGCACAAATCACTGAATTGGTTTCAATGAGCCGTTCAATTGAGCGGAACTACTGAACTCAATGTTAAAGTTTAGAATTAGGCACAATATTCAGTTAACACGGGAGATGGGAAGTGATCGTCAAATAAAGAAGCTCAGAATGTCGGCCTTAGAACAACTTAAAAAGATTACCACAATTGTTGCCGATACCGGCGATTTTGATGGTGAGTTTTATTAACAAACACTCAAAGTTTTTCTTTATTTTTAAGCACCTTAAAGTAAGTAACGCATATTGTCTTATCAACCAACTTACATACATGTGCACGTAATTATATACATGCACATATATATAAGTGCATATATACCTACTTTAAAGGTTAAATAGTTGCATTACATTAATTGATTTATACAGGAACTACTACTATATTTATCTAGATATTCTTTACATCCACCAAAAAAACATTTGACCATCTGTACGTATTAGCGATCTTAGCTTTTAGAGTTTTTGAAGTTCAAATCAAAGTTAAAGTCGAAAGTGAGGTCGACATTTGTTTGACCTTATTCAGGTGAATGTATAATGCATTTAGCTTGCGTGTTGAATGTTGTAAGCAAATAATCAATTTTAAGTTAAATTAAGTGAAAACGCATAATAACTAGAGCAGCTATAATATTGGAAATGGGTTCAGTTTTTAAATTTAGCAATTTAACTTAACTTGGAAGCAGGTGAAAATATTTAAAGTGGGCATATGATACAAAAAAAATCTTTAAATCATTGTAAAGCTTAGTTTATTCTTAATATGTTTTGTTTTTAGCGATAAATATCTACAAACCTACCGATGCAACGACTAATCCATCGCTTATTTTATCGGCGTCAACCATGGAACGCTACCAATACTTGGTACGCAAGGCCGTCGATTATGGAAAGACTCAAGAAGGGTATGTTTTGTGGGTATTTTAATGCCACAACTTTTATACCGATTGTTTCTCTAACAGAGATCTGATCAAGAATAAAATTATAAGATGCTCTAAAAAGGTATAACGATTTTATTTCTAGATCGCTGGAGAATCAAGTGGCAGAAGCCATGGATTATTTATGCGTTTTGTTTGGCTGCGAGATCTTAAAAGTTGTACCCGGTAGGGTATCGACTGAAATAGATGCCCGACTCTCGTTTGACACCAAGAAAAGCGTAGCGAAGGCATTGAAATTGATTGGTTTGTACAAATCCTTTGGCATTGACAAAGAGCGCATTTTAATCAAACTTGCCTCGACGTGGGAGGGTATCAAAGCAGCCGAAATTCTAGAAAAGGAGCATGGTGTGCACTGCAATCTGACGTTGTTATTCTCATTTGCCCAGGCTGTGGCCTGTGCTGAAGCTGGTGTGACACTGATCTCGCCATTTGTTGGCCGCATCTTGGATTGGTATGTGGCCAACACGGGGTCAAAGAAATTCGAGGCGACAGCTGATCCTGGGGTCATTTCGGTGACGAGCATCTATAACTACTACAAGAAATTCGACTATAAAACACTTGTCATGGGTGCATCTTTTAGAAATACGGGTGAAATCAAGGCATTGGCTGGCTGCGACTTGCTTACAATTAGTCCATCCTTGCTAAAAGAATTGGAAAACGATGAGGAGGTGTTGAAAACATATTTATCTGTGCCCGATGCCAAACAGCAAGATATTAAGCGCATTTCCGTCGATGAGACCCAGTTCAGATGGTTACTGAATGAAGATCCCATGGCGACTGATAAATTGTCTGAAGGCATCAGGAAATTTGCTGTTGATACGGTGAAATTGGAAAATGTTATCAAGAATTTATTCAAATAGTGTTTGCAACGCTTGAATTTCGCATTTAAAACAGGTTTCATGTAAAATGTTTTTAACTTTTTAAATAAAAGACAATTTCTTCTACTGCATTCAACTGAATTCTGTTTGATTTAATGATTTTCCTTTGAAATGGGAGTTTTGGTTTATTTATACGTATATTATACGTATTTATACGTATATTAACGTTGGCAGAGTAAATTTGAGTTTCGTATCTACTTGATATTCCATTTGTTCCTCCAAAATGTATTCAGTGCTTGATTTGATCTGAAATATTTAAATAAATCGGATAAAATATCGATATATTTTTGGCTCACTTGTTCGATATATCGTCACGATTATGTCCTCACTTGTAAATAAATCACTTGGGCAACAGCTGTTCTCCACGTTTAAACCATAAACGAGTTGTTTTTAAGAATTAACGAAAATGAGGGGGAAGCGAAAAACTAAAGGCTCTCAGCCGAACAGAACTTCCGTTCGAAAAAATGAAAAGTTTTCGAAGAACAATAACTTTATTCAAAGGAGCAGAGACATGGAACAATTGCATAAAAGGGCAACTCAATATCAGAGCACAGTTTCCGGTGAGGAATCAAAGTTGAACGTAAATCTTTTACCATCCGTGAAGGATGAAAATGAATTCTACGAGCAACTTGTCAGTGAATACCGATCAGCAGGTAAGTGAAGCTTTATAAATATTTTCTATTATGAATACTCAAAATATACATTTCTTATATAGCGGCGCCAACAATAACAGAATCGAATAGAAGCGTTTTACTTCGAAAGAAAGTAAATGTTGTTAAGAACCAGGAAGAAAGAGATCCTACAGACTTGAAGCCATACAATTCATTTAGTGAGCGGTTTAATTTCGATCTCACCTCAGATGATATTACCGAAATTACTTCAAAAATCATGAAAGTATCGAAAGCTAAATGGTCTTCGATTGGCAAATTCCAAATTGAAGTGCCTATTTTAAAATCTTCGACAAGTCCACACGACAACGATTACAACAAACAGCCCCCAGAAACGGTGAAATCCACTGATCTGCAGATAATGGATGTCAAAATGTCGTTAACTGCAAATGTTGCCTACCCACTATCTGCGCTTCAAATTGAAATATTGCAGATTGCTAACAATTACCTAGACCTTTATTACCCTCAGCGTACACACGATAATGCGGAGGAAATTCGATACGTATATTGCCTGCATGCAGTTAATCATATGCTAAAGACCAGAGCACTCATTTTGCGAAATAATGAAAAAATTGCCGGACTCGTCAAGTATCCAAATCAACCGCTGTGCGATGTCGCAATACCCGACAGCTTAAGGGATCAGGGACTTAAGCGAATGAAGGCACTCATCCTGTTACCTTTTCGAGAATCCGCCTTAAAAACTGTACAAATTATGGCAAGCTTGCTGTTTCCCAAGCAAAAAGGTATGTATCTAAATTAAACACTTTTTCGTACCCGAAAAAGGCGTTTTATTATGATCTTTATTATATATCGAATTTCTCATGCCCTGAATCCATTCAGTTGTGTTTATATATTTCTTACTTTAATTTTTAGGTAAAAATGCTACCCCACCGATTGCAAAGTATGATCGTTTTCTTAATGACTTTTCCGGCAACACTATTTATTTCCCAAAAACGAATCCCAAGCCATTTGATTATGAGCAAACATTTAGCGGAAATACGGATGATAACTTTAAATTGGGCATACGTTTCACAAAGAAATCAATGTCCTTATACACGGACATAAGTGGATCGGATATATTGATTGCTTCGCCACTGGCACTTCGTATGATGATTAATGACAAGGAGCAAGACTACGATTTTCTCAGTTCAATTGAGCTACTTATCATTGACCAAGCTGAGTTGTTTATAGCTCAAAACTGGGAGAATCTGCTATACGTGCTGGATCACTTACATTTACAGCCGCAAAAGCTTCCAGACACAAACTGTCAGCGTGTACGCCAATATTGTCTCAGTGGCACATCGCGCTTCTATCGACAAACATTATTTTTCTCATCGCACGAGCTACCCGAATTTCGCGGGCTGTTTAATAACAAATGCCATAATTTCCAGGGGAAAGTGCGAATTATAAATCAAATTGCACGCGGCGACATTTCTAATGTGCTGACGCCAATTGAACAAGTCTTTCAACGAATCGATTGCTCAAGTGTTGAAACGGCTTTTGATGATCGCTTTCAACACTTCGTTGGCCATATTCTTCCGGAATTAAGCAAATCGGGTTTATCACATTGTCTTTTATATGTACCCAGCTATTTTGACTATGTACGCTTGAGAAATCATTTTAAAAGTGAAATGATCAATTTTGTTCAAATAAGTGAATATACAAAAAAGGAGAAAATCTCTAGAGCGAGAGACATTTTCTTCCACAGCGGCGCACCGTTTTTGCTATACTCGGAGAGAGCCCACTTCTTTAGACGTACTCGCATCAAAGGCATACGGCATTTAATATTCTACCAGCCACCAAATTTCCCCAACTTTTACTCGGACTTAATAAATTTAATGCTTGAAGTTAACCAAAATCCACGAGATGGCTTACAGGCTGTAATGAGTGTCAAAGTCTTTTACTCGAAATTCGATACACTAAGTTTAAGTAATATCGTTGGCAACGAGAATGCTAGCAAATTGGCACTAGGCACAAATGATTCATACCTCTTTTCAAATAAGAAATAATCGCTGTAAAAACTTGTTTAAATTGAATAAAAATATATTTTATGTAAATTCAATCGCATCTTGTCTTCAGCAGAAACAAATGGTACTTCTTATTTAAGAGACAATTCATATTACTTCTGATCGGAAAAGCAAAATAATTTAGCTAAATTATTGGGCCTTTATAGCCTTTAAAATTCAAATATTTTGCCTATGAAGAAATTAATTTACATTTACCACACTTAAGTTTAAATAATCGAAACTTATTTTGAAAACTGTTCGGATCTGTTTTTACTCTTAGATCAGAAAAGAGTTAGTGATTTTATTTTTAATTTTTTTAAATTTATTTTTATGTTAGTTGATATATACAATTATTAAAATTAAAATATTTACCCCAAAAATATTTTTGTTGTACTTACCATTTCGAATATATTTTTTAAATAACAGCAATTCAATAGTTTTTATGGAACTTATATATTTATTTAAACCATTTTTTGCATAACCCGTCAAGTCAAGAAAGTGTGTTTTTTTTTTGTAATTACTTTCTAAATCAAATAATTAATTTTATTCATATTGGATACAATTTGCAAATTCAGGTAACAGGGCTGTCTGAGCAATGAATACAAGATTGATAAAGGTTTAACGAAATAGACATCCTTGAGGATCTCCTGGATCGTTCGTTCGTTCCAATGACCAAGACCTTTACCATTTATCAATGACGGTATCAGGAACTAAATACACACACAAATAATATTGTCGATAATTACCAATATGCATAAATGTACCAACAAAAAGTAAAGGAAACCAAAGCGTTCTGCAAACCAAATAATTTATAACGAAGGGAAGGGTGGGCAGTAGGGCAGTAGGACAGTAGGACGTCAGCAACGATTTATTCAGCCAACTACTTGACAACTACATTTACGCATCATTTAAAAAGTAGACCAGCAGAGTTCGGGGTTCAGTGTTTATATTTCGTTATCATGGATATCTTACATGCTGAATTTGAAATATGAATTCAATCGTTTTAAAAGTGTGTTTTTTTTCATTTTTTTGTTTGTGGTGTCAAAATGTAGTAGACCATAATGTACAGCAATTGATCTCTCTTTCGGAATTCACATTGGAATTTTGTTTGGCACACTTGTTTTTTATCAAACATTTAACAACTTCACATACTTTCTATAGAGCAGGGATGGACTAAATTAATTTTAAATTAATGGGGGGTGTGAGTCATCCAATTAATGAAATCGGGGATTTACTGTATAAAAAAAAAACAATACATTATTTATAAATTTGTGGTGTAGGCATATGTATGTATATGTTTCGATCGTCAAACAGCAGCGAGTTGCAACAAAATGCGAGCGAGCATTCAAAAAAAGATGAATTTTTGTAGGATTAGCGATCGTCAGCACTGTTTAATTCAATGGGTTCTCTGGCGCTCATTTTAATTTCGCATATTTCTAGTAATGATTATGTTGTTTGTAATTTAAGGTTTTTATTTGACAGCGTCTATAATTGTTTAATAACAGAGTACATAACGTAAAATTTAAATGAATTCTCTAGATAAAAACTTGTTAGATTCTTAATTAATTCTGACTTTTTTTTTCGTTTAAACAGAAAGTAAAAAACTTGTTACACTAAACTGCGACACAAATTGGATGATTGCCATCATGTTAGTATATGCCGTAAAAATAAATACCACGGACGTTATCTATGGACCCCAATTACCATTATTTACCGGAAAAGTAAAGCAAAGCGGAACTGAAGCTTGAGCTGTATAATAAGTAACCTACCAATAAAGTACACACTTTGTTCATACGCTGACTATTTTTGTCTTTATCGATCCACATTTTGAATTCCTACTTCTTATATACTATGGAATGAACCAATGTTTTTCTAATTTCAAAACGGAAGTCCTCGCCTGACATAAGACTACTTAGTACATAAATAAATTGAATACAAAATATATATCCGCTATTCCATCCATGATCAAAGGCAGCTAAACCAATTGTTGTTGAATAAATAAAATATATATATGTGTGTGTTGTATATATGTATGACATCTACATATAAATAGGATTTTAGGATTTATCTAATATATTGAATCATTTGTTGTTTTATTCCTTTTTTTTTTTGTTTTGTTTTGTTAATAATGACCCCTAAGTGAAGAAGTATTTACATAGATTCATCGTTTTTGTAGAAAATGTAGGGTTTTGTTGACTTTTTGTATTGTAAATAAATACAATTTGAATTTTTCACATAATAGATACTACAAAATCTATGATTTGAACTTTTTTTGTTTTTTTTTTTTTGTTTTACTTTTTTTTAAGTAAAGAAACTAAACCTGTGAAAATCAACTTATAAATGTTTATAAAAATGATCATCACTGTTGCAGCAATAATCTGCTTCAGACATTTGAATGTTATCGAAAAAATACATTTTGAAATCTTTTTGAAACTTACGTATTCGTGTATTTGAATTCGAAAACAATGTTCAACTGAGCGATTTTGCTTACAGCATCGTATGTACAAAAAGCAATGCCATGTTATATGAATATAGAACGTATTCCAAAAAAGTATTATTATGTGTAGGTTTTTGTAATTAATCGTTAACTCTCATAATCTATTGACCAGTTCAAGGTGTTTCTTTGTATAAATCATAGAGTAAAAACGATCTCTTATTAAAATATCACGCGTGAATTTTTTTTTTTTTCTTTTTTAGTAATATTCGGAAATAAGTCTATGTTGTAGTTGGTTGGTTGGTTGGTTGGTTGGTTGGTTAAAGTCGTTACTTTAGGTATTTGTTTCTGTTTTATATTTAGTAACACTTTATGCTAGTTAATTAGAATAATGATGTTGGGCTTAATGATTATAAATATATTCTTAAAGCATCATAGCGTACAGCAGGCCAAAGAATACAGCCCACATTAACACAATCCCATGCATTTTATATATAACGCTCTCACCATCTGCGATTTTTCTAGCAACAAACTTCAATGTTTCATCTAATAAAACTACAGGAATTGAGAATTTCATCACAGTTATCCATTCCTCTGTAGACAACGGTGTCACTTGGAAGACGGTCTGTAAATATATATTCAATGCTATTATCATGGCAAAGGCAGCTGTTTAATATAGACTTTCACTTACGGAGAGGACTTCAACATATAGAATAACAAAGTGAAGAGTGAAAGAAAGGGCCATTGAACCAAGCAACCACAAATTGCACCATGGAGGCATTGTTACCAAAGACTGATTCTCAGATAAGCTGACAAAGAGAAAACATATTAATCAAGTATGAGTAACTGTTGTTGGCAAACAACCAATTTTACCTGTTCATGGCGTTCAACATTTCAATGGTCACCAGCACGGACAGGGCCATGGTCATTGCGTGTGGATCACTGAAGATTTTGCAATCGACACCCTTGAATTCATCACCACCGCCCAAGCAGGCAAGATGGTGAGTCAGTTGCCAGTAGTTGAGACCGGGTCCCTCGGCAGAGAAGATGAACCACCAAGCGGCGGCACCGACTGTTGCTGCACCGACGTAGAAACCAATTGCCATGTAACTATATTCAAAGAAAATAACATTATAGATAAGAGGAAATAAAAAAAAAACATTTCAATTAAGTTTGCCAACCGGAAGAACAGCCATCCAGAGATTAAACCTTCGTCAGCCTTCCTTGGTGGTTTCTCCATAATGTCCAAGTCAGGGGGATTAAAACCAAGAGCTGTAGCTGGCAGACCATCAGTGACCTAAATGACAAATGACAAATAGCAATAACAGTTATGAATCAGTAAGCTGATCAAATTGAATGGGCATTTTATAACGTACCAAGTTAACCCACAAGAGCTGAACGGGAATCAAAGCCTCGGGCAAACCCAGAGCAGCTGTTAGGAAAATGGAAACAACTTCGCCGATGTTGGACGAAATCAGATAACGAATGAATTGTTTCATGTTGTTGTAAATAGCGCGACCTTCTTCAACAGCCGACACAATGGATGAGAAGTTATCATCGGCCAAGACCATCTCAGCGGCGGATTTAGCGACAGCAGTACCAGAGCCCATAGCAATACCAATTTCGGCCTTCTTGAGAGCGGGGGCGTCATTGACACCATCACCTGTCATGGCGGAGATTTCATTCATGCCCTGCAAGAACTCAACAATCTTCGATTTGTGCTGGGGCTCCACGCGAGAGAAGAGACGAGAACGGGCAACGGCGGCTTTTTGTTCGGCTGGAGACAGATCATCGAATTCACGTCCCGAATATGATTTGCCGGTTGTATCCTCATCCTCGGCGAAGACGCCAATGCGACGGCAGATGGCCTCAGCGGTGGCTTTGTTGTCGCCAGTGATGACAATGACACGAATGCCAGCGGCACGGCAACGAATAATCGAATCGGCGACCTCTTTACGTGGTGGATCCAGCATGCCGACGACACCGACAAAGGTAAGATTCACTTCATATTGATAGAACTTGTTCGAGTCACCCAGATCCATTTCCTCGGGGCGCATGGGACTGTCGGCAACGGCAAGGGCCAAGCAACGCAGAGTATCGCGTCCGGTACCATACTGTCCAGTCAGGGCCAGAATCTTGCTCTTGAGGGCGGAGGTCAGTGGCACCTTGGATGTGCCGACGCGGGCATGTGTGCAACGCTCGAGGACACCTTCAGGTGCGCCCTTGACAAAGAGTTTGGGGCCAGTGCCCAGGCGAGAGGCCTTCAGTGGTGTGCAGTACGAGGACATGGATTTACGGTCGCGGGAGAACTCCAGAGTAAATTCCTTCTTCCATTTGGTCTCAATCTCGCCGCGGCACGCAATGGCAGTTGAGCGACGATCCAATCCAGATTTGTTCACGTTGAAGGCATTCAGTTTCTCAGCCAGGACAATCAATGCAGTCTCAGTGGCCTCACCGACCTTCTCAAAGCAAGACTTGAATTCGTTGAAATCAATGGCGGAATCATTGCACATAATGCAAATAGTGGACAGCTCGTGCAGAGTATCGTAGTCGCTGGCCTTAGCTCTCTGGCCGCTCAGGAACAGTTCACCGATGGGTTCATATGTGGAGCCAGTCAATTCGAATTCCAGGAAGCTGCTGTCATTGCCCTCGACCTTGTCGAAGATGAACATGCGGGAAACGGACATTTGATTTGTGGTTAGAGTGCCAGTTTTATCGGAGCAGATGACAGATGTGCAGCCCAAGGTCTCGACAGATGGCAGAGATCGGACAATGGCGTTCTTCTTTGCCATGCGGCGGGTGCCCAAAGCCAAACAGGTGGTGATGACAGCTGGCAGACCCTCGGGAATAGCAGCGACAGCCAAGGCGACGGCAATCTTGAAATAGTAGATGGCTCCCTTGATCCAGGAGCCGCCGTGGGCGGGATCATTGAAATGTCCAATATTTATAGCCCAGACAGCAACGCAAATGATGGAGATCACCTTGGACAGCTGCTCACCGAACTCATCCAATTTCTGTTGCAGTGGTGTTTTAATCTCTTCAGTTTCAGACATTTCAGTACGGATTTTACCAATAGCAGTGCTCAGGCCAGTGCCAATGACGACGCCACGTGCCTTGCCAGCGGCAACATTTGTGCCGGAGAACAGAATGTTCTTTTTGTCCTGATTGACGGCGCGTGGATCGGGAATCGCATCGGTGTGCTTAATAACCGAAACAGACTCGCCGGTAAGGATGGACTGATCGATTCTTAGTGTTGTCGAATAGATGTGAGTGAGACGAATATCAGCTGGGATCTTGTCGCCCACAGATACCTCGACCAGATCACCGGGCACAATCTCTTTCGCTCTCACTTTCTGGATACCAGACTTATCTTGACGCACTACTTTGCCCATTTCGGGCTCGTATTCTTTGAGTGCCTCAATTGCTGATTCGGCATTTCTCTCCTGCCAAACACCAACGACAGCATTTGCTATTAGAATAAGTAAAATGACTAAGGGTTCTACAAATGCAGTGAATGTGTCTTCATGGTCTTCAAATAGCGCTAATACCTATAATTGAACAAAACAAAGGTATTTTGTATTAAAAATTTCCATCCTTCTGCAAGTAATTACAAACACACAATTAAGAGAGGCTGTCAGGTGACCTATTCACATTTAATTATCTTAAAAGCTAGCTGACAATTTGTCCCTTCGTAACCAGGATAACTTATCAGCTAGATGAGGATCCGATCGGAATCATCTACATCAAGAATATGGATATATTTCAATTTTTATTAAGATAGCTTTAAAACTTAGGGACTTGTTTACGCACAGACCAATGGACATGGATATAGTGATGCTTCAATTCACAAGGTTTCAAAACATAATTGTTTTCTCATAATGAGAAATCTCCGCTAAGTTTACTATAGAGCTTCTTTTTAATTTAATTTTGAATATTTCCGTGACTTGTTTAACAATTTGACAATTAAATTTATAAATTCAAATTGGAATTCAGGATAGGGGCTCGATTAAACACGTACTCTAGTGAAAAAGTGACTCAAATCATCAAACAACTTACAAATGATATTATGGCTGCCAATAGCAAAATCTTCACCAGAAGATCGTCGAACTGCTCTAGAACTAACTGCCAAATGCTTTTTCCTGTAATAATAAAAATTAATTAATAAGCAATTTTTTAAAAAAATATATTCTGTTGGAGGACATCTGAAATGCGCCCAGCTAGGTCGATAATTGCGTACCTTCCTCAGTTGGCAATTCTGAAATTAAAAAGAAAATCGAATTGTGATTATTAAAGTCAATAATTATAAATAAGAAAAGCAAAGAGCTGCTCAGACTATCGCCATATATGCTTACCGTTAGGTCCATATTTCTTCTGGTTTGCCTTGATCTGATCAAGAGATAGACCGCGTTCTGCATCTGTGCTAAAGAAGTTCAGAGATTGTTCGACGGTTTTTGCGTGACCGTCTTCCATTTTGAATCGTTATCCTTAGCTTACAACACCCTGCAAAAAATACAAATATATTATATGTTTTTAATTCGATTTAAGACAGGCTTAAAATATACTAAAGCTTAAACGACATTTCGTTATAAAATACAATAATTTAATATATTCTTGAAAGCTTATCTTTTCAGAAGCTTCTTTTAAGGAAGTAAGCACAAAAACGAGGAAGTCTTGAATACCAAGGTTGAAAAGACCAAAGTATTTATTTAGTCAGTTTCTAACAGATTTTGATTTATTCAAAACAGATGCGATACAAAAGGCGAGAAACTGATCATAAAAATTCAACAAATATAGGCCGGTTAGTTGGTCGTAGCCAAATTACAAATTTTTCTTTTCTTTTTAAGTACTGCAAATTTAAAATAAACTTTCTCTTTTTGCAACTTATTTTAATTTTCGGCCTGTTTATGGAATTTGCATATTCAGCTGTGGTCAGAATACGAGAAGCTTAAGAAATCAGCAAAACAAAAACCAGCTTGCAGTTATTTTTCGCAACAAAGACTCATTTATTGCGCTTTAATTATTATAAACGTATTATCAATTTCAAGATGTGATTCAATCAGATAACACTTTTTCTGATATTTTATTTCAATTTATGTTGCAAATGTATCAAAAATTGCTTTCCCCTCTCATTTCTTTTTTGTGGTTTTCCACATTTTTTTTTGTTTTGTTAAGGCTTTCCAATTGGAAAAATTATATGCGTGCTAAAGTTGTAGCTTCTTATGTGCATTTGTATTTTACACTTTTTGGATGAGCAACAAACACACTTGTAAATCATGTAAGTATATAGACAGGTATATACGTGTGTGCGATTAGAATGTATCGCAAGACACTGCGATGCCAAATGTGTGTTCTCGATAACAGATAAAGAGAGACAAAGATCCACTAATAGTCACCTGAATGACATAGAAAACATGTGTAAACGGTTACTTTATGTTGTATGTGCATGTGTTTTTCAATATCCACAGATAACAATGAGACACGTGTATTTAAAAGTATATGTACTTAGTATACACGTATATGTGTGTGTCCTATGAGTAGAATTGACACAGTCCACACACATACACGTCATGTATAAATGCACGATGGAAATAGAAATGGTTATACTTATTTTTATTTTCATTACCACTTATTTTGATTTATTTTTTAGCAGCGCTAACTTATGAGATTCACACACGTGTCACTTTTGTTCAGTATTGCAGTATTTGCGAATCTGTGCCTAATTTTATTTACAATCATTCAAAAGCGAAAAAACTTGACGTGTTAAGTACTTAATTTTGACAACAGTCAATAACTACACAGGTTTTATATGGCCATGGCGTTTTCTTTCTATTTTTTTTTTTTTTGTTCTAAATATACGTATATGTGTACTGTAACTAAAATGCAGTTTTAGGCCGTTTATTACTGAATTTTCCGGCGTAGTGTTAACTATGACATGACAATATCGAAAGCAGGGGTGCTTAATAAACTTATTGAAGTATCGATAAGAAAAAAAAGTGTGGTGCCTTAAAAGTAAAGTTTTTTTATTACACTTATTGGCATTTGAATGAATGAGTCGTGACAAGAATTTAAGTAAATTATATGTATTGTAATCGCTATGCTACAATTTGCAGTCAAATAACATTTTCGATTTAAATGCGATTAGAATTTTGTAAATTGAATTTTGATTTTGTAGATTTTCGATTTGGCAAATGTAAGAAAATGTCGCGTGACCGCTCCGATAAATATTTTTTCTTCCGATAGCCTTTCGGGTTTCCCAATTATCGATAATAAAAAAGGATTTTTGACAGCAATTTTTTAAAAGACCCGCTAAATATGAAGTTCAAATTTTGAAATACTTAATATTTTAAAACACTAACTGCCTTTTTAAATCTCCCAATTCCTAAAAACAACATTCCTCATTTTGTAGACCTAAGTCTTGAATAAATTTATTTATGTACTTACTATGTATGTATGAGATACCTGCTGCAAAAAAAACAGGGATTTCTACCAGGTTACATCACCAATGCCTCAAAACTGAGAGGCTGATTTGCATAGAAATAGCTACGCCGACGAACATGGCTGAGAGACAGACACACGCACAGATAGACAGACAGACAGACAAATGTATGTGTGTACGTTTGTATAATATGTGTGTAGATGATTGAGTGTCAAACGCACGTATTCGACATTGACGTCAAACAATTGAACCATGTGCGGTCCCCGCTGTAGTTGACAACTTGAGCAGTACATTTCAAAATTTTGCAGTTATTTAATAATTTGAAGAAAAGAGCACAAAGTAGTGCTAGTCCTTGAAAATATTTAAATATATTGCAAAAATTAAAATTATATGAATGCAACAGCTAACAGTTTTAAGAGGGTATTTATAATATATAAATGTAATTGTCTTTTTTAAGTTTAAGTATTAGCTTTTTGCTCTGAAGATTTTATAGCAATCGGACAATAAACACCAAAGTTATTTAAAAAACTTTTTCATAGTGTGATGTAGGGGAAGAAGAAGCGTACGAAAGATCAGCCAAAAGCGCGCAGCTTTTACTGTGTGTGCTTGTGTGCGTGTGTGTGTATGTATGTGTGTGTGTGCATATATGTGTTTTTGTGTTCAAATGTATTTTAGCGAAATTTCAAGCTGACTACAGGGTGTCACCCAGGCGGACACTCTCCCATTTAGATTTTACCTGGACTATTTACACACAGAGAAAATTAGCACACAAATCACCGATGTGGGTACATTGGTACAAATCAGTACAAGTTTGTACTTGGCCATTAAATAGTGCAGATATTTATAGTATATACATATAGTTTATGTATGTTGCACATAAATACACAAACAAAGAGATCAATGTAAACAGGAACTCTCCCAGAAGTTATATATGTGTGTACATATGTACATATGTAAATAGTATTTACATGCTGGGAGCTTTTTCTGCAATATTTACATATATTATATATTTCATATATATAAGAATTATACTCACATACTCATATATATATTATATATATTAGCTTGTGTTCCGGACAAAATATATGTATGTCTGTATATTTCGAGTCTACAAGATATTAGCTAAAAATAGAAACCTCTGCTGCTGATTCTATACAAGTCTTGATGTGTGTACCTATATGTACTGTGTGTGTGTGTGTGTGTGTGTGTGGGGCATAGGTACAAATGTATCTACATACATACACTGTACAATCAAGTACAAAAGTGCACTCATAAATATGATTGTTCATAACTACATATAATTGCAAGACATGTACATATGTACAAATTTACATACATATATGTAAATTTGAACACATGTAGATAGGTACATATGTACATATTTACAAAGTTTCCTCATACTTACACCTGCTATACAAAAGCTTTCTTATTTATAATTTCTTATATTTTTTATTTTTTGTTCAAATGTGTTGTTGCCGTCTTTGTGTTGTCACTTAGATCACAACAGCCAAATGGGTTGCATAATCAACGTATTCTCACACATACAGATACAAAATTTGGCATTTAAATATATCAATTCGAATGTATGTATTTTTTGTTAATACATATAATATCAATGCTTAAAAATAAAATTTTTGAGTATGCTTGTGGAAAAGATTTGGCAGGTAATAGTTGGGTTGATTTAATATGTATGTATATATGCGCGTGTATATTTTAATTTTTTGGATTTTGGCAACACTTGATGCATGTATGTATTTATGTATGTATGTATGTATGTATGTCACACTTGCGAGCGTGGCCACAGTAACAGGTGCATAAGAGTATATAGTTATATACATACATACGTACATGGCCAAGTTTTGAGGAGTAAATGACTAAATATTATAAAAATTCAGGGTATTTCAGCAGGTTGAGGGAGCTTTACTCTCTTATATATATGTCTGTATATAGGATAGGTATGTACATATGTATGTATTTTGCCACACATATATGTGGTATATCTATATATGTGCTCCTGTCGTATGAGGTGTGGATCAATTAATTGTAAATTTCCAATATAGTTTATAGATTCAACAACTTTTTTTATATATACATTTTGCAGGATACACTTTTGAAACACAAACTCGATATGCGTAAATAAATATATATTATTGCCTATATATTTATGTATATTTTTAATTGTGTGCAAATAGTTTTATATGTACATTTGCAAACAGGAATTTGCACTTTTTTTTTTATTTGAAAAATTTTTAACTATTTTTTCAATGTTTGCATATACAATATTCAATGTATATGGCATGTAACTTGTATAGTTGTAGATTTTTATATTTTTACACTAATTAGGAACAATGGTTTATTTGAATTGTTGCAATAAATCAACAAAACTTACAATTTGTTTTATGTTAACAAAAATTTCGGTATTATATAATATCTTTTAGTCAAAAGACCAAGAGCTAACACAAAGATCGCGCTATTATAACGATCAACGGCAACTGAACGCAAGGAGAACGCTGCTTGATGAGAGTGTCTATTTGAATTACAAAATTCATATATTTTGGCAAAATTCCCAAAATTAGATACACTCTCTATTTTGGCCTGGGAAAATACTTTTAGCACGCACAAACTTTTAAGCACTTACCGTCTATTCGAAAATTTCGTTCGCTCGTGTTGGTGTCTATTCACACATACATATTTTTGTACCTATGTATGTGTATGTTTGGATACATTCATAAATAAATACATATATATGCACATATATGAATAAATATCTGTAGCTGTGTGTGTTTATACATACATAAATATTTATGACATACCCAAAAAAAATTCTACACACACACATTTTCAGAACATACATATTGCATATGTAATACATAATGTAAGCGTATATACAAAAATTTATATATGTGTATATGTATGCCCATTATTTACCTATATTATATGCCTATCATCTTAAATATGCATCTGTGTGAACTAAATACTTAAATACTCATGCCTAAGCCCTCAACCTAAAATGCAACCGGCTTGGCCCTGAATATGTGGTCCATTTAATAATCCTAAAAATGTACATATTCGGTAAATACGGTATATAAACGTATATATATTATTGTCGATACAAATAATTTTCATTTGGTTACACAAATCTTTGCAAAATAAGCCAAATTTCGTTAATTGCAAAAACGATTTTAAGGATAAATAATTAATATTTGGAAATTGCATAATTAAAGCAAATATAGTTTATGGCTTCAATAATTAAAAAAAAAAAAGTCCATGATAAGTTCATAAATAGAAAATATTATACACATAATATTACAGAGTCTAGAGGTCTTGGAAATTCCCCTTTAGAGGACACAAAGAGCTTTAATATTAAAAAATCGTATAACAGTGGTACACATGACATTTAAAAACTTTTAATTTTCGTAGTATATTGAGAACACATGAATACATATTTTATATGTAGAACTAATTAATAGGACCAACAGTAAATCATTTCATGTCAGAGAGCATTTTTAGGGTCTGGCCCAAGTCTACAAGGGACATTTGAAACGCTTTCTTCACAGCCGCAAAGGTTGGCAGCGGATGCAGGCAAATCCAAAGCAATGAAATATGCTCGTTGAAAGCTTCACCCTTGGATGAATCACTGGACTAGAATGAATTAATGTATCAACAACCGTTTGCCTCAGGATAAAACCTCCCTGTTAAGTTGCCTGAATTACATGTGAATTGTAATCGACAACTCCAAAAGGAGCTTTTATCTCACATTGATAAACTTGTTCAAAATAATTGTTTGAAAATATTTTTATATTAAACATTACTATTTGTATACGGTGACAACCCTATTCAACAGACGGGTTTTTCTATTAGCTGGATACTTTTAATTTGAGTACGATGATAGAATCACTCTAACTTATGTGAACCAGCGGTTTTTTCACTTGTAAACTACAAAAAAATGTCATGAGATTTGCGTTACACGACTAAACACAATAAATATTGTTGCAAATATTTAAAATTGGTCATTGAAGTTGCGTTCCTAGCTTGAAAATCTATGTCGATTTGCAAATAAAATATTAATTATCCATGTATATGATTAAAATATTCATTTTCATTGCTCAGATCGCTTCTGAATTTTCAATATTCTTCAAAAGTATACTAATGGAAGATTTTATATTTGTTCCTTATATTATTTTTAAATTAAATCGAAAATAAAAACTATTTCTTCTAGGCTAGATTTTTTTGCTGAATACACAGCTTGAATTTTTCTAGAGCCCAATGAACATCACTAGAAACAAACGATATATTTTAATTGTAACGAAAAATAAACCTATCGAATATGGCGCACCTCTAGGTTGATACATAAAATAAAAATACATAAAAGTGAGTTTTTTAGTTATTGAAAATAAGTTAAAAATCCGTGTTGTAATATAATGTGGCAAGTTAAGGCATATATTAAGTTCATTAAATTATTCGCAACCATTAACATCAATTATATGAACAAAATCAACTTGCTGTAGATAATTAAATGTGCAATCAAGGTAGATGTTCCCCAAAACTGCCCCCATAAATGAATAGAGGATTCAATTGACAAAAAATCGCCTTAAAAATATAATAAATATATGCGAAAACAACTAAAATAACGATTTTTACAAAGCGCATTAAATATGTTATGTGTATACACCAGATACATAAGTTATCGTTCTTCACCTTGCATTAAAAAAAAAAAGTTGTGATACGCGTCTGCCCTTTAAATCCTGAAAAAAATAAAATTTAGTGAAAACACACAACCCGATAAAATACATCTAAATAAAGTTGCATGATGTATTAAGAGATAGACATATGTATGATATACGATGTATATAAATACATCGGTATATATACATACATATACATACATACACATACACCTACAATGTATATATGTATATATATAAAAATATATATATTAAAATATATATACTATATATATATATATAGATACATATGCGACACAGAGATGAGTATACATATATATACGTATATATGTACGTAACTGTGTGCATACATATTTGTGAAATGTATTTATGCATACAAATGCAAAAAAATATCTATATTACTTGTATACATATTTTATTGGATTAATATTCCGTTGCCATTCCTCTTGTTATCTATGTTATTAACATTTAACATGTGTGCATGGATACTTTGGATAAATTATATATTTATATGCATTCAGATATCCTTTAGATATACATTTTAATTTGTACCTGCATATATATATATATATATAATGTATATACAATATATACATATACATAGTGGGTGTATATATGTATGTATATACATATGTACTGTGTATGCGCAAAACAAGCCCACTTCTCACCTGTTACATTATAGTCGAAGACTTCTCGTGCTTAACATCGTTAATTCAATTCGACAATTTATGTACATACATACATACATATATACATACACACATATCTCTATATGAATGCGTGCATTTACATATTCTTATGGATCAGCATAGAAAGTTATACGAACGTTAATTACGATTACGCCTTGTTGACTGTCCGTCCCCCACCCCCACCTGTATGTCACGTCGATCTCACACAGTTCCGCATTTCACATACATACATTCAATTCGTTTCAAATATCGATAACTCCACACCCCTACCCCCACACCCACCACCCACTCTGTACACCTAATGGGGTGTAGCTTTGATTTTTGAGTAACCGTACATGCCCCATCTACCCACATGTGTTGTAGTATTTAGTACTTTGTATCTAAAGTTGATTGCCATATTGAACGTAATAAATTATAAATATACATATATATTTATCAAATTTTGTGTATGTATGTGTGTCTTTTTATAAATATTTATGTATTTCTGATCAGGGCTTAGCCGATTAAATAATTTTCACAACTAGATCTTTGATAAAAACTTGGCAGGTTTATTTACATAGTATACAGAGTATAATAAACGATTTGTTCTGCAATTTTAAAAGCTATTCTTACTGAATATGGATTTTAACTACGACAGACGTCTTGACTGATGAAAACAAATATATATATATATTTTTTCTTTTAAAACTGTATACTCTGTTTGAAAACCCAATAATAATTATCCGAATTTTAATTTATTTTGTTTCTAATTTATTTTTTATATAGATTAATCATCAAACAATCGTTTTGACGATATTTTTATAGAGCGAGAACGAGCGAGCGAGCGAGAGCTGTAGTTGTTCTTGGAATTGAAGACATTGACTAACATTATAACATAATTAAAGAAGACTCTATAATACTGGAGCAGAACGGAGAAAGTACTAGGGGTGCAGAGTCCCCCGACGCCAATCAAGAGAATCGAGCGACTTGTTGGTGGGCTCCGTGGTCTGCTATGGGTTGCTTTGGCTCGCCAACTTCAAAACAGTCTGATGTTAGCTCGGAGGATTCGAAAAGTCAAAAGCGTCGCAGCGATGCCATATCACGGCAGTTGCAGAAGGATAAACAGCTTTATCGGGCCACACACCGGCTGCTCCTGTTGGGGGCGGGTGAGTCCGGTAAATCAACTATAGTCAAACAAATGCGGATATTGCATGTCGACGGATTTTCTGAAACAGAGAAAAAACAGAAAATTGATGATATTAAAAAGAATATTCGTGACGCTATATTGGTATGTAACTTTCTTTCTTTAAGAAATAGCTTGTAAAACCTATGTTTTATTTGTTAGAAATACAGAATACTTAACTTATTTTATATATAAATATTTATATATATTTACAGACTATTACTGGAGCCATGAGCACACTTAATCCACCTGTAGCTTTAGAAAAAAAAGAAAATGAACCCAGGGTGGAATATATTCAGGATTATGCATCTAGTAAGAAAGAAAAATCATTTATAATATTCATATTATTGCCACAAGGAAATGAATACACGTCTTATTTATATACAGATGCGGTCAAAATAATAATATTGCTGTAGTGTATTGCTCGCGATAAAAAAATTAAGTAATCAAAATAATGAAATCTGAAAGAGGTCATGTCATTGGTCTTGGCAAATTAGATACTGTTGACGGGGGAGGTCTCATTATAAAGATTCAATCTGAAAGAAAGTCTTATTTTGAGAAAAAAAGAAAACATATATGTATAATTAAAAATATTCTTAGACTTGGTACTTTGTAAAATTGTCGAATTCGTCTGTCGACTTTATTTTGATAAGTACAAAGTGAGACCCGTTCTCAAATTCCATTGTTGTTTTAAACACTTGTCGGGAGACCGGTAGATTTTAAACTATTGACAGACAACTCGGAAATAATCAACCAGACGCAGAAAAATATTCCTATCAGAATAACAATAAATGGAATATTTTCTGGTCGGATAAATCTTTATTTATTTTAAACTGTGACCAAGCATTTCGACAACATGTAGTTCACTAAATATATCAAAAAATAGTTATGATAATTTAAGAGATTTTGTCTTACGACTACAATTATTTTGACCGCGATTGTACTTGAGTATCTATGCTAGTTATATTTTATACTTGTGTTTTTCTTCTCTAGGTCCCGACTTCAACTATCCTCCTGAATTTTATGAACACACAGAAGAATTATGGAAAGACAAAGGTGTCCTTCAAACCTATGAGAGGTCAAATGAATATCAACTAATTGACTGCGCAAAATAGTAAGTACTGGATTATTTGAAAATAATTGTTCAAATTCTTTTTGTGCATGTTAGCATATTGTTTATCCAAGTGTTTTGTCATGAAAAATTAATATAATTCCTTTATTTAGGACGTTTTTTGTCCAAATTGGTTTCAAATGGATTAAGCGGTAAAATATTTGCACGCTGCAATTGTATAAATAGTATTTTGTAATCGCTTATGTTGTTAAACTCGAGTTAGAGAGGACTATTGCTTGGTAATCAGTATGAAGTGGGTAAAGATATTTAGCCACGTTCCTAAAAAGTATGTAATTAAGTGTCCATACAGAATATGAATCACTTGTAAGGCTTTAGCTTGAATACATATACATCTTGTTAAATAATAGTTTCCTTACACATTTTCTGCGATTTTTTTCATAATTTTAATTATTTAAGTTTACGTTTAGATTTATTAAATAATTACTATACAATTTTAACAATTGAAATTTTAAAGCTTTCTGGATCGAGTTAGCACAATTAAGAATCCAAACTATACCCCCAATGAACAAGATATTCTTCGGTGCCGTGTTTTGACTTCAGGAATATTCGAAACAAGATTTCAGGTGGACAAAGTTAATTTTCAGTGAGTAACTTTTAATACAAATTTTTGTAATTATGATTTTGTAATGAGTTGATTTTCTTACTTTGTATATAGTATGTTTGACGTGGGAGGACAGCGTGATGAGCGCAGAAAGTGGATTCAATGTTTCAATGATGTAACTGCTATAATATTTGTAACAGCATGCTCAAGTTATAACATGGTTTTGCGTGAGGATCCCACTCAAAATCGGCTTCGAGAATCCTTGGACTTATTTAAGAGTATTTGGAACAACAGGTAAACTTCCAACCGAAAAAAAGGTTAAAAGTTTTTATTTTGTATTTGTACTTAAGTTTTGAAATTATTTTTTTCAGATGGCTACGCACAATTTCTATTATACTTTTTCTAAATAAGCAAGATTTGTTAGCAGAGAAAATTAAGGCTGGAAAAAGTAAATTGTCGGAATATTTCTCCGAGTTCAACAAATATCAAACGCCAAGTAAGTAGAAAATGTAAATAAACAAAAATGAAACCCATAAGTGTTTTAAACACATATATTATATATTATAGGTGACGCAATAATGGAATCCAATGATGACGCAGAGGTAATAAGAGCAAAATATTTTATTCGGGACGAGTTTCTGGTAAGTGCCTACTCCGAGCAAACTAATAAGAACACATATATAAATATATATATATATATATATATATATATATACATAAATATATATTTGATTGCTAATTGTATATTTAAACAGCGTATATCGACAGCAAGTGGAGACGGTAAACATTATTGTTACCCACATTTCACATGCGCCGTGGACACAGAAAACATCAAGCGAGTTTTTAATGATTGTAGGGATATAATTCAAAGGATGCACCTACGTCAATATGAATTGTTATAGGTTATCCCTATCGCCGTAATTCAAATAAACAAAGTGAAGAATATATTAATGAATTACTGTTTTAAATATAATTATCAAATGTAATTTGTATTTAAATAGTCCCTTGAAACAAAAAACAAAAAATAAAAAGCGCTGCATTTAGATCTGGTATGACCTTTCACAAAACTCAACATTAAAGAAGAATAAATAAACATGTTAATAACAATTATAATTGTTTTTATTGTTGTTGGTATTATTAGTAATAATTCTTGGTTTGTTTATATTTCTTATACAATTATTCCCTTGACACAAAGCGACTTTGCGTTACATACAAATCTGAGTAAGAAATTCAAAATTCAATCGACGCACATTTGAAACTATACGAGAGGATTTAGTAGACCAAAACTGACGGAGGCTTTGTCAATTTCATCAAAATTCCTTTTCAGTTTACTTCGCCAGGCGGCATTCTTGTTGTACATCGAATCCTTCCTGACCAGTAAAGGCTTCGCTGCACCATTGCTATCGCTGTTTCTCGCTCCAAAGTTGCTCTGCGTATTGTAATCCAGTTTGTTGCATAATAAACACTTCAATTCTTGACCTTTTCCTTCGAACAACGCTCTGTAAATAAATGATTAGGTGAAAATAAGTATTTTGGTGTAAAGCTAGGAATGTTAATAAATATGGATAAATTATTCATTATTTCGCATAATGTAGTCGAAAATGATAAAAAACGTAATAATTAATTTATGTAATAAGTATAGACATTTTCCAATTATGATAATCAAGTTCTTGCGTCAAAAATTGTTAAATATGAAGGATTAACAATTATTATTTTATAAAGTATTCTGTCAAAATATTGAACTTATGATTTATACGTTTGATATGGGCAATTACAATGCTTGGGTCTAATATACCCCGTACCCCTCCACACACTTCGAAAAACATGCGCGCATATTTTGAAATGATGGAATTATGAAAGAATGCGAATTGTTAATGAGGACCGAAATGAAAACAAACTTTGCGTTTGCAATTTGTCAACTAATTCAAATGGAAAATGAAAGAGTCGAGCGCAACGTCTGTATTCTATTTAATTCCCTTTGAGCCGTGAGTAAAGGCAATAAAAGATCTCTCTGACTAATGTAGTAGATATGGTCGGTACGTGTCTGGTGTGCTAACGACCTCTCCGTGTGTTGTTCAGCCCAAGCACACGAACACAAGCATGAATGCAATGCTTTGCATCAATCGCTGTAAACAGCATATATGCAAACAGCATACTCGTTTTGAGACTCTGAGCAAAGTACCACAAAATCACGAGTTCAGGTTCGAGTATGATCGAAAATCGGGATTGTTGTAGTGCTCTGCTAGAAATAAAGGAAATTGTGTACAATAGCAAAAAACAATAAGTTTTGGGAATCTTCGCGATTGCAGTCAATTATTAAGATTAATTACTTACCGCAGAACTAACTGTCCTTCTGTATTTTTCCAGAAGGCTTACAAAAGAGAGTGCAGTTATTAATAAGGTTTATTTTGAAATTAATATGCATTTTCATGTGGCAAGAAGAAGTCAGTAATAATTTTATATTAAGTAATACATATTTGTAAAAACTTGCACCTTTTGCCAAAAAAAAAAATTGCTCTAAAAATAAATAATCAAATTATTCAACGAAATAATTCAATAAACCCCACTTAACCATTACCTAGTATTATACCAAAACGATGCCCGTACATATACAGCGTACATATAGACCCGTACAATATAATATAATTGTACTCCGTCAAATTAGTTAAGCACATCTATAGTTATTTACACGTATTGTTTTATTACCTTAATAAATTTGGACATTTGAAGACATTTACGATACGATATAACATTTAGTATACAGAAGATCACCATTGGAAAGCATAAATTGGGTTACTTCTAATCGGGTTGCATTTTAGATTTCGAATGATCTCTTAATTAGATGTCCCCCACCAAGGCTGTCTAAATTACGTTTCGACCACTTTTGCTGCATATCCTTGGTTGGATACATTTTTCTTGGCGGCAACGAAAGCATCAATTCTGTTAACATGCTGATACCATTTAAGAATATTTCTCTCTTATAATCTTTTGCTGTTGGTTGAGGAAGGTAGTAGCTGTCGTTATATACATTTAAAGTTGAAGCATCTGAACCAAACAAAAAGAAAAAATATTTAAAATATAATAAATATTGAACAATAGTTTTACAGGCTTTAAAAATATAATTTTTAAAATATGTTAAATACAGTGAAGCTAAATATTTACAATACATGCTAAGTACTTATTATTATTTTACATACATAAATAAAAAAATATATGAAATCAATATACAAAAGGCAGAAAAGTTGGATTATCAAATAGTTCTCCACAATGACTTTAGGAAAGATCAGAACTTTCTGGAACACAACAACCTAGTTGATATTCTGACACCAATATTAACTATATTTATCAAAGTCCCCTCTATTAAAATATTTTTGAGCTTTGGGCCTAGTAAAAAAACTTTACACACTTCAAACTTCGGAACCGAGCGAGTGAACCCAGCCAGTTTAATATTGGTGAAAACTTCTGGATTTACAGAAGGTCCCCTCACTAATCTGTAAAGAATGATGTGGTCCAGCTAGTAATCGATAAATTCCCCAAACGAAGTCAAGTATCTAGGAAACCGAAGGATTAATTTGCCAATCCGACAAGCTGTGTTCCCAGGTCCCGGAGATAACCTGAAAGAGAAAATGTTATTTTAAGGAAAACGAATGCTCTGACAAGAAAAAGCGAATACTTAAAAAAAAAATTATTCACAAGCACCAGAAAATATTTTCTTTTTCAATAAAATTTTCATTATTATTTATGTTGTTACGGACTTAAACATTGTTCAAACATGCACTGCAAAACGTGAGGAAAGACTGTGAATTTCCCGTTGCTTGCAGTTCTTTTTATACGTTCTTAAGCCCAGGAAGCATAAACAGGGTGCTGGGGAAATGCAGCAAAACTAATTCTATTCAGAGCAAACCTTTTAAAAACGTACCCATTATTATCAAGTTAGTTGTACTCCCATTCCCTGTAAACACACAAAAGTTGCAGTTGGGTGTGACACAGTTTATTAGTTCTTTTATATTATCATGTTATTTAGCAAGCAAGCAAAAGTGAAACACTACTCAAATTATTTATTTAAATTCTAAAAATATAAATTTTTTGGTGGCTTACGTTTTGCCTTTCGCTAGTAACATTTTTTGCAAGGTCTGCGGTAGTTATTTAAATGCCATAGCTGTACAGAGGGTATTTTCGAGTCGGATCTCTTTAGCTATTGGCATTCCTACTTTTTGCTGATGCTCTTTATGCGTCACTTACACCATATTTCAAATAATTTGTGGTAAATGCTCCAGCAAACAGTGCTAAATAATTATACAAACAGCAATGTTCTTGGATGTCAAACATATGTTCACTTTTTCTACTGATTAGATCCCATTTTATTGGTATTGTATGTTTGATTTTACTCTTATTTTAATTCACATTTTATCTTATTTTCATAATACAAAGCCAGTCTGTTTTGGAACCATAAAAAAAATATATATTGTTCTTAACACCCTTTAAGTATTTATGTTTACTTACATCATTTAGATATTGAACCTTCCTTTATAAATGGCATTAGTGGAACTTAGCGTTAGTAGAACTTTTTGGAAGCACCTCAGCTGTACCTTTCGAGTTGATTAAAGATGGACTCTGCTTCTAAAATGGGCGGTGCTCGGTGTTGTATTTTTTCTTTCAGAACAGCTAATTTTTGTTTACTCTGATACGATTTTACCCTTTGCCAGATGATAGAAATTATTTGATTCAGGTCTTGGCCAAGGTCTTGCTCAAGTTGAACGCGATTGTAGATTTTTGCTCGAAATCGTTGAGCTCTAAGCGACATTTCCTTTTCCAATGAGCTCATAAATGTTTTGTTTAAGTTTGCATTCCAGGATTAACGGGACATCTAAGAATCCAAGCAATATGCATGCTATCCTTAAAGTCAATAAAAATCGGTCTAAAATATATGCAATTCCAAATTTTGTTCATGTTTTATTTCAATTTTAGAATTCATTTTTCACTCAAATTGTTGTAATTCACATTTTTCATTTAATTTAATTAAATTGTTGTTATACATTAAGTCCAAAATAGTTAAATTTAACAAAATCGAATATAGGCCAACAACTCACGCCTCTACCAAATATAAATATTCACCGGAAGATTATGGCAAATTCTTTGAATACAAGAAAAAATTCCAATAATAGTTTTTTTTCTTCTCGTTTTATTTGTAATTCTATATCTAAAAGCTTTTCCTTATATTTGTATTATTCTAACAACAATAGCACAAAAACCTATTTATTAAACGATCACTTAAGGACACATACCTTAATTATGGATATTAATTGATGATTGATTGATTGATTGTGATACTACAATAAATATATATATATGTATTCATATGTATATGTGAATGTATGTGTATCTGACAATTTTGTACAATAATTCAGAACATCGATTTTGACACAACTGGCTGAACATTATTTCGTTCCTGATTACACATATAATATAAAAAGATTTCTCTTAAATCGTCAGCTATGCTCAGAACAACAAAAACGATACTCTCGTCCTCCTTGCATCCCCCTTGGCTCTTCGAGCCATTCCATAATGTCACATACTCCCCTCGGTGCTGCTCGTCGTTCCCTTGGAATCACACATTCCCCCAGCAACGTTGTCGTCTCCACGCACCGATCCAGATGTGAGTCCTCCAGTTATTCCAGTTAAATTTAGTTTGTACTATTGGGAGAGAAAGTTTTACAGTAATTCTTTGGTTTTCGATTTGAAATCAAAATAAGTGCGAATTCTCGAGATAAACAAACAAAGGAAAAAAAAGCTGTAGTTCAACTGATCATACCTAAATCGATTTATTATCTTCAACAATTCCTTCAAATCAAAGTGTTATTTTACTTATTACCCAAAACTAGATTGTAAATAATGTATGAATATAAGTGATGTTATTGCCAACATATTTTCATTGCGACTAATGAATGAAAAGCGTTGCTATTTCGCCTTATTCCGTTATTCCGTTATTTAATTGAACGTTATTCTCTATTCTTAGAGAGTTGTGCTTAGCGCGGCGCGCTCAAACAAGTTTGAAGGAGCGAGATAGCAAGCTGTTACAGAACATTGTCCCGAGTGCTGGTTTTAAGTGTGACTGAAATGTCAATAGACTTCCTTGCAACTTGTGTGACTAGCAACGTACACTGAGAGAGTGGAGTGTGTAGCTGAAAATTATTTATTCAAGCCAACAATGTAAAGATAACAGTTACTTGATTTTCAAGCAATTGTTCCTATGGTAATTTATTTTTCTGATGTTGCTAGTTTTATTTTTGTACCTACTGAGAAATAGCATTATTTGTTTATTTTTAAAATGGTTTTGGCTAGATTCGAGCTAGCTACAAAGATCACAGCAATATGACGATAAAACTTATGCAGTCAAAGAAAGATTCCAGTCGTCTCTCCGAAGCATTTTGTGAAGCACGTCTCCCGGCCTCTGGAGTGCGACAGAAGCATCGGCAACTCGCACTTGCTGCTAACCAGGATATTATAAAGATTGAATATGTTATTGTCATCAAAATATATTGAAAAATATACCGAGCTGCTTAGTGAACGGGATTTCAATTTCACTAGCCTCTACGAGCACTGAGATATGTTTCGTTGTAATAAAACACCTTGAAATTGATGACTAAGAAAATAAATTAAATCGAAAATGCTTTCAATAAATACTAGAAAGTTATTGTAATACAAATAATAAAAGAAAAAAGGGCAATTAAAAGTTTAAATTGAAGTTACCTTGTTTGCGCATTCAAAACATTTTGATACAACTTTATTGATAACATTCATAAGATTCTTGGTTTCCCTTATGACATGATCAACCTTAACAAATGTGGCTGCTTTTCCCACTGTATGATCTTTAACTGTAAATTGTAGAGCTTGGACAAAAGTCGGCACTCGATCTAAAATACCTAGCAGGTCCTTTTTGTTATCACTGGCTGGCACCTGAAAAAAACCAAACATTTCTTATTGAGATGAGTCGCAAAGACATAGAGTTTATATTAGATATATTGAGAACTAATATTAAATACCTGATATGAAAAATGTCGTAGAACCTTATATAGTCTATTGGCTTCTTCAGCAAAATATTCCGCCTGAGTAAACAAATCTTGTGTCGTTCTTAAAGAGCCGCTTCCTTTCGTAAATTGATACATCAAAAATGCCATCGCCGACATATTCTTAGCTCTTTTCAATATATCATTGTCATCGGCTAGATCCTCGGCCCATTTCGTCTCTCCATTATTTTTACCATCTATGCCCGAATACTCGACCATTTCTCTTTCATCTGTCGCAGCCGCATATGGTTTTGTGGATTTTATTCCAGTTTCACATTTCTAAAATTGTGTAATAAAAAAGTTTACAATGTGGGAGTACACTGCGAAAATTTGTACCGAAAACAAGTAAGAAAGCTCTAGTCAAGAGAGCTTGACTTCGAGATACCCTATACGCATCTGTTGAATACAAATTATTTGCATATATTGTGTTTTTACACTGTGCGAAGATGACAAGATATCGTCGAAAAATATGGAACCCATATTTAACACAGCGGTCTTCATGTTCATCTCCGATGTTGCACTCCATCATAAGTCTCGAGACGCCGCAGAATACACACCCAATTCATGCGTCTATTGATGGTATAATAATCAATATAAGAATACGTTTTGGCTAACTTTGGATCAAGGTAAATCATTGCAGTCAGTAATCGAGAAACCGATAGATGCAATAACAATTATGTATTCCTTACTATAGACAGTGTTTAATTGATTAAATATATTTGTCAGATAAAATAAGAGTTCTCAATTAGATTTTCTTACTTGTTTTCAAACTGGTTTAAATATGTTTAAGATTTGAGAATTAAGAAAAGCATTATTTACATATAAAGAATACCTATTAAGCGTGTTATGCTTTGCCTTTTAGTTATATGACTTATTTTTAATTTAATAAGCGAATTGCCAAATTTAAGTTTTTAATCTTAAAATAATTGTTTATTATTTTATGATAATATTATTAAGGTTTTAGTGCTTTACTTACCTCTAATTGGGTATCCTTAGCCGGTTTAGTTGTGTCCACTGAGGCAAGTATCTTTTTGGCAATGGTTGAGATCTCATTGATTAGCCACTTCCACATATCCAGGAATGATTCGAAATTCTCATTTGCCGCACTGCTGTTGGTATATTTCCAGAGAATCTTTGCAGCGATGAATACTTGTGGCCCGTATATTCTTAGGTTTATGGCCAGACATTTGGCATGGACCTGAAGTCTTTCAGTTGGCGCTATATGTTGCAATAGTTTGCAGATATCAAAAATATGATCACAGCAGTCGTGAAATTTGGTCGAACACTGATTCAAATTCTCCAGATCGTGGGTCATGGCCAATATGTAAAACGATTTCACAATCTTTGTGCATATGGCGAGCGATTCATTGAAATCGGCTATCTGGCTGGACACAGATATAACCAGCTGTTTGCACAGTTCCTCCAGACTTGCGAGCATTCCCATTTCGGGTTCTACACTGCCCCCCTGCACTGTTGCTCCCACACCGCGACTATTGTTATCGTGTTGTTCCTTGATTAAATGATTGAGATACAGGTCAAATTCGAGTTTACAATTGTGGCAGTAGGTTAATATATTTTTCCGATGATCGTGACTTATATACGGCGAATCTGTAAAATCGTGCGCCTTCTCAAACAGTTTGTCAAACGCCAGGGATAATTCCTCCCTCAGGTCAAAACTTTCATAGTTCATATGTTTTTTATAATTCGTATTCTTGATGATATGACTACCGGCAATCGGTGCTAAATTCTTTTCACTCTTCCAATCGTCATCATCGAATAGCGAGTAGAACGTGTCCCCGTTCAAGTTACCCTCTTTGTTGCTATTGCAATCATATTGAATTGTCTGCAGTTTGAATCTCTTAATTAGATTTATAATACGCTTGATTGTCGTATAGATACTTTCATTCTCGTAGTTGGAGTTACAGCGAGCATTATTGCGAAATGCCATATGTTTGGCCGAATCGAAAATACTATCTTTGATAACGAAATGTATTAAATCCATTGCACGTCGGATTTGACAAAAAACGGTATCGCGATTCTCCTTAACTATGACACAATCGCTGTGGATTAAACTATTCTTCGATGAGGTCAACAATATTGATATGGACTTCTCCAGTATCTGACGGGCCGAAAACATCTGAGCTCGCCGTCGTTCCTCCTTAAAAGAATTCCGATGATGGCCCGTTAAATAAGCCAGCTCAATCATTTCGGTTCCAAATATCGAAAACGCCCGAACAAATTCAGTGAAATTCATCACGGATTCCAGTTTCTCCAAACTCTCCGAGGCCCGCTTCTTCGCCGTGAGTAGTTTTTTAACCACAATAATATCCACAAGCAGAAGAATGCGCGTTATCGATGAGAGAAGTGATCTGGCGGCCAACACAATAGCACCATAATCCTTTAAGGGTTCAATATGATGTCGCAGCTCCATGCCACTCACTGGTGAAAGATCGCATAATTGCTCAATGGATTTGCCTGCAACAAGTAAAAGTGTAGTTTCAATTAGGCAAGTTTTATTTTTTTTAAATAAACAGAAATCACATTCCCATTTAGGGATGGGTTCAAAACTTCCAAAGTTGTCAAAAATGAACCGATTTGCAAAGTCGTTTTATTTTTATAGAAGCTATTATAATTTTGTCGTACCTTTATATGCCCGTCTACCCCCTTATTTTGAAGCTTTCTTGATAATAGAAAAATATCTGATTTACTGTTGCAGGCAGTACATAAAAAAGGGCCGGGTCGGATGACTATTTTCTTCATAAAGTTATCCTTATTAAATTCACTAATTATGAAATTTATTATATGGGTACAAGTAGCTTTCACAGGAATAAACTGTCGGATTTTTAAATTCATGGTAAAATGTATATTTAAGCAGGTTGACCCCGTTCTGTAAGGGCATGTAATCTAGGGAGTGCCTAATGTGCGGTGCTTTCCTGTTAAGCATGCTTTCGCTTCCATTTCAATTTGGAAATTGATGGTTATTATTTAGAAACATACCGGCATCCCTCGCTTCTCTAGCCGCCTCATACATATCCGCTTTAATATCCGTATTTTCCTCAGCAATTATTTCACCGATTGTTATAAATCTCTCCACGGATATGCTTAATGAATGTCCAATATTTCCAAAAGTTGACATGATTTGCTCGTTGTCAATATCACGAAGTCGATATCGCTGATTCTGTAAAAGTAAAACAACATATTAAAAATATAACAATTGTTGTTGAGTATCAATTAAGCACAAAAACTTTAATTTGCAATCACACAAAATATATCAGTTTGAAATATGTAAACAATCAACAAGGCTCTTTCCCACCTGTTTGGAACATTTATTCTATATAGTAGATAATAGATTATATATAAGGAATACACTTAATATTATATAAGTTTTCCGCTCCTTTATGGCCCCTTTATTATTTCAATATGCCTTATTTACCTTATTAGAATATAATCAAAACCTTAACTTGGTACCACATTTAAGTGAGTTAAATTTCGGTAAATATATTGACCGGTTGTGGAACTTACATTTACATCAAGCGCTGACGGGGATACGCCGTACATTTTTGCGATTGTTGTTTTTTTAATTACTTAAAAAAAACCTTATGACAATATTTTTATATATTTTGCACATAAATATTTACTGTGTGTATAATTATTGATTTTCCGCACAACACCAACGACGACAAATATTTGTATAATTCGTTAGTATTCTTGACCTTGAGTGATTGGCACTTTTCGATTTCAATTTCTTTTTTCCTTTCAATTTCACAAATATACTATTAAGAGAAAGTGGTTGATTTTAAAAACCACCTTAGTTTTTGTATTTGTACAGGTAGGTATGTACATTTGTATATGTCTACGAACAACAGGAAAGCAACTGCTTCTGACAGCTACAATGTTCCACAAACATACACTTGGCTAATATATGTATATGTATACAATCATACATCATTTCTTTATTTGTTTTGCGCAGACTTATCTTCTGCGCAGACAACAAAGTGTAACAAGGAATAACAGAAATATTTCAAGTGCGGAAGTCTAACTACCCTATACTTTTTTCATCGGATTCCAACACTTCAATATGGTAAAGCCCTGTCAAAATTCTCGAAGCTTATTGATTTACTAAAAAAAATCCACAACAAAAATTCCGTACGCTAATATCTCTATTACATTTTTGCAGAGTATAAAGCAGTGTTAGAGAGTATTTTATAAATGTTGCAAGCCGATTTTCAACTAATTCCAGTAATGTTCAATATTCAACTAATAGTCATATAATGCCTTAACATATATTCCTTTCAAGAATACCATTTTTGAAGTAGTACTTCCAATAACGTCCTTAGATACTCACAGGGCGACCACAATTAAGAAAAGCTAAATATGACATTGAAATAGCTAAATTGGCTTCACTGGTGCGATAGTCCGATAACAGATGTTAACTTCCGATGACACAAAAGCTATCCATGTGACAATCGATAGTCCTTGGATTTACCAGCTGTTTTACAAGCCGACTCGATTTTATAACCTGTGAAATTATAAAATACTTGTATTTTAATAGAAAGATTGCCTTTCATATTTGACGCGCATGTTTTGATTGAGTATATATATATTTGATCAGTCAGATCAATTCAAAATTGCATGCTGAAGCATATGTATGTATGTATGTATTTCGTTGCGGTCACCACATATAACACTTACAAACATATACACACACAGCTCTCGATCAAAATGCTGCGCGGGCCGAAGATAGTTTACCTGAGTCGATGGTATAACAGGGAACGAGCATGGTCGTCAGTAATTCGACGGTTATATGTAACACAACAATTGGAAACTTCAAAATGCATATTGCCTTTAATTAAAAACTGCAATATTCTACAAGCTACACATGAAAATAGTCGGGAAAACGAACCAAGAACTAACTCTTTGGATCAAAATAATCAGAATAAAAACGCCGAAGCCTTGGATCGGGCATATAATGTGCTCAAGCGTACGCTGCCCAGGCTGTTTGTCGAGCCTCTTGACTACTCCATCTATAGTCCCAATCTGATATTCCAGAACAACATAACTGGCAAGCATACAGTGGGTTTGTACCACTATATCAAACAAATTGCGATACTCCGCACAGTGGGTCACTTGAAGTATGCTTATGTCAAATTTGAGGTACTCAAGATTACCAAACATCCGGAGGATTATACAGTGCGCATCAGATGGCGAGTACGAGGCATATCGGGCCTGAAAGTAATGTTTCAGTTCTGGAAATACAAAATTTGGCAACTGCAGGAAATACTAAAAGATCAGGAGGCATGGTACGATGGGTATTCTATCTGCTATCTGGGCGAGGATGGTCTAATTAGCAAGCATATCGTTGACAAAGTAATGCCTGACGAAAGTCGCGAAGTCGTTGATAACAATACGAGTTCACAGTTGCCAACTGGCTCCCTGGCGGCGACGACAACACAAAAACTGAATTTTCTTTATCCACATAAATAAATATTAATTCCTATAAATTTAGTAAATTAAAAATTAAATTATATATGCCAGTTGCTTCATCAAATAAATTATAAAAATGTTTTTTTAAGTGTGTTACACAAAATTGTTACTATGGTACAAAATTTTATTTATTTATTATATTCATTGCTTAAATGTATACATGGAACCCTTTCTAATATATTTGTATGGACGCAAGCGAATCCGCTTGGTGAATGTGCTAATGTAGGGTTTTTCCTTATTGTACTCTCTTGTCGCCTGCATGGCTCCTTCTGTCTCAAGAAATATGTCGAAGCTATAAATCGTGCGGAAGAGCTGCGAATAAAGCAGTCGATGATTCTTCTCCAATTGATTGGGCCTCAAAGAGTTTGTCCAGAATTCCATCATCTGCAAAAGTTTATTATATTATAATACACTTTCATATTATATATACAAATATGAGATCACCTTAATAGCCGCATTGTTCATAGCTGTATGTCGTCCATTCCAATGGACGCTTAGAATCCAGAGTGGTATTTCCAATGGGTAATTACTTGGTATACGAATAAAGCACTCCATCTTAGCGGATCCACGCACAATTACCGCCCGGTAGGAGGTGTATGTAATGCCATCGGCAGGCGATAAGTTGTTTAGTAAATCCGAATTTTGAATATTGAATTCTTCGTGAGAGATCGCGGTCCACTGCACCAGACTACAGGATAAGCCTTCTGGGTAGATATTCTCCCTTAAAGTGTACATATCGACATCCTTATAGGTCAAGCCTCGAATTTGCTGATTCAAGCGTAACCAAGAGCGCCAACGTTTTGAAATTCGTTGAAATACTTCTGTTATCCACTTGTGTAAATTTAATTCGTGTTTGAAAAACTTCTTTTTATCAATGGTCGCTATTGAGCACATGCTTTGCAGCCAACAATATGGTTTTCCGTATCCATTTTTAACAAGATACTGCATGCACTCTTCGCTCGTTAAACTGAAGTTTCGTAACTGAAATAAAAAAGCATTTGCATTATAAATTCAATATTTTCAATTAAGACTTTTACTTTTACCTCATATTCGATGCCTGGCACAGGAATATCGTGGCCCAAATCATCGTCGTATAAGTGCGCAAGCAGATCGTTAGCCAAATTTATATCTCTAATGAAAAGATTAGTAATATGTGTAATTTTTTAAAGTGGTTAGTTTTACAATATACTAACCCTTGGGCATTATTTGTGAGACCATTGTTGCTAAATTGTGCACGCACTGTGACACATTTCAGTAATTCCCAATAACGGATCAACAATGTCAACTCAGATGACTTATCAGGGCTTTCGATCTACAAATAAAAAGTTGATAAAATCTGCATCAGTCATGATCAAACTGAGATTTGTGTTTAAATCAATTCAACAGTCGGCAGCTGTTTGCTCGATGAAGTTCGTTTACAACAAGATTTGAATTTAGTTGAATTGGAGCGGAAGTAACGAAGAGTTTTTAACTTACCACGAGACTTATGTAAAGTGGATGGGGCTTTAGTAGACGTTCCAGTTGATTATCCGGTACACTTTCCAAAACATTACTTTTTTCCGCAAAATTTCTACGTTCCTTTAGAGTATTTTCTGTATCCTGCAGCAATTCCTGCATTTGAGCATCACTCTCAAAGCCAACTATCTCCGAATTAAAAGGAAACTCTTTGGCACGTTGCAAAGACTGCAGGTTAATAAATAATATATACAACGCACGTGGCAAATATTTAACAATTGAGTTTAATTTCCATTCAACATCAAGTGATAACTGCAGAGCATCGTGCAATGGTTTTGTGGACTCCTGCAGTGTTCGCAATGCAGGAGCGAATGAGAGATATCGTTGTGTCTGACTGAGATTTGCCTGCAGCAGTTCCTGTTTGGAGCTGAGCAGGGAATTATATTGTTTATCAAGCTCTTTACGCAATCGGAGCTCGCATTCCAGTCGATATAAATGTGTTTTGTGGCTAGACATATCTGAATTCATTTCTTCACCATTAGCGGAAAACTTGCTCGCGTATTCCTTGTCCGACAATAATTCTAAATATGTATCGCGACTCTTAAGTTTCTGACAACGAACAATCTCCTTTTTCAGATGACTGACTTCGTACAATAGATTCTGCAATTGCAGTCGGCTGAGATCAACTTTTGACTTCTGCAAATGCAATTCGTCGCGCCCAGATTTAATGTTACGTTTGACTTCCCTATTGGAATGCTTGAGTGCGACAAACATTAATGCACCTGAAGATTGCTTGAAGTCCGCAATGTGTCCCTATAAATAAATAATTATATTTAAGTATCAGAATAGATCGCGAAACATTTCAAACTCACAGTGCTCTTCAATTCGAAGAGATTATCCATGGTTTCTTTTAATTTGACAAACTGGGTGTTTAACACATCTTCCATATTCATATTGTTAAGAGTTGGGGTTTTAAAGATGAAGATTACTGTCCTAAATGCAGCACAAATTCCTGCGTTTATTATCTGTCAAGCAAAAGTCGGCTCGATTAGGGTACTTGATATACACCAATGTCTAACACAATATCGATAGTTTTCCACCTTGTATCGAACTGATGCGATATTTCACATCGATGAATTTTTGTGGGAACGAATGGAATGTGAAACTCCGTGGTATCTATCTATCAAGGCAATCTATCAAGTAGCTAAAAAACATGAAAGATGATCTGAAAAACTAAACTGGCCACTGTTTTGATCTCCAAATACCCACAAATCTTAAATAATATAAATTTAAAAATGGGCATATCTTAAATGTAAAAATATTTAAATACCACTGTGCCGGCTGCTAAATATACTTTAAAGTACTCGTTCCATATATAGAATTCTGCCCATCCCTAACATTACGTTCATTTATTATTATTATTCTTAAATTCAAATAATTGAATTGAAGTTAACGAATATACCTCGTACCAAGTCTTATCTTATATTAAGCTCTAATTTATATCTAAAAATGCTGCGGTCCGTGTACCAGAGAGTCAATGGATTTAAGAAATTTATTCCAACTCGCCGGCTGCAGCAGACACTTGTGGAAAGTCAGTCCAAAGTAAGCAAGAAATAAGCTTACATCAGAATTGGTATTTAGTAATAGTTTTTATTCTTTAGCAAATACCGGTACGGCCTGCTCCTGCTCCACTAAAACAAATAAGTACTTCGAAGTCCGATAAAACAGTTGGCAAATGGTTTCTCGGATGCGGCGGCATGGTTTTCGTTGCTGTTGGGCTTGGTAAATTACACACATAAATTATAATTTCCAAAGGTGTTTAATACTGATTGATCATTGTTAATTAAAAAGGTGGTGTGACCAGGCTAACAGAATCAGGACTTTCAATGGTAACTTGGAAATTAATGGGTGAGCATATGCCGCGAAACCAGGAAGAATGGATTAAAGAGTTTGAGAACTATCAACAATATCCTGAATTTAAACTGTATGTATTTAAATTTTGGATTGTAATCTTATATAATGTGTATGTGTGTGTGTCTTTCCAGAAAGAATGCCAGCATTACTTTGGAGGAGTTTAAATTTATCTATATGATGGAATACATTCACAGAATGTGGGGTCGTGCAATTGGGGCATTTTTCCTAATCCCCGCCACATACTTTTGGAAAAAGGGATATTTTTGTGCAAGAACGAAGAAGATGGTACTCGTGTTGGGCACTTTAATTGGCCTCCAAGGTTTAATGGGCTGGTATATGGTGAAATCTGGGTTGGAAGACAGATTTGATGATCCAAATGATGTGCCGCGAGTATCCCAGTATCGGCTAGCCTCACATTTGGCCGCCGCATTCGTTCTATATTCACTATTCTTATCTAACGGATTGTTCAAACTGTTACCTTCCGGTACATTTACTGTTTCTGCAGCAAAAAGGGTATTTAATATTAAGCCCTTGTCACACTTAACGAAAGGTTTCGTATTCTTGACAGCTATCTCGGGGGCATTTGTTGCTGGTTTAGATGCGGGATTAGTTTATAACTCCTTTCCAAAAATGGGTGATAATTGGGTGCCGGACGATATCTTACAGTTCAAACCAGTACACAAAAATATAACAGAAAATCCATCAACAGTTCAGTTTAATCATCGTATATTGGGAATTACAACAGTTTCCCTAATAACAGCTTTATATCTGATAACGAGAAGCCAGAAATTACCAAAGCGTGCAAAGTGGGCGATTAATGCAGTTACAATCATGGCCTGGACGCAGGCCACCTTAGGCGTTACGACATTACTAACCTATGTACCCGTTCCTTTGGCTACAGCCCATCAATCTGGATCATTATTACTACTCAGCTTTGCTGTGTGGCTTTCGCATGAGCTACGTTTTCTAAAATATGTGCCAAAATAAATGCGAATGTTTGTACATAAAATAAATGTTATTATATACTCAAGGACAATATGTCAGGTGTGATTTTTTATTTTTAATAATTCGTAGTTTTTCATATGCCTTTTGTTTTTTCTTTCAAATAAGTTTTTTCTAAGAACAAAAAAAAATTCTATATATATGAAGTACTAACAAATTCGATGGAGATGCTAGGTGCATCGTTTGAATAAAGAATCTTCTTGGCCTCCCCGGCAGCCCCACCCCTGCTGGTACAGCAGACGGTAAAGTTGCGAGAGAAGTCGGGAAATTAGTCTGTGTGTAATTTTTGGCCATACAACTGTGTGGATTGTGTAAGATTTATAAATAACAAAGTCAGCCAGACAATATAAGCTTGTAAAAATCTTCTACAGCTATATTTTTGTCGTGAAAACAATGTCATCTATTTTGACGAATGCTTTGTAGCGTTCTCCTTTTGACACTTTGAAATAAGGGGTATATTTGTCACGGCATCCCCTCCAAAAAAAAAGCGATCCAATGCTTTTTTTTGTTATAAATATGGAAACTGTGTAACTTCGTCGTCGAACTGTTCTTTCAGTTTCGTTACAAAACAAATTTTCTGTTTCATCTTGATTGAGATTCTTTCCACAAGTTTTCTTGCATCCTCCGCGCACTTAAATTTTTTTCACCTTACAACATTTATATTTTTATTTTGAAAATACCTAATATATCAATTTTTCACACCTATTGTAAAATTTCATGCATTCTTCTCTGAATAATCGAAAAGAAGCCTGCCATCGACTTGCTATTTTAGAACATTCAATTCAATTAAATATAACTGAAAAATTCCACATAACAGCAAATATTTTCGTGGTATTCTTTACATTTATCAATATCCTTCTCAGGTTTACATTTCTGCAACTTTGAACTGTCAGTCATTCAGATTTTAGGTTTACTTACAATTAATTACATTTATTATTAAAAACATAATATTGCAAATCATATAATGTTTCATATTAAACGCTAAAGAACTTGGATCACATACATCGTTAGATCACTGATTAGAGTCAGCAGTGAAAACTCTTAATTTAATGCAGGCCATCGGAATCAGTATTTTTTTTATTACCTGAACCACCCTGTGCCGATAAACATATGTTTTCTACATAAGTACAATTTTTTTGTCTGAAGTTCCAAAGAGCTTGCATATTTCATAAAACAAAAATGTCTCGATTACTGTTTTCCACGCGAAGATTACTACCGAAAGTAAGTAGTTAAAACTATTGAAATATATTCACAATCTAATGTTATAATTTGCAGCAAGAATTCTTGCTTGCCGGCACCTGCATTGCGAGGCAATCCAGAGGAAAAGCTTCAACTCCAGTGAACACAATTGTTATGTTTGTGCCGCAACAGGAGGTACATATATACGAATATATATATCTGTAATATTTGTATGTTAAATAATCGAGTGATTTTTGTTTTCCTATGTCAATAATATTTGATCAAGGCTTGGGTTGTCGAGCGCATGGGTAGATTTCATAGAATTCTCGATCCCGGCCTCAATATTTTGGTGCCCATTGCTGATAAAATCAAGTATGTGCAGAGCTTAAAGGAAATTGCGATAGATGTTCCTAAACAAAGTGCGATTACATCCGATAATGTAACGCTTAGCATAGATGGTGTGCTTTACTTGCGTATCATAGACCCCTATAGAGGTTTGTTATTTCAGAATTACTCTTACATTGCTCTATTAAAAACAGGTATTATTTAATTCGCAGCTTCATATGGTGTTGAGGATCCAGAATTTGCCATTACTCAACTAGCGCAAACAACAATGAGATCAGAACTTGGCAAAATGTCGTTGGACAAAGTGTTTCGGGAAAGAGAATCCCTAAACGTTAGCATTGTCGATTCAATAAACAAAGCCAGCGAGGCTTGGGGAATTGCCTGTTTGCGCTACGAGATTCGCGACATTCGGGTAACTATTTCTTCAGCAACAAATTTTCTTGTACTCCGATTCCAGAGGCATTATGCGCTTTATTTTCCTTTTTAAAGCTGCCAACTAGAGTTCATGAAGCAATGCAAATGCAAGTTGAAGCGGAAAGAAGAAAACGAGCAGCAATCTTAGAATCTGAAGGTGTTCGTGAAGCTGAAATTAACATTGCCGAAGGCAAAAGAAAATCGAGAATTCTTGCATCAGGTAAGTTCAGATTTCCATATAAAATAAATCAATTTAAGAAAAGCGCCATGAGATACTTATATTTATATTAAAAATTTATTTTGATAGAGGCTGAAAGGCAAGAGCACATCAATAAAGCCAGCGGCGAGGCTGCTGCCATGATAGCAGTTGCCGATGCTAGAGCTCGAAGTCTTCACGCAATTGCAAAATCTCTGGGACACACGGTAAGTATTATACATACATATGTAAATAGCCTAAATCATATTTACAAACACAAAATTAATTTCTTATAGGACGGTAAAAATGCAGCATCTCTTACATTGGCCGAGCAATATATTGAAGCTTTCAAGAAATTGGCAAAATCAAATAATACAATGATCTTACCATCGAATGCCGGTGATGTAACTGGACTTGTTGCCCAAGCCATGGCCGTTTACAGTACTGTATCTAAGCAATATGTCGATTCTTCAGCCCAAAATGGAGACTGCTTAAGTAAGAAAGTTGAGTACAATGCGCTAACTGAGGAAAAGGAAAATGTTAAAATTAACGTTGAATAAAATCAAATTTTATTACAATATAGCAACTATATTCGACGTTTGTTTGATGTGGTTTATTTGTTGTGAACTGATTATGTTATATATTTTGAAATATTTAAAAACCTTTTCGTTGATTAATTACAACTATAAACAAATATGATTTCAATTCAAATTATAAATCCGTTCGTAAATATGTAAGTTTTTTCTCAGTTTTCAACACTGCCTGCCGACAGCATTCCGTTTTCGAGTTAGTTGCTATTTCCAATCCTTGCTTGTAGGTAGCCGTTTCCGTTTTCCATTCCAAATCAGTTTGAGAAATCGCATTTTTAGGTTCCGACATGCGTTTAAAAAAGAATAGGTCTAAGGCAAAGAGAAGCGCACATATAAAAGATAATGCTCCGATAACATAACTAAAAACTGATACATCGTCTTGCAACTGTTCCACAATACTAAATGTTAATAGCCCTGGAAAAATTGTAAAAAAAAGTATAATAATAAAATTAAATAATTTAATTTTTAAAAGCATGCTTTTAAATTGGATTAGCCTCTTAATAAATGCTACATTTAAATTTGGAATACTTTAAAAAATCATTTGTAGGGATGATTTAAACTATGCTTATATTGGTACTTGCCTTGTGTAGTGAAAAATATTACTCCAAAACTCAATAAAATAATCTCACATATGTGATAATTGGATTCCTTTTCAGTGAATCTAAAAGAAGCATTAAAGAAAAATAGTAATGCTTGATTTGAATAATTTTATTTTATTACATATATTCGCAGAAGTAATTACCTGCATATCAATAAAATCACAGATATAAAGATATATCCCGTGAAAGTCAGTAAACTGAATTCATCAGCTTCTTTCGTCAATGAAAGAGTATTCAAAAGCATCCATTCCGTAAGTCTCTTTTGATTGCTTGTTAATAACCGCTCGGAATATTTATCAGATAACTTTTTTACGATCAACGTTGCAACAGTAAAAATCTATTAATAAATTATAAAACGCTCAATTTATTTCACACAATAAAGATTTCAAAAACAGCATATGTCTTCGTCATTTTAGCATTAAACAGTACCAAAATTTTGATTGATTTTTCTGATGGCGTTGACCTTGAACTCGATTTACCATTGAATATATTTTTGCAAGCCCATTGCTGATTACTAAATCTATGTAAATATAGGTACTTACTATTTGTAAAACTTTAAGGCAAATACAAGCAGCAAACTTCATTTTAAATTTAAGTAAGAATTTTGAATTCTGCAGTTGAAGGGGCAAACGAAACTTGACTGAATGACAATAAAAGTACAAAGTTAGCGTTTGCACTTGGCTTATGCAAAAGACAATATGAATGTTTGTGAGAATTTGCATTATTTTGTAAAATTCACACAATTTTTCGTTAATTGCAGCATACATATATATATATATATATATATATACACATGGCTATGCACAAGCAGGTGTATGCAATACAAGGCATGTAAGATGGATTTACTAAAAAGTTAAGTTAAATATAATGTTTTTAAAAAACAGTTTTATTTATAAAGAATATAAACACGTTAAGGTCATTAAATTGATGAAAACATTGCTGGTGAGTTGAAAATGGACTTAATTTATTTTTATAAAAGTTTCACTGTCAACAATCCTAAAAATATCTTCACGAAAATGAATCAAGTTCTCATTAAAACAATTACTGCTCTCATTATGTAATTTTGCCATAACAGGCTTAATATTTTCAATCTGAGCAGTGTTGGCTAGTTCCGTAAAATATTCCATCTGAATAAAAAAAGAATTTATATATTATTTCATAAATTTTTACCTTTGAATATATGCTTTACCTGAGTAGTTCCCAGCATATGGGCTTGCCGTCTTTTGTAACCCATTTGCCACTTCTTTTCCATGTTTTCCAATGTATCTTCCGTCATTTCCTTTTGGGTTAATAATTGATTTGTGCCACAAAAGTAGCTTAACACAAATCGAGCTTGTAAATCCATCATTTGAGCGGCACATACATAGAATGGTAAGCCAATTAATGCCATTGTTGGATTGCGTATGTTAATGCATTGTTTATAGAGCATTTGCACATAATTGTCCTCAACATATATACCCGATGTGACACTGAGAAAGGGGAACGCATACTTATATCCAGTACAAAAGAATATTGTATCAAATTTTGCATAAGATCCATCTACGAAATATGCGCCATTTTCGTCCAACTCTTTGACATCTGGTTTAGTTTGAACATTTTCGAAAAAAATGGAATTCGGAATGCCTTCCAAGTGATGACTTAGTGTCACATTTTTGGCTGATTTGGATACAATATTCGACAAGTCCAAAGCACTGGGTCCTCCACCAATAACCAACACAGATTTTCCTAAATTAATGATATACCTATCAGTGTCAGATGTATCTCAAAGGACAGGAGTTATAGTTACCTTGAAATATCTCGCTATTTCTATAATCATGACTGTGCAAGTACTCGCCGCGAAATAGATTTGCATTCTTAATTTGACTGTAATTTGGTGTATGATAATGTCCATTTGCAATCATAATATTATCAAAATAACAAATGCGTACAGTGTTTGTCAAGAGATTCTTGACAATAACCTATATATTAAGGAGGCAAATTAACATTAAATTGATTTCATTTTATTGTTCGTTAATTCACTTACTTGCCACTTCAGTTTTTTTCTGACCACTCTTATGACATATGAATTAAATTGAATAAACTTTCGTAATTCGAAATGATCGGCATACTGATTTAGAAAGGTACAAATATCTTCAGATGGGAGATAAGATTTACTGTCTGCGCCTATCTCAAAATCTGGAAATCCCATGATCTCCTTGGGCAAATTGGTCCTTAATAGATAAGAATATTTGATTATTAATAAAAACTAAAACTATTTTAATGTTAGTATAACTTGACGTCAAAATAAACCAATTCATATTAATTAGAGGTTTTTAAATTTTAGATATATTTTTTTAATGTATTTCATATATTTTTAAAACTTCATATGATATATATTATTTTTTTTTAATACTTACCTTAAATTTTCATACATGCTGCTGTGCACATCGATACCATTAACAGTCCCTGTGTTCTTGTTATACGCCCATGTTCCACCGATCTGATGTGAGAGTTCAAAAACTGTGGGATTTAAATTACGCTCCTGTGCACGTCGAGCACAACAGAGTCCTGCGGTTCCAGCACCAATTATACACAAGCTCATTATTTCAGCTTCAGCTTGAAATTGAACCGCGTTCACAGAATGCACATCAGCGAATTTTACATGAATCTTTATCAGTTATGAGCTTTGTGTACACATAAGCTGTAATCTACATTTTAAATTGAAATTACGTAAATTCTGATTTTTGCTTTCGCTAATAAGTCGCCATTTATATATTTTGTTCACCTTTAAATAAATTTACTGACATGTGCTTTAAAATGAGCATTAGTAACAACTCCTAGATATAATTAAATATAATTTATAATAATAATATTACAGAAAATATTTATTATATTAATGTCTCCATAACAAGCTAGTAAGCTTTTAAAATATAGGGAAGGGAAATTGGAACAGCATAAGGCAACCTTCGGTGGCTTATTGAATTAAATTGATTAGCATATCAGTTGAATGGCATCTCAATGCTAACTGAGCGATACCCTCCACTTTGAACTAAATAATTGTACCACACCTTTCTAATCTATGTACAAAGTGTAGTTTGATAACATTTACAAAAAAGTGTGTATATTAGAAATTCTGTAGATTCTGTAACGTCTGTAGTTTTAAGTATTATACAAATTGTTCCTTTTATAAGCCAAATTAAAAAATAAATCTTTATCATACAAGCAATCGTTAATTCATTTTTATAAATAGTATTGTTTTGATATGTGCAAGTAAAGCACTAAAGTTGGACGCTGAACACAGTGGAAACACACAATTCGATTATTTTCGATAACTTTTTGACGTGATGTGAAATGCTTGTGCATTGAGATGCCATCACTATGACTGATAAACATATGGAACAAAATATTTACAACCATCTCTAGTTTGTGATTTTATTAACATACGATTGAAGATGATAAAAGCCATATTAGTATTTAACAATCATGGGAAGCCACGATTATCTAAGTTTTACCAATATTTCGTAAGCAATATTCGTTTGCCATTCAATTATATGTATGTAATTACATTTGTTACTTAGGATGAGAATCTACAACAACAAATCATTAAGGAAACATTCCAACTCGTATCCAAGCGCGACGACAATGTTTGCAATTTTCTGGAAGGCGGCAGGTAAAGAAAAACCTTTGTATAACTTCATATTGTGGTTCAGCTGTTTCTTATATACTTATAGCTGCATTACGTGCAATTAGCAGGAGTTGCAATTTAGTAATTTCTTCCAAAGTAGATTGCATGCAGGGTTGAAACAAGTAAATCAATTTAAAAAATAAGTTTCGAAAGTCAAAGTTCTTTTAATAAATATTTGCATACCCTTTGAGAGGGAAAGTTTGTAACACACTGAAGGAAACATCTCCAACCCCAAAAGGGAGATATATTCTTAATGCCCATCACTAGCCGAGTCAGTAGTTTTCAAAGAAGTGTGTGGACCAATTTCTCGTTGCTACTGTAATCGCTGTATCCCGAAACCCAAATAAAATGTCATACAATAAATAGTTCCTCGACAGTTGCTGACAGCTTCTGAATTGTTTAAAATGGAGCCAAGTAATCTGAAAACAGCTCGGCTATTTGGGAAAATGCAGGTCCAAGCGGAGTGTGGAAAACGCCGTAGTAAGCAGGAAGGCTTAGAAAAAAGCTCATCGGGAGTACAAGCTTAGTTTTAGTTGAAAATTGTGATGTTTTTCCTGCAAATATTATATATATGCTTATGTCATTGTTTTTTAGCTTGATTGGCGGAGCAGATTACAAGCTGATATACCGGCATTATGCAACACTGTATTTCGTGTTTTGCGTAGACTCCTCGGAGAGCGAATTGGGTATCCTCGATCTTATCCAAGTATTTGTCGAAACGTTGGACAAGTGCTTCGAGAATGTGTGCGAGTTGGACTTAATATTCCATGCCGACGCCGTCCATCACATCCTTTCCGAGCTGGTGATGGGCGGAATGGTGCTGCAAACGAATATGAACGACATAATGGCACGGATTGAGGAACAGAATAAGTTGATCAAACAGGAGGCGGGCATATCGGCGGCGCCAGCTCGCGCGGTTAGCGTTGTGAAAAGCATGAACATTCCCCAGCAAATTAAGGATATCAAACTGCCAGACTTGCCACAAGCTATAAAGGACTTGAAATTTTAATATAATAATTGTATGTTGCCCATTATTTACCATAAGGCTGCCTAATTTACTATCATTTATCATTTTTAACAGGTTCCCCATTAAGGTCTTAACCGTCGCTAGAAATGTAATTCTCAAATGTGTAACTTTAAGTACAAATAGATGAAATCTAATTTAATAAAAAAAGCTTTGGTCCACAGTTGCGAACATTATTATATTTCTGTACGTATTGCGCACTAAATATTTCATAAATTGTACCAAAAAGGGTTAACTGCATGTCTATAAAAATTTCTATTTCGGTGACACAACTTTTCCATCGATGTTAATGAGATTTTTACCAAATGTGTCAAGCTTAAAGAACGCGTAAGTGCTACAAAGCACATTTCGCTCATACGAAAACAAATGGCAGGTATATAATAGAGTGGTCCGATCCGAACACGAAATTATATACCATCTTTAAGCGATGTGGCTTCTGCTATACTATGGACTACTACGAATTGAGTAATGAAATGAATCATATGAAATATGAACTCAACGAGAAATTGATTTAATTTGAATGAGTGTAGAATTTACAATTTAAAAGCATATTTTAGGGTGAATTTTTAACTAGTTTGAACTAGTTTCGGCAAAGTAAAGCATACTCAAAGGATATGTGAAAAACTAGCAAATTGCAATTTATGGAAAATATCTCTAACTCGGTCATATCCTTAAATAATATCGTGGGATATATGGGATACCAAACAAAAACAAAATTTGGATGTCCTTTTACCAGTTGTTAGTCTTGCTCAAGCGAAAATCTGTGTCACTTGACTTACCAAGCGTGGTTATGGCCGACCTTTAAGCAATTTACTGTTTAAATAAGTCATCTTATTTCAGCAATTTGAAAGACCCAAGTTCTTTTCATATATGCGAGCCGGCATACCAAGGATTATTTTTGTTAGTTATTTCAAAGTTAGACTCTGTTTGCATCAACTGAGGGAACTATTTATTTATTAATCAGGATTTGCTAACACAAAAGAATCCTTTTCATGAGTAAAAAACCTTCCCTCCCCTCCCCTTCCCTTTCCAAGTCATACACATGCAAATTAGAGATTTGAATTTGAAGTTTATTATTTCAACAACCAATAATATGAATGTTATATTACCAAAACCATTATTTGTTTGTTATTTGCTTGTCATAATTTGTCAATTTGTCAAGTAAAAGCAGCAAAGTAGCCACACACGAATACTCGAAGAAGATAACGCTGCTTCATTAAGCAGCAATCGACATTTCCAGGCGAGGACAATTGGGAATGCCGCACTCCAGGCCAGGACAGTTGTCCTGATGGAAACAGCTCTCGCTGTTGCAAAACATGCAAGCGCTGGGCGTTAACGGAACGTTTGTCGATAGCTTCAGCTCATCCCACACCTTCTTTAAGTCGGTCACCAGCGCATTCATCATTTCGAAGGTATGGAATGGAGTCGGGGCCAAGCGTAGTTTCTCCTGTCCACGCGCAACTGTCGGGTAATTGATGGATTGCAAATAATGGCCATATTGCTCGATGAGCCGGTTCGATATTTCGCTGCATATTAGGGGGTCACCAATTTTAATTGGTATTATATGACTCGGTGTATCTTCGACGGGAAAACCTGAAATATGAGATAAAAAGAGCATTAGACATGCAAGTGACCAATTTGACTAGATAACCCAGCGCGTGTTCAATGAATACCAATTACCTAATGACACGTAATACAAAAATATGCAAAAAAAAAAGAAAAAAAAGACGACAGCCGAAAACCGAAAAAAGAAAAAAAAAAACTAGGGCACCTTCAATGTTCAATGTTCAAATTGTAGCGAAAGTGCTGCACTCAAATGAAGCCGACCAAGCAATTCTCTGCCACAAACCAAAATAAACTTCTATTGAATTGAAGGATAAATAAAATAAGTATTGCAAGAATAATATAAAAACTTTTAAATCATACTTATTAAATATGCTTCAACTATATTATGTAGTTTTTCTCGCTATTCAACAAAATCTTCTGTTCAAACTCATCTAATTGTTGCATATTCAATGTTTTCAAACCTATTTTGTGTGCAATCAAAACTTTGTGTTCAAAATTCGAGAAACCGAATTGATTTCACAGAAGGTCAAACAAAGAATTTTGCAAATTGGGGACAAATTTAAATTCAAGTTTTCTCCCAAATCGGTTCATGTTCCACAAATTGAAAAAAGGGAATTTTGAAAAACATTTAAAACTGGTCCAACAAATAAGATACGCTACAAAATCGGATACATGCCAGAAGATATATATACATATATATATATTAAACAAACTAGTCGATGCCACACGATGTTTAATTAGTTTTAAATTGGAAATTACCTTCTCTCTTGAGCAAGTTCTTCAAATAGGAGACATTCCTTTGATGAAGGCTTCGCAGCTGTCGTCCCTCATCCGAGGCTAATATACTCACTGCTTCGAGGGAGCCACAAAGCACAGTTGGGGGCAGCGAGGTGGTAAAGATGAATCCCGCCGCATAGGATCGCACCATGTCGATGAGGGCCGCCGTGCCAGCTACGTAGCCGCCAATGTTTCCAAATGCCTTGCCCAAAGTGCCCGATATCATGTCCATTTTGGATAGGACACCATCACGTTCCCCCACACCAGCGCCATGATCCCCATAGAGACCAACGGCATGCACCTCATCGATGAATGTCAGCGCGCCGTATTCATGGGCCACATCGAGCAGTTCCTCGAGCGGACAAATCGCTCCCGTCATGGAATGCACCGTCTCGAAGGCAACAATTTTCGGTGTCGCCTTGTCTACCTGCTGGAGCAGCTGGCGCAAGTGTTCCACATCGTTGTGCCGAAAGATGTGCTTGGGCACACCACTATTCCTTATGCCCTGAATCATTGACGCATGATTGCCTGCATCCGAGAATATGTGGCAATCGGGCAACAGTTTCGCGAGCGTAAATAAAGTCGAGTCATTTGCAACAAAGCACGAGGTGAACAGGAGCGCTGCCTCCTTCTGATGCAGATCCGCCAGCTTTCTCTCCAGACGCTCATGATGCACAGAATTGCCAGCAATGTTCCGAGTTCCACCTGCACCTGATCCGTGCATCTCCAGTGCCTTTGCCACTGCGTGCTTCACGTTCGGATGGGCAGACATGCCCAGGTAGTCGTTGGAGCACCAAACGGTGATCGGTCGCTCCGATTGCTTGGAATATTCGAGGGCGTGGGGAAAGAGGCCGTCGCCAGCCAGGCGATTGACACGCTTGAAAACCCGATACGAGTGGTCTCGTTTTTTTTTCATTATCTGCTCGTTGAAGAACTTTTCGTAGTGGAACGATGACTTGGCATCTGTTGCGCTACTCCGCTTTCCGCTTACATCATCCGCATGTGCCGAATTCGCATTATTATTTGACGATGTTGAATACGACCTTGTTGCAGTCGCTGCCGCGAATGGTGTTGGTTTTGCCAGTGAAAGTTTTTGCCCATTGACAGTGGGAATAGTTTTGCTAACTACGGGGCAGAAAACGCCGTAGGACTGATACAAGGCCTCTGCATAATTGCGTAAATAATTCGCATTGAAACGGTTTAAGAACGGACACTGCATGATTAAGCAAATTTTAACCAACTGGCTCTGATTGGACTTTTCACACAACTGATAATTATGCAAGAAAACAAGGCGCTGTAATGCTCGAATTGCAGATGTTAAGTTCATAACATCTATCGATTGATGCCGATACATCGATATATATGTATATGTTTCGAACAACATTCTGCACTCAAATATCGAAAAACGACTAATCCTCGAAATTCGAGCAAAAAATTTCAATTAAAATATCCCAGTACAAATTTCCCAAAAACGTTTAAGCCACAAATTTCGATCATATTTCATCCTTTGCATCAATGCTGTATTCGGAAATGTGATTTTAGGTTAAAACTCACGAAAAAATTCGATTCCACAAATAGTATGAATCAATGTGAACACTGAATTGATGTAAAATAGATTAATACTGCATTAAAATTTATTTTAATTTAAAAATGTTGAAATGAAAATGCGTGTATATTAAGTTTTGTATTAAATCAAGCTGATTTTAATAGAACATTCGGCTTCCAAATGAACAAAATACTGTTTTATTTATAAAACAATGTCAACAATCAAATAAATATTTGTGTATTGGTTTACTAAATCCATAATATTCCCATATTTACAGACAGATTTTTGTGTAACACAATGTTTTAAAGCAAAAAGAATAGTATTTTATATGTACAGGAATTTTGGATTTATTAAGAGATACTCTTACTGGTACTAATTTACATCTAAAAAACGGTCTCTGTATACTCTATCCCGGTGGCTGGGGCTCAGAACGATGTCGATTATGGGCGCAACCCGCTTTATCCTTTGACTAAATCTATCGCGATCCCGAGCGAATTGCTGCCAACCACCCTTTCGAGCCGCTCGATAAGCAAAATTCCAAGCATGCATCACATGAACTTCTGGTCTCAAATTGAAGTGCACCTAAAACAAGGCAATAAAATCAGATTAGCACTCGTTTTTTTTATGTTTTTCAACCGTGTTTTAAATACCTTCTTCCTAAGTTCCTTAACACCATCATCAGACTTCTCATTCGTTGTGCAAGCAAATGCAGGACAACTGTCCTCGTCGTCGTCCTCATCATCATTATCATTATCATCATCATCGTCGGCCTCCTCCTCGAAGCAAATGAAACTATCGTCGCTGCCTTCGGAAATGCTACGTTGACGATGCAGTTGCAAATCGAACGTAAAAGAATCACTATCCGATACATTTGGGGACAGGTCTGGACAAGACTTCAGCCCGTTATAATCGTTATCCGTTTGCGCCTGCATATCGACAAAGAAGTAAAAATTTGACGGCTTCATGATAGAACTGAGTGGAAGAGGAACTTCGCACTTGGGCTTCTGTGATGCTTTGTACCGTTGTAGAACCGATTTCAAAAACACCTGAAGGGAAATCATTGCGGCAAATTGCTCTGGTTGGTCTCTTCCTTCCGCTTTCTCAATCGGATAATGACCGTTCTTGCTGCAGTTACAGTTGTTGTTGTTATTGAGGTTTTTGGCACACGGCATTTGTGATTTTTCCGATTCCTGTACTCCTCCGACTAGTTGACAAAAGTGTTTGTGAATTGGGGAAGTCATTTTCACCAGAATTCGCATGAAGTACATGCAGCAATAGCGTCAGGCAGTAATATTGAAGATATTGACTAGTGAATTAATTGCATTTCCCCTCGGCAAATCCATTTTCTTGCGTTTCCTTAGTGTTTTTGGTGGCATATGCACGTACATATGTATGTATGTTCACAGTTCACACAGCTATTAGTGGAGCATTATATCTGTTGTTCACTGCATATAAGGTAAATGTGAGTGCTTATGTACTTATCTATCTATATATTTATGTGTGTGTAGCAACCTTTGAAATAATTCAGAACAGTTGTGAAATTTTTGAAATTGTTTTTAGTATGTTCCTTTGTTATTGAAAATATAGATCCTTGCTCTGACAACGTTGATAATATTGTAATTACGCAATATATTGGAAAAATATAATTCACATTTGCTCGACAAAATTAATTCCATACTTTTCAACTCGTGTAAAAATTGTATATGTTTGTATTGGTTGGCTATGATTGTACTTGACAGAGTTCATTTCGCATTAATCGAATGTCCCATGACAGTGTTTCCATCGAGTGCATTACGCACTCGATTATTATGCATTAGTACTAAATTGTGATTCGCCTATCGTTTTCAGTCGGCTTATCGAATATGACGGAAGTAATGTTCTTAATCGATTAATTTGATGATTCATTCAAATCAAATAACATCGTCATTTTGACTCTGAGTAAACTTTAGTGATGGACTCAAGATCATCGTTTTCAAATCAAATGAGTTGCTGCGAAATAAAAACACGTCGACACGAAAATGAAATTGATGTGACATCTTCTTAGATGTCGTTTTGAAGAATTGGTACACAATTATGTTTGAATTTTTAGTACTCAATTCTTTTATACCTTTGTAGAAATGGTAACAACATTCAGAGAGATGTCTCCTCAGTTTTAAAGCTATCTTGATGATAATGTCATCCGATAAAACTTGGTCTACAAGCCAAACTTTTATATCCATGGCATGATATTTTGCTTACCTTAAAACACAATCATATTATTCTCGTTACAAAACATCAAAAACCAATTTCCGTCTTATGCAAAGCATTTTATTGTTCGTTTATATATGGAATTCATATATGCATGTGTATATATATGTTTATATTTATATATGTATTTAGTGTATGTATATATGTGTTTTGTATGTATATAATATATAATCTACATTTATGTATATATATAAATATATATATATATGTATTTTGGTGTATAAGAAACGTAAAAACATATTAATTACAAAATTACACAAATCTTAATTATTTTTTGTTTTGTTTTGTTTTCTCACATTCTTATCGCTTACATTTTGTATAAGCTCGAAAACTCATATCGGTTAGTGTTAAATTCTAGATGACTACCAGTTGGCTGAGGTGGTAAGTCCTCAATTGTGTACGATAGGAGAGCTCCGTTATTATCATGTACTGTGTAGTTGAGATCATTGTTGTGTGCTCCAATTAGATTACTGCTATAGTCCGGATGAGTTGTGCTGCCGCTGCTGCTGCCATATGGATTCGCCATGCCCTCGGCAGCATCCACCAGACTGCCGTCGCAGAAGCCGATGTGCGGCGAACGTGTGTCGGTAAGGATGCTGCAGTCGCTGTCATCGGCCGCCGATGGAATCGCATTGAATTCATCAGTGTGGAATGTGTGATCGACATATGAGAGCGCAGAACTGTTGTTGTGTATCTCAATGTTCATGGTTACAGTTTGCTGCTGTATGCCGCCTGCTACTGCCGCTGCTGCTGCGAAGGAGGAAATCGCTGGATGCTGATGCTGATGATAATGCTGATGCTGATGTTGATGCTGATGATGCGTTGCGTTGCTATCTGAACCAACTCCGCCTCCGCCGCCGATGCAGTCGTCGTCGGTGAAGCACTCCTGTGTATCGAGCACGTAGGGCGATAAATGATGGCTGGCCGAATGCAGATTGGCATCGTTCACAATATTCTCCTCCGTATCAAAATTGGGTTCCGCATCTCCGAAATTTTGTTGACCATTTACGACTTCTAGCGATGAGTCATCGCTTGCCAGTTGATAATATTGGAAAACATCGGCGGAGATATTGTCTTGTGTAGTATTATTGTTGGGATTACTTTCGCTTAGAGTTTCCACTTTAATTGTGTCGGAGGAGCTCAGCTCACCATGATGATGATTATTATTATTTGTATGATTTGTTGTGGGTAAAAATTCGTCTGGCTGGTAGTTTACAAAATCTTTATCCAATGAGAGTAGAATATCGACAGAATCGGAGGGAGTCTTCACATTATATTTACTGTTACTGTTATTGTTATTGTTTTTTATTACTGTTGTATCACCTGAATCGTTTTTGGACCGCTTCGATGGCGTTCCAGATTGACAAGTAGAGGTAGTTCTTTTGTTTTTTCGACCGGCAGTGCATGTTCCGTTACTTGAAACACTGGTCGATGTTGTTGTTGTATTTGTATTATCATTATTATTGTTATTATTATGGTTATTATTATTATTATTGTTGTTATTATTGTGTGGGTCTAGCTTAATATCGCTATCGGGATCCTGTTTCAAGACCACAGATAATCTCGCTTGTTTCTTTTGTGGTCTATATTTATAATTTGGATATTCTATCATATGAAGTCTTCTCAGGTTCTCCGCTTCGATAATATATGGCTGCTTTTCGTCCTTCCCCAAGAGCTGCCATCGTTTACCCAACTCCTTTGATATTTCCGCATTGTGCAAATCGGGCGTTCTCTCGCAAATCTTTCGGCGCTCCATTTGACTCCAGACCATGAACGCATTCATCGGTCTCTTAATATGGCCAGGAGAGTGTTTTTTTGTCTGATCAAAAATCAAAAATAATTAAACAAAAAACATGAATTAATTAGTATTTTAGCATTTCAAAAAAATTAATGATTCTAATTCATTTCCGAGTTATACGCAATAAGCAAAGGTCAAAGACCGATAATTATCGAAATTTACACAAAGCTGTGTGAGTTATCGAAAAACGAAATTTCAATTATGCAAGCAACTCCTACGCCACACGTCTGACATACCGAATACATATATATTTCTATAGTTGTATATGCATGTACAGTAAATATACCAATGCATATATAAATATTCACTTATATGTACACAAATATATATATAAACATATCTATATGTATGTATGTGTGTGAGTGAGTGTGTGTGTGTGTGTGTTCACACGTCTAGTACGCAATAAATGCTGTAGCCAAAATAACAAGAAAAAAAATCTTGCCAGTGTGAATAACCGTTTTATTTACACAAAAGAGAGACGGCAAAAATTCACTATTAATAGCGTTAACTTCGACCTTGGAGCAGTTCGTGAACCTCGAAGTTCAACCAACCAATATAGCCTGCAGCAGAAGCAGCAACAACAACAACAACAACAGCAACAACGGCAGAAGCAACAACGACCGACAACAACAACAGCAATGTGTTAGCTTAGGCGACGAATGGGGAAATTCACTGATGATGGGCTGGGGGTGGAGGAGAAGGAGGAGGAGGAGGACGTAGGTGGAAACCAGACGAATGCTTCAAACACAAGCAAACGGTCAATGACATTGCAATTTGCCCTTGCCAAAAAAGAGTGTTGCTTGACATTGCTGATGTCTAATAAGATATTATCCAAGCAAACAAAACAAAAACCAACCAGACTCTGCACAATTACTTTAATGTACACATTTACACGGGCAGTGTGTGTTTAGGTACATATATACCTATTGCACATGAATATATATATATGAATTGGTACCTATATACCTACTGAATGCATATGTGTGTGTGTATAACAAGTGTTTTTATGCCCAAAAAGAAGTTAACTTTTGCTAGTTCTTAAAATTGATTCATTTGCTGGTTTGCTTACAGAATTTCATCATGTTCGAAAATAAATATCATTTGTGAGTTGACGTGCACAATTGCAATTTGACGAGTTAGCTGAACTAAAGCAAAAGGAAATAGAAATGTATAAATGTGTGTGTGTGTGCCAGATTATATATTTGTACACATGTGTGTGTGTGTGTGTGTGTGTGTCTATAATCTGCAAAAAATATCTTATCAGTCGAAAGTTTCGTTGACCTCCTCCCATCATCCATCTATCGCATTCTGGCTGCCTGCTTGCCTTTGCAGTTACTAATTTTCGAGCTATGAGTGTGTTTTTCTTGTATTTTTGTGCATGCAAGCGAACACAGTGTGGGCCATAAAATTGGGTGCAGATAGAGAAAAAGGACTAGACAGTTTAAAGTACAAACGAAAATAGCGTTACTTATCAGACGATTTCCGATAACCTACTTGAAAGATAGGCAACAACCAAGAAATGTATATCTCCGCAGTTGTTGAGCTAGACATATTCAAAAAACGAAGGCCGATAACCTTTTCGAAGGTCGATTATTCGCAACGAATGCAAATATCTCAAGAAATATGTCAACAACTCGGTGGTAAAAAATATATATCTTGCGTGATTCTCGACAGTTGGAGGCGCTTTACCAAATTGTTGAGCTTGGTCAAGAATTCAAACAAAAGATCTACACGAATATTCCGATTTTTCTATATGCAAATAACTAGATTTTTAACACAATTATTACTGCCTTCTTAAAAATAAAAAACACACTTGACTCAATTTGGCTAGCGAACATGTGCAATTAGAATTGTCGATTTGAAAATTTATCGATTTATGTTGGATCTTACGAGTTCCAATCAGAATTCGTACTTACTTGCGTTGCATCCGAATAGGGGGTGCTCGAGTTAACGGGAACGAGTGTCGATCCAAAGACCAAATCCAATTGATCGCTGCCCCTCGCCACTTGTGGCATGTTTTGCATGTTATCTTGTAGAGATCTGCTGTTTGTATTGCTGCTGCTTCCATCACTGTCCATTGTTGTTGTTGTAATTTAAGCCCCAACAATTTGGCACCCAATATTTACGTATGTGTGTGTTGTGTGTTTACTTTGCACACGATTTGCTTTTGTAAATGTTCATAAGTTTTTGAATAACGGCTTTAGCGTACATAATATGTACATGTGTGTATTTTTGTGGTTGAGATCCAAATCCTTAAGGCAGTTTCGATAGTATTTCTTGTTGTTTCCTGAGTAGACTGGAGAATTATTTTTATTTCATTATGGTCGACACACACACGCATGCAGCAGACATATGCATATGTGTGCATATGTAACCGTAAAGTATGATTCAGAATTTACTATGTCTGTATGTATCTGTGCGTGTGTGCATATCCTTTTACTGTGTTTTTTTTGTCTTATTCGATTCAGTTATTATTTGTGTGTGTGTGTGTATATTTGTGTGTGTGTGTGTATATTTGTGTGTGTGTGTGTGTGTGTATGTGTGTGTGCGAGTTCTGAGTTTAGCATGTGTGTGCATGTTCATAAGTATACGGATATATTTTGATCGTGTTCATGTAAATATGTAGATAAAACTTGTACATTTACGCTTATATGTGTGCATATGTGTGTGTGTGTGTCTGTGTGTGCATGCATGCATATTGACTCAAGGTGAAACTGGTTCCTTGTTTTGTGTTTGCAATGATCAAAGACTCACGTTTGAGCTGCGTCTGTAGTGTGTGTGTGTGTGTGTGAGTGTATGTGGTATGAGTTTATTTTATTTATACATGCACATATGTAAAATACATATGAACATTTTTATACAAATGTGTGTGCATTTGTGTGCATGACTCGAGCTAACACACACACGCGCACACACTCGCAAAAAGCACAGACGCACGAGCGCTCACACATACACTCAAACGCACATATGATTGCATATATAGACACATATGCACATGTATATGTATTTATATATGTGTGTATATTTTGTACGCTTTGCTTTTTTTTATTGCGTTTCTTGTTTATTTCAGTTGCATTTGCGTTTTGAATAATGTCGATTTAAAATCGCACTCGAATTTATGAGCACATAATTAGAGAAATATGAATATATTTTTATAGTGAATAGTTATTATAAAAACACGCAGTTAAACACATTACACCTGCATATATATCTGAATTAATATATATATATATGCATATAAATACACACATATATATATATATATATAAACATATATACACATAATGCATGCATACATAAACAAGCCACTCACAGGCACAATGACCATGCAGTTCATATTATAATTTTGTTATGTTCGAGTACACTTCTCACATATACACACACATACACATATGCATACGCATTTTTAGGCATGCATTTTAACACTTGTTGCTAAATTGATTACATTTTATTGCATTTGTTGTTCTTTAATTTGTTGCTTGATTTGGTTTGATTTTTGTTTAGATTTTAGTTTTTGGGAAAATTGGCAGTAGAATTTTTGTTTTAGTTTTTCTGTTTGTCGTTCTGTGTTCTTGTATTGAACTTCATCGAGGCAACAACGGAACAACAGCGGAACACACGAATTGCGACCGACTGCTCCGCGCCAAAGTCTGAGCATTCTGGTTGAAATCATTTTAAGCACAACACCAACTCACCAGTCGCCAAAAGCGCGCAGCGAACACAACGAAACGAAGCAAATTGAGATACGAGGTGAATGCGACGAGAATCTACATTCGAACAAACACACATACAGTCATACACACACATTCAGTCATACATACACATGCACACATATACACATACACACACACACAGTATATATAAGCATATACATAAATAAGCACGTAAATAAATACGTACAAATAAACTAAGCGAATTACTATGAATTGTTTTCTTGTTATATATTACATTTATTTTTGATACGGCACAAATTTACTTTAATAAATGTACATACGTCTTTCAAAATGTGTATATATATATAATTTTTCTTGGCGTTTCAGATTTGTAATAACCGATGAGTTCGTTGGCGATCGCTTACAGCTGTTCAAGTGAACTGCTTCGCACAGTTTACGACTTAAAACCCCTCAATACACACACATCCCACACTAATATATACGCACATGCATACACACACTTGCATTTTGTGCGATTGCATATTTGAAACGAAGAGAAAACAGAGAATCAGAGAGTGGATGGCTCTCAAAAACAAAAAATAGCCAGTGGTGCAACGCGGTTAAATTGTGGCCGAAAATTCCATTTGTAATTGCTGATACAGATTTGCCGACATGGATTGGTGTTTGTGTTCTCGACAGCTGGAAAGAGTTGAATGAAAGCTAAAATCTGATCAGTAAATAATTATAATTTAATAATGTGATACAATATGTACAATTTTGAATTATAAACAAACTAAAAAGATTAATATTTTTATATATATATTTTTGTTGATTGGAAAGTGTCTTTGCGATCTCTTCGTGTTTTGAACCGATGATCACAGATTGCTCTAACTATGCATGCTTGAAATTGCAAGTGAGACCCTCGCTGCGGACCTGGTCGTCTTTTGTAATGGTTCCAGCTGGCATTGTGTATGTGTGTAGACGGCGGTGCCCGAATGAACGTCCATATGGTGTGAGCGTATATGTTTATACATGCATGTGTGCATGTTTGAATGTGAGTTTATATATAAACACTGGGTGCGGATGAATCAGCTGTTCAGTGCGTATTAATCATATGGTCGTCTGACATGCCTTCGACAGTGTGTGTGCGTATGTATGTATGCATGCTATACTGTATGTATCTACAAGCATGAATGCACTCAATATTTATGTACTTTTGCATTTATGCATGCATATGTATGCATTTGTACATAATAATGCAAATAATAAAACTGCGTTTTGTGCAGTCTGTATATTTTTTGCAAATGAATCTGTATATATATTTATTTGTAGGTGTAAGCGTGATTCTGTATTTGAATGTGTATGTTTGTACACTAGTATGTGAGCACATCTTCAAGATAAATAAAAGGATTTTGGCTTTAGCAATTTTATATTTGCTGAAAGCACACACGACCTGCAGAATCAGATAACTTTAGAATGTATATGTCACAAGTTATGTTTTTTTTTATTACTAGCAATTATCAAGTCAAAATTAAATATTTTTAAATTTGACTCTGGGTTTACTGTTCAAATTAACGTAAGCTGTGAATAAATAAGTATAGTAGATAAAATAAAAAGAGTAAAAGACAAAGATTTATTAATTTGTGTTTGTGTATTTTTGATCATCTTCTTCACCAATTTCGAGCATAATTCGCATAATTTTACGCTTAAGCTTTTTGCGCGAGATCGCCGAGTTTAAATTGCGAAACTCATTCGCAATTAATTCCCCAAAAGCATCCCACTGATCACGATTAACCCGAGGCGGGGAGGGTCTTGAAGTCGTCACATAATTCAGCTGTTCGCCGTGCAGCCAATTGGGAGAAGTTCTTCGAGGATCGCACACAGGACTTCGTTGTAATTCACAAGTGGATTTTTCCTTAGCACTACCGTTATTTTTGTCCTCAAAAGCCAACAGCTGGATAATACTATCATTGGACTTTTGTTCTTTTTCAGTTTCTAAATTTGTTTCCGTCGATTTTAACTTATTGTTCCTAGTGGTTTTCTGTAAAAGAAAAAGGGAAAATGAAGAAAACTTCCCAAAAATTAAATTAAAAATTTCACCTTGCATTGTGGTTGAAATCCCGGCCGTGGTTCAATGATGGGTCGTAGAAACATTAACTTATCGAAATGCTCCCAGCGACAAGCTTTTACCGTTTCATCCGAATTCTCGCCTGTTTTCGACAAACGTCTCTCATATTTTTTTAACTCCGAATTGAATTGATTGCGTAGGTTGTGGACTTTTTTGCCATAGTCCAGTTTGGTGATGCCCAGGGTACTGCAGATGCGATCGATGGCCTTGTTGCGACAGTCTTTGTTTTTGTACAATTCTGAGTAATGATTCCACAGGCAGTCGGAAGCACGGTAAAGCTCGATAAGTCTGTAAATCTTTTCCCTTGTCCAAATTGTGCCTTTCAGGCGCTGGCGGCTATTTTGTTTTGTTTGTGTGCTCAGCGCCATTTTCGCTTGTGTCTTATGGAGAGCATCGGCAACTTAAAATTGGTGACCCAATTATAAGATAAATATACTCACCAAAGTAAAGTAAATGAACAGATACTTAACAAAATCATTCTTAGAGATACAATAACAAATCAACAATTACGTATGTACATATATGCAATAGCGTGTTTCCATCGTTCACATTTATATTTGCATCACACAGGTATTCGATAGTTTTCACTGGACATCCCAAGCTGAACGGTCAATATGCAAAACCAATCGAGAGAAGTCGAAGTCAGGGATACCTGCTTCTGCTTGATGACCAAAATTCGATAACTTATTTTGGAAATTAGAATTTAATTTTAATTAGTTATTATTTATTATTTATAAGTATGCACCTAATTCGCTTTCATTGCTTTTCGACAAGTAAAATCTTTTAATATTATCAGATTGTTAAATTGTATGAAATAGGTATTAAGCAGAGTAGTAAGTTCAGCGTGGAAACACTGCGTCAGTCGCCAAATGAAATTTGTAAATAATTTATCGAATAATCGATAACTATTATTGCAATGAAAATTATCTTCACTGTGAGACATAAATAAAATAAATGACGGAAACTAACATTTTTAATGAGCGTATTACATGTTTTATATTGTACATATTATATGTGTGAGCCATTATCAAATCGTATTATAATAATGCGTTATCCGCGCACTGCTGTTGCAAATTTGCTTGTTTAAATATGGCCGACGCCCACGCCCATAAAATATTTTAATTTTCAATAATTGATGCACTGGTAAATATAATAATATTCGGTTGAAACACAGATGTTAAATGCATACGTTTCTTGCAGATATATATTTTGTAAAGAACTACAAAGATTGAGGAGGGGAGGGGGAATATTGATAAGCGTAATGTCCCAAGTAATTCCAAACACGCCCACACCACAAATGCTGACGACATCAACAACAATGCATCAGGGCACAATTGAGAAAGTGAAAACAGCGCACTCCTTTCCCACAATTGGTGGTACGAATCACAGAAATGAACTACCGCTGGCACCCGACCATCTCAAGCACGACGCGCCAATGGATCTCGATAATAATGTACATAACAACACGGCGGAGACTGACAACAACAATTTATTAGTGAATCGCGATCCTCTACACTTCGATGCTGGCGACCCAAAAATTCGAATTATGCCCCCGATCAAGCTGATGGCGGCACCACATGCAGCGGATCCCAAGCGTAAATTCGTCTGTCCGTACGATAATTGCACGAAAAGCTATGGCAAAAGCTCCCACCTACGCTCCCATCTCACGTGGCACACGGGGATTAAGCCGTTTGTGTGCTCAGAGCCGATATGCGGCAAGGGATTCACACGGTCCGACGAGCTGAATCGTCACCTGCGCACGCACACGGGCGAGAAGCCCTTCGAGTGCTTGCAGTGCAGCAAAAAGTTCTCGCGGAGCGATCATCTGACCAAGCATCTGGCGACGCACGAACGCCAGTTGAAGAGCAGCAGCAGCAATAGTCCGACGAAACGAAACTCCCTAGGCAACAGCGTGGGACGGGTGAAGTCTTCGAAGAAGATCATCTCGGAGGCGGAGTCGGGTTTTCATTTTATGGCCGTGCTCAGTGGCAATGTCGAATCGAATTCCAATCAAAATAATCAGCATCAACAGCATCAGCAGCAGTCGGCGGAAATTGCTGCTGATTTTGGACATACGCCAATACGAATCAAATTGGAACGGCCGGAGCATAGTGACAAATATCAGATAATACCGCCGCCACCGATAACATCGATTGCCGATAGCCAGTTGAGGAGCCAGCAATCGGTGTACAGTGAAAAGCAGCAACAGCAGCAGGCCGAGGTGAAATACGAGCCTGCCGATGAAATTGTACGCACACTCTCACAACTACCGCCACAGGATGGTCCCTCCACCTACGGCATGCCTCATTTTGTACAGGATCGTCCGTTTCGCTGCCGTCAGTGCGAGAAGCGATTCAAGCGCCAAGACGATTTGAATCGGCATATTCGCACGCACACCGGCGAGAAGCCTTATGCGTGTAATCAATGCTGTCGACGCTTTGTGCGCAGCGATCACTTGAAAAAGCATCAGCAGACGCATTTAAAATCCCAATAGTTTTCATAATTAGCTTAAACATTTAAGTTTCACGGCCAGTGGCATCCGAATCACTCACTGTTAGTTGAATCAGGCAAGTGTGTTTTGTTTGGCAAAACGAACAGAGTACAATAAAATTAATTCACGAAATGAACAACGGGTTTCCTTTCATTTTAAGTTTTCAAATTAACCGCATGAAATGGGCTGAACCTACGACTGCCTTAACTTTTGATGATCTTCATGTGTAGTTTAAGCAGCCACAGCGCACAGGCTTATATTTATATATAAATTAAAAAATCCAAGTTCGAAATGCGATCAAGATTTTACATCAAATTGATTGATTTTACATATAATTGGGAACATTAAAATATCTGTAAAAATGTTTATAAATTGCAATCTTTAAATTCGAAACATAGGAATTTTTTTTGTAAATAAATTTAATATTAATTAGCATTTCATTGGCATTATTCATTAGATTTCAAACTTTAAGCTGGCTACTACCATCGGGGAATGGCATCGATAACTGTCTTTCGATAGTTGAATTCTTGTTCTGAGTACTTTTAATCGGGATATTTATTCAATAGTATTCCACCTCTAAGACAAGTTCAATTGATACCAAGAAAACGTCTTAATATTTGTCGAATTAATATTAAGCTCCGCTTGCATTGATAACAACAATTTTGCATCTGCATAACGAAATTCGCCATTGATGTCGAAATGACAATTTCCACTTGTATTTTCTGCATACTGGTGTGGAATTTCTTAGCTGTATATGGCCTAGTGGATCAGAGTTCGCACAATTATATATCAAATGGAAGAAATTACCATATGGTTGATGATGCTGCTGAGGACGACACCATTGGATCATTTCCATTCCTAATGCCGATGGTTTCCCCAAAAACTGTAAGATATTTACAAATGCAATTTCTTTTTAATATGTATCTACTGCACATCTGTTGACATGTATCTGTGTGCATGAGTTGGGTGTGTGTGGGTGTGTGTGGGTGTGTGTGTGCAAGCAAGCATATGTTATTTTGTCGCAACATTTATGTATACGTGTATACAGTGTGCCACTAAATTAAAGGTACAGCAGTATCATTTTTAGGAAAAAACCCACGCAATACACACACACACACAGCTCCAAATACACTAGAAATGATGGTTGGATGATTGCGAATATATCGATGGCATCAAGGAAGTTGACGAACCTCATTCACGTAATCCATATTCTTAATATAATTGAACACATTACAATTGAACAGATTGAATGGAAACAAAGGGCAGTAAAAAACAAAGTCTACTTATGTGATTTTTGTGATGACAACATTGTTTAATATGGTGCTATAAGTCAATTATCGAGGGGACTTTTTTGTTTAATATTTATTAAGATGAGACCACACTTGTTGATTGTAAATAAAAAAGAAAACACATAAATGTCAAACGCGTCCATTCTACTTAGTTGACTTACTAGTCAGGGAGTATCTCTTTTTGGGGCGCAACCTGTTGAACACCTATGATAAGAAATGTTTCATATCTAGGTTGGAATGTCTTTTAGAATAGTCAAAGGCACATACAACAATCTATTTAGGAGATCATATAGTAAAAAAATATTAAAATATAAAATAAATGTAATTAAATCAATAATTTATTTTAGCCGGATTTGTACTTATGCACCCCTATTAAAGTCGATCCAACAACTTCGTATTATATTGGTATGTTAACTCATGGCTCAATAATTATGTAGATGTCTAATAATCTGATTACAAATAAAAAAAACAGTTGGTTACAAGCCAAACGCAACTATGAATACGGCTCATCATATGTTGCTCTATGGATGCGGGGAACCGGGAACATCAAAAACAACTTGGTAAGTGCATAGATTTGTTCGTGAACAAATATATATTCGTGATTTGATTCCCTCCCAATCCGCTCATATATATTCCTACTCTTATCGTGTTGATCGTTCTATCAGTTCGAGGGTGAATTTGAGCGAATAAATAGCTGCCGATCGCTGTACTAATTTATACCGAGTGATGATCGGTTTACAATCTACGATTATATGTAAGTTTGTTAATAATTAAAACTACAAATATTTTCAGGAACTGCGGGGAAATGGCAAAGTCAACGGAAGAAGAGACGGGAAGTCCCTGTGGTCCGCACTCACATTCGCAGGTACGGTCACCACATCTGCGCAGTCCAATGCCGTTCCACTCAATTCTGTTTACTAAATGTAAATTACATTCCCTAATAGATCTTATACGCTTGGGCAAGAGATGCTCCTAAATTGGATTTACCTCCTGGAGTTGGATTTAAAGTTGGGAAGGATTCCCAGACCAAATATTTGGTCTTACAAGTCCATTATGCACATATCGACAAATTTAAAGGTTTGATTTTGATGCATAATTACTGTCGATTCATGAATAATAATTATTTTTGTTTTTATTTTAGACGGATCTACGGATGATTCTGGCATCTTTTTGCATTACACTGAAAAACCGTAAGTAATTATTGTTTTTAATGATTATATTTAATGTCTTACGATTTAATGTTTGTTTTCCACAGCCTAACAAAATTAGCTGGTACCCTACTATTGGGTACTGATGGAGTTATTCCTGCAATGAAAACTGAACATATGGAGGCAGCCTGTGAGATAACTGAAAACAAAACAATTTATCCGTTTGCCTATCGCACACATACGCATGGATTGGGGAAAGTAGTGTCCGGATATAGGGTACGGACGAATGATAAAGGAATTCAGGAATGGACGCTGCTTGGCAAGAGAGATCCACTTACGCCACAAATGTTTTACAATGTTGAGAATAAATCACCCATCGTATCCGGTGATTTTGTCGCGGCGAGGTGTACCATGAAAAGCACTCGACACCGTGCAACACAAATTGGGTAAGATTTCTTCTAAAACCCTACATTTTTAATATATTATACTCATTTATATATTCTTTTAATTGCAGTCCTACAAATGAAGATGAAATGTGTAACTTCTACCTCATGTACTATGTAGACGAAGGGGAACCCCTTGAAATGAAATATTGCTTTAGCCAGGGTCCTCCCTATTATTACTGGGCCAATCCAGATACTGGCCTACATGACATTCCACATATAGAAGCCAGCACGTTGTAAATCTCAAAGAAATCAACAAATATCGTATCAAATATTGTAAAAAGTCAAACAAATGTATATTGTTTTTTTCAAACTTATTTTACCGTATGTTTATATTATAGTACATTTATTGTTGAACGTCATATTGTATGAATCTAAATCAAATTATATTTACTTTAAAACATTACCAATGATTTAATTATACGAAATATACAAATATATGTACATGTGTAGAAATGTAGCATTATCTCTTATTTATCAAACTTGATATGTGATTTTCGTATTCAATCACTTTCCAGAAGCTTAATACATTCCCCAAATAAAAATCATGAAATAACTAACTACAAAAGTATGATAGAAGACGAAAAATAAAGCCAAATTGTAAGTATCTTTAATTTAAACTTCCTTAGATAGGTAAAACAAAGATGCTTATTTTCCAGTTAACAAAACTGCACAGAACTTGACTGTCCTACAACAATTGAGTACATAAATGCAAAGCCATCAATTATATGGCTTATTAGGCTTGCAGTCACTGCGGCACCCTGGCGATAAGTTGTCTTATTAGCAAAAATAATATGTTCTCTCAAACTCGACGAAACACTGACCCAGCCAAATCCTGAATCGCGAATGCTGGCCACTAGACAAAATGTTCATTAATCACGTGTATTTATTTATACTTATACATAGAAATGCATACATAAGTACATTAAACTAGAACAAATTGGAATCTTTGGTGCACCGAACATTTAATATCCTTGTGAATTCATTATCGAATCAAATGCCTTGGCAAATCCTATTAGCGGACTAAATAAAGTATTAAGATTAGAAAAATTATTTAAAAGAAAATGGTTTATTTCTGCTAATGCATTTGGAAATGGCAATTTGAATTCTTTGAAGCTTCAGATTTCAAATTAATAACGAAAATCATCGAATCGGAAAATCGAATCGTAAAAGTAGCAAAATGTACGCCCAGTTTAATTAAAAAACGTTATTACCCACATTAATCAGATCGACGTCAGCATAACAAGTACATGTATATATATTTAAATAATTACAAAATATATAAATAAATAAATATACACATACAGACAAAAAGGTTGTGTGTCTATGTAATACATAGAGAGTAGTTCACTTTATGTTCAGTTCCTATGCAAAAATACTTACATACGTACGTAAATAAATTCGACAAGTGCATGTGCATTATTTTTAAATTGTGAATAGTCTTTTTTTTTGTTCTCGAGGAGGAAAAAGATTTGTTGTGATCGGCAAATATCGATCAGCCTAGTTTATTCAGTCGCGTAGTTGGTGGGATGCAGCTAAAATCGGTTGAAGATTGGTGGTTCTTTCCTTCTTTTTTTAAAAAAAAATCGTTATTTGTGTGTGTGACAGGCATGCAAATTAATTACTAGCAAAATTAGCAACCCTCAAAAATGGCAGTGTATATTAAACATAAGTAATTTAGTGAACGATAACCCAATGTTACGCAATATATCTATTTAGAAAACTGTAGCAATACTACAAATTTGTATATTGTAAGCATGCACACGCATTGCAAAAACTATGTGGGTGATTGAGTTCGTTATCTAAAAATAATTTAAAACAACACTAAATTTTCATATAAAATCATCAAGTTTTTTGACAGCAATTATGAACACGGTAAGTTGAACGATTTACAATTTGCATAATATATGCTGTATAAAGATAAATATATGTATATATACATATATATATATATAAATATATATCTATATGTATAGTATATTTTATATAAATAATGTATGTTCTACATAAATAACATTTGAGCAGTGCGGCCAGCTAGCAAAAACTACTATATAAATATCGATGAATGTTATTTGTTGTATTCTTTGTTTTGAATGTAAATTTAAATGATATTAAAGTGTGACAAGAAATTGAAATCTTAAAAGGAATAAAGAGAATAGACACAGAAGATGCGGAATAGGACCAAAATAGTTTGAAGGATATTAATTATGGACTCGTGCAAGAAGTTTAACGAAAGAACTATAGAAATTTAACCAAAGAACTATAGATCTGTGCTAACGGGATATTTCCTACCGAGGTATATACCGAAAGGTGTGATTTTGTGGGGGTTCTACACTGCCCAAGACAGTGAACTCAATTACTGTTCATTTAAGGTCTGGGATTTTGCAGTTTTTAAGTTATTGCCTTGGTTTTGGTTGCATTCATAGTTGTGGGACAAATGGAGATTAAAGCACAGTTTTATTTATATAGAGTGCACATTGAGTATGAAAAAGAGGATCGGTGTACCATCAACGATCAACCATTTTCGAGACAGTCGACCTTATAATTATTTATAATAGTTTGTCTATTTGTTTAATTTTTCAAACTCGTTCTCTTTTCTTTAGACATTTGATATTGTTTTCGTGAATCAGGATTATCAAGCTGATACTAGCGATGCGATTAGTGTTTCTCGAGGTGATTTGGTTGAGCTTGTAAATACCATAGCCACCTCTGAGAAAACGAGGTAAGAATCTATTAGAACATGTTTTATTTAATTTTTAACATATGATCTTCATTTTATATCTCTATAATATATACAATTTTTGTTTTGTGTCAGATGTTTCATCAGAGTATTTGACGGCTTAAACTCGAAAAAAGAAGGCTTGGTCCCAATGGAAATATTGGAGATGAATCCAAGCTCTCTGGCCTTAAATAAAAATGACGGTGCCGATTTGGACTTTAAAAAAAGGTATGCTGAGGCCCGACATTGCAAGACGATCACTTTATACATCAGCTGCAACTATGAAAAAATAAATAAAATAACAATTAAAGACTCGAAAAAAAAAACAAAACAAAAATAAAAATAAGTAAGAATGCTGATTTACCCCGAGCCCAGCTGTTAAACATATTCTAGTGTTATTGTCAGATTTCCCTTAAAAATGTTTTGCACACCCAAATGTAAGCAACTCTGCAATTGTTTTCGCTTTGGGATGGGTCAATATTTTCACCCCAGTGCATTCCAATGTATTCATTAAGCTAATCTGTAATTTTAATTAAAATCTATTTTTAGAACCATTATTGGAGAGCTTATAGAGACTGAGGAGGAATTCTCAAGAGATCTTCAATATGTAGTTGACAAGTATATGAAGGCCGTTGACAAGCCAACTGCTCCCCGATCGGCCCGGGACAACAAAGACATTATCTTTTGCAATTTTCTACAAATTGCTGAATTTCACAATATGTAAGAAATCAAGCAACAATTCATTCATCCTCAATTCACAATTCAATTGCAATTTCAGGGTGCTGAAGGAGGGCCTTAAATGTTATAGTAATCAACCCAATATGGTAGCCAAAACTTTTTTAAGACTCGAGCGCGATTTTGATAAACATGTCAAATATTGCCAAAATGAGCCGCTGGCCCAAGAGTTTCTATCCACAAATGTAGAGAGTCAAACTTTCTTTCAGGTGAGCATTTTTGTTATTTGTTTATCTTAGTTTCTTCCTGGTACTTGTTCTTGTACGTCGAATTTATGTAAATCATATATATATATGTACCTGAGTGTTATCATACAATAAACAATATACAAATCTGCAGAGGCTTGTCGACATGGACGATGTTTAACTTGACAGTTTTATTTTATTATCCTCTAATACCAAAGGTAGAATAGTGAATTGGTTTCCTACAATGTCCGTCCGTCCGTTTTTTAATTTGGAAATCGATAAGTCCTCAATTTGCAACTTGGAACATAAATTGCTTCCTGCAGGGACATATTCTTTGGCCATATTATATTTTCTAGAAATCTAGAATTTGATTAGAGATTATTTGTTACAGATAGCATTTACTTATTATAATTTTAAAGCTAAGGTTACCAAATTTGGAAAGTAGATTCTATCAATACTCTCTGCAGATTGGAAAAAATATATTTTCAGCTCCAATCTCGGAAAATGCTTAAGTCTACAACTCGTATAGTTTCAGTGTTAAAATTACTATATTTAAAAAGTACTTTAATGAATGAACGTGGCGCCTTCAGCCTCATCCGGCCACCATCTTGCCCCATCCACAAGTTTTTTTTTGCCACCTGTTATTGATTACGCACGACTTCAACGCTCCCACTTGTTTTTTAGCTTGGCTAGTGAAAATTATTGAATTAAATGAAATTTAATTAAAACTAAAAATGTCTTTTGGCGAGACTTACGAATTTGAAATATGTGTATAGAAAAATGTATTTGATTTTATGAATTTAACGACAGCGCAATACCCAATGTTGGACTGACAGCATCAGTTGATGGATGCGTTGCGATAAATATCAATTTCCGATCCGCGAATTCGAAGGGGTCACTTTATTTATTTCTTGCACGATTTGTAAACATCTCCAGCTGTTGAAAACTCACAGATCAATGACGCACACTGATTGCCATAACGATTCGATCAAGAATATATATGTATGCACAATATATGCATACTTTATGGGGGCGGAGGTGCCATCTTAAATGCGTTAAAAACGTTGATGACAAATTTATGAAAGTCTCTAGAAGAAAATTAAATATTTTATATCGAACCTTAACTCTTTTGTGGAAAGCTTTTTACTGGACGAATATGCCATTTTTGTTTCTTACAATCAGAGATTCAAAAACTTTGTGCATTGAAAACAAGCAAAAACAATTTAATTATACAGCAGCAGACAGAGATTTGTTTTAAGAAGAGAGAACATTTTGTCCAAATAATACCACAAAAAATAAAAAAAAAAAATTTATAAATAGTAATGAGAAACATTGTTTTGACGAAGTAGGTTTCTCAGTGCCTTGCTCAAAATATTCTACATAAATACACAGTTACATACGTGTGTGTGTGTGTGTGTGTGAGTGTGTGTGTGTGGGCACATATACTTTAATGAACTACATAGGGTGCAATATTTGCAATAATATGTATATACAAATATACATATTTGATTTCCATTGGTGGTCAGACACACATTCGTACATACATACATACGTACACATATGTTCAATGCCTTTAAAATATTGTGTATGCGTATGTAGAATACATTAGTTTATTTTTAAAACCAGGCGTTTCTCAATACTAAAGCTTTTGCACACTTTTAGTGTCTTTTGAAAAGTGTTTGCCGTCGTTTCGTATTCGTTACACGTGGATTTTACTTTCCTTTCGGGTACCACCAACTTGTTACAAATATTCAAAATAAAAAAATTTAACAATTTCAAACTTCAAATATATTTGTGCACTCCTTCTTCCAAAAGTTATTAACATTCTGCGGTTTTCCATATCCGTACTTTTCGTTATGCAACATTATTAATAAATATAAATGCCATTACTATTCGTATTTTACTTAATATATGAACACACACACACATGCACAAATAGAACATATATATATATATTTATGTATCTATACACAGATATATATGTATACATGTGTGTGTGTGTGTATACAGTAGGGCAAATTAAATTCGTGCCGATTTGTTTTTATGAACGAATTTTAATTTCAAAGATATAAGAATTATATGTAAAAAAAAGCTCACATGTTTGTATATCTATAGATATGAATATATATTTTTTACGATTTTTAGTTCATGCATGCATCTACATAAGTAAAACTGTTTGTCCTCACTGTCTGATTGACTGACTGATTGACTGTTTGATGATTGGTGACTTTAAAGGTATATTTGCAAATTCATGGAAATGTTTTTTTTTTATACTTTCTGAAAAATTGGAGGTCAATGTTGCTCGGCTAAAATTAAATTTTTGAACTCATTCTCAAGGCTTTTTCTTACATATACCATTTCAAATTTGATTTACCGGAATGTGGAAAATAATTGCATATAATTTTTGACTTATTTTCATACATTTTTAATTGCAAACACTTTGATTGCAACTATAGGTTTTTTTACATACGACGAATTGATGGGGTGTAATTAAAATAGATAATCGCAGAATATTTTTGTTATTTAAATGCTTTTGAATGTATAATGTAACAATGTATTTTTACTCAAAGCAATTGCAACTATAGCTTTTGCGTTCGACGACCTGATGGTGTTTATTTAAAATAGATAATCGCTGCATATTTGTTTTAAGTGTTTATCAACATATATTATTTATAATGTATTTATATTTCAGGAACTTTCAGCAAATCTAGGTGACGATAAATCGCTTTCCGAACACTTGAAGCTTCCACTTCAGAGAATCAACGACTACAAGCTACTGTTTAAGGTTTGGACATGTAAATTTGTTTTACATATATGTATGTGTTATATATCATCTCATTCGCAATACGATTAAGGCTTATTTTCTCAATGCCTAGTTGGTCAAAACTTCATTGAAATGTTTATTACAAATATCTTTTTAGCTGAATTCAAGTTCAACACATCAATCAAAAGCTGTTTGCCTTTTGTTATTGATAAGCATTTAACTTAAATCTTTTATGAGAAAATTTATACTTAACTAGAAATTGAGAAAATGTTATCAGTTCAGTTTGAATATTAATACATATATATACAAATTAATTTAACTATATAATTCACAGGATCTAATAAAACTATCACAGTACTTCAAAGAAAATGTTAGGGACTTGGAGAGAGCTTTAGAACTAATGCTTAGTGTGCCAAGTAGGGCATATGATAATATATTTATTTCATGCATTGAGGGCTATAGAGGTAATATTTATAAATTGGGCCGCTTATTGCTGCATGAGTGCTGCACAATCACAGATAAGGATGGCAAGTCCCATGAGCGATATTGTTTTCTATTCAAGTCACGACTCTTAATTACAAAAGTGCGAAAAATCTCAGAGAAAAAGTCGATATTCATTTTGCAAAATATTATCAAGCTGCCGCTATGCAATATTGAGGACAGATTAGAGGAGAAGCAAGTCGATCTATCTTTAAGAGCACCAGACGCAATATCGACAGAGTTGCCCATTTCGATTAAGCCTCACAACGAGGAGAGTCATCGGATATGGTACGAAGAGATTAGGTCATATATTGATAATGAGATTGCACTGCAAGAACACAATGCAGATGACCTGAAAGTCGACGCAACAAATATATCAACTGAAAGTGAATTGTTGCTGCGTCTGCCCAATAAAATTGAGGCATATGATCCAAATTTAGCTGTACGACCCTCTGATGTGGCCGAAAACTACTTTTTGAGTAAGGAAACGAAAGAACGCCTTCAGCTTGAGCATCAGCAACTAATTCGAATCGAACAGGAGGCTATTGAACTATATAAAAGTCAACAGCAGACTCAACAGCACAATATTGTCACTCAGTCAAATGTGCAGATAAAGTCTGTCAAAGAGAATGTAATTCAAGCTCATCATTCTGAGCACAAGGTGGAAACCCAATCTCAAAGTGTCTCGATTGTAAAAAGCATTGATGCCAAACCAAGTGCCAAGGAAAGTAAACCGATTAAGATCGTACAGATCGAAGAGGTTAAGGTTCCAGTAGTTATTGAAACAGCCAAAACTTCCAACGTAGAACAGAAGCAAGGAAATGAAGAGAAGCCAACTGTTGAAAATAAAAATTTAGATACACAAAGGATTGAACCTGAACCAATCGTAGTAACTGAAGCTTCAAGCAATAAGGAAATAATATCCGATAAAAAGAAAATTAACGTAATTAATGAAATTGCAATTGAGAAATCGCATAAGGTCGAAGAAGAACACGAAATTCTAACAGAGGGTAAGAGCATTAACGATGAATATTTAGAAGATACTCCGATCGATTTGATTCCCAATCCAACTGAAACAGAAACTGAACCTGAACCTGAACCCGAACCTGAAACTGAAATTGATAACAAATGCATTAGCATTATTCCAACTAAGCATTATCCCATCGAACTGAAACATATCGTTGGCTATAATGAGTCCCTGCAGGATAGTGATAGTAGAAACGAAAACGCCCAATCACGACAGGGTTATCAGCCTGGTCATGCCACTAATATAACCAACGCAGCTACATTAACCCAATGGAATAATCAGCTTGCCAATATCGCAAATCGCAACAATGCCAACGGCAATGATCGTTCCGGTCGAGGTCAAGGCTCACCCCCTCCACCGCCCCTGCCACCCCATTTCGTGCGCATGCCCGGCTTCTTTCAACCGCTTCCGCTTGTCTCGTACGAGACCACCATAGAGATACTAATCATTAAAACCCGGCCACAATCGCCGCCTCCGCCGCCGCTAACCGTTAAGCGTGTGCACGTTTATAACGAGAGTCTCGAGCAGAAGACTCAGAACTTTTTGGAAGGCATCTACGACATATCGAGCTCAGATACATCGCTGCGCAATGCCAAGCAAAAGATACGAAATATTAAAACGACAGTTTTAAAGTCGAAAGACTCGACGAACTATGCCCAAGATACCGTTAAGAAAGCGAAAGCTCGCGATTTCACACATATATTTACGCCGCCCATTAAAAATAAACGACCCATTTTCGAAATTGTCGAAGAGCCTGTTAACATTTGCGAGCTTGATGGCGATTATACTGAATCTATTGCTGACGATTTCAGAGAGTCAAGTGCCGATTTTGAAACCCGAGGCCAAAGCATTGGCATGGATGATCACTATTCTGGGTATTCCCTGGCTACTAAGCGGCACTACGAAAGTAAGTTCCCCTTAACAAAACAAAACCAAAACCAACACAGATAAAAAAAATATCACCAAATTTGATTTGAAAAACTTATGTTTTGTCTATTGCCCAGTGTGGCATTATTAATAATATTCGTGTAAACAAAGGAAAAGTAAAGGGTAAATAATTATTTGTTATTGTTTCGACTCTTTCTATGTTCTTCAACTGAGAATAAACAAAAACACATCCGCGCATCATTTTATAGACCTTATGTTGTGTTGATATCGAATAGATGCCTGAAAAGTATTTTTTAATAAGTGTAAATCTTCGAATTTTCATGTTGTAATAATCATATGCATACGTACACTCAGAGAAAAAGGTGAATATTATTCATATGTCAAGGACAAACTTTTACAAAACTCAATTGTATATTTGTCCACATATTTATAAAAGCCAGAAACTTGACTACTTAAATATTTTTGGAACTTATTTTGGTTACTCAACTTTATAAATCTTAAAATCAAAACAAATCAGAGAAAAATAAAAAATTAAATAATTATTTAACATAATTTTTGGAATTTCATTTCATTTATAATATCTTAATTCTTTGAGTGTAAATATGTATCAGAGTTATGCCATTCGTATTTAGTATTAAAAATCAACTTTTCAATTTCATTTAGTAATATATCAGTTGAAAATTTTGTCTATAATCTTATGTTCTAAAATTCCTTACCCAAACACTTCAATTAGATCCTTCAGAAATTCGTGCTTTTCTCCTCTCATTAACATTCGTCATTGTGATTGACCTTCTCCTTCTGTTTTATTCCTATTTAATTGTGTTTTTCTTTTTTTTAAACATTACTAACATATATTTTTATCTTTCCCAATCCACGCGCCAACAAAATAAAGGAAGTAGTAGGACCAGGGAATATGATAGAGGCTCCTCCTATGACAGTACTCAGGAGCAACGCTATGGCATAAGTTCTAGACGTGATCGGACAACATTGGATAGAAACGAAGGACATTCATCACTTCTGGCCACAGGTCGCTCCGAGAGTCGTGTCGAGAGTCGTGCTGAGAGTCGAGCTGAGAGTCGTGCCGAGAGTCGAGCGGACAGTCGCTTATCGTATTCGCATACGGCCAAGCGTTCTGCTTCCCACTTGGTAGAGGAGGCTCCACAACGGTCCGTTGATAAGCCGATTGTCGTTAAGATGTTGAAAAGTGTTCACGTCGAATGTAAGTTAAAAATCATATAAAAACAAAAGCCGAAAACAAATACAATTAAAAATGATTTCTTCTATTTCATAGCCGGAGAAAGCGCGCATTTTGAGATTCAATTTAAGGAACAGCCTGGCCTGGTCACCTGGCTAAAGGACAATAAGCCTTTGAACGACATCCTGGCGGATCGCATTGTTCAAACGAGTGCTCCCAATAATTCATATCGCTTGGACATTAAAAACTGCAGGTTATTCACATTTCTCTGTTTTCTTATTGTTACAAATTACTAACAAATATATTATGTACTAAAAAATTTCAGTAACCAAACCAAATAACCACAATTACACAGATCAACGTAACTGAACTTTGCAAATCTTTCCAGTGAGATGGATGCGGGAACCTATACAGTTCGTGCCCAGTCGGCAACCGATACAACTAGTGTCACCGCCCAGCTGGCAGTTGGCCAAGGTGAGTACACTCAATCAATCAATCACATGTACAAAATTTCTATCTCATTCACACCGAAATTGTATTTATTTTTGGATAAGCGTGTTATAATTTCACAGCTTTTATACGATGCTTATAATTATATTTTATTTCGATTACTGAGTATGAATATTTATTTAATTCCGTACAGTATCCGGCCTTGATGAGTCTAAAACGAATATTGCGCCAGCCTTTCTGGTTTCCTTGAAGGATGCCGAAATGATTGAGAATACTCTGTTTCGTTTCATGGTCAAGATTCTTGGCGATCCCAAGCCCAGAGTTAAATTGTGAGTAGATCGTACACAAAATTCAATAAAAACAAATAATTTTGCATATTTCTTTGTTTCACAGCTTTAAAGATGAGAAGGAAATTCTTGAAATCACTGATCGCATCCAGATCATCAGAGATAAGGATTACTTGGGATTTTATGAATTGGTCATCGCTGAAGTTCAAAAGGAGGATGCTGGAGTGTATTCCTGCAAGGCAACCAATAAGCATGGTGAAGCCATCTGTGAGGCGACAGCAACCACTGTGGGTATGTATTAATCAAAATGTATTACTTGTATTTTTTTAAATTGCTTTTTTAAGTAGTTCATATTTTTTTTCTCTTAACATTGTCTGTTTTAAAGTAAATTGAATAAAATTTGTTCCACTTTTATTAAATCGTTCTTCACATAGAATTCAAAAATCCATTTGGAGCTCTAAGTGGCCAAATTTTGCCAAGTGGCGAGAAAGCCGTTTTTTCATGGAAACGAAATGGAGAAGAATTCGATCCCGAGGAGCGATTCAAAGTGCTCTTTGGCGAGGATGAGGACTCGCTGGCTTTGGTCTTTCAGCATGTCAAGCCCGAGGACGCTGGCATCTATACGTGTGTGGCCCAGACAACAACGGGAAATATATCCTGCAGTGCTGAGCTATCCGTTCAAGGAGCTATCCAAACTCTAAATCGGGAACCCGAGAAACCCACTCTAGTGATCGAACACCGCGAGGCAAACACAAGTATCGGAGGATCTGCCATCCTTGAACTGCAATGCAAAGGCTTCCCCAAGCCAGCCGTGCTGTGGAAACATGAGGGCGAAGTCATTAAAGTTGATGACAGGCACAAGTTCATGTATGAGGATGACGAGAGCATGTCCTTAATCATAAAGGGCATCCAAACTGAGGACGCGGGCGAATATACCATCGAAGCTGTCAATGAGCTTGGACAGGATCAAAGCTCCATCAATTTGGTTGTTAAGGGTAAGTCTATATTCGACACATTACTTTTATTATAATAATAATAACAGGAAAATATAATTTTTAGTTTTATTACATAATAAATTAAAAATTAAATTCATTCTTAAGATAATAATTATTAATTTGTTGATTTTTTGCAGCCGCTCCAAAGATCAAGAAAATTCAAGATGTAACCTGCACAGCTGGTGAGACAGTGAAACTTGAGATTGAAGTTGAGGGATTCCCGCAACCAACGGTTAGTGTAACCAACAATGGCAAGGATGTGTCCAGCGAGAGCAATGTGAAAATCGCCTCGACTTCAGTTGGCAAAAGCACTGAGAAAGTTGTTGTCACCATTTCTGATATTAAACTGTCCCAAGCTGGCAATTATTCGATAAAGGCCACCAATGATCTGAGTCAGACTTCAGAATATTGGAATTGTACCGTTAAGTCCAAGCCGATAATTGTCAAACACTTTGAAGAAGAGTACATACACGGAGAAAAAGAAACGGTGCACATGTCCGTGAGGGTCGACGCATTCCCCGAGGCAAAACTGACGTGGTATCACGATGAAACCGAAATCAAGATGACCGATAAAAGATACAGTGTGGATTCCGATGGCAATACCTATACACTGAAAATCACTGGCACCACCCGCGTGGATGGTGGCAAATATTCCGTAAAGGCGGTCAACGAACACGGTTCAGCGGAGAGCAAAACGCAGTTGCTTTTGAAATGTGCCCCGGAACTGAAGCAGAAATTGAAGAACATCACTGTTACCGAGGGTGAATCGAATGTTGAGCTGATTGTTGGTGTCGATGCCTATCCTGTTCCTCATGTCAAATGGTTTATCGATGGCATTGAAATTGATGCGAAGCGAAATGATTTTCGTATTTCGCAAGATGACAACACTTTCAAATTGGTCCTAAAGGAAGCGGCCGTCAACCAGCAGGGAAACTACTGCTGTAAAATAATGAACGATTATGGTGTGCTGGAGGACAGCTGTACAGTGACCGTCAACTGTAAGCAAATACATTAATTAAATATATAAATTACATAATAAGACGATATTTAAATTAAATTTTCAGGCAAGCCCAAAATCAAAAGGAAGCTGAAGGATATCGAGGTTAAAGAGGGAGACTCCCTTACCCTGGAAGTGGAGATATACAGCAACCCAGAAGCCGATGTTAAATGGTTAGTTAATGCATAAAAAACGTTGCTAGTTCTTGCATTTTAAAAACATTTTAAATATAGGTTTAAGAATGGACACGAAATTCATGAAGATGCACGCATTAAAATCATCCGAGATTCGCAACGCATTGAAAATTATTATTTAACTTTAAATCTATCGAAGCAAGAAGATGCTGGCACCTATGAGGTGAAGGCAACAAATTTCATTGGGGAGACAACATCAAGTTGTAAAGTTCTTGTTTTAAGTGAGTATATTTTGAACACCTATACAAAACAACAAAATTCACATTTATTTCAGACAGATAGTTGTGTAAGGTATTTTGGGTACATGAATTTTATTATTGGTAATATGATTTTGTATTATATTCTATTATAATCAACACCAAGACCGGAAATATTTCAAAGAGTAACATTTGAATATTTACCACCTTAAATCGTAATCAATCGCCAAATAATTTTAAATCAAAATTTAATTTAGCCAGTGACAATTTATCCCTGGAACAAACCGTGACAAAGACAATGATTGCCACAACTGAACAACCTGAAGAAGGGGGTAAAACACTCAGATTTCATTTTAATATAATATTACTAATACTCAAAGCACAGGATGTGTGTTGTAATTATAATATTGCTGTATAAATGCGCTTTCTATATAAGCCGGCAATTAACTTTATCAGATAACAACATGAATGAATAGGTTTTGATATATTTGTAAATGTGTCATTAAGTTTAAACGAAAAAATATTTCAATAAGCACATTAATTGAGTGTAAACAATTAAATTAATGATTTCTCAGCATTACTTTTGCAATTGTGCATGGAATTTAATAATATAAACTGGATAGGGTGCAAACATAATTCGCCAGGGATCTTTAGAATGCCCCAAAAGCTGAAGGAATAAAATGCATAAATCTAGGACTGCAAATTATGACAAGCAAATCGAACTAAAATATATAATTAAAACTGAATGGTGTCTGTCAACTAATTGTGTACATAATATAAATTAACAAGCGAAATTGTTGAATCATCTGTAATATAATTTTTGACATTGGTGACCTGAGCTTCACAACCTGTTGCAGATATAGCTATTCCTGATTCTTGGGCTGTGCTGGGCGCAACCATTCTAAGGTAAAAAAAATTGGTGGTTTTACCTCAAAATCTGTAGAAGACATAAACTCTAAAAAAATGTAGCACAGAACAGCGTTGGTGTAGCCAATAAATTCCGGCCTTTAAAGGAGATTTTTTTTAGCTACCGTCCAAGTTTGCCTTTAACATTGTGATAGAAATGGGCTTTAGTGAATTTTGTGGGCGAGAGTGGGCGTGGCCGAAAAAAAAGCGATGGAAGAGTTTTCAAGTAATCTTTAATTACGAAAGATACGGGATTTTCGGGAGCAGTAGTGGGTGCGGCTAAAAAATGGTAGAGATGATTCCTTCCAAGTTTGGTAACTGTAACTTTTAAACTGCGGGAGATATAAGTTTTTACCGTTTTTGGGGGATGGAATCGGCATGGTTCAAAAGTTTCCTGGATTTTTGAAAAGTGTTACTAGCAGTATACGTTTCAAATTTGATGACTTCAACTTACAATTTGTGAAAGATATGCACATTTTAGATTTCTACGGCAGAAGTTTCTGGGGAGCGGAGGGTGTTGGCGTGGTCTGAAAATATATATGGCAATCCTTAAAGGATATTACCAGCTAGTTATTTTTTTTAAATTCTGGGAGGTATGCGATATTATCGATTTAGACTTTCCTACAAATCGGCTTTGGTGCTGATCGGCGCAGATGTGGGCGTGGCTATGTAACCAATATACTCTTGTATCTATACAACCAAAATACTCTTTAAATGTAAAAAAAATGTAAGAGGTAAGTGCTTGGCCAAATATCCCAAGAAACGACCAAAAAAACTTATATTAAAATAAGTGTAAATAATTAAATGTAAAATTCTCAGCAATTCGCAACTGTGCATGGAATTAATGCATTTAAATTGGATTAAGCGATGAGATGCAGCAGCAATCGAAGGATTGCCATAAAAACTGGAATGGTATAATTAAGTCAATGACTTCAACTTATGGCAACTATTTCTAACTTTAATATAAAAATGCAACTGAATGGTGTCAACTAATTGTGTACATAGTTTTAAATAAAAGTCATACAAAACCCTATTTCTATAAAAATAGGTTCAAAACCAAACCAGAAATGTAAATTTCGGTTTACACTTGTATCTAATGATACTTTATCAATAACAATACACCTAATTACAGCGGTACCCGAGATTGTTCACATAGATGTCTTCCAAATGCACAGTTTTGAGAGCCTTCCGCTTAAATACGAAGTCATCGCTACTGGTATTCCAAAACCGGAAGCAATTTGGTATCACGATCAGAAGCCCATTAAATCGGACGACCATGTTGCTATAACAGTTGATGGGGTTTGTCTAAACAGAGAGAGTATCCGAATTTTGGAATGATACTAATATGGTATATTTTAGGAGCATTATAAACTGGAAGTGAAGTCGTTGGATCTGGCCGATGCCGGTGAATACAAAGTAGTCTTGAAAAATAAATGCGGTGAAAAAAGCCATCAGGGAGTGCTATCTCTCTCAGGTAAAATATATACAAATCATTAAAAACTGATAATATTACTATAATATTTATGATTATTGTAAACATAGGTGTCGCTGAGTACAGGAAACCTATACTGATCTCTAGTTCTGGATTGAAAGACCTTAAACTTAAGAAGGGCGAGAGCGTTGCGGAAACAGTAATATTCACAGCTGATCCTAAGCCAGAAATTGTTTGGTTGAAGGACGGAAAACCAATTCAGAGCGATGAACAACTTAAACTAAAGACTGAATCGAAGGAGCTTGAAAACGGATTAGTACAATATACGTGCAATTTAAATATAATGAAAGGTAAGACTAAACCGATTTTCAAAATGCACTTTATATGACAAGTTGAAAGTTTAATTTAAATTAAAAAACTATTTTCAATATTAATATAGCCGACATTAAGGACTCTGGACGTTATGAGCTGAAGGTAAAGAACAAGTATGGAGAGTTTGCCACAGCTGGGTACATAGATGTGCTGGCCAAACCAGAAATTTTGGGCTTGAAGGATCATAAGTGTATGCCTGGTGACACGGTCTGTTTTGAAGCAACTATACTTGCCAATCCGAAACCAAAAGTCTCCTGGACCCGAGGAAATGAGAACCTTTGCAACAATGACAACTGCGAAGTCATCGCCGATGTCGATGGCGATAAGTATAGAATTGTCTTCCAATCCGTAGCACCAAAGGAAGACGGCAAATATACAGTTACGGCCATTAATTCGGAAGGAAGATCCGACTGCGAATTCAGTTTGAACGTTCTTGGTAATATCCGAATACATAAATCTGATCCCCAAAAATACATATTTCTTATATAACTGAACCTCATCTATTCCAGTTGAGAAGCCTACGTTCATAGTTCCCCCCGAAGACCAGGAAACCCACGACCTTAAAAATGTGACAACCAAAGTAGTTGTCCATGGAGTACCCACACCTACCATTGCATGGTTTAAGGATAACAAACCCATTGATCTGACGGCTACTAACAAAAATTCTGACGAAAAAGCATATAACGTTAAATCTGATGCGCTGGCAACCGATCAAGTTGATGGTGTCTTTGAAATAACTAAATTTAGACCAGTCGACATTGGAACGGTGAGTATAATTTATTAAGTAAAGATATTAATTTTGTAATTGTGACTACTTTTGTTGTTTAGTACACTTGCGTTGCTAAAAACGAAATTGGCGAAACGAAAGCAACATTTAAATTGGAATTGGAGTCGCTGGCACCTAAGTTTGCCAAGAAATTGGACAATGCCTTAGATGTCATGGAGGGTGAGCCTCTCCTGCTGGAGTGCACAGTAGATGGCAGTCCCCTGCCCACAGTCCAATGGTTCAAAGACAGCGAAGAAATCAAGCCTAGCCAAGGGTATCTATCTATGAAGCACCACTTTTCATGCACATATTTACTACATCCTTTACTCCTTTTCTTTGCAGTGTGTTGGTGACAACAACACCTGAAGGACTAGTTAAATTGGAAATCGAGCACTGTAAACCAAATGATTCGGGTGCTTACAAAATAATTATTTCCAATCCACATGGCGAAAAGGTTGCACTCTGCGCTGTGGCTGTAAAACGTTAGTATTTATTGCATAAATCGAGTAAGAATGGGAATTTTATACTATTTGACCTATCTACCTATTTCTTGAATAGCCAAGGAAATGGAACCGAAATTCCTGAAGCCCATTGAAAGTCAAAAAGTGACCGTTGGAGAACCCTTAAAATTAACTGCCCATGTCACTGGTTTCCCAGCACCCGAAATAAAATGGTATAAGGATGGTTTGCTATTACGCCCAACTTCCGGTATTAATTTCATTAATAATCCCAATGGACAAATTGGCTTGTGGTAAGAACATTAAATTGCTTACCATATTTTATTTAAATATATTAATTTTTTTATTCGAATTCAAAAAACGACTAGTGTCGATTCAGTTGATGACCAGGATGCTGGTATCTATAAATGCGTAATTGTGAATAAGCAAGGCGAAATGGAAGGCGCAGCTAAGGTTGAGGTCGTTGCTAGGGAAGCAAAGCCAGCATTTGTTGCCGAGCTGCAGGATGCATCGAGCATTGAAGGATTCCCGGTTAAAATGGATATTAAGGTTATTGGTTATCCACAACCGAAACTTCAATGGTTCCACAACGGCCATGAAATATTGCCAGATAATAAACATTTTGCCATTGTGGAGAATCCTGATGGCGTGTGTAGCTTAATCGTAGACAAAACGGCGCCAACTGATTCCGGCTTATATGAAGTTATAGCACAAAATTCGGAAGGATCAACTGCTTCCAAGGCAAAACTATATGTTGCACCCAAAACTGATGAAACCTCAACAGAGGAAATGCCTCAATTCGTCTCGGGTCTTCGGGATGTGAATGCCGATGAGGGTCAAGAGATGGTATTGTCAGCACCATTTATTGCCAATCCTATGCCAGAGATAATGTGGTCCAAGGATGGCGTTCCATTGGTACCAAGTGAGCGCCTGTTAATGACATGTGATGGAAAGCACGCGGGTCTAACTATAAACCCTGTGGAAACCGGCGATTCCGGTAATTATGTTTGCCTGCTTGCTAATCCCTTGGGAGAGGATTCATCGGCCTGTAATGCGAATGTTCGCAAAGTCTACAAGGCGCCGATCTTTACGCAAAAGATTTCGGATCTACAGCAAGTTTTTGGCAACAATGCCAAAATTGCTGTTACTGTTTCGGGCGTTCCTTATCCGGAACTCCAATGGTTCTTTAACAATAAACCCATCGAATCTTCGGACAAGTATTTCATTCATAATGATGGCGATCACCATATACTGACTGTCAAGGATTGCCAAGCCACGGATCAGGGTGAATACAAATGTATTGCCTCTAATAGGGAAGGCAAGGATATTACCAAAGGTCGACTAGATATCGTTAATGAAGTGTGAGTATTTTTTACAAAGGATGATAATTTTCTCTGGACTAAGTAATTGTTTATGTTATCTGTTTAAAGTAAAAAACACATGCGTTCCGAACCACCTGTATTCCTTAAAAAGATCGGAGATTGCGATATCTATGAGGGTATGACAGCGAAGTTTACTGCCTGTGCTACCGGATATCCAGAACCCGAAGTTGAATGGTTCAAAAATGACCAGAGACTATTTCCATCTGAGAATATTGTGACTGAAAAGGAACCAAATGGTCTTCTGCGCCTAGCAATTAAAAATGTTACGGAATCGGATGTGGGACGCTACTCTTGTCGCATCTACAATCCACATGGTGACGATATTTGTCATGCCGAATTGTTCTTTGATGGTAAATGAGATTAATATTGGAAACTTAAGTTTCATGTTTATGATCAACATCGACTCACTTCATTACTATTTATATTATATACATCATATAGTTATAGATTCGCATCAGCGTCCATTGGGAGAGCAGTACACAGACTTTAAGCAGTACAAGAAGACCGGTGCTCCGCCACCATTGCCAGATGCGCCGATTATATCACGAATGACCGACAGACGTCTACGACTATCCTGGAAGCCATCGGTTCCCTTGTCCGCTCGCTATCCGGTCACGTTTCAGGTAAGTGCATGCTTCACAAACGTATTTGACTTTTGCAATATTTAACTCATTAACTGAATAGGTTGAAATGCTGGATTTGCCGGACGGTGATTGGCATACTTTGAGAACTGGCGTTCGTAGCTGTGCGTGTGATATTAAAAACTTGGAACCACTCAGGGATTATAAATTTAGAATACGTGTCGAGAACAAGTTTGGTGTCAGCGATCCCAGTCCATATGCTCAAACGTATAGGTGAATATGGGCCACAATAATATCTCAATAGACAAATAAATATCGATTTATCTTGATTTTTAGGCAAAAACTTGTACCAGAGCCGGCAAAAACTTACACGTATTTACCACCTGGTACTGACTTTAGACCAGAAACTTCACCATATTTCCCGAAGGACTTTGATATTGAACGTCCACCACATGACGGATTGGCCCAAGCTCCACAGTAAGTTTTGTTTCAAAATAATCAATGTAAATTTTGGTAATTTCAATTCAAGTTGCATTTTATCGTTACTTTTTTATATTAATTTTTGTTGTATTTTTCCAGATTTCTACTTCGTGAAAATGAATTGTCCTATGGAGTCAAGGGTCACAACACTGAATTAATGTGGTTCGTCTATGGATATCCTAAGCCAAAGATGACTTATTACTTTAACGGCATGCAAATTGAATCCGGTGGTCGATTTGATCATAGCTACACTCGTAACGGCCAAGCGACCCTTTTCGTTAACGAGTAAGTGATATATATATATATATATAGACATATTCATACAAAGATATTCGCAATTGTACTGCACTACTCAACAATGCTCCACTAAGAATTGACCTACACATCTACCAATTTGAACTTGAATTTTCTTCTCTGGGTACATTTTTTGTTGAAAAGGCAGGACTCAAAAAGACTTGCTTAGTTCGACTCATTCAAAAACGCTATTTCAGATGTGTCTACAGGAGCACTTAAGTCACTTTGCACCTTACATTTACTCTTTTCATTACTGACCAATCAATCAGTCTTATCATATCCACATATTCCAATTTAGAGAAGATATATTAAAAATTTGTTAAATACGCGTATTAACTTCGCTTTTCCCTGTAGACCTAAGTTAACGTATTTTCGATGTGGTCAATTTATCTGTCTTCTCAACGTTTTACTATCGGCATAGTAACGACTAACAATTTTTGGTCTGATTGGGTTGTTTTGTGGCTTTTCCACGATCCTTCCAATAAATTTGGACACATTTTTTTTTATATTCTTTCGTTTTATAACTTATTCATATATATTGATTATATTATGTTATTTTAAAAGTATGTTGGATCGCGATGTTGGATGGTATGAGGCAGTCGCCACGAATGAACATGGTGAAGCAAGACAACGAGTTCGTCTTGAAATTGCCGAGTATCCAAGATTCTTGAAGCGACCAGATGAAACATTCATAATGTCACGCAAAAATGGACGTATTGAAGCCCGGATAACGGGTATTCCATTGCCAGAGGTCCACTGGTATAAGGATTGGAAGCTCTTAGCTGATTCTACTCGTATTAAAGTATGTATTTTAATAAAAACAAAAAAAAAATAATAAGAATATTTGTATTTTGAAATATATTTATAAATTGACGATAGATATTGATTTCAATACTTCAGTTCGAAAATGTTTCTACTGATTTTATTGAAAGTTTTTATAAAATCATTTTTGATCAATTAATTTGATATTTTCTCCGATGTATACTAGATGCACTCCTATGATCCCGATATCTACGTACTCTCAATCCACGACTCAATAATTAAAGATGGAGGCTTGTACTCGGTCAGCGCTAGAAATATAGCTGGATCTGTTAGCACCTCGGTGACTGTACACATTGAAGACAATGAGGATCAATATATTTACAAGACCTATGGCAGACATCCATATGTGCGTCCGAAGCAATTGCGTTACGAGGATAAATATGATATTGGTGATGAGTTGGGTCGTGGAACCCAAGGAATTACTTATCATGCCGTTGAGCGTGCAACCGGCGACAATTATGCGGCAAAGATCATGTATGGAAGGCCAGAGCTGCGACCATTCATGTTGAACGAGTTGGATATGATGAACATGTTCAATCATAAGCACCTAATTCGTCCCTATGACGCATATGAGAACGATCGCTCTGTAACACTCATCATGGAACTGGCTGCTGGCGGAGAACTTGTTAAGGATAACTTACTCAAGCGAAATTATTACACGGAGCGGGATATTGCCAACTATGTTCAACAGTCGCTTTGGGGATTGGAGCATATGCATGATGTTGGAGTCGGTCACATGGGATTGACGGTAATTATTCAAATTGCTTTAATAAAAGTCTTTCACTTGTTTACATTTATTTATTTTGCATATTTCAGATTAAGGACCTGTTGATTTCAATTGTTGGTAGTGATTATATTAAGATTTCCGACTTCGGTTTATCACGCAAAATCAATAAACATAATCTATCAACATTGGATTATGGTATGCCGGAATTCGTATCGCCGGAAGTAGTGAATAAAGAAGGCGTAAGCTTTTCGCATGATATGTGGTCGATTGGTTTAATCACCTATGTACTGCTTAGCGGTCGAAATCCTTTCCTCGGTGCCGATGATAGGGAAACATTAACAAAGATTCGTGAAGGCCGTTGGGATTTCAATGATTCATTTTGGACACATATCTCGGAAGATGGTCGCGACTTTATAAGCCGTCTATTACTTTATAGCCCTGAAGAACGTATGGATGTGAAGACAGCATTGAAGCATCCTTGGTTCTTTATGCTTGATCGCAAAGCCTCATTGGATGACTATCAAATTGGAACGGATCGTTTGAGAAATTATTATGATCACTTCAGAGATTGGTATGCCAATGCGTCCTGCAAGAATTACTTCCGCAGACGTCGCCTGAGTGGCTGCTTCCAACATCCATCGAAAATGGTCTACCCAAGTGGACATTCATATACCCCGGAACGTACGCCCGAACCGTTGCCGGAACCAAGAATTAGAAGTAAACGCGAAGATGTCGTTTCTAAATACTTGCATCCAGATTATGAGCTTGGTCTCATACAATCTGAGAGCCAGTAAGTAATGTATAATAATATTTAATAATATATAATAACACCTAAAATTTCGATAATTATTCAGCTATCAATATGGTCCCGACACGTATTTGCTGCAATTAAGAGATGTTAGCTTCCCCGTTAGATTGCGTGAATATATGAAGGTGGCACACAGGCGATCACCATCATTTGCATTAAACGATTCAGTTGATTGGTCGGTAAGTACGGCCGTAATACGGCAGCATAATCAGTGTTTCATGATTGCTCTAAAATATGAAAAATATATATCTTTCAGCTGCCCGTTATCCGTGAAAGACGCCGCTTCACTGACATAATGGACGAAGAAATTGATGATGAACGCACAAGAAGTCGCATCAGCATGTATAGTGCCAATGATTCGTATTCGATTAGACGTTTGAGAACAGAGTTGGGACCCCGATTGGATGAATACACCGAGGCCGATGCGATGTTGGAGAGTCAGCGTGGTGGCTATCCGCCGTTCTTCAGGGAGAAGCCACAAACGATTGCCATCACGGATAATAAGCCGGCCCACATACACTGTTTTGCCGTTGGAGATCCGAAGCCCTGTGTACAGTGGTTCAAAAACGATATGGTTGTGTCGGAAAGCAAGCGGATCAAGATAACCTATGACGATGATGGTCGTTCGATACTGCGCTTTGAGCCAGCCGTACATTTCGATATTGGTATCTACAAGGCAGTGGCCAGAAATAAGGCAGGTCAAACCGTGGCAAGATGTCGCATAGTCATAGCAACACTTCCCGATGCACCTGACTCGCCGGAGGTATCCGCAACAAGTGCAACCGAAATACTTTTAAGATGGAAGCAACCTCGAGATGACGGACACTCTCCAGTCTTGTGCTATAGTCTGCAGTACAAACTGCAGAGCAGTGATGCGTGGACAACGGTTGCCGATAATATTGATCATGAGTTTTATTTATTGCACGAACTCACACCCAACACCAATTATCATGTGCGTCTGGCTTCGAAGAACCGTATTGGCTGGAGTGATATGGGAATTGCCGTTAATGCATCGACTTCCGGCAATGATGCACCCAAAGTCCACATTACTAATGCCATGAAACACTTACAACAGTTGACGGAGAAGGGTCAGGAAATAGTTCCTGAAGAAGAGCGCGTCCATACCGACTATCATTGTGAGCGTGAACCGCCCACCTGGGTAACTGATTCCTCCGTCAGCGATAAGTATAGCTTTATTTCGGAGATAGCTCGCGGCGAGTTCAGTACGATCGTGAAGGGAATTCAAAAGTCCACCGATACCGTCATCGTTGCCAAAATTTTCGAAGTCACTGATGAAAATGAGGAAGCCATTGTCGCTGAGTTTGATAATTTCAAAACCTTGAGACATGAACGTATCCCAGCTCTATTTGCCGCCTACAAGCCAATGAACGTACCGATTTCGATATTTGTGATGGAGAAACTGCAGGGTGCCGATGTCCTAACCTACTTTAGCAGTCGTCACGAATACTCGGAACAGATGGTTTCCTGTGTAATCACTCAACTATTGGATGCTCTGCAATATTTGCACTGGCGTGGATATTGTCATCTGAATATTCAGCCCGATAATGTTGTTATGGCATCGGTGCGATCAATTCAAGTAAAACTTGTCGATTTTGGCGCTGCAAAGAAAGTAAATAAATTGGGAATAAAAATAACACCAACTGGCATGTTGGACTTCCAGCCCCCAGAGATGATCAACGATGAGCCAGTCGTCCCACAGAGTGACATCTGGTCGCTGGGTGTGCTCACCTACCTGCTCCTGTCCGGTTGTAGTCCATTCCGTGGCAATGACGAGTATGAAACTACACAAAATATTTCATTTGTGAGATATCGTTTCGAAAACCTCTTCAAAGAGGTTACACCTGAAGCAACCAGATTTATTATGCTGCTGTTCAAGCGTCATCCCACGTAAGCGTAATCGTCATCCTGTTTCATTTAAATCACATTAATTAATTAATTTTGCTACTACAACAAATAGGAAAAGACCATTCACAGAAGATTGTCTGGAGCACAGATGGCTTATGTCCTCAGATTATATGGTTAGGAAGCGTGAGCGTGCCATATTCTTGGGAAGTCGACTAAAGGTACTTTAAATGAGGTTTTGTTATGGAATTTTATTATTAATACACCACACCTATTGTTACGATCCCAACAGGACTTTAGTGATGAATATCACGACCTTAAAAGCAAATCAGCCACAACATCCAAGTCTCTTTATGCGGTTGAAGGCGGACCGACTCCTTCTCAACTGCTCCGATCAAATAGCATTCAAGAGGAATTGCTAACAACATTTTAGATAAATAGCTAACAAAAAAACCAATGGTTGTTATGAATTTTCTCTGTATTTCAGCTTTGCGAATTACGAAAATAATAAAATTGAGATACCAAATATTTAATTAATAATTCGGTCTTTTTAATCGAGAGTCGACAACGAGGATTTTTGAGATATTGGGATGGGATTGGGTTTTATTAAGGCTGATTGCTATTTTTTCCGGGTAACTTTAATTGAAATAGGACAGATAAGCCACGTAAAAGCACAAATCAGCAACACTGGTAACAAGTTTACCAAGAAGTGCTTCCAACTATCGATTACTTTAACTAGATGCAAATCCCAAAAAAGGACAAACGAAAACTTTCACAGGACGAAAAGAAAAATAAGTTTTAAGCATATTGTTAAGTAAGTTTGTTATATAAATAAGAAAATTATAGGAATTCGGAAGGTATTTTGGGTGGTATAATGATAATACCAAGGGTGGTAAAATGATAATACAAGGATATTCAAAGTATCGGATATAACCGCAAAAGGCTAAAATATCCGCACTATAAACGATTAATCGATGTTAAACGTACATCGCTAGCAAACTTATTGATTAACAAAAAAAAATATATATATATTTATATAGTGATGTTTAAGTCTTAAATATACAACACCATCATTAGCTAATAAAGATGTATTGTGTAATTTTATTCCTAAAGTTTCCATTTAGTGTATTTTAGATACACACACATACTTGCACAAATGTAGGTTAATCGATTGAAGGTAAAATTAAGGCATGGTTAAAAAAACAGCAGCTGCTCAGCAGTTCATATTATGTACATATTTGTTTGTTTGTTCGTTTGCACATATGCAAGCAGCATGCAAGAAACTTTTTTGGCTTCCTGCTGAGTCATTGAGCTAAAAGCGGTCAACGATGTTGGCCAGTGTGCAAATTAACAATAAGAATACTGCTAAACAGCTGCTGTTAAGTTCAGGCAGGCCTTCGCAAGTAAACGTTAATATATATATATATTTGAATAAGTATGTTTTGAATCTATTGTCATGACAGGTACAACAACATCTGAACTCGTAAAATGGCAAAGAACACATTCAACATCAGTCGGAAGCATAAAACATATCCAGCCAATTTTAATGTGGAGTGTAAATCACAACTGTTGGATGAACAAGAAAATGTCAAATTAATTGTTAATCGACGAAGTGCAGTTGTCTATCCCAAAAAATGGTCATTTCGTTGTAAATGGCACAAAAAGTTGGCAATAACCTTAGCACTCATTGTAATTTGTATACTGATTATTTTCGCCTATACAGATATATTTCGAAATAAAATATTTTCGATATTTCTGTCAGATGGGTTCGACAAGGTGACAAATATTGGAAAACTACAGACAGGCTATTACTATAATAATAATAATAAGCAAGCAGCAGTCGCATTCAATTCAACCAATCATTCAAATTTGAAATCAATGCAATATCTACTAAGCTATTCTCCGGTCCAACTGAACCTGAGCACACATCTGAAAGCGTTTTCTTCCAACTACAATATATTTGTTATATACACCAAAGAGAACTATCGTCTGCATATGAAATTTGATTTGTTTGCACATAGCCTGCTTAAACATACAAATGCTCAATTGCATTTACACATTATAACCGATAAGAAGAGTGAAGTGTCTGTATTGGAAATACTTCAGAGGAAAATTCGAAAATTTAAGCGAATATTAATCTATACGATGTATGATGTGAAAGTCTGTTCGGATATAATACAAGATATAACGGATAAGCTGTTGCCCTATTTTAGTTCATCGCCCAATTCATATTATTCGGATTCGTTATTTTTCTTATCACTCGGTTTGCATCGCATTGCTGACAAGAGTTTAGATCGCGCTATTCTTTTTGATTGTGATATTGTTTTTCGATCGGACATACGGTTACTGTTTGCAGAATTCGATCGATTTTTGCCACATCAACTTTTCGGATTAGCGCCGGAATTAACGCCGGTCTATCGACATATACTGTACCGTTATCGTACACGATTCCCGAAATCAAATTTCGGCAATCCATATAATCCAATACAATTAGGAGGAAAGAAAAACAATGAAAATAAGTTAGTATCTAGTCGCAATCGTGATCGTCATGGTTATCCTGGCCTCAACTCTGGTGTGGTACTTATGCTACTAAATCGCATAAGGGATTCTAAAACATACATCGAGATGTTAACGCAATTTGAAGTTAATCGATTGGTTGCAAAATATTCGTTTAAGGGTCATCTCGGAGACCAAGACTTTTTTACACTGCTTGGCTATGAATATCCAAATTTGATATACAGATTAGACTGCGTCTGGAATAGGCAGCTGTGCACCTGGTGGAAGGACCACGGCTACAGTAATCTATTCGATGCATATTTCCGATGTGAGGGTGTTATCAAAATGTATCATGGCAATTGTAATACACGTATTCCAGAGAGATGAAATACAAGCATTTCATTTAATAAAATACATTGTACACAACAAGCTCAAATTGGCATTAAGTCACTTTTTTGGGTGTAACGGGAAGTTTTACATGTCTTTCTTTCAAATTTGTTGAGTTTTAGATTTTTTCCCAACTAGCCTTCTTGCTGTCCAAGGATCTGGATAATATCACCCATTAGTTTAAAATCTTAAGGATTCATTCACAGGAATTGGACGGAATTAATTTTATATTTGTCTTAAGAATTAATCATTTATCAAGATTAACTATTGATAATTTTTCTTACTTAAATTAATTTTAACAATATTACGATTATAAAATTGTTATCTAGTTAATTAAACAGGTTGATAATTAGGAATTTATGTAGCAGGCAATCACAAATTATTTGTAAATCAACAATCAAAACGAAGTCTCACGAGATATGTGTAATAATCGTGTCACGCAGGAAAACAGGAAACACGGCCAACCCTAATCTGGGAAGATTCCACTTGAAGCCCGACTACAAAGTACTTACTTGATCTATACTTTGAAAAATAATAGAATGCTTGAATTGATAGGTATACTCTAATTATACATGTAAAGTTAGTGCTCCTACTCACACACATATGCATAAGTCAGATATAGACAAATATGAGTGATTCACTGGATTAATGAGCTGTACGAGTACACTATTATTTTATAGTATATATATTATAAGTTACAAATACTTAGATATTGTACTTCAACTAATCACCAATTTGACATTCAAGCGAGACGGCCTTACGTTTTAAAGTCTAAAGCATCAAAGTGCATATCTACCTAAGTATACATATATATATATTTTTACATGCATATGTATATATACCCACATACGTATGTATGCCATATGTACACGAGTATCTCCGTATATCAATCTGTCTGCCGTTGACGACATATAAAAGCAATCACCATTGAAATCGTCGTTAGTTTGTTCGAGTTTTCTGACTACTGCACAACTGGTTTCTGGTGTCAAGTCAGTCGAAGCATTCGATTTTTATTTGAAATCTGAAATAGTAGGAGCGGCGTACAAAAGGTAATATTTGAATTTCAATTAGTTACTTGATAATTTATACTATATACTTTGTGAAATATGTATTTTTGCGCAATGTTTGTGATGTGTTTAGCCAATTAATATCGTAAACAAATGTGAAACTACTAATGTGCATATATTTATTTTGCGGCTGGACAAATTAGTTTAAATGTGGTTTACTGTGTGAGTGCGAATTAATATTAATATGCGCATAAATCTAAAAGCTTTTAAAGTTCAAGTTCTACGAAAATTTGTGTCCAAAACTTGAATTTCTTTATAAATCAAATCAAAATCAAGTACGTTTATTACGCAAATCAATATTTTCACTGGAAGTTTACCAAATGGCCTTCGTATAGTTTAAAATACACGTTGTCCTCAATTTGTGGTGTGCTTGGTCAGTATAACTTCGAAAGCAAAAAAGGGGTTTCAATCCGAACTTCAGTTTCGATCCATTATTTGTACTATTTAGTATGATCTTCAGGTAAAAGTAAATGTTAAGGAAGAAGCAGGCTAGCGATTTACATGATACTCAACGCGAATTAAGTTTATTTTCATTGATAACTCGAAACAAATGTCGAAGAACTAAAGGATTTTTCCTCAAATTATTAACATCAAATGAATAATTTTGTATCTATTTTCCTTTCAAACGTATTCAATTACAGATTCAAAATGAAGGCAACTTTTTTGCTGGTGACTCTGGCGATAATAGTATACGTGAATGCCGACGAGAAGTATACTACTAAATATGATAATATTGATGTAGATGAAATATTGAGATCTGAGAGACTATTCAATAATTATTTCAAATGCCTCATTGACACTGGAAAGTGCACTCCCGAAGCAAAGGAGCTTAAGAAATCGCTGCCTGATGCTCTGAAAACCGAATGCAGCAAGTGTAGTGAAAAGCAAAGACAAAACAGCGACAAGGTTCTTCGACACATTATCGATCATAAGCCCGAGGAATGGAAAGTGTTGCAGGCCAAATATGATCCTGAAGAGGTCTACATTAAACGCTACCGGGCACAAGCCAAGGAAGCCGGAATACACATTTAGATCAAAACAGCTTGTCCAAAAAAAATGCTATTAGATCAAACATGTTTTTATTTTATAAAAAGCTACTGTGATGGACTCTGGAAAATTATTTCTAATTAAATTTCTAGTGGAGAAATTTTAAATCCATTGTGTAGCATACAATTAGGTTAAATGGTGAGAACAAAGTTGTGTAATGTATGCAAATAAAAAAAATTTATTGTTTATGAATTTATCGTTTTTATATTAACTCTAACACATTTTGTTAAAACACTCGGACATAACAGAATGCTTAATATTCTGACCCCAATGGAAAAAAGGCAAGACACAAAACACGTTTTTATCATTTAACTTATCAAAGGTCGCTATACAGCTGCGACCCTACAAAACTGATTGATTTGTAGACTTGAATCTCCGGTTTATATAATATTTTTATTAATTCAAAATAAGGCACAGCTTTCACGTGTTACTGTAAGTAGCTATTTTTTTTTTTTAATGGGGTTTAATGTCCGGTACGAACTGAAAGCCAAGCACAGATTGCTGGCATTACAAGCAAATTTAGAGCGTTTGACAACAAGAGTTCAAAAAGAGCAACATCAAGCATGAATCATCAATTTTGACGATTCTCCGTAAGGTTTTGCTGTGCCAACAAAGTCCACATCATTTCTGCGCCAGCAGGCGATCATTTTGTTGCCCTCAGATAATTTAAAATATCATCAAAAAAAAATACAATTATTGCTTAAAATCCATTTCCATTAATCTTTTTGTAAAATAACTCATCTTTCCAAAGTTACATCAACATAGCTTTCGCGCTGAATATATCTTTGCAAAGTTTGGAACACCAAGTAAAATTTTTGATGATTGCTACAATTTAACGGTGCGTTCCTATAATTAACTAATTTACAATTTTGTTTTTTCGCACATAATATCTATGCGAAATTATGATGCGTTTTGACGCCGATCTGTGTGATGAGCGCATAGAAACAGTAAAATTGAAACAAAACCTATCGAGTAATAATAAAAAATTATAAATTTTATGAAAATAAATTATCGAGGTTTGTTCATCACTAGTACCTAATATAAACAAGACACAGGCAATCCAAATTATTAAATCTGTTTTATTCTATATATTTTATTTTAATGTCAGTTTCTAATACGTTTAGTTAACATTTTGAGAATTTGGACTATGGTAGCTAATTCTTCTACACTGCGAAAATAAAATTAGATTCTGAACAAAAATGTTTTTGTCCATTGCCCCCCCGTTGATGGACTTTGAAGATGAACTCTTGTGGATCAATCAATTAAACAATGAGAATATAAAGGTTCTTTATGATAAATCAAATTATGTTACGCCCAACACAAAGTTGTTGATTGAACAAGCTTTCATCCAGCCACTAAGCCTGCAAGATCAACAAATCCTCTTTGACGATCTACAAAAGCAAAATAGAAATATTGCCCATCAATATGGGTTGACACCGGCCAAAGTACGTATTTATATGCATATGTCTTATTTGAAAGGCATTTGTCTATTAATAGTATTGCCTATAGCTTCCTCAGCTGGTTGAGAACAATCCTCTAATTTCAATTGAAATTCTGTTGAGGCTAATGTTGAATACCGACATAACGGAATATTTTAACATTTTGGTGAACATGGACATAACGCTACATTCAATGGAAGTGGTCAACAGGTGAAGTAGCACGTGAAGAAAATTCTTTCCCGAAATGTGGATAAATTACTTGTATTCTTTCAGACTGACAACATCTTGTCCATTACCGACCGAATTCATCCACTTATACATTAGTAATTGCATCTCGGCGTGCGAAACTGTAAAAGATAAATACATGCAATCGCGATTGGTTCGACTAGTTTGTGTATTTCTGCAGTCATTGATTCGCAACAAGATCATTAATGTCAAGGTAAGATACTCAGTAATATATAATTACTCGTAATGATAAGTGCAACCAAGATATAGATAAAAGCTCATCGTTCCCTTTTTATTTTGCCTTTTAGGAACTGTTCATTGAAATTGAAGCGTTTTGCGTTGGATTTAGTAAAATTAAGGAAGCTGCCGCTTTATACCGCCTTATTAAACACTTGGAAACTGGAGACACAATGCAAACTTCAAACTCGCTAACAAAGCAATAAGCAGATGTCTTTCAAACTATGCGAATTTAAAAAAATGAACATCTGAAAATTTGTATATTATTCTGATTGGAAATTAGACTACTTTGCCGTTAGCCAATAAGCAGCTTCTCGGATTACATTGCATCTCTGTATAATACATAATGTATTGTCTGTTTAGAAGTGTTTCCAAAGATGTGCGAGTTCGTCGTGTTCAAACAGACAGACTCATCAAGATTATATATACTTTACATACTTTTACACTTCACAAAAACCTTTTAACCACCTTTCGAATTGTAAAAAGAAATTGGAATTTACCAATATCTTCTGTAATTGCTTTTTAAGTATCATGTTAAGAAGTGTATGTGCAACATGCTTCTAGATTTTCATTTTTACGGGCAGTATTATTTTTTCGAATAATAATAATAGTTTTCGGGAATTAATGGCTTTGACAGCAGATGGTGCTTCCTCTCAACAAAAATAATGCTTGATGTCGCTTTGTGAGAAACAAGCGTAATAGAGTGATCAATTCAAAACTATCGGACAATACTGTTGTGGAACAATATGAAAGCGGAACATTGATGTACATTTTCAGTATGGCATCTTGTTATCTGTTGAATTTCAAATTGTGTACAAAGTAAAACATGCAGATATTTAAAGCGTTGTTAAGCAAATATTTAACTATTTGCCTGCTCCTATTCATAATAAGTGTATGTAAATATGCAATCTGCTGAGCAAGATACAGACGTTTGGCAACAACAAATGCTATGTAATTGTTATCGAAAAAACAACGAGTGGAAACGTAGCAATAAAAAAGAACGAATAGAAGAGATATCCGATAGTCCATTCACAAAAACGTGCTTCATTATCTTGTTGTTAACCATTGGAACGAGTTCAGTTTGCTACTGACCAGTTCTTTTGCTATAACCCCCCGACCATATCTACCCTTGAACTTTGGCAGCGATTGCTATTATCAGCAGAGAGCGGATACAAGCGTAATGCATAGAGGTTAATACGAAAATAAATTGTATTAATTTTAAACAAAAACGATGGCACCAAACGCAGCAATACCTGTGGAGCGTTACGAGTCCAGTAACCATGGCGTTAACGCTATTTTATTGGGCCCTCCAGGCTCTGGTAAAGGGACACAGGTGGGTTAAATAAGTACAAATATATATTTGTGTGCGTATGTGTGTGTGTTTATGTATACATATATACTATGTTATATAACCGAACAGTTGTTTTGACCCTGACTTTCTCCTAGAAATATTAATGCACTTTCAAACGAAGATTTTGCAAAGGTCAGATTTGGCGGTAATTGCTGGAAAATTGTGGAAAAATAAAATTAGCTGAACTGTGCGAATTGTTTGTGAAGGCGCCAAGTGTGTTAAATATGCGTAGCAACAAAAATATATGTGCATAGTTGTTATATGTGTATATGTGTCATCAGTTGTGTGGCACCAGTTATTTTAATACCCTTTTAATAGGTGTAATAAACCAAATAGAGTTTTGAGTTTATTTTTAATGATAATTTTTCGATTTTCTTAGGCTCCTTTGCTCAAGGAAAAGTTCTGCGTGTGTCATTTATCAACTGGCGACATGCTACGCGCCGAAATCGCATCTGGTTCGAAACTTGGCTCCGATCTGAAAAAGGTTATGGATGCGGGTAAACTTGTCTCCGATGATTTGGTTGTGGATATGATTGATTCTAACTTGGACAAACCCGAATGCAAAAACGGATTTCTGCTGGATGGATTTCCCAGGACGGTTGTCCAAGCTGAAAAGGTATTCCTATCCTATTTAATAAAAAATATGTATGAATATCATTTAAACTAATCTTCAATTGATTCAGCTTGATGCGTTGCTTGACAAGAGAAAGACCCACTTGGATGCTGTTATTGAGTTTGCCATTGATGACAATCTGTTGGTCAGGAGAATAACCGGTCGTTTGATTCATCAAGCAAGTGGCAGATCCTACCACGAGGAGTTTGCGCCACCCAAAGTACCGATGAAAGATGATGTAAGTGAATTGATATCACAATAAATATAATCTCAAATTAATGTTATATCTTTGACAATAGATTACTGGGGACTTTTTAATAAGGCGAAGTGACGATAATGCCGAGGCACTGAAAAAACGCTTGGAATCGTATCATAAGCAAACGAAACCACTGGTTGACTACTATGGCCTGAGAGGATTACATTTTAAGGTCGATGCTGCTAAGAAAGCCAGCGATGTCTTTTCAACGATTGACTCAATTTTCCTAAGAAAAGCTCATGCAAAAGCTTAAGCTCTAATTGGTTTTCCACTACAATTCATACTACTCTACTGCCTGTTTGATTTCGATAATTAACGAATGGTTAAAAACACTGAAAAGCAATTGACATCTGTTAAAAATTTATTTAATATTATTTGCGGCACTGCAAATCTAATTGTACATTTTTAGAAATAAATACGGGTTTATACAACTATTCAAGTAAAAAGCACATATCTCATTTGTTTTATATTTAAAGTGTTCATTTGATTTCAGAAATTCCATGCGCAATCTTTTCCCGTTCAAAGTTCAACTCCCTGTTGGGTAATGGTTGTATTTTCTGCGAGTGACTTTCAAAGATTGGGCTTGCACATATACGCTTCGTGATAAGATAAGTGTCGACCTTGCTCGCATAAGAATAGAGAATTTTAAGTAGTTTATGTAAGTGTATCCAAAATAATGTTGCTAAGTGTTACTTGTCGATAATTATTAATAGGTATTATCCGGCCTTGTTCGGGCAAATTTCAAATGTTATTGAAGACGCGATTTCTTCTTCACATGCTCATGCTAACTTGATTTTTTGAAATGCGAAAATTGCCAACCACCGTTTTGGAATTGTTTTTTTCTTATTTTACCCAATTACGGTCAAGTCTTGCCGAAGTGACTGTTATCTGACGCTTACATTCAGTCGATATACAAAATGTTATTATTCTTTATTGAATATATGTATTATAGTATTTTATTTTATTTATATAGTATTGACATTGCCTGTTTCTGCGCCTGAACAACTGCTGATTTAATTCACAACTTCAACACGATTGGGTCTTAAAACTCTAAGAAACTAAAAGTCTGGCAACTTTAACCGATCGCTGGTGACGCTATCTAACTGCCTTCTATAAGCTCCAGCGAAGCGTTGTTATCCCTTTTGCACATGTATTTGATATGATTTGACTTTGATGTATAATATATTTTATTACATACATATTTGTGATTTTATTTTTTAACTATAATAGTCTTACATATTTACAAATTTCTATAAAAGCGTACAACAACAATATTTTTTTTTCTGTCGTTTTTCTTGTGTTGAATTCATCTCTCGCACAATGGTTGCAAACACTTCATTGACATTTATTCGATCCTTTGCCGATGCTTCAATAAATGGACATTCCCAAAGTTGAGCCAAGGCATTACCTAAAAACAAACAAATAACACAATTAGCATGTATAATTGGCGTTTTTTTATTATTAAAATGTCCGATTATAAGTGTGTAAAATACTAAACTAGTAGCAGAAGTACGAGAAAGAGGGAATGCATCGTTTTGTTTTTTACGTCTTTTTTTATAATTTCAGGTTCTTGGCAAAGATCTTGAAAGGTTTAAAGTTTCCCCAAGCCATATCTTATATAATGTTAAGTGTATGAGACAAAACATCATCTTACCTTCAGCAGTCGATACTTCTCTCTGGCAATCCAAATCAAATTTATTCGCTACTAGCAATATGGGTGCTGGCTGGCTTCCTTTAACGCGAGTAATCACATTTTTCATACTTGAAATGTCCTATAATAAAAAATTCATAAATAAAATTGATTCTTGCTATTATCAATTTCATGCATTCTGTATTTAAAATACCACGTTCAATTCTCTGCCAACTTATATTTGTTATTGAATTTTTTAAAATAGTTAATTACCTGAAATGTTTGATGGTTTGTCAGCGAATACATTACAATAAAGCCATGTCCATTTTTGATGTAGAGATCTCGCATAGAAGCAAATTGCTCAGTTCCGGCTGTGTCTAATATTTCCAAAACACAAGGGGAACTGTCTACCTGTAAACACACGAAAGAAAAAATGCATTCAATTTAAATTTCTGTTTTGATTTTTATTCCTTTTTTTCTCTTTTATTAATCTATCTAGCTATTTAGATTTTGTCTAACAAATTGCAAAATAGCAAATATTTAGATATGTTTACCAGTAGTTGATAAAGTTTTAGATTGCTTGCACCTTAAAAAAAAATATAGAGACTATTTCTCGCTTAATCAAAGCAGCTGTCCATAATATTACCGTAGAGCGGTACACATTTTCACGAAGATGCGAAAAGCTCTTCACACAGGCATTGGGCTATTACCTGGCTATAAAATTATTGATAAAATAAGCAAGCAAAACATGTATTTTGACGGCGAATTGCATGCTGCCGTTTCTGCCGTGTCTCACTAATAAACAAAAATACAGAAATCAACATTGCGAATTCCGGTCTGTTGATGAGAATGGTCAAATACATATGCAGTCGAAAGCCAGACGAGTTGTGGAAACTGCATTCGAACATTTGGATACTTCTCAATTCAAATGAATAATAAATCATATTTTAAGACATTCATGGACTTTATATATAAATCCCCAAGAAAATGGATTAGAAAACAGGCTAAATATCAACATTAAGTTTTTGATGATTGAAATGACAATAAACGCTTTGTTAATAGTCTAACTACCAATAATATCGCTCTTGAAACACTATCTCATTTTTTTTAAAGGAAAACCTTTTTATTAGGGAAGATTTTCAAACGAATCTGGTCTAAATTTGTATTTCTATAAATATTTCAATATTTAATGTATTGAGGATTGCACTAATTCTTCGGCCCAAATTAAAAAAGGACAGATCTGTCCGATAAAACCAAAACCGCAACACTGATTACAGAGCAAAGCCCTTTATATATGGAGCTATTTTATGTAGTGGTCTGATGATTTTGATTTTGTGAGAGATAACAAAAATTATATTCACACGAAAAAAAATCTTTCAAGCAATTGTTTCTATTATATTCTATATATATATATATATATATATATATATATATAATGATATAATGATCCAATCCGTCCGGAAAATCATAAAAGTTTCAATGCTTCTTCTCTGTCAATTCATGTTGTTTCAGTTAAAAGTATTAAATTATCCCTGCTATTATCCATTTTTTTTACATCGGCTTAACTAGCAAAATTACACCGAACCACCCTTAATGCAAAACTGGCTTGTCAAACTACCTGATTCGCTTAGTGACTTTCATGTTTTTGCAACATGCATGGAGAAGTACTTTTGGGGTAGCAGCCAGGTTCGATTGGGTTGCGTCTGCACTTTTTACACATTTTTGCATTGCTTGTAATGCATTTTTATAACCATCATTTTGTTGTATGGGTCGGTTACCGGTGTAAATTGTGTATATTTTATATTTTGTCTACACACATACATACACAAACACATATACATATACACACATACACACGCACACATACACATATATGTACATGGTACATGGGTGGTGCAACAAATGTGTCTTTGTTTTGTGTTTATATGTACATCAATTTATCACCGTTCAAATCACTACATTTTATGAGTCATAAATACGTCGCTTAATAAGCATACATTTATCTAAAAATAACAGTTACTAGTTACTGCGATCCGTGAACACGCTGTATCAAGGAACTATTTAGTTTTCTTATTTTTTCTTTTATCAGTATTTTATCATCAACAATGACCAAAAACAACATAAATACATGCAATTTTATGTATGGGGCCAAATGTATTCGTACACACACACACATGCATACATACGCATATATATATGTATTTATATATATAGATGTATATATATATATACAAGATATTTGTGTACAGAGACACATATGTGCGTGTGTAAGTATATATTGTGCTTACAATATGTATGTATATAGAGTCTATATGTATTGTGGTAGCAAACCTCAATTTCCTTTCGATAGAAATCCTCGATAGTGGGATCATATTTTTCAATGAAACATCCCGAAACAAATTGAACAGTTAGGGCCGATTTACCAACGCCACCAGAACCAAGTACAACCACTTTAAATTCGCGCATGTTTAAAGCACTTGTTTATGATGTACACCGATTATTGTTCCAAAATAAAAATTAGTATAAAAAGTGTTTACTGAGACGACGAATGAATCATGTGTATGGGCATTGTGCACAAATTGAATTATTTTACAAACGACAATAGACGCGGTCTGCTTAAATGTATTATGAATTATATTTAATTATTTATTATAATTTTGATTGATAGGCATATTTTTTCTTTATATTATTAACTTCGAACACTTGCATTCGGGGAAAACGAGCAATGTACAGACTAGAGATGTGCGATTATTCATTTTCATAAACTGCTACTCGTCACTTCTATTCACATGCAGGTAACTGTTAAAGTCACAATCACACAAATGCAACGCACAGAGTTCATTTGATGTTACCATGACCGCTTGAAAACGAAACGCAAGTTATCGGCTTAATAATTATTTAGTCTTCACATATGTGACGTTACTTTCCGAACCCCAATAAATTGGCCCGCATCTAAACATGACACTACTTTAGCTCTGTCTTCACTTAAACAATGCCATTTTAGTCATGGTGTTAATAATTAATTATAATTACTATGCATATTAATTATATTATTTACCAATTTTAATTAGGAAGCATCGAGCAATCAGGAAGTCAAATCACCACCACATTCACCACCGGTCGAAAAAACCCTCCCAGCTGTCAGATAGTCACCATGTAGACAACATCACAACATAAGCTAGCCTTATTAGGAAACAAATGTTTTTTGAAATTCCCCAGAACATTGTCAAAATTGAAAAGACTTTTCATTAATTTTTTGGCACAAAGATTATAACTGCACTAAAAAAATTTGCAGAAAAAACTTTGGGATCCCCTGAAAACTAAACCATTTTTGAAAATCAATGCCTTTTTAGTAACGTTTTCGCCGCACTTTTCGATCGTGGTTTGACTACTTGATCAATACGTCTTTAAAATTTGATTATGGGCTATTAACACAGTGTGGTTTTAAGCAAAACGCAAACTATTAGTTGGCTATACAATATGTGTGTGGATAATAAATTAAGTTTAGTTAAATAGTAATAATATAAATAAAACAGATGGTAACAATACGCATGCTTAGAAAAAAGAGTTTGTCAAAGCCAGTCAAGTAATCAAGAATGCATTCCAACGCTGCGCTATTCTTCAAAATCGAACCATTAAAAGACATTTTAATGCAGTTAGGGGTTTTATTTAATGAATAATGTTTGGTTTTGAGCTTTTACTTACCTGCACGATAGATGAGCAACTCTCTTGCCAGAAACACTTTTCATTTATTATACAAGTTGTGTAACAAGACCTAGAAAATGGTATTAAATAAATATGGCTTTGATTGTCGGGCTTTGATATATTGGAATTTAAATGCTTTAGGTTTGTATTTCTTAATTTTTTGGCCCATATTTCACGAATAAATAAATACCGCCAGAATAAGTAAATAATATCAGTAAAACCCTAAAAAAAATATTTCGTGAAATTAAATTAAATGATTAAATTAAATTACCAATGTAATTTAGTATTAAATAATTATGTAAGAAACAGAAATTATCACAATTATCATGGTTCATGATTTCAAATTGTGTTCCATTTTCTTGTTCCAAAAACGATGCATATGATATCGATATAACCGGAAACTGATTGTTGTGTGACAAACATGTTTACCGACTCTTTTTCTTTGCGGCACTTCGGTCGACGGTACGTCTAATTGTGTGTTGACCAAAAATCTAAAGAATTAACAATAATCTTTATATTTTAGTTGCTGAAAACACTCAAGATGCCACCCAAATTTGACCCTACCGAAGTTAAAAATGGTAGGTTTTTAAATTCATATCAAAATAAATATGTGTTAAACTTGAAATATTTTATTTTATTTGTAGTTTACCTGCGTTGCGTAGGAGGCGAGGTTGGCGCCACTTCCTCGTTGGCTCCCAAAATCGGTCCCCTTGGCTTGGTTAGTACTCGCGACTTGTATTGGTTTAATTCAAAAGCTAATCGTGATTGTAGTCTCCTAAAAAAGTAGGTGACGATATTGCCAAAGCCACCTCCGACTGGAAGGGTCTGAAGATCACCGTTTGCCTGACCATCCAAAACAGACAGGCAACCATTTCTGTGGTCCCATCGGCAGCCTCCCTGATCATCAGGGCCCTGAAGGAACCTCCACGTGACAGGAAGAAGCAGAAGAACAGTAAGTTCACTTAACTCCTCGGAGTGCTGTGATTTTAAACAAGCAAACAATAACACTGCTAGCAGAGAGGATATACAGATTCATAAAACGGGCTGCATCGCTTAGTGACAGATGTGTTCAGAATAAGCCGGTTCGACATTATTTATCAAACTACATATCGTAGAATCAAGAACTAAGAACTACTGAACTCTTTCGATTTCCATTATTTATGTGCAAAGACCGCTAATTAACCAACTTGCCTATTTATTTCAAAGCTGTCTACTTGTGCCAAATATTCCAAATCGGCTTAAGCACCTTAATTAATTTTTCCATGTTCGGATACAGTTCGTTAACACAAAGAAAAATGCTTAAAAAGTAAAAACTTATAAAAAATATTTAATATTAAATTTATTAAAAAATAAATTTAAGATTTCTAATGTCATAAATATCAATTCTTTGTCTATCAGTGAATCCGAGTGTTGAGTTCATGTATCCAAGTGACTTGTTGAGAGTTTATATTATAATTCAAAAATATCTTCAATGAAATTAAAAACAAAATAAGGTATTGAGTTTAAATTTAAAACAACGAAATATTTATAAGATTTCAAATGTGATAGATTATGTGAATATTTAATCGGTGAATGCGAGTGTAGAGTAATTTAGCCAAATGATTTGTTTAAAGTTTACTGATTTCTTATAATAATATCATATTTTGGGTGTTGTATCTTTCAGTCAAGCACAGTGGAAATATCTCGTTCGATGATATTTTGGCCATCGCACGTACAATGAGGCCGAGGTCAATGGCCCGTGAGCTGAAAGGTACCTGCAAGGAAGTGCTTGGCACAGCCCAGAGTGTTGGATGCACCGTTGATGGCAAACATCCTCATGATGTTATCGACGACCTTAACAATGGGTCCATGGAATGCCCTGCAGAATAATTGTAGATTCTGTTGAAGAAATAATTAATAAAACTGGTTTTACAATCAACAATGTGAAACGTTAAATATAATTTTTTTTAAAACCAAAAGCATTCCAAATTTAATTATACGTGTGTATAATGAAAGTGAGTATTGAGTTTGTATAAATGGAGTAAAGTAACATAAACTGCATGCTTTGTATTAATGCCAGGTTTACTTTTGAAAATCGTTTGGCTAGGATATTTTTTCGCAGGCTTTGCAAACGTTGAATGTAAAATACTAAAGGGCAATTGATAGTAGGCATTCTATGTGTTAACATGCATTTTGGCCAAGAGCCTGGTTTTAAAATCTAAATTAAGACAAACGATAAACATGCAACATTTTTTGAACGTCTAAAACAATTACGAATGATTTTCTGAAATTAATTTGTCTTTCAACACTGGTCGATGGACATGACGGCAGATGGCAGTGTTTCCATACAATTTGTTCTATAATATGTTACAAAGTGTGATAAAGGTGCTAACTTGTCAGGGAAGCGCACAGACCGAATGTCAAAGAAATATCGGAAAGAAAAGAAACATCGAGTAAAAATCGATAGACCCATGTTTCAAAGTTGTCGTACATCACTAATACCGACTCTCTTTCCGGTGCGGCCTTTGACAGCGGTTGACGAAATGGTTGGTGATTTAATCGACAATGTTTAAAGAAATCTTTTTATTATAAATAAAGTATTCAATTAATTTATTTGTAAAATTATCTGATTTTTTAGGCGGCACATAAATCGTTCCGAATCAAGCAGAAGCTAGCTAAAAAGCTGAAGCAAAACAGATCAGTTCCCCAATGGGTTCGCTTGCGCACAGGAAATACCATAAGGTATGTTTCCATCATCTGTTTGTTTATCTATGTAGATGATGTGTTCAATATTGGACTAATGTGTAGTTTAGTGACTTAAGAAAAGAAAAATCATTTTATTCAGTGATAGAATAATGTCGCGTCAAGCACTTTATTGTATTTTTGCGTTATTTTGAACGTAAAAACTGCACTGAAAGTGGTTGCCCGCCTTTTCTCCCTAAACTGTGTCTGTAATATGGCTTATAGTATTTATTATTGGGACCTATAAATTGAAATAATTTACTGAAATGTGATAATCTAACTTTTTCAGGTACAACGCTAAGCGTCGTCATTGGAGGCGCACCAAGTTGAAGCTGTAAATATGTGGATCAAATCAATTGATAGATTTCCAGAATAACAAATAAATTCAATCTTGAAGTACAGCAAATAAGAATATTTCTTTTAATTCGGGGAGCGACTGTAAATTGATTAATGCTGCATATCAGATATTATTTTTTGGCAAGCTTAAGGTGCAGTTTGAATAAGTTTCGATGAATATTCCAACATCTTGATCATTTGTGTTGCTCAATCAATATTCAGTTGCAATCTATGTCCCATAAGAAATACATGAATTGTAATTCAAGGTAAGATGCGATTCAGTAAGAAGAAGATAACATGTTTAGTGTATAAAGCACTTTCAGTTTGCAGATATCGCTATAATAATTTGGGTTTATTTTTAAAATTATATATATAAAAAAAATTGCAAGTATTTCTGATAGGAATGAACATAATTTCATTGTAACAAATCAGCTGCTACTGCTGTTAAAATAAATGAAGCTCCAGCTGGAAGTGCTACTATCGTTATAGTACCGGTATAGATTGGTATTCTAACAATATTTAGTTCGCATCACTTTTATCGATAAATTGTAAGTTTCTTTGATGCGTCTGACTTTGTGTATCTCTATTGCAGCCAATGGCTCAATTATATTTCTGCTACTTTAGCCCGCACCGATTATTTGGGTAATTTTAGCAATATATTTCGTAATAATTATTGATAGATACACAATATTTTAATTAACTCGTGACTTGTTCACATTGAAATTTTTATCGATGTTGGAATCGTAGTGCCTGGAACTAGTGACATTTAAATATCGACCATCTCTATTGACTACCCAGCACTTGATTAATCTAAGGTGATTCAAATACTTGTTTGTGGTGCAAATAAATTGTAATTTTAATGATGTTGATTGGTATTTAACACAGATTGATTAACATATTTGCAGATTACTGAAGGGTTTCCATGCATTGAGCAGTGTGCCAGTGTTCATATTAGCAGTGCTTTTTATTGTGGTTCGCGTATTGATTTTAGACACAATTCACACATCAAATATATCTTTGACATACCCAACATATATATGAGGAACCCACGGTAAAAACAATGCACACTCAAGGACAGGGTCAACAGACGCAGCAGCACTCTTCGCCACATTCCCTACTGCAGCAACAAAATCATCTACCCAACAACAACAATGCAGTTGGAAAGCCCAACGATCACCCACCACTCGCATCTGTCGGTAAGAGGAATGAATGATTACAAAGTGTTATATACACCTACACATTACATATGTATGCATATTAGCATTAGCACACGTGAATCGCACGCACGTAATCGACTATACAAGAGAACAATAATGGAAAATTCCTTTAAAATACAATATATGTACATACAATACATATATTCATGCGTGTATGTTTGCGTGTGTGTGTGTAGTGGTCCATGTGTGTATGCATGTATATTGCCAACTGCATTTGTATAAGTGTAAACATACACACACACACAAATGAGTAACTGTATGTGTCGGTCACTGGAAAATAACTGCACTCGTATAATATTTGGGTAAAATTCTGTTTTTAGCGGCTTTTGCCAAAAAACACATTATGAAAAAATCGAATGCGATTTATTTTGGATGGCAGGAAGTTAAATAAGCAGAAAGTACATGGGTGTTGCACTTTGATAAGATAAAAATAAGTTCTGCGCAACATAGTTGCATGGCGATAAGGCAACGATTATTTTGCTGTTTATTGCTGCAAAATTTTAAATAATCTTCATTTATTATTTGCAGAAACAAATTTGTTTATATTTGGATAAAATTACGCACAAATAAATGACTCTGTTCATTTTTATATCTAGTGATGTTCGGATGTCAAAATAGATATTTTTATTAGTAATTGTGATTTTGTAATTTCTAAAAATGTTTTTTAATATCTGAAGGATTATTGGAGTTGGCGCATCGGGAATACCAAGCTGTAGACTATGAGAACGCAGAGAAGCATTGTATGCAATTATGGCGGCAGGATAGCACCAATACAGGAGTTCTATTGCTGCTGTCCTCGATTCACTTTCAATGCAGACGGCTGGATAAATCGGCGCAATTCTCAACACTGGCCATCAAACAAAACCCAGTGCTTGCAGAAGCTTACAGGTGAGATTTTAAACAAATATATTCCTTTTAGTACCCTTGCACAGTGCAGTACAATTTTGTCGTTAAGTTTGTGTCTGCGACCCGATAAAATATAGGTAATTTAGACGAACAGAGATCGGCACACTTTGTGTAGAAACAATCAGTCGAAAGATGAGTTGCAAGTTGTGGAATTGAGATAGGCGTTGACAAACATGTCGCAGCGGCTTCTACAACACAGCTGCACAAATATTTTTTATAAGGGTTCAAAACAAGACGAGGAACTGTTGACCTTCGGTGTACAAGGGTATGTAATCTTCGGTTAGTCTAACATAGTCGTTCTTATTGGTTTTTAATAATAGGTTTGATTGCATTTTACAATTTCCTATGAGATTATTATTATTTATTAATATCCCGCATTGCAGCAACCTGGGAAATGTTTACAAGGAACGAGGACTCTTGCAAGAGGCCTTAGACAACTATCGCAGAGCTGTACGCTTGAAGCCTGATTTTATCGATGGATATATAAATTTGGCTGCTGCATTAGTAGCTGCACGTGATATGGAGTCTGCCGTTCAAGCTTATATAACCGCATTGCAATATAATCCTGTAAGTAGACCACTTAAAATACTGCACAAATTGGAAATAATTATTGAATTCTCCTATTATTATTAGGACTTGTACTGCGTGCGCAGCGATTTGGGTAACCTGCTGAAGGCTTTAGGTCGCTTGGAGGAAGCCAAAGTAATTAATCTCTTATATATTTTATCCAATGTTCTGAAGGATTAACAGATTAGAATTGTTGTTATTTCTCCTCAATGATAATTGTAGGCCTGTTATTTGAAGGCGATTGAAACCTGTCCAGGATTTGCAGTGGCATGGAGCAATTTGGGCTGTGTTTTCAATGCACAAGGAGAGATTTGGCTGGCAATTCATCACTTTGAAAAAGCCGTCACACTTGATCCCAATTTCTTGGACGCGTACATCAACTTGGGCAATGTGCTTAAGGAAGCCAGAATATTTGACAGGTTAGTTAGCATTGATTACTAATTTTAAAGTTTATTTATCAAAATTTCTAAAAACTCAGTGCTTAAATTTTTATTTATTTATTTTTTTTTGTTAATTGGGGTGGGAATTAATTTCACGTCAATTACACATATGTTATTGATGATATTAAAGGGTATGAAGAAATGTCATATACCTTTAAAAATGTGTCCGAGAGTCGCCATCTTGTTGTTGGTCATAGAATGAAGGATGAAGATTAGGGCAGAATGCAAAACATGAAGCAGTTCAGCCTCATTTCATTTGCTCTCCTTCTGTTACACATACAGGCATCTATGTATGTTTGTATATATGCATGTATTTATATGTAAAGGTATCGCATCAGGTGTTGTAAAGTAGATGCATATTGTTCTTTTTGTTTCTTTAGCACACCCGCCAGCAGGCTTTTTTGGCTGTTCAAAACTTGGCAACACTGTGTCATTAAACAAATTGATTTTGCTGTTTTGAGGCAGATAGCCTTGGGGCAACCCTCGTATATTCTAAAAATATCTATGCACATGGAAGTCAAAAAATTCAGTTTCTTGTTTTGATTCTGAAATTTCACTTGTGGCCGCAGAACATATACATATATGCATGTAGATAAATATGTATATCCAGAAAAATCACTTTGGCGCATGGAAAATGACCTTGAAAATTTGATTTAGTTAATGTTATGTAAAGCAAAAGATCTACGAATATTTGATAACTGTTCTCCCTTTTTTTTGCTAGGATATTAATTAAAAGTTGTTGGCTCACGTCTTCGGTTTATCTTCTTTGTTAAATTGTTTAAAGACAGACGCACACACACACTATGAGTAAGCAAAATAAAAGAAAAACAATTTTACTTCATGGCAAAGTATACAAAATAAAGTATAAGAATTCAAGTGCTCGACCAGCAGCTGCCCTGTTGCCAAGTGTTCCGTGGTAAGAATATTATACAGAGATTTGTATTCACACATTTCCTTTTTTCGAAGTAGTCCCCCAATATTTTCCTATATTGTCTAAATCTTCTAACTTTGACTGTATTGATGTCATACATTTTGTGACTGCCTTGAACTTCAATGTAGATCCAACCTGCTCGTTCTGTTTGTTACAGGGTACCAAAATAATTTCATGAAAATTTGCTTTTAAACAAAATTATGCACACCACATACGGTGCGTGTAGGCAGTTCACTCAAGTCATGTTGTTTTTTAATTATTATGAGTTTTTTCGGAAATAAAATCGCCGCAAATTAATTTATATATCCACAACGATATTGGGCAGACCATTAAACTGAGTTTTGCTGATGCTTTCATGACCACTGCTGACAAAATTATTTCAAATGGATTTGCACTTTTAATAAATACGTATCGTATTTTGTTATGTTAACTGCTTCAAATGCAAGTCCGGTGCTGTAATTATAATAATGGACTGTCAATGCATAGTTATTTATACAATTGTTCGTATTCGAGTAGACCAAGATAAGGCGCCCGAATACACAAAGCAATATGGTAATAATTATGTAAATCGCTATATGAATATATTGCGACTTTGCTGGAAAAGGTAAATAAACAATATGCTATTAAAAATGACAACTAAATGTTGACTGGTCGACAGTTTAAAGACAAATCCTGTTTCATGATTTAAGATCAATGATTAACAGCGATGCCAAGCATACGCAATTCATTGGAGCGGTTTATCTCTATATCACACATAGGGTAGCCGGATCGGAACTGAAAACATGATATTTTGACCTATCAAAAATATTAAGTGCACCCAGAAGATCAAAAATCGAATAGTTGGACTATATGCCTCGTCGACAATGTGTTCATAAATATAATTTAATTTGGATAATTTAAAATTATCTCAAAGCTGTCCTTATCGAAAAATGGTTTAAAATTCCTTCGGCAACATCAACAAACTTTGATGACAACATTTGCTAATACGGTAAAAACGGTTAATCTTCATTAAAATATGTAACATGTTTAATTTTGTTAAAATCCTTATTTTCTGGCCAAATAAGCTGTGGCATAAAATAAGTGAAAATCCTTTAATATTCCTTTTTTGTTCAATTAATATGCTTAATCAAAAATTATTGATCAGAAAAGGTGTAACTATATAAATATGTAAATATTATTATTATTATTATTATTATAATTATGAGTATAAATACTGCTTTTATGCTTCACATTGCTGACCTGTAGATATTTATGAATATTTTGTATCTTATTTCAGAGCTGTAGCTGCCTATTTGCGGGCATTGAATCTATCGCCCAATAATGCTGTTGTCCATGGAAATCTTGCGTGCGTTTACTATGAGCAAGGACTCATTGATTTGGCCATTGACACATACAGGCGGGCAATTGAATTACAGCCGAACTTCCCCGACGCATATTGCAATCTGGCAAATGCCCTCAAGGAAAAGGGACAGGTAATGTTTATTTGTAAAATTTCAGTCCGGCAGAGTGATTGAATTCAGTTGTGTGCATTTGCAGGTGAAGGAAGCCGAAGATTGCTATAATACGGCACTGCGATTGTGCTCAAATCATGCCGACTCTCTTAACAATTTAGCAAATATAAAACGAGAACAGGGATTCATCGAGGAGGCCACGCGACTCTACTTGAAAGCCCTCGAAGTCTTTCCAGATTTTGCTGCTGCCCATTCAAATTTGGCCTCTGTGCTCCAGCAACAGGGCAAACTGAAAGAAGCTCTAATGCATTATAAGGAGGCAATCCGGATTCAGCCAACATTCGCTGACGCCTATTCGAATATGGGCAACACTCTGAAGGAATTGCAGGATGTCAGTGGCGCCCTACAATGTTATACACGGGCGATTCAAATTAATCCAGCATTTGCCGATGCCCATAGCAATTTGGCGAGCATACATAAGGACTCGGGGAATATACCCGAAGCGATTCTGTCTTATCGTACAGCCCTCAAGCTGAAACCTGACTTTCCCGATGCGTACTGCAATTTGGCCCATTGCCTACAGATCGTTTGCGATTGGACTGATTACGATGTGCGCATGAAAAAATTGGTTAGCATCGTTGCCGAGCAGCTGGAAAAGAATCGTTTGCCATCGGTGCATCCACATCACTCAATGCTCTATCCATTGACGCACGAGTACCGCAGGGCCATTGCCGCGAGGCATGCGAATTTGTGTCTGGAGAAGGTGCACGTTCTGCACAAGCAGGCGTTCAGTTTCCAACGGGAACTGGCTAAGGACGGACGATTACGCATTGGATATTTGAGCTCCGATTTCGGGAATCATCCTACCTCACATCTAATGCAGTCGATACCCGGCTTACACGATCGCCTAAAGGTCGAGATATTCTGTTATGCCCTCAGTCCGGATGATGGGACGGCTTTCCGTCAGAAGATCAGCCGTGAAGCTGAGCATTTTGTGGATCTCTCTTTGATCCCATGCAATGGCAAAGCAGCCGATCAGATTTACAATGATGGCATACACATTTTAGTTAATATGAATGGATATACTAAGGGAGCAAGAAATGAAATATTTGCCCTACGACCGGCTCCGATTCAGGTGATGTGGCTGGGCTATCCGGGCACGAGCGGCGCAAGTTTCATGGATTATATTATCACTGATGCCGTCACGAGTCCCATGGAATTGGCCTATCAGTACAGCGAGAAGCTATCTTATATGCCTTACACATATTTCATTGGTGATCACAAGCAGATGTTTCCGCATCTCAAAGAGCGCCTAATTCTGTGCGACAAACAGCAATCCTCAGTGGTGGATAATGTTGCAGTCATAAATGCCACAGACTTATCACCATTGGTAGAGAGCACCGATGTGAAAGAGATCAAGGAGGTCATCAATGCAAATAAGCCGGTGGAGATTACACACAAAGTGGCCGAGTTGCCAAGTACCACACAGATTGCGTCCATGATTGCCACGGGACAGGTGCAGACATCCCTGAATGGAGTCGTCGTCCAAAATGGACTTGCAACAACACAGACAAATAATAAGGCAGCAACGGGCGAAGAAGTGCCCCAAAATATTGTTATAACCACACGTCGTCAATACATGTTACCTGATGACGCCATCGTTTACTGCAACTTTAATCAGCTCTATAAAATCGATCCCCAAACTCTACAATCCTGGGTAGTCATTTTAAAAAATGTACCCAAATCCGTTTTGTGGCTTTTACGTTTTCCAGCGGTTGGCGAGCAAAACATCAAAAAATCTGTCAGCGATCTGGGTGAGTATTCAAAGAAGGCAGAAGGCAAGAAGGTTCCTTTGAAACCAAAATATATTTTTAAGTTTCATCAAGATGGAGAGAGATCAAGAATATAGATATACTTTATGAGGTCGGAAACGTATTTTTCAATGTGTTACCGAACTTATAATCTCCTTTGCAAGGCATGATCATAATTCCCTCCCAATTGCTGGTGTCACAGCGCTAATTTGTGCTGTCTGCTTAGTGATTTCAGCCATAATTTTGTTAAAACTGAAACCATTTTCAAAAGCAATCTTATATATATGTTTTGTATATTAGCCAATTAATAATTATATTTCATCGTTCTTATAAAATACTTTTGTAATTTTTGTAGGCATTTCGGCGGATAGAATAATATTTTCGAACGTAGCTGCAAAGGAAGAACACGTGCGTCGTGGCCAATTGGCAGATATTTGTCTGGACACTCCACTGTGTAATGGTCACACGACATCAATGGACGTCTTATGGACGGGAACTCCTGTTGTTACCCTGCCCGGAGAAACATTAGCTTCCAGGTAAATATTATAATTAGGTAGTCATCAAATTGTATAAAAATTATAATCAATTTCAATTGGATTTTCAGGGTTGCTGCATCACAATTAGCCACACTCGGATGTCCGGAGTTGATAGCACACAGCAGAGAGTCATATCAGGAAATTGCTATTCGGCTGGGCACAGAGCGGGAATACTTAAAAGCCTTGAGGGCCAAGGTGTGGAAAGCACGCGTCGATAGTCCATTGTTTGATTGTTCACAATATGCCAAAGGCTTAGAGAACCTGTTCTTGCGGATGTGGGAGAGATTCCATAGGAGCGAGGAACCCGATCACATTTCGGCAGAATAGTTCGAAAAAAAAGACTAAGAGAGCTCTGTAGTGCACCGACTAGAGAGAAGGAGGAACAGGAGGCGGGGGATAATGTATTTTATTTAGTTTGATTTTTCTTTGACATATACATATATAAATATATATGCATGTTTCTTAAATACCTAAATAAATAGTTCTGTATAAGAAACAAGTGAAGTTTAACTATTTATGTATTTACTTATTTTCGACCGATTATTGAACATGCTTTCATAACCAATTTGACCTATTAAAATAAGACGTTACCTTGTTTAAGAATTACAAAAAATAAAGTCGCTTGATATTGAAAACAGCATGTAAACTTTATGAAACATACAACAAAATATAATGATCTTTATGTCGTTAAAATTGTAATTTTTCAATACATCTATGACGGGACTAAGCTGTTATTTTCAATTTCAAATTAATATTTCTCTCGCGTGTTCGCTCAAAGCAGTAGCAGTTTAAATTATTTATTTTTTTTTTTTAACTAATATTGACAGTTGATCGATTCCTATGAATTTCCCTTAGACAATTGCTTGCATTTAGATATTATATTTTTAGTTTGACTTGTGAAAATGCTTACCAAGTGGAAATATATAGAAACAGTGCGTGGCTGTTACGCAATAAAAGTTTGACAAAACCGCAAAACAAAAACAAAACATTTCCTTATTTAATGGTCTAGACATGCTTATCGATATATACATCATACAAAAACTGAATTTATGCATTGTTCATAGAAAACGTTACTTTTCTAAAAAAAAAAATCAAATGCTTAAGGGACTTGACTTTGTTATTTTGATTAAGTTAAAAATAAAACAGAGATTATGAGTACAACAGGATGTGTTGCGGCAAGAAAAAAAACAATTATATTAGATGGAAAATTCTATGAGTTTATCGATTGGTTGGGGTTCGAATTAAATAGCAAAAGCACTTCTTTGCAAATTAAAAATTGGATATCAGCTCCCATCTTATGGAGCAAGTACAATACATTGTATCAAAACTATAATAAACCAAAATATTTATGGTAACATTTTGGATTTTATGATGCTACTAAGCTCTGAACTTAAGTGTGTCTTCCAGCAATAATGCATAGGAATGGTTTGATAAAATCGGTAAGCATTTTGGAGTGCATCCCAATTGAAAACCTCAATTTAGAAAGTCATGCGGGAGTTCTGGACCAAAGTTTATCTGAATTTATGACAGGATTTGGTGGATTTACATTTTAAAAGTGATACGATGTCAAGCAAATACATAAATAGCGTCTGCTGTTGCAATAATTTTAAATTAATACGGCACATTTATATGAATGTATATTTATTTAGCAACAGGTAAAAAATTGTGTATCCAAAAACATTGTTTACAAGATTTTAAAGACATATTATAATAAAAAATTTCTTGTTCCCCAAAAAGCCAAAAGTTATTCCAATGTTTACTTGTTCGAAATAATTTTGTCAACAAAAATAATTTAGGAGAATTAGATACAATAGCTCTTCGTATATAATTACAATTTTCATTTTTAAATTACATTTTATATTTAAATTACAAATATGTTTATTTTTTCAATTCTCAGATATATTTCTATGTTTTATGTTGTAATCTTAAATAATTATTGTTGAATTGTTCAATAATATTTATGCTTAAGTGCCATACACTAATAGTAAATGAACTTCAACTGGAAGCAAAAAAGTTAATAACCATGCTGTACGACCAATGTTTGCATTACTTTGCGAATTTGATTATTTGTATTGAGGCAAGACCTGATGCCAAGCGAGAAGGCAACACATAAGATTTCGACCGCGTGCTCCTGCAACAAAATGCACATCTCAAGCAGATTATCAATGGCCGTTGCTGCCACAGACGAGTTCTCATCCCTTAGGCATTGAATGTAGGCGTTTAGAGTACACTGATTAATGTCCGAATTGCCTGGATTGTGCTTTAGGTGTCGTATTAATATGATAAAGGCAATGGATCTGATCTGTGCGCTGGGTGAGAATATCAAATCCAAGAGTCGCTCAAATAACTCATTTATAAATACAAATCGCTTGGATGTTAAACATTCCATTTCCTGCAGCGGCCCCAAAATCACATCCTCAATATTCGACTGCTTAATGATCTTGATCAAGTCCAGAAAATGTGGAGAGACATCTGTTAAATTTGCCTTGCCCGCCGTACCCAAATTCAAAACCGAAAACGATCCCCGTCCAACGACATCTTGAACATTTAGATTCCCATCCAAGGGCTCTATATCGCTAACGACAGCTTTATTGGTGGCTGGCTTTGAATCCGACGAATGCCCATCGAGTTCATATTCCAATTTAACTTCTTCATCATCGAGCTCCGACAAAGTATTCGATTTGTGCTGCAGCAAGGCAACAGCTTGAACCAAGGCTTGCAGCTTGCCAATTGAGGTGTATTTAACAGCCAGTTCCGTCAATATGCCGACATATTGCTCGATGAATAATAATGCACTCGAAGGATTGCAATTGATATAGGACTGCAGGACCTGCACAAACTTGACAAGCATCTGACAGGCCTCCTTAACCGAACTGTGATGCTTGAAGAATGTGAAGTAGCACGATAGCGTCGATTGAATCTCATTTTTGTAGGCATCATCGAAGATCGTGGGCTGCAGTAGTTCCAAAGTTCTCAGGATTTGCACGAATCGATGGAAATGATGATCCTCTCGCAAGGCTTTCATACTATTCTGGGCTCGTCCCTGCATCGCAGATGATAATACGCCCAAGTGGCGCAAGAAGAGCAAGGGATGCGATGCAGCCAGCTTGCGCAAGAGGAGTTCTGTGTCCGCTGACAGTGTTTCGAAATCCTTTTTGGCCACAAGACTGCCCAGGCAGGTGATCAAATTGTTCGATATTTTATCGGCCTGGCAGCCCTTAAGACTTTGCAGCTTACACGTTTGACCATTTAGCTTACAATACTTGAGGAATTTAATTCGTGGATACATTATATAAAGCTGTTGCAATACCTGATCCTTTAAGCTATCGGCAATCGTACTCTTCTCCACATACTCCACAACTTTGACCATTAAGCCCTTTCGCTTTTCGGTCAGTTTGAACAATAGATTCATGCGGAAGCATAGCTTGAAATCATAGCTGGCATTGTTATCAGATTTCAGCTCTTCAATTCCTTCGGATAGGACAAAGTGCATGAAGGGCTCCAACTCAGTGGGCTCCAGTTTGAAAAACGAATATGGTTGCACATTTTTGGACATGTATTTATCCCGACCCTTCCACAGATTTGGATTTGTTGTTAGGGCCTCAAAATAGTTGAGCACCGTACTGTAGTCGTAGTCATGTTTATATTCCTTGAATAAACATTCGGCAATTCCCTCGATTGTATTCCAATTGGTTTGATGATTTATTAGCGACAATAGATAAAATCGAAATTCACTGCACGATTTTGAAAATAGAAAGCTTTCCTTTAAAAGTTTTGTGTGCACTATTTCAGGATCGGCCTCCGCAAGCCAATCAATAAATAGACCATTATGGAAAATTTTTGAATAATTGTTTTGTTCGAGTGTTGTTGTTGTTGCGATTATTGTTGTTGTGGTTGCTTCCTTTTCGAAACCTCGGATCATTTCCCGAACAACTTTCCTTGTCTCAAGCATAGCATTTTGAACTTTTAGTTTTTGAAAGTGCAGCTGATTGGAGCCCTTCACCATAAACAATAAGCTAGCCAAAAACAATTCGGTTTTAAAATCACTCTTTAAAGCTGAATGCAATTGCTTTGAAAGTCGAACATTTTTTTTCAGCGTTTTCTCGATGCTGTGGTAGGATTCATTTGGCAGTTTAACACTGAAAAACGCTCGCAGTAAAGTTGCAGCGGCCCGATTTACACAAATGCCATTATTCCCATATTTTTTCTCATGTGCAAACTCGAATGAAGAATGAGCCACAACTTCGCATATGGATGCTACAAAATCGGTGCTTCTTTTGCCTGGTTTGACAACAAGATCCAACAGATTGTGGATTAACTTGCGATATTCATTGGAGGTGTTTACATCTTGATTTGGTGTTTTGAGCAGCATGGATATTGTTTCTTTCGAGGGACTTTTATTAGTCGTATTGGGCACGGATTCGGGATCATAGAGGACGATATGCAGATTCTCTTGGATTTGTGTATTAATCTTTGGTAGATCGGGTACGGTTTGTGAATGGGAATGGAGATCCAGGGCTTGAACTGTGTAGTGACCATTTTTAGCTCCACGTGCCTGTTGGATCTCAATCAATTGTGCCAAATATGCTTTGTTGAGAATAGCATTTTTAACTAGATCAAATTGTTCCAATACGGCCGTATCCAGCATGGCCAGTAATTTGGACATTGAGTTTACGGGCGTTCCAAAATTCTGCACAAAGAGCACAATTTGATCGGGAGTTAAATCATTGAGAGCTGCTTCGATTAAGCGATCCACCGAGGAACGAATCATTTTGAGTTTCAGCCAGTCGGGCAACAGTTGAATCTGTTCCTGGGGCATTGTGGGCAGAAATGCGACGGGCGCCGGTCGTCCCGGTGGAAACCAGTAATCGAGGATCGGTATCGATTCGGACATCTTTGCATTTGAATATGTGAGCAGTATGATAAACGCATGAATTATGTTTATGTGCAGTGGCAGTTGGACTCCATCATCGAATTGTACCATTAAAAGATCTGGATATTCCGTCCATTCATATGGCTCGTGAAATTCCCGCAGCTTAATTATGTAATTGTTGAACATCACAAATAGACATTTCAATGTCTGAATGCGATTCTCGTCGGGATTCAGATCGTAGTCCTCCTGCGAAATGATAATATGCTGAAACATTGTGCTGCGCTCAACGATCAATTGAGCCATATCGATGACATGATCCAGCATTTCATTAACTGGATCGTTGAGAGTATGCGCAGTAATGAATTGTATATAGGCCATGATGAGTTGCGGACAATTCTCGACTTGGCAGGCAGCGCGCAGCTGAGGGATTATATACATTTTGGCCTCCATGAAGTGGGGAATTTGCTGAATCGATTTCAGTAGCCATTCGTGTTCGTATTTGCCAACGTTTTTGAAAATGATCTTCAGGCCCGATAAGGCCGCAACTCTCGACTGACTGACTGTGGACGATAAACGGCGGAAGATATAGTCCAAGACTTCGCAAACAACATTATAATTATAGCTAGCGTCCGTTATCAGATTTCGAATGAAATTCACTAGCTCCGCATCGCGACTATTCTCCTCATTTATGCTGTTCGCATTAAATAGCAGAAATTCACACAAGCACTGCACGGGCAGATGACTGAAATCGCCCTCGCTATTTTGAACCAAGTCCGATAGCCAAGGCATCGACTGAGTTGTGCCCTGCCTTTGGATTATGTCCAGCAGTAAGTCGGGCTTGCGACAGCGGCAAAACAAATGCCCCAACTTGTATGTTTGATTGAGGAACTTGAGTTGCTCTAAAACTAAGTTGGGTACTTTTCTTGGATTTCCCATTGGGTCCATCAACATCAGCTGGGTAATCAAAATGGCATTCTCCTCAGTGATCACAGCATGCGGTGAAGTCTGCGCAGCCAAATACGTTTCAAATTGCAGAATATGATCGCGCTCAACGGTGATAATCTGAAAATATATGCATGAGTATTGCTCACCAGATAAGATAAATCATATCGTCATATCAAACCTGTAGCTCATCTTTGAGTGATATGCAGTTGTTGAATTGACTCGTTATGCAGATTTCCATTAGCATTTTCATTGTGGGATAATGATCCCAGCAGAAGGCCCCAAACGTTGAGGGATTATGTGCAGATATCATCAGTAATATTAGCCATGCCTTCCAATAGAATGCAATTATTGCCAATTTCGGCGGTTCGTAGTCGGCTGGCAGGCGAATGTTCTCCGGATGATGATACTCCGACATGCTAAACAGAAAGTCAATTATATCAAATTTATTCGCTTGCACTGCCGGATAATCGGTTGCTTTCATGCCCGAAACCCTTTTGATGACCAGCAATAAGATGTCGAATGTGTTGGCAATTGAGAACGGAATATCCTTTGTGATGCCAATCAGTATAATCCTTAGCAGGGTCTCTTCGTGTATGGGAGTTTCGGATATTATTCTTAATATAGCTCCTCTCTCTGGCTCCGATGGCCACTGATCACAGCGGGAATACTGTTCCGGATTATCGAGCAAAAGAAGCTTATGCAAAGCCTGATGATATTCGATGCCTTGTATTTTGAATAGATTTGGAACTGTTTCATACATCCACGAAACAGAGTCCAATTGTATTTGTGACATCTGATTATAAAGCCGTATCAGAGCTTGATTATTTTTCACATCACGATTGGTTTTCAGGGATAAACTTCCCTCGCGCGCTTGTGGCGTTGCAGACAGAAACATGCAGAGACACACAATGTCGACCATTGAATGGAAAATACGCTCCTTGAAATCAAATTGTTCAATTTGTGGATTCAGCTCCTCCCGTTCACTTAAGAAAGTCTTACAAAACTTTAAGAGATTGACATCAAAGCGCAACATTCGCACCAGTTCCCTCAAAAAGACACGCAATGTCCTCAAACAATCATCACGCTGTAGCAGAAATTCCTGATATATTTCAGCTAGATTAACTGCCGATTGGTCCGGTGAAGTTTGAAACATAGTCGCTGTGAAATGAAAGTGAAGAAATATGATTAAAAAGTAGAAATGCGAACCCTGATTCTTAGAAAGAATCCGAGAAGTCGAATCTTGGCCTTTAAAAAAATCAAAATAAAAATAAATACAACTGGACAACAACCTAATCAATCTCCACGAATCAATCAAACATGTTTTCTTAGGGTATTATTACATCTTTAACTGCTCTGTTGTGCTTTGAGGATTCTTTGTCATTTCAAAACCAGCAAATTTCGCTGAGGTTGCTGCTGTATTTAGTTCAATTAGGTGACTTCTTAGTTTACAACGTCCTGTCAGAAGACCGCCAAGTATTCCAAGTCTATTCTTTTCCATGGCTATTAGTATAATAAAATGGTATAAACATATTACAAAGTTCGGGCCTTACCAAGCATTCCCATGTTATTTGGATTCCTTGTGTTCGACAACTCATTTTGTACAACTAGCTTCATAATTGTGCCCAAAATGTCGGGCTGCAGATGTATCATTTCCTTGAGACACGACATATAGTGATTGATCAGGGGTTTGGTCTTCAAACGCATTTTGACCAGCACTTGGAGGACTTCGTTGTCCTGTGTGTTTTTGCCCTTTATATTAAAACATATATACGACAACAGTTGCTGGGCGAACTTAACAAGTTTGCCATTATGTATCCACAGCTCCAGGCGAGAGATGCTCAAGCAGCGGACCTCACCAATTCCTGCGCTGCTACACAGGAATTTGAGAAAGTTTCTCGTATAGTTATCCTGTTGCTGGCGTTTATTTAGTTGATCGCGAATAGCTTCGCTAACTAATTTATGAACCATATTATCGGGAAACCTTCGCTTGACAGCACAGATTGCATCTGCCGCTTGATCCAGTTCCCAGTTTAAGAAGGGACTTGCATCCAGGCTCTGTGTGGAATTGTCCCCCGAATCATCATCGACTGTAAAATTCTCCCGATGCGTTTGTCCAGGAGTTACCGCTGTGTTCACATCCCAACGCAGCAGACTCAAATGTGGAGTTCTCGTCTTAAAGGCGGCACAGATATTCTTAACGAACGGTGCACAGTAATCATTATCAGCCCAGAAGCGTTCATTGACTGCATCCTCAATATATGTTCTCAGCAATACTTCAGGCCATTGGGCAATATCCGCAAATCCTCGAGCGAGCAGATTTGTGAAAAGAATATGCAGATTAATATTATAGCGCATTTTCATATTCGTCTCTCTGCGCAAAAATGATAAGAGGGCATAGGCAACAACATCATTGTTGAAGAAATTTGGCTGGACTTTTGCCACGAACAACAGTGTTAAATATGCAACACTGTCCACCTTGGCTCGGGAGGCAACCGACGTGGATGTAGCATGCCGAATGACACCGCAAATAATTCGCACAACTGCCTCATTGTCGCTCTGTTCGATGGCCGAGTAAATGCATTCAATGACATTGGAGAGATCGCACTCTTCGGCCAATTGTTCCCAGATCTCGTGCTGCACAGTTCCACTTGTGCTGGGCATTTCAGTGGCTCCATCTTTGAGGCCAGCACGAAATCTTTTGCTGGGATGATTGGCGAGGCTCGAAGAAGCATCTCGCTTTCTGTCAACGGAGCTTGAGCTGGTGCTTGCTATTCCCTTGATTGGTAGTATTTTCTTGGGATCGTCGCGACCAGTTTTGGTACCAAGTGCAAATAATTCGGCACCCAATAGTGCCTTTTTTTGACCCCTATTAGCAGCGCTTGATTTGTTACGATCCATTTTGGTCTCTGTTATTTACGAAAATACGAACGAAATGGAGATGACAAATTCTCGATTCTACTATCGATATGACTGATTAGTTATTTTATGATTCGATAGTCGCAATTTGTCTTGCGAGCTATCGATTACAAAAAAAGCTAGACTAACGACTAAAAATAGCTACGATTTGCTTAAAACAGTAAACAATAAGACAAACATTCAAAAATGTACCAATGCTTTAATCAATAGGATTTCAATAACTCCATGAACAAATTGCCATTCAGCTTGTAAATTAGTTAAGCTTTAAATTAGCGGAGCTTAGCAGAGAGTTAGAAAGGCTACTTTTCGAGAAAATAGTGTCCCTTCTCCATTCTTCCTTTGTAAAAATTCCGATCAAAGATTACTGCAAGTATATAAACAGCATTTGCAAAAGAAAAAAATAACAAAGGCAATAATTTGGTAGCCAAAATGTAAGTATATAATTTCATTTTATCATTATGACATTAGCTTAAAATAAACACATTATTTTGGAGGACTTTCAACATAAACAGTTGTATTATCTACACCTAGGAATTGAGTTATACTTAATGCAGACAACATTTTCATCTGTCCCTGATAAAGAACATCAGCAATAATTTTCTCAGCATAAATAGCTTGTGCATTTTCCATCGATCGCAACTTATGAGCAATTACTTTTCCAAAATTTGTGAAATGATCATCCAACGGACCATCCGCATTTTTAAGCGCCAGTGAAAAGAGTCTATCAAAATCGACGTTCAAAATGTCCGCCCTGCATTTTCCTGGTTGCGTCGCTTCATTGTCATCAGATACCTGGGACGATGCTGATGATGAACGCTTCCGATTACTCTTGATGTATTTGGGACAGGTGGGAACGCGTTGGTTTCGGTTTGATTCCACTATATGTACAGTAGAGTTGATTTTATCGTTCAGCGAATTTGTGATGGCAGAAGGGTTTAATGATTTTCTCCTTTCGGCGATAATGTTGTTCTTCGCTGGCATTATCACCTCAACTTCTTTTATGGATGCCTGATTGTTAGAATTAACGGTTTGAATACTGATAATGGGATCAACCTCGACCTCTTCAAATAGATTGGCACAGAAATCGTTAGCGCTATTGCTGGGCGATGATTTGTTATCGTTTTTCGTTTGTTTTGGCAAACTCTCCGCATCGGAGAATTCCTCGCAAGCTTCCTGTTGCGCTACAGTGATGTCTGTTGCTGAAGTCTTTTGTAAGGGTTGGTTATCTTCCACTTTTGATTTTTTTTCGGGGTTCTCCTCGTCCTTTAAAAACATAAGAGATTCAAAATATCTTCGCTTTGGACAGTATGGTTCATACTTTTCCCCTTTCTTCTTCACTTCGTTATATTTGCGTAGCTGATGACGAAACGCGCATCTCAGATTGTTAATCTTTTGCTTGGTCCTCTCAACGTTGTACAGTTCTCCATGTTTTGTAGCCACAGCAATTAATCTTATATACGCCTCTTGTCGTTTTGTTCTGTTCCGAAAATCCACCGAATCGGCTTTCCACAAGCACGGATTGCTCTTGTACTCATCGATGAAATCGTCAATGAAATCCATGTTTGTTTACCAATCCAACTGAGTTCCAAAAATTTGTAGAACACTTTATTTATGATATAAATTAACAACTTTGTTACTAAAAGCAAACAATGACAGAGGTGCAGAGATTTTACTTCAATTTATTAAACTTTACAATCGATATACGATTTGATTAGCGTAGATTTCGGTACAGTGGGAATGGAACATCTTTTTATGGAAATGGAATGGCATAACAATTAGAATAATAAAAAGAAACGTGAACTTTGATTACTAGAGCCAATCAGCCAATTCTTGCGATTTTATTTCTATATATCTTCAATATATACTTTACAACAAATATTTCACAATTGTAATGTTTGATCACGTTATATTTGATTTTTTGGAGGTTAGGAAGTGCTTTAGTAAAATTGTGAAAATAATTAACTTTAAGATTTAGATATAAGAAATATATTTATTTTAAATATTATGGTATACAAATATTTTTATTCGTATTAGTTAAATTCGGTTGTCTTACTTTTTGAATGTGTATTTTGTTCTCATTTGTGAAAAATAAGTAGTATTTATTGATTTAAAATGTTTATTTGTTGTATTATTTGAGTAAGAATCTAATATTTGAGTACAATAATCTTAGAACCGATTTTGTTATTAGCGATATATTGTGATTTGTAACTGTTATTCGTGATTTTCACGATCTTAAAAGTAGCATATGTAAGTAACAGATACGATAAAATACTTCAAATATATACTCAACTGTAAACGGCATTTGCAAAGTCCGTGTTCAAAACAATATATATTAATAATTTGAGAACTAAAACATAATAAAATTTCACCTGTTCATCGTAATGAGCAAATAACTAATATTTTAACAATTGTTGTATTGCGTAGTGCGTTGCAAATAGAAATATCGTGTTTGTGCCATAAAGTTTACACCCTAAGAGTATTAATCAAAAAATTCGTGTAAAAAAACGTAAACATAACACATATTGTACATACCACAGGAGCGAAATGGCAGATTTGGAGGCTGTGCTAGCTGATGTCAGCTACTTGATGGCTATGGAGAAATCCAAATGTACACCAGCTGCAAGAGCTAGTAAAAAATTAATTCTACCAGATCCAAGGTACCCCATCAAAATGTATTTGTTCATATAGGTGCATACCTTGTATGTATGTATGTATGTCATTCGATTTGTGACTGTGTATGTATGTATATATATGTATACGTGTGTATTATCCTCGGTAATAAAATTCATATTTTTGCAAAAGTACTGCCCAAATTAGCTGTATGTATACAAATAGTAATTTGATAATGATGCACACATACATACACACATGGGAGCATATTTATGTATGTACATTTCATACATTTTGTATACACATGTCTGTATGTATATATTTACATTTGTATGTATGCAGGTGTTTACTCACTACAAATCAATATTTAAAACCATTTGTGAAGCCAATATAATAATTTTGTTTTGAAATTCATACACAAATAAATCCCCGTCGCATTTATGACTACGTCAGAAATATATGTATTCATCTTTTTATATTTACATTAATTTATTCGCATTAAATTTTTTTTATATACCCTGTACCCAATAAAAGGGTAAGATGGGTATGATGAGGTTGGGAAATTGGATGTCAATAAGTCACAAACGATATCAACAGATGTCGATTCTCAATTTCCGATTTGTTTTTAAACATATCTTCCAACATGGTTTGATTTGTGGCATATAAGAAAACAATAAAGTAATTTAGCAATCAATTTGTATAAGTAAGGAAATCAATAAGCAAATATTAAAAAAAAGAGTGCCGGTTGTATTTTAGTTTAAGCATTTAACGCCCCCAGAATAGTTGAGCCTATTTTTAAAAATATAGTTGTATGCGCCGTGCCCGTTTTAAATAATTAATTTCAAGATTGTAAACCTGTGCAAGAAATTAGCGGTTTTTGTTCTTGTTATCTGTTCTTGTGGAACTAAACCAATTTGTGGATTATTATTAATAATTGAGTTTAGATAGGTAAACTTTTTTAATGTTTATTATCTTAAAACTCGATTTCTTTTCACACTATTATAACACATGAGTAAAAATGAGAAAAATAGTTTAATTCTATATCAGTGTAAAGACAACAGTCGGCAGTCACTCGACGGCTGGAAGCTTGGATTGTAAAAACTCTTATATAGAAACTTGGCTTACTCTTTATTTTAATCAAAAATGTGTTTTAATTCAAATAAAGTCAGTAGTAAAACGATTAAATTCAAAGCTCTTAAAAAATAAAAATAATAATAATAAATACTTAATACTATTTTTGATTGATAATTTTTCTTTTTTATTGTTTGGATGTCTGCTTATATTTTAGGAGTAGAGATCCTTTTTCAAGGGGAGCGATTCCCTTTTCGCATATATATATTACAATTTTTTATTACAAGAATTATGCTAAAGGCATATTTAATAACGGGTAAATAATCTTTTCAGTGTACGGAGCGTTATGTATAAATATCTGGAGAAGGAAAACGAACTCAACTTTCACAACATTTTTAATCAAATTATAGGTATTTTTTGTACTACATTGGAATGAACTGGGTACTAACGAACATTTTTCGTTTAGGTTACCTTTTGTTTAAGGACTTTTGTGAGAATGATTCTGAAGAACCTATACAACAGTTAAAGTTCTATGAGCAGGTATTCCTATTGATAGTTAAATTCAAATAACTGTATATTTGAGCTTTTGCATATTATTTTAAAGATTAAAAGCTTTGAGAAAACCGAATGTTTCGAGGAGAGAAAAAAACTAGCTCGGGAAATTTATGATAATTTTATAATGGAAGAAATGCTGTCCCACACATATGTAAGTATCTAAGCTTGATAACTGGACTAATATATATATATAATTATTAATATATATTTTTTTCATAGGAATACTCCAAAGATGCTGTCGCTAGTGTCCAAAAATATTTATTAAAAAATGAAGTTCCTGTGAATTTATTTGAGGTACGTTAACAAAAGAATTCAATTTTATTAAAACAATGTTCTTAAAATATGTAAGTCACTTGTTTTCATTTGCGACAAATGTATTAATTTTCAACTTTTTCACAGCCATATATGGAAGAAATCTTTGGTCAACTTAAAGGAAGACCATTCAAAAAGTTTTTGGAAAGGTAAAACTCCAAAATAAAAATATTAGCAAATTTATTTTATAAGTTTTGTCTTTTCTTGCAGTGACAAGTTTACGAGATTTTGCCAATGGAAAAACCTCGAGCTTAATATACAAGTATGTAAAAAAAAAAAATGTACCCTGATTCACATAGTGATGCCAAAATACTTTTCAGTTATCAATGAATGACTTTAGCGTGCATAGAATAATCGGACGCGGAGGCTTTGGCGAAGTCTACGGTTGTCGAAAAGCCGATACGGGTAAAATGTACGCAATGAAATGTTTAGACAAAAAACGTATTAAAATGAAGCAAGGCGAAATGCTGGCATTAAATGAGCGCAACATGTTGCAAGCAGTTAGCACTGGAGTATGTTACTAAATTCAATTTCAATTCTGCATACCTTTATAACCTTAACAATATTTACATTGTTTACCTAGATTGATTGCCCGTTCATCGTTTGCATGACTTATGCGTTTCATACGCCAGACAAACTCTGTTTTATATTAGATTTAATGAATGGTGGTGACTTACATTACCATCTCTCACAGCATGGAGTTTTTAGCGAAGATGAAATGAAGTTTTATGCAGCCGAGGTAATACACAATTATGTTATGTCAAAGCATTGCACAACTATAAATCTCAATATTCCATAGGTCATTCTGGGTTTGGAGCATATGCATAAGCGCTGCATTGTCTATCGCGATTTAAAGCCTGCGAATATATTGCTGGACGAAAACGGGCACATTCGAATTTCCGACTTGGGTCTAGCATGTGATTATTCAAGGAAAAAACCTCATGCCTCAGTGGGCACTCATGGATATATGTCACCCGAAGTATTATCGAAAGGAACCTCCTATGATTCATGCGCTGACTGGTTCAGTTTTGGCTGCATGCTCTACAAGTTACTCAAGGGACATTCCCCATTTCGACAGCATAAAACGAAAGATAAACACGAGATCGACAGAATGACATTGACCATGGTATTCGAACACTATATTCATAGATATATCTTAGCTCATCTTCTAATTACTTATATTTCCAACAGAATGTCGAACTTCCAGACACATTTTCCGCTGAATTAAGGAATTTACTGGATATGCTTTTACAAAGAGATGTGCCAAAGCGTCTTGGCTGTATGGGTAATGGGTAAGTGTAAAAAAAGGCACGGTTCAATGTGTTTACAATGTTAAATGAACTCGTTTCTTCATTTTTAAGTGCCGACGAAGTTAAAATGCATAATTTCTTCTCCGGCATCGATTGGCATCAAGTTTATATTCAAAAATACACCCCACCATTAGTTCCACCGCGAGGCGAAGTAAACGCCGCTGATGCATTTGATATTGGCTCATTTGACGAAGAGGATACGAAAGGCATCAAGTTAAATGACAGTGATTTGGATCTCTATAAGCATTTTTCATTAACTATATCCGAAAGGTAAATTTATTTGCATCGGGATAGACTAGAGAATGATAGCAGAACTGTGTTGTGAATTTATTGAAAATTATTTTCATAAAGTTTATTGTATTCTCAAATATTAATTAAAGCGTATTCTGTGTTTACTTAGGTGGCAACAAGAAGTGTCTGAAACTGTATTCGAAACAATCAACGTGGAAACTGATAAAATCGAGCAAAAGAAGAAATCGAAACAAAAACAACACTTTGATACAGATGAAAAAGAATCGGATTGTATACTACATGGGTACATAAAAAAATTGGGAGGATCATTTGCGTCTTTATGGCAAACTAAATATGCCAAATTATATCCAAATCGGTATGGTATTCAAATTACTTTATATATTGGCAAAATCGTGTATTTGGTTGATTCTAAAATAATAATTTGTTGGTGCTTAATAGTAATAGTCATTATCTCAAAATAATATATATATTTTTTATTGCAGCTTGGAACTTTACTCAGAGAGTGGCAATAACAAACCAGAGCTTATATTTTTGGACCAAGTCGAGGATATTTCACCAGATTTCATTCAATATAAAAATGAACAATGTATTCAAATCCGTGTTAATGATGGCAGTCGAGATGGTAGAATTATTTTAACAAATTCGGTAAATGAAAACACGATAACTTTTATTGATAAATATTATTCGTGTTAAATATACGTTTTGCATTTTAAAGGATGAAATTGGCTTAAAGGAATGGTCTTTGTCATTGAGATCGGCCTATAAAATGTCACAGGATCTTTTAGGATCAATGGCTAAGAAAGCTGGAAAGATTTATGGAAGTGAGCGCGATGCAAACAAATCAATGTACATTCTTGGAGGGAACTGTTCTACAAAGTCTTCAAATGGCTCTAATTAAATACTAGATCTAATGACATTTATTATAACATAACTTATAATAGGTTTCCTGCTTTGAAACTCATCAAATCAAACATAGTTTCAATTAATGCGAAATAAATCCTAATAAAATACATCTTGTAAAATCACCTTCAAAACCGGATGCATACTGGCGAATTTGTAAAAAAAAAAAACCCTATTTATTGGACACACCCACAAAAAAAAATACATTGTTTTCGATTATTTTTGTTTTTATTTAATTTTATTATAATGTATGTACATTGTAGTAATACTTATATTCTGATTAAAACTGTCAAAGTATGTAACGCATGCATTTTTCCATATTTCCAAGCTATCATTTATAAAACACAATGGGAAGTATCAATTTTACCGAGACTCTGACCGACTGCCGATATTGCGCTTCCGTATTAGTACTTGTATGTACATCATTATTTGGTGTTTTTAGTTGTAATAGAATTAAAAAAAAAAATCAAACAAAAAAATCGTATGTAGCCGTGTATTCTACTATCAAATCAATAAAACTACGATGTATAAAAACAACGACCAGAGTAGATTTGGGAGTTGGGTAAAAAGTTTTTATCGAATTAAAATACAATGGAAATAAACGGATATAAATGGTAAACCGTAGTTAATACTTTATTGCTGTTTTTCCATACACATTTTGTTTGATTAAATTAAATTTATAACATTTTCATCCCATTCTTTAAATACTCCATGTGGGATAAGAGTTGGCTTCTGCATGTTACATGCATTTACAGAACTTCACTAATCCATTGTGAATGCATAGGATAGAAATACTTAGTATTGACCAAACATTTCGATTTTATTTAGCTAACTGATAAACTCCACCGGAGAACAAAAGTTTATGTTCACGAACTTTACGTTGCAAAAAATGTTTTAATTCATCTTGAGTAAATTCGACTCCACCGCTGTGTGAAGCAAATAGCTTAAGCATTTGATGAATCCGATCGATCGGCATACAATCTAGATTTGTAAGCATCCCAACAATATAAGACCAGAAAACCTTAGAAAAGAAGATAAATTGTTAGCAAGCAAGTCTTTTAAGATCATCAAGAATAATTTATTGCGTACTTGAAGTTCTTCTTCTCTTTGATCACTGGCCGAGGCCATAGCTGATTCCAAGTCCTCTTCGTCGGCATCTGTGACATTCATCTCCTCAAACTGTGTTTTCTCCGATGCCTTCTCCAAGAGTGTGAAAACACCGGGTTCTGTCTCTGAAATCAGACCATGATTTTGCCAAAAGCTCATGCGTCTCCTTAGCGCAGATGGGGGAACTTTAATAAGGCTACTCAATTCGTCCACGCTCCACTCATCTATAATATGAAAAAGTTTGGTTTGAATGTTACACACAGATTACAAAATAGATGACACTATATTTTGTATACTTTTATGTTGGAAGTGGTAAATGATTACAGCTTGTGTTGGCGGGACCGTCATCTCCAATACTCTCTCGCCGATTTCAATGACTATGTTGACACGTCCGGTCACCGGGCGCCAATTGAGAGTGCGGTTTCCCTTGTAAGATTCATATGCTTTTGTAAATTTCTTAAATTCATTTTCCAGCTCCTCGGGCAGCTGTAGACTCTCCTTATTAAATGATGGCCAGAATTGCGCAGAAATTATCATTGACGAAATGTCAAATAATGGGGCTTAAAGAATTAAAAGCAATTTTTCTTTTATAAAAGACTTATTGTATTAGTTGTAGTTCGACTTACTTTCATCACAGTTGCCATTGCTGTGGATGTGAGCATTAATGCGTTTTGAATCGGTAACATCCTTTAGCATCACCTCACAGCTATGTAGAAGCGATTCACCGAATCTGATTTTAAGCAATTCAAGATTTCGAATTTCTTTTTCCGAATTAAAGTCAAGCTGCGACAACAATCGATCAGCCATCAAGTTGCGATATTCAACCATAAATAGCTCTTTACTTCCATATATATCGACCACCATGGATATAATATCGGCAGATCGAATAATTTTTGAGCTACTTAACTCCAAGACATCGGGGTCAATGCCAAAGGGATCCGGTTCCCAATTTTCCCAATTACTAAATTCATTGAGTCCAGCATCTTTGCCATCTTTAATAAATTCGCCTTTGGCCAACTCTTCAGAAAGGTCCGTTGGTCCCTCCTCTGTTAAGCCAGTAACAACACGTCTCACAGTATCATTGCGCTTGCGCAAGTAATCTTTGATTGGAGCCGTAACTATCTCTAATATCACTCCTGTGTTATCTAGATGTCGAATGGCTTTAATTGCTGCCACGTATCCCGTCAATATATCCATAGTATTGACACCGGGATGCAAAATCCTTGCCTCTAGCGAACTTCTCAATGATTCAGTTAACAGAACTCTCATATCGATTTTCTCCATACAAATCTTTAAATCGTCTATGGCAGGCGTTGAGTCCGGATAGTCTAAGAAACATTGTATCAAAATTGAAAGTGATATGAAACTTGCATGATAAATCCATGATAAATTCCGTACTAACCTATAATTATACTGAAAAATTGACTAATTACGTTTTGTGCAAATGTTTCATACATAAAATATGTTAGTTTCACTTTAAAAGCCTGCACGGACTTTGGTACTTTCTCTTCAGAAATATCATCCTTCGATTTACACTCTGAAAAAATTGTAGTTAACCAGGTCATAACAATATCGTTGATCCACTGCGAATAAGTAAAGTTTTTAATAGGTTTTTAATTGGATTTAAGGAATTTTGATTACCGTTTCTAGTTTTTTAAGGTGACTTCTGTCAAAAATTCCCAGGCAGGTATCGTTGATATGTTCCTTGATTTTTAGCTTGATTAAAGCTGTCAAAGCACTTCCAGCTAAACGATCAATTAAATCCATCTTTGCCAATTTTCGATTCGTTTCATTCACCATTTCAATGAGTTTTTGACAACAGCATTGCTCGTGATCGAAATTACATCCGACACATGGAAGTTCTGAAAACACTTCTCCATCTACAAAAATGTTAGTTATCACATTACAAATTCACATCTATTGATTTATAAAAACACATACCAAGTGTGGTCGATGATAGACTTGTATCCTTAGTGAACAGTCGGAAATGAACGGCGTAAAAGTCGCAAACGAAACTATTAAATGTTGGCGCCAATTGCGCCAGCAAAGCATTATGTAAATTGGTCTTTCCCTCGCCCGACTTTGGAGAGACTTGTGCGCCTTTGTTTAGACGTGCTAAATTGGGCTTTATTTGCTGTAAACACTGATAGCCATCATAAAGTTCATCAATGGCAGCGATAAATTTAAAGAGCAACGCATTTGAGTCAGTGAGTGCTGGAATATTTGAAGCTGCCTCCGACTTTGCCTTTGTGGATTGGGTGTCTGTAGTGAAGTGTTTCCAAAACCTCGGTGCAAGCGTATTTCGAATGGCCGACTCAATTTCCATATCCAAAATAGTTGCCAGTGTTTCAATGCCTCCAAGTTTGGAGAGTTGCCGGTAAGCATTTTCAAACAATTCATCATCAATTGGCTGTGTTGGAGGAGTTATCTACCAAATTGTTTGTAATGAATATACAGCTGAGTAATGCACAACAATGACAACTTACTTTTTCATTTAGAATTGGAAATATTTTCTGTACATCTAACCACAGATCATTTAAATCGCTCATTCTCACTTCGTATAAACAAATTTCTGTCCTTCAGTGATGCACATATTATTCTTATCGATATACGAGAAGCTATCGATATCAAAATAACAACTACTAAAATGTATAGACAAGTGCGTTTTGGAGGGAATGTTTGGAAAATGACACAGAAACGAAACTCCGTTAAAACTTCAAATATAGGGTGGGGTCTAGGAATTTACGTATATTTTTAAATCTATGATTAGAAATATATAAAATAAGGAATCAATTTTATTTATATACATTTGCAATAGGAATGGAAATATGTACAAATTTCAAATTTGTTTTAAAACAAACGCAATGCAAAAGTTAAATTAAATTAAATTGATTTTATAAAATTTGTATGTCTCTTTCAAGTTAAATCAATACTCTTGCCCTCGAAAATCGCAAGAACCTATATCTCCCGCAATTTTAGAGATAAATTCGAGATTAACCGGCATATCAATCGAGTTCTGCTGATTTTACTGGCTCTTTTATTAAAAGAAAAACAAATTTTTCCATAGACTTTCAATTGAAATTATTTAGATCAATAACGTAAAAAATTAATGTATTTAAATAAACACGTCAGGTACTTATTTTTTTTTTAACTTAGGACTAAACAAACGTTTTCGTCGATCCTCTAAGATTATGATTGAGGATGATGTAATCATATAATCTCCAAATCTTGTTTCATTCAAAATGCATTCAATGTTAGTTTCTTGTGTAGATATTTAATATTGCACACGGGGATATCCACCGTTTTTGACATCATTTAGTACGATATCAGAATAACGACTTTATTAGACAACCACGTTTGGTATGGATTCTAAGGAATTTGATACAGATGCGAAAATCCACTAATCCATTGCCAAAAGAAGGGGGTTCAGTAAATATTTTATTTTCTTCCAGTCTGAATGATTACAAATATTTTAAATAAAGACTCGCAAAAGATTTTATTTATTTACACTTGCTGTAACTATGGAAATATGTACAAAATTTTAAAGTATTTACAAAGTAAGTGCAATTCAAATGCAGAAAAACTGTAGTATAGATTTAATGATTTAATTTTTATAAAAATGTGAACCTCATATATCATTAATTATTATTGTTTTACAATTGAGCTAATTACTAACAACCTTCAATTGGTACAGTGATGGAAAAATAGTCAAAGCACTTTAAAAATATATTTTTTCATAATTTGTTGCCGTTAAAAAGTTTTTGGTGCTTCAATCGGCACGCCGAAGATAAAATACCCTTGCAGATCAAAGTACACCTGCACATGTCCTAATTAATTTATTAATCAACACGTTATAAAAAGAAAACAATTTATTAATTTTGCGAACAAACTCAACAATCGTGTATATTTATTGATTTAAAATACTAATTTGCGCAAAAACCTTTCAGGTACAAGAAATATGTTCAATTTTGTAGCCCAGGGCAATTGTTCATATAACAAAAACTTAATTAATGACCTGTATGATTTTAAAGCTGAGCTTTAGTGTGTTTTGTTTAAAAGCTAAGGCATTGCTTATTGTCGTGTCCCCTCTGTCTGCAAGGGTGCGAGCTTACTTACAACCAACCAATTCAAATTCGATAGACTTGAAAAAAACCTAAACCTATGTGCCAATGAGTATTCGAATTAATTTTCAATGTGTTGACAAAATTGCATTTGTGTGTGTTTTTGTTTTGAATGGAAAGGAAAAATGGTTGAGTTTATCCAACATATGCAAATGGGGGATATGGGGGTGGGTAGAAGTTTGGAAATGATCCTGAGTTTTGAATTGGAAGAGTTGCTGTTATTAATTTAGTAACTGCCGTTGGAACAATTGAAGTTGAAAATATGGTTGTGAAGGCCGTTTTTGCACCAAATGTTAATTTCAGAATTTTGCTACTTGTTGCTGTGACCATTGTTTCATAAATTTGTGTAGATGTGATCAACTGCTGTTGTGGCAGGCCTAGCAGTGGATTGTAAAATGGATTTATCGGATATTGTGACATCTGTGGAATTTGAACTGTCGACAACTCAGTAACATATTCAGTTTTTTCAACCACACCCACAGATTTGGACAATGTTCTCAAAATGCTATCGGTGCCTCTTACAAGAGGTACTATATAAGACTCCCAGACTGTCTCCAGCTTGATGATTGGACGTGTTGAAGTTATTATACTGTTCGGTTGGCCTAACAAATTTATTTGTGGAATTTCCGGCTTAATCAATTGCTCGGGGCTATTTAACTGAACAAGGCCATTAGCATTTGTCGAATTTTTGAGACCCGCATTATTGTTCGTGTTTGGCTTAACGTCAAATTGTCCAGCATTGCTTTCATCGCCAAATTCAAGGTCCAAATTGATTTCAGAACCGGCTTCATCCAAGTTACCTTCGAAATCTTTGAAGTTTTGTGATGGAACAAAATTGTCTCCGGATGGCGAAACTGTCTGAGTGACAGTTAGGAAACTTGTATAACCATAGGTTTGGACTAATGTTATCTGTATTGTCTCATTTTTCTTTTCATAAATAATCGGCAAGATCTGTGTTTTCAGTTTGGTCTGCGTAAATGTGAACGATTCGGTTATTGTCTCCAACTCCGGAGTTTCAAGGTTATCTGTGTAATATATGGGCTTTAAAGTGGTTATACTTCCATCCAACGATGGTTTAGTTAACTGCGAAGTAGAATCTAAAATGTTTTCGGTTAATGGACCATCATCTGCCGAATATTCTTCAATCTGGTCATGTTTAAGCAATCTCTCTATAGTTGAAGTAATGGTCAAAAATCGAGTTTTTTTGACAACACCAGCCTGGAATCAAGAGCGAAATTATGTTAACACGTAATTAAGAGATTTATGTACGTATATAGCAGAGATCTTTATAAGATATTTCAGATATATATGTATATTAATAATTACCTGAAATATAAATGGACTTTTGATTGTTGCAATTTCATAGTAAGTGTCATCAAAATTATTTGGTGTTGATATTTCGACATTTAATGTTTGCACAAAGTTAGCAGACTTAATATCATCATTGTCGGAGACAACGCTGTTTTGTGAACCGACAGCATCCAAGTCTTTTGATAAATTGACAACCTTCAGTATTTGATTGCTTTCGGGCGTGTCCAAAATAGTATCGTTAACCTTGACTACATCAGTTTGTGTATCGCTTCTCGTAACGTTGCCTGAAGCTTTTCGTATATTCACTTTTGGCTTCGGCGATGATTTGTATTGCCAACGACCCGGTCGTCTATTTAGTTTCAGAGTGTTTCCCCCAATATTTGGTAGACTTGGTGGTAAACTTGGTATGCTATCCTCCACTGGTGAGTTACTCTTTGTTCGGAACGAACGACGAACATTTGGCTCCGTTGACGATGGCGTTATTTGAGCGGAGCTGGAAATCTGTGTACTACTACTACTTGTTTTATTTCTCCTGCAAGCAAAAACAATTTTATATACACATTTTTTTTGCAAAGAAGATAGTGCTTTGGAAATAGTTTAATTACCGTTTTCCCTTGTGTCGCGACGATTTTCTTTTTTCGCTTGTCACGCGGCTATTTTTTGAACGATGACCTTTGGAAAATCCACTTTGTGGGGTCACTGACTCAACAGGCGATTTGTTAGAGTGTACAATAGATGGTGTTATAGTTTTTAACACTCTTGAGGAGGAGTGCAAGCGTGTTTTACTACGCCTCTCAGCGCTGCTTGATGACTGAAGGCCTTGCGAGTATTTGCTCGAAGGCTTCACGCCACCTCTTTTGGACAATAATACGGACGATTGGCTATAATTATTATCTCGCTTTGACATATAGATCTTCTGCCTATCCGTATCAGCACGTGATTTTAAATTAACCAAACGAAACGTTTCTTCGACAAACTCTTCGGGCTGACGCGAAAGTAGAGCGTATTCGGAATAGTCAAGGGTTTCAATTGGTGTGCTCAAGAGACTAACTGAATTTTTTGTGGCAAATGTTACATTTGTTGCCGATTGCACTTTTGAACTGGTTGCAATCAGTGGCGTCGGCTTAATTCCAATTTTACTCGCAACATTTTCCTTATGGTGCGGTCGGGTCTCAATAATATTAATTGATGGACTGGTCGACTGGTTGACTGTAAGTTCTGTGATAAATATAAAGCGTATACAAGGCAAGCATTATCCATGATAGGTGATTCTTAATCATTATACAATATTTTCTTTGCATGACTCAAGTGCATCAAATATTTCCTATTTCCTATTTTAGTACTCACCAAACTGAGGTGAACTCTGTGGTGAGAATACCATAACTGTATTTCCAATGGTAGTTGTAAAATCCAAAAATCCATAGACGGTTTGTGTTAACTGCGGCACTTCAGAACCAGATGCTAAAAATACGATTACATTTTAGATAATGCTGGGTATCTTCCAGTTGGACACACTCCACTAGAGCCCTCTTACCATAGTTGATCAATACAATAGCAACCAAATTAAAAAACATATTGAAACATGAACGTCTCCAGGGGACTTCAAATTTACAAATCCCAATCATTTCGGCTATGCTTTAATCTGAGAGGTAAAAATTAAATATGAATAATTATTTAATAAAAACTCAAACTATTCAACTTTATTCGGGTTTTTTTTTTTGTGGTGCTGAAGTCAATATTCACATTTTGAAACCACTTTTAACCACTTCAACACGTCACACAATACGTTACAAAATCAAAATACTCTTTGCAAGGGTAACAAAACAATGCAACAAATGAATTAATAATGTATGTGTATTGTATCTGTATATGTATGTGTGTAGTTATGTTCACACACTTTAGTGTTACCACACACACATTGAGAAGTATGTAAATCTACATTCCGATATACATACAAAATAGATGCTTGCACAAAAATAACGTAAGAAATTAACTAAGATTGCAATTAAGTATAATTAATGCACACATTTCACAAAACTAAAATAAATTTAAATTTACATTCACTTATGTACATACACATTGTATGTAAGTATGTATGTATACGCAATTATAAATTGTACTCCCGAACAAAATAATTACATATTGTTAAAAACCAAAAAAAGAAATAAATGTGTAATTTTTATGAAAGTTATTTGAAATATACCTGGTTTTTTTGCACAGATTAATGCAGACATATAAAATATGTGTAAAATTGTATACGGGTATAAACATACACAGAAAACACCATCAAATAGTATAAAAGTGGTCCCAAAACTGGTTGTGTGTTTACCAAAAGCAATGCACACAAGGTGCCAGCCAGCTCCTAAGAAACAGAAGAACGCCGTGATTGAGTTACATTTGCTTGGCTAGTAGGGTTACTCATGCTATGAAATCCGTTTTTCTTTTGTACAAAACTGTCGGCAATTTATATGGAATATTTTTTTTTAATATTTTAAATTTTGAAAAGCTTAAACAAATGCAATAGCATTGTTTCGCAATATCAGAGCATAAATAAGCAGCCATTTTACTTATTTGCTTTTGCTTGCCGTCCAAAAACCACTTAATGTCTCTAAATGGTAGGGTGTACCAGACGAACAAAAAAGAGCAGCAACAACAGAAGAAACGGTTTTAATACAACAATCTACGATTTGACTTTCACTTTTAGCTGATTTTATCTCGAAGTAAAGTGGAACTGACGCATTATTATTAATATTCAATTATTTTAATTTAAAATATATATTTTCGCTGAAAATTAAATATTTTTTAAATTCTACAAAAAAATGAGTTGATTAGCAACAGGGAGCTTAAATTCAGAAATGGCAATGAGAGAATGCTCCAGTCTGAAGTGACCGACTACGATATACCCTATGCCAAAGTGAAAATTGAAATTATAAGTTATATTCATACCTACCTATGTTTCTATGAATGCTTAGCATTGTAAACCATATGGGCCGAGTACAGTAAATATATATAATTATATATTTACTTCCATCCCATTTGACGAGTGTATTACATGCCTTTCCCCTTACAATTTTTTCATAGTATTCGTTGACGCATTCTTGGTACTTTTAAAAGTGACTAAGAAGGCAACCAGGATCAATAATGTAGGGGTTAAAGCGTTCCGGAAGACGGTTTTTCATTTTGTATTAAGTATTTCGAAGAATTCTCAGACCGCAGGCGAGGAAACTCTCGCCTTGCAATAAGCTGATATTTTTTAACTATTCGTGTAACTTCGCGAGTTCCTAAAAAGTCGTCTTTGTCTGTCACGTTTAAACGATCTTATCTTTGTCTGATATCCAATGGAATTGTAGTGAAAAAGCAAATCATTTTTGAAAATCATGAATGGAGTTTTGGAGAATTTATAAAGATACAACCTAACATAAATAAACCTCAAATAAATTATTAAATATCGTTAAATATATGCAAAAATGTTTATTTTATATTAATACAAAATATAAAACTTTAAGATCTAATAAAATAATTTGCACATAAACATTTATTAATTTATTTTATACCATTCCAAATCATCCGGTTTGTGGGAAGACGGTGGATTTATGATTGTTTGGGCATCGTTAAAAATATTGTTGCAAATATTATCCCCAATCTGAAAAAAATAATTATGAATAATATTAAAAATATGAAAATAAATTTAATTTCCGAGTCAATTCTCCTAATAGTTTTACACATAGACAAAAAATCAATGTAATTCCGCTTGGGATTCGAATCATCGTAGAAGTGTAAGTTCCTTCAAGTTTATATATATTAATCTTATAACGTATGCAAAATAATAAGAATCATAAAATAATATAAGTAACAAAAGAACTTATATAAAAAAGCTACGATTTACACGTTCAGGAGGTTCGTAGGAATTAATCAGTGAACAAATCTAGGAATTTCAACAGAAGATATAGATCATTGCTCCGCACAGTAGGCGTTATCCTTCATTTTGATTTGCTTTTAATTCATTTAATATTCTTAAGATTCTAACTATGCGATATGGTTTTGCAAATATTTACCTGAAGAGACGATACTAAATTATCAGGGCAGTCTAGCACGCTCAGTCCAGATTCTAAAATTAAAAATGACAAAAAAAAGAGAGAATCATTTGATAAATCTCATTTTATGGATGTGATTAAATGTGATACTTTGATTTATTACAAAATGAATTCCGATAATCGTTAGAATATTATGTGGATTACTGTAGAGCATTGTTCTTACGTATTCTGGGATCATTCCATGAAGTCGTACGATCAATATGATTTATAAAATAAATATCTCCCGACTCGGTAACAGCTTGTTCCCAACCATCCGGTAGTGGGCCAATAAGGTTAGTAATTGTCGGTGTGCTAGTTTGCTTAGTTGGTTGTAAAATATCTGCATAAAGAGTAAATAACAAATATAAATTGGTAGGATTCTTGTTGTTGTCATAATCCCATATGGTTACGGATGTAATCGAAATATATGTCAAAGTGCCCGGTTTAATTTAGGTCTCTATAAAGGTAGATAAAGCAGAAAAATTGAATTCAAACATTAGTAAGGGGGGAGTGTACATTTATTATCACGCAACAAATTTCTACAAAGTTACATTTTACGATATTTTTGAAAGTTTTGAGCCAGAATTAATTTTTAAATTATTACTCAATAAAAAAATTAAAAATCTTTTCATAATTTTTTGGAATAGTTAAGTGAATTTCTAGGTACTCGGGCACTTTACATGTCAAATAAATAAATAATAAAATTAGCTTCAATAAAATTCGTTTATTACATACCATTTGGCTTTATCCGATCGACAATAGCTCGTTGTTGTTGTTGTTGGCGAAACTGAATTCTTGGATCCTCCCATTGCGTTGTTTTTGTGGTGTGGCTAAAAAAGGGGAAATTTATAGAGCAATATTTAATAAAAGAAGCTAAGCAGACCAAATAAAAATCTGAAGTAATATGTCGAGAGAGCTCGACTAAGAGATACCCTGACCCGACAACATTCTTGCCCATTCATCTATACATGATGCGTATAGTTGTGAAAAAAATAATAGCAAATAATGGTTTTTAATATGTTGTTTAGCATTCCTTCTATAAATTAAAGTTAGTACTGCCCATGGAATTCTTTTCAATGTTTATAAATATGTGTATGACTTTTTTCCTTTGAAAGGAAATTTATTTTTATAGGAATGGTTCATTTATTTATAAATTTCATAATTGCACATAAGTGCACATTAGGAAAATGCTGCAGTTATCTGGTTTTGTTCTTACTTTTCGTAAGAATCAAATATTTCAATTAAGTAGGTTCCTTTTTGTCACTTTTTATAAGTCTTCTTATTCTCCTAAAAACGCATGTAGGTTCCCTAAATTCTCTTGTGAGTGTGGAGCTATAATTTTGCTCACAACTATCTGCATACATTAAAATATATATCGGGGCGTTGCAGAATATCGCTTCGATTATCATGTTGTTTTCCGCATATGCGTAATTATTTATGCACCCAAAGGATATTTTAATAAAATAATGAATATAAATATGACAATTGAATTGCTCGCAAACAGCGATTTTTATTGCTATCTGAAATCGATATGTATCGAAACCATGAGATAGCTATCGATAAAAACAAATAAGTTCGATCTGCGAACTAAACTTGAATTGAATTTTAAGTCTCTTGCTCTAATAGTCGAATACATTGACGCTGTTATTGAAGCTAATCAAGAATACCTGTTGCATATTTTTGCACACTTCATAATACCCCATTTACATATTGTCAATGGGTACAGGGCATAAGAGGGCAGCACACAAAATAAGGACATCTTTGGCCAAGCTGGTGAACTTATTGATAACTTTTGTGAAGCAGGTGAAGTAATTGGCTACTTTAGGAACGTTAAAGTCAAATTAAGCAGAATTTAAAAGAAGGCAGAAGTGTGTGCAAGCTAGTCAAAGAAGAACAAAGGGCCCTTTAGAGATAATAATTGTGTCGAAACTTAAGTGCAAAGTATTTATTTGAAGCTGGTTTCTTCGTACTCACTTTAAATAGTAAATCTGACCATCGTTAGTTTTAGCTTGCTCCCAGCCCGGAGGTAAGGCACCCAATTGACTCTGTAGCTGAATGGGGCTGACAACGTCATAGGACCGCTGCTTTTTGTGTATGGTCTGTGTGGATAACGAGGGGGCATCCTGCCCCTGGCCCATACAGGTGTTGATGACATCCTCAATATTGTTAGCTGGACTGCTGTTGAATTCGACATTGTTGTCGGGATAGGCTGGTCCTGATTGGCCCTGATTGCTTGGATTGTTGCTGGCACTCGACTCTGCGTTTCGCGTGCGCACATTGTAGTTCGGCTGAAGGGAGGCGGGGCTGCTCCTGGCACGAAAGTGATGTATTGCTAGACTTCTGTGCGATGGCTGACTCTGTTGGGCGAGAGATGGCTGCTGCTGCTGCTGTTGCAATTCGGACTGGACGCCAGTCTTGTTGATATTCGTCTGGGAGCCATCGTATGTCGAGTCGGCGCTGTTTGCCCGCGAGTGCAGCGGAGCCGGGGGATTGAAAAACGAATTGGGCAGCTTGCGCATACGAAATGGGAGCTGCAATGGGAGCTTTGCATCGCCCGGATTTAACACACTGTCAAATAGGGCCTGCAAGTTGTCATCCGAGTCCTGATTGACGCGCACAACTAGGTTTGTCGATAATTTTGTCGGGGACGGCGAGAGCATGTCCTCATCGTCGATTTCCTTTTCACTCAGATTGCTTTTGTTGTTTAATGACATCGTTATGGGTATGTTAGAAAAAAAAAAACTATTTGTTTATGTACACAAATATGTCAGAGCCGAACAAATAAATCGCTTTAAAACTGCATTTGCATTTAAATGTGGACGTACGCGTTAATCACTTCATTTTCAAATATTTTTGAAAGCCAAAATGTTGCTTTAAATTTTTTAATTTCGTGTTTTTGTATGATTTAAACAATATTTATATATACATATGTATATATACCATACGCTACGGAACTGCCAACATAACAAACCAAATTATATAAAGGGTATCATTCAACACAATGCACACTGAAAATATATCGATATATTTCACTGTTCCGATACCAATGGAACACACCTTAAAATTTGATTAAATTTTAATTTGCGGCGTTTATAAGCCCTCATGGAATTGGCAATAAATTTATTTGCTTCAATTTGTTATCGGGAGTATGAATATACATATAGATAAAGGGATATGTAAATGTTCGTAATCGGTAAGTTGTTCTGGCATTGGATATTTAAAAGATATATGGTTGTTGTAATAAACATAAGTTTGAAAATATTAAAAAACTAACGTATTCAAATCAGCAGGTGAAATTAGACATTAGCAATATTTTCCAACTCATCCGGATAACAATAAATTGTTCATTCAAAACCATTCCCAAATTATTGGTAATTCCCATTATCTTTCACAATGTTCTATAATTATATAAATAAAACAACGCAATTATAATAAACTTATATCTAGAAACAAAATATAGTTAATGTTATATCAACAACATTTCATATTGATAAGTAATAATAATTTCTGCGATTAGTTTCCATCGATACAAAAGTGACGATACTGTGACGTGGAATATATATTTTTTATGGACGTTAACGTAAGCAAAATCTATCGCGTGGCCGATTAACTCGATAACTCACATATCTATCTAAGCGAACGATAATTTCTTTTACAAAGTAGATACATAATTGTGGGTTTTATATACATTTTTTTGGGTAAGCTGGTAAAATTAATTGCAAGCCTTATGGTAACATTTGGATTTTGTTTACACTCCAATTTTGAGCTTTCGCAACAGGAAATAAACAAACGAGAATTATGGAGAATACAATTTTAGTTTATTATTAAAAGACGAGAGTGGCACAAGTGTAATTAAAATGAAATATTTTTGCAGATCGAGGCGCATGTTATTGAAACAATTGTGGCAGGAATGAATCGCAGAGGTTTGAATGCGGGCAATGCGATGGCTTCTCAATCGAATATCGACGAGGGCAGCTGGAAAGGCGTCACAGAAGGCTCAGCGATGTTGCCATCATCAAACTCATCGTCCCTCAATCCGGATGCCAGCAATCAGAGTGGATTCCCCCAAGGCGGATTACCATACACTTCAGGCGGCAATCCATATCCGCAGGCGGGCCAGTCCTCGCCAGCTGGCAATCAATCGCTCGTATTTCAGAATGCGGCTCAACCCGGATCGAATACGCCGCAATATACTTCATCGCCCGCTCCATCCGGATCATCGACGCCGGGTCCGGTGGGCGTTGCATCGCAAAATATCCAGGGCAATTATTCACAGTCGTCGACGGCGGGCAATTTCAATGGGCCAGTTGGCGGACCATTTGGATCACCCTCGTCAGGATTGGGTCAGTTTAGTCGACCCGCCAGTTCGGGCACCCCATTCAATAGTGGTCAAGCCGGACACTTCTCCTCGCCGACCGTCTTTGGAGTTGGCAGCCAGTTTAATCCCATGCCCCCGGCATCTCCCTTCGGGCATGGCGGCAATCATCCCATGATGGGTGGCCCACAGCCAATGGATCGTATCGATCAGGGATTTAGGAGACACAACTCCTACTTCAGTCACACGGAGCATCGGGTCTTTGAGCTCAACAAGCGCCTGCAGCAGCGAAACGAGGACAGTGATAATTGCTGGTGGGATTCGTTTACGACCGAATTCTTCGAGGACGACGCACGATTAACAATTCTCTTCTGTCTGGAGGATGGACCCAAGAGGTATACGATTGGCCGGACACTTGTGCCACGCTTCTTTCGCAGCATTTTCGAGGGCGGCGTTTCGGATTTGTATTTCCAGCTGAAGCATGCGAAGGAATCGTTCCATAACACATCCATCACACTGGACTGCGAGCACTGTACAGTGATCACCCAGCATGGCAAACCGTTCTACACGAAAGTCTGCGCCGATGCTCGACTTATACTCGAGTTTATGTACGACGATTACATGCGCATCAAATCCTGGCACATGACCATCAAAGGACATCGCGAACTAATTCCACGTTCCGTTATCGGGACATCTCTGCCGCCAGATCCCATGCTCCTCGATCAGATCACTAAGAATATAACGCGTGCGGGCATCACAAATTCAACATTGAATTATCTGCGCCTGTGCGTGATCCTCGAGCCGATGCAAGAGCTGATGTCGCGCCACAAGGCCTACGCTCTGAGTCCGAGGGATTGCTTGAAGACAACGTTGTTTCAAAAGTGGCAGCGAATGGTGGCGCCACCGGGCAAAAAGGACCCCCAAAGACCGCCAAATAAGCGACGCAAAAGAAAGGGATCCAATTCGGGCGGTGCCAACAATTCAAACACCCCACCTGTGACAAATCAGAAGCGTTCGCCATCGGGTCCCAGTTTCTCGTTATCCTCGCAGGATGTGATGGTTGTGGGGGAGCCGACGCTGATGGGCGGTGAGTTCGGGGAGGAGGATGAGAGGCTTATCACACGCTTGGAGAACACCCAATACGATGGCACCAATGCCGTCGATCATGACAACCATACGGGATTCGGTCATGCCGATTCTCCCATATCCAGCTCGAATCCGTGGAGCATGGAGCGGGGCGGTGCTATTCCGGCTAGTCCTGGCAATCCGTCGGGACCGCAGAATAATGCCAATATAGCTGATATAGATAAAAAGAGCCCCATTGTCTCGCAATAGAATCAAACGAATAGTCCGCAATTATGATTTGAACCCCTTTTGAATATGTGGTGAAATGTATTTTCATACTTGCATGTAAAAAATACTTTTAAATAAAAATTTCCAAGCATTAGGAAATGTAATTAGCCTTATTCCTCTCAAATGTACTCTCTTCTGCCCTTTTCAGTGATATTTTCGAATAAAATAACTTGTCACTCAAATCAAACAGGGTATCGTGAAGTCGTTATCAATAATATCCATAAGTGAGCTGGAGACTTTTGGAGATTATGAAAAGTTTTCGATAACTTGATGCTCCTCGACTATTTTCCATTTACAGTTACAACTGTAATCACTCGTCACGCAGATGTGAAAAACTGTTCACACATAAAAATGGATTTTGAAGAGGAATTAGTAGTTGTTGCCATTTTGATGTTTTTGTGGATTTGCTCCGTTAATAGATTTTAATTTTAAATTTTTTGTACCTGTGTGCACAGAGCATCAAACAATGAATTAATTTCTATTGCATGTTAATGTGTAATTCTTATTTCTAATGTTTACAAATTAATTATTAATATATGTGGCTGCTGAATTTTTAGAAATTCAATTACTTCCAAAACCCAACCGATTATTTATTTCAACACTTATGGCAAACAATTGTTAACAATTTCTTAAAGGTAGACTACTTTTTTCATTTCGATCTTGATTCAAATAAGAATCATTATATAAACCCAACTTGAATTCGGCAGGCCTTAAGTTTTTCAAAAAATGTTCTCGATGTTTGAGTAAAAAATCTCTCTCTCATCATTTTTAGAGTCTATTTCAACAGCTCCCATATTATAATATGCTGTCCTAAAAATCCGCCTCCAAACCCTGTTTAAATTGTACAATGCATGTCAAACTTTTAGTGGTGGACCGAAATATCGAACAAATTCTAACAATGTATTAGCTGCAGCAGAATGATTTTAGGATTATTTGCCAGATATTCGCAATACTGCTGAAATAACTGCTCGGCAAAAACTTGAGGAGCATCTTCAAAAATTTGCAAAACTCCAAATGTCACTGAGCATTTGTGGCGTATGCATCAAGTTTGAGTTGTATCGAAATTGTGAATCTGCGATAACGCGTCGATATCATGTTATCTTTTAAGTAATCGGTCACTTTTGTCCGTCCCTAATTTTTGGTAGACAACAAGCTGCACATTATTGATGCACAAAAAAAAATAGATTAATAAACACAAATATTAACAATTCAATTGATTTTTAAACATTTATGCTGTAATATAAGTGTAATTATCAAAGTGCATATTCATTGCAATTAGAAGCCGACTAATACTTTCCGTGAAAAGTCATATTGCAGGTGAGAACTCATGTTGCTATTTTTGTCGATTTAATGTAATCATACTCAGCAATTCTTTACTTAATTGATTACAATACTGCTTATATTATTATTTATTTATTATCTAGTTTTATAAAACATAAAATACATAACATTCTCCTTGCTTATATGAAGATGTTCTTGCATGTGTGCACGTGTATATGTATCTATGTATGTTGATAGACACGATCGAGACGCTTTTAATATCGAATATCCTTGAAGAGAGTGCTTACATGGTATATGTTGCGGGTGTGTGTGTGTCTGTAGATGTGCATGCACATTCTGGTTAAGGGAAATTGATCGGAATTGGGTCAAATTGCTACACTCATATTTAATAAAGTGAATTTCTTATATAAACAACTTGTTTTTAATAATACTACTCTAAAAATACCTATGTGTTAAGAGTGTTTTTTTTTGTTATTCTTTCACATTTTCTAATCAAATTCACTTAATTGTAGACAAAAATGCCGTCTGAATATTGGGATCGCCTGAGCGATGTCGAGATACAAAGGAAACTTATACAATTTGGATATCCACATTGTCCCGTCACGGAAACAACACGGGCCGTATTAATTAAAAAACTACAGAAGCACACAAGAAAGGAGGAGCTTAAAAAGGGAAAAATCCCAAACTATGTACTTCACTACAACGGTGACAACAAGCCGAATACAGATGCTATCCCAGCACCACACACAAATTCAATAGAAAGAAGACCGAATCTCCATGAAAATGGCCTGAGAAACAATAAGGTTGACGTTTCCCGGAATCTTCAAGCTTCAGGTTATCGCAAGAGCGATGCTGATGTGAGTCCATCACTAATGGCAGCATCAAGGATGTATGTACCACCGCCGCTTTTAGCGTCCGATTATGAGAATGAGAATGATGCGCATAATTTGAATGCGGCTCGCAAAGCGTACCGCAAGCCTTTGCCATATGCAGCCGATAATTCATCGTCGTATATCAAATTGCAGCATGGCAAATCGAATGCTTGTGATGGGGGCGTCGTTAATCGATTACTCAGCTTCCGCGATACATCGATACAAAAGAAGTCAACCTCCAAAGATGGTTACACCCTACACGCATCCAGATCACTCATAATAAAGAATGGCATCATACAGAAGATTCTTACATTTGATGTTAAATCGTTTTTCAAAAAACCCGATGTTAGCCAATACATAATACCGCACGTACTTATTGCCATACTTGTGATATTCCTGTCAATGATATCTGTTTTATATATGGCAAAGAAATTTGACCTAAGCCCTATTACCGAAACCGACATCAAATATACGATGTGTAATGGAAACGATGCTGATTTTAGGGGCTCTTCGTCATCGTCACATTCGCAACCGACAATTAAGTGTATTAATGAGGATCTGTACAATAAGGCGATCTACATCAGCAAAGAGCTATTCAAGTACTTAAACGAAAGAGCGAGACTCCATCACTGCATTAGCGCAGATCATTCCGCCGCCCTCGACATGAACGAGTTCAAAAAGGCTCTGCTCAGCGGAAACAGTAATTTGCAGCAGAATGGCAATCTGCATACGAAACTGCTGGCAACGCAATATCTGATTGCCCAGAATCCGCAGTGGATGATAAAAACGATAACTACAACCCACAATTCTTCAGAGCAAATCCTGTCGTTCGAGCTAATTGAACCAAGTCTTCCATTGAAGTGCATTATCCGTAAGAAAGTCACGAGATTTTTCACAGTTATCGGACTATTCTTACTTGTTGCTGCCGGTTGCCTGTCGTTATATTTATTAATTGTCGGGTATCGCTTGAAACAAAAGGAATCGCTGCTGGCAATCGAACAGTTTACAATGGATGTCATTAATGAGCTAGTCTACCGGAGCACACATACCGAGAACTCGGAAGTGCTAATAAGTCAATTGCAAGAGAAGTTTTTGCCCGCGCATAATCGAAAGAAACTCTTGGGTTGTTGGAATAAGGCACTTAAGAACTTAGAGGCAAATGACAACATCCTATTTGGCATTGTTGCGCGAAATGGAGAACAACTGCGTACCATGACATGGAATAAAAACACTGCCAATAATGAACCAAGTTCCACAACAACAGCAACAACAAAGAAAAAGTGGCAAAGCTCTGCTTTCGATAACTCCAACAAGATTCACAATCCGCCAACATCTTGCTTGAAAATCAGGCACATGTTTGATCCATCAGAAATTAACGATCCCAATTTGAGGCAATTAATGATTGACTCAATATTGGAAAAAGTTGGCTCCCATTGCAAAATTTGCGACGTTCAACTGGATACACAGTCATGCTGCGTCTACATCCGTTGTGCGAGTGAAGCAGACGCCGGAATCGTTCACAATGAAATCAATGGCTGGTGGTTTGATAAGCGGCTGATATCGATTAAGTTTCTACGAATCGAGCGCTATTTGAATCGCTTTCCAAAATCATTGTCTGAATCATTTTATTTAAAATCATCTAATGTGAACTAATTTTTTAATTGTTTGTATTGAATAAAATTCTTAATGTGATTTGTACAATTTGTATGTTATATTTGGGGATATAATCGGTATTTATAATATGTATTTTTATTTATTATTGGGTAATTGACAATGGCAAAATATAAACCTGTGCTAGACAAACGCGAAAATGCGTCACTCAATATTTATAAACTAAATGCCTTGCAAGTTATTTGTATTTTAAAAATGAATTCTCGAAAATTGTTCGCGTTTCTACTCCATCGTTCCCTTTGCTTTCACCAACCATTGCAGAAACGGTCACACCGATATAATCGAATCGAATATCGATTTTCTGTGTTATTGTTTTGAATTGTGCGCATGTGAAGCAAGGGAATAATTTGCAATTACAAATGATTGTGCCAATGGGATAATTACGACGGACGATATATATATATATATTTGTAAAACGACATCAGTTTCTACTGTCGCAAGTAGTCATTTTAACGGACATCGAAATGGACTGTAATCACCGCATTGAAGTCCCCCAGCGCTCTGGTGGAGGCAAGAAAATGAAGAAACGGAAAGAACTCGATGCTCTGATAGCACATTCCATTACAAAAAGAGGTTCCCGCCGCACAAACAATTCGCAGGACATGTTGCTATCAGTATCCACCGATGACCTTGATGATTTCGCTTGGGTAAATTGGAATATTTTAAGTACATTTCTACATCTGATAATCAATGTACACTCACACACACACACATTCGCCCATATGAGTGGCTGCCCCTGAATAAGCAGCATGTGTTTGTATGTGTGTGTGTGTGTGTGTGTGTGTAAGTAATGTGTGTAATTGCTTTGTTTGTTTTTTTTTCCTCCCAGATGAGTGTTGCCAGTACGCGCAGAAATAATAGACAGAAATTAAATATTCGCAAGTGCGGCCCATTTTTATTCGGAATAACGACAGCTTTGTGTGTGGCCATTTTATATTGGCTCTATTTTGATCTGCGTCAACAGATTTCCGATTATCAACAAAAATTTGAAGAAGGTAAGTACAAATACATACATGTATTATATATGTTATCTGTGGGCACGCGCATGCAACAAAAATACATTTTGCTACTTGAATACGACGTGCGAATACCTCGTTTCCAAATGAGTCAAATAAAATTCTTTATTTTTTAACTCGGTGGGAAGGTATTTGTTTTATGCAATGCCTGTCTGAAATCTATAATCTGTATTCCCCTATGTCCTTGACAGTGTTATAAATTGGGTAATCGATAAGAAAATAATATCACTAAACTTGGCGGATATGTTGCTGGTGACGTCTTTCAAATATCGCCTGATCATTTCGCTTATCTAGCAGTCGATGTCTCACAAATTTAAAGCTAGTCATAAAATTTTATGTTAAATCATGGTCCTTAATATATTATTTAATTTTACAAACATAATGTTTTCTAGTATCTGCCATAAATAAAATCTTCCCGGATACACTTCAACAATGGCATGAGACAACATCATTCCTGATCAAGAATCAAACATTTGTCATAAGCCAAATAAATGAATTAACGCAAAGCGTCGAACAGCTCGGATCGAATTTGAGCAGCTTGCAAGCAACAGTTAATGCTCAACGAAATTACGGTCAAGATAAGAAATTGGTGGCCGACTTTGGCGCCAAACTGGAAGCGGTTATCACTGACATCGAGGTGATGAAGGAGCACTACAACAACTACATCGAGGTACAGAAAAGTCTCGAGCTTGAAACGGAACATTTAAAGGTATGTAAACCAAATAAAAATATTTCAAGTTGTATTTTATTATAGAACTTTATTTAATTCTTTAGGCTAATATAAGTCGACTGTCGACCGTTCAGGCGAATCCGTCAGAGACGAATTTCACACGGGATGTTGACTTTCTCAATCAATCAATATCAAATTCTGTCAGAATATTAAACAGCAATATTATGAATGTAAACAGCACTCTCAGTCAGAAAATACAAATTCTACAGGGAGAACTACTGACACATAAGGTAAACAAATAAGTCCAACGATTGCATGCCTTCAAACACCATAATAATTAATGTATATTTGCAGATCAAGTTGGATGACTTACTGGATCGCTCGCAGAATATGACATCCCACGTTGCTACATTAAGCAATAATTTGCAACAATTTAAGCAGAAAGTAACCATAGTGGATGAACAGCTGAACAAATTGAATCAAAAGGTGGTTCATCAACTTTATTGCATCTGGCTTATGTCTAATTAATATTATTCCTTTCTTTTTTAGACGAGTGAACCCGGCAAAGATCAAATTGCTATTGTAGGGGTGAGCCCACCGTGAAGATAACTTTGCCATTTGCACTGTTTGGTAATGATTGCGTCCTGCAAAAGGAGATAGGAAAAAGCCCATAGCAATGGCTCGGCTTGATGTGCAATAGAACGTATACTGTTTTCAGTCCAATTACTATGTATGTTGAATAAAAAAATCTAGTCGCTTGTATCTGTAAGCCTCACATTTAATACAAGACAACATATCATTTATCTGTTCAATCAGTGAGTATAGAAACTCCGGAATTAAACTCCACACACTGAATTTACTTTTAATTCAGGGCTGCAAGATTAGTTCTTGCCAGTACAATTCTAATATTGAACGTCGACACCTTTCGATGCTGACCATTAATTATATACCCTTAACGGCAAAACTACACTTGAATTTGATATTTGTCTGTTTAATGTATGGTTAGTTATAAGAATAATTTGATACTGTATGATGTTATTTACGCAGAGTCACAAAATAACATAATGCTTATTAATGGTATTTGTATTTATTGTATATTGGAACGTTTACGTCAGTGTTTCTCCCTGGGTCACACAAGCTTCCAAGTAGTCTATCCGCCGCTCCAATATCGTAAGTTTCTCATTGAGTACAGCCAGGCGAGATCGGCAAGACATATCTGAAAAACAAATCGAGTATTATTTATACATATTTGCATTGCGCCTGCAAGAAACAAACTGCGTCACACTGTTAATAAATTGTACACACAAACAATTTAACTGGCAATTGATTAAAAATAATGTCATCTGACAATTGATAGCTCATATTTTATCTGTATGTATAATATGATAATGATTAAGACCGGTCAATTGTAACAAGGGCGTCATCGTTAGATGACTGATAGATGAACATGCGTAGAAAGCTCACTTACCAAAAGAATTTAGGAAGTCTGTGATTCTTTTTATGCTTGCTGTTATAACTTCAATATACTCGCGATTTGCCCAATCCTGATGAATTTGCTTCTGAACTGCTTCTCGATGAGCACCGCTCATTTTTAATATTTTTGTTTATATATATTTTACAATTTATAGTTATATACAAACAAAAATACAGTGTGGCCGTTTTTAGAGTTGTAAGACTACCAACATTTTGTGCACATTTGAAACAGTGGAATAGAACACGACGTTTTCTTTTGCGTCTCATTACAAGGCCCATCACACCACAAACTTCACAACTTCAAGCTGAGCGCATGGGATTTCTTTAACGAACTAAAACGCTTTTCATACAGGAGACATCAGCATTAGTCATAGCTAAAGAAGTGATTTTTAAAAAATGTTTGAGAATATACCAGTCACATGCAAAATGAAACTGAACTACGGACAATTCCTTTCTGTTTTTGATTCAAATAAGGAATGATAAACCTATCAATCTTGAATTCATAATAGATGTATTTAAGAAATTGAAAGACGAATGGCTTAAAGTTTTTACAGAATATTCAAGACACTTTAAACAAATGTGCTTGAAAACCTTCTTTGCTGGCATGAATGCTTTGTTGGGGTTCCCTCTGTAATTCCAACAGCTCAATTTTCTTGTTTCTCCCCTCCAAATAGTGCACCAGCCCCCATCGCACCAATAAATGAAACAAATGACTGAGTCCAACAAAAAGATTTAATGATTTTTCGATAAAATTATTCAAAAATTCTACAAATAACAGTTCACTTTTTAGGTCAAATTATTATTTCAAATGTGGATTATTCTTATAGCGCGCAAATATTTCACTTTTGAAGACTTCAAATTTTTTTCTATTTGCGTTATTTTGTTGTTCTCTCCAAGCGGGCCTCGCTTGTTTTCTTTGTAGGCCCCAGTGGCATGTGAATACCGGTGAAAGAACGTAAAACTTGTATCCAGCCACATACATTTCGTATACCTGCAAAACACAAATAATAGAGTGAAATGTATAAATATATTAAGATCAGTAATTACTTGGGAATTTCTCGTAAATCCGTATCCAGTAAATCTTTCGTCATGCGCCGGAGCATTATCTATTGCTATATAAAATGGTTCATATAAGAACTCAAAATTCGTCACGGTGTGGCTTATTCTGACTGCAGTCTCACTACTATTTGTTGATAACCACCTGAAGTTTTTATAAATACATAAAGAAAATAAAATAAATAAGCATATAGTTTATATTTGGAACAAACTTTAAATGCAGTTTTTGGGCTTACTTTGAAAAGTTTGTCGCGTATTGATTATAAATGAATACTTTTTCATGAAACGGTCTGGCCAGTCCTTTTTTAATTAGTCCCCGCAGAAAGTCCTTGGAACGCGGAAAGGCTGCACGAACATCGATTTCAAATGTGGGAATCACATAGGCGCAATATCCTTCGCAAATCACAGTTTTAAAGAAATTATTGAGTTCAACGACACTGTTGAGACTAGGTATTATGTCGATGTCAGTTAAAAACACATATTTTGTTTGACATCCTTTTCGCGCTATATTCCGCATATGATTCTGAGGATATATGTTCTTTTTTCGCCACTCCAGTGTTTTGATTGTGCGCAATTTCAAAAGCGACTTTAATGTTTTATCAGGATTTTGGCAATTGAATTTTGCCTTTATATTCAACGATTCCGTCACGACTCTTGGCAATTTGTCATACTCCTCGGGAACTAAGATATGAAAAGTCGCATTTGCCTTAATATTCGGAAAGCAGAGACGCAAATATGTGACAAAATATCGCAAAATAATATATTCCTCGTTTCCCGCGGAGAAAAGCGTGACTGAAATCGGAGCTCGCCAATTGGCAGCAACCTGCGGAAAGGAATATAAACGCTCCACAGAACTTTGCGTTGCCAGGCATATAAGGCTAATTTTGGACGACTCAGAATACTGATCTCCAACTACGGCGAAATCCTTTATCTTATATTTGTGTTGATTATCCCAGCGTCCATAGCTGAAGTCTAAGTTCTCAAATGTTAATTTTGAATTATTGCTTTGGGGTAAAAAATGGTCGAGGTTCGGCGTCTGCAGCTGAGTCTGCTGCTGTTGATATGCTGTATTCTCATCATGGGCGCAGTTCACAGTGCCAGCAGATTTTACTTTGGTCTGAATACTGTGCTGCGTCGTGCTTGCATACCCATAATAACCGGAAGAAGGCGGATAAACTCGGGCTAGCCAAAGTATGTTAACCAATAGTAATACAAGAAAGAATTTGATTGATCTGCCTTGTGGGGCTCGAAACTGAAAAATAAGATTACAAGTTAATTGGAAATATGCATTTAAAGTTTTGTTTAATTTTTGTTAAATTTCAGTTAATTCCCTTCTAAATTATCATACATTTTGAATATTATAAATATTTTTATATGTACACAAATATATAATATAAATGCATTTAAATATGCAGCGACTCACAAAAATAGGCAAATTTTTCCATACATGTATTTCATGTATGGTCGAAAAATAAGACTATTATTTTATTAACATTTGCACAAATGTGAAAAACGTAAGAAATTGTAATTTTACAAAAGTTCACACTCACCATACTTAAACACACTTTGAAAAGTGAAAAGAGCAACAAATATCACAAATACACATTTGTGTGTATTTATATGAAAGTCCGTTCAAAGGACACTTTGTGTGTGGCCGTATTTCATAAACTACAAAATATCTAAGAGCTGCTGACAAATATATATACATATATATCGCACAGAAAATGAGTAGTAAATCTTAAAGAAAATTATTTGATCAAGCAGAAGCTGCGTATTATTTCCTATTAATAAATAACAAAATAAAATAATAAAAAGTTGTTAAGACTTGTTTGATTGCTCAAGCGTATATGTTTATATATACACTCAAAGTGACATGAAGAACTTTAGTGTTACATAAATTATTAAACGGTTTCCAAATCGTCCATAATATATTAATTAATCTTTTATCTCTTCCAAATTTCGTCATTTGAGACGGTCAACAAACTTGATAAACTTGGCGCTCGTTTAATTCAGTGTTCTGATTCCATATCCCAAAATTGATAAACGAAACGAAAGTTCCTGCACCCAAATAAGGTTATTTAATCGATGACATTTATTTATCCGAACCTGTTGTTATTTGCGTTAGTTTTCCGTGCTTATTTGCAGTTTAAACGCGGAGTGTATTGCATTAAATATATTTACTGCATTAGTTTAAAATAAGAACACTTGAGTAGAATGTTTAACGGAATCGTAAATGTTTGTTGGATTCCGTTTGCTGGTTTTATATCATTCTTAATTATATTATCGGCAATCAACAAATCTATCGGTGTTCGAAAGGCATACGTAAATATTCTCCTGCGAATATTTGAGGTAAACACAAAGTTTTAATGGATTCGTTTCAATTCATATTCGTATAAATGCTCATATTTCAATCTATACAGCCAATACAAAATTATACTCTTAAACTTCCTAGCGATGGAATTGGATGAATTAGAAAGTTCATAAATATAGCTAGTCTGAATCAAAATATTGACTTAGTCGAATAAGACATTGTTCATTTTATTGGCTTTTAAGTCAGCAGATCTTTCTGGATACTTTTAACTGAATTTGATTGTAAATGTTTCTTATTATCACTCTTGAGAAAAGCAGCCAACGGTATTCATATATGTATTTATATATATACATATATAAATATTTATATATGTATATGTGTGCACGTATTGTATATGTATGTATGTATTTTCGAGCCGGATAGACCGGTACCAAAGTCCTTTTGTAAGAGTGGTGAGTAACAGGATGAGTACAAGAATGTGTACGAAATCTATTAAACTTATGGTCTGGCTGCTTTTATTATTTGAGTGGTGCACAAAATCCAGGCATAGTGCTATAATTGCATGCTTGATAGCTTAAAACTATGACGTTTTGTAGGTCTCAACTTTGGAACCTCATCGTGACTTATGGTCGATTACTTAATAGTTAGATTTATTGACGGCAGAATCGCCAATGCTTATCGGAGACGTAACAAATTCTATTGTTGAACTTGAACCTTTTTTTTATCGGAAACCAAGTGATTATATAGTAGCCGTTATCCAACTTTGTGCTTGTTTTAAAGGTATGTGTTTGCAACTGTAGCTAACATTTATTTGTTATCTTATTTTTAGTATGGTCGAGCTAGCATAGAATCGGCTTCTAAGGAAAATACACAGAGTGTCCACGAAAATGTCAATTCTGGTCAGAATGCTAGTGTGCAACCTGTGAAGGACGTAGACGCAAATGAATCAACTAATGGCGCAACGCTTATAACGCGAGATGCCGTACTTCTTCCGCAGGCGCAAGAATCAGGCAATGATAAGCCCCAAACATTAAAAAAGGTAATTAGGTAAAATTAATATAATCATTTAGTGATTTAAAAACACAATTTGAAATGCTTATATATAATTGTTATGATTTTTCTTTCAGGAGGAATTCAATTTTGATTTTGAAAACTGCTTAGAATACGTGAAATCTGGCGTAGAAGCAATTATCGAAGACGATGTTACCTCCCGATTTGAGGCTGAAGAGCTAAAGAGCTGGAACATGCTGACACGGACGAATCGACATTATGAATTCATATCGTGGAAAATAACACTTATCTGGATGTTTGGATTTGCAGTGCGCTATTCCATTCTAATGCCACTGCGCGTCCTCGTCTGCTTTATTGGAGTACGTACATATATAGCGTAATCAGTATTCATGATCAAACAACTCATATTCTCACTGGTATTTAGTACGTTTCAAGAATATTTCCAATTGGATAATCAAATGTAATGGAATATGTCTTCCAAATTATCGATAATTATCGTTTTCTGATAGCTCAACGCTTATAAGAAATGCACGCGTATTCCCATTTTTCGATACCTCACCCCCGACCTGCACAAAATGGGTTATATTCATTTTTATCCTTGCCCATATCTCCATCCGTCCGTGGGTTGAATCTAAACGTAGATTTGTGAATACCATAAGTAAATCGATATATATCGATTGCATAACCCGGTTTTTAAGCATTTAAATATGAATGTGATTGTTTAGTAAACATAAATAAAGAAAATTTCACTATTTTGAATACCTCACCACGATCAGTCTGAAATAAGTAAAAGTTCATATGTAGAGATAAGATGAGATATCATTTAAGTACATACAAATGTCTTTTTGGCTGGGTTAAGGTCATTTTCTAGTCGAGCACTTTCGGCCAGATTAGCTTTTTTTTGTCAGTCGGGACAATTCTAAATTAAGCCCATAAAAAAGCACGGGACTTTCGCTAAGAAATTCATGGTTACTTTTCACTGCATGATATGTTACCATCTATATGTCCTGTGGTTAGTCGTACAATATACATAGACAACATTTAATTCAAATATCGAACATTTCTCAGTCACATGGAATCAAGTAAAATCGATTCATATTCGAATCATCTCATAATTTCTTTTACGATTTATATCATTCAGAAATCGTGATTTGAAAAGTGCTTGGGAATTGAATTTGTCGATCATCATCGACAAGAGCATTCAAATGTGTTTCTTTATGCATTCATAATTCTCTAATCAATATTTCAATTTGATTTTTAGGTTTTATTTACAGTTATTTCAAATACATTTGTGGCTTTAATACCCATTCGATTTTTGCGGACCTACTTAGCGGGCTTGTGCTTCAAGATTACCTTCCGTCTTATATCAAATTCCCTGTCAGCACTAATAGTCTTTCACAATAAGCAATATAAACCCAGCACTTCTGGGTTCTGTGTAGCTAACCATACGACCCCACTCGACGTGGCTATTTTATCAACAGACTGTACATTTTCTTTGGTGAGAAAGATGATTTTTTAACTTGTAAAACAGAATTAATTGTTGAATTGTATGTTAAGCATACGGTTCACAATTTTTACTGATTGTCCCACTTTATATCAATGTGCCATATATGATGTTTATAATTCGCTTCAAATTTGATCGTATTATTTATAAAATTGATTCCAATTGAAAACAATTCATTCGGGTCATGCAACATGCTTAAATCAAGTTTAATATTTATTAAACGCAGCGAAATTCCACTAACAATTGGAAATAAATAATTTTCAAAGAGGCGCTTTAAAAACGCTTATACATTTTTTGTTAACTTGTACATGTGTGTTTATTTAGATGAATGTGTGTGTGTGTCTTTGGGAGTGTGTTACGCTTGTAGCTTTTGTTATTGTCCTCGCTGCTGGCTTGTTCGATTTAGCAACTTTGAATAATGTTTGACTATTTTTTTGTCTCTGTTCTTAGTCAGCGAGAATGCTAAGCAGGTAAGAAATTCTCTTGAATCTGTATTTACTTGAATTGTGGTGCCCAGTAATGTTTTATCTGTTGTGAAAAGAAACGAATGATGAATGATGAGTAATAAATGATCCTTGAGTTGTTAGTCAGCCAGAAAGCTGCAATGATGCATGCGATATTCAATCTCAGCCGATCTTGAGATACGCTCAAAATGATCAGATGCTGTTTGCAACAAAACTCGTTTGAATACATGAACCGATCAGCCGACTCAAACTAAGTTTACTTAGCTTAGTTTACTCAGTGATGACATTTGTTGAATTACTGCATGTGAGTAAACAATTTAGTGCAGAATAAAATCAAGAAAATCGTAATCTTTGGCATGTTACAAAAAGAGATTGAGGCATTTGTTCGTCCTCTGTTTTTCGTAGTTTATTTGCGACGCTCAAAATCGGTTTTATATTTCTTCTATGATTGTCTTGATTGTTATTTTCCATTTTGTTTGTTCATTGATCCTGATCGACGCAGCTTTTTGGTCCAAGACCTCACTTTTTGGTTGGTATGTTATGATCTTCATGTTGAATGATTTTTGTATGGTTTTTGCTTGCGTTGGCCCATAAAACTGAGTCCCATGTTCTGATTATGTTTAACACAGTTTTGTAAAGAGATTTGTTTATATTTGCCAATTTAGTGGAATCGATGGGAGGTATTCAAAAGTATATATTTAAGATCTGTGTGTGCTATTCAAATTCTACTCGAAACTTCAAGAAATGTTCTAAAAATCATTTTGAAAACTATATGTTTATTTTCCCAAATCCTTTAAGATACAAAATTTTGAGCTATTAATGGTGTGCATTAAATTAAGCTATTGAATTAAATATGATTATTATACTTTTTAAATTAAACCACAGGGACAAACAATTCTCTCACAACAATCAACAATATCAATTTCCTACAACATTTTTTTGTGCCTTCTTGTTCCATGCAATCTTCTCAGGTAGCGTGGTTAACGGTATGCACAGCTGCTGTGGGAAATTTAAAGGATGGAAATAAAAAGCGTGAAATTGTGAATAGTGTTCTTGGGCAATGTTTCGGTATCTTGTCCAGCGCCATTTCTGCTGTTATTACTTACCATAATGAGGATAATCGACCGTCATCAGGTATTTGTGTGGCTAACCATACAAGCCCTATCGACGTACTTGTTCTGATGTGTGACACGAACTATTCTCTGGTAAGACAATTTCATATTTTCTTGTTGTTTTGTTGGACCAAACATTCTTGGTATCATTTTTGTTAATCCTTTTATTGTGTTGGGATTAAAACTCTTTAATTAACTATTTTAACCCAATCAAAGTTACGCTGTATATAATTTTTCCGATCAATTCTATTATTTGTTTTCAATATTATTGTATATTCATATTTCGCAGTTGAAGTAATCTGTAGTGAAATAAGAAATTAAGTGAATAACATAGATTTTAGATACAGAACTATTATAAAGAAAAAAAAAACACACCGATTATTCAGAAAAGTTGTAAATACATAAGGCCTAGTATCTTTGAGAAGCTAGTAGAAGTAAATGTTTTGATTGTTATCACGGATCAAGAATATTTATATATTTTTTATTACTCCCATCCCATGCCTATATAATTGGAAAACACGTATTTTTTTGTAGATATGATCTTGCAATTTGAATGACATCCTTATGCTCTACAAAGTTTGTATTTAATAATTAAATTTGTGTGTGTGTGTGTGTGTGAGTGTGTGTGTGTGTGTGTGTGTATGTCTGTGTGTGGGTTTGTGGGTTCTTGTGTGTTTGTATAGCGTACAAGGTATCTCATAGTCGGCCAATTTCGACTAACGCATTTCTATACCCTTGAAGATAATTGTTTTCACGTTTATAACGCATTGAAGAAGACGTCTCCAGCCCCATTAATAAAAAATATATTCTTGAGCAGCATCAGCAGCCGAGTCGATATATTCAAGTTCGTCTGTCCTTCAGTCCGCGTATTCAATTTGTTTATATTCAAACAGCTCAGCTGAATCTTGACTTATACAATTCACTCCTGTCTGCAAGGGTATGTAATCTTCGGCGTGCCGAGGATAGTGGTTCTTTCATGTTCTTTGTTATTTTTCAGTGCGTTTTGTTAAAAAAAAAATAAAAATAGTTTTTGTTTATAATTCGTTGATTGGCTATCTGTATCGTTTTCTGTATACCCTTTACTTATTCAAAAATGCTATAAAAGTGTATATTGAAGTTGTGCAAATGTCTGAGGAACATGTCCGACCCCGTAAAGATGATCAGTTTTTTCAAATTATATTCATTATTCAGTACTGGTACGTGCCGGTTTAAGTCAAAAGTTTGGTTAGTAATAATAATATCAGTTCCGGTTGCTGGTTTTTATGAAATGTTGAATTTCGATGGTCGGTTTGATCCTGACAGACATTGCACAAAACCAATATGCTGTCCCAAATGCCCTTTGAAAAGTGACTTAACATTTGTTAGCTTGTGTAATCTGTACAAAAATTGTTCTGGTTTTTTGTTGGCTTTGGTTTGCTTTTGTCCAATCCTTACCTGGCTTAACGCTGAATATATAATTCATAGATTGGTCAACGACATGGCGGTTTCCTTGGCGTACTGCAGAGAGCCCTGGCGAGGGCATCTCCCCATATTTGGTTTGAGAGAGGCGAAGCTAAAGATCGCCTAATTGTTGCCGAAAGATTGAAACAGCATGTTTCCGATCCAAATAATCCACCAATTCTAATATTTCCGGAAGGAACCTGCATAAATAATACATCTGTTATGCAATTCAAAAAAGGCAGCTTTGAAGTTGGCGGCGTTATATATCCTGTTGCTATTAAGTAAGTTCTAAATGTATGTTGTATATAACTTAATAATATACATCATGTTATCTCCTAGTCGAGCAATATCGAATATAAAATCCAAAAGCCTAATAATTCTTGAAGATAAAATTAAAAATGTTCGTTTCTCGTCAGATATGATCCCAGATTTGGTGACGCTTTCTGGAACAGTTCCAAGTACTCAATGATGCAGTACCTTTACATGATGATGACCTCGTGGGCCATTGTCTGCGATGTTTGGTATCTCCCGCCCATGTATCGCCAAGATGGAGAGTCGGCGATAGACTTTGCTAACCGTGTCAAGGGTGTGATAGCGAAACAGGGTGGATTAGTAGATCTGGTGTGGGATGGACAGCTCAAGCGAATGAAGCCCAAAAAGGAATGGAAGGAGATACAACAAGTTGAATTTGCAAATCGATTAAAATCGGATTAACACTGCGCCTTTACATTTTTTTTAATTTAAACTGAGAATTTTTTAAATATATGAGACTTCTTAACTAAAAGTTTATCCAACTTTCTATTGTACTTTATTTATTTTTTTTGGTTTTTTAGTTTTGCCTATACATATATATATCTCTATCCTATACAAGGTGCTGTATATTTCAAATTTGAATACAAGTTCTTGTGTAAAAATAGAGATCTTTATATAATTATCCGACTTATACATATATCAGGATACCTTCCCATCAAACTCTCCCATCTAGAGTGAGCTGACTTGTGAAAGTTTGAAAATATTGATAATTCGCTTTACGAGAGCAATTTCCCAAACAATGGATGACATAAGCGAAATGGAAATAACTTCCCCAAAAGCCAACAGCAGGATCAAAATGCTCGCATAAAAATAACTACATCTAATTGTTGCCATAGTTACGAGTGCTTAGCAACTAACCTTATTGACATGGCAACCATAATTGACCTTAAGCTCCATAAAAAATATTGAAATACTATATTTGAAATTATCCAAGAATGTGCACAATAATAACGAATCAAGATGGGGCTAAGAAATTTGTTTTTTGCCTTTGTTTTCTACATCAATTACAACTTTCTGTACATGTGTGTTAATAGCGTGGATGCACCGTTTATTCACATACCCGGAAATGGAATTGTCTCGGGAACCTATTTAAAGATGTATCGAACTCAAAATATTAAAGCGTATCTGGGTATTCGATATGCACACGCCGCAAGATTCTCGCCTCCCGACATTGAACTGCCGCCATGGAAGGGCATTTTTAATGCAACAAAGTTTGCAGCTAACTGCTGGCAACAAAGTCCTTCGTCCAGCAACGTACAGTTGGATAAAGTGTTAGAAATCATTTCGGGTGGAATGTTTAACAAATCGGCAATACGAAAATATGAGGAGAATTGCTTACACCTAAATGTATTTGTACCTGACGGTCAGTCATTGATAAAGTTAATAATGTCTGATAATTAATTTGATTTTCATTATTTTGTGATTTTAGGGCTTCCCGAAGTTGATGGATATGCCGTTATTGTCTGGATCCACTCTGGAAATTTTTCTACAGGCAGCCCATTTGATATTGATCCATTTCAATTGGTTTTCAAACAGAAAGTTATTGTGGTTACATTTTCGTATCGCTTAAACATTTTTGGATTCTTTTCAACGGATGACGGCGAAGCACAGGGTAATTATGGATTAATGGATCAGTCGGCCGCACTCTACTGGGTGAAGAAAAATATCAACTACTTTGGAGGTGACGAGAATCGAATCACATTAATGGGTCACGATGCTGGAGCTGTTAGTGCCGCTCTACATATGACCTCTGGGGAGTGGTCAAAGGGCGCCTTTCACAAGGCAATTCTGATGTCCGGTAATCCATTAACTCCTATTCGATTGCCACACGAATTCAACAACGACTTGGATAGAATAGCAAGTGTTTTTGGATGTGCTCGAAGACCAACGTCATTGCTCATGCAATGTCTGAAGAGAATTGACGCACGTGTTTTGGCTGAGAATCTACCACCGTCAATTGAATGGGGTCCCATTGTAGATTTTGGATTAAGTAACACCTCTTATCCATTTATTGAGAGCCAGCCCGAAATGTTGTTTAAGAGTGGAAATTATCACAAAGTTCCAATCATTATTGGAATCACTGACATGGAGGAAGTTCTGACAATATTTAATGATTACCTATCATTAGAATTGAGTGCAGATGATCTTAAGAATTTCTTTGCTGACATCGCCGTAAATGATATTCATAAAATTAGTGGTAACAATGAATGGTGTACAAATTTCCCCATAATTTCTGATGCAATTGATTTTATGTATACCGATAAGGGTAGTGAAGAAAATGTGAATATTAATGCAAATTTAATCAATGCACATACGGAAAAATCATATATAATGCCATTGGAAATGTTTATAGATCTACTTAGTAAGCACCAGAGTATTTATAGCTATATATTTAAGTATCGATCGCAATCTCTTAGCAGTGATTTACCCAACTGGATTGGAGTACCCAAATATTTTGATCAGATATTTGTTTGGGGCATACCGTATGTAAATAATATTGTCGAGTGGAAGTCGACGGATAAAAAAATGGCAGATATTATTATGACCTTATGGGCAAACTTTGCTAAAACCTCGAATCCTACTAAGGCAAACGTATATGTTAAATGGAGTGCTATTACGCCACCCAAATATCCATACTTATCGATAGATGAAAATTTCAATACCGATTATCTTTCCAACAATCAAAAAGTGAAATTTTGGAAAAATTTGTATCCAAAAATTCTACACTTTGCAACAGAATGCTGCAATTCTACGAATTCAGCAACAAAATATTTGATGACATATACAATTTATTTTACTCTCCATATATATATATTCTAATGTAATCCCAATGATCTTCCCTATATGCGTAGTTACAAGTTAGCGTTAAATTTACAAACTATGGGAATTTAAAAAAAAATGGTTTTATAATACTTAACCGAATATATGAAATGCAAAAATTTTAAATATTTTCTTTGGCTTTTACAAGGGACTGTTGAATTTATTTTCTTTTTTATGGGCTAAAATAACAAATTGCATGCAAATGTACAAATTCTTAGCATATCTTTGGGGTGCATAATAAACTGCAATAAAGTCCAAATCAGTGGATGTTGACAATTTTTTCGTTGGAATCGCAAGGACTTACACTGTCGAACTGTAACAAGGATAATCGGTTAAGCTAAGAACCTAAACCCTTTCAAACATTTCACTCGAAACTGAAATGAAATGACTTAAAATTACAAAATTTTTATTTTCTTGGCAACAACCCAACCTTTGCTGGATATGGCAAAACTGCGAGCAAATTTCCGCGAAAAAAAAATCATCCTTTTCATTGAGTTTTTAAAATTGGCAGGCCAAGGCTTATATGCGGCGCAACGGACTTCACGATTGTTGTACATGCAAAAAACATATTTATTCGGATACAAAACAGCACCTCGCCTTCCCCACTATTTAATCCATAATCAATATAAAATATTGTTTTGTTTTGACCATACACGTTAAGAGTTTATTTTAACTTTAAGCTTATTCTAGTTATATGCTAGTATTTAAATCTTTTAGTTTATGCTTGAACTTAAAGCCAAGGATGCCAAGCCGGATCCATGCGACACAGATTGTCTACGTTAGTTGCGGATTGAATAAGAGCCGAAACCTTTTTCTTTTCAATGTTGTCGAAATAGGAGATCTTATTCAATCGCAATAATATAGTATCCACAGCCGAATTCACAGCTCGAATTGTGTTTTCCATTGAGTTGCTATCAATACAAGGATCATCCGATGCATCCAGCAGTTTACTTCGTATTCCTTTCTTTTGCAGCGTTATGATTTCATCTCGAAGAATCGTTTGTAATATGGAACTAAGTTTGTAATTTGGCTGAATGAAACAGCGGGCTGTGGCCACAATTGCCGCCGATAATAGCCCCGAAATTCCAATGTTTGTTATGAATTCACCAATATTTGGGGTAAGTCGGAATGGTACCGGACGATGTTGATTGAACTGCTCCTTATCGTCGTTTATATCGAATTTAAAGTATGAAATATTCATAAGTCCAGAGTCCTGATGAAGATACATCATATCGGGATTGAGGCGCGTAAAATTTAGAGCATGCTCACAAAGATATGAAAGCGCCAACTGAAGTGTTAACTGCAAAAAGACAAAATATTAATATTAAAGAGAGGTCATTAGAGGATATTACACATTTTCGACTCCCTAAAGTATATGTAGAATGATTGAAGACTATTTTAATTTTTTACAAAAAGAATCGTGTATTTAAAAGTTCAGGAATAAAATCTTACCATTTTTCTAAACTGCCAATAGTCCGTGGCCGCAGCAAATGTGTTTAGAGCCCATTGACGTAGCAGTGTTTTGGAGACCATGGTCCATTGAACTTCAGTGAAAATCTCTCTTAATATTGTATGTGAAATCGGTGTACCCTGCGCTTGAACTTCCGAGAGGCGTTCGTAATACCTGACAATCGGCATGTCATAGTCAATTTTGACATTATTACAGCACTTTTTGAATATCTTGAGCAAGGAGACACTGTTGGGGTTATCTTCGGCAAGGCGCATTTGTGGTGAGATCGGAACCACTCGGGGCACAGTTATGTTCAAAAATCGACGGCTGGTTTCTTTTTGCTTCTCCAAATAATAGTTAAGCATTCGCTTCAGCTGCAATACTCTTTCCTCACGGCGAGCATCTCCAAGGCCAGAATCGAGAACCACCAGGTAAGGGTATATTTTTCCATTTGTACCTCTTATGTATAACCTTCGAGCGGCAGTATTATTTTTCTGCACTATTTCGACTCGTGGCATAAATCGCGCAATTCGCACATAATAATGCGATGAGGATGGAATCAACAATTCTCCCGGAAGTTCGACTTCTGCGGTCTTTTGACTAAAATTGGAGAGGAACCTGCATTTGTCTTCAATTAAGAACGATGTCGGTAATTTTTTAACCTTTGCTTCCAACACTTTTATCCACGTCTTTAATTTTGATATTAGATTGTGTAATTTCATAGCACCGGGCTTTGAAAAATCGAAATCATTTGTGAATTGTTCTTTCATCTTCTGGAAAACGGGATCTTGGAAGGTAACTTGAGCGCGTCGTGCCAGAGACTCGGATGCGGCAGAGTGAGATATTGATGAAGTGACAGATCCGGACACATTTTCAATTCCAATGCCAAAGGTTGAGCCCAGTTTCTTAACAAAGTGTAATGTATGTGGTGTTATCGTTGCGTTAACCACAGTGCTTCGATTCTCAAATGCAATGGCGTAGCATTTAATCAAGCCTTGACGCAGCTGACGTAGAACTTCTTCTGTCCAACTCTCCCTAAACCAAACCATTTGATCCACAATTCCTTCGAGAGAGCTTAAGATCGTCGGATGAACTTCACGCTGCAGTTGCATAACTTTTGAACATCTCCACATAGGTGGTGTTGCTTTGATTGGATTAACGGAGGCAACCGTCACTTGATTTCTGCCACAAATTGAAGACATATTTTCCAAATTCTATAAATACAATTTGATTAATTAAATTAATTGCAGAGTAATATTGGCGTGGAAGTGTTACTTACGGTTGATGTTAGTTTACCAGCAAATACTGCCTGTTCAGCGGATTTATGTTTCTCCCGCTGTTCAATCTTTAAAGTAAGATATAAGGTACGAATCGGAAAGTATACCGCTTGAGGATAAAGACGTCCAATCTGAAAATGCAAACAATTTAGTTTAATTGAAAATGTGATCTTTACTAGATTAACATAATGACTTACCTGACTCAATAGGTTCAGTATAACATCGCCGTCAAATTGCTCCAGACAACACAGAAGTTGTGGTATCCATGGCAACCAATAAGGCGGAGGAATTCCCGAGACATATTTTTCAAAGGTGCTTATTAAAACGTCACTTGAATTATCATATGATAAGAACCACAACACTTTCGCAATGTATTTCCTGGTTTTACTTTCATTTTGATTGCGACACGCATGCAGATAACATATTAATGCATTGACGCCAATTGAGATTTGCTTTTCCCTCAAATAAATCTGTTCCATATATTCGCCCCACATTGCCCAGGCTTTTGTGAGTCCATCGTGGAGTTGAACTGCGGCACTAAACGATTTGCCTGCCTCATCTGTGCGTCCGATTTGTGCCAACAGAAGACCCTTCAACGCATAAAACTCCGCATTCATTTCGGGAGTGAAATATTTTAAATTTGTTGACTCTATTACTTCGAGAGCTTCGTTGATTTCGTTGCGTCCAGATGTGGAGGGCATTTGTAAGTAGCATTTTACTTGCTGGCGTATTTTCTGTGGACGATAAACAATTTTGAAAAGGATCAAAACATAAATACTATTAATAATAATAACAATTTGCAACTACCTGAAAGCAATCCACAATTGGAACGGATGGTATGGTATATATTCTGGATAATGTTTCCTGGCATACTCCAGTCAGGTTATGTTTTCTAGCAATTCTGCCAAATGATATAATTGCCTGCGCTGAAGCGTGAACTCCCAGCATAGTGCTTCCTTGATCCGATTGTTGTTCCAAGTGCTGGGTAATGATTTGATAGTGATGCTGCCGCCACGTAAATATATCACTCCAATGTGATAAATCGTCAGAGATGACGGGTAAACGATTGCGCCAAGTCTTTACAATGGCTTTCATGTCATGCAAGGATGAATTTCTCGATTGCGTTAGGCCCTGATGAATTTGACTTGCCTCGTGCAGCTCCATAATTTGCTGAGAAGCCTGAAGGTATGGCAGATGAATGTGTGAAACGATTTTGGGAAGGCGACGCCACTCCCTAATACATAAGCTGGAAGCGATTTCAACATAACGCTCGACGCTGGACGCTTGTTTATCCTCTTGATACAGTATCGATAGGTATCCCTTATACAGATTCAATTTAAATCCGTATTGCTTTGAATAACACTGCTCCGTTTTGGACAATGCATTCTTCATTAGATTCCAATCAGGTACCCGCCACGAGCTTTCCAGGATGAGGAACATATTTTTCTCTCGATTTGTTTGCGCATAGTCCAATAAAATATCCCATTGATTTAGTTCCTTGGCGCAGCGCATCCAATGCTTCTCCCACAACAATAGTTCGCTATTAACATCAATATTAATTAAGCCACTGTTTAAGTCCTGCTTGAATTTCGTCATAGCCAGATCATAGGCGCCTTGTGCTTCCTCAAAGAATCCCATCTGCTCATAGGATATAGCAATGTTTGTTTCGGGATAGTGTCCGAACTTTAGCCAAAGACCGGCCCACAGATCTTCTTCGTGCATGGCAGAGTACATTTTCGAGAGCGAGTCATAGATGTTGTTCAAATACTGCTGATCGGACTCTGGCTGACTAACTTCCGCCACATCATTTCTCGCCGAGTGGGCTAAGGCCAAATCCTCTAACACTAAAATGGCACGATGCCAAAGATTATGCGATTTACCCAAATATGTCAGCAGGTTCGGTGGAATATAGATCGAGGGAGTACATTTAGTTAGGCCCTCGACAAATGTATTTAGCGTGCTCGGACTACAATCTTTCTGATTGACGTTGGTGCCCGATGAAAGGAAGGGTATCAATTCTTTTGATATATTCATTCGTTGATCTTCTGTAAATATATTCCATATGCTGGGGAAAATTGATAGCCAAACGCTTTCGGCCAATTGTGTATCCATGTGGCACAGCTGAGATGTGGCAACAAGCATTTGATCTGTCCTTATATTTCGATTTGCTTCGAGGAATTCCGCCTGCTTGTAAATTAGTTCTACTAAAGTTTCACGTCTTGTGGGAAGTATTTGGTGGCAGTCTTCTTTGCGAACGGAGGTGAATTCCAGTTTTAAATCAATATCGAAAACGTCGTCTTTGTCATCGACACTTTGCACGTTTTCAAACGATTCCGATTGTGAGGATAGAAATGATACAAATGAATTTTCCTGAGAATCAGTTGAGCTTGTTGGAATTACAGAACTTATGCAGGGAATTTTGAAAGCTTCATTCGAGCATTGAATCTGAGTCATTGTGTTTGCTGTTAAAATCAGTAGTTCGATGCACTGCTTTATCCAATAATGCGATCCAATTGTATCCCATGCTTGTGAGCACAATATGTACAGCAATCTATCGTGCAATCGACGACGCATTGATGAATCTAAAATCTCAAAGAACTTTGCTCGAATATGCGGATTTTGGAAGCGAAGTCCGTTTAAAAAGGCGCCTTCCAATTTGCTCGTTAGCTCAGTTTGCTTGAGAACCTCGTCACGATATATAAAGTTGATTATTTCCAGAAAGTGCACATTTAGCTCCACTTCATCGGCGAATTTCTTCTCAACATATTGCATTAATTTCACTAACAACGCGGACTTTTCACGTATCGATGGAACGTGTGTTGCGATATTCGCATCCTTATTTTTTACCCAATCATCAAGCATTTTAATTATACATTTTAGAATTTTCACTTCAGAGCTCTTCTCAATTAGGCTAACCAAAATAGTGCCAATAAACAGTTTGCGTATTTCAACACTCATCACAATCACTCTGTTTTTGATCAACTCCAATGATAAGACCAACAGTTCCAAAGCCAATGAATTGGAATCAGTTGGTTGCGTGGTAGCGCCGCTATTTGTATTAATATTAATGTGATCCTTTGTAAGACGATTTAAGACGCGAATGAATTGCACTAATATGCGATCAATATAGCTTGGATTGTTTGTGGTGCAAGCTTTTAAAATCATCAAGGTTCCAAATAGAGATGAGGCATTTGGCTGTGGACTTTTCTCATAGAATGTCAGATTGTCTGTTATCATTTTGCTAATGGCGCTATATAGAACATCCAGATCATTATGCTTATGCTGTGCATCTGGCGGAAATATTGCCATAAGTCGTGTTAGAAATATATGCATTAGGCGCACAATTCTCGTGTTCTGGTGTATAATGCATAATGAAAGGCCCCGTTGAACTGGCCGCACAATTGTCACCAGTTGCTCCGGACTTAGGATTGTGGTCAGGAACGTGAGGAAATCTATGGCAGTGCATATATTATTCAAGTTGTGGTGCGGCGTCTCAATTGTAGTCAGCACTTTATCTAGCCAATTAATTTTGATATCAAATGGTTGTGGCCAAATTTCTGGACGCATTGCCGATTTCAACAGCATCACACATCTAAATTGAAAAGGTTTCACAATTAGTCCACTGAATACAAAGAGAAGGTAATCAAATGAATATCGTTCTTAAGATTTACCTTCTTGATAAACTTTCGCCTGGTGAAATGATTCCCGGCTGTGGATCATTGACTTGGCATGCCAAACGGATTAGGAAATTGAGAACAGTATCGCAATACGACTTATCGATGGATCGCAAAACGTCCTCAGATTTTGTGTGACTTCCCACTCCTAAAGAAGGTGTGAGCATGAAATTATTTGAATTTGAATTGGCACTCAATGTATAAACTTGCCTTGCACAGTGGATGGTGTTGAGCTCTCAGCTGATTTTTTGCGGAATTCAGATGCTTCGGTGCCCGGACGCTTATGTTGACCTTCCCTTAGGCTATCTTCAGATTCTTCCGCTTTAACATCTCTTTCATCCTGTTTTATGCGATGTAGTTCCCATTTGATTATAACTTCAGCTAAATCCACAGCCAGTTTTTTATGTTCAATGGAAGCACTTGGCGGAAATCCCAAACGTTGCATATAATTAATGAGATGCTGCACCAACTGGTGTCTAACAGGGAAATAAACCTAAGGATTGGATTGCGATTAGTGTCAATTCGGCAATTATAAGATAATAATAATAAGGATATTGCACTCACCTTGTAATGGCGAATAATCAGTTGAAGAATGTGGAACAGCTGCTGTATCGCATGACCTTCTTCAACGATAATCTTCTTTGTCCAGTGAGTTAACATTGTGTTGCCATCTTCCATACGCAACGGCATTGCTGGTGTAAGGACATCTAGAGCCTGCTTCACAATGGGTCTTGCCTCCAGTGCATGTCCCTTTAGCAATGAATGGAAAACTTGTAGCACGATTTTCTTATGAATCGCAAGTCTTGAAATGATGTGGGCAAGTAGTAAATGTCCATGATAACGTGCTGTTGGATCTACGCAGTTCTTGCTTAGTAGACAGGGCCAGGCAAATGTCATCAGGCGTCTTAGCTTATTGCCTTGCCTCTTATTATTAGCATCGCCGTCGTGTATGTGCTGAGAAGCACGTTCTACAAGCAGGCAGGCGAGCTGAAGCAAAGCAATTCTCACTGCATCATCGTACTGTTTATCGGGATCAAAAACTTTATTAATGAACACCGAGACAATGTTCTTTTCGTCCTCTTGATAGGGTGTTGGTGGTGCTCCAATCAACTTGTTTCCTTCACCTTTGTCAAAGCTGACGGTAAAACATGGAATAATGACTGCTGTTATGATTTTCGCTTTTAAATCCTCGGAAAATGTGTTGTTATTGAAATTCTCAACGAAATGAAAAAATGCATTTCTTTTCCAGTTGACGGTATAGCTTTGTGCAACCGTATTTTGCAAGAAATCACGCAGGAAATATGTATCAGGTATAAAGTGTAAGCATAGTGCTCTCAACAGTTGAAATAGTAGATCGATATCATTTGTGTTGTTCGAAAAATATAGTAGAAGTATTTTGCCCACCAAATGCCATAAATCACAGGCAACGTTCTCCAAACAAGTTGAGTACAAACTTATGCGCCACATGTTTCGCAAGGCATCGACAATGTCCGGTCGCGTTGGAATCCATTGCTCATCTAGTTCCATGAGTGTGTAGATGATGAGGACCGCTTGGTGTTGGACATCGTATTTCTGTAGATTACCAACATCTGTTGTCCAATTTAAATACTCCAAAAGGATGGTGTACTTCGAGTTCTTCACAACTGTTCGGAAGGGTTGGCCATTTTTGTGCTTTAGTAAAAATATAAAAAAGCGATTCCATTGCGAATCATTCATAAAGGAATCAATCATAAATAAGTCCACGGTCTCCACTGGGAAACGTTGAAGGAACATAATCAATGCTTCTCGATATGGGCTAGAGGCCTCGATCATTAGATTCTTTTCAGTTTGCAATACCAGTTGACATAGCTTTTCGATATATTTCGATGATGCTGTTATGTGGTAAAACATTTCGATGAGAGTAACAATTTTCTGTTCGTACTCTCCGCCTTTCGATGTGGCAAAGAAATTTATGTTTTCATTCGTGCACTTATATTGACCGACGAATATTTCAATGATTTTAGCACAATGCTGCAATATCTGCTCGCTTAGTTTTTCATTGAACATTTGTGGAAAAAGTTGTGTGAAATACGATAATCGTTTTATTGCCGGTATGGACAAATTTCTGTGATCTCCAAGTTTGACCAGTAAAGGTCGCATTGCCGCTTGAACCTAAAATATACATAATTAATTATTTCTTAAAAAGATACTATTCAAAATATTTCAATACTTACCTTCTCTCTCTCAAGCGTTATGCCAGTAATAAACGTTTTCATACAAAGATAAGATGTTTCCTGCAACTCCGGTTTATCATTCTCCATGACTTTAAAAATAATGTTTATAATCTTTTCTTTATTTCCAATGTCGTTTATATAGTGGCAAGCTGCCAACGCTCTCAATGCACTTATTCGTAGTGGTATAAGGTTTGTGACATTCTTATAGCAATCCAATTTGGTCAGTGTCGAATCTTCGGCGTCACTTAAGGTGAGCAGCTCGTGGAAGAATAGCTTGTGGTATTGATTTGTTAAGTCTGAAAGCAATAATTACAAATTTATAAAACGGATTGCTTCACACTTGTTTGCCATTACTTACCAATTGTAAAGAGACGTGGTTCCAAAGTTGTACAAAACGTGTTACCATCCATTAAGCCAATTTGAGCATTGGCTGGTTGATGTCTTAATAAATGTTTTTTCGGTGGTATAATATCGGCCAGGACGTCTTTATGGGGGTCCATAACCTCAGAAACGGTCTTTTTTTGTATAGATCCAATATGGTTTAATAATACCATGGATTCTTCTCTCACAATGGAATTAGGACTTGTTATATGACGGACGAGCTCATGAATCACTTCATATGTGGCCTTTGATTGTAACTCTTCCAATTCATCATTTCTAGAATTTGCACTAATGGGAGACAAGCAAATCTCCAACATGGTTTTCATATAGCTTTTAGTTATTTCAAGTGCACCATTCGAAACATCTCCCTCGAGGTCCATCAGCACAAACATAAAGGCTTTCAGAAAGTTGAATAGATGCTGGTAGAGGGCACGTAGAGACATATGCTTGCACAGGAATTGAATGGCTTGACAACCGCCAACTTTTGCATACCATGGACGGTCGTAACACAATGCTGTCATTCTCTCAGCCAAATATTGCATTATGGGCAATTTGCAAGCGCGCTCTTTATTGCCCATTATATTTGTGGCCGTGTGCAATATGATACCCATGCACACAATTCCGGGTTTGCACAACTCCTTCTCTTCATGGCCCATGCAAGCGGCCAGAGCATCAATTAACACCATCGGATCAATTCCATTTGATATATAGCTCTTTTGTGGGAATGGCCCGGCCTGTTGAGCAATTGCCACCATTGTGTAGTGTCTGACAACCGCAGCCATTACGGGACACACTGAATCACGTAGATCCTTCGTAGCTGAGGCAACCAACATTCCAATGAGAGCTGTCAGATGTGTTCCGCGCACACTCGATGTGTGGATTTTGTTGTGAAATATTGGCCAACTCATAATATTGCCTTCGACAAAGTCCGTATGAGTAAACAGCTTTAACAACGTATGTTTTTCATCATCTAAGCTAATAAATGCAGCGAGAAAACAACGGATTACTTCCCAACTTTGTCGTCGATAAAACTGATCTGTTGTGTTTGAGCTCAATGCTTTAAAGGCTGATTCGATTGCATAATCAACGGGGAATTCAATTGGTTTCTCATATTCTTGGAAATACGTAACTATCGAGATCTTTGGCTTTTCGTTCTGATCATAGTGCAACGTTTGCGGTTCAACCATCATTTTTCGGTTACCTCCCCCGAATTTTCCAAGAACACGAAAAGCAACAAGCGCTGCATTATCCTGGTTTCGTAGTGTTTTCCATAATGCCTGCATTAATGCTGCCCGTACGGGTTGTATGTGATCATACAAGAAGTCCGGTTGCAAATTATCCACACACAGCTCCAAAGTTCTTAAGCCCTAAAAAAATAAATGTTTTTTAATAAATGAATTTAATCTCACTTAACTTGTTACGCCTCACCTGACTTATAAGCGTGGGGGACCCGTTCAAGGCCGATACCAATGGATCCATAAGCATAGGTAGATAGGGCAACAAAGATGAGAGACGAACAGGTACTGTTAAACAAAGTTCCACAAATAAATCTCGCATATGTTGCTTGTGAAATCCACTTTGTAATCGATTTAGGCCTTCCAGCAAGTTGGGTAACAATGGCAGAAACTCTTGATATAAAAGATCATGGCTTCCACCGCCAATTGATCTGAATAATGCCCTAAGCAGCAAGAAATAGTTGTAAGGCTCATCTGAAATCAATGCCAACTCCATGGAACGAATAACTATTTTATGTAAATGGGGGCGGAGCATTTGTTCGTTTTCCACTGGAAATAGGCTTACGCTTCCAAAGACAAGCTTAAAAAGTCTGAGATACAAATTAGATCGCTCAACGTTCGAACCCATTTCTTCCATTTTCTCCAAAAGATACTCAACCAACACGGTGGCAAAGAGTGGCGAGGTTGTGGGATTAGCCAAGAAAGAATTGGCTATTACTTGAAGAGATTGATTTTTGTATATTCTTTCAACCAGAAAATCAATTGAAGTGGCAAATATTTCTTGGAAATTCTGAGAATGCATCATGAGGAACTAAAAATAAGTTTAAAATTATATATTTTAATATATTTATAGTTTACTTATCTTACTAGTGTTACTTACAATGCCGCTAAAGTGTTCTAAAACCTCCTTTTCATCTTTACTTCGTGAAATTAATCCAGATGTGCGCTGTTGATTTGGGTTAACATTTATTGTATATATATCCAAAGCTTCCATTGCATAATGCACTAGGTCAATATATGTGCATAATATCTCCGGATTAAATAGTTTATCTTGTACGCTTGGTTCTGCAACCAGAGTCTATAATAAAAATTACAAATAATATATCAATGGTATTACATCTCAATTAACATACCTTTGAGTTAAAAAATCCCCAAGTAATGGTCTTTACGCCTCCAACAAGTGTTTTGACCAAACTTCGATATTCAGCTACGGCTGTGCAAGCAATTTGATTAGCAGTCGTCGACATTTTAGCTTGGTCGCTTCCCAGCTGATCCTGAGTTATATTAAATGATAATAATGAGAATAACATTACTAACAAGTATAACAAACAACCAACAACTCAAGTGATCTAAAGAACATATATCTCAGGCCACTTTATAAGTTTTCCTGACACATACCTCTTTTAATTCTGTTACAGGTAAGGAAGGTAAAGTAAATGAACCAATCATGTTTGTTGAAGCACCAGTTGGAGATTGTCCCTTGCTGATTAAATAGAAAAATATTGAAAAGATATATGAAATTTGTATATATATGAACAAATATTATTTAACATACCACTTTTGTATAATATGTGGGAGCTGAATTTGAGCGATAGTTTCGAACTTCTTTACGAACACTTTTAGAAGCGTTCCTAGAATATTTCTTGATCGCACTGGCTCAAGTTCACTGTGATGTCGTAAGCAATCTACTAGATTCAATAAAAGCTTACACGACATTGTCTGTATGCCCACAGCAAGAGTCTCATCGTGAACATTTTTTGCAAACAGATTTACTGCTTTTATCAAGACATCCAAGCTCAAGCTTTGTCTGACATGATGGGCAAGATCAGCTAATGTTGAGTACGCCAATGGACGAATGGAGTCCAGAGTAACACCTTTGCCAATCAGTAAATCTTCATCGAACAATTTCTCAATCGATGGTATGAATTCTAAAACAAAAAATTTGGGAAAATTTTACTTTCGGCATTATGAAATGGCTAAAGCTATACTCACTCTGGCGTAAGTCTGTGGCGAATATATGACGTGCAGCAATTAAAAGATCTTTTCGAAGATGGGCAGCCTCTTTTGGGCAATGTTCCATTAGATTCAGCATACCATTGGATACAGATAATGAGTTAGCTATCACCACATCCTAAAAGAATTAAAACATTTGTCATACTTCTAGAAAGAAGTTAAATAATCTGAAGTCACCTGATAAATTCGCACAATATATGCCAAAAATGAAAGTGTTTTAACTTGAGCGCCCATAAAGTCCACGAAAACTTCCTTTTGTGCAGAGTTTCTAGCAGAATCATTTTTCGGAGTATGTCTGATTATAACCTGTGTGTATTCAATCTTTTTATAAGGGGATTACCTTTGAATTACAGTTGGCTGTAAATTGATAGTTGTTAATATCAATGGAATGAATTCGGCGACCTCTTGGTGGACAGCATTTTTATATATTTGGTACATCATCACAACGATGATGGGCAACTCTTGAAGAACTTTCAAGGACAGAATACCACGAGGAAGAAGATTATACTGAAATATCAATAAATTAAAAAGTATATAAATAACAGTTTAAGCTTAAAACATTAAAGTGTCATGTTTACAATCATTTGCTGAGAGTGCTGCTCTTGTGGTTTCTCCACATGTATGGTTTTTATTGAATACGTTTCAGGTAAAAGCATTTCAAGATCCAAATCCTTTAAGTCAGTTATCCAAATGTCGTTTGTTGTTTCAAATATTGATGTTAGGTTATTCGGCAGATTTGTATAAATTTCCTTGACAAACCCCAAAAATAGCTGAATCTGAAATAAATATGAAAATATTTAATAATGTTAAGTGTTCAACTGTCTATTATAGCAATTGCTTCATACTTACTTCGGGATTAAATGATGGTCGAAAATGTTTATGCAGCTCAATTATTATACGCAGACTTATGAGAACATTTTCTTCATTATCTGTTTTTAAAAGTTTGAGCATCATTGTTATGATTGATTTGACATGCTGTCTTAAATTCTCCGTTATGGGCAATCGGTGTATCATCTCCAAAATCAGTTTGCGAATCTGAAAATAAATAATGATTTGGTATAATAACTAAAATATTTTAATATTCATTTACTTATATGTAAAAAAAAAGGTTTCTCAAGAATACAAATTAATAATTTAACTTGTGTTAGCTCGTGTGCATATAAAATATCCATAGGTAACTTTGGGATAGGTGCAGGGTATCTTCTAGCTGGGCATTCCCGAACGGAGCCTGTGTTCTGATTGGATGATTGCAACGCTGATGAAATACAATCAACTTGTTTGCATGTGCTCAAAACAAACAAGCGAACGATGCACTATAAGCGAATGCTGCTGGGTATCTCAAATCTGAGCACTCTTGACAAAAAGATTGTTACACACTTTTAGTAAAACCATAAACAATGCGCACAAGCATTTTGAGGCTCCGCAGTACGCACATACAAACACACATGTATGCATGTACGTGAATTATTTGCAGCGCAAAGAAGATTTTAACTTACGTGTTGAATTGTATTTTCCTGCACAAACTGTGGTTCACCATCTTGCAGGATGCGTGTAAAGATCTTGAGAGCGTTTTCTAAGAAAGACGGATAAGAGGGCGAATTCAAGATCATTTCGAAATGTTCGCTCAACTCCTGTGTGGCTTTCAGCTTGATTTCATCGTTCGCAGCCGGATCATTTAGTATATTGAGGTAATTCCGGAACGTGTTAACCGGAATATTTTCAGTGTGTGCCATTTTAAGTAACCATTAATTCAATCCGCTTGCGAGAAATATATTTTGTTGCAAACCGGTGTAAACAAGCGAAATGCGAATCTTACCACTCACACAGGGTGACTCGGGCACTGCAGTTTAGAGGCACACAACTTAAGCGATATCGATTAAAAGCACATTGATCGTGATAGTCTTAATTAACTTTAACAATGATCAATTAACTATTAAAAACTTTTTTATGATGATTTACGAAAAATCAGAGCAAATGGAAAACGAAATCAGAAGAAATATCGCATCCAAAAATAAATTATGATGTTATCGTCATGCAATAACATGCAAAAAAAATATCACTCGGTTTACCTATCGATATATCGATAAAGTGACAAATATTCCACAATCCTACTTAGTGAAATAAAATTTGCACCGAAAATAAATATCTTGTAAGTTTCAAATCAATAATTTGTTTAATATAATTTTGTTTTGGCTTATGTGAAACGGCCAGTTGTAATAGCTCATTTTATTATGTCAATTGAGTGCCTTTTTGTTTTGGTTTTTTAGATTCTAATTCCTATGGCTATGTACAAACCTACATGCATACATACATACATAGATGCATGTATGTTCATAATTTCATGTATAAGACAAGTAATATAATTAAACACCCCTGTCAATAACAAAGACTTGTTGTAACTAATAAAATAAATGTGTAAGTGACTTTGCCAAGCGGGGCTCACGAAATGCACTGTGGAGGGACGCCTAAACGCATCCGACAACTAGTCACCTCTGCATTTATGTATGCATGTGTATGTGTATGTACAGATGAACGTATGCATGTATAACATGTTTCAAAGCGTAATTGAACCAAAACATGATCCATACTTAAAGTAGAACAGTGGGACCATCTCATTCTTTTCGAAAACTTAAGTCGTGAACTAAAATCTTAATCAATTAAAAAAAAAAAGAATTCTTAATTCCTGTAGTGCCAGATCTTATTGGACTTTATTAAAGGGTTGACAGAGTTTAATTTTGTTTAAAAGCTTAAATTCATTACTATCTTTATCCTCCATAGAAGTTCTATTTAAATAATTAATTTAGCCATTTAATTATTTGTTTTTCTTCACTGGAAAAAATAATATTTTATATATAATTAATGATTTTCACTTTGGGTCACTCACAGATAAAATTGCAAGATGAGGGAGTCAGCTCATGATATCAGTATGGATACGTGGAAGCAGTGGATACTTGAGGCAATATCGAAGATTCGATCTCAAAAACAAAGACCAAGTGTTCAAAGAATTTGCCAGGCTATTGGCACTCATCACAAATTTCATGAGGACATAGTCGCTGAAAAGTTGGAGAAAGCTGTTGAGTCTGGCGCAGTTATAAAAGTATACAATAAAGGATTGCATTCTTATAAGGCTCCAATGGCGAAACGTCGAATTAAGGTTGATAAAAGTACAAACCTTTACAAAGTGGTAGCGAAAGCCGTTAATGATTTGGGCGAATGCGAAGGGTCTACCATCAAGAATATAGAAAACTACATACAAAAATTTAACTGCATTGATTTATCGCCAAATGTTGATTTCAAAGCTATCATTAAATTGTCAATTAAAAAGGCAGTTGATACTGGATTCCTAGTACAGGAGGGAAAGTTATATAAAAAGGGCAAATCGTTAACAACACCACGAAAATCTGTTGTCGAAGCTGATGTACTTATAAAAGGAGAAGAAACCTGCACACATTGCTCGGGCAATTCACAAAAGAATCTAAATGGCATTCCAGAACCTTTGAGCTCCTGCAAACAATGTGGCATATCATTGCATACAACGTGTGCAAATATCGCAGGCAGATGCAAATCCCAATCTTATGTCCTACTCTATATGCTTGTTACGAAGGGAACACTCTGGAATTGTCAGAAATGCGCAGATTGTGTTGTCTGCAAAATACATAATCGTGGGCCATGTTTGCTGCAGTGTTTTGCATGCAAAAATCATTTTCACCTGACGTGCCTCGATACGATACCAGATAAAAAGCCAAAGCATCCATATCGGTAAGTTAACTTAAACCCAAAAAATACGAACTCAAATCAAATTGATATTCAAAATCAATGCAACGTTTCTCTACTTCAGATGCAAGTCTTGCTTAAACATTGATCATCCCAAATCGTTAAGGAGAGACACAGGAAACATCAAATTTGAGCTTGTTGGAAACGATAAGTAAGCGTCAACCAAAATATTTCTCGCAAAATTGGAGCGTTAAAACATGACCTGTGTTATATTAGTTTAATTTTCAATTTTAATTTCAGAATTGTCCAATATTCAAATACGGCGCAAAAGCCATATAACAATTGTAAGCGACAGATGATCAAAAGTGAGGGATTTATTGAAAATCCGTCGACGTCTCAACATTGCATTAGTGGTGTTGCCGGCAATAATCGACAAAAGAAAAAGAATGCCGTCGTTATGAATAAATTTGCAACGCCAATAAAGCAGAAGAAAATTTATCGTGACAATATTGTTAATCAACTAAATCGCAAGCGGAATTATTCGGATTTATCATCTTCAACTTCATCGAGCGACAGTGATGACGAAGAAGAAGACGACGATAAGAATGCAGGATGCGAAGATCAGGACGATAGTACATCATCCGACTCGTGTACTTCTTCAAGCTCCGAGTCCGACTCAAGCACTAGCTCGAGCGATAGCTCTGAATGCGATGACGATAACGATGAGGAGGACTATGACACAGATCGAAGTACATTGAAAGAAAATATATTTGAAAACGAGAAGAAACTTGAGTTTCGATCCTCGCCAAATGACAATGAGAGCCTAATGGATGTTACTTCTGATAATTGGGGTTTTGCTGCCGTTGCAAAAAACCCTGTCGACAACAAATACAAAAATAATTTCAAAGCCATGAGCTATACGAAAAAAATGTCGGACATTTATCAACTATCACCAAATGTGGAAACCAATAAAGCCAACAAATATGCAACTGAAAAATCTGACAATATGGCCGCAAAGTCCACATTGCCTTCGTCACGAAACAATTCCATTTTGGGTAAAAAGAGGACGATCATTTTAAAATCTATGCCACTTGAATCTACTAAATCATACGTAAAACATGATGATGATATTCCATATCTAACTAAAGAAACTGTTTTAAAATGTCAAATGATTAATGAAATAGAAGAATTTCCAGAGCCAAGGCAGCAGACGCTAGCTGCAAAACTATCTGCCAGAGCAGACATTGAAGGTATTGACGGACAATCAATGGACAATGACAAGGACCGGAGTGTTAATCTTATAAGCCGAAGCAAGCCATTTGGTAAGTTTGAATAAGAATACCTAGTTCAAAAAGGGTTTATATGAAACAAGGAGTTCGAGGCAGATAATGCATTATTAATTATTGATTAAAATAACCCTATTATGAGTATTATTATTATTACATTATGTTCTCATACTCTTGCAGAGGGCTAACTTATTTTGATACGAAATCCTTAACGCGTCCGACCCCTTAAATATGTCCTTGATCAGCAACACTAGGCAAATCGATATAGTGATATACTCCGTCTGTCTGTTTCTAGTATATATATAGTACAGTTATGCATATAAAATACATATAGCTGTTATAGGAATGATCGGTCAAAACATAACTTCTTGTATGAAAAATGTTGTAGTTTACCAATATATCCGATACTAAGAAGTCATACAATATTAGAGCATAATAATGCTCCTCACATTTGGATAAAAAATCATCACTCGTATGAAAAATTGGTCGGTTTCTTTTTATATTTATGTTGAACTTTAGATGTCACGTTGGATGTTTTCTGGTCTGCAAGGGTATTTTATCTTTGGCGTGCCTAAGATAGTCATTCTTTCTTGCTCTATATAGCGTAATTTTGTTTTTAATTTGTTTGTCTTTGAAAAATTTAAGGTCTGAGCTCAAGTGCCGACTGCTAAAATAAATTATTTATTTAAATATTTCTTACCTATTCAGTTGATTGCAATTGATTTCAACCAACGGGTCAATTTTCGAAATAATGCAAGTCGAATTTTAAGTTTCTAGCTGGTCAGTTTCTGATATTGACGGACAGACAGACATCAATCAAGAACATGTTTTCTTAAGTCTATGAAACAAACTTTTAATAATTCCCAATTATAATGTAAGGAGTACGTAGGAATACATGTTTAATTTACACAAGCTTATTTACAAATATTTATTTATAGAAAATCAACATTTACCGCCGGGCGTTAATTCTTTTGACGTTGAACTGTATCAAGAAGTGCTGCAAAAAGCTGTCATTAAAGTCTATAACAATCCACCCGAAATGTCAACTGAGAAAAACCATTCACTGATCCATTGTGGACAAAGTCCAAAATCCATTGAAATAGGAAAATGGAATATTGAAACATGGTACTCCAGCCCATTTCCACAGGAGTATGCGAGGTAAATTCCATTCCATATTTTTATTAATCGAAAAAGACTGCAAGAAACCAAAATCAAATTTTCTGTGAATTTGTTCACGCTTCTTGAAACTTGTAAAAACTGGCTGGTTGTCAAATTGCATCTACTCAGATTTGATTCGTCATTTTTTTTGTCAAATTTTAAAAGTAATAAATTCCATTATTAATTATCCCATAGTTTATATATATTCTTGACCAATACCATAAGCATAATCAAGTCCGCCTGTCTGTCTAAATGAACGCCTCGATATTGTATAGTATGAAAGCTATAAACTTAAAAATTACGGACGATCGAACAATTACCGTTGAAGAATCATATTTAAACAATAATTTTTTCATGCATGCAACCGTATTTAATATTATTTTATAATAAACATTTGTTTTCATTCTGTTAAAGGCTATTGAAACTTTTCTTATGCGAATTCTGCCTGAAGTACACAAAAAGTCGATCAGTCTTGGATAGACATCAAAATAAATGTATTTGGAAACAACCGCCTGGAACTGAAATATTTCGGCAGGGTGATATATCTGTTTTCGAAGTAGATGGCAATGTTAATAAGATCTATTGCCAAAATCTATGCCTGCTTGCAAAGTTTTTTTTAGATCACAAAACTCTGTACTATGATGTGGAACCTTTTCTATTTTATATATTAACCAAAAATGATCAAGTCGGCTGTCATCTCGTTGGATATTTTTCAAAAGAGAAGCACTGCTCTCAAAAATATAATGTCTCATGCATTCTGACCCTACCCCAATATCAAAGACAAGGATATGGCCGATTTTTGATCGACTTCAGCTATTTGCTTAGTCGCGAAGAAGGCCAATTGGGAACGCCAGAGAAGCCACTTTCGGATCTGGGACGTCTATCATACTTCTCATACTGGAAATCGGTTGTATTAGAGTATTTGTACAAGTACAGGAATAAAAAGACGACAACGTTTAAGGATATAGCCATTAAAACCGGTTTGGCAGTTTCCGACATTGCATTAGCATTTGAGCTACTAAATTTCATCAAATTGAGGAAAAATGATGGTGACATTCGATTTCAAATCACTGTTAAAATCGATTGGAAAAAGGTTTTATTGCACCATAATAAGAGAAGTCAAAGTAAGACTCGAATTGTGATTGAACCCGATTGTCTAAGATGGAGTCCCTTGATGTCGATTTCCAGATCACCCAATAATAATATACGACCAATTTCAAATCGTGAATATTTGAGTACTCAGCTTATTGAAAATTCTGATAACAAGGATACTTTGTATGAGGACAAAATTGAGAAAATCGTCGAACCTCAACTAAATTCTACCATTGAGCTTTTTAAAGATACTAATAAGGATTGCACGAAGACGCCAAAGTCGACTTCTCAGAATATCGACAAGGATGCAAGTTACTCTAAAAAGAATGCATACAATAGCATTGTGGAATCAACGCACTCAACGCCCAATGATGCAAAACGTTCGAAACGTCCATTTGAAGATCTAATTGAAAATTCCGATTCCTCTGATAGTAAATATTCCAAGAAATCGTTAGAGTCTGCGGAATACAATATTTTAACCAAACGAGCATTGCGTCTGGCTAAGCGCAAAGATGTTATTCCACATACCAATAAAAGGAAACATTTCGAGCGTAAAAATAATATTGATAATGTGGAACATAATGTGTCGAATCCAGTCGATCAACCACACACTAATAAAGAAATCGTAGACAAATGTTCTTTGTCGTTAAGTGCTGCTGTCCCAGAAATTAACAATCGCAACGTTAAAAAGCACGAATCAATTGATAAGCCAATAAATATCGTACCCAAGCTGAGAGGTAAAAAATCAAATGGCAAACGAGATGAAGAAACTGAAGAAGCTCCCGCTCTGCCAAGCACTGCAGAAGTTCTAATAAAAGAACCAGACAATGAAAAGCCGACGTTGAAAACGCTTAGTGAAGTTGTGGAGACAACCGAAAACGAAAAGGAAAAGGAAAAGCGGCTTGTTGAGCATGCACCACAACAGCCGAAGGAACGGGAGATCAGTATTGCCACTGATCATTGCACCGAGCAAGTCCTGGATGCCGTTGCAAAGAAGACAAAGAAAGCACTGTTCTCGGACACAACTTTATTTGAAGCTAAAAATAGCGAGACTAAAATCGCGGAATGCAAAATTGAGCCAAAGCCAGTTGAAAATACCGTTAATAATGCTGAATTAACATCTCAAGTTAAGGAAACTTGTGAAATACAAAAAGAACCTATTTTACCGGCTCCGTCTACGGTTGAATTGAATATAAAAGAAAAAGTTATTAGCATCGACTCGTCTACCACTATTGAAAAGATTGAAACGGTTGCAGTGCCAATCGTTGAGAAAACTGAAACTAAAGTACTTAATTTGAATTGTGAAAGCCTGAATAAGGGCAATGATCCTATAAAGGAGATCTCCGATGATCAGAGCTTAATAAAACCTTGTGTACCAACAACGACAGTTGTTGCTGCTGAACAACCAACACCAGCCCCGGTGTTGTTGCCGCCATCATCATCAACTGTCGTTGATTCTACCAAAATCCTTGAAGAAAGCGTCAAGGAAACCAAAGTCGTTGATAAAACTGAAACTAAAAAATTGATTACACCTGAGAAAGTTGAGCCTAAAAAACAAGATGTGTCCCAGGTAAAAGTTCCCTGCAGTTTGCAGCAAGAACAGCAACCGTATTATAATGAAATGCAAAGCAAAGCAAACACAACAAATGAAACGAAAAACATGCTTGCAAAAACTGAGGCATCAATAATGCACGAAACAGAAGTGAAACAGAAAATGCATAAGAAGCCCAATTTGGAAGTTCCCTCAATTCCAAAGGCCGAAAATGTGAACACTTTATGCAAGAAACCGGATGCAACTCATGCAAATAAAATCAATGTAATTGCCGAGAAGGAGGCACAAAAACCACCACACTTGCTCCAAGTACAAGTTAAGGAAGAAGATAAATCCAATGTGCGTCCTCCGCCGTCCACTTCATTGCCCATACGGGATAAAATTCAATTAAAGAACAACGACCATGCTCAGTTGCAGAACTCGCTAACTTCTCAATTCCCAATTAATCAAATGCCCAACTATCATCATACTTCGCAATATTGGCAGTGGGACTATTACAGCTATAATGCAACCCTCTGCAATCTGGATTCAGCAGCACAAAAGGGTCAAAAGCAATTTCACAAGGACCTCGCAACAACTATGGCCTATACGCATAATTTCACCCAAAATCTGTATCAATCGGCTAATTTGGCAATACATGCTCACCACCAGATGCATCATCCGAAAGATAAGCAAAAGGTGGATCGAAAGAATAGCGGTAAAAAGGATGATTTGTCCAAGCCCGTATCCAATATTAGCGCTGTCAACACTGCAAGAGATGGCGATGGAAATACGCTGAACTGCAATGATTATAATGTCAATAATCAGTCGAATATGTTTGATCAGAAGTGCGGCAATCAACAGAAGCAATTCAAAATCACCGATCATGCGCAACAAATCAAATCGATTGGTAATCCCCAGAACTCAGTGCCCAGACACACAAATTCTAACCAGGCGGAGTCAGCAAATTTGTTACCAACTTCAATGAGTCGCGAGGCTCAAGCAGCGCCCCAAAAACCAAAATCGGAGCACAATGTTAACAACATACCATTGGTGGCATCCCACCCATCAAGAGAGGAAAAAATTAAGGTATCACAACCGATATTGCAATCGGCTCCACATTCTAATTTGCAAGTCGCTGGACAACCTGATGTTAATACCAATAATATGGCCTACAATAATTCGGAGGCAGCCTCAAATGCGCCCATCCAGCAGCAATATGATTGTGGTATTAATGTGCAAATCAATCTGGATTCGCCCTCTAACATTGGAGGTGCCATTAATCATGGGTCGGAAAATCCCAACGGACATATGCAAAGACAGTTTTCAGACTGTTCCATGCAAAATCAATCGGCAACGACGCCCATGCACATGTCCATACAAAATTCGCACATGCAACAGCAAAACAATATAAATATGAATTTGAATTCTGAAAGTTCGCCCAATTTAAATATAATCGGCAACGCACAACAGCACCAGCATCAAAACAGAAAGCTAACCGTTCAGGTAACTTTTATAACATGCAAATATATTGACTTGATTTAAATGTAATCTTTGTTATTTGTTTACAGCCGGATATTGTGGCGAGTTCACCGACAGCAGCGCATCGAGCAGCGACACCCAAGCAAATTCGCAATGCAAGCTCTTCGAATAATGCTCAGCAGCGAGACGCTAAAGTGCCAGCATCAGCAACAAGCACCCAAAATACTCACCACCAGCATCCGCAGAGCTCTGTTTCGAATATTTCCAAGGGTCAACAGGATGGAATTGGTGGAGGCTTACAGTTTACACAGCTCGGCGGTCAGCATGGTCATCAGCAGAATATGCAAACATTGGACTACATACCGATTCCGCAAATTTCGCAAAATTTCCCCACGAATCCATCCAATTATGACATAGTTGGTATGCCGGCCGTCATTCAACGGGGCATGTCTCTAAATAGCTCCGTTCATTCCCTACCCAACTCGCATCAGCGCATTGAACAGCCAGCCTCCGCGTGTGCTGTCAATAATTTCTATTTGCAAAATAACATGCCATCAAATGAAATAGTGTCGAACGCACCACGAATACCGGTCTCCACCACATTGGGGCCACCATCTTCCGCCGCAAACAACGATCAGTCTATATCATCGAACAGTGGTGGCAGTACACCATCTCTTGTTGGCAATTTATGTAGTCTATCCAAACTACAGCAGTTAACCAATTGCCTGGAAACTCAACCATGCAACACATCGCCAGGAGCTCAATCGAATTTAACACCGTCACCACATCATCCGATTCCACCCAACTCAATGACACCGCCACCACACTTATTAATGCAAAACCGGAATATTTCTACGCCGCCGAATATGTTGCAGACGCAAGTGACTCCACTACAATATCATAAATATTACACCAGCAACATGAATATTCCGCCGATTTCATCCACCCAAAATACAAATAGGAATACTCGGAACACACCATCAGCACCCATTCAGCATGCCTCATCGGCAATCAGCAGCAGCTCAAATAATCGCACAGCCAATGTGCACATCAGTCCCAATCTGATGTCACATTATGGAGCTATTAACAGCTATCGAATGTCGCCGCAGCAAAGTCCTCCGGCATCTGCTTATAGTTCCGGTGGTGAATATCCCAACTCGCAAATTCCAATGCAAATGGGTGTTATGAACATGCAGTCACAATATCAAGATGCCTGCGTCCTGCAACGGGCTGCGCAACCGAATTCAATGTATCAAACGTACTCAGCATACTTGCCGCTGAACGGCTCAATACGCAGATAATAAATATATCTACATCTTACACTAGTTACACGTTACTCTATAAAGTATCAATTGCTTGTACTACTTGTCTTGTAAATGTATCATAAATTTTGTGTATTAAAAAATAAATATGAAAACAACAATTTTCTTTTTGGTGTTCTCGATTTATGTATTTGAAGTTTACTGAGAATAACAATACAATTACATTACAAGCACTAAACTTAGACATTTTGATATTTCTTTATAAGCATTGCCCAGACATCCGGATAGCGAGCTTGCAGGAAGGCTGTCAATTTTTGTGCACTTTGCGCCTGCTGGGGAGAACAGTTGCGGCATTTCCTAGTTATAACTTCTGGAAGAGCAGCTAATAATAAATTCAAATATATATATATATAATTGATTAGTTATATATGCTTCAATCATTTCTCAATTATGTGTTGTGTTATTTGTTTAGATTTAAAGCTTTCTGTGCAACATTTTTGGGTTTGATTCGATTAATTCAAATTAAACTTAACTAAAATTTAACTTAGAGATTAGCTGAGGTTCAGTCTATTTACAATATACCTTTAAGTTGTCGCCCTAGTTGGTCACATGGGCTCTTTTCAAGAATACACATTATTTGGCGACTGACAACGGCTTGGTTGTTTAACAACTTATTAATATTCCTTTCTTCAGCATCAACTTTGGAAGGAATTATTATTATAAAAAAAAAGATAAAAATCAAAATTTCTTTTTGCCGTTTTTTGATTAAAAACATAACTACTATTTTATTGTATGCTAGATATTATTTTTGTGTATTTGTTAATTTTCAACGCATGCGCTTTGAAACTCAATTTCAGGGGTTGTAATAACATATTCTGTCACCTACCATCTAAGAGCGATTTAAACACTGTAAACTATACAAAATATCTTTTCATAATAAATAAATATAATATATGTATCATTATCAATTTAGTTTACGAGCTGCAATTAATATGTTTGATACAAGCGTTTGAAAAAGATTGAAGCATGGATCAAGTCATTCGACAGCCAAATTTGTCAAGCAAATTTCCAAAAACAATAAAGTTTTGATCATGGTTTGACTTCTACATTACAAATGCAAATATGTTTGGAAAATGATTTTACTACTCGAATAAAAACCATGTGGGGATGAGTCAAAACTTTTACTCTTTAATCGGCAGATATGCATTAAGTGTTTGCAATAATATGTAGAACATTTAACAAACTGTTATTGAAATTTAATCATCGTCAATATTTTCTTGGGAATCATCGTCATCGTAGTCTTGCAAGTCTTCTCCGACAGGTTCAGATTTCTTTTGTTTATTTAAAAGCCATTCCTTGTAAGCGAGTTCGTCTTCAACACTTGGATCTGTCGATTCAATAAAATCCTCGATGGTGTGAGGATATTCATTTTGAACAGGTGGCAAATGGTTAAATAGTATATTGCGTTTTGAAAACTTATGTCCCCAGCCCATATATATAGATTCACAGGTATTTTCAAAAATAAATGTAAAAGCACCGGGCCAAATATTTGATTGCATTATTAATATGCGTTCCTTTTGATTCGTGTGCTTGCTGGTAAAGCGGACTCCCCAGGGTATGGAACACACATTGCTCATATCACCGGCACATGAGGATAAGATATTGGGACCCGTCTCTGGATGTTTGAACCCTTCTAACATATCTTCTTCCTCACCATCTTCTTCCTCCTCGCCCTCTTCTTCCTCCTCAAGCTCCTCACCCAGTTCCTCCAATGCTCGCATTTTCAAATACATCGCAAGTGCTTTCTTTCGCTCTTTTTCAGCCAGTTCCTCATCGTACCACACAACTCGTCCTTGATTTAAAATATTGGGTCGAACGTGTACCCAGGCTGCGGGTGTGGCCAAGGAGCTCAAAGGTTCTATCTTGAATCGTTCGTTTCTCATCAGCTGTATATCATTATCTGAAAAGGGTTTTTAGACATTTGAATAATTAAACCTGATTTAACCACCTACCTTGTGATTCTTCTTCTTCGCCCTCATTAAAATCATCATCTTCCTCTTCTTCTTCCTCTTCTTCATCAAGATTGATGCCATCATAGAGATTCTTTTCCTTTTTAGTCATACGTCTATAATATCCCTGAGGAGCTATATGAGTGCCAGCCGCAATACGTCCAATCACTGCACGTAAATAATGTTTCTCTTTGCCCGGAAAGCATGGATATGACACAACATCCGCTTCCAAATCTCCAGTGAAAAACTTTTTAATCTGTCGCGAAACAACAATTTGACGTGGCGTCACAATCGGTAACTCAATCCAATCATTGTGCAAACAATTAACCACAAAATATGAAAATCGATTGCAACCATTTCCAATATACTCGGGTGGTATATCATAAACTTCGATTTCCTCCGCCAAAGGCACTGGCTTTGCCTTTGGCGTCATCTTCTCTAACTCATCCTTAGCATACAGTTCCCATCCATAAGTGCCTGGAGTTAATTCTGGTCCTATATGTGCTGGTGCGGGCTTTGCCTCTTGATTTTTTCGCACCTTAAATGGCAGTTGCTTTTCCCTCATTTCCTCCTTCATCATGATCAATCGTGATGCGATTTCCTCACGCGAAAGCGAGGCTTCCACAATATAGTAGGATGCCTTCAATCCACTTATACAGCCCCAAAATCGGCATTGCATTATCGATGGATGAGTCTGTAGTCGATTAATGGAACTTGCCAGCTGGAAGATATCATCTTTGCTAATACTAAAGCCGCATTGATTCCAATAGAATTGCAATTGTTCGACGCGTTCATTAAATGTTACAAACATTCGCATAGAATCATCAATATTTATTCGTAGTTCCGCATCAAATTCCTCACCCCCGAGATCCTCATCACCCTCAAAATCAAGGTTTTCACCACTGTAGGGTAACTAATATCACAAATTTCAAGCAATGTCGCTGACAATATTCTTATTTTCAAAATATATACCTTTATCGAATGTAGTATTTGTTTGGCCGGACGAAACATTCGACAGTCGGCAAAAACCCCATTTGGGGGGAAACGTTCCGGTACATGAAACTTCTGTTCGCGTACATTTCGACTGAACTCTTCAAAGAAATCTATAACATTTGGGGGACGCTCATCGACGACTCGCTTCACAATATCACTGATATGATCAAATCTATCGGGTTTTTTATAAAATAAATTAATACTTGAACATCTTGAATGTTGCCAAATCATATCTTCGATGTCAAACCATATTTTTAGAATTATTACAATCAATTCTTTCTTGGACAAGCTAAAAGTTGAATTCCATGTAATACCATACTTACAAGTTGTCCCCACTTAATGTACTATATTGCTTCAGTATCGATTTAGCTATGTTAAGCTCGTAACCAATGTTTGGGGCTTCGTGTCCTGGAGCTCTTTGAAATTGTGTTTCCGAATTAAAGGCGGCCAAGGATATGGTCGTTGTTGAGGATGACGATGAACTTGTAATTATGTTGGAACATTGTGGTGAAGATTCCTGTTCAGCTTTTTGCCTTTTAGTTGGTTGTTTTTTGGACTTCTTGCTTGGTGAACACAGTGGAAGGTTTGAATTAACCGTTGAGCTTGAGCTGAGCGAAAAATTTTGGCATGATGGATTATTGGTGTCCATAATATTACAATATTTATATGTACATCTGCAGTTCGTACAGTACGTTTGGAGCAATAATAAGGCTCTGAATTAATAATAAAGACTCAAAACAAAAATATTACTATGTATTGTGTTTTCTTGATTTGAAATTTAAAAAAAAAAGAAACTTATCTGGGGATATTATGGATAAGTAGGTTGGCTGTGGATATAATTTTTTTAATCGAAGCGAGACATTTACGAGTTTATTAAACCACCCTCGGCAAGGTAGTGCAAAGAGAGAAAAATTCAATTTCCATCTGAATATGTATATGTATGTATGTACATACATACATAAATACTTAGGTATGTGTACATACATTTATAAATACCATGGGTGTCAGAAGGGTGGGACAGGTGGCACTCGCCCCTTCCAAAAATGACTGCAACATTTTGTTAACCAAAAAATCGTATAAAACTTGAAAAGATAATTGTGACGTTTTCGAATCTTTTTTAGTGATGTTTAATGGAAGCTATTATAAGTTAATGTATAAATATGGCAAATGATTGCTAGACGATCGCTTCGTTTCTCTCTCTCTCCCTCTCTCTCTCTCTCTCTTTCACTCTCTCTCTCGCTCTCTTTTTCTCTCTCTATTTCTCTCTCTCCTTTTCACTCTTTTTCTCTCTTTCCCTCTCTCTCTTAGATAATGTTTTTAAATATTGTTGAGAGATTGATTAATTGCTTTTAAGTATTGGATTTGCTTCAAAAGAAATCAAAGCCAGTGAAATCGTCAAAAAAGATTAACTCAAGTTTTCAGTTATTATTAACGTATTTTCTTAGATAACCCCGATTTTCCACCTGTACACCCCGTCCACCAATAAAAAAAAAAAATCCCTTTATACGCCCTTGTAAAAAATACTCATTCGCACGTATATAATATAAATATTTATATGCAATATTTATTTATACTTTTAGGGAGTCATACACAATTTGAGAATCAAATATGATTTTGTGTATGTATGATTCATATATGTATGTTGTATATTTTTACTTTTGCATGCTTGCACATAATACTATAATTATAGCAACCATATTGCTCCGGCTGTGGCTGTACAAAAGGATATATGTATATTAACCAAAATTACTTAACTTCATTTATGTGATTATTAATATTTGATGCAGGAGAGGGGATGGTTGTAATTCGTCGATAGTTTTTCTACGTACATATAGAGACAACAAAACAAGTTTCGATTATATTTAACGTTTTATTGCTGTATATTTAACACACTCGCACACATATACACATCCACACACACAACATATATTTTTTGTTGTGCCGTGTGCATCCACAAATATAGACTACCAGTGTACAGAATCTTTCCAGTTTAGTCTGCAGCGTCTTTAACATACAGGAACTTCTTTACAAGTGTACCTTTTGACGGTATGTCTACTAAATACATACGCATATATATATATACATATATATGCAAATGTTATATTTACTTAAATTACTTAATTTTACCTGCAGATAGAACATAATGCCTTTTGTTCCGGTTGAGACTCCCAAGTGCCCCGCATGCGGCAAATCGGTGTACGCCGCCGAGGAGCGTGTTGCTGGTGGCTACAAATACCATAAGACTTGCTTCAAGTGCAGTAAGTACATCTACACACACATACATACACAAATGCATACAAGTGATCTACAAAATGACTTTCATAATTCCCATCAAGGTATGTGCAACAAGGCTCTGGATTCGACAAACTGCACCGAGCATGAAGCCGTGCTGTTCTGCAAAAATTGCCACGGTAGGAAGTACGGACCCAAGGGATACGGTTTCGGCGGTGGTGCTGGCTGCTTGTCAACAGACACGGGTGCACATTTAAATAGAGAGTGAGTATTCAACTTTTTACATTCTTCTTTTTAAATTTACAAATATTTATATAGTATACAAAATGTGAAAAACCTATACACATATTGTTAATGCTGCTATATAAATATTTTGTATAGTTCATCCATAAATATACGATGTATATTATGTGTGACTAATTGGTTGTATACACAAAACAACAATAATTTAATATTAATGCCAAAAGAGCACTATTTTTATTAATTTATAATTGATTAACCTCATAATTAATGATTTATTCGTCTTTCACAATTTCAGTTAATATGGTTCCTGCCAATTGCCATTTGCTTAATTCAATTGTATCTGCGGGACATGAATCAGTGTTCATGTCTTGACCCTATGTGTTATATTTATCCTGATATGTGTGAAAATTATGGTAAAAAATATTTTTGTATTCATTTTCATTACTGACTGTAAATTAATAAAAGAAATTTAAAAAAGAAATAAAAAAAAACACTTAGTATAATAAACAGAAATTTCAAAACGAAATCTTTAATATATCTATAAATAAAATACGGGTTATGTACACATTTGTGTACTGTAAAACTAATTGTACTAATGTACGATAAAATATGGACACACAGACTTGACTATGTAAATAATGTAATTCTTGAAGAGAACGTGGAATGCATATTTCTGTATATAAAATGCAGAGCATGCTTTTTATTTGTATGAGTGACAATCAAAAATATCGATAAATATCTATTTCCACCACTTCTTAGAATTTCTAGAGACTATTTGGGCTAAATATAGCATACAACTAAATATAGCATTCAGATAAAAATTGATAATAAATCAAAAATATTTTACATTTTAAAATACCTTCCACTGATTCCTCAAAAAAAATATCTATTTTTGATATATGAAACATTTGAATGCCATCTATATGCTCTATTGTCTGCATATCTATAAATATTTATTATAGAGTCACTTTCTAGCGCAGGGTAACGCCCACCTGAAGGGAAGGGTATTAAAAAACGATGGAAACAGAAGAAATGAAGAAACTTGACCATGCATTAAGTGTTATGCTTCAAGGCGCCGACTAAGAGTGAAATCGTAAAATTCCAAAATGCTAAATGCACTTCTACCCTGTATCCCGTGAAATCATATATGTAGGGAGTGCTTGTATTTAATACTTTATTTTTTATTTATGTACATTTAGACACATTCTCTGTCCACAAATTATTTATTGTTTTAATAAAAAACAATCTTGAGCTGTATAATGTATATGAGAATCTTCTAGATTGTGGAAGCGCGAAATACCTCTTGTAAAAGTTGCGGGTCTCATTTATGAGTCATGTGGGTATACAGGGTATACATATCTTTTTTAATACAATAAATTTAAAATTAGTGTAGCTTGATTAATTGTATTGTTGGTAGCAGATTTTAAGCGGATTTTGAAAATACATATTATTAAATAAAATTTATGTGAACATTAACACAACCAATAAATTTTCCAACTAGGTGTCTTTGTTTACTAGTAAAGAACAAATATCAACATGTTCGGAAAGCCCTTTCAGACATTTAACATTATACATATTTGCATAGGTAATTATAATATTCGATCTGTAATATAGTATTCATGATATTGGCATCGGTAATTGTAATATTTCATCCATTAAAATGTTATACAAAATAAGAAAAACTAAATATAGTTGATGCAATGTGTAAAAGTGAAAGTGAAAAAGAAAGTGTATGTGCGTGTTTATATATTTCTGGATTTGGAAAAACGTATTTTGAATATCTTGAAACTCACCAGTCCCCAAAAAGGAAAGCCTGTGGACAAAATGCTTTTCCCAGCCCATCAACCAACTAACCTTAGCCCTTACGAATATGCACTTTTCTTGAACAATTGTACCACATTAATTTAATTTCAGGAACTATCATTATTTTATCAATTACAAAGGTGTGCTCTGACAACATTCGATACAACACAGGGGTACGTAAAGTTATGAATTTTAAGTGGCTAAAAATGTATTTAAATACACAATTTTAAAAATTTTAAAAACCTTTTTTTTTAAGATTTGGTCCATTGATCCGAAAGCTTTATATTTATACAATCAGCCAAGTAATTTTCGAAAACTCTACTGGTATGCGACAAGGGCTCCACAATTTACTACTAGAAAACAACGTATGGGAAACTTGCAAATAAAACATGTTTATAGAAATGCTCCGCCTGAAATTGGTGCATCCTATGGAAAACGGATGAGGTATTGTCTTAATTCAAATCCTTATGAAAGCATCCCATTTTAGCAGAATTAAAACAACCCACAAATATAATTGTGTGCTTTTCTCTTTTGCAGAAGTCCGTTTAAAAATAGTTACGATGACGCGTCATTGTCATCGAATATTCTGCGAACATATATGACATCTGTTCGACTATCATCGACATCGGCAACAAAAACAACACCAAGCACAATGTATATCAAGCCAAAACCACCTGTCTACCCGAACATAACGATTTGCAAACAGATCAAAAATATTACTTCACATGAAGAAGTGAAGAGCAGCATCAACGTAATACCTCAATTTCGGGGTCTTGAAACTATTTCAAACAGCATCAACGTATTGCCCAATTTTCGGGGTCTTGAAAGTATATCAAACAGCATCAGTAATACAATCCCGCCAATGATTGAACCCCCATTCCAACCATATACACCACATAGCTATTTCACTCTTGACGATGTCATTGTTCCCAATTCCGCCAAAAACTTAAATCTAAATTACAAACCAGCTGAGGACAAAATTATATCTTATGACTCACAGCCACAAAATAGTTTTATTACTAAGCAAACTAAACTATTTATTAGTTCGCCTATCGACATCTTTAGTACTACAACTAGTACAAGTACTACCACTATTGAGCCTGTTAGATCTACAGAGGATATAGTTCAAACTACTATTGGACTCCCACCTACAACTACAACTGTTCTACCAAATGTCGAAACAACTAAGGAATCATTTGACTTTTCAACCGTAGTTCCAACAGATATACCAATTCCAATGACTGACAGAAAAAAATCCTTAGTTGTAAGGGAAATCTTAAACGTTTTGGCATTAAATCGTACATTCACCACGAACATACCATATACGATATTTGATAAAAAAAACTGGACAACAAAAAAGAATATATCATTCCGAAAGAATCTAATGCCGATCACTTTAAATGACGATTTTTGCTATAGCTGCGGCAGAAGTCCTTTAAAACTGGAAAATATAACCTTGAGTGACGTCAGATTCCCAAATATAAATGCAACGCAAATTAAAGAAGAAACTAACTCCACAAACGATTTGAAGAAAAATTATAGAAAGAAGATGAGTATAAAAATAATGGGTACAAAAATAAAGACGATACAGAACAAAATCCCACAAACATTAACTAAAAATCAATCTATACCGAATATGTCAAGCACCACTGCATCAACACCAATTAAACATAGGCGGAATAGAACCAATTTTATTCATGTGAGGCGCAGAAAATTAGAAGCTAATGCGACAAGATTTAAAGCATACAATATTAGCCGAACAAACAGCCTGAATTCAAAAATATTGAAGCCCAAAACTGAATTAAAAACTCCAATATTAAACACCACAACTGAAAAAGTAATTCTGCGTGAATCAAGGAAAATAAATACAAAAACCATAAATAAGACTTTGGCAACTACAACCTCTACTATAAGCGAAACAACAGCCCTAGCAGCAGAGTCAGCTATAATGACTATATCGAATACTAACGGTAGATCTACCCGACGACCAATGCGAACATTCCGAAAACATGCTCCAGATGCCGATATTGCTGTTAGCCCACCAATAGATATACTTCGCACCACTGATGTCCCACAACTACCAATCGAAGTGTATTTTACCAAACTTAACAAAAACTAAATTTCGTCAACAGATACAAAAAATATATATCCAATATTATATATGAAATTCTAACCAAAGATTAGAGTATATTTATTTATTTATTTATTTATTTATATATAACTTATTTTATTTGTAAAAATGGTTAATGTCTTCAAAAATATTTAATAAAAATTTGTGAAAATGTTTGTCTGTTGTCTGCCAATTAAAGAAGAAAAAAAACATTATTCGTCGAATTTTCCAGCAGGGACAGGATTAAGATTAATATTTAAACTTATGAAAAACGATCAGAAGCCACTACACTTATTTTTACACAAATATTTTAACTTGTGAATAATCATTGAGATTAGTTCCAAAATATTTAGCAAAGATGCACCAATAAAAAGACCAATAACTCCCCCAATCGCAACTGAAATTAACCGAAATGAAATATTTATCTCAATTATTGTGATCAATATTGTAAACTTGGTTTTCACTCACCAATGAGATCCAATGTGGTTTGCGTAACACTACGATAGAATCGAACAGAAGGTGCATTGGCAATTTCTATTCCAACAATGAAATCATGACCCATTTCCTCATTTTCAAGTGATCTAAATTGGGGGAAAAATAAACGGAGTTCTTTATGGATAACAAATCAAATATATATTTATCCCGGACAGATTGAGATCGCCTCACCCAACATAGCTAATTTGTTGTTCCACGCACGAGGGCAAGCAAACTAAATTGGCTCCCACATAATTCTTCACACTTTCAGAAATATAGGCTGGAAATATAAAGTAATCTAATTTTTAGTTGCTTATTAATGTTTTCAAATAAATTGAATATGTTACCATCCTCTAAACATTTGATTCCTTTAATATTGCAGTCATTTTTATCTGGAGTAACACTTATATTGTAGGAAAGACAAAATTTCACCAAAAGAAACAATTTACATACTTGTCAAAGGATTAAATAATGTACAATTGCATGCTTTCATTTCCATGTTTGATCTTATCTGTGACATACAACTGGAAAAGCTGAAATCATTAATCAAATTCAGTTGAACATTATTAAAAGCCAGGAAAATTGTATAGTCATTTTTTGCTTGCCTGTAAACGAATTGGGAATTGCTGCTTTCTGAAGGAAATTTGCACCTACGTTGATCAACGCTTTCTTCAAGGACATCTGCGTTGTACTGCATCTCCTCAATATTGAAGGTGTGCACAGTAGGCCTTGTTGAAATAAGAAATCTTGCGGCATTGAAATAAGGCACATCCTCGGGACTATGAACATATAACTATTTTTAAAAATAACAATTTTGACAAAAACACGATTTAGAAATTGTTGGAGTTTTTGCTATAGTTTGGCGCAACTTCAGCGCACACTTTTTAAAAATTTTTAATTCAGCCTATTCAAAATCTTACTTGATATTTGAATATTAGTTGACTTTGCAATATTAATTTGAGACTCCGATGATTTTTTGATCTGGAGTATTTCAAGGGTAACAGATCCATATTATCACTGAAAATTGTTAAACACATTAATTTATTGCATTTAATCATGTAATAATAAATGAAATACTTACTAATCCATTAAGTTGTTGGACAGAAAACAGTTTCCCATTTCCAGCTCATGAAATTTGAATATTGTTTCGCAGTCAGGCACCAAAGCACCAGCATAGTAAACCGCCTTAATTAAATTTTTACAAGAGCGCGGTAACAACTGAGGAAATAGTTATTAATAATTTGCGCCAAAAGAGTGGGATTCACTTCTTAGCACTTTTTAGCTATATTGTTTTTCGGTAACTAAAATAAGTACGTACCTCTCTTCTCAAAATTGTAATATCAACGCCACATGTTGAATTATAGCCCTGACAATATGAATCTTTAATATTTATGTTCTCAGGGCTTAGGAACAGATAGTCGAAGATATTTCGACGATAAGTAGCTGTCAGGGTTTTGTTTCCAGGAATGCGTTCCTGGATGACTTTTGTAAAATCTTCACTTATCCTATTCTTCACCAAACATATGCTAACCGATGGAAACGTGTTTGTCCAATGAACATAGCTCGTTGTTACTCCGATGCTCGTTAAGTCTGTATGAAATCTGGCCATAATAAGTAAAAATATTGCAGCCATATTCCATCCAGAAACACTTATGACAATTAACCAAAATAACCTGCGAACTGAGGGTTATTAAGCCAACCGGATGTAACTAGACTTTTAACAAATTACCTTTTTTTATAAAAGTTAATTTTAAGAAAATCAATACAACTATTGTGTTTCATCGTTAAGGGAAGCCTTCCGACCTGAAAAAGCTTTGAAAAATTTATAAATTTACCACGTCATTGACGCTATTTGTGTGTAAAATAATGGTTGGGGCTTAATGCAGGAATTAAGTTGCTAATTGAGCAATACTATATAACAGTATTTAGGTCATTGCATGACTTTTATTCATTACTGTTTGCTTAAATTATAGGTTGCCATGAAGAAAATAAATGTAGAGCACTTATTAACGCTTTTAAAATATTAGTAGGTATTTCTTTAATATAAAATATATATACATATGTATATATATATATATATATATATATATATATATATATATATATAAATATATAGTTATATATATGGAGAAAAAATGGATGCAATAAACGGCTTACAAGCCAATTGAAGGATCTGTGGAGATAATACCGATATTGATTTCTTGATTAAATCACGCTATTAAATTGATTATAATCGAACAATTTATTTTTCGCCATGCACCATGGCTTGTGGCGACCTCAATCAGTTATAAAACATCCATGTAACTTTATATTGGTCATATGAAACAAAATTAGAGTATTGCAATTAAACTCTAAGATATTTGATTTAATTGAAATTCCAGTACATCGACAAGAGAAGAGTCTGTAAAAGTTAAGAAGTCTTCAAGCTGTAAGCAAATGTTGCGTAGAATACATCTTTATGAAGAATTGGTTAGTGAATATTCCGTTATCCTTAAAAAAAAATATAACTTAATGTTGCAAGTATTCCAATTATGTAATATTAAGGCTTGAAATTGTGAGGATACGGTTTACATCTAAAGGACTTACGGACATAAGATTACGGATTGAGAAAAAGCAGCAAGGTGCTATGACTAAAATGGAAGAGGAACGAAAATATATAAAAAGGTGGTATGCCATACAAATATTGCACTCCATTTTATTATTGTAAAACTTAAATTCACTTAAAATTTCTGAATTGGGCTAATTTTAAACGACGGGCTAATTTTAAACGATCGAACCCGAACAACATCTGCGATATTTCTAATCAATTCGAATTATGCAAATCAAATAAGAAATTGTTCGTTGTTCCGAAAATTGAGGTTGCTTCAAAATCATTGGATAAAAGATTACAAGTATTTAAGCCGCAAAAGCAAAATTCCGTGCCTAAACTGATAGAAATTTGGAAAAACCAAATGAATTTTCTTCTATTTTTAATACTGGTAAGTAGATAACGGCAAGTTTTAAAATTATTTCTGTGTTTAATATATATTTTTAAATGTTATATAGGCTATTTAAATAAAATAGATAGATAGATTTGATATGCTCTCTGGCTCTACACAACCCACCGAATACGCCACGATGCACAAATTGTATCTACTGCAAAAGTGTACAAAAATGTCTTTCAATGAATAATATCAGTTCAAAGCGCGTCAAGAGGGCGAAGTTCTTAAATTATTGATTGAGGAGCTGGTAAATCAGTATCTATATATAATATATAAAATAAATATTAATTAAACAAACATAGGAAGTTATAAATGTATTGTAAAACTAAAATATATTGAACATATTGAAAGTTAAAGTATTATCTTAATGTTGATTAATTAATTGATTACATGAGTGACCGCTCCATCTCACAAGAAATTCACATTTGTTCTACATATTTATATTATCTATGTTTATTTATTGGATATACATTTTATCTGTTTTGGAATGACAATCTAAGCTTATTTGGTATTTAGTGCTACTTCTCAAGAGAATTTTCTAGTCTAATAAATAAATAAGTCAAAAGTTATTCAAGAAATAATTATTAAAATGATTACTTCTTTTATTGGGAAGACCATTCATTAATGGAGTAAGTGCTTCCCATATACGGTTGCTGACGAATCGATTCATTATTTGTTTGATGATTTCCCACTGCATTCCAAGGTTGTCTAGGAAACGCATTCGAGTTAATGTATGGTGCGGGATTGCCGCTGTAACCAGCCGTCGTGTGAAAGTTGGAATGATAAGGGGCAAAGTTAAAATGTCCATAGGGCGCATAATTATTGAGATGATAGTTAGTTGATGAGGCTGCATTCTTATTTTCATAGTAATTGTAATATTGGGGAGGGAACGAATGTTGAACATTTTTACTTGCAAAATATGAGTTTTCCGCTAAATCATTATTGGGAATCATTGTCTGCGGATGCGTTGAATTCGATGGGATACTATTAATGGAACTATTATAAGATTCGACGACAGGCAACTGTGCGTCGTGCTTGTACGGCTGTTGGTGTTGTTGCTGCTGTTGCTGTTGTTGTTTCTGATAGTCTACGTTTTCCGGCTGCTGGTGCAGAGTTGGTGGAATGCTGTTTAGGCCTTGAATTTGATTACTGTTTTGCATTATTTGTGGTTTAGTTTGCTGATGATTCTCCAAATTGCTTGTTCTCGTAAAGGCTGGCTCTAAAGACGGTTGAATGGGTAAGCACTCTTTGCTTATCGCGTCTTTTGTATTATCTCCAGTTGATGTGGTGTCCATCGATTTTTCTAAAATTAATTGATTAAAAAATTGTAGTAATTTTATACTACTTATTATATCAAAATGCATTTTCATACCTGGCTCAGGCGATTTCGACTTCGGAACATCAGTATCGCAATCGGATGTAATATCAATTACGTCTTCTTTGCTGGTCTTTTCATCATCAGGGCGCTTGGATGTTGTTCTGATAGCTATAATCTTACCACTATCTAATTGCATATAGATTCCTTTCGCTGACTTCAGCACCATAACTCTTTGTCCAGCTTTGAGTATTATATTCGATTTCTCTGATGAATTTGTTGGTATGACAACGTCTGAAATAATAAAATTGTATTATTATTAGAAAAATTTAATTTCGCAGCTTGCTTATTAAAGGTGTCCTTGCTTACCAAGGGGTAATGTCATTTCCTGAGCAGTCATTCCTTGTCTTTGCCACACTTCAGCAGGAATCCAACGAGTTGACCGACCTCCACTTGGGGTGTTCGTTTTTTTTGCTTGTATGGGTTTAATCTATAAAAATGACATAAGGTAAGTATATCTCACAATCCAAAATATACGTTACATCATTTTTAGCTTTAAGCATTTTTGTTCATCTATTTTTTTGAATACTTACTGAAGCCACTGGTCGAGTAATAACAGTACCATCCTGGTTAACAATTTTGTATTGCATTTTTCCTGAGGCATAGGTTAATTTTTGATTTACAGACGCCTTCTTTTCGAGCTCGTAGCTGCGATGTGCCTGTCTTTTTTCAGCTTGCGATAGCTTTCGATCTTTTTGATCAACTAGTAAGCTCTCATGGAGGAAAGGATCTTTTGTTATATAGTTTGCATGTAAATCAATAATTGTATTAATAATCGGATCCAAATGCGTCGTTGAGTGAACAAATTTTTCGTCTTTTAATTTGGCAGTCGCTGGTCCAGGAGGTTCGCCCAATTCATTATTTTGTGTGGTGGTTGCTTCGTTAGACTTCTGACCTTCACCATCCGTTTGCTGCTCATCATCTGAGCTATAATCGTGGCACAAGTTGGTTATCTCTTTCATCGATAAATGCGCCTCTGGATTACATTCATCAACGATTCGATCAGACATTCCTTGTTTCTTAATTTGCCTGTCATAGATTTTCTTTTCCAGGCATTTATCCATGACAATTCTGTACACATAGCATTGCTTTGTTTGCCCGTATCTGTAATGCAAAATATTTTTGGGTAACCCAAATAAAATATTAAAAAAAAAAATACAATTTAAATTGTACCCACCTATAAATCCTATACACAGCTTGGGTGTCATGACAAGGATTCCAGCTGGCATCAAATATGATAACTCTATTCGCCCCAGTCAAATTAATACCCAAGGATCCGGCTCTTGTAGATATTAGGAAAAGCTTAATGTTACGATTTGCATTAAACTCATTGACGAGCCTTTCTCTTTCTTGTGACGAAGTCGATCCATCTAAACCTGTAAATAAATAAAAATTCAATGTTTAGATAAGTGAAAAATGAAAGTTACAATTCTTTCGATTCGAATACTTACGAAAATATGAAACATTTCGCATCCAAAAGTTTGTAGTGCATGGTACAAAGCTTGATTTGAGAAACCCTTCGATTAGATTTAATGTCAATAGACTTTGACTGAACAACAATATTCGATCACCCAAAAAAATGCTCTCTTTCATAATGCAAAAGAATATTTCCATTTTGGGTGATGTCGATATTTGGCCAGGGACGTAGTTTTTCATTATGTCCAGTGCCCAGGAACATGAAAATTCATCATTTATTTTTTTTGGCTTGAACGTTTTTTTAATCGTGTCGTTAATAATACTGGTGGTAAGGCCTTGTTTCGTTGAATTGCTATTTTCGATGGACTTTAGCTTTTCGCATTCAATATTTTTTTGGTGATTAATGGAAGTAGGCTGAACGATTCTTTCAACTGTTTTGATTTCATTCGTATCCAAGTCGACTATTTCGGAAGAGCCGGGAATAGTTTCAAAGTCCTTAGCCATATTGGAATCGGTTTGCTTTATGACTTCGACATAGCTTGGTTTCGGTAGTATATTTGCATCCAACCAATAATTGCCTCCTCCTTTCGCTTCGGTGCCATAAGTACCCATATTGAGTTGATGATCCTCTTTTTCGGCACCATATTGTTCACAACTAAATATAAAACAAAAAAACATATTATATAGCATAATTATGAATTTAAAATTAAAACTTATATTACCTTTTATTAGCATAGATTTTATTTATCTCTGAGGTATTATTATGTACACGATCATTGCTTCCATTGTTAACTTGCTGTTGCGGAGGAATCATTGGGGCAGTATTAGTGTCGATGACACCAGTTGGATTTGGATCGATGACGGGGATTGTGGTGTTGCTCTTGGTATCTTCATCAATTTCTAAATCTAAATCAGTCTCACATTTTTTTAGAAAGTTGTATAAAACGTCCGGATGATTCCATATCTTACAACAAACGGCAAATGCTTTCAAGGGATTTGGAAATGCCTTTTTGCGCACAACATCCGTCATAAAGGTATCGTAAAGCTTTCGTTGAAATGGAGTCATTCGCACAAGGATAACATATTCCAATTTCTGTGGCAGAGTGCATTGCAACACAGTATGCGAGCGGCGTTGAACGAACCCCAAGAGTAAGGAGTGGAGAACATGAGCTCTGTATCTCATTAGCTTGATATCATCGGGTGTTGAGTCGACACACTGACCATTCTGTATTGGCCTTTCGAACATATTGCAAAACTCCGTGCGTGTGCCCAAGTAATTTGGCCGTACAAAATCCACCATACACCAATACTCGAGCAGATTGTTCTGCAAAGGGTATCCGGTTAAGACTATGCGTCGACGGGTGCGTATTTGCTTGAGGGCAAGTGAGATGCCAGCATGTGAATTTTTGATTCGATGTCCTTCATCACAAATGACCAAATCGGGGCCAGGTTTAACCAACGCCTCAAAAACCAGGTTCATTAAATCTTTACTCGAATCCATTGCATCGTTGTAGGAGTTTTTGCCTTTCTTCTTGCGTGTCGTGACCAGCTTCAAGGCCAGTAACCGAAACAGTTCGTAACCAATTAGTAAAACTCCTCCCTTGTGCACCCAATTCAATATGACCTTTGCCCGTGCAGTGAGGTTCTTCTGTTGGTCGTTCAGCACAAAGATGTCGAAATTGCGGGGACGCACATTCATGTCGCCAGTTTGTCGTGGAATCCACATGTTAAATTCACTTAACCAATTTTGTAATGTATTTATGGGCATAACGCATAGAACTGTCTTTGCGGATGTGTGTCTTAAAAATATATCACAGAAGGAAACAACTTGTAAGGTTTTGCCAAGTCCCATGGAATGAGCAAGGATACACCCAAATCCGCTTGATTTATTGAATCGACGCGTCGATTCAATAATATTGTCATATAAAAATCGTACACCGCCGATTTGATGGGGTTTAATTACTTTGGCTATCTGTGGAGCCAAATACAATGTTTCTTCACCTTCAGGATGTGCAATATTAACAACAACGCGTCCATATTCATCTGGGATATTATATATATCCTTAACATGCATCCCACTGTTTGTCGCATCTTCGCTTTCATTCAAATCATCCTCCTCCTCTTCCTCCTCCTCCTCGGACAGCAATATGCAATCATCATCGGAACTATCATCGATTGTGACAACTTCGTTTGAGGGCTCAGTGCCAGTTTCCTTATCGAGAACCTCATCATCATCAATGCTGCAACTTAAACTACTATTTGTTTCATCACACGTTACGGATGCCAAATCATCTTCGGGTAGGACAATAGTGTTATTAAAGTGATTTGCCTGCGAGTTACAGTTGACATCATTCGACTCATCGATGTTTAAAATACGAAAGATATTCTTGTGTACAACAGATTTTCGGATTTCCCGCATCGATTTCTGCTGTCCGGCAACGCGGGCCAAACGTTCAGCTTCCTCTTTTTGGGCTGCCAGAGTTGTCGTATCTAAATTATTTTCATTCATCACATCTCGTATATTTTTCCGAAGGTGATTATTTTTCTTCTCCTCGATTGCTGACAATATGCCCTTCTTAGTGCTTGTACTATCATCCGATACAACGGAATTCTTTCGTTTTTGTCCATGTCCATATCCATGGGATGAAACAATCGAGTTGTGCATCAAATCTTTTGACATTGCTCCACCACTACTCACACTTTCTATAGTATTAGTGTACGATTTTAAAACTGCGGGCATCATACTACTACTACTGCATTCACTAATTCTTTCGATGTGATCCAAGGCTTGATTTGCGATTGGGATTGGGATTGGAATTGATATTGGGTTTGTGATTGGGTTTGTGATTGGGTTTGTGATTGGGTTTGTGATTGGGTTTGGGATTGGGTTTGTATTTGGGATTGGGTTTGTATTTGGGTTTAGATGGTTTGGTGGAATCACATCGGAAGTGCTCAACATCATTAACGGCGACTTATAATTGATTACATTTAAACAAGACGACTCTGACTCATGCATATTTTGATTTGGATTTTCGACAAGACTTGTATTCTGATGATGAGGATGATGATGATGAACCAACGACTTTTCGATCATATTTGCATTCTGATGTTGAACCAGCGACTTTTCAATTAGACTCGAATTCTGATGATGATCCAGTGATTTTTCGATTAGACCTGTCGTCTGATGAACCAGCGACTGATTTCCATCCTCCATTTTGGTGCTGTGTTTTTCTTTTAATATTTTGCTTGCCTAAAAATATCAAAATTAAATTAATAACTCATTAACGTTCCAACAAGCAATGTTACACTTAATTATAACCATAAGAAGTTAATAAGGACGCCAGCAGAGAAATTGATAAAAACACCTGCATCTCACCGGCTGAATATTTTGAAAGCCCTAATCATCACCTAATTGTTATTCACATAATAATTACAAACAAAATGAATACCATTAACTTTATCTTGGATTTCTATAAACAAACGGTGCGTAAAAAGAGTATTTAATTTTCGGCACAAAAAATAAAACTCTTCTGTGAAGACCTTGTACTCAAAATCATATGTTTGTATGCAAACTTAAAACAAGTATACAAATTTATAATCTAAGTCCATAAAGTATGTAAGACTCTAGCTTATCAGCATTTTTCTGGACATATAGAAATTACTTGATTAATTTGAATGTAGGGAAATTGATGCTAAGCGGCTGGAGGTGTTCGGGAATTCGACTTACAGGTGATAAATTAAAACAATTCAAAATGCAACAAAGGTCTGCCTTCCCCTCCTAAAATTTACGCGATCGACATAGGCAAATTAATAAAGTTTAATATCCAATTCAGTGAATACTTAACTTAACTCAAACAATACATGTATATAAAGTATTTATATATGCATATGTAAATACATTGTTTATTTTGAAGTGAGTACCTACCAAATGCAGATTATTTATAGAACACTCCTGACGTCGCCGTTTACATACACATCAATATATTTTCTGTCGAATTTCTATATGGCATTTTGCTTGGATATTATGGGTGGGTGCTTGGGCACACTTAAGCACATATAACATCAGTTTATATATACAAAATACACTAATTGCCGGCCAATCAAATTAAAATACAATTTTTAGTTTACACCTATATATGTATGTACGCATGCACATATCTGTTCAAAACTATGCAAACACATCGTTCCTTTCGTTGTAATCTTGACGTACACATATAAATAAAATAGTAGGCCCACAATTTGTGATAAGTCAGATATCAATTGCAATTATCTCTTGGTTTCATGTAGATTTTCTTTTTTCACTGTGGAAATATGTATATCCACTGTATTCTAATAATTACATATGTACACACAAACATGGCCTGGAAAACTATCGATATATCGTTCTATTCTTCTTGAAATTTAATTATGTAGTACTTGGTTCCGACCAAAGCGTACTTGTCGCATTCTCTCAATACTAAAAGAACAAATTCCGATTTTAAAATCTCTTTAAATTTAATCATTGAACATATTCCACTCCCATAAAACCTACCCGGTTTCCAAAGCAATGGTTTTTAAAATTAGGTTATCACATCTACAAAAATCTTGCATTTCGGTTAAGAACACGAATTTTTCTGGAATTGATGCACAAATTCTTAACCAAAAACTCCACATGTAGTTGGACCTATTCAAAACAGAAACAATTTTAAAAGTTACGGAACCTTTGTTCGGTAAAATTGAGGTATTTTAGAACTAATAACAAAAATTACTACATCTGGTGAAGCATCTTTAAAGGTGTTTCATTCCAGTTTTAGATTTCTCACTTTGACGATATTTCGATAACTATATGTGTTGCTGATCAACTCTGTGTTTGACAACCGGAAGGTGACAAAACCCATCTCTTTCCTTTCCTTTTTAATATTGGTCTGTGAAATACGTGTTGTATTTTTCTTGGTTTTGTAAATAAGAAATACAACGTGAGTAAAAAAGCCGATTAATTGTGGGATTCATGTTTATAACGCAATATTCTTCCGCACAGATGCCGCGTGAAATCAAGGAAGTGAAGGATTTTCTGAACAAAGCTCGGCGCACCGATGCTCGTGCTGTCAAAATAAAGAAGAACCCAGCGAATACCAAGTTCAAGATCCGTTGCTCACGCTTCCTGTACACGCTTGTGGTCCAAGACAAGGAGAAGGCCGAGAAAATCAAGCAGTCCCTGCCTCCAGGTCTGCAGGTGAAGGAAGTCAAGTAGACGCGTCTTAACCTATCTTCTTCGGGCATTATCGTTAAATATATGTTCTAAATGGAATAAAACACATGGACAAGATGTAAAATATATATTAATGGGATCTTTATTTATCTGTTTACAAATTGTGAGAAATTCATAAATTGGTTCATTTTGCTGAAAAGTTCTTATTAGTAAAGGCGAGATTTGTTTCTGAATGATAGTTTATTTGTCCACCCGCAATTCAATTGTTTTCGCTCCGAAAATAATATTCCAGACTCAACCTAACCGATCAAAATTATTTAACTATTTAGACCAATAATTACAAAATATTGAACTGAGCAAGTAAAGCCGTCAGTCATCAGAATCGCCATGACTTGGCTAAGAGTATGACTCCCCCTTTTAACGAGACCTGGATAAAAATTTGAATAGTCAAGTTGTCATTTTAATTTTCTTTATTTATACTGAAAATACAAATTATGTAGAAAATTTTCATACAAATTGGCGATCTTGACCGGATCTAAATTGTAAATCGCTGATACATGCATGTTAATATTTTTGTAATTTAAAATGCACTGCTCAGAGATTTATTTGTTGTTCCTGCAGTCTATTGACGATCAGTAGCACGAAGCTTCTCCTCAACAGCTTCACGGGAAGCCTCTGATAGATCAGTAGCTTGTATATACTTTTGGACGCCGACCAATGATTTCTTCAAAGCATCAAAGGAGCTCGAGTACAACATCTTCTTCTTAACCTGGAATACATAGATAGGAGCATTAATATGTTGGGCAATTATAAAAAAATAAATAAAAATAAAATAATACCTTAGCAGTATCGGGACACCATGACATGAGGAACAACTTTTGTTTCTTTGAGCTCTCTGACGTGCCTTGGCATTGGTGCATATATTCAAAATCGAATAGCCCATATCTGAAAATAAAGAAACAAACATGAAAATTATTAAAGTGATATACATATATGTATTTTGCAACTTATGTCAGATTAAAGATTTTTTATCGATTGTGATTTCTTACCGGCATTCTCCAGGTCCGCACTTCTGGATATCTTCTAGAAACTGATCGTATTCACTGTTCCGGTCACCAACAGTTTCAACATCAATTTGCTTCTCATCGCGAATGTAGAAAATAACATAGCGGTGTTTTTTATCCTTTTTGATTTCCTCGTATGTCGTTTTGCATACATCCGATACAGTAACTCCAGAAGCCTGTTAACAATAATAATAATAAATTATAACTGATAAATAGCGTTTATTTTTTTTTTTTTTTACCAAGTATAAGAAAATTATTGTTTGTCAAATAGAAGATAAATCGTAAATCGATAGCTAAAAAGTTGCAGACAGATGGTATATATAGATGCTGAATATATATATATGTATTATAACAACAGAAATTGCTCGTGAAAGTAACACACACGTTTGCATGTTTTAAAACACCCCTTCAACCGTTTGGAATGGGTACAGGGTATACATACATACAACATATGCAAAAAAAATTGTGTATGTGGTTGTAATTGTACAGTAAAATTTGCCGGCAAAACGTGTTTTAGGTTTATATATATTTATTTTATATACATACGATAAGTGTGTAGTAATTTACTCATCAATCTCTATACAAATCAATACAAATGTACATAAACAAATTTCTCATTTTTTTTTTTACATCTTTATTTGCAATTTGCGAAATGCTTACCAAATATGGACATACAAATGTACGTTTGTGCAAAGGTAATCGGCATTACCCACACACTCGCACAGATACAAACACACAGCCACACGCATACACTTGAGAAAATTTTGATTTGTACGCATAAATACATATACATATGTATATATTTTTATACATATTCCATAGAAAGTTACATCTAATATGCACCTGCATCAATACGTCTGCAAAAAATATGCACGCAGACATATATATATATATTCGCCTACTGGCGGATGTACGTAACCGCCGCATATATTGATATCTTTGGAATTAAATACATATGCATGCCGAATATTACTCAGCCTGTTCTGACTAATTCCGTGTATGTATACATAACACATATACTTAATACATATGCATGTATCCATAAATATACATATATGTACGTAAAACATTTTATATGTATACATACAAGCATATATATATAAATATATATTTATATGTATTTGGATTATTGCTGGCTCTCTATGCTCTCAAATCATTATTACACACATATACCAAACATATATATTCGGCCTTTTCTGGATTTATATAAATATATATATTTATACACATACATATACGTATATATGTGTATACATTAACGCAATTAAAAATATTTTTAGTGTATAGCGGACCGTTGCCAATCCATGTATGTACATACATATTTATGTGTAAATGAATCATCGTATTTTCTGCACGATGTATGTACATACATACTAATGTCTGTAGACATATATGTGCATGTATACACATCTCTTAAAATTAAATGTTAAATTTGAATTGTGAGTAATATCTAACGCTAGATGCCCTTACCATTTTTTCTTTCTGTAGAATGCGAGTACTTTTATTAAATTTGAAAATCAATTGCAATCTGTGTATGTATAAGTATAATACACAAATACTATTTAGCCTTTCGACCGCAACGAGCAACCGGACTAATCAATTTGGGTGGTGGTTCCAATGCATCGATTTACGCATGAGTTGCTCCTCTAATCGAAATCGTATGCGATATATTTCCCTCAGTTGAAACGAATCGACAAATACGACGCTTCAGGCCTAAGCGACTCAACTTCAAAAACAAATGGGAACATTGGAATCGAAACATTTCTAAACAATTTATACATATTAAGTAGAATTTTCAGCTTGAATTTTTTTGTAGACATTTAAAACAAAATTATAGATATTTCTCATAATCGGCTGCAGATCCATCATAATCGATGTTTCGCATTTTTATAATATTTAAATTATCACAAGCTTACCAAAAAGTATTCCGACAGCATATGCTAAAATTTATAAAATCTGTCTAAAAAATGACCATGCGTGAAATTGCAACCAGTTGTTAATGTTTTTGGTTATTTGATGATTGAAATGCTAACTGGTATATAATTTTCTAACTAATAACTTAAAGTTTTGACATGTTACTGTGTCCAGTGTTATAGCTAAATTCAAAAGTACATAGGCAGGTGAAATATTTCGCATGGTTGACTTTTCAGTGTTATTAATATATAGGTTAATATTTTTTACGTTGGTTTTCACCACGTGAGAAACGTTTCGGGTGCACTTATATTTTAGACAATAGTTTTTCATTATATATTTCTAACGGTATCTATACATCTTCTGCAATGTTCCAAATTCCACAATCCAATATCGGCGCTAATATTATTGGTTCATGTGAAGTAACCAAACACTTACTTGGACCAACTCCGATTTTGAATAAGTATGCAAAAAAAAATAATATTGCCAAAGTATTGTTCGAGGAGGCTTAAACTCAGATCTAGATTCGTGTCGTTTTTTCAAAAAATATGTACATAAACATATCTTACTGGTACTTCTAAGGTGGGTAACAGAATCAATCATAATCAAAACTGTACTTAAAAGTACGTTGAACATAAGATTAGATGCAAGTGCACAATTTGTAAAGATCTTTATACATGTATAATACATACGTGTGTATTTCTATGTGTATGTGTGTGTAAAATGAAACATATTCAAATTTATAAACAATGCACAAGCTGTGTCAAAAATATCACACTTAACTTAAGACATCAAAGTATTTGGATGCAAAAATAATGGTTAGCTGGTAAATTTGTATGTACATGCATTCATACAAAAGAGTGACTGTGAAAAATCGATATTTCTTAGCATGTACATTTGTACGTATGTAAGTATAAAATATATGTATATATATATATATATTTATACATATTGTGTATTAACGTGTAGTTTCTAAAACCCGCTTTATCAAATGACTCAAACCAATTGAAGTAATTACAATACATTAAGTAACTATTTTCCTTTTATATATTGTATGTGTCTACATGTTTAGGCGTTTATAAATTGGTAATGATTGTTCTTTGTGTAAATAGTTACATCAATTGCAAAGTATGTCTGTACGTACTCATGCTCAATTATATATTTTCATATTATTTATCTAAACATGTACATATGTACATTACATGAAGGGGCGTGGCCTTCTGTGTATGTATGTAAAATCTGCAGGAATACGAATAAATGTACATTTGTACATCGCTTGACAATGTACAATTTACAGTGACTCATAAAGTAATTCGAGCAACCTTTTTGATAAAGCCACAGTTTAGCGGCTACAAAAATAAAGACAAAGAAATTTAAAAATTAAAACTTTTAGTTGATTTTGAATTGTAAGTTGCTTTTTTCTTCACCGAATAAATAAATGGTATATGCAAGCCCAAGGAAAGTTGGTCGACGAGAAGATACCCTGTACTAAATACCTAACATAGATTTGTAGTCACTTATCACATTATTTATCAATTTCTTTAGATTTGGATGAGTTAAAGAATGAATAAAACACGGGTTTCCTTACATTCAAAAGTATTGCATTTTCAATATAATATTTTAATTAAATATATATTTTACATTTTTGGTGAAAGATTATTTTTATTATTATTATATTTTTTATTTGTATACGTTTTTATAAATATTTTGATTTACTTAATTTGTTGCAGGAGATTTCAAGAACTACGTCAAAGATGAATTCGCAACAGAATTCGAATATTGAGCAGTCGCTGGTATCGGAAACGGGTCATGTCCAGACCCAATACACGGCTTTTCAAAACTTCGAGCAGTACACAGCTGCCGGGTATACAAATGCTCCGTTGTATATATCGAAGCCGACGGGCATGGGAACTCTTACGCGTATAGCTCCGCACTGCTCGACAAGTAAAATCGAGACATCGACTCAAGAGGTGAGCATGCCGCCGGGTATGGAGGGACATACTTTGGTCCCGACTGTCAGATATATACAAGCTCCGCAATTCGATGAAGCACCCGATTTTGGAATACCTGGCCTACCGCCCTGTGGCCTGGTAGAACCCCATTACACAGACGAGCCAGCCATACCCTACGGCTATACATCGGATGCTGCCAATTATGGCTTGCCGGGCGTCAGTGCAAATATGAAACAATTTGCAACGCGACCCTTTGACAATAATCTTAATGGATCCGAATCGGCTATCGATTCGCAATGTCGCTCCTTTGTTGAGGGCCAAGGTGATTTCAAATTGACACCATTTGCCACAAACTCACTGAACACGGTGCCGCCCCGAATCGCTGACAAAGAGGATTTCATCGGTGGCTCCGATAGTGATCTGTGCTCAACAATGCGATGGCGCGACCCTAACCTATCCGAAGTAATTAGCTTTCTCAGCAATCCTAACAATGCGATCAAAGCAAATGCTGCTGCATATCTGCAGCACTTGTGCTACATGGATGATCCTAACAAGCAGCGGACAAGGACATTGGGAGGAATACCACCATTAATACGATTGTTGTCATACGATGCCCCAGATATTCATAAGTAAGTGTTGATTATCCTTTGATCTTTGTTATAGACATACATTATGTCAAATAAGTGTTTTGACAATGGAAAATGTTCATACTTTTCCATTTCCTTTGCAAAGAAATGTTCTTAAAAATCGTCTCTTTATTTTATATTTTTTGTCTAATTTTTCCAAAATTTAATGTAGTTTTTACAACTAAGTAAAAAAAAAAAAATGTACATGATATATTAACATGAAATATTTTAATATTTTGAATTTTTAAAAACGATAATGATCCATTATTGGGACTGTCAAGAAAGTGCTTTGACCTCAGCTGTTTATGATTTTGCAATTTCCTTAGCATTCAAGGTGATTGTGTTTAATAAAGTTGTCCGTTACAGTTCTTCCCAAAATAGGTAAAACGAATCAGTCTTTTAGTTCGTTCACTTGTCCAATGGATTTATACCTCGTTTGAGTTAGATTTTCGTTTACATTTAAATACCATTTTAAATTGAAACACCTACAGCTCAACAAAAAAATAAATAAATAACAGGACCACCCCCACAAGTAAAACTTTCAAGAGTATTTATTACATTTGTAAGTTTAGAAGAGGAAAACTCTTAAGAAAAAGGGAGTAAGGAAAATTCATTATTTTATTCAACGTATTTACGAAATTTAATGAAAAACTTAGAAAATTCAAATACAAGTACGAAAAATAGAATTGCGTCTATTAAGGTTGTTTTAAGAAGCAGAAAATTACTCTTTGGCATGAAATTGAAAATAATTAAACAGGATACTTTTTAAACTTCTCTTTTGTGTCACTTGTTCCTTCAAATGAACTAATTGAAATAGTAGAACTACTCTCAATGTAAGAGGAAATAATAAACAATATGTAAAATCAAAATTTAAATAAAAATTGCAAAGCAAATTGTGTATTGTCTAATTAGTAAGAAAAAATGTATTAGTGCGGTTTTTTTTCGCAACATAATATTTGTTTTTAGCTTAAGCTAACTTCCAAAATCAGTAAACTGAGTAGTTCAAATGAACTAATTCAGAACGATTCGACACATCTCTGGTGTTGTTTACGTGCTTTGACTGAGTAGCACAGAACGATCGCAAGCACGCTCGTCGTGTGCTACACTAAGGAGAGGAACATTTTATTACCGTTACCCTAGGCTCGTAGCATACTCGTAACGAAAAGAGATAGAGACATTTGTTTTTCTCCCCTTTTGGCTTTCGTGCTTTGCCGATAATCAGTTCATGTCTTTCAGCAATGCTCGTTTCCTTTGATTTCCATCGTTCCGTCCCCGACTCGTGAGCGAACAATTGATTGAATTGTATTTATACCAAAAACATTCAGAGCATGATCGAGCATGATTTGATATGTATACACAATGTATTTTGCGTTCTCGTAACGCATATTTAATTTTAAAAATTTGTATTTTGCTTACATATTGAAAGTGTTGGTTGGTATATTTTTAATTTGAAATCTAAATGGATTATTTTGAACAGAAATGCTTGCGGGGCATTGCGCAATTTGTCATATGGACGCCAGAATGATGAGAATAAGCGTGGCATAAAGAATGCTGGCGGAATCGAAGCATTGGTGCATCTGCTATGCCGATCGCAAGAGACGGAGGTCAAAGAATTGGTGACCGGAGTCTTATGGAATATGTCCTCGTGTGAGGATATTAAACGGTCAATTATTGATGAAGCGCTGGCTGCTATAGTTTGTAACATTATAAAACCGCACTCGGGCTGGGATCCCATCTGCTGCGGCGAGACATGTTTCTCAACAGTATTTCGCAATGCATCCGGCGTACTGCGCAACGTCAGTTCGGCCGGAGAACATGCCCGAGAATGCCTTCGTAACTGCGAGCACCTGGTGGAGTCTCTGCTCTACGTGGTGCGATCTTCCATTGAGAAGAATAACATTGGTAATAAGACCGTTGAGAATTGCGTTTGCATTCTTCGCAATCTATCGTATAGATGCCAAGAAGTTGAGGATCCCAATTACGACAAGCATCCATTCATTATACAAGAGAGGGCGGTTCCATCGTCTTCCAAAGGTATATTCGTATAATTTTTTTTCATAAAATTTGTTCTTTTTTATTTTTGGTTTATATATATATATATGTATTGATTCTGACTTTGCAGGCGAAAATTTGGGCTGTTTTGGAACAAGTAAAAAAAAGAAGGATGTGGCCTTAAGTGAGTCGCAACAGGACTACATATTCTCCACCGAATATGCAAAGAATGCTGGAACCCATAATAAGACAAACAAGGGATATGAACAGCTTTGGCAACCGGAAGTGGTGCAATTCTATCTCTCGCTATTGCAAAGTTGTTCGAATCCGGAAACACTTGAAGCCGCTGCTGGCGCAATACAGAATTTGTCTGCTTGTTACTGGCAGCCGAGTATTGATATTCGTGCCACCGTGCGCAAGGAGAAAGGACTTCCGATACTCGTCGAACTCTTGCGAATGGAAGTGGATCGTGTCGTTTGTGCAGTTGCAACTGCTTTGCGCAATCTTGCTATCGACCAAAGGAACAAGGAGCTGATCGGCAAGTATGCAATGCGTGATTTGGTCCAGAAATTGCCATCCGGCAATGCGCAGCATGACCAAAATACGTCCGACGACACCATCACAGCCGTATTGGCCACAATCAATGAGGTCATCAAAAAGAATCCAGAATTCGCACGATCCCTTTTGGACGCCGGCGGTGTGGATCGGCTAATGAATATAACCCGACGCAAGGAACAATATACGACTTGTGTGATCAAGTTTGCCAGCCAGGTGCTGTACACAATGTGGCAGCATCACGAGCTGCGCGAGGTCTATAAAAAGAATGGATGGAAGGAGCAGGATTTTGTTAATAAACATTTTGCAGCACACAGCACCCCGCCAAGTTCACCAAATAATGCTAACAATACACTTAATAGACCAATGGCATCTCAGGGACGAACGCGCTACGAGGATCGAACGATTCAGCGCGTCCCGAATTCGGCATCCTATCGAAATAAGGATGCATCTGGAGGTGGGGGAGTAGGTGGTGGAGGAGGAGGTGGAGGAGGAGCTGTCATCACCAACAACGATTCAGCATTGTTGTCGGAAATGGTTCGAAAACAATTATAAAGTGTATATTTGTTTGTTAATTATTTTATTAGTTATAGATACATACTCACTATATAGTATAACTCTTGAAATTATCGAGAGCTGACAAAATATTTGTGGTTTTACTCTGGGGCTTTATAGTTTTTCCAAGGTAAGGCGCTAGTTGTACGAACAGTTGGCATAGTTTTCAAAACAAGAAAAGTGTTCTTTTTTTCTATCTTTTTTGCGAAATTCTTATTATTCCACTTTGATTGTCACCATCATATATAGAATACATCAATTTACAGTTTCAAGCAATTTGATTGAAATGAAAACTTAATATACATATCAACGCAATTTAAAAAAATTTATTATATGTGTGGAAAAGAGTGTTCGGCTTGAATAAAAACCCATCATTTGTTTAATTCTTTAAGAATATGGCGAATCATTTGAACATTTTGTGACATTATGCAAAACCAAATTTAATTTTATATGTTGAAAAATATCTTGGTTGGGTTCTACGAGCCATTTTATTGCACAGATATAATCGCAAACGATGATTAAATAATTTTTTTATTTTGCGTTCATATTTAAAAACAAATTGAGTTCTGATGAATGCCCAAAAACCCTTGGAATAAGTATAAAACCCCGATAAAAAAAGAAAATAAAAATTTGTGTTTCCTAAGTTATTGTATTAAAAATTCATCGTTTATTCATATGTATGCATTAAGATTTTATAGCATCGATTAAAATAATTATAAGAGGTGTCATTTATTTCACACCTACTATATGCATTTGACTACAAAATAAAATAAGATTATTCGTGTAGATTTATTTATTTAGTTTTTAATAGCCGGGAATGTTTGCTCTTTAAAAAGAGTTATCAATATATTGGCAACCTCTCTAAAAATGGTCTTCAATAAAAATTAGAAGGAATTACAAATTTCAGTGCTAACTGAATCCATAGGGAACCCCTCCTTTTTAGTACGAAATTTGTTTTCAAATAAAATCTTATATTCGACATCTTTTTTAAACATAAACGAATCGATTTCACTTATCGAAAACGGTCTGACAGGGCCAGTATTTTACTATCGGCTCTTTAAAATAATCGATTTAATTATGTCGACGAGTTTTCAGCTCAACTGTGAATATCGAATACTGAATGGCAAATTCCATCCCTGGCAGTATAAGTCGGCTTCTACATTGTTTTTCGACTGCTTTGTGGATATGATTTGTCAAAACAAACATTCATAAAATGGATTATGACACATTACCTGAGCTCGGTGGTAAATAAATTCAAAGTTAATAAGTAGTTGCACATTATCTACTTATTTTCGGAATCGTTTAGTGTTGCATGCATATTTTTTGCCTATATATATATATTTGTGCTCATTCACTATTGTATTTGTATGCATGTTGTGCATATGTATGTGTATTCATTCTGTATGTGTATTTATTTATTCTTCTAAATAGACGTTCTGGAAATACATGCAAAGGTGTAAATACACAATAAATTCTACGAGAACATAATCACGTATACATATGTATGCATGAACGTCTGCATATATGAACGTATTTACTTGTGTGTCTAAGATATATGTGTACATACATATGTATTCTTATTTTACATACATATATTTGTGTGTAATGCCACCCGGCATTGTTCGGGCCAAATGTTTGCCTTTAAATTTTAATATCAGTTTTGCAAGTTGAATGCTGCTCAGACAAAATTTCCTTTCAGTCGTTTGCATTTTCCCGAACAAAGTGAAATCCATCCCTAAGGAAATGTGTTATTCGAAGACAATATATATAGAAAGACGGGCGTAGTATAAGTAAAATTGGGCTCATGTAACCATGCAGAAAAGTGTGCCCTTCCCAATATAATATTCCTCCCTGGGGGTGCATTCTCCAAGGAAAATTTGTGGCACATTTCAAATGAACTTCCCAGTTCGACGACAAGAAAAAGGTTTCGAATTCTTCTGTATTCAAAGTTTTGAGTTCTTGATAATATTGAACATTTTGAATGTAGATTATTTTTATTATTGATTTATTAATTATATTTATTTATGTTTGATACACAATAATTTTATAGTATTTAATCCAACCCTACTGTAAACTTAATATTTTAAAGACTTTGTATAATTCGTAGACATAAACAAATGAAATTTTTATTAATTTCTGATACTTCTTTCGCCAGATCTGCTCACATTGAGCTGCAACAAGAGGCTTGAGCTGTTGGGATCCCTACTTAGTGAACCAGATGGCGACAAAATGTTGCAAAGCTTCAATTTGGAGGATAAATTCAAACGGCATCAATTCTCAATGGATGCTTTATTGGATACGTTTATCCTACTTTATGATGAGTGCACAAATTCGTCGCTTCGCAGAGAAAAGAGTGTTTCCGATTTCCTAAAACTTGGTAAGCAATTTATGCTAATTTGCCAATTAAAACTCAGACTAATTAAAAATAATTGGCCCTTCAGCTAAACCATTTGTCCACATTGTCCGCAAACTGCGATTGACTCGCGAAGATTTCGAAATATTAAAAATAATTGGACGTGGAGCATTTGGGGAAGTCTGTGTTGTTCGCATGCTTTCTTCGGAAAACATTTTCGCAATGAAAATCCTGAACAAATGGGAGATGCTGAAGCGTGCAGAGACTGCATGTTTTCGGGAGGAAAGAGATGTCCTCGTTCTTGGTGATCGTCAGTGGATAACAAATTTGCATTACGCTTTTCAGGATAATATCAATTTGGTATGTTCTCTGGTCCCGATGAAGATCCCGATATGGCTGAGTAAACAATTGTTTATATTTTCTTTTATTGCAGTACCTGGTTATGGACTATTATTGCGGTGGCGACTTATTAACATTATTGAGTAAATTTGAGGACAAACTTCCCGAAGACATGGCCAAGTTTTATATCACCGAAATGATATTGGCCATAAACAGCATTCATCAGCTCAAGTATGTGCATCGGGACATAAAGCCCGACAATGTTCTGTTGGACAAACGTGGCCATGTCCGATTGGCCGACTTTGGATCGTGCCTGCGATTGGACAAGGATGGCACAGTTCAGTCGAATGTTGCAGTCGGCACACCCGACTATATATCGCCAGAGATCTTGAGGGCAATGGAGGATGGCAAGGGACGTTATGGCACAGAATGTGACTGGTGGTCCTTGGGCGTTTGTATGTACGAAATGCTGTATGGTGAAACTCCATTTTATGCCGAGAGTCTCGTGGAGACATACGGCAAAATAATGAATCATCAGAATTGCTTTAATCTACCGTCACAAGATACAGCGACGCATTGCAAGTTATCGGAGGCGTCCAAGGATCTGCTTTCCAAGCTAATCTGTATACCCGAGAACCGACTCGGTCAGCGGGGATTGCGGGATTTCATGGATCACACATGGTTCGATGGAATCGATTGGAAGAATATTCGATCTGGTCTGGCACCCTATATACCGGAAGTCTCAAGTCCAACCGACACATCCAATTTTGATGTGGACGACAATGATGTGAGATTAACCGATTCCATACCTCCATCAGCGAATCCGGCCTTCTCTGGCTTCCATTTGCCCTTCATTGGGTTCACTTTCTCGCAAAACTGCAGCAGCAGCACAGACTCAAGAACAGCCGGTGCCGATCTGCTGCCTGACAATAAAAACCAAATTTCGCTCGACAGTTCGCCGCAGTCCACTGAACTGACCATGTCTAAAGAATCTGAAAAATCAAACGAATCTCTCAACAAACAATTTAAGGCATTGACCGAGCAGTTAGTGCTCACAAAGCATGAAAAGAACGAACTGACCGTTAAATATAATGAGATAATGGAACGTCTGCAGAGTCAGGACTCCGAATTGAAGGACACAATTGCGCAGCGCAATGCGGCAATGATGGAATACTCGGAGGTCACCGAGAAACTAACCGAGCTGCGAAACCAAAAACAGAAGCTCTCCCGCCAGGTGCGCGACAAGGAAGAGGAACTCGACGCGGCAATCCAAAAAAATGATAGCCTACGCAACGATCTGCGCAAGTCGGATAAGACAAGGCGAGAGCTCGAACTGCATATCGAGGATGCGGTGAACGAGGCATCCAAGGAGAAAAAGATACGCGAACATGCCGAAGAATGTTGCCGCAAATTGCAGAACGATTTTCGAAAATCTGTACCAAATGTGGATGCCACAGCGACGACAAACATAACATCGGGCATCGCAGCCTACGAAATCGAACGCATCGAATTACAATATGCGGAGAAATTGAGTCATCAGCAGGCACGCAACAATCTGGAGTTGGACGCGCTCCGGGAACAGCTGAGCGAGCTGGAAGCCTCGAATTTAATACTCTCCAAAGAGCTGCAGCAGGCACACGAGAAATTGAAATGTACTCCGATTGAATCGATTGCCGATTCGGCCGAAACAATAATGGAGCTGAAGAAGCGCTTCGAATTGGAGAAGTCGACGTGGAATGAGGAGAAGCAACGCTTGAGCAGCGAAATGAGCGTTAAATCGAAAAATCTGCGTGACATCCAGGCGGATGAGATACTTATCTTGAAGGAGCTGCAAGTGAAACGCGATGCAATCAACCATTGGGAACTCCAGATGGACGAGATCATAAAGTGGGTGTCGGATGAGCGAGATGCCCGCAGCTATTTGCAGGCGCTGGCCACGAAAATGACCGAAGAAATCGAATACCTCAAGCATGTGGGAACGCTCAACAATAATGCTGTCGACCACAAGAATTGGCGCAATCGCCGCTCACAAAAGCTCGATAAAATGGAATTGCTGAATCTGCAAAGCGCCTTGCAGCGTGAGATTCAAGCGAAGGCGTTTATTGCCGAGGAACTTAGCCAAACGAGAGCTGAACTGATGTCCACGCAGAAGGAAGCCGGTGAATATAAGAAGCGATGTGAAACCATTCTGTATGACTACAAGAAGAAGGAGGTCGAACTGCGTGACTTGCAGAAAATGGATCTGGGTGGTTATTCGGAGTCGTTCTTAAACAAGGCATCGCATCACAATAATGCCTTCTTCAAGGATATGTCCATAAACACCGATCTGATTGATGCCGACGAATCGTATGCCAACGATGCCAGGGATAGCATTTCGTCAGCTTCGAATCTGTTTCAGACATCAAACACTGGAATGCTTTTCAACTATGAATCAAAATATTCGCTCAAAGGCGCCAAGGACACTCTGAGCGCAAAGAATTCGACGATAAATGATGACATTAGATCAGAGAGTAGTTTAACCTACGAGGAATCGAAAAAGAAGCCGAGCAGCAATACGGCAATTCATCAGTTTCTTGTCCGCACTTTCAGCAGTCCAACCAAATGCAATCATTGCACATCGTTAATGGTGGGACTGACGCGACAAGGTGTTGTCTGTGAAATATGCGGATTTGCCTGCCACACGGTCTGCTGTCAGCGAGTGCCGACCATGTGTCCCGTGCCCATGGATCAGACGAAACGGCCCCTGGGCATCGATCCGACACGGGGCATTGGCACCGCCTATGAAGGCTATGTCAAGGTGCCCAAATCGGGTGTCATCAAGCGTGGTTGGATTCGCCAATTTGTTGTCGTTTGTGACTTCAAGTTGTTCTTGTACGACATATCCACGGATCGCTGTGCCTTGCCGAGTGTAAGCGTGTCTCAGGTGCTGGATATGCGTGATCCTGAATTTTCAGTTGGCGGCGTTCGCGAAAGTGATGTAATTCATGCAGCTAAAAAGGATGTACCATGTATTTTTAAGGTATGAGTTCAACTAACTTGAATCTAAACATAATTAAACACACTTCTTGTTTGCGGTTGCAGATTAAAACTGCCCTTATTGAGGGAGGAATCTCGTTATGCACCTTAATGCTGGCCGATAATGAGTCGGAGAAATCGAAATGGGTCATTGCATTGGGTGAACTTCATCGAATTTTAAAGCGAAATAATTTACCAAACACGGCCATCTACAAAGTCAATGAAATATTGGATAATACCTTATCGATAATACGTAACGCACTGTGTTCTGTTATAACTTATGCTAATCAAATATTGCTAGGAACTGAAGATGGCTTGTTCTATCTCAACTTGGATCAGTATGGTGAGTCTATCTATAAACACATTGAATTGCTTCATGTTTCAATTATTATTATTTCTGTGTGATAGAAATTGCTCGCATTGGCGAAACGAAGAAGATTCTGCAATTATGGTATTTGGAAGAGGAGCAGATTATTGTAATTCTTTGTGGTAAACAACGCCATTTGAGGCTGCTACCCATAAGAGCATTGGAGGCCAGCGATGTCGAATGGATCAAAGTCATAGAGTCTAAAAACTGCATATCTGCTTGCACCGGCATAATTCGGCGCTATCCGAGTATTGTTTATTCATTCATAATTGCATTGAAACGACCCAACAATCACACGCAAATCATTGTCTACGAAATAAATCGAACGCGCACCAGACACCAAAAGACTTGTGAGTTTACCATCGGATATTTGGCCCAACATCTGCAGATATTGTCGGATATGCGACTGGTTGTTGCCCATCAGAGCGGATTCACGGCATACTTTTTGAGGGGCGAAGCAACAGCAATGTGTAAGTTAACTATAAACTAACTGTTTAAATATATATATATATATTCATTTATTTTTTTTAAAATTTATTAGCTCTCGTTCATCCCGAGAATCAGTTATGTGCATTTTTGAATTATTCGGGCGTTGATGCTGTTCGGGTAATTGAAATACTCTCCCCAACCGTTGGAACCTTTGGCGAATACCTATTGGTATTCCAGACTCTAGCCATATATGTGGATCTACAAGGACGAAAATCACGCGATAGAGAAATAATGTATCCGGCTTTCCCTACTTATATAAGTAAGTATATTTATTTATAATACAATATTATTGATATATTTTTGAGTAATGAATCATCTGTTTGCTTGTAGCATATTCCGATGGTCATTTATTGGTATTCTCAGAGACTCATTTGGATATATTTAATACACAAACGTCTGAGTGGGTTCAATCAATTGGTATAAAACAGTCGCTTCCTCTGAATAATATTGGCAACGTTGTTTTAACATCTATCAATGATACACCGTTGATTGTCTACTTGGCAAATATTCACACAAGTAAGTTATACTTGTATCTTGCAATTGATGATGATGCATATTCAAATAAATGATGTTTATATAGAGGGACTATTGCAACATCGTGATGGTGACCAAAAGGGACTCAGCAATATTAAACGTAGATTTTCTATTAGAGAAATAAACAAAACAGTTAAAAGGCAAGTAAACAGTACCAATTAAATATACGATTTACATAATTATTATTTTACTAACACTATTTCAGTGATCGAAGGTCAAAAATGATATCTGGTCCAACGAATTTCAACCATATTTCCCATATGGGTCCTGGAGATGGTATTCAAAATCAGCGTTTACTAGACTTGCCAACCACTTTGGAGACAGCCGAGCACACAAGCAAGTCGCTCATAACTTCGTTAAATTCCGTAAACCAAACAAGGAAGTCCAACTTTTTGGATCAAGGTGTGTATTCGAAATGGTTTTTAATATTCTGTGCACTTAAGATATAATACATATTTCTCAAAATCTCAATTTTGCAGCTGATGGCAATTCTGAGGATTTCGGTAATGATAACATGCTCTCTAGGACTCCCAGCCCAATTGGGACACTGCTTTTTGATGACCTAAACAATATCGATTAACTTGTAATACTCATATTAATTTAACCCCTATTGTCGAATAAAATTTGTCAAATCTCATTTCTGCATTTTTATTGATTTCATTTATATGATAACACGATATAGTACAGAACTTCATGATAATCGTCATGACTGAGGATAAACTAATTACATTAAGGTGGTTTTATATAGAGGAAATCTGTGAGACAAGTAGTCACTTTAACTCCCCGAATAGATCTGCAAATTCATGCAGGGGTTGGTCAAAATAAACCGTAGAAATGATCTAAAATGATATATGGGCTTGGTTCAAAAATGCACAACACAAATTATTAAAAAAAACAGCCGATTTTCAACAGTTTTTAATTTTTTGACTATTATGGAATGGCCTCTAAAATAATACTGCTATAAAAATTATAAAGAGCCGTTTTTCTTGGTTGCTTAGTCAAAGTTCGTAATTTAAACATCGTTATGTTTTTAATAATAAATGGGTTTCATTCTCGAAATGGACCGATAAATTGAATATCGATAACTCAGTTCCTGGAAATGTATAAATCAACCCTGCGAACGCCAAATCGGTTCCATATAATTAAACTAGTTCGGTTTGTTTTGACAAAACTCAAAATGATAATATAATTTAATCTTATCAAGTAGTCGGAAAAACAAAAGTAAATTATTGTGCTGTGCTGTCATCGTATGTGCTAAGAAGTGTAAGTATATTGTGGAAAAGCTTAAAATCTATTTATTTCATGTGCTCTGCTCATTTGAGCATTGCACATACAAATTTATGCGGATACATACATGCATACAAATTCGGCCAGCGACCATGTAGATGTAGCATGTATGTATGTAAAATTGTATATGTGTGTGTATGTATGTATTTGTATGTGCTCCGGCTATTCATCTGTGGTTGACCGAAAGTAAATAAATGTGTACAGTACGTATGTACATATAAATTGCAAGTGCAATTATGATGTACATAAGAGTCTCTGTGTACATATATGTAAAACAACTTGATGTTTAAGCATATGTACATGTGCTGCACCTATATGTAAGTATGTAACTATGTATATGCTTACATACATACATGTAACATACATACATAATTACATACTATGCTATGTTACCGATAGTTGTTTATTACAATGCTGAAAATATGCTTTAAGAACAAGTTCGGTTTCTCGGTCAACATGCACATTAATAAAAGCTTAAATGACGACTTCAAAGCGATCCAGCTTAATCGGAGGATCGCTTCAAGTGAGCCTTTATTTGCACTTTTACTGCACGTGCTATGGGAATTATTTTATATCGTTGGCGTTTTTAGGGTCAAACTGGAAAAACAGCGGTTGAAAATGGTATCTTTGGTATCCATGTTAAATATCGTAATGTGCTTGATTTACTTCTAGAAATGTCAAAATGTCGGTACATTATAAATTCAAAAGTACCCTTAATTTCGACACAATAACATTCGATGGACTTCATATTTCTGTTGCGGACTTAAAGCGAGAAATAGTGCAGCAGAAAAGACTGGGTAAAATTATTGATTTTGATCTACAAATAACGAATGCCCAAACTAAGGAAGGTAAATATCGTCAAATGTTTGCCCTTAATTGGTTTATTGGTCTGTACATCTATAATGACATTTCTTATTGATTTTTAGAATACAAGGATGACAACTTCTTGATCCCAAAAAATACCACATTAATTATTTCACGCATACCCATTGCACATCCAGTTAAAAAAGGATGGGATCCGCCCGCAGACAATGCGATCACAAATGCGCCATCGAGCAAGGCAGATAACATCAATATGGATTTATTTAAGATGAAGGGAAGTGAAGAGGACAAGATCCAAGCGATGATGATGCAGAGTACAGCAGATTATGATCCTAAAACGTAAGTATGAATTTGTCTTTAAAAACTTGATGTTAGTCATTAGGCAATATGCAGAGAAGATTCAACATTGTACTAAATGACTTGATATGTAGGTATCACCGAATTAAAGGACAGTCTCAAGTGGGCGAAGTTCCGGCCTCCTATCGATGCAATAAGTGTAAAAGAGGTGGCCACTGGATAAAGAACTGTTCTTTTTCATCGGGAAAGGAACAATTTGAAGTCAAGAGAACTACAGGCATTCCGCGATCATTTAGGGGCAAAGAAATGTAAGCGTCAATTATTTCTCGATTCCATTTTTTATTTAAATTAAATCGATGCTCCTTTTTTATTTTATGGAATTTCAGTCCAACAGAACAAGAAACAACAAAATTTATTGCATCTACTGAGAAGGATCAAGAAATTCCAGAAGATTTAATATGTGGTATTTGCCGAAATATATTTGTCGATGCCGTGATGATACCGTGCTGCGGTAGTTCCTTTTGTGATGATTGTAAGTATACATTTTACATCATCATAGTTGGACTATGAGATGCAATAAATAATTAAAAATTAATGTTAATTGAATTTCAGGCGTCCGAAACTCGTTGCTGGAATCAGAAGATAGTGAATGCCCGGATTGCAAGGAAAAGAACTGTTCCCCGGGTTCTTTGATTCCAAATCGTTTCTTAAGGAATTCGGTAAACGTTTTCAAAAATGAATCTGGATATAAGCTTGCAGCATTTAAGCCTGGTAAGATATGAAAAAAGATATTTGCTTATGAAACTCCTTTTAATATGTTAATTGTAATCATTCAAATTGAAGACTTTAAATTTTGAAATATACTTAGTTCCAGTTAAATATAAGTTTAAATTATTACTTTAATAATTTCGACATTTCGCTTCCAGTCACTAAAGTCAATCCGGTAGTTGAGAAAAAAGAAGATCCAGTTTCTGAGCAAGAACCTATTCCAGATGAGACAAAGCAAACAGAACAAACGGAAGCCGACAATATATCTCAACCACAACAACCCATTAAAACTGAAGAACAAAATGTTACCAAAAACATAAATAATACTAATACTAATTCTACGGACTCGGTCAAAAAAGAAAAAGATAAATTTGATTCAGATTATGAAGACAATATAACAATAACAATGCCACAAAAAGTAAATAATACACTACTGATCAATGCTGACACAAATAAAGAGCAAGTGAGTAAGAACTGCGAATTGTGATTAGTGCTATTATATAATTCCATTTTGTCATTTCAGACTGTACCCTCATACTCACACAAATCACATGGCAACAATGTGCATCCACGGCGTGAAGCAAACATTGAGTATAAACCTGAGATGGAGAAAAAGCATCAGTCGTACGATAATAATGAAAGGATTCGACCCCAGAATGAGCGAAGCCTTTTACCCACTCCAGTTGGCACTCACCACAAATATGCGAATATGAACATGAGCGAGCAGAGAGAGCCGAACACAGACCAGAGTCGTCATATGGGGCTATATAAGCCAGCATATATTCAAATGCCTCCCCGATGTCCAACAATGCTTCATATGCCGCCCTACAATAACAATGGATATAATAATATGCCCCACAGGCCGCCAATAAGGTAGGATTAAATAAATGACTAATCAGCTTATGACTTAATTTCTACCGATAATAATTTTTTTCAGCTTTGGCCACTATCAAAACCAAGCACCTGTACATCAAATGAATACATCATATATGCCAGGAGCGAACATTAATATCAATCCATCGCAAACATTTCAGTCCACGAATTTGGCATCTATTTATCAAGGAGTCGCAGCCAAAGTTGGCACTGGGTAAGTGATTTCTCATATGCTCATAATTACCCACTAATATATCGCTCTCTCTATATATATGTATATATTAAATTATATAACTATTCTCTAAACTTTTTGCAGACTTATAGATGATCCGCTTGAAGCTTTCAACCGAATCATGAAGGAAAAAGAGAAGCAGAAAAGCGATCGCCGCCGCAGTCCAGTGCATCACAGATCTCGATCACCGGGAAGACTGCGCCATCGATTCAAGTCGCCCGTGTACGATAGAGGCTCATCCAGAGAAATGATCATTAAGGAAAAGAGACCACGCTCTCGGGAAAGGAAGCGCGAATACAGCTATGAAAGACGGCAGAGTCGAGCTACCCGCCATTTAAGTCACGGATCGAATTCACCAAGCGACAAGAAGAAGAGGTTATTCTATATATTAAGTTACTTTTACAAATACATATATGTTTATGCCTATTATCATCCAACAAGGAAAAAAATCAATGGGAAAGTTATTCTATAGAAACGCAAGTTAGCTTTTCGATTATTTAAGACACATCCAAACTATACCGATAGTATACAGCGTTCACCTTAAGCCAGATGGAAAAGTTCTAGTTTATATTTGATTGGTTATTTTATTTTCAAATAAACGATTACTGTTTATTATTTACTTCGGAGTCTCAGTATTGACTTGTGTACAGCTGGAGATAGATAAACGAATTAATACATGATTAATTTGTTAAACATTAAAAATGGATATTAGACCAAAATGGTAAGCAAAAACATCTCGTTTCTTGTTTTGTTTTACTTAAGTTACAATAAATTGATTGAAAGTATATAATTTGCCAGCATTTAAATGAAGGATGAGATGTTATTGTTTTTTGGTCTAATAATAAAACACTTTATTTATAATATATGAACAATGCAATTCTATATATATATATATACACGTTTTTAATCTATATTTAAATTAGTTATTCACAATATAAAATAAATTATTTACTTAATTATTTCAGATTTCTCCTAAGAGGTGCTTTCGATCATGTTTTCTACCCATTTTTTATTATGTTCAAAGTCAATTTCCCATTTAACTTAATTTAACATTTATATATTTATTTTACAGATATATGCATAGACGTTCACCATCGCCAAAGTCGGGCTATAAAAGTCGACCAAGAGAAAAGTCGGTAACCAAACCGTATGCACCCAAACCAGACACAGTTGAGCCACCACCGCCTGGTTTTGAATCATTACAAATTGAGAGTTTGGCGGATAATGATATGAACTTTAATAATAAGGCAATAGATACAGATGTGGATAGAGATTTTCATAGGCAAACTCACTCCGCAAAGAGGCCAAGAACGTATAGTAGTAACAACGTAGACATCAAAACAGTTGAGCACATTTCTAGAAGCCTGACGCCACCGACAAAGTCAAAGAGTTTAAAGACTTCTCGAGATGACGTTAAAGTTGCGGATATGTACGAGAGTCCTCCAAAAACACCGGACAGAAGAGAGCAACATATTCACATCAAATTGGAGAAACCGCAAAGTACTCAGTTGCTAAATCCGGAGAATGACTCAAGCGCCGTACACTCCGAGGATCATTTGGAATCCAATAACAATATGGAAAAGGAAAATAATATTCAGTTAAAAGACCGAAAAAAGAAGAAAAAAGTTAAATCGGAGCGCAAGAAAAGTAAGAAAGATAAAAAGGACAAAAAGGATAAAAACAAAAAGAGCCACTCGGAAAGTATTGAGCCTGCACCAGAAAAATTCTCTGTGGACAACTTAAATATGAATCCGTGCGATGAAATCGCTGAAAGCCACACAAATCATTCAAATCAAAAGATACTATCGAATAGCCTTGATCTGGACACTTTAAAAAATAATGAATCTATATTAAATATAGAGGTTACAACAGATCATGGTTTAGATCGCGATAATATCGATGTGAATGATGTCCAATTATCAAAATGGGAACTAGACGATTCTAGCTTAACCAGTAATTTATTTGATCCCTGTCGAAAAGTGTCTTCATCCAATAAAATGCAAGACCATTCTGAAATAACATCTGATGTTATACGCAAGGCGGAAAATGCAATTTTTGCAAAGGCAATTAACGCCATAAGGCCCGTTGAGTTTAAAGTTGTGATCGATACAAAGCATAACAGTAAGGACACAACCATTTCATTAAAGACGGATTGTAGAGATCGCTCGCATTCCCCAAAATCATCAGCTACCAGTAAATCGGTAAAAGAAAGGCTAGGCAACAAAGTTGTTCGTGAACGCGACTATTCTTCAGATCGATCCAAGACAAATCAAAGAGAGAACTCTGGCCGACATGTCAGCGTTGAGAGAAACAAACATAGTTCGGGCAGTTATAGCTCCCGGACAAGGGAGAAGGATTCCAAAGAACGCATTAGGGTAACAACCGAAAGAAAGTACGAAGATAGCCGAAATCCACGCAAGTCGTCGCATGAGCGTGAAATTGTCAAGGAATTAAATTATTCCGACAGTCAGAAACACAAATCCCAATTCAAGGACAAGTCATCCACGAGAGATTCGTCTAGAAGTGAAAAGAGAAACTATGACTCAGATCGAAACTCGCACGGAAGTCGAAAAACAGGAGAGACGCGTCTAATTTCATCGATTGCTTCCAGACCGTGTCGCCCGGACAATCCATTCAGAAAGTTCGATGAAAACCACTCAAATAGTAGAAGTAAAGTCTCCAAATACGACAACTCAATTAAGAGAGATGTTACGCCCCCATCACCATCCGATGAAACTGAATATAAGAAACGTAAGGATAAAAAACTTAAGAAACTAAAAAAATGCTCGTCGACGGAATCAGTGAAAAGCGAAAAACGTAAGGATGTAAAAAGCAAAAAGAAGAGTAAAATCTTGAAGAAGAAGAAAAAGTCCAGGAAATAAACGGCTGAACACAGAAATCAAATCAAATAAGGCAAATCAGAAATATAATTTACCTAAAATTAAACAATATTTTAGTATAAGAAATAAACACTATTGTACATGTACATTAAAAATATTGTAAATGTGAAAAGGAGTGTGTTTTCTTTCCTCTAAACGGTTGGATAATAGAACTTTCTCTTCCAGAGTGACATCCACCTATGAACCATGAACTTATGCTGACAACTCACCTTCTAATTGGGACTGATTGCAGGCCGGAGTCAAACTGATGCCATTTGGCTTTCCGACCAACTGATTGTGAATGAGTTTAAAATGCAGATGAATCTATAATCTAGCCTATTGCATACTTTGCGGAATCTTTCAATAATCCCTTAAGCTCAAGTAAAGATAAATAGATCTAAAGCATTTAAATGCGTAATTATTATATTTTATGGAGATAAAGAAATGAGTATAAAATACAAAATCGGTGTATTTAGTACATATTTATTACGCATTTAAATATTGCCTTATTTTATTATTATTATTTTGTTATACAGGTTCGGGCATAAGCTGTGGGACATCAATTAGCAAAACTGCAAACGAGTTTTTGCAAATAAACTAATCTTTATTTATTTTTATGTATGCAAACTATGCTAAAGGCAACTCAATCAATCGCGTAGATAGTATATACAAATAGAATATTATCATAGCTGTGACCCGACTCCATATTATATAATGCAATGTATTTTTCGTAAATGTCTTAAGCGTACTCGAGTAAATACATGCACACATCCATCCATACATAGATGGGTGCATATTGAAACCACTCTCACTTTCGTTAGGCCCCGTAAACGAGTTCCACTTTTGCTCTCTGTGGTGTGTGCGAGTGGTGAGTTACTCGATGTTGTGTTGTAAAGCTGCTGTTGCTGCTGCTGCTGTTGTTGCTGGTCCGTTAATTAGGGCCGAACTTTCAGCCAGCCAGCACTGAGCTGCATTGTGGCACAGACAAATCGAGATCTAAGCACGTATCGCATCGTCTCTTCTTGTCTCGTCGCGTCTCGTCTCGTTTCGTGTGTGCAGAAAAGTTTCACCTACGGATATGTTCGGTTGTGAAATATTCAATAACAGAGGTTTTTGCTTAAAAACACACAATACCCAATCCACCACAATAATTACATAGATCTATTAAACCATCGAGTTTATCGAGTTCCAAATGATTCTCGCCAATAATGATAATGTAGCCAAAAAAATGTGTATGTGATGTCATGTAACTTGAGTGCCCCAAGATATCTGTTCAATAAGTGCAATTACGCTGCACACATACATACGTACATACGTTCATAGGATGTAATGTATGTTGTGGGCAATTAAAAAAGATGAATACATGAATATATAGAAGTATACCTTGATGCAACAAACATATATACTTTAAAGAAGTGAGAATGTTCCATAAATAAACAATTCAATAGATTCCCCCCAAATAAATTAAGCTTTAAGTAACTATGTAACAACCAACAACCCGCCTGCAGATCGCATTTATGAAAGTAACATTTTTGAAACCAGACTCGACTCACATACATGAATAAGCTCTTGCAATGCAAAAGCTCGTCTAACAACCAAAAAATGTTATAAAGAAAATATTTTAAACAAACAAAAAAAAATAAATAAAAATGTTGCCTCATTCGGCAATGATGTATTTACATCATTTAGTAGAATAGTTTTGCCCCATTAAAAATTTTTTAATTGTAAATAAATGAAATTCAAAAATAAAGTAAACAATATAATTGTCCAATTGAAATTGAATTACAACAAAAATGTTGCAACGTTATTCTTTCTACATTTTGTAGGTTCTGCAAACACAATGAAATTGTTAAAAATAACTAAATAAAAGTGAAAATTAAATCATAACAAAAATATTGCAATGTTATTCCTTTTATTTTTTGTAGGCTCCCCCATAAAAGTGCAGACGCAATAAGAAACAAATAACAGAGTTTTGCAAAATAAAACTATATAGTTGAGAAGAAATAAGTGCACGGCATTTAGAGTCCGTGATACGCCGTAATGGTGCAGTTACGGTCACGGTTCAGTGGCCCAGCCATACTCCTAATCGTAGCAATAGCAACCAATGCATATGCGGGAGCATTGGCAGCAAGCAACTCTGGCAATGCTGGCAACCCTGCTGGGACGGGGCGAACCGTTATGGGCAGTGGCCATTCGAATATACGCTTGGCGCTACCCCGAACGAGTGCTAGCCAAATAAATAGTGGCAGCAATGCAGCAGCGGCGAGCTTTAAGCTCGCTGCAAAAACATTAAACTCAACGCGCAATGGAAACTTGCGAACAAGGTGAGGTCTTTTTTATCTTATTTTTATTTTATTTTTTAATAATATTACATACTGCATAGATGTGTAAATGTATACATACATACATACATACATATTTATGTGTATTTTTTCATAACTTTGTAGCAGTTTTGATGTGAGTGTGAGTGTGACTGCATTAGCCTCTTTATATGTATATGTGTATGTGTATGTATATATATAATATATACGTATACTTTTATATTTGTGTGCGCTTTTGTGTGAATTCAAATGGTCAAAACAAAAGATTGCGGCAACAAACTGGTTTTTGCATACTGGTTAACTGTATAGTCTTCATAAACACACACACACACACACACAACTACAATCAATTGAATGAATGAAAAAGAAAATAAAATTCAACAATTCATTACATGTGCAGATATATACAGGCAGACACCCGGACAGACACAGACACATGCACACAACACAAATGCATAAATATATTCGAGCATTTGTTTATTGCCAGCCAAAAATTTGAGTATATGTATACTACATTCTGTACAATTTTTGAATAACACATAAATCAATTTTGTTGATTGTTGTTATGTATACCCTAAACGCATTCAAAATGTTCAATAAGGGTATAATGCTATACAGCAAAAGTTCGCAACGGGCAGAAAGGAAGCCGACCTCAAAGAGTATTTGTGTATTCAGAGACTTTAAATTTGGATTTTAAATTCATTTGATTTCTGCGAAATAATTTTATGATAGCACTAAAAATTAACACATAAAAAATAGTCTTCTAATTGAATACGTTCGTAAGATTGAATTATAAACAACCAAGTTATTAATTAAAACGTATTTCATATTGACAAAAAAAATCACTATCAGCATTTCCTTAAACAAACATACAAATACAAACACGTGTGGCAGATGGGAGCAGTCAAATAATCAGCACTAATGTGTCACGTCATATGTATATTATCCCCTGATCTGCATGTATTTAAATATATATGTGCAAAAGCCGGAGATTTCAGTTTCGGGCACAACAACAAAAAACCTGCTCGAGCCATTAAAATTGAGAACAGTTGCACCTGCATAATTACCTTTTTAGATTTGAGTGTGCCAAATTAGAACCTGTGCTTTAATCGATTTTTGTTTATTTAAGACATTTCTTTCAGGGTATCTGCTAGTCAAGCTTTCTGGTTGTTGTTATTTCTGTTAAGTGTATATCATGCCTGCCAAATTATAAGTAACAAAATAGTGGGTCATTGAAAAATGTAGAAAAATAATGATTACAAGCACTCTCGCACTAGTTGAGAAAACAGAACCCAGGCATACAAAAATATATATGTATAAAAATATATATATTTATAATACATAAATACATTGGTTGACCTCCACAAATGAATTACGGCTGAAGAATTAATTGTGCGAACGTCTTCTATACAAAGGAAAATTAGCTGAAAGCCAGCGAAGCGTATTTTCTACTCAAAACCTAAATGTCTAGACTCTAGATTGTTACAGAGCCAAGTTGTGAAGTTGTGTCTGTAATAATAATAATAATCATTTTACACACAAAAAAAAGCTGTTTTGGTCTGCCCCTTTTTCGTTTCATGCTTTACTTTCTGTTATTTGCCAACATTTAACAATTTTTAATTTGCAGAAAAAAATTGTAAAGCTGAAGTTATTTTACCAACTCATTTTTTGTAGTTTTTCGAATTCATTTGAAATTGGTACAAACTTAATAGCTCCCCATAAGCTCGGCGAGGAAATCACCTTACACATTTCCAAGACTATTATTTTTTCTTGTTGATTGTCTCACAATAAAGAAGAAAAAAGTTTAAATTGCATATAATTTATATACAAATAAATTGTATTTAATTAATTAAATATAAATAAACCTTAAATAATTTATGAACAAATTAAATTTGAAACAGTTATTTGTTCAAATAGTAAAAGTGGTCGAAAATGATGACTGGTAAAATTAATCTGAACGAAAAACTGAATTACAAATAATGATAATGATGATAATAGTAAGAATAAACATATAAATATTAACAATAATGATAATAATAATGTACTTAAAAACAATATTTAAAATACAAACATCACAATTTTATACATTTTCAAAAATGTATCTTTCACAAAAGTCTTTGGCCATTTTTCAAAAGTCATTTTTTATAATGCAGAAATCTGCCTGTTGATTTATTAGTATACAAACATAGTAAAACATTTCGATCCAATTTTGGGATAAAGGTTATATTACAAGTTTGTTTGCTGTCAGCTTATATCAGTCGACACAGAAAAATACAAAAAGTAATAAATAAATAAAATTTAAAATAACATTTCAATTTAAATTAAAAATTAAATATTTATAAGTTATTTATTTATAAGAGACATCAATAAAACGTGTATATGGCAATCTATATGGTCTGACCAACATTATAATACCTATTGATCCCTTATTTTGGGTACAGGGTATATGCACATATATACAAATGTAGAGATATATACAAGATATATATATATATATCTATATATATTTGGTGCATGCTCTATGAGTGTGGTGGTGTTTGGTGCTGTGCTTTTCGTTGGTTTGGCTCGTTGGCTGGTTGGATTGTTGGCCCGCTGGATTGTTGGGCTTGTTATTGGCTCGTTGATTGGCTAGCCAGCCAGTGGCAACTGGTGGAAAACCGGTCTGCTGTTGCCTGCGAGTGTGGGAAATGGGCAAATGAAACCAAACTGCGCGTTTATGACGGCTATTTGGTGGTGGTGCTGGACCAAAGTGAATGTGATGCAAATTATTAAATTTATTTAATTATACCACAACGCAGTGGACAACAATAGTCGCAGTGGCTATGGCTATTGAAAGACACACATGAAATGTATATCAATATCTTTCAAGCGATGGCCTTGCATTGATTTGACCATAAGCCAAACACCACAAAACACCATACCACAAAGGTATACGAATAAAAGAAAACGCACTTTGAGATAGTCGAATGCTTGGGAAATTGTTGCAATTTACGCTGAATTGGGAGTGGCAATTGTGGCACCCTTTTAAGGAGATATTCAGTCTAACATAACAAATTACGTGATTCGTGCTTTGAGGAGAGCTGCAAGTCTTATTTCACATATGTTTGGGAGTGCAAGCGGTCATTTCTGGTTTTTTTTTTGTACGTTTTTTATTTAGTTAATTAATGGAAAAAAACAGTCGAATACAATTCATCAGCCTAAGGTAAGAAAGCTGCAGCGATGTAATAAAAGATCTCATTCAAATGGCTGAGATATTAAAAGAGAGTTTGGATTGAGCAAACCCAGAAATATTTGCCATCAGCTAGTAACAACAAGTTTTTTATTTAACACTTTCGTTTCAAATGCGTATTTCCAAAAAAATGTTAAAGAGTGATTGAAAAGTTTGTTTTAGTCTTTTAGCAACGTTTTAAAGCTTGTCGACTCTGGGTCAATGATGGTTGTTAATCAATGAAAAACAAATACGGTAATAGCATGTCCGTATTTCTATTTCAACATCATATTCATACCTAATAAATATATGTCCAATAAATTTGCCAGCTTGAACATCTTTGAAAAAATTAAGATACGTTCAGAAATTATCATAAAAAATATATAAATTAAATTCATCTTTATAACTCACAATCCAATTAAAACCTAAAGTCGAGCACTCTCGACTATGACTCTATCCTAACAGTTAACTGTAAGCCTCTTACGATTTGGGCTTTTTACGCTCAATTTTGTCTATTTATTCTTGTAGAGAACAACAATTGCTGAGTATATTCGAGATAATTATAACAACACTCGAAGGAAAATTGAAACGAATTGATAACCTGGGCAGATCCGTCGAGGATCTGATGGGACATATAGAAATATTGGAGAGTCGTGTGACAAATAATGTCGAGAAAACCGAAGAAGCACTCTTAAAACTAAATAGTCTTGATTCAAAATTATCAAATGTGGTTTACGTGCTACCGGAAGTGACTTCTTCTTCCGACAACGGAAGACACGGATCGAAGAGTGCGACGATATCACCGAATATCCAACTCGATAGCCGCCTGATTCGATTGGACCAGAAAGTCAGTGATATTGATACGAAACTGGAAGTGCTTAAAACCCAAATCGATAGTAACTTTTTGCAAGTCGACGAATTCAATGCCGAGGCGAGTGAGAAAAAACCGATTACAATGAATGTCGTCGAGATTACAAAAGCAATGACTGCCGAAGTAATGACCCATGTATCATCAGAAGTCAATCAACTGCGCGATTCCACCGACAACATTGACAAAAAGCTGCAGTTTCACATTAATATCGAATCAGAGAATATCGGTCGAATGCTGCGAATGATGAACGATATTCACGATGCTGTTGTCGATCACCACGAGCAATTAAATGGTTTCAATGTCACAACAACCGCCTTTCCAGCGATTAAGTCGAGCAAGATCGATGCTCTGGTTAAACAGATGCGACCCATGGTGTCCGTCTCGGAGAAAATGGATGAAGTATGGGATGTGGTGGTGGGCACCAAGTCTTCGGTAGATCATCTATTGCCCAAATCCGATGCACTCCTCACACAGACCCAGCGACAGGAGCGAGCCATTGGTGAAATCCATCAGGATCTTAAAACGAAAACGAACTTGATCATCAACAATTTGGATATGGTTGAGAAACGCTTAAAGAAACAAGAGGACGACGTCCAAATTTTGGCTCAACGACCTACGGATCTTTTAGTCGACCCAACTATTGATCGTTTGGTGGAGTACGATCCAAGCAGGTATGAAAAAATATTCCTTAAAATAATTGCGAAACTAAAAAAAAAATGATTTTTGCTCCATAGAGAAATTTATGTTAAAAATTAAGAAAACTCGAACTAAACTTCAATCGGAGCGAAAACTTTAAATAATTTGTTTTCCTTAATAGATCATGTAGATCATAAAAAACATGGACATTTTTGAAATGTTATTTCCTCCTTATTTAACACAATCCATCATTTTGAGCAGGTACTCGGTGATTGAGGAGAGCTTAACGGATTTAAATGAGCCAGCAACAACGCCAGCGACGTCAACACGAACATCGACATCGTTGAACGCGTCAACGACACCCTATCCGACACTGAGTACCCCTACCGCTGCTATTTCAACGAGCAGTGGTCATTCGACTACATCAAGCAGCAATTTAAACAGCATATTGGGCATTGTGCTGAACGCAACTCTGACAACATCCGCAACGGCTACAACATGGAATGCAACACCAACAAAGTCGTCTTTCCGTAAGGGCGGCATTATCTTTCCTAGTGTGAAGAACAAACCAGCTGTGGTGAACAACACCTTTACCTCCGACATATTCTCCCTAAAGGATGTCAAGGTAAACACCATACTTCTCTTGATAATCCAGTCTAAAATTGAAACATATTTTGAGATTTACTAGTGATTGTATTATAAACATTGTCTTCTCATTTTATAAACAATCTGTGTGGTACAAAATAGGGAAATTGTCCTAAACATGCTAAGTGTTTTGTGATACAAAAAGAGGATCATAATGAGAATACAAATTCTAATGTCTAAAGCTCATCTCTCGGCAATTTTTCTTTGCAAGAGCAGGTGTAACTAGAATTAAGTTTCTCCATGCCTGGGAGTATCTCGACAGGTGCCACAAGTCGAGTGCTCCATTCCTTAAATAATACTGCATGATAACAATAGATATGTTGTGGCAAAAGGTGTTCATCGGCAAATGCCCGTGCATTTGCAACGATTTCCTTAACACGTAAATCATTTTCTTTGGCCCAAGCAATTTTTTCGGTTACGTCACTGAGATCACGCTTTATGGGCACATAATGCTCATATGGCGTTAGCTTGCTATAGAAATGCTCGTAATAATGCGAGTCTTGCTTGAAGACCAACGATCCACCCGCCAGTAAATAGGGAAACCGATATGCCGCAACAGCTCCATCAATATTCAATTGATATTTGTACTGCAATAAAAATAGAGAAAACAGAAAATTTATTATTAAATGAATATTTTATGGCAAAATATACTTTTGCGCAAGCAACATACCTTAAAGAAGTCCATGAATGATATGTGCGGCACCTTGGGACCGTATTTAGCCTCTTCATTGCGAAAGAAAAAGAAATTCGTAATGGACGCATTTATCGCATCGGGATATTTTCTAGCCAGATCGATGAGCTGTAAGCGTTCTCTTCGCGAATCTCGGCCACGAAAGAACGCCTTCTCTTCCTTCTCTTGCCATGGATAAACATCCTTTTGTACTGATAACATATCCAGCATAACTCGGCCCATATTCTCAATTGTGGACTCAGTTATATCATATGTGGGCAGTGTTATATCATAAGTATCGTCACTTCCACACCACGAAAATATCGGATACGGTCCAGATGTCCTCTGTTGTCCTCCCTTTTTCGACAGCGGCCAGTCACCCAGATTCAAATAGAACTCCATATCGGGCAGGAGAACAACTCGAGATAGCGCCGACAACGTTGCATCCATAAACATCTTAAATCCGGTATACTTTCCATAGCAAGTTCTCCAAATCTGCTGGTCCTTCACCACATAATGGCACAACGAAATGCTCTCCGGTGCATTATAGCGCTTCAATAGATTATCCCGTATGGCGCTGAAATTCACTCGCTTAAATGAGTGCAGATCCCAGGATATCTGTTTATCCGCAGCAAAAGGCGAACAATCATTGTTCAGTAGCCATAGATTTAACTCCTGCGGACAGTAGCATTTCTCCGAGTACACCTTGTTGCGAATTAAATACGGAGATTGTGCCACTTGAGAGTTGTTGTACTGAACAATAATCTCCACATTCTCACACCAATCGGCGATCGTATAACGAACAATTGTCGATCCATCTCCGCGATCGATTTGATTTATGTTCGATCGGCATTTGCCATGTGGCGAATTTCCATTGATCTCAACTTTAAATTTCAGATGCGGGCGCGTCACAAATCTGCAAAACACGAAAAAAACGAAATTAAAAAGGAATTCAAATCCCTCTCATTAATTATTCATTTGATTTTTACTTGTTCCCACTCCTGTCGACAGCATGGATAAAAAAGTATCTGGCTGGCAGGACAATATCATCTGGTTTTAGACCTGGCCCCCATACGAGAGTTTTCTTAGCATCCAAAATTTGTTCTTCGCAAGCCGTAACCGAAAATTGCAAAATAAATACGAGTATAATACATTTTGTTGTGGTAAACATTGAGATTGATAAAAAAAACGCTAGAAAAAGTATCAGTGTGACCGACTTGCGAAATGCAAAAATGTGTAACCTTAAAAAATACTATTAAAATATCGGAGAAAATACGAACTCAAAAGCAAATGAATTTCAAATAGAATTTTATGTTATATTTATATTTTTAAGCTAGATATAAATATAAACTTAATTAATTCTACTTAATTATTATATTCTCTCTTAGGGATTTTCATGTGTAGATATCTTAAATGCGGGCATGAAACAATCTGGAGTTTTTTATCTTCAAATACGTGGGACAACATATTGGTTCCTGAAAGTGTACTGCGAACAGGCCATCTCAGATGGTGGCTGGACGGTAGAGTATTAATATTGTTTCAATCAAAATCCCATTTTGAATTCTAGATTAATTGTAGGTCATTCAACGGCGCGATGATTTTGGAGAACCACGCGAAAATTTCAATCGCGATTGGGCGGATTATAAAAATGGTTTTGGCGAGCCGGCAAAGGAATTTTGGTTGGGCAACGAAAACATTTATATGCTGACAAATAATGAAGAATATGCCTTGCGGGTGGAATTGGAAGATTTCGAAGGCAACAAGAGGTGAGTACGGTTTTGTATGATTTCTAACCCTAATTTATAAATGATACCCTTTTCTTTTGCTCAGATATGCTCAGTATTCGCATTTCAAAATACATTCCGAAGCAGATTACTACAAATTGGAAATCGATGGTTACGAAGGGAATGCGGGAGATTCATTAAATGATCCATGGTATGGATCCAATAACAGTCCATTTTCCACATACAACAAAGATAATGATCGAAGCTCACTCAATTGTGCAAGCATGCTAAAGGTAAATTTAAATTCAAAATTAAAAAACTAGATTGCAAATAAATCTTATTTGAATTTTAATATTTTACAGGGCGGTTGGTGGTGGAAATCCTGTGGTCGTGGCCTCAACGGACTCTATCTGCACGATCCACAAGATTTGACGGCTCGTCAGGGAATCGTCTGGTTTCGCTGGCGGGGTTGGGATTACACACTGAAAAAGGCCACCATGATGATACGTCCTCGAATGCCCCAACCACAGAGTAGTAGTATGGCCCTGGGCCCAGTGACTGCAACTTAAACAACAAATTTCTTAATTTTATTAATGTAATATACAAAGTTGAATTACTGAAACGAAGAGAGGGAGAGACGAATTTCTAGTAGATGATGAGAATATCCGTCCATTATAATAGCAAAATCCATGCATTATAGCCAATTTTATATATGCAATGCCTTCTGTAATTTTAATTTTGTTATCCTTTACAAATAATAACTTATTTCTCTAATTTTTTATTGTAGCGACATAAAAACTAGTTAATTCTTTTAAAATTGTTCAATAACGTATAAGTATTATTCATAAAACGCTGCGCTGCAATCATCCAATATAAATTGTAAATAGATTCACTGTTATAATGTCCTTGTATTTCCTTCATTTTGGGTCGTTTTAATAAAATCCAAAAATGAATCGTAAGTATTTATGGAAGACAACCTGTAACTTTAAATATCGATCTATTTGATATTGTGTGACACGAATTATCGAATGTACTGATGATTAATCGAGTTCCACGTATATCGTATATCGATCCTTGATTAAGATCGTAAACTATGTGCTATCGATATATTAGTAGCATCCAGTTGATCGTTCGAATGTATGCATGTGTGTGTGTGTGTGTGAACATGCATATGTATGTATATTTGAACGATTGTGTATACCTGTATGGAAAAGGTGGTGTGTGTTAGTTCCTTCTGAGCGAACATCTGCCGCCGGCTTGTAAAATGACCTTCCCCTGGAAGTATGTGCGTAAGCGATGTATTGAAGCCAAATTAAAGCGGAAAAGGAGTTCAACCGCACAAAAGGCGCAACGTTCTAGTGTCGAAAAATTGCGAAATAAATTAAATAAATACTCGAATTGTAATCTAAGAACAAATATCAGTGCAGAAAAACACAATAAAGTCATTTAAATGTTGCTACAAATATTCACAAGGGTATTTATTATTATTATCGCTGATCTGTATCAAAATGCAAACGGTGCGCATCATAGCCATGAGGAGCACAAGGGTTCGGTGCGGCACCTGAACTGGCAGCGACTAGAAATGATGGACGCCAATGGCCTGTATTGGCTGCAGTGGGGCATCCAAGACAAGGATATTCACTTTAAGGTCACGGTGAACACGCGTGGCTTCATCGGCCTTGGATTCTCGCGCAAAGACGGTCGCATGTCCAGTGCGGATATGGTTCTGCTGTGGGTCGACGATCACACGGGCAAACCCAACGCACTGGTGAGTAAAAACTATTTCTTTCAGTGTATGCTGGCTAGAACGTACAAAATTCAAATATTAACAACTTAAATATAAACACACATTAAAATAGGGAATTTACAAAAAATATCAAATACAAAAACAATACCAAAAATCCTTAAAATCCAACTTTAGTTTATAGAACCCAGATATTGCTGTTGTTAAGTATAATCTTAATTAATTAAGTATAAAACATTAAAAATCCATTTCCTTTGTTTTTAGGATTGTCATGGTTCGGTGCTTCACCCCCATGACGCACCAATCCAAGATGATACACAAAACTACCACGTGATCGATGGCTATCAAAATGGAACTCACACATTTGTCGAATTCAAGCGTCTGATTGAAACATGCGATCCCTACGACATGCCCTTAAGCGTATGTACAGTAAATAATATTGGACTTGGTATGGAAATTACTAAATTTTTATGATGTTCCAGGATGACACTGTTAAAGTGTTGTGGTCCTTTGGTAAAACGGATCCAATCCATGGTAATTTAGAGGGACATGGAAGGAATCGCGGTGCCAAACCATTGCATTTACTTAATCCCGTGTTTCGCAAAGAAAGCATGCGTAACAAGCAGGAAACTCATCAATGGGACATTACGGTCAATAATGTGACGCTTGAGCCCACAATGGATACGCTCTATTGGTGTAAAATCTTAAGCTCTCCGAGACTGAATCACAAGCATCATATTATTGGCTATGAGCCACTCTTAACTCACGTTGCGTAAGTACAAAGTCTACTTTCATCAACAACCAATAAAACATTTAGTTTTTTAGTAAATCCGATGAAACTGTTGTGCATCACATGACACTATTTGAATGCTCCACGAAATCATATCCGGGTGCCGATTCAGCCTCGTGGGATGTGTGGGTCAGGAGCACAGGGACTGTGTGCAACAGCAACTCGTTAACTCCCAGGGATTGGGATTCGTGTTCGAACCCAGTTGCTGTTTGGTCTGTGGGTGCCAGCGGACAGTTTCTGCCTGCACACGTTGGAATACCGATGGGCGGGCCAGCCGGAGTCAAATATTATATGCTCGAAATACACTATGATAATCCAAATGCCTTAAAGGGTAAGCAAGCAAATCATTCCTCTTCCAATATTTAATGTATACATGTAATTATAGCCGTTGATCATTCTGGATTCCGTATTCACTACACGCCACAATTGCGGGCTAACGACGGTGGCATCATTATTAGTGGCGTTTCTATTTCCGATACCCAAATCATTCCGCCTGGTCAAAAATTGTATCGAAATGTTGGCATTTGTGGACCATCTTGTTCAAACGTGGTATGATATTTACAACTCAATTCTATTAGCTTATTTGTATACCCTGAAACCATTCAAAAGTGGTGAAGAGTGCTGAAGTTATGAGATAGTATGTAACAATCAAAAGAATGGTTATAAATCCTTGATTCGTCTGAATGTAAAGCCGATCTCAGAGACTATAAGGTATTAGGAACATCAGATAAGGAATATAAACTCTCATCTCCCAAAGACAGATCAATTTTTTTTTTATTGTAAATATTTATTTTGTTAACCAAAGCGTATTTTCATATTGAACAGACAAATAGCAAGCAAGTATCTAAAAAATGGTTTCAGGGTATCCACTAGTCGAACTCTCTCGACTTGAACATTCTGTTATTTATCTGTTATTTAACAATCAATGAGTGTCTTTTTAGTTGTTTCCTGACAATGGAATTAAGATCATATCGGGTACGCTTCATACGCATCGCGCTGGTCGCAAAATGAGCCTGCGCCATGTTCGAGGTGGCAAGGAGCTGCAACGCATCATCGAGGATGATAATTACGATTATAAATATCAGCAGTTTCATCAGCTGGCCAACGAAACGATCGTTCTACCAGGAGACTACATTATCACAGACTGTGCCTACGATACACAGCATCGCAAGAGGGCCACATTTGGTGGTTACTCAACGAAACAGGAGATGTGCTTGTCTTTCATCACATACTACCCGAAAATCGAACTAGCCGGCTGTTATAGCATGACGCCAGTGCGTGAATTCTTTGAGATGTTTGGCATTAATGAGTTCTACTCATTGAACATGACAGATGTGGAAAACCTTTTTCTATACAATGGCAATCTGTTAGATTATATGCCCAACACTATTTATGGAAAAACAAAACCGAAACGAAGCAATTTGACCGCTGAGGATTTAGTCGTCGAAGAATCTTTATTAAGTATGTCAACAATATATAAGCATATAAGCTAGACGTTCATTTCATTTTAATTATTCAACAAATTTCTTATAGACAAACTTCTTATTTCGGATCCCGTGGAGTTCCATGATCGCACATTCCTCTCGCACATAAATCAGCTCCCTTGGTCAGAGCCCCTATTCACCAAGCGCGTGGAGCATGCGATGATAACTGGCAAGCATATGACTTTTTGTCGTGTTGCCAACGAATCCATTTCGATTGTGAGTCTCAGCTCTGATATCAAAAGCGTTGTAAATTAAATATGTTTTCTGTTCTATTTATAGCCCTCGGAGATTATTCGTTATCCCAATTTTACGACATTTGTGAAGCCACCCAGCAGTTGCACATATAATCTATTTATTGATAGCATCCAATTAACTTCAAACGCTTCAAGAATCGTGTCTCATTTATCATTAAGTTTGCTACTTGTCGGAATTTGTCTTAAGAAACAATACCAAATTTGCTAAAAAAAAATATCGGGGTTCTTGGTTGCTATACTCAGAGTCATTGTAAAAACAAGTAAGGTCCGAATGAGCACACATTAATTTAAGTTTTTAATCCAAAGACTTAGTTGCTTAAAATACAAATTTTTTGTAATAAATAGTATTTAGATTAAGTTATAGTAAGAAAACTTTACTAAAATTAATATTACATATAGTTTTGAATTTATTTTTGTAAATGAAATGAATAATAAAAACTTACAAAACCATCTACAAGAGTTTTAAAATGTAATATGAGTATTAAAATAAAAAATAAATATAATTAGAGAGAATAAATCCAAGTTGACTTGTTGATTTATTTTGAATTCTGATTTGGCCCATAGTTTTTCAAATTTTATTTTAAGTATCTAAAAAAAAAAGAAATAAAAAAGGCAAAGCTGACACCATCAGTGTTGACAATTACAAGAACAAGAGAAATCAACCTGGAGAAATACAAGCAAAGGTGAACAGATTATGAATTAGATAGAAAATATATATTTTTGTATGTCTGTCTGATTAGGATGAGCATAAATTCTTAATAAATAGTATAACTATAAACAATATACAGTTTGCCATCCTCTGTGTCACATAATATTATTTAGACTATAAAGTTTGTTTTTATATTTATACATGTTTTGCAACATTTCTAGTCAGCATTATTGAGATCGCTAAGTTAGTGGAAAATAGGATAGAATTCCGGCCAGGAGCTGTTGCTACTTCTTTCTCTTTCTTCTAACCCAATTAAGAACGCAAGAGATCTCTAGATAAAAGGACGCAACGATAACACTGAACTGACCGCTCTGCAGTGGACGTTTTTTCTATCGATACCGAAAGTGGTTTTTATTGTTTGTTATCGATATTTGACGATAGTTCAACACCTAAAATACCATCCACAGTCATTTTTTGCCTTCGTCGACAATTGGCTTAAATATTGCTCTTGTGAAACAATATTGACATATTAATCTGCATATTTCATTTCAAGCCACTATTAATCATTTGTTATGGGTAAAATAAGCGGCTTTATTGATAAGGATTCCTAAAAATCAACCAGTGACATGGATGTCGATGACTGTTTTTACGGTAAGTAACTGTGTGTGTGTGTGTGCGCTTGTATATGTGTATGCGTATGCACTTCTGCATTCACAAATAAACCCTACGCATTAATTATTCATGCTGATTGCGGTGGTAAATGTACGTGTATGTGTGTATACCCCAGTTAAAAGTGAAAGAATTGCGTTTTTCGCCACCATGTTTAGGGCACACACATACAATGCACATATGTATGTGTGTACATTCACTTCTTATTTGTTTTTTTCTTTTTCGGTGAATGTTGATGGTCAGCATTAAAATGCAGAATACAAATGAATTCTTCTTCAAGTATGAACATTGCTACATACTTAAAACTTGGCCTTAGTTTCGAAACAAGCTGTGTGCTTAAGACATTAACCGTTAATTGGCCACAATTTCTGTTTGTATGCGAATGCATATTTTTATTTACATTATGGAGTGTAAACTGTGTTCCGGCTTTGGCCGGGCACAATGCGCCTATGCGCGATAGGAAAATTTCCCTTACCCCCGAAATAGAGAAAAATTTAAAAGTAAAAGTTAAAAGTGAGAAAAACTTGCTTGTCGAGTTGGAATTTTAAAAACACGTGGTTAATATTTATTCAGCTGAAAGTAGGTCTTAAGAAATTTTAGCTGAAGGCTCAATAAGAAAATATTTAATATTTAATATTTAATAATGATTTATCATACAACATTGATTAAAAGTATAAAATAGGCAATTTGTTATAAATTTGTTCGTTTGTATTGAAACTCAACAAAAGTCGGTTCAAAAATAATGCTGGTAACATAAATATCGCAATATATAAAAATTTTCGATGATTTAGAAATGATTTATAGTATTTTTTTTAGTTAAAGTAAATGCTTTTTTTGAAGAAGTCAATTTGCTTAGTTTACAAAAATAAATCATTGATAACCTTGATTCTTGGTTGTATTTTCCGATTTTAATCAGTCAAAACGAAACCTATTTTGTTCTTATAGACGAATTGTCGTCATTAATGTCATCGCCCAATGACTATGGCATAAACCATAATGATTTTGACGAGATAATAAGCTCGACGGTGTCGCAGCTGGATTTATCGTTGGACCTCAATTCGTTCTTACCGCGGGGTCGCGAAAGTTTACTGCAAGGTGACAATTTGTTCTCAGACCTGTTTCAATCGGCGCCCGATGGTCAGCATAATGACTTGGAGCTTAACATTAACAACTTGGAGGCGGGTTCCACACAAAGCTGGAACACAGATGACACTTTCTTTGCCTCGTCGATGGCATCGATGGACGATTCGATGAATGTTTGTAGCGTCAATACAGAAATTGAGAAACTTACACGCGGCAATCTGTTTGAGCAGCATATGCATGATCGAGACACGCCCTCACCCACGGAGAGTTGTGGCAGCTTCAGTGGCAGCTCAACAAGCGGTGTCCACAGCGACACGTCGGACGCCTGGCAAAATCGGCAACGGGAACAGCTAAATGATACGGCATCATCTGATATGATGGTTATGCTTAGTGTTCCAAAGTTGTCGCCGCCGCCGCCACTTGTTGAAAGCATTAAGATTAAAAATGAAGACAACTGCAGTATTCAAAATAAAAGTGTATTTCAAATGCCCGAACTTTCACCTTCAATTTCCACCTCAACTCTCAACGAACAGCAGCTGAAAGAGAAAACATCGATTAACTGGAATCCGGAAATAGTGCCTGAGTTAAAAAAGGTGCCGATTACATCACCAACAGCAGCAGCAACAACCACAACTGGAACCACAACTCCATCTGCAACTGGAATCGTTTACATGCCCGTCAATGTGGATGCTAAGTTTGTACCAAAAGAGCAAAAGCCCGCTCGAGAAAAACTGTTAATTGATGCACCAGCGGAAAGCGCGGGCAAAACCAAAACCATTTTCCTATCATCGAATGACTACAAGGCTCTAATGCAGAAAATGAATTTGAATGGTGCAAAGGGCGGCGCCAAGATCAACGGCAGTGTTAAGACGCAAATACCCAAAATCGTTATGAAGCAGGCAAATTGCAAAGCACAGGCCCAACAACAGAGCTATCAACAACAAAATGTGGTCCAAGCCAAAACACAAAGTCAGTCGAATTTGCTCAGAAATCATGGTCAGCATCAACCAATTCCACAGTCGACAATCAATCGTGAGAGTTCCTTGGAACCCGAGCAGAGCTCGCACTGCATCCGCAAGAGCTCGATCGATGAGAAGATGTACAAAAAGCAGCAGCGTATGATTAAAAATCGACAGTCGGCTTCGTTGTCGCGCAAAAAGAAGAAGGAATATGTCGTCTCCTTGGAGACGCGTCTAAATAATCTGCAGAAGGAGAACTATACGCTAAAGGGGGTAAGTGATAGATAAAAAAAACGCTGATTTTTTATCGATAAAAATCGGTTATTGTAAATTAAGATCTTACTAGTAAAGTCTTTCGAAGGTTTTGTACAAAAAAATGCAGCTGGTATTATATTGATAACAGAGTATTTCGCAGTCGTTTACGCCCGACTCAAACGAGTAATTGTTTTAGTATGCAAATCAAGTGATCTGACTTTTTTCTAATGCAAATGTCCAGATTAGAAAAAGAAATCAAAATGTTGACACCTGAATGTGCTATCTCCAAGACCGGAGCACATTGTGCGAGATGAAACTGCGCAATAGAATGCTCAAGAATATTGTCTCTGCTTGCAAATACAGCTATTTAAATGCGGTCCACTTTTTTTGACAAATACTTTTGAGCTGTAAAAGAAGTCGACTTCATATTTATTTAATGTTCTTCTGTTATCTTGGCTTTATCTCTGAACTCATTTCGTTCTCTTACAATAAACCAACACGCACACAAACCTATAAAAAAATAATGTTTACGGTGTTAACCTTTATTTTGAACTGGATAATTGCAGGAAAATGTGACGTTGCGCAATCAGCTGGTTGCTCTGGCCAAGACGTGCAAGTGCCGCAAGGGCAGCGTCTGCGATTTTGTACTGCACTCGCTGAACTCGAAGCCGGCAGAGCAGAATATTAAGATTGCCCCGAAGCCAAGCTCGAAGAGTTTCAGGCAGCACATGAATGCGGCGACAGTTAAGAAGAATGTGGCCGTTCTCTTTGCCATGGCATTCATGGTCACACTCAATGCCGGCAATTTCCAATCGTATCTGAGCAAGCACAGTCTTGAAGCCGACAGCAACACAGTCCCATCCGTTTCAGACTCAAATGTGAAGGATGCGATGTCGATGCCGATGCCAAGTGGTCGTCGTCTGCTTTGGGTCGAGTCGGAGGAGGAGTACAACGAGAAGCTTAACCGAAACAGTAGCAGCAGCAGCCGACAGGCGGCGGAGGAGCTGGTGATGCCACCATTGCATTTCCTAAGACCGAACAGTCGCGGCAGTAACAATGCCACACAGGGGGGCGGCGTTGATCCGCCACCTTTGACCTTTCCAGCGGCAACAACAACGGGCAAATGCAATGATTCGAATGGCAACCAAACTGAATATTCGCGGCTAATGCTTCATCTGGAAAAGTTAATCAACGTGAGTGGCTACCACAATATGAGCATGAGCACGAAGTTTAATATGGAATCATCGGACAAAGGACATCGCTTTAAGTTTTCAACGGACTATTTGGAATTACCCGATATGGTTGAGGGACAAACTGGAGGCCTGGGCAAACGTAAGAAATTTATGGGCGGCTTATCGCACATTGGACACAAGCAACAGAAACTGGACAATGATAAGAACATTTTTGGCAATGGCGAACCGGATCTTTTCAAAGGCATCAAGCGACAGGACGACACATTCTATGTGCTCTCTTTCAATACGGATCACATACTGCTATCGCCTGCGGCACATAATAAAAATGTACGTCCGAAAATGTCGCTGCTGCTGCCCACAGCTGATCCATCGAATAATGGCGATATCATGATGATGCAGGTGGACTGTGAGGTGTTCAATACCAAGGAACTGGAGCTCAAGTCCCACATGATACCGGCTAGGCTCCGCCCTAATGTAACCAAGTGGCAAATGAAGCCAAAGCACTCCATGCTGAACAGCAACAATAACAGCAACAAGACACTGGGAAATATTAAATTGCAGGATAGAATGATGAAGCCGGAGAAGCCTCGAGTACGTACCTATTTTATGGTTGGCCCCAAAAATCAGGCAGCAGCAGCCGTGTCGCAGGAGAAGCCACGCCTGGTGGAGTTCAACAAGAGCATGGTTAACAACAGCAAGCCACATGCCACAGATACCACAGATTATGATTCTCGTTTACATGGCTAATCCACACACCTATATCTATTCAATATATGATACGATATCTATATACCCTAGCTTAATTCCACCCATTTGAAATGTTTTATGTATTCGTTTATGTACAAGATTATTAAGCACCGTTATATAAAAGTCTGGGGACTAATTGTAAATGTTTTCGCTTAAGTAATTATGGTATACAAATATATAGCTTAAGTGACCTCCAAATTGTAATCCATTTATTTGTTTTTACTTCTGAATTGTTTATTTATTTTTTATTATTTTAACTACTAAAACCGGATATCCAAGAACAGCAAATAATGCCCAAAAAGATCGACTACAGCAAATGATTTCACGTCTGAGAAGTAAATCAATCTCCGACAGTTTTTTAATGATGGAAGTAAAGGAAAAATAACTTAATAATTTATAGAGAAGAACCAATCAGCTTTATCAAATTTATATATACCTCTACATATGTTTATTGATTTGTAAAATGCAATCAAGTCAAATGGTTTGTGTTTTTTTATTGCTTCCCCACCCTTTTAACAGTTTTAGAAAAAATAATACAATTCGCATAACAACAAAGTATCCATAATTATTTTGTACATACAAAAGTGAATAATTTTCGTGACAATTAGAGTTAACAATAGAAAGTAAACGATGTCTGGGCCAAAATTGTATTTAAATTGTGTGTTTTTAGTACGCATTATTTACTGAAACATTTTCATCAAATTTTTGTATGATTACTAATGCAAGCATAGAGATATGATACGCATTAGTGAAATTGTAGAAAAATAAAAAATAGAAATAGCACGCACTGGCCTTAGACTACGAAGCGGTGCACATGACTTGGATTGAAGGATGGACTGCGTGCAATAGTTGTGACATTTCTGTGTTCGTTGCTCTCGGCATTATTTCTAGGACTCGTAATGCCCGAAGTTCCGGGCACTGCGATCCTCGCATTGAATACAGATGGCTTATTTGGTCGCCGGTGTCCGCGTTTGCCCTGAAAACGGAGGAGAAGAGTATAAAAATAAATATGAATATGAATATAAACAGATATACATATAAATATTAATGAATATGAATAAAATGAACATAAACTGAGTATACAAATATAACCATAAATATAAACAAAAATATAAATATAAAAAATAATACAAATACAAATACAAATAAGAAATATATAAAAAAAAATATAAATATTGATTTAAATATATAAATAAATTTGAAATATATGAATATATATATGTAAATAAACAAATATGAAAGTAAAGTACAATTTTAAAAATAAAAACAAACACTAAAATAAAAATAATTATATGAATACAAATATAAACATAGATATAAATATAAAAATAAACATAAATATAAATATAAAAATAAACATAAATAAAAATATTAATGAATATGAATAAAATGAATATAAATATAAAATACAACTTTAAACATAAATATTAATATAATAAAAAATACAAATATCAATATAAATATATATATAAATTAATATAAACACAATTACAAATACAAAATATAAAACAGAAATAAGAAAGTAAATACCTGTCGCGCTGTTTGATTGCGTGATTCTGTGATCAAATTGTCGGGCACCTGAAAGAGACTCTCGCTTCTGGTGATTAGCACGTTTGTGAGGCGACAACATAATGCGGCCATTTTAACCTGCTCCTCGATGCTATTCTTGTCGATCGGATGGATATAGCGTGGGGGAAAGAACGAGGGTGCAATGATCGTGGACACATTATGCAAATTCATTTTGTTAATATCCTTCAGGTCGATAATCGAGTTGAGGAAGCGTAATATCGAGCGCAGAGTGTTGCGATTCTCGTGCGGCAGCATCTGACACAATATGGATAAGGCACGCATCTGATCCGTTGGCGGCAGTGTGTGACACTGATAGAAGAGCTGGATGAGCTCGCTGGTCAGCAGTGGCTGGGGCAGTTCGCGCAGCCAACGCTTTAGCAGCGCACTCAGCTCGTGAACGCTGGCGCTGCTCAGTAATTGTGCGAATTTTTCGGGCTTTTGATAAAAACTTGATTCTAATTCGTTGTAAATTAATTCAGTCTGTAATTGAAAAAAGAATCGTTAATAAATACTTATTAAAACAGAATTAGATCTTTCGCTCAACCTTGTGTTTTTGTCCAGCTACACGCAGAATGCCCTCTTCTCGTGTGCCCCGCTTCGAGAGCTCCTCGAGCAGGCCCTCCAGAAACTGAGGCACCAGCGTCGAGTCCATGCCGGACAGTTGCTGATCGCGGCGAATAAGCGCATTCAGCGACACCCCGAAGAGGCTGCCCTCCTCCTTGCGACGCCGCTTGAACGGTTTCCGTTTGTCCAACAACACCTGATTGCGATCGAATATGGTGGCCAGTTCCAGCCAGAAGATCGGCTGCAAGCGTTTCAAATCTGTCTCATTTATGGTATTTATGTCAGAGTTGCTGTTGTTGTATTCCTGTTGTATTCCTAGAACGTTGCTGTCCACGGTGTCAATGCCGCCATCATCCTGACTAGAATTTTCTCGGCACATGCTCTCAAAGCTGATGCCGTCTCGCGACGAAGGCGAGGAGTTGCCCATTTTCTGTTGCTGCTGTTGATGATGCTGCTGCGGCGTCTCCAGGTTCATTTTGTGTAATATCTTTTCAGGGGACGATGCGAGCGTCGTTGAGATGCGAGCCGTATTTGGTAGGTACTCATCGCTGGAGTCACCCGATGACGTATTATTCTCACTCTGCGAATCCTGCATATTTTGGCCACACACCCGGCCAATCGAACACGACGGATCCGAGCCGGAACGATTGCGCGGCGGCATGTGCAGTGTGCCAATCTTTGAGAAGCCAAGCAGCTGTATACCCTCCGATGAGTACATGGGTATATCGCAACGCACCTGCGATCCACGAAATATATCCGTGGACGTCGCCGATTTGAGTGGAGCACTCGGCGTACGTCGTATCTTCTGCTTCAGGTGTTTGCTCAGCGTTGGATAGCCGCCGGCGTTGTTATAGTTGGCCGCACTGTGATCCGTCGATATGCTCACGAAACTCGGACTGCAAAAATGAAGAGTATAAATTAGCCAATAAGGAGAACTCGAAGCAAACTTACATTGAGGGATTGCCCCAGACATCGTCACCGTGCACCGAATCCAGCGAGTCTGGCGTTGCGCTGCGGGATCGAGTGCCCGTGCTTGACTCCTGTTTGCACATTAAATGCACATTAATTAATAACAATCAAGTCTCAATTACAGTTACAGCTACATACATCAAAGTCGCGAAATACATCACGTATATCGGGTTTGCGTTTTGAGCGATTCTTGGTGCGTCCTCTCACAGTATGATTGAGTGCTCGAACCCTTTGCTTGATCGCCTCAGCATGGGGCCTCGAGAGTGTTGCCAGAACTGGCTCCAGCACAGTGGAGCGCAGCTCAATGCCCTAGAAAATGACATCGATTATAATATTATTAATATTTCAGCCAACTCCAGCTACTTACCCGCTCGAAGGGCTTTGTCAATTCGGGATACCCAGCTGAAATTAACCATTCCGCTTCCATTTCGCCATCTGTAAAACATAAGCATTTCAATATTAAAGTCAGCCAAGAAAAGGGTTACTTTCTATTTACGTATTTCATCTAATTTCTGGTCAGCGTGTATAAGAAAACTTTGTGTATAATACTTTAACTATGAAATCTATAAAAATTTGCTTTATTTCCATCATTTCAGTTTTTGTTTTTATAATTAAATATAAGCCAATTTATAACATACTTCGATTATTTTCTGGTCAACGAAAAAACTATAAAATTTTATTACGTTTATTGATTTGTTTATCATTTCGTTTGTTGTTATTTATAAGTACTTCTATAATTATAAGTCTATCTACATCTATTGTTCTGAACAGAAAAGAAAACCTGATTCGCATTTTGCAAGCCATATTTGGCCACTGTGCACATTAGGTGTGGTATTAAATACAAATATATCTGTCTTTATTGCCAGGCATAGTTGTACTTACAATAATTATTGGCATGGGTGTAGAGTAGAAATAGAATTAAATAATCAAGACCCACCTTCGTAATGGGTTTCCGGCTCGTTGCCGGGCAGATTCGTCTGCAAAAGGTATTCGTTGAGAAACTCGGTGTAGTCCTGATCGCAAGTGTTGTCCATAGAAGCGCTGCTGCTCATTTTGATATAGATTTATAGCTGTCTCTGGTATTTTGTGAAATATGGCATTCTTTTTTAATTTGATCACAAGGCACAGAAAGCACTGATAAGTCCCCTCTCACAAGAAGGAATACATTTGAAGAAGCTTCTTTTTAATTTGAGATGTTGTCAACTGAAATAAAAATAAAATTAAATTAAATTAAATTTTCTATAAATATGTTTGTTTTAATTAAATTACAGGGTATCAAGTACTTCTGGCACTGCTCTCTACAAAAGAACTCTCACTTTTTGCCATCGATGTGGGGATGAAAAAGTGCCTTACAAAAATTCCACAGCTGATTTTCATAAAAGCTAAGTGAACTAGAAAATTAATGTTATTTCGGATCCAGATCATTCGCACTGAATGCAATTGCATTATTAGCACACATGCATGCAAACACACAGCTACTAACATACATTATTTAATATGCTGGTCCGTCCTTATACATGCATATGCATGTGTGTGTGTCGATAGCAAATAATTTATCGTATATATGACGAAAAAATGTACGTCTGCGTGTGTGTGTGTGTTGTATGACTCCTTATTTACAGTCACTCTTAATATATACATAATATAAGTTTCTGTGATCACACATACAAATGCATGTATATATTTGTCATACGTAGTCACTTTTATTTAATTTGGATACAAATTCGAATACATAACTAGGTTTTAATCTGCATAAGTATATATGTATGCACACACCAAATACACGTGTGTGTGTGCGTGTGTGTTAAATAGGTTTCTTAATACGCATACATAGATAAATATATACGCAGTGGAGAGAGAGTAAAACATATGCATATGTATGTATGTATGTATGCATGTTATGTATGTATGTGCATATATGTGTATGTTAACATTAACATTCGTAGATTATAACGCATTTATGTTTGTTCTGCAGCGGACAAGTACACACCCACATACGCACATACATTTGTATTAGTATTGGTAAGCACAAGTATTTCTTTTACAAAACCCAAAAAAAAGGGAAATCAGCACACTTTTTTTTATTTAATCTTTAGCCTTCTTTTACTTGCCTTAATAATACACATATACAACTAATTTTCTATGCACTTAGCATTAATAAACACAATGTCTTTTGTATATGTATGTATGTGTGTGTTAAACTGAAACAATGGCAATTTAAATGCATACATATGCGAATGTATTTGTGTGTGCACAATTTCTGCAAATGTATGCGTATATTATAGATACGTACAGATGTATGTGTTAATGTAAACAAGTATGTATGTTATTACAATCCGTACGCACACGCACACAACGTCTCGAACCGAAAATTGAAAATGAACTGATACCAAGAACGACCAACTTCAACTTCACACACACACACTCGCACGCACACACCCATCTATTCTTGTATGTATAACTGACTGTACATAACAGTAAGTGTGTGCATGTGAATGGAAATATTTGCGTATGTGTGTGTATGCCTGTTGACAAGATCAGGTTTGAGTTGAGCGTGAGCAACAGGTTTGCTTGAATGTAAACACGATTTGAGCCCGACAAAATTGTCAATACCAAAATGACGTATTAAGCTGCGAAGACACCTTTTGCACGGTCCAATGTGAAATGGAACAAGAACTGAAAAGTAGTTATTTATTATTTTAGTATGGCATAACCTAATTATGCAGATTATATATTTGTTTAAAATATGGAGACAGGCTAATTTTTCTCGTGTATCTATAAGAAATGTGCTCCTTTTTAAGCAAATGTTCTTATTCTCCCTTAAGGTATTATATTTATTTTAATACATACTTCAGTTGTTATCGATATTACGAACATTCGTAATTTGGAATCCTATTAGATTTTCGGTTAGATTAACCAGCATTTACCACTGGAAACATTGAAGGCAATTAGAACGATTATTGATTACATTAAAAATATTTTAAGGTTGGCTTTGGCTTAGAATATAATGATATTTTATTTAAATTAAACCATTCCTTTATCTTTTTTATAATATAAACGATTAAATGATTAGTAGTAACAAATAATATAGATAAAAGTTTCCGGGAATATGGAAATGGGGAAACTAGTAGAAATCGAAAAATAATATCGTTGCAGTTGAGCAGTTGTAAAACTTATCGCCCAGTGCGCTCAATAAAATATCGTTAGCGATGACGCACTTAGCTGACTAATATGAACCGATAGCGGTTATTAATGAAAGGTTAATACGAGTTTGATCAAATAATGAAGATAAGTATTGGCCATTTTGACTTAGAAATAAGGGAATCGGCTACTACTTGCTACATGTATTAACAAATATTTTGCTGTAATTATATACATTTAGTAGTTGTAAGAAAATAAAATATTAAAAAACTTTTTGACTTGGCAACATGATGCTAAGCTACAATAAAAAACAATATGAGAAAAAAGGAATCATGTAGATGTTGCTCAACATAAGCAAGGTGCTGCAACAGCTGGTGTTGCCACCAAGTCAAAAAGATATCCAAGTTATCGCTTAAAACTATCGCAAGAATCGATATGCGTGTTGTTGTTCAGTTATTAACAACTCACCACGAAAGACTTCAATGGCAAACAAGTTCTGCAGTTATTTACAATTTTCCGTTCATCGTCAAACACAGCGCGCTTCTTTATTTCTTTTGGATGCGTTTTCTGTACGTTTTGTGATTAACATATACAAACAGACGCGCGCACATACACACACACACATACATAAATACATATGTATACAAAGCGATGAATTTGATTTGAAACAAATGCATGTAGTATGTGTGTGTGTATGTATTTGAGTGTAGCTAATTGATGAATTTGTGCCAGTGTCGAATGCAATAAATGTATATATATAATTACATATAAACAAATGTAAGACACACATACAATATGTGAGATATCAACATAAAATACATATCAAAAAAATATACATATTTACAAACAAATTTAACATTCCGTGTGTGTGTGTGTGCAAGGAGTTGTGTATATACATGTGTGTGTATATGTATGTTTACCGCTCTTACAGCAGACAGCTTAAGAATGGTTGTCGTATATGTATTTGTGCATGTGTGTGTGTGTGTGTGTATATATGTTTTGAAAAGGCACGCATCTCTTCTTCTTCCCGTAAACAAGTCGTGCAGTTAGTTAAAACACACACACACACACACACACAAGTGTACAACATAAATACACATACACACTCCCATTTATGTGTTGAGATATATGGAGCAGCAGCAGCGCACCTAACACATACATAAACACATATAAATTTGTACGTCGTGCATGTGTGTCAAATCAGTCCCATAACCAATTACAAATAATGGTAACAAAACCTTTCACACAGACATCCATACACTCATACATAGTTAAATTCATGCGTATTTCTGTAATTTGTTACCACAATAAATTTACATATTTATGTATGTACGTGTGTGTGTGTCCGTGTCTGTGTTGAAAACAGGGGTGTTGTGTGTGTTCCCCTGAGCATTTGATTGTGGCAAACGAAAGGATTTTATTTGTATGTATGGATGGGTGAATGTATGTACACTCATACATATATATTTACGTTTGTTGCGCAGATTTCTCATAATGCATTAGTCGCGGTGTTTTTTGAACAAAAGATTACACACACAAATACACATATGAACACACACATATATATATATATATATATGTATATGTATATATATATATAAACAGGTCGCCTGTGTGTGCTGTGTAAAAGGATTATTAAAATGTGTACACACATAGTGTATGCGTGTGTGTGTGAGGAGCATGAGAAACTCTGATTTGTATTTTAGATAGGAAATTAATTAAAAAGCGGGTCAATTAAAAGATAAGCAATTTTTTGGTAAATTGTAAATATTCATGGGTTATCCATAAATTTCCCTTTTTATGCAGCACAAAAACTCATAAAATACACTCTTATAAATACGAACAATGTGGCAACTCTCAATTTGTAGTGAAAATTTTAAATATGATGGAAAACCTTAAAACCATTTTATAGAAAAATATTAATAATTTTAAAAATGTATTTAAATCATCAATAAATATATGCAATAAATACGGTTTAATAGAGTTGCCGCAATTTTTACAGAACAGCTGCGATCAATTCTTCCGAAAGATGCTCCTTCGGCAGGTGCTTAAGTAAATACTGTGAAATATGTGATTTGTATTTTTAAAATTCCCCATTTTTTACATACCAAGTGAAGTGGAATTACAAAATAAAAGAAAAAACAAAAAAAAATCACATTTGTAAGCAAAAATATCATTGAAATTAATTTGTGTGTTTTTTTTGCAGTTGTCTTCAATTGTGTGTTGCGAAAAGTAAACCGAATGAAAAATCAAAAAATGTTTCCAACTAATCCTTAAAGAAAAACAAATCAAACGAAAATGTTAAAAACTAATATTGATCAACGCCCACGGATGCCTATGATAAAAGAACTTGCCATATAACTTGCAACATTAAGCGACGCCGCCGGATCCAGTCCCAGTCATTGAGGAAAAAAGAGAGTCAATAAGAACTGTTATATTGCCATTTTTAATCGGTCGTCCATTATCCATATCCGACTTGAACAATGTCAGTTCTAGAGAGAAAGCAATTTCTCTTCTGCACAATAATAATGACTTTTGTGCTGCTTTCGGCATCAGCAGGTCGCGTTGCTGCATCTGGCTTGCAAGGCGTGCCAACATGGATGTAAGTATACCACATTTATTTAATTTTGATTAATGCACCACACATCAGAGAGCTGGGAAAGCTTGGAGATCATGACCATGATCATCATCCTCTCCAAGAACCAATCAATTAAGCTATTTCTTCGCACACGAAAAGTGTTCGGATTTGTTATGTGATTGTTTGCATCGTGTTTGTGCTGACGAAATGGATCGAACAAAAGGAACGATCATAAGATCTGTGCCAATTAAACAGTATATAATCGCTTTAAGCCTACGTGTAAGCGATCAAGAAATCATATTTTCTGCTGTAATCAAAGAAAATCGTGTCTCTCAATTTTATCAAACGTTGATTTTTAATATATTGTTTGTTATTGTTTTTTATTTGAAGGGAAAAGTTTCAAAAAGTAGAAAAAAATAATAAAAATCCACTTTATAGACGTCGTTTATTTATTTCTAATTTTCACGTTTATAAGTTCTAGTTTAATGCTATTATTTCTTGTTAATTTTCTTCGTCTCTCATATGAATATGAATTTTTCGATTTACATTTTTAATGAATTAAAATTTGTTGGAAACGTTGGAAATGTATGGTTGTCTTCGTTCTGACTGTTTTTTTAAGAGTCTTCTGCCACTTAAATTGTTTTTTTTTTTAAATAATGGGGCAAAATGCTGACTTTTACTACAATTCTATATAACCCATGACGATCTAAAGCAGTTGAGCTGAGTGAGAGAAGAAAAGATGGATGAGTTCATACCTTAACAATAATTTATACTGAGAATTTGATTAAAAAATGTGCAAAAATCAAAATTGGAAGTTATTCAAATACTATTTTCAAGCCTTTTATATTTAATTAATACAATTTTAAATGATTAGTATTTAGTATTAGGCAACAGGGAGTCACATTGACTGGACTTGAATTCAAGATAAACAATATGTTTTCTGTTTATATAATTTGAGCTTAACATCCGAAATGGGTTATAGAAAGCATAGTTCGAAGTATAAGTTTGGTAGACAATTCCTTGTTTTTCTGATCGGAACTGCAAAATTAAATTGGTTGATTAGTTTATTTAACAAGATAATACCAACTACAGCTCTACGATCCCAAGGAGAAGCAAGATTTATTGATAAATGTCAGCAGGAAACAGGTGAAGTTTTACACCGTAGAGTGACTTATTGTAGGTCATTTATTAATAACGTAAATAACAAGGGCCAAGGTAACTTCCTTGTGGTTTCCGGAATTGAATATTTTGTGATCCAACAAATTAGGTTGTTTGGAATTAACAGAAGATTAAGTTTGTTTGAGAAATGGCCCAATTTGTCATTTGCTTTGCATTTACTCTTCATATGCCTTTTAGACATCGTAATTGACAAACAATTCTTTACAATTCATTCTTAATTTATTTGTTTGCGTAACCATATCTTTATTATTTTTATCAACTAACAGCGGCGACTGATGCTGATGCTGATGTTGCCGAGGCGATCATCGTTTAACATCTTTGAAAAGTTCGCATGCGTAACGCCAGATGGCGCTGTTTGATTAGCTTGTTGGGTTTGTGAAAGCTGAACCGATTTTGAACATAATTGGCTCTTTGATGTCAATTAATAGATCAATATTGCAATCAAATTCTGCAATCCATGTTTTTATTCTATGTAGAATATTGGTTTCTTGCTTTGTTCTCCAAATGAGTTCTATTCAAATTGAACGTATTTTTTGTTTGTTGCCTGCAGATTTTAATTAAAGCTTAATTTGTTTGTAGTATAAGAGAAAAATCGGCAACATGTGTAAATAATACTCTTACTAAGGGTGTTCCTTGATTGTTAAGCGCGTTAAAAATAGCATTTTGCATTTGGTATATAAAAATATACCTATTTGATCAGATCGGAGGAGGAGTGGCTTATAGTCTCTTTATATGTAAAGAGCGCTTATATTGATAGTTCTTATATAAGTATCAGTCAAACATTTCTGAATTAAGTGTTATAGATTTCAAGGGAGTTCCATTTCCGGACTGCCAAAGACGTATGTTTTATTAATTTTGAGGGAGCATTAACATTTTGTCGTGGAGTTTGTAACGCTTTGATGGAGACGATGTCTTCAACCCCATAAAGCTTATATATATATTCATGATCAGCCGTGTCCATTTATGTGTCCACTCTATTTGGTGTATCTAGTTAAAACTGACATATATATTATAGAATTAGTAAACAAATAAGAACAATTTATTCTAAACGTACAAAATAGATAATACTATTTATAGAACTCTGCTCCAAAATTAACTGCGATTGTCGACAAGGGAGGGTATCTAATCTTCGGGGTAAGGTGATTTCATGTTTTATTTTTAATTCCGGATCGCTGACGTACTCGTCTCCGTATTGATAAGGTTTTGAGCAATACTTCGACTCAGACTTTGACTCACCATGCTGTGATGATGAGAGAACATTGAGTATTTCTTCGTATAAGTAAAAATTTAATCTGTGATTCTCGCTGTTTTCGAGTGCCGTCTCAAATGAAAAACAAAAGTAAAAAAGAGCCCCTCGTCCAACGCCATGAATTAGTTGAAAATCTGTATTTATGAGGAGCGGCTGTTCGAGCTGTATTCAAAGCGTATACTGAATAATACAATCGAAGATCTCTTTCCCCACTACTTTATATATATATATATATATATATATATGTGCAACTAGAAACACATGTTGAGAACACTACGGAATTGAACTGATAACACCCGTAATAATTAGAAGACGCAACAATTATTAATATATATATTTATATATTAATATACCCCATCATCGTCACTCCAAGGACACTCGAGAAATTGTTGAGAATATTTCTGGAAATGCTTCAAACTGTCGTTGCGATCTTCCCTTTGGTGTTCTTCATCTGGTTTGTGGCACCTGCTCTCTCCGTATCCAGTACATGGGGCAACATTTCGAATTCGGCGCAATTGTTGCACGCTGAGAACGTTGTCCAGGGCTCCTCGCCAGAGAAATATGTGGAAGATGAAATCAAATATCCAACAAATGTAAGCAGCACCTCGGCGACATCATCTGTAATATTTATTAATGCCAACAAATGTGGCAACTGCGCGTTTATTAAATATGCTTTTGCATCACCATCATCATCATCATCATCATCATCATCATCATCATCATCATAATCGAGTTGTTAGGAAAGAAAGCATCTATATAAATCTATATACGTATTCATTTTATACGTATCCAGTAAATATAGCCTAGCCACAAGCTCGTCTGTCTGTCCGTCTGTTTGTCCGTCTGACTGTCTGTTTGTCCGTCCATTCATTCATTCGTTTGTTTGTCGGTTTTTGACGATAATCGTTTAGGTTTTTATTTTCGTTTTCACGTTTAGCACATGCTGATTAACTTTATTTATATATTGTATATTTTGTTCTGAATTCGAGGTACAATTTTTTTTTTTAACTGTTTAACTGCCAAATTACTGGCAAATTATAATTCCTCTCGGAATATCCTTTTATAAAGAACTAGCCGAAAGTAACTCAATGGTAACTGAGCTCTGCGCAAAAGCACTAATCGCAGTGTGCCTCAACTGGTTTAGTTGCAATGCTTAGAAATCTAGAATTTTAAGACAATTGAATACATTGATAGATGATAGATTTGTTGTTTTGTAAAGATAAATGTTAGTTTTGCTCTTAGCCAATCTTTAACGATTTTCACTTCTGCTGTGATAATTTCCACTAAAGAGTAAAGTGCCTAAAAGCATTTCAGATCATTTTCTGGCCTACACCCAGCTAGACGAAATAAGTCGCCGAGTAATGTGAAATTTAGTTTAAGTGCCACCTTAACTGGAAGTTGATAGCATTTTTATTGGGCCTACCTATCTGCCTTTTGTCGGTCACCTTCTCCACTCATTTCGAGGCAATAAACCAACGCATCCACTTACCATAAAATATATATCATATCGGTCCTTAGCTGTTCAATTAGGCAAGTATACAAAGTGTGCAACATTTCTTCGACTGCAACATTTGTTCAATATCTGAGCCAGTGCATTGTTCACATCTGTCATTCAGCATAAGCATCTCTCAAATAGAGTAAAAACTGCTAGAACATCCCCAACAAGATCAAAAAATATATATAATTCAGTTTTCGCACACCTTACACTTTAGGGTATCGGTAATGGGCGCATCATTACGGGAATCCGAGCGTTCGACCAGGTGACAAACAACACGGGAGGCCATGCTACGATTTATTCTGGAGGCCCTGGTTTTAACTTTGTCCACATCAAGCTACAATCGCAGTATAACTACGGACTAATATTTCGCGTTGAAATTTATGGCAAATAAATAAATAAGGCCAAGTGTTGTTTCACTTGAAGTGTTGTGGTTTTTTGACTTGCCAGTGAAGTGGGCAAAGCATGTAATAAAGTTGTGCAATAAAACTGGCAGAAGTTATGTATTTATGTATATATGTATATATGTGTATATATATATATTTATATATGTGTTTGTATATAAATTCTTGATCAGTATAAGTCCGAGCCAAAGAACAGAAAATTCTAATTTGGAATTTAACTTCTCGTATACCATGGGCAAATCAAGTTTAATTCGTTTTATCAATAATCGATTCGTTTTATCGATAATTGTATGTTTGTTAAAAATAATCGATATAATTGATTTTGCCTATTTAAGCTGTTTTGTGAAACACAAGAAAAATATGCTTTTTATGCTCGGTTCAATAACGTTAAATATTTATTTCAAGGCACAATTTATGTACCCCAAATTTCAATTACAGACTTAATGGCGCCGCTGCGCTGTGAGGTGAATCTCACTGTGAGTGTTTGGGTGCCCACACCACCAGACTCGATTTCCACTGTGGCGCCACGTCTCCGTTTCAGATTTCTGATATTGATATAGTCGATGTTCCGCGCTGTGCCCGACTGCACCAGCGTATAGGTTCTGGTCGTCGTCTGGAGCAGGGTTTTGCTGCTGGTGATAGTCTCACGGGCGATCAGTACACTCGTCGCCAGCTTGGCGCCGTAGGTGTATTCTCCTTCGGAAGGATTGCCCAATGCGTTTATGCCAACAGCCACGCTGATGCTGGCGCATATGGCCAGAATGTATATCGCACTTCTGGGGTTCATTGCTTGCTGCTCTGCTTGCTTGTGGGCTTCGATAAAATTTATATTGAACTGTTGACTTCGTTGGAGTGCCTCTCGCTATTTATACCATGATGCACTTTCCAAATCGAGAAATCGCTGCCCTAAAAAAAATAATAATAAAAAAAAAAGACAAATATACATGTCCCAAAGATTGAATGTCGAACCCCCCACCAAAAACTGTATATATGTGTGTTGAAACAGCTGTAACTGTTCTTTGATGATGTCTCAACAGCAACTTGAAAAACCCGTTCAATCGAACATTATGTTTCTCGAGGGAAAATGCAGCTTTTGTGTTGTGTTCCATTTTACCTTACCAATCACTCAACACATCGGTTACATAATCGAACCAATTTGCGTCATACCAAACATAGCGGTTGTTTTCCAATATTGGTTAGCACTATCAAGCGACATTAGAAATCTCGGCTATCTCCGACGTATTTTTCAGACAGCATTTTGAAATTCCCACCCTTATAATAAGTATATGGGTCCTTTGCCTTGGCTAACTGGGTGGAGACACACTCTGCGATATTCCAAGCCTAACTGGACTTCCTGTTATACAATTATTATTTGGATTGGAATAAATGTTCCGTTAGTTTTTTTTTTCAACAATTTTTGCATATCTAGCCTGAGGTAAAGACCCTTTCTTACAAGGATACTCGAATGAACAGCAGAATAATATCAATTAAATTAAGTCGATCGGCATCAAAATTATAAAAAAAATAAAGTACAACAAAAAAACCAACAGCAAAAAATGATCACACTGAGCTTGATAAAAATGCTACGGCTGTGGTATTTTATGATACGAATAAATTTAATTTCGATGGTCCAAACGGTTTTAAATATTACTGGTACTATTTGAAGAAGCTTGAGAGATTTTTTCATACTCGAAGCTGTGGCGGTGCTTCACTCATGATCCACACTATGAGCGCGAAGTTATATATAAACCTGTTGGACGCAGTTTTGGGTAAACTTTATGGAGCAGCAAGCAGACCCCAATGGCTTATTCCAGCAGAATAATGCTCCAATACGTGAGCTGCGGGGCAGTCGTGGGTGGTTTCGTGTTAGGGATTCAAACTTTTCGATAAAAACGGCAAATATCACAGTCAGACCAAATTCCTGTAACTGTTATTAGTTTAAATAAGTTAAAGCAGCAGAACTTAAATTAGAATTATACAAATATTTATGCGTATGTTTTTGATCGCGACAATAATTTTTAATTATTTTTTAGACAGATATTGTAAAAACTATTTTAAGATCGACATATTTCCTACATGGTCGGATTGAGCAACATGCACTCTTAAAAACATATTTTGAAATAGTTCTTGAAAATGGGTAATCAATGTCAATCAATCTTTTGAAAATTTCAGACTTTGTAAAGATGGGATTCCGTCATATAAAATGCTTAAAAAACTAAGTTGGCAGATTGGAATATTAAGCATATAGCCTTACAAGTTTCTATAAAGCAGTTTAGTTCAGAAAAATTTACATTTTCCAACAAAAAAAAAATATTTGTAGGGTTTTTTGATAATTTTGTATTTATGGAGATTGTCAGGGTTGACCAGGAACGTTGATAATTTCGAGACAATTTCGAGATTGACTTCGATGCAATTGATTGTCATTTCCGACGCTCCCAACCAAATTTTTTTTTGGAAATACTCCCAAGGGTTCTGGATTACATATAATTATACCCTTTTTTCAAATTGTTAAGACTAAAAATGTGTATGGGAGACGTTACTGACGTGCTATGTTTTCGCCCACCTCATCAATTGGCCAATAAATCGAAGCTATGCCCAATACATTGGATCATGTCTGGAATCCGTAGATTGCAGTAGGCTATATAAATATATAAATCACTGTATTTTCAGCAGTCAACTGTCAAAAGTCAACACATTCTTCTCGTTGATTTAATTTTTGCTCTGATTGGATTTCGTTTGTCGGTTTCCCCAATCCAAATAATTATTTGTCCATTTTACAATTAAATATCCCTAGATTAATTATGCAATTTATTTTATTTTATTTTTCAATTAAATATTCATTTTATTATTCACTTTTAATTAATCAAAATTACACAAATAAAGAGGTATTGATGACTCTGAATCTCTGTTGAAGGCATTGATTTCATTTTAATGTTGTCTTCTTTTTTTTTTTGCAGCTGCTTGGGGCTAAGATCGCCGTTTATTGAGTTTGGAGCACATGAGGAGCAGCTGTCGAATACGAGTATTCCACTGAACATCACCAAAGATGAACAGGCCTATATGCATCAGGAGGGGCTGCGTAAGCTGGGCACCTTCATCAAGCCGGTGGACTTGCGTGATTCGGAGACCGGGTACGTTAAGGCCGATCTCACCAAGAGACTGGAGACGCCCAGTGCCCAGGCACGGCGCATTCATCCCATTCAGGAGGAGATGGACCAGAAGCAAATAATACTGCTCGACGAGGATACCGATGAGAACGGTCTGCCAGCCAGTCTCACCGACGAGGATCGCAAATTTATCGTGCCCATGGCCCTGAAGAATGCATCGCCAGAACTCCGCTGGCCCGTCTCGAATAAATCGACCGCCGCAGCGAGTCCTCCAAGTCCAACGCGGTCTGCGTTTGCAGCGGCAGCGAAGCGGCGGAGTACAACAGCCTCCGTTTACACAAGCACAACACCACCGCCCGATCCCACATCGAATATCGATGATCTTAAGAAGCACATCCTGTTCCTGCATAACATGACCAAGAGTGACACCAATTTCGAGTCGAAATTTGTGAAATTCCCCAGTCTGCAAAAGGAGAAGCAATCGGTGAAGCGTCCCCAAAGACCCGTGCTTCAATATGCGGCACCAATTGCGCCGCCCACACGCAAAGTACCGCTGGGTGCACATACTCCGGGTCAAAGGCCATTCGGTGGCTACTATCACAACGAAGAGGAATCAATTGGTGATTCCATTTCCAAAGAGCGTGGCAAATTCGATGTGCATTTGCTTAGTGATGATCAGTCGACAACGACGACGACAACGACAACAACGACAACGACGACAGCGAAAAGTGTGCAGCTGACAACGATGCCGACTCTGCTCCCGGATACGGCGGCATCGGGCGCCAAGCGTACAACAAAACGTCCAGCTTGCCTGCGGAATCCCGATTCGCCGAAATGCGTTCGCCAGCGTCAGCGGGAGGAGCAGCAGCGACAGCGAGAACGGGATGAATGGTTTCGTGGCCAGGCGGAATTTATGCGGCCCCGCTTCGAGCCCATCATCCAGACTATAAACAATACGAAACGGTTTGCCGTCTCCATTGAGATACCCGATTCGTTCAAAGTGCATTCAGCCGATGCACCCGATCTGCAAATCCTCTCGCGCGTCACTCGCTCCCAACACAAGCGTCGCAATATTGGCGGCGCTCCCTCCGACCAGGAGAAGCTCTCAAATCCAAGCAATTACTTTGCCCATGACATTATTATGACGTCGGCGGGCGTAACCAATGATCGGGAATTTATGCTAGCCAACATGCAACAGTTCGGCATGATGGTGCCAAATAGTAGTGAGCATGAGAACGAGACCACGCCCACACCCATTGCCTATTCAGAGACTATCGATCTAAATCCAGATAACTGCTACACCCTCGACGGGCTAACGTATGGACAGAAAAAGCTATGCGCCCTGCACACAAGCGTTATGCCCGCCATAAGTCGTGGGGCGCGTGCCGCCATCCAAGTAAGTCAATCTAGACTCATCTATTGGTAGTATTAGTGGCTAATACAGATAAGTTATCCGAGCAGCACTCGGTTTCTATCAAAAGCTCGTTCCAATTTGTCATTACTTTCTTGAGAACAGTTTTATGTTGATCGTTTATCGCTTGTAAAAGGTGTTAGTCGCTTTCTTTCAGTTCAAGCATCCACAGTAATCAGTCAGTTTCTTCACTCTTCTCTCTTGTTTAAAATTGATATATCATTAAATTTCTTGTTGAGATATTTAAGTTATATTCTCAATTCTTGAATTCGTTTTATAATCTTGATAAACTTGATTGCAGTAGTAAGAATAATAATATTGTATTTTATATTTGTAGGAATGCCAATTTCAATTTAAAAATCGTCGCTGGAATTGCAGCACACCAGATGATGTAACCGTTTTTGGTCCCATGACTGGCTTGGGTAAGTTGTTAATATTAGCTAGAGTTAAGATAGACTTAAGATTTACTAGCAACAAGCCATTTGTAAATATTATTCACATAGTTTTTTATATTTTATATAATGGAATGCTATTAATGCCCATTATCGATTCTGATGCTATTCCATTTTGTTCGTTTTAATATTGATATTAATAGTTAATTAATAATCGGTTTGTTAAGGTTTAAATATTACTTAAATAATTATCATCAATAATTAATTAATAAACGATTCGAATGCTACTCCATTTTGTGTGCTACATTTATAAATATTATATTTATAGTTTACTAAGAAGTAATTCAATGTAATCCCCATAATCGATTCTAAAACTTTTCCATTTTGGCTGTATTTTAGGGTCACCAGAAATGGCTTTTATACATGCGCTGGCGGCCGCAACTGTTACCAGTTTTATCGCCCGCGCGTGTCGAGACGGCCAGCTCACGTCATGCGGCTGCTCGCGGGGCTCTCGACCCAAGCAGTTACACGACGACTGGACCTGGGGAGGCTGCGGTGACAATCTCGAGTATGCATACAAGTAAGTGCAATAGTGCAAAAGCTCCTTAAGCTAGTCTAACCGTTTTGACCTGTTTTATGTTGTTTTGTTGTAGATTTGCAACAGATTTTATTGATGTGCGCGAAAAGGAGACGCGTCGCGGAACTCGAGGTGCCGGCCATCCCGAGCGTCGTCAAGCACAACAGCAACAGAGTCAGCAACAAAAACGTAAGCAGGTGGAAGCTATTGATAGTATGAAGGAGGCTAGGGAGTCGGATATGGCGACTCCTGGAAGTAATAAACAGTCTAAATTTGATCATGAGGCAGATAATAAATCAACGGTATCCGTTTTGTATGAACTCCCTCCCAAAGCCAACAACAATAAAAACAAAGAACAACTGCATCCTGATAAAACATCAACAACAATACGTCCATCGGCGACGTTAGTCTCATCTTTGGCACCGCCCAGGCAAGAGGACTCCAGCGGGGGTGCCGATGGAACCGAGCCACGCATTAATCCAGACGATTTATTGGAGCTGCAGGAGCGTATTACAAAGGAGATTCTCAATTCAAAATTGAAAGAAGCTGAAATGCTTGAATTACAGGTGAGAGTGATGCTAACAATATTTATGAATTACGCGAACAAAACGCACATATGCTTTCCATGACAGGAGAAAATCAATCGTGAAATTTTAAACTCCAAGCTTTTCAATGGAGAGAATAGCGGAAAGCGTCGTAAACGCAAGCGCAAGAATCAACGAGCCGTCAGCGGAGAGGCACCTGTACTAACGAATACTAATTTAAAGGCTCGCAGTCTTATGAATTTGCACAACAATGAAGCAGGCCGAAGGGTAAGAAAATAAACAAATTCTAATTAGAAATTCTATTTGTAAATTAAATTAAATTATAAAAATATTTAAAAAATTGGAGAAGACAATTGGGGAAAAAAGGCATCCTTGCGATCCTTAAATATCTGCATACTCAATACCATGATAAATCCATTTCACAAATTCGTTATTAATCAAAACTTTGTTTCTCCTTTTTTTTTGTAAAATAGGCCGTCATTAAAAAAACACGCATTACTTGCAAGTGCCATGGAGTCTCGGGTTCTTGCAGTTTGATCACGTGTTGGCAGCAATTATCCTCAATCAGAGAGATTGGTAAGTGCATAATAATAAAATATGATGGCTCTATAAGAAATTATAATTAAAACGGTTTTCATTTTCATAGGTGACTATTTGCGCGAAAAGTATGAAGAGGCTACTGAAGTTAAACTTAATAAACGCGGTCGTCTACAGGTGAAAAACAGCCAGTTTAAAGTTCCCACGGCGCACGATTTAATTTATTTGGATGAGAGCCCCGACTGGTGCCGCACCAATCGTCTCTTGCAGTGGTCAGGTAGATTTCATTTCATTAGATTCGTTTTGTGATCGTTTTCCATTGCTAATTGCTTTTGGGTATTTCTGTTTTATTTTTAAGGTACGCACGGACGGGTCTGTAACAAATCGTCGTCGGGGCTCGATGGCTGCGGTATCCTTTGCTGTGGCCGGGGCTACAACACCAAAAATATAATCGTTCGTGAGCGCTGCAGTTGCAAATTCCACTGGTGCTGCCAGGTTAAATGCGATGTATGTACAAAAGTACTCGAGGAGCACACTTGTAAATAGGTTATATACTATAGGCAGCACACAGAACAAAATGTCCATTTGATCACGATTCACATAACACATAAATTAAAAGCATATTTATATATATATCGATTTAGAATATTATTTATTAAATTTAATTAAGTTACGTATGGCTGTTGCCAAATGGATTTATTCTGAACCACCCACTCATTTACAATCACGGCTATTCCATAAGGTTTAAACTTTAAAGTGTGTCTATATATGGATGGTACCCATATAGACCAAAATATAAGTATGTAGTATAAAATTAGTGCAGTAAACAATTTAAAAATTCTTATGACAAATTATAAAATTGGAGAATTCATAGCAGTGATTTTTATTTTGGAAAAAAGAAATGCTTTATTTTGAGTTTGAATTAAATTGTTGCTTTTTACTTTTATGTCGTATATGTATGTACATATGTATATTGATTAGCATTGGGAATTGTATCCATTTATCTTTATATGAAATTGTATATATACTACAAAACATATATTGAATTGTCCGAATTGTGAGCAGTGTTCACCAGTGTGATCGTTTTGGATATTTGAAAGCCATGCGTAAGTACAAATAACATAAACATATATATTTTTTTATTATATAGATACAATTTTGGGCTCATACGTGAATTGCACATTTGAGAAACAGAACAATGAAATGTGCTTTTCAAGTTTTACAGTTGCTCCAAACTGGCATCAAGAATCGGAAGGAATCGCTGGCAGCGGATCGCTGGAAACACGCTTTGTTCGCGGCTTAATTTGCGCATACCTCACACTCTCCCGCTCAGCGACAGTTCTACGAAACTCACAGCTCTCATATATGTCACATTCTGGCTGTTTGGGTGGATCCGTTTGCGGTATTTTATCGAAAGTCAAATAGGCCGGTATAACCTCATAGAAGTTTGGATTGATATAGCTGTCAGTGCTGTCAAAGCTCGTCGTTGAGTTGCTTCGCCGAATCACAGAGTTAAAGCTGTAATTACAACAATTTTGCAATAGTTGCTCGTCAGTCAGATGTAGATATCTATGTACATATCAACTTACCGTTGCTTTTTTTGTAAGATCAACTCTTCGTTTTGCCGTAAATACTTTGCGGTATTTGTGCGTGGTAAGACAATAACTTCACCGGAACTATATTTGGGTGTAACGATGCGCTTGCTGCCCTTCAACCAGATTGGTTTCCGCCTCAGAACCAAAAACATTAACAATATGCCCAAGATTAAAAAAGCAACGACGCCAAGAACCATCAGAGATATGCCCTATAATTAAATTCAAATTAATTATTATGTATATTTTAGGTGTGTGGGAAAAGGCAAGTATTATGTGGTCCAATCTCTATATAGCATCATACTTGAACTTGTAGCACATAATATGTACATAATTAAATTCATTTACTTTGGCATGCATGCTTTTCGAATAGGAGGAATCGTGGGATGTCTCCAGATTTCCTCCAATATGAATCGACTTGCAACTGAAAGGTGAAACAGTGCTCTGCTGATCATCGACCAAACAGAAAGTGTACGCCACATTTGGCATTAGATCCTTGACAATGGTCTTGTAGGGCATCGTAAAATAACAACCCAAGCCATATTCATCCGGTGACAAGTCCATCGTGTAATATTCCTTTGTAGAGCTCCGGAACCAAATGAGACCAAAAGTACTCGAACTATCACTCGGTTCAACAGTTACTTTTGCCATTAGTGGCCCATAATATTGGGGAATGAAATATAGTTGGGGCCATTGAATATTCTGTTTCTGGTCACTTAATATCTTTGATACACGCAGAGAGCACTCCAGTGACACTATTTCCATATCCTGAATTGTGGTAAGTGTGTGCGTTGTAGCTGTTGTTGTTATTGTTGATGTTGGAGACGGTGCTGTGTATATCCTTGTTGTTGAGGTAAATTCACTCCCTGTGGACTTCCCCGTTGTTGTTGTGGTTATAATCTTTGTTGATTCCGATGTGGGTAAAAATATTGGAGGTATTTTTGATTGCGTGCTTTCGGCATCACAGAGCCGCTCGTCAAATACCATCCAAGTGCAGTACTCGTCTGGCGATACACAGAATATGTCCAGTTGTGTTTTCTGATGTTTGAATATCTCGCTCATTTCCGTTTGCAGGTCACAGTCGCAGTGCCAGTCATTGTCGCTGGCAACGATTGTTAAATAGCTCGAAATATCCGAAAATCCAGTGCCAAATATCATCGTTGATATCGTTTTCAGCTTATTATCTGATATGTCCAAATGAGTCAAATATTTCATACCTACATAAAGCAGAACTTTAATAAGTATATATTTTATTTATTTAATGGCAGTCGACACAAAAAATACAAAGCGTAAAAAATGAATTGAATTCAATTAGAAATCAAATTTAATATTTAGAAGCACAGAAAAAAAATGAATCAGACAACAAAAATTGTTAGCATGAATTAGTTAAGATGCCTGGCCACAAATGCTTGCTAAAATGTTATTCACGAGAATTGAGTTCTTAATTAATTGAAATAGAGGACTCTGAATTGATTGCACAATAATATTAATTGTAATCATTGCAGAGTACTCAAAGGCGCTAAGACAAGCAATATTTAGTATTTCAGCGATTATTCTCAATAAGAAACTGCACACAAACATTAAGTGTTGTGATAATAATTTAAAAAAAAAAACATTTTTATATTACCTTGAAAAATATAGTTGGGTAAGAAGTAGATATTTGAATGGGCCAACCGCAGTGTTTCAACCATGCTCAATTTACTGAATGTTGACCAAGTCAAGTGGTCCCGAAAGTCGTTGTAACTGAAATCGACGTTAACAACTGCGCCCAGAATCGGACCCATTTCAGTCACATTGCGGACGCAATCGATACTCATTTTCATAGTCAGGGATTTAAGTTGGAATTTCACATAGTAGAGAAACTCCGGGTACACACTCATCTGGGGCACACTATGCTGTTTTATATAGATATTTTCCAATTCTTTGGAGACATTTTCAAAAATTTTTTTGCCGAAATTCTCAATTTTCAAATCGTACAGATGTATAGTTTTGAATTTTCCGCCACCAAATGCACCGTTTTCAATTTCGACAACATTTGAGAGGCCCAAATAAATGCACTCGATTTTATCTATATATGTGGATAAGAATCCAACTGGTATAATGCCATTGGGGAACTCATAGTTGATTAGTCGTAGATCTTTAATGATGACACACGGATAGCTCTAGTTCAATAAGGAAATTATTTGAAAATTGCATTTTATTAAGTTTCACTACTAATATTATTACATTATATTGTACTTACAGGCGATGCTTCGGCCAAGGCAATATCATTTGCGATTTCGTCCTGTTTTCCATTGAGACAGGTAAAAGAACACATGAACTTAATGCATTTTGGCTCAGTTGCTTCGGCATCTTTATGTCCAATATCCAAACTTAACTCAAATAAATACAAATTCCATAAGTAATACTATCTGATAACAAGTACCAAAAGAACAGGGTGGGTGTATCCAAGAAATATCGATCTTTGAAGGAGATTTTTACTTATCTTTAAAGTTGCGGATTATCTGGGATTCTGTGCATTTTTTGGGAGTGGTGGGAAGAGTTTCCTAGTAACCTTTATTCCATGTTTGGTAACTGTAGCTCTTAAATTGGAATATTTAGGAATATTTGGGGGTGGGAGTGGGATTTTCTCTGGATTTTTGAGTGCTGTTACTTGTAACATAACTTTGGAATTTGATGACTAGCTTTCAAATTGTGTAATTGTTTTGTCGATTTACATCAAAAGATGGCGATTATGGGCGTATGTGCATCCAAACAAAATTGGTGCCTGTAGCCTTAAAATTTTGTGGGAGATATGTGGCTTTATCGATTCCCTAGTCTCCTAGTGGACGTAGCGTTCCAATTTTGACACTTTGACACGGGCACAGCCTAATGTATGTTCCAAGTTTCCAGTCTCTATAGCTAAGGGTGTCCAAGCAAGTTGCGTTCATACGGACGAATAGACGGCAGACAGCATGACGGACATTGCACAAAATCAATATACTATGATACCTTCGGCATCGAAGTATAAAAATATCGCTACATTAAGCATCCATTAGGAAAAGCACAATGACAGACTGTTATTGTCACGATAAGGGAAACATTTTTTTAGATTTCCGCACAACAACTTTTCACATATTTTTAAAAACATTCGAAGGAATCAATCCAGTACGCAGACACAAACATATTTATTTTGCTTATTTGTGTGCCATTACTTTATATTTGTAAATATTATATTGTTATTATAGTAATGTTGTATTTACACTTTATGGCTGTGCTGTAAATCGTACCCTTTACTTTTGATTGCGTTCAACAAACTTGCACTGCTGTAGTTCTCCATATCAAAGGCCACAACCCAGACATGAAACGAGTAGAAGACTATCAAATATAGTGTGGGATGTGTTGACAAAGGATTCGGCATAATTGATTTGCTTTTCCATAGATTAACACAAGGAAACATTAGTTTTGGCAAAGTTCACTTCGCGAGCTCCTAAAGTTGACTGCTGTTAACTGTGCGTTTATCGTCTGGCGTTAATGATTTATCCTTATCAAAACCAATTTGAATTTGCAGTGGATTGTTAACGACTGGGCGATACTCTGATCAAAGCTGAAATTCGACGGAAAGCCGAATTTATTCATAATAAGGTAAGTTTTTCGATTTCCTTTTAAAGGGAGTTATCAAAAATGTACCCTTAAATTTCGAATACTTTCTGATTTTTATTAACATATATTCTATTGTAGAATATTATTATTCCTAAGAATTCACAACTCTTTTTTTTCTGGTAAATACGATTATGCATTCGATACGCTCTAAATCAAATCGGAGTAGTCAGATTTTTGCGAGCATGAGATAAGCAATACTTGTTTATTGATTTTCATGTCCATTAATAAAACAGTGTTCGAAGCTGATAGCAGATTCGGCTGTATATCTGTTTTTGGACAACAACAAATATATTTAGCAACACTAAAATGTACTCTACTAAACATCCCGGCTAAGAGTAATACATGTTTAATGAACTTTTCAGAGCAGATTACAAACAATTCGTAGAAATAGTGGAACGCCCAATAAATTATTTATTTTCCTGTTAATAAACTGTAATACTCAACATTTATATATACGAAAATAAATAGTAAGTAAATAATGTAAAGTTCTTCTACATTTGTGGGTATTTGTATTCCGTAAGTGTTGTCCATTTTAAATAGCTTTGTGCGATTTCATGGATTTTCGCATGCCTCCACTGGCTGATCCTTGTGCAATGATAGAGTCGAATTACGTTTGGGCAACGGAGGCGGAGAGTTGGGTCTTTCTAGACATTCACTGAGCTTCGATCTTTCAGCTGTGAACTGCATGGGCATCTCATAGTCGATGGTACGCAGATCAAAGTTTGAGAAAGATTCCTCAAAATAGGTCGATGAGGAGCCAACACTAATCGGGCTGGATAACTGCTGGTCACCTAGTCCTGTGGATACCTCGGAGAGCCTGCATTGAGAAAGCGAACTTTTAGATAAGGAATCTGTGTGGTGTAATAGGTTTAAGAGACGCTTACTTGTGGTTCCTTATGTGAAATGAATTATCTTGAATATAACCGTTCTTAAACGATGATTCCATGCACTTTGAATCAGCTATAGTTGACACGCGACATGTTTTTTCCGATTCCTTGACGACCAGCACATTCTTCGAACCCTCCAGCAGATGTGGGAAGGACTTGATGCCCAGATACGCACAGATTGCACCAAATGCGGCGGATATGAAAAAGATCAGGCAAAGCATGCCGATTGTAAATTGTTTCTCAGCCTTATCGATCCAAAGTTCATCTGACTCATTACTCGCATGACTAATAGGCACATGAAGCGGCTGACAAAACAATGGCGATATAGCCACATCATCCTTAAACATCATGCAAAATGTATATGTGTAGCCGGTTCTCAGTGGATCAGTTATTAAATTTGGATTTTCATATTGCATACAATTGTAATCAATTTTAGAGGAATCAGATGAATAGCTATCCTCTTCTTCCGTAAACCAAATAATGTTTAGTTCATCCAATGCCTGATATCCATCAATCGAGGCCAGAACGCTATTATTTTGACATAATTCTAATTTCAGATCATAAGGGGGTGGTTCAAATACAAATGTATTCTGAGTTGTCATCTGATTATTCGCATCTCGTTTTTCTATATTCTCCGAAGACCTCTCCAGATATATAGCTGGTGAACAGTTCAATTTTAGTTCTGGTCCATCAGCATTTTTTGTTGGTTCTACTTCTATTGGTTTACTTTCTTCGGAAGTGGTTTCGCTTGGAGTTGGTTCGATGTGAGAATCAGAATCAGCATCAAGCTGTGAGTCGCAGCTTATCTCCAGATCTTGCAATTCATCAAACATTTTGCCATATAGATTCAATGGTGTTCGGCAATATGGTATACTTATAAATAGATTCTTATTGGCACCATAAAACTTGATTAGGGGTCGCAGTTGACAATTACATTTCCACTGATTGGGCTCAACATCGAATAGTCGAAGGCTACCTCCTAAGTTGAGTAAATCGGCATTGATTTGTGTTAGCAAATTATGCTTCAGATCAACTAAAATCAGATTTTTACTTATATCTTCAAATGCATCATCGTCAAATGCCGTTATCCGGCAGTATTTCAAGTAAAGATAGGCGATGTTTGGAGTTCCGCAAAAAATGCGCTTACCAAGCGGGCCAACAAATGTATTGTGGCTTAGGTCTAGATGTTTCAAGTTTTTAAGTTTGATGTTATCGAATATGTCCGACTTGCTGTTGAATGAAATGCCGCAATTTATTCTCAAGTGTGTTAGAGTTACCTGAACGGGTTGCAAGAAAGTTATTTCTAAGTTGGGTGCCTTGAAGTCGAGTTCCAATTTCCTCAGCGAGTAGAGTCCGAGCAGGGCTCCAGTGCTAATCTGATTTACTTCTAAATCGAGCCAATTCATGTGCACAACCTTTGCAAATATTGGCGAATTAAATGCTCCACTTTTGATCTTCCTCAATTGATTTTTATAGAGCACAATTTTAACCACAGTAGAATTCACATCAATCCACCTATCTTCAATGCAATCTGATATTAAATTTGAAGCCACTAAGGAGCTAAACGCTTCACAGTCCCTGCCATTCATTAAAGCAGCTGTCTCCTCGTAAATATTATTGCTGTAATGACATTGAATAAGGCAGGATATTGCAAAACATCCTGGTTTAGGGGGTTCCAGCAATGCATCCAATGTGTCTACACTTTTTGTATAAAAAGTTAATGAAATTATTTAGATTGGTATTACTTTATCATATAATTTACCCAAGTGTTTCAGTAAACCCCTGGGAGAAACCGCCAATGTCGTCGAATTTGTCATCTATTTCGCTAGCGTTGTTAGTGTCCTGGTCGAAATCACCATTATTTTCTTTACCGCTTAGCCAAACTATTATACATATAGCTGGGGCCATAATACACGCGATGCCAATAATTAACAAAATCCAGGCTAGGATTTTCGTGCAGAATTCCTTTTTGGCATTATTTCTTTCCGAACTGCAAGTAAATGTTAAATAATTAATGATTTTGAAACTTATCTTTCTTATTGTATTGTTCCAGAAATGTCTTATGTACTTTGCAAATCGTATTGTTTCAGATAACTACCTTGTCAAAGTGGACTCCTTCTTGTTCCGTCTATTTTCCTCATAATCCTTCGTCGGCTGCATTTCAATTGAAGCTCTTTCAAACGACTGTCAAGCGATTGGCAGTCCGATAAATGATTCACGGACAAAATATCATTTAGTGTTGGCTTATCTGACTGATAGATAATTCATAGCCATTTCACCAATCAATATTAATGTCGTTCTGATAACCAAATATTTATAGGATCTACACATATATATGGATATAGATTAAGTCCTCATATTAACAATTATGTATATAGTTGAATATATTATGGCCCAACAGTGTTGATGTGGGATGCTTGTGTTTCTTTGTTCCTTTCATCATTGTGCTGCAGATTTCCTCAATTAAATACTGGCTTCAGGTTGAATGTGTTATTTTTTTTTTTATATCCTCCGATATACTCCGATATAACCCCATCGGTATTCGTCGATGCTGTGAATCCCGAATTGAAATTTGTTTGAGAATAAAATGCATATTGAATTATTAAAAAGAAGCCAATAAACGATTTGTATTTTTATAGTTTTTTAAATCTAGCTTTAAAAAACTCGTAATTTATTAAAGAAATATTTTTGTATTGAAGCTCCTCACAATATATTTAATAAATATTAATTTATTTATATTTACATTTAATTGAAATATTATTTTAATTACATTGTTTACTTAAGCTCCTCGTATAAATTAAATGATTCATATAAATTAAGATTTATAGCTTTAATAGAACTTTTTCCTTCTGAAGGAGGCGCAGATGGAGCACATTCTTTTGGAGGTAAACTGTACTTATTTGAACCTCCCTGGTACAGTTGGAATTTACCCAACTGGGTATAGAATTCCGCATATTCGGCAACTGTATTTACGTGTTCAGGATTTCTGCTGAAAAGAAAGATTCTTTGTTAGTTTCCCACATTTAAAACTTAAAATTTAAATTTGTTTAAATTTATTGTTTTCAGATGGTATTTCAGTTTGTTTGCTCTGACCCCTAAAAGTAAATATAAATATTCTTGTACAGCATCACTACACCAGTCGATATAGCCATGTTTGCGCAGCAAATTGATGAATCTTTGATATTTCTGGGCTACGAAAGTATTGTAATTTTTTTATTGAAATTTGAATATCATTTGTTTTCAATTATTTTAATATCATATATTTTTGAACTTACGCCTCAGCACCATAATGATCCTTTTCGCAACTTCTGCGCAACAGGAGCATTCTATGCGATTCTCTTTCCGAACGCAGCAATCTTTTGCTTCCGCAGAGCCAATGTGGACGCAGCCAGAGAATGCCGTATATTGCGAGCAATCCAATAAGCACACTTAGCAAAATGCCGACTATTGATAGACCTATAATCAGCGAACTATTTGCCGCAAACCAACTCAGTCTCAGGATGGCACAGGGTAATGTTTGATGGGATCGACAGTTGAAAGGCGATGTCCTTTCCTCCTCAGCCATCAGGCAAAATACGTAGGAGGTAGCGCAGCTTAGGTCCTCAACAAAAACTGTTGTCTGACCTGAGTTGTCCACCGCATCATACTTGGCCACTTGTCTGGTTATTGCAGTGTTCTCGAAATACATTAAGGTCCAAGACTCTACGAACAACTGTGTTATTGTAATGGTTAAAGCACTCTCGGTATCATCAGAAAATGCAATCTCTGTATTATAAAATATCGTTACTGTACTAACAGTTTCTTTTAAAGCGTTAACACATTCGACCTGTCCGTATATATTCTCAGGAGTGGTTTTTGGAGGCGCTGTGAAGGTTGATGAGTCAGAAGTCGTACTTATCGCCGGAGTCGTTGATGGCGATATAGTAGTTGTTTCCGACGGAATCGTAGTTTCCGACGGAGTCGTTGATGGCGATATAGTAGTAGTTTCCGAGGGAGTCGTTGAGGGCAATAACGTCGTAGTTTCGGGGGGCAATACAGTAGTAGCTTTTTTTGTTGTTCTAGGTCGAGCATCTCTGCCCTGCTTAGCTAAAGTAGTTACAGCAAGTGTAGTCAGAGTTATAAAATTGAAGTCCGTTCTATTTGTCGCATCTGAACTATCCATAACATTAGCGTTCAGTAAACTTCGTGTATTTCCCACCGATTCAATGCAGGGGCTTATTTCCAATGATTTGAACAGCTCACAATTTGAATAAATACAATTCCAATTATTATTTAAAAGATTTAAGCTAATGCTCTGCTCCATTGCTGCATGTATGAAGGGAGCACCAAGTTCTTTGAGTAAATTTCCACTCAAGTCCAGGTATCGAAGAGCGTTGAAAACACCGTTACTTATTTCAATATCGATACTATTTAGCCGACAATTGGCTAAATTCAAGATTTCCAAGGCAGGCATGTTTTCAAAATTCTTTGTTTCCAATGCGCCACCAAAATTATTTCCCATAAGATCCAAAAACTGAAGTTTTTCGTAAATGGCAAAGCCAAAAAATTCTTCTGGTTTATAAATTGAATCCTTTGCATACTTTTGATTAATTTTTACCGAATTTATGGTGCGCGAAAGTGGCGTTAAAAATGCATTACATTTCAATGATTTTTGTTTATTGATAAGTGTAAAGTTGAGAAGTTTCTTTAGTCCTTGAAATGTCTGTTTGCTTATTTGTTTAAGGTTGCTATTAATAACCTCCAGATTAAGTAGGTTTCCCAAGTTCTTTTGATCGAAGGCGCCATCATTAATGTGTTTCAGAGGACAATTGTATAAAACTAAACTCTTCAAACTGTATTCTCCAGTAGCAAAAGCATCTTTTGTTAGAATTCCGTCTGAAAAATTGTACATGTCTATTCGAAGTAAGAGATAATCACTCCAGTCCATATTGCTATTGATTTCTTCAATTCCGATGACTGAATTTGATAAACTCGAATTGCAGTGAAGGACTTTATGCGTGGTGCAATTAATCTGACACCATTGAGCGTATTTTGAAAATGTGAATCTTCGACTCAAGTTTGGCAAATCAATTTCTGACGGTTCACTTGAAAAGTCCACATTGGCTAATATTAATATAAGCACAAAGCCAACTGCAGCCGGTTGTATTATATATTTCAGCCATCGGGCTCGACTTGGTTGATTAAAGTTTTCGGGTTGCTTTGAAATTTCGTCATTATTTAGATCGAAGGATTTTGAATTGAACATACTGCGAAACCACAAATATTTAGTATTTTTGGTAGTGCGACAACCGTCAACTTTTCCAGCCTGTTCTCAACGCACTAATCAGATTTGTCATTTGTGTGTGGGTAATTTATCAAATTAGTTAGGCTCATTATCAGTAATGTGGTGAACCGTATTATGCATTAAAATTATAATAATTATTATTAAAATAATGCTGATTAGATAAGGCACCCACAGGAATCGCTTGAAACACATGGGGTTATTTGTATATGGGGCACATATCAGAAGCAATTCATTTCCATGAAACCTCAATTTTTTTTAGTGTGCAGGACACAGATTGACATTAAGCATCAATAATAAATTTTAATGATGCTTCAAAAGGTTTTGCCGCACCCAAAATCATTTTGTTGTACTCAAATAACGCCAGTATTTTTCATTCGAAAATTTAAATCCACCACTAGAAATATTTGACATTCACTGCAAAAATAAAACCAAAGAACGAAAAATTCAATTTAAAAATGGCTGAAATTCTGCACGTCTGTTTGACTCTCGCATTCTATTTTCATGTACAAAGTGACAATCCGATCTTTAAAACCATTTTAAAACATCAAAAACAGCAACAACAAAATTAAATTCCTCCCAAAAATCCGTTTTAATTTATTTTTGTGGGCAATACTTTTGTTATTAACTAACAGCTGTGACTATGCAGTTGCCGTGTCAAATTGTTCCACTCGATTAATACATAATAATCAATGGAATATTTTTAAGTAATTTAATATTTAGCGACTTAAACTAAATATTGTCGACAGGGTGTTTAAGTTTCACGTATTCAGTAAATTCCACTAGTTTCGATGAGGACAAAAATATTATTAGGAATATCATTAACATTTTGCGGTGGTGGCTATCACAATCGATAACAATATAAAGTCTATCGATTTCGGCATTTATTGCTGTCATCTCTAAATTGTTGTCGCTGCAGTTAACAAAATAACACATTTGAAAGGCGAAATTAGGTAAATATTTATGTATTTTCTCAATGACAAATGTGTCTAAAATGTTGCAAAAAGGGTAACGAGTTGGCAATATGTGTAAACACGCAAGCAGATGGTTCTATAAAGGGCGTGAAAAAAGAAACATTGGATTTGAGCGCAATGTTGCGAAATGTTGCACTTTTACATAGATACATTTTTGTGGATGTATGTGTTTACATACATGCATGCATATGTACAATATATGTTTGTGTGTGTCTTGTCAACAATCAATAAAGCACCATTGGGTTTAATTAATTGTGTTGCTAAATGTAGCCGCCCCAAAACTCAACTCTAAAAATAGATATGAGCGATGAGTGCATTTTATTCGTGCTGAAATATTAATAACATCAGAAGTGCCAACAAAAATAGTGCAACTAAAATATAAATATTTTTCTATTTATTTTTCTTGCAGAATTGAAATGCCAAAAAATCAATGGTTAAATGGATATTTTGCCAAGCTGAATCCAGTGGCCGAAAAGATAGCGTTCGATATGAGTGAAGTGATATCGGCCTACGATCATGTGTGGCTAACACTGACAACAGCCCAGCAGGATAATATTTTGAACGACACGATAATCAAGCCGGAAATAACAATTCGATATTATGGCAATTCACACGCTGGCAAAGAAATGGCGCCCAATTCGAGTGTGGAGAGCATTCGGAAAAAGGGAACCAAATGCCAGGATCATGAAATTATATATGCCTTCGATCGGTTAAATCTGCGCACGTTTATTCATCAGAGCATCGGGCTGAAGATTGTGCACGATGACAACATTGGGGATTACCGGGATGAGCATTCTTTTCCCTTTAGCTATAAGACCAAATCTCAAATCAATCTAGCTGCACTTGAGAGTGATAGTGATAGTAATAATGACATAAATGCCATTCAATTGAGCACCAAAATCTTGCCACCAATTCCACGAAAAGATACCAACGAATCGGATCATCAAAAACAAATAATCCCATTCAAAAATGTTGAACCCAAGAGAATTCACATTGTAAAATGCACCGAATCATCTATTAATTCGGTAGCTGCAGATGAGAAACTCAATTTGCTATCCAATTTTGGATCAAAGAACACACTACTAAGCATATCAACAGATTCCAACGATTTTGATAACGATACCAAAGAGCAACATTCCGAGAAATGTAAACTGTTGCCAGACAGTTTGGAAATGCCCAAAGGATTTGATTTCCTGAGTAATTGGTAAACTCAATTGAGTTCCGATGTATTATATAATGAAACTCTACTCACTTATATATACATATATATATATTGCACCAAAAACAATTCAGTCTGAATTTATTGCTTATAAGAATGCCTGGTCAAGAAAATACAATTTTATACTTACGCCTTTACAGAACAACAGTGCTTAATAAATATAAAACAGAAATCAAACTCAGATGTCTATCATTTTATTTGAGATATAAGATACGTAAGCAGGGTATCTGCAAGTCGGGCACACTCAACTAGATCCACTTCTGCTTGTTTATTGAATGAATGTGCATTGATTGTCTCTTTGTTTTTTTTGTTATATTTATTTAATTGTAGAGAACCAAATCGACTCAAGCATTCATTGCTAATTTAATTAGCTAGATGAACGTGTTTAATTATAGAACTTGGCAACTGTTTCATTTTATTGCCCACGTTGCCACGAAATCTGCTAGATTATTGCCCCACAAGCACGTGAGCTGAAACGTGTGTGTCCCAAACTGAATCGGAATTATTGCAATTGCAATTGCAATTGCAGCTGCAATTGGATTTATTTTTGAATAGTTTCTAAAAATATCGCACAAGTAAAATCATATTTCAACCCCCCTCAAATATATAATAGTTTCATGAGTTTGTTTCTAAAAGCAAATGTGTAGCAGATAATTTCGTTAAAAATTTTTCAATTACTTTGCATCGCAGATCAGATTGTTCTTGCCAAATTGCAAATATTATAATATGCTTATAAGCCGCAGCAAATACGCACATTTATAGTACAATGGGCGATAGCCTTACCCAAGATATTAAGAGTCTAATATAGTCGCTTGTGGGGTTGATCCAATCGCTTAACATATTCATAAAGCGGGCATGGCACCGTCACATTTGTCAGAAAATTACATTTTAAATAGAATTTGCTGCAGTGGCTTGCTTGATCACAAAAGCGATCTCTTTTCATACATATGCATTTGCCTCTCTCACATTGGGCATTACAGTTGATTTACCCTGATCTATATATATATATATATATATATAAAGAAAACAGCATGAACTGATTGACTGACTGATGCATGGTTTGACTGACTGACTGATTGACTCACTGATTGGTGATACTCTCAAGGCTAATTTCCCTTTTTGACCCAAGAGTGAGTTTTAATTAAGGACGAGTAGTTTGTTTCCAACACATTTAATTTCTTTTAAGGCCACTGAAATTGAGTTTCAGTTTTGGTAGCACAAACTTCGAAAGTATTTTAGTGTTTAGATATTGTGACCTTGGCATCAGGGTATTGAGCAGTCGGGTAGGCCCAACAACCAGGTGCCAACAAATTAAAAATTGTTTTTATAAATTTGCATATTTTTGACATTTTATATAAGTGCACATGCCTGATCCCATTTAGAATATTTTAGTTATCTCGATCGGCATCAAAAGATGATATGAAATGGGGCATATCGAATTTTTGTAAGGGTATTTTGACCAACAATTTCGATTTGATTTAGTTTTGACTAAGTTATCCCAAAAAAGGGTGATCAGGACGACAAGGTCCATCGATTCCTTGTTTGAACAGGGTATCTAGGAGTCGAGTATTTTTGAGAAGGTAAATTTGTATACATTTTGGTTGCACTTGACTTACGTCCATGTTTTCCGTGACGATTTATAGTGGATTTTCAACGTCGACGTCACAAACAGTTTCCACGCCATTTTTCTGCGCCACAAAATCAATTCGTTTCTACTTACTTGTGCTGCATCTATAAAGAGTATATGTACGTATTTATGTATATCCATAAGTACATACATACATATGCACGTACACACACTCACATACTCACATACATGAGTGATGTGCATGTGTCGCCTTGTGTGAGGCCGATTTATGAATGTTTCCGTTCGTGTGCCTCCATCATCTTTTTGACTTGGTCCAGTTAGTGCAGTTCTGTCATTTAGATCAAACACATAAACTTCCACGTTCGGATTTATTTCCTAAGGACTCTAAAATAGGACAACTCCTTTCGTGATTTATCGACGCTCCTCACAATTATCAAATAAATAATTCAACATGGGCCTAACTATGGTTAGTACAATTGCTAAGGATATACGAGCCGAAAAACAAAAGTGAAAGGATTTCATATATTATATCCGATTAAAGTGAAGTGTGAAGGCGTCTTTGCATAACTACAATCTGGAAAAAGAATTTAGAAAGAAAAGTTGATATAATTTGACGGCGATTCGAATTCGAAATCCTTCGTTCGTGAGTGAGTAAAGTGACTTCTCACCAAGCTACGCGGTCTTAGGGACAAACAAGAGAGAACTTTGCAGTAGGGCGTAAACGACTACGAAATACCTGGTCACAGAACACAGTGGGGTGGGCCAAGAAATATAGATCTTTCAAGATTTTTATTTATCTATTTGTGAATTTTTTATTTTTTTTTATTTGTGGGCGTGGCTGAAATAAAATGATGGAAGAGTTTCCTGGTAACCTTCCTCCCCAGTTTGGTAACTGTAGCTGTAACTCTAGGCTACAAATTGTTGAAGATACTGGACATCTTTGAAGGAGGTTGCCAGCAAGTTATTTTCTATCTGATTCTATCTTTAAAATTGTCGGAGATATGCGGAACGGCTTTAAAGATAATGGGAGCAGTTGTGGGCGTGGCCATACAATTTTTAATCGATCCTTAAAAGCAGTTCTACTAGTAATATACCTACAAAATTTTAAGGTTCTTAGGAGGTTTTAGGCACTTAGGAGCTCCCACAAAACCAACATACTTTTTTTATAGCTGATATTGCTGTCAAGAGAGCAAATTATGTTACTAAACATCAGGATTTGCTCTTCTTCATTTCAGAAATACATTAATTGATAATGGAAAATATTTATAAGAAATATAATACTCCACACATTTAGGAATGTACATTTTAGGGCTAGCCTTTCTAATTTATAGAGTTTTTTACACAAAATCAGAAAAACTGACTAGTTTTCAGATTGACTTTCATTTCATTATGCCGTCGTTTAGAACAAGTACCTTAATACCCTTAAAGCTATCTTGAAACTTATAAAATATCTGATTTTATTATATAAAAGACATAGAAACTATCGGCTGAAGGATATTTTTTTTTATGAGATTATGGGAAATTACTTTCATCTGCCATAACTTTGTAATATTTTATCTGATTTTAAAAGTGTTGATCTGTAGATGAAAAATGCACTTAAATTTGGGAGTAGGAAATTTCCTTTTATTTGCAGCTGTCCTTAAGAACCAGAAGGCGATGAGAACTCACATAAATTGCATATTACTACGTCCATAGTATAATGATAAATAATATTAAATTATTCTAATAGTCTTTAGTCTGCCTGTTGCTTCGGTGAACACGTGAAATGTGCTGGTTCGCAACTGACAATAATATGATTGTTGAGGATGTATTCTTAGAGACTGGTGTACAAACAAGACTAGTGTGCAAAATTTCACCCATAAGCATTGCCCACATCTGAATATTAAGCATTTATTTATTTACGTACAATCTACGAGTATGCTTGTGTTTGTGTTTTACGATATAAATAAATATTGGGAGGATGCAGAGAATGAATATCGTCTTTGTGATGAAGAGGGATTTAAGAATGAAAGACGAAAATTTAATGTGACAAAAAAAAAAAAAAGAAACAAAAAAGCGCCCGAAAAAGAAAATATGAAAACTTGCTAACGTAATTTATAGTACGTTGTTCTTCTCGCTATCCCATTCAGGTAATCGACAATAGCCGAATGCTGCATTGTGTCACCTGCACTGCACTTTGTCGCGGTGGCCGTGACGGGGGCAGGCGCGGTCGCGCGATGAGAGGGTTTTTGTCACCTCTCTACAAAAAAATGTAGCGATTTTGAAAATGCAGAAGGAATTTTTGTTGTCAGCGACAGTTTGACTGCAGCCTGGGCAGAGGTGCGACTTCTTTTGGACACATGGCAAGCGATACTATAAAAGCAACCAAATCATTTTCAAAGTTTTACTCGTCTTCGTTAACTGATCCCCTAAGCATCCTTAGTTAGTTTGCCGTGTAAAATTTACATACCGTTCGTCGTGCAGCGATCCCAAATTCATCAATCAATCAATCAATTACAAAATAATCTGTGATCATGGGTGTAAGATTTTCAATTCAATTACTATATTAGAATATTGTTCGTGTTTGGATACATACAAAGAATAAGGACCTACAAATGGAATGTGAGAGTGAGCGATTAAGAGATCCTCAGTGAAATAAAATGCCAGAAACCAAATAAAATATGATTATATAACACGGAATTTGAAGTATGACATGCAACGTTTGGAATACTACAATTGAATCGGAACTAAACGCCATGATTAATATAAAGCCCGATAAAAACAACTCAATAAAATAGAGTTTTCAGAAAGAATAAAAAACTTAGTTCCCGTATAACCTCCACTTTAAAGAATGGACTACTTAACAAAATTAAATTTTCAGAAATAATCACAACCTTAATTCCTGTATAATTTCCACTATGAATTTTGGAATTTAACAACTTAATCAATTAATCAATTCAACAACTTAATAAAACCTCTTATAAAAGCTAAAAATTATTTTAACAAGGAAAAATTAACAGAATATATTTATTATTATATTTAAATTGTGACTTTGTTCACTGATAATTTTTGATGTCGTCGCGATCCAAGCACATTGATTTGCATCAGCTTTCTTTTCTAAACTATAATCTGAAAAACAGGGGTATTTTTGGGGATATTTTTTGAGTGTAACGAAAGAAATTGCCTTTTGTCATCATTATATAATTCTCTTCTAGGGTGCATTTATTTTTTAGATTGCTAAATAAACGTATATTTTATCTTTTATTCTTTTCTTTCTTATATTCACAGGATGAACTGCCAAAGGAACAAATTGCACGTGAGTTGAAGTGCAGCTGCTTATGTCCAATCAATATTTCAATAATTCGGTTATTGTTTTTTTGTTCATTTTGCGATTCGCAGTGCTTCGCAATGCATTCAATGCATTCGATCCGGAGAAGAATGGGTATATCAACACCACCATGGTGGGCACCATACTGAGCATGTTGGGCCATCAGCTGGATGATGCGACGTTAGCTGAAATCATTGCCGAGGTCGATGAGGATGGCTCGGGTCAAATTGAATTTGAAGAGTTCACGACGCTGGCAGCGCGTTTCCTTGTTGAGGAGGATGCCGAGGCAATGATGGCCGAGTTGAAGGAGGCCTTCCGCCTGTACGACAAGGAGGGAAATGGTTATATCACAACTGGAGTTCTACGCGAAATTCTGCGTGAATTGGACGACAAGCTGACCAACGACGACTTGGACATGATGATTGAGGAAATTGATTCGGATGGATCCGGTACTGTTGATTTTGATGGTAAATGCGATAATTACTGTTTGAATAGTTTGAACAATTTGACTTAAATTATATTATTATATCTTTAACAGAATTCATGGAAGTTATGACTGGTGGTGATGATTAAAAGACCGAATATTATGAACCCAGTATTTATGATCCCATTAAGTCATCTTTAGAATCAGCTTTAGTGTGTCCAAGCTTCAATCTAACAGAATTTATTCCTAAATCTAAATTTAAATTCAGCAGACTATGCATGTAAATCAATTTAATAAATTTGGAGTTTGATGACAAACAATTATTAAATACGCCAACACCAATATGCAATATTTGATTCAAATTAAAAAATTAGACTGGAAAAGAGGGAATAATATCGGATATACAATTTGTAGTATGTTTGTACCATTAATAATATAATATAAATATGTTAATTTATAAAAATTACAACGCAAATGTCGGTTTCGAGTTTTGAAACTTTGGTTCACCCCTTAACTTAGAAATATCGTATACTTTTAGAAACTCATAGATCTCCATATTTTACAAATATAAATAAGAAACTTAATTCATTAATCGATCGATGACTTTTTGGGTTATTCAGTTTTCAGCTAAAAAAAAAAAATGGTCCAGATGCGCATAAAAAATATTACAATATTTTTTATTGTTTATAAGAATGAATATCTTTTTAAACGGTGAAAAGGTTATAATCAAGGTATGCAAATTTACGTAATCGGCAGAAGGATGCTCCTTTGAAAGATATTTTCACAATTTTCACTACATGTATATGTAAGTCTATATATTGGTCAATATATGGAATTTATGTGGTATCTGTGATTAATAATACACACACAAAAAAAAAACGAACTGTTTTATAAAAAAATTAGCATACTTTTGACGCCAAATGTAACTCGTTTATTAATTCTTCTTCTAAAACGTAGTGTTATAAAATCAAGTGATTTTCTTTTCTTAATTCCAGGTAAATTTTTCCAAAAAATAGAAAACATATTTCTTATTTCCAGTATATTTCTTATATGTTTATGTGTAACGTTAATATTACTTATTTTTTTACATTAAACTTTAAGATTTCAACTCTTCACATATACAAACATTTAAGATAGCTAAAAAGTTTAAGTAATTTCATTTGAAAATGGACCGTAACGCTAAACTAGAAAATATTTGATAAATTTCGAATATTTTTACTGAGAGCACAGTTTAATTTGGTGGAAGCAATAAGAACACAAGACGCATTTGTCATTTTTTGTTCGCTTATCTATCGAGAGTAAAATATATTTTGGTATTTTTAAAATCAAAGTGTGGTACTGAATATGCTCGATAGATGGCGCATTGTGAACCGTCATTTTGTAATGCCAAATCATAAACTCAAAATTCTGGTCGGTAAAATTTGAATTTTTATAATCAAAATGAATTAAAGCAAGCTAATTTGCTTAGGGTTGAACCTCGTCTCAGATTTGACAAATTTGTCACAGTTTAAACATTTTTCTTTGGTTTTTTACAGATGATCTGAAAAATGGAGATGCACCAATTTTCTATATCAAGATCTAGGGAGCAAACCAAGGCAAAAATAAAAATTAAAGTCGAATTGGAAGAGCCTCTTAGATATTTTGATTGATTGAAAAGTCGATTTGGATATCAAGAATTGGACAAAAATGAAGTACTAAAATTAAAGAACAATTGGAAAAGAATTTTTACATATTAACTATATGTAAAATAAATATATACAAATATTTTGAAGTCAAGAATTGGAGAATTGTATTAATTATTGTTGTCATTATTGATATTAATCTATATGAATTAAATTCCCAATGTACTTGAACCAATTATTTAGGGGGAAAGTCAAATTGGTTTAGAAATTTGCGTTTATTTTCTTTACTTTCCCTCTCACTTTTGGACTTTTCTTTCTTAATGTTTTACGTTTAGTCACAGGAAAGACTTTGTTTCTCACGTTCAAGAATTTTTGGTCTGTTTGGGTGTTTTTTGAGTTTTCTCTATGCTTGCCATACATTTTTAATCAGCTTAAATTTTCATGTTCCCACATTTGTTACATCATTTTTATATCATTTGTACAATGGTATGTAACGGGCGGAAGGAAGCATCTCCGATTCAATAATATGTATCTACATAGATATGTATATATTCATTCTTGAAAGATAAAATTTACTTAACTCGTCCGCGAATTCCAACATCATTTTTACTGCCTTACTTCTTCAGTACCTGTGCCAATCATAAGAAATGAGCGCATTTCCACTCATACTTAAGTTTGGGTGCGTAAAGTTTTTAAGGGGAGAAAAATAAATTTGGTAATAAAACTAGAATTTACTAGAATACTAGAAAATTTGATAACTAGGGTATTCATAGTCCAGCTCACTAAAATGCATCACTCTTGTTTGTATTATTTAATTTGTCTCTTCACATTTACATTTTGTTTTGAATTTGTATTTATTAAAATCTTTTTTAAATATTGTTGAGTATTTCTATTCCACATTTATCAAATATAAATTAAATGTTGATAACTTGTTATTCAAAGTGTGTGTATTTCTTAAGCGTTTCACAGTTTTCGATCTGATTGGGTTTTCTTTGGGTTTCTCTAAGGATTTTTAATCTTTTATTTATTATTTTCTTTTAAATTTTATATTGATAAGAGGTCTTTTTATTTTTAGCTTTAGTTTTAATGTTAAATTTTATCTATAATTTGTATTTTTTAACTTTTTTTTTTTTAAATTTAGGTTTGTTAGGTTTGCACATTGAACAAATAAATAAACACAAAATAATTTTTGATTGGGTTTTATTTACGTTTTCTTCAATCCTTGAACATTTTACATTACATTTACATTTATTTTACATTGTAATCTTTATTATTAAATATATATCCTATTTTTAAATATATATTTCGTATTAATTTAATGTTGCATCATTTAATTTGGCGCAATAGTTTTAATTTTATATTCGAAACTCTTAAAACTTTTTTAGAAAACTAATGTTTGATAACTGGCTTTTTAGAGTGTGACTCATTCATTTTGTTATCAGTAATGCTGTGTCATCGGGTCACTGGCATCTCGTGTGCTTCAGGTGGGGCAGAGTAGGGTAAGGTGTTGCATCGTTCTATTTAGCGTGCCAAGTGATCGATTGGCGCTGACGACGACGACGACGGCGACGACGGCAAATTCGAATTTGGCATTTGTTTCCACTCGCAAGTTGCAGTTGCACTGTGTGTGGTGCTGTGCTGTGCTTTCTGATTTTACACGGTTCGTCGTCGTTTCTTATCCCGTGTAGGCAGCCAACCCGTGGTGACATTTGCCGTTGCTGTTGCCGTTGCTGTTGCTGTTGTCGTTGTGGTTTATATACGGCGTACAGACACCGAATTGGTTAGACGGTGGCGCTAACTCGATCTGAGCGAAAGTTAATTGCAAATCAATCTTTTGGTGAATATTAAATAGTTCGATATTTATTATTTGCTTGCAATCAGTAATTTAACAATTAACTTTAATCATCGAATCTTAGATTTGACTTTTAATAATTTTCAACAAGCTTTTTTCAATAAAAAAATATAAAAAATGGTGAGTTAATTATATAACTAAGTTAATTAATCGCAAAAAAATACAATAAATGATTATTGAGTGCACAACACATTTTTACAAATAAATCAATTAAATTGATGATTGGCCTTGATTGCAATTGTAAATTATTTGACACAGCAGAGGACATTTGTAGGGCATCAAATGCACTGGTGTACATAAATTGTATATATATGTAAATGCCGATTTTTTTAACATTCATAAAAAATGTGCTCTATGTAATTGATGGGATCGACGAATTTTCCTTAAAAATCTCTTGCAAAAAATCTGTTTTCATATGTCTCTAAGAAAAAAATAGGCCATTTGCAATGTGTTGATTAATGGCAACTAAATTAAAGGTACAAATCCTATTTTGAGAACATGTCTACACGCCACCAAACATGTGTATATGTAATTAGATTTTGCTTTCCTAATTAATTTTGTTCTCGTTTTTTATTTTTTATTTTTTGCAGTCTGAGGCGGAGTACGACAAAGATCAATTGAGAAGTATGTATATATATGCACTCAGAAAAAAATCTACCTGAATTTTAGAAACTTTAGAAATTCGCCAAGGACAACTTACCTTATTATTCAGAAAGTACAATGAAAACCATGGTTTTTCTTTACACTTCTGTAAAATTTAATTTGCGTAAAAATTCGATTTTCTGTTGCTCATAATATTAATACACATTAGTATTACAACAAAGTGCTTCATATATACCAACATTTTAGATGGCTTATAAATTCCTATAGTTTAATTGGTAAAATGTACGGCGATTCGAACCGGCGACCTTTGGTCTTCGAGTCGTCGAGTTGATTGACTGCCCACTGAGCTACTCGGCCTCTAAAGCAGACAGCAGCTAAACTCTAGTCTAAAAGCCGAGCCAGTAAATTTGATTACTTGTTTCTGAATTTTAGAAAGGGTTTCTTCTAAAATCGAGGGTTTGCCTTTCAACTTTTTAGAAAAAATATAAGAATAATAATAGAAGATATTTCTAAAAAATAAAAATCACCTTTCTAATTTTTAGAAAGTTTTTTCTTCTTATATTTAGAAATTTAGAAAAACTTTCTAATTTCAGGGCTATTTTCATTTAAGGTAGATTTTCAAAAATTCAGTGAAATTTTTCTGAGTGTAGCTTGCCTAAAGTAATTCCGCTAATCTGTTTGTGATTAGTTCTGCGCAACGCTTTCAAGGCTTTTGATCTGGATGGCACCGGTTCGATCGATCATTCCGATGTCTCCGCTATACTGGAGATTATGGGCCAAAAGCTAGAACCACCAGCTGTGAAAGCTCTGATTAAGGAGGTTGATAAGGGCACATCCAGTAAATTGAACTTCGCTCAGTTCTGTAAGCTGGCTGCGCGTTTCATCGAGGTCGAGGAGGATGTGGGCGCCCTGCAGAATGAACTGAAGGAGGCATTCCGAGTGTACGACAAGGAGGGCAAGGGCTATCTGACGGTTGCCACACTCCGAGGCATTCTCCACGAGCTGGACGACAAAATATCAAGCCAGGATTTGGATAGCATTATTGAGGAAATCGATGCTGATGGCTCAGGAACGGTTGATTTCGATGGTACGCAAATCTCGCATTTCCAATTGCTTAATTTTGTTGTTATTAAAATACTTTGTTTTCCAACTAATTACAGAGTTTATGCAAGTGATGACAGGTAATTAGACGAACAAACATAATTTGCTTGTGCTTATCCACTAATCATAATAACAAAAAATTAATTTGTCTCATTTTAGGTTAAGCTCCGGAGTACAAAATATTCAAAATTAACTTTGAAGATTGGCTGAATAAGATACCACTGTTTTGTGTTTGAACCACAATGGAAAAAATTGAAAAATAAAATAATAATTTGTGAATTAATACGTATACATAAAATATATTCCAAAAGTGCAATAAATATAAGAATTATTATTATCAAGAGTTATTTAAAGCAGCGTTTGCAAGGATGAATTGTAGTTGAATGATGAAAATGAAGAAATTGTTCGAATTTTATGGCCATAGAACACTGATTACATTCTGCGTCTGTCTTTAATTGAAGGTGTATCCGTATCCGGAAGATAGCGGTTCTTTTTTGTGTCTCAATTAACTTGGCTGTGAACCGCGAAAACAAGTCGAGAAAAATGCGACGACAAAGCTTCCACTTCCACATTTTGCAATACAACGAATCGCAATTGGTAACAAAACAAAGCAATTTAAAATCGATTTAGATCTGGTTTGTTAAGGCTTGTTCGAGTTTTTTTCCTCTTTTTTTTTGCTGATTAGCTGTTTAATGTTAACTGTTGTATTAGTTTTTGAGTTGATCGTGCGTCCTTGACAACAACTTTATAAATTAGTTTGTTGTTACGCATGTTTACGAAATGAATTAATTAACAAATCACATAAGAAGTAATTAGGCAAAGCATAAATATCGCATTGTATATTTAAACAGGTGTGAATTATGGAGTAGGTAAATAATCTCCTCAGCGATTCGGGCAGCTCATTAGAATCAATTGCAACTGAAGTTAAGTCAAAAATTATAATTTGCGAAATGATGCAAATCAGACAAAGTTATTGGACCTAATTTGGCAAGTTTTCGACAAATGAGGCCATCAATTGTGCCTGCAGTTATACTTTTATGCAGAGATACTAGTAAAACCAGGCTCAAAGCGAACTAAAAGTAACATTTTAGTTTCATTTTCTTTTTTTTTCTGCACAAAAATCGTGATTCACAGTTTTACTTGCAAGAGTCGATTTTTTTTTCGCAACCTATCACATTAACAAAGCCAATAAATTTGTAGAGCTCAAGAGCTCTTTTGTTTTTCTCATGCCACATTTGGGCGGAGGTGTTTGGCCAGCAACAACAATAACAATAACAGCAAAAGCAACAACAATAGCACAACAAAAATAAATAAAGCAACAACAAATTCTCTTATTTATTCCAGTTTCTTACTTTACGCAGATACAAATCTTTTGTTTGCCAAAGCATAATGAAACCGAAAGTGAAGGTATTTTAATTGTGGGCAGGTTTTTCACTCTTATTCGTATGTACACAAATACAAACATGTGTATATCTGTGTGTGTATCTGTGTAAAGGGTGTGTATGTAATAAATAAAAATAAAAACGGATATCGATAAACGACAAGCTTTGAAAAGCGACTGAATTTGCAATGGCATTTAAGGCAGTCAGGAAAATGCTAAACCTAAAAACACATTGAGTATTAGTGCATTTTTACTTTATTATACCTTTTTCTTAACGATTTTTTTGCTGGGTATAAGGAGGCATTTATTTTGTGTTATTTTCTGTTTGCTAAACAGGCATTCGAAATTGATTTGCAGTAGCTGAACAAATTAACAGGTGTGACCAGAGCGATAAGTTCAAGAGTTGATCGATAAGTTCGTGAGGCAGATAACTGTAACAAATTCGAACTTAGATACTTGATAAAGTACCCTCGTAATTTACGAACACCAATTGTCAACAGTTGAATTTATGAACTTCGCTTGAAAAAACCTTGATTCATTCCAAAAATGAGATTTGCCATACTTGCTTCTCAGCTGGCCCTCTTGGGACTTGCAGCTGCCCATGTGAACAAATTTCTTGACTGTAAGTTTTGGTAAGCTGTTTAATTGATTCATCCATTTCTGACTACTTGCTCAGTGTGTTTGAAGCACGACGTGAAGGTATCATGTGCGCCAGCTTGTCCCCGAGTCTGCGTGAACAACTACCAAGTCAGAAAGTGCAGACCGGCCAAGTGTGAGCCTGGCTGTGCCTGCGCCGAGGGATGGGTGCGGAAGTACTCGATTACTGGGCCATGCATTCAACGAAGCGAATGTAAACGATGGATTCTATGAATGCTTTCAAGTGATGGCGAATTATGTGCCCAAATCTGATTAATTCTCTTATGACTAGTTTGCTATTTCAAATATGAAACATTGTGAGTTGAGCAACAAACTGCTCTTTTGTACCCTGAACTTGTTGAAAATAGATAAAGAGGGTAATGATTTCGTGCAAATAACATACAGTAAGAAGCAACTCCAACCCGATAAAGATTACAGGTTATTGATCTAAATAGCCTTGTCTGCCTGCCCGTCTAATCTAAGTTCTTTTTTGGGTATTTGTCTAATAAAACTCAAAAAGTTAATTCAAAAGCTCCATTTACTGGTCATATTTAAGATACCTCTACGTCAGTCACCTTTTTATCTATCAGTTAATGACTTACGTCTGTTATTATACAATAATAATAATACCTGACATATAATGAGATGAGCTATCGATGATTACTGCAGGCTAATCTACTTTCTTTTTTGTCTAGGTGCACAAAGAACTGGCTCCAATTGAACCGATCCATGTGTAAGATGATGTCATTTTATCGTAGCTTAGATCAGGTTATAAGTTACACATTCGACGGACTGATTTACGTTTACACCTTGACCATAAGAACAACCAAGTCAATAAAAGCCAGGCGTTGGTCAAAGGAATTTTTAGACTCTAATACTACCAAGATACCCTATAATTCATTCGTACGGATCTTGACTGTGGTCTCCACAATATCCGATTCACCAAAGCAGTATATACTCCCCCTAGTTGACATTTCTTTCATAACTTTTTTTTATATTTTATTTGTGAGTGGATCATTTTCCAATAGTCTCCAAGTAAGGCTAATTTTTGTTTGTGTGATGAAAATTGTTAAATAAAGTAACACTTTAATAAGTAAGACATATAAGTAGTGTATTAAGTGAGTAAGTAATTAGAAATGTACCTAATAATGTCTTCTAAATTACTAAGCCAGACCTGCAACTCGGAAGAGATATACTATTATAAAGTGTTATTTGAGAGAGTTTAATCAAGTTTTGTACAGTTTCCGTATCTGTTTCGCTTATGTTTTATAAGAAATAACATTTTTAAGTGTAAAAATCATTATCTTTATTATCAAACATTAATAGAGGAAGCTTAAAAGCTATAAAATTTGCTTTTGTTTTCAATATTATTATAATCTTGCAATCCGCCCATAAAACTTTTCCATACACAGACAAAGTAACCACCAAAATTTCACCAACTAATTTGGTCGACCTTGTCTAACCTTGGCCAGTCGACTGTTTCAACCACAGACATACATAATTACATACATATGTATATATGTACATACATCATTTGGACATTTTGGCTGCTTTACCCAAAAACAAATGCAACTTTAAGACCACATTTCACATTTGACTGACAGAGAGGAAATCTGTTTGGGGGTGAATTACCGATTAAGTGGCTTGAGATGAAAATGCCAGAGCCCCACTGCAATGCCAGCCAGTGGTATTTGCAACTTGGTGCTTGTAAATGTAGGGGCACATATAATTATCTGCATGCACATGTTTATTTTCTTGGCTGCATCTATGCATAAATGTTAAACTAACTAACCAACTAGCATTGTAAGACTCCGAATTCCGAAGGGCATTTCTCCACTTGTGCTGACACACAATTTGAAATTAAACTAAGATCACCTGTTGAATAAAAAACACAAATGATACAAATACGAAATTTAAATTAAATCATACCAAATTAATTTATAATTGAACATATCTGGTAATTGGCATAACACAATTTATTAAGTATAGCATAATTTAACAAAGTGACTGAAACTAATCTTGAAATTCGAATCATTATTATTCTTAAATAATAATCTGAAGCACAAAGCAGTCGGAAAGAAAAATGTTATTTAAAATTAAATAAAAAACTAAAAAAAAAATGAAAAAATAATGCAAATAATTCAATTTGAATAGAAATAGTTAAATGTCTTTTAATTTTACTTCATTTACTTTCTTAATGAATAGTAAGTAAAGTTGACAACAAGTAATTACAATATATATTTAATTTAACACTATACTAAATTTAATACTACAACCAAATTCTCACAATCTTTGCCTCCACTTTGCACAAACTATTTCAATTTTAGTAAGCCAAAGTCGAACTTTGAAGCCTTATTTAAACTTTGTTCCGTTCAGTCACCCAGCAGTCGCTTTCACCCCTTACTTTCCATGAAATCATTTCACACTCTCTACTAGACCAAATAAAATTACCAAATAATACGACTGAGACTTGGACGCAGAAAACTCATCCACAAGCATTACTAAGTCAAAAAACATACCCATTCAATGCCAATTATGCCACGAATCAAAGGCCACAAATGTTGCTAGTTATCTATTTAAATTCGACTGTGCCTACATGTTAATTACTTATAAAATAATTCATTAAAAAAGTACACACACTCATTATCACCTCAACCTCCTTTTAATCCACTAGTAAACCCCAAAAAGAGCAACAAATGTGCCTTAGTTTCCAGTTTGGTTAGTAAATATGAAAGAGAAAAAAGAAGAAACTGTTCGAGTTTAAAATTGATTTAAATACTGACTTACTGTTAACTTTAAGATTAGTTCAATCTGGTGTATCTTTAAGCCTAAAATTGATAAAAACTGCCTAAAACCGACTGAATAATATTGAGTTCCTAAAGGGCTCCAAAAATCAGTCTCACAACGTACTCAAAAGCTGTATTCGCAGTCATTTTTATTATTCTACTATCACAATTCATAATTTGACCATTTTATTTACATGCAAAAACTGTACACAAACACACACACACACACACACACACACAAGCATATACATTTGCACATATTATGCAAGACTGGGTCCGATAATTGCTTTAGCGTAGGAAAGACAGGAGCAGACAGTTTGAATGGAGCCATAAAGCAAATCAAAGCAACTTTCTGATACGATCCTCAAGTTCGATTAGATCTCGTAGATCGTATACGATATTCAAATGGCCAACTCAGCTGATTTGCTTGTGGGGGACGTGCAGACATCTTATGTAAACTTCCAAAATAATAGCATACCTTCACAAAAGTTCATAAGTTTTGTGGTTTATTAAAATGCAGTAAAAGTTGAATTTATTTTGCCAAATCTGAAATAAAAACTTAAGATATTCCTTTTTTAACATACATAAATACATCAAATATACCACTAGTCTTGCTTTGCATTTCTCTCTCTCACTCTCTCCCTCTCTCTTTGGTTTAACAAAAGCTTTCTGGAGCTTGAGCTGAAAGTGAAGCTTGAGTCTGACTCTGAGTCTGAGTTTGAGCTTAAGCTGCTGGCCTAACTGTAACTGTATTTGTTGCCGCTGCTGCTGCTGCTGCTGCTGCTACTGCTGTTGCTGTTGCGGTTTGTTGGCTGCAGCAGCGAGCAGGCAGGCAAGCAGGCAGTCAGGCAGGCAGGCAAGCAACTTCTTGCGCTCTTTGAAGCCATCGCGTGATTCATTCAGCCATTCCCCGTTTGGTCGTAAGCTCGATCGCAACAGCTTGCAGCGAGTGTTGTGTTGGTCTCGAAAGATTTTATATAGTCAGATCGGTTCGCCCAGTGGCAGTCAGTTTAGTGCTTAGAAGCGGTGCGCGTGCTTCGCCAAAACGCAGTGCAGCAGGCTTCATTTTCAAGTAATATTTTCGTTTCTGCGGGTTTTTGGTTTTCTTGTGCTCCCCAAGTGGTCATCTGAGCGACTATCGTCAAATATAGTCGACATCCTGTTGTTGGCCAAGAAAACTAGTCACGATCATTATTGCAAATATATATTCAGCTGGTGTTTTTCTCAAGTGTGCGCTGTGTGAAAAGCAAAATTCGAAACTAAATTTGCAAAATGTTATCAAAGTGCGCCATGTCGCAAAAGGGATTAAAACACTTAATTGCACTTGTGGCTCTAATTGCCTGCCTACTCTCGGATTTACCACTGGCTCAAGCTGTTCGCGTCGGTACCCCACAGCAACCGCAACGCGCCAAGGGTAAGCCAAATAATAATATTTACCCAAATTATAAAATATACATATACATGCAAAGATTAAAAATAAAATAAATTCTTATCAAAACGAGCCCCCTCGATTTGAATAAAATTATCAACTGTTTATTGAGTGAATATTTAATGAATAATAATAATGTGATGTGCTCAGACACATTAATGATGAGCAAATTTTTAGGGACTTCTTTTTTTTTTCTCGAATTTTATGAAACCAGTTAAAGTCCAGTTAGGTCTGCTAGCAAAGCACGCGTTTGTCTCGCATGAGAGCGACGGAGAGAAAAAGAGCATTCAAATTTCAATTTTAATTAAATTTAATTAACAATCGCGAAGTGGCCTTGTGCATGGTCCGAGGAGCACTTTCATTTATTTTTCATTTTTTTTCTTCACTTTTTGCGCTGAGGAAAACAAACGTGGCGTATGCTTTATATGCAAACGGATGTACATATGTACGAATAAATATGTATACATTTACGTATGCATGTACGCAAGCCATCCAACAAGCATAACAAGTTATTAATGGCACACACACACACACACACACACACACACACGCACTGCAAAAGTGTCAATAACACGATTTATATTAGATGTGCATTGTTATAGTATTAAGCATTAAGCCGTCACTTTCCATTTATCACCTACCATCATCTACCGCTGTATGACATCCAAACCACTCGAAATTAACATCTCTGTTGTAGTGGCAAAGTTCACAAACAAAAATCGATAAAATCGAGAAAATAAAATATGAAAGAGCAGTAAGCGAAATAAAAGCAGCGATAGACCTGCCTTTATGAAGTGGAAAACAATAATTACAAAATAATAGAAAGTCTCGCATATTGCTCTATAGCTTATTAAGTTTAGTTATATTTTCAAACACCTCGTCGGGTTATGATCCAAGTCCAAATCTGAACTCTCAAATTCGTGAAAGTTCGCGACGATATTTTAGCCAACTTTATCAGGTGTCGTTTTAATCACCTATATGCTATTATGCACTACATTTCTCTCACTCTCTCTTTCTCTCTCTCACTCTCTCACTCTCTCTCTCTTTGTCACTTTGTGAAAAATTGAAAATTTTTCACCTTGCATGCATATATTGTATTTTGTGATAGGTCATTCCAAGCGGTTTTATTCAGTTGCCTCGCCCGACAAAAGAGTGTTGAGCAACTGAACAGATCCGTAAACATGAATATAAAACATGTGTTCATGTGTATATAATATATATTTATATATATATATATAGCAATGTGGACAGTTAAACTTGACATTCGCATGTCGCCAAGAGACCGATTGATGAAGTGAGAGAGAGAAATGGATCTATTGTGCATTAAATAAATTGCAACTGTCAGTTGCCGTGTCTCCATTGTCAGTCCACGCTGGGGGGGTTCAAATTCCGTGTGAACATGTTTATGGTGGTATTGCATGTGTTTATTGTTGTGTACAAAGCTGGCAAACAAACACAATTGTCATTGACACGAACTTGCATACGTTTAATGAAAATCCAATCGGCTAGAAAGGGGAACAGCGTTGTTTCAACTTGTTTGAATTTGTCACTGCCAAAAATTGCAAATGTTCAGCAAATAAATGTTCGTGGATGAACACCTATTTGAATATTTAAAGCACAAATCCCTAGCAATGAAACAAAACAAACCTAAATCATTGAATTGATTCCCTGCTGTAGATAATAAGTGAACACTGAAAACCCGTTTCAGCTGACACTGCAACTCGCATTGTTAGAAATAACAATAAAAAACAGAATTCATTGCATAATTTGTTATAAAATCGGAACTGGCCTAATTCGATTTTTTATTGGCTCCAACAAAAATGCTTGCAACGATATTCGAATTTTTTGCCTAAGCGATATCTGCTGTTCAGTCATTAGCCAACATTCAGTTTCGGTGCAGGTCTTAGAAAAAGTATTACAAATATGACAAAAGGAAGTTTGTAAATGGCGCAAGGCACATATTGTCTTGTTGTTTTTTTTTTTTGGTTGTTGGCCAAGTATTTATGTGTTATCTAACCCATTGCCTACACATTGTTGTACACAGACCAGGCAATTATCGGTGCAGCCGATTTATCGTAAATTGCTATGCAGATCCCATATTTCAATATGTTTTTTTTTTCTATTTTTTTTTACTGGCGGTATCAGTACACTTGCAAACTTACTTACGCAAGCATGTGGCATGTGTGGCATTCCACAGAGACTGAAAGGAGTTCATAATCTACTGCAAACATTTTTACTTATTTTTTTTTTGTTTTTTGCGCCTATCTGAACAACTTTCTTATTATTAAACGCATTTTGCATGCAAAATCAATTTTTTTTTAATATGATTTGGTTTTTTTTCGCTTAATAGAAAATTCAGAAATAGATTTTTCAATCAACTATGGATTTTTTTTTTATCTAAATGCCCCTTTTCTTGGGTTGTCTACGAGTAACCGGGCTTGTTGTTATTGAAGTTGTTATTGTTGTAGTTGATACGGCCACACCTCAAAATATCAATAACAAAACTGCAACTATGACGTTTGGCGGCTGCTGTGAGCACGTTTGTCAAAATTGGCTATGATGGCTTAGCCCGACTAGCGAGCAATGAGCAAAATGCAAGAGCCCAACTCCAAACTGAACGCAATATGGGTGTAATTATTATAAAATAAAAATCGAACTAAAATCGCAGCGGAAAACTACTCCAATTTCCTGCATGGCGACACACATTTATGCATGTACACACATACATATACACATAGATATACACATACATACATAAATGCCAATGTATCTTTTGTTCGGATCTCATACAAAAGTAAGTATACGCAGCGTTGTATGGGAATCTGACAAAAGTAGGAAGTAGTATATGTCCCACAAAAAGTGTTGAGCCTAAAAAGGCGGGGAACTTTTTGTCTAACTACTTAATTACATACGAGTCATAATATTCACACAAAGTTATGCAAAGGCAGTTTAAAATATATGCAAGTAATTTGTTTCAATAAATACTGTGAAATACATGCTGACTATAAAAAAATTAGTTGGGTAAAAGACAGCATTGTTTAGTTATAGAAATATGTTTTTCATGTTTCTATAAATTATATTCTTTTTATTTTAAAATCTTTAGTGATATGCGGATTAAATGTATAAAAGTACGCTTTATGAATTGGATGAATAAATTAAATTATTTTAATTCATATAAACATATATTTAGATATTTATGTAAGGACTCTTTTTGCATTTGAATAAATAGTTAATTTGTTATTTTTTAATTTCTATATATGTTTTCAGATACATATATATAAATATATATACATATATATATTTATGTGTTGTTATTATTTTATAAAAAGAAGATGTCTTTCTTTATCAAATTGGTATCAAGTCTTTTGCCCTAGCCGAGATTGAAAAATGAAGTTTGTCAAACATGTTCATTCATTTAAATTAGTGCCTTTTGCATTCCATACATTTGAGTGGGAAAAGTAGATATATGTTTTATGTTTTTTGTTATATATGTGATATATATGTATCTGGTCGAATTAGGGCGAATGTTTTTCGAGTAGTTCCATTCCATGAAAGTGTCTGTTTAATGGTGAGTATATTTTACAGACAGGATAAACGCTTTACAAATGCTTGGCACACTCAGAAAAGAATTCGAAAAATTATGCATTATGCAAAGAACAATGCAAATTTTCTTGAGACACTGCAATACAATTAGCATATTGTTGTCTGTCGCCTGCATGTACTTATGTATTGTAAGGAACGTATACTTAATATCACATCCGTTTTCACAGGTGCGTATAAATAATATTAAAGACTTTGAAGTGCAATAAATACAGATTGGCAGCTAAATGAATCAATGTATGAGCGTTCATTTATTTATGCAAATATGCGTACATCATCCAAACACGTACATACGTACATACATACTACATACATAGGTTTTTAGATAGACATGCCAAATTCAAATTCGAAAAGCAAACCCGTTGAACCCGTTGCAAAAACTGAATCTGTATTTGGGCGCTGAGACTGAGATACATATTTTACTTTTTGCACAAGCAAATGTCACGTTCGGATTTAGTTTTGTTTTGGAGTTTTAGCAGACGTTGCGACACAATGCACACACGCGTGTACACACACACACACACATATATATATATATATACATATGCATATGCATAATTATATGCATACTTCAAAGAAATATGCAAAAAACTAATTCAAATAACCTGATATTGTCATTGCCAAGAATAAATGATTTAAGGCATTTAATACACATTTAAACCATAAGGAATGGAATTCAAACGGGTTTCTCACACTATCAACCTGGCCTGCACGTAGTTTTTGTCATCTGGCTAACCGATTCCGCACACATCGCAACCCAAATCTTGCCAGCTGTCAACTTTTCCAAAGTTTCCGAATTGCAAATATATCTTTGTCTATTATGTGTTTGTTTTTTTCCCCCATTTTTTTTTTTTTGATCTGCATATTGCGTCTAATGCATGTATAAACAGCGATCAGCCCAGATGTAGCATCTGCATATGCGGTTTAATAACACATTTAAACTCAATTTGCAAAACGGATACAAGAAATATACAAATTTGATAACCACAAATATGTATATATATAAATAAATTCATTTTTGCCAATTGTTGATTTTAATAGGAAGCAAATTTTGCGATTCATATTCACAATTATCAAGATCAAGCAACATTTTGGCAATCTTTTTTTTGCCAATTTATGCGTTTGGTGACATAACTGGGTCAAAATCACGAAAATTTACGCGAATTTAGCAATTCCTTTTCGGTTTCACATACACGTTTATAAATGCGAAATGCCTTAAAGTGTGCAAAAAAAAAAGAAAAAAAACACATATGTTGTATATATATTTATTTGATATACAAATACATGTATTTGTGGCAATTTAATTAGCATTGCAAACCTTTTGCGAATTTCTTGCAAATCAAAATCAATCGCAATCTCCGCCTCGTCTTGCCTAGCCTCGCCTCGCCTCGCCTCGCCCGCCTCGCGTTGCCTTGCTGCGTCTCGCCTCCACCTTGCCCCCGAGCCACTGTCCCTGATGGAGCAATACCCTTGTGCTTCAAATCTGGCTAATAAATTGCGTCAAGCTAAACCCAACGATCATTGCGAAACCGCTGCCCATAAAAGTAGCGCCAAGTAGCGAAAAACCCGCTACAACCTTGAGTCAGAGTCAGAGTCCAAGCTAATGATAAACTGCCAGTGTTTATGACAATTTCATTTTCACTTTATGTGGCCAAAAGCAGAGCACAGCTGTGAAAGGGTGTCCGTCTCGGTCAATAGGCCGCATATATACATATATAAACATATATCTGAAAGTTCAGTAGCCTGGAATGAATTGGGAATTCCAGTTAGAACTATTTACTTTCGTTGGCATGCAACGTGCTAAAAATAAGAATCAACACAGCTCTGCACTGATGAAATAAACTGGTTAGAATCATTTTCGCTTTTTATAGGCTTGAACATTGTAGGAGTTTTGAATTTATGATGAAATTCGGATTTAGGTGAAATTCTGCAAGCCTCAAATTTATTGATTTTAAATTGAACACCTCTTTGTAAGATCATCTAAATATATGGGTATTTTTTAAATGACATTTTTATAAAATAGTTGTCACTTCTAATGACGTGCATTTTTTGGCTGTGATGTTAATTTGCATTTTCAAGAATGGAATTCATTTGTTAAATTAAAAATTCAATGCTGAATTTGTGAAATAGCTGCAAAGTTTCAGTTCTAGTTTCTAAAGAGTCAGTTTAGTCAAGGTGAAATACATGTTTTTAAGAATGTACAATTTTGGAAGAAAAATGTAATTTTGAATTGAACATGTTTAGTTATTATTTCACTACAAGCATTCAGTGTCTTCTACATTGTACCAAGCGTGTCAAACTGGATGGTTTACATAATAAATATTATTAATATAATATAAGTGTCTATTTTTAAAATCTGGTCAAACCTGGTCTGAAATAAGTAACACAACTCTTGAGTTGAGTGTGAAAAATGAAGCACCTGGACATCATTTGATTTTAAATGATGGAAATTAAATCCAATTAGTTAAGTATTAGATTTTATAGATACTCTGGTACAATCAGCCAGTTGGTCTGGTTGAAATCGTTTTGCTTGAGATCAGAACAGCAAAATGTGAGAAAAATAAAAAACTTTACACACAAATTCTTGAAATAAGTAACGCAACTTTTGGCTTGAGCATAAGAATGTCATTCAATTCATAAAAGTAAATTTTGTGTGCAGGTGGATTGCAGTCTTTTGCTGACAATACACATAGATGCAAAGTCAGATGTTATTTTGATATTTTTGCCTATTTGCGCTAGGTTAATGTATACAGGGTATTAAGCAGAATGACCATTTAAGTGACAGCTGCATGTGTCAAACTGCACTTAATTCTCGACTACATAAATAATTTGGGTCAACTTTAATGCAACAGCGGGCAAATCAAAATAGCCCGCAAAACACGACAACACAAAACTAGTTAACGTTGTAGCTGAAGTTGTACATATATATTTATATAGAAATATATATATAATTTGTGTATGTACTTAAATACGAGTAGTTGAAGTTACACACAAACACACACACAGACACACACACACAGACTCATGCAGAGATTGAGTTGTATACTTATATTTGTTCGTATGTAAGCAAAATGGAACAGAAAACTTGTTGCGGCAAAAAGCAACAGCGGCAACTACATTAGTGTGTGTGTGTATGTGAGTGTGTGTGTTGGCCAAAACTTTGTTGCAAATGAACTCGGCTATAAAGTCGACCGCAAGCTGACGTCGCAGCTATCTATCTATCCATTCATTTTCAGCTTCATTCAGCAGCAAGGCAGCCAAAAGCCGAAGCCGAACTAAAACACACACACACATACACACACACACACACAGACACAACCAGCGCGCCACAAGTAACCGTAATCCGAATTGTGGCCGCCACAGTGTGGCTAATTTGTCAACATTTGTACGCACAGTAGTTCCAAAACGGCGATCGTCAATCAGATTGTTTAAATGGCTTTTCAACAAATATGCTAGAAATAATGGCATCTTTATACCATTTATAATTCAGCAGTTGTGAAAATGCGCCGAAGGTTAAATGCGCTGGTTTATGGGAGTCGACTCACTCGTAAATAATTTTTAAATCTAATAAGCATCTGAATAGCTGATTGTTCCTACACTATATAATAATCTATATATTGTAAAATATCAGAGAAAATTTGGGCATTGTGAAATTAAATTTTATGAAAAAACGTTCAAGACAAGATTTACTCGATATGAATCAGAAAATTGTATTTTAAGTTTTATTGCTGAATTATTACAGCTAAAAAGCACTAAATAACTTTGAGTATAACAAGGAGATCGGATTATTTTTTGGCCAAAGAGATAAGAGTTTGAAGTATATTTATATTTATTAAGTAATTATTGAGTCAAGTTTGGTTTCAAAATATCGGAAAGCGCTCATAAATCTACTGTTAAAAACAGCGTGTTATTATTTAGTTGTGGATAGGTGTAAGTTCCCTTTGGAATGCAATTCAAATCGGCTTATGCCCTCAGGAAGCCACACAAAAGAAAACCACAAAGCATTTATTAATTTCAGTGAATAACATTTTAAGTAAGATACATTTTCGCAGCAGCTCTCAGGCAAACATTTTTTAACCGACTCAAATCCAGGTAAGCAGACAAAGTTAGTTTTTGCAGCAACATCTGCCAGCCTGTTTGGCAATAATGCATAAAATGTGTCATTTGTTCACTATACTTTGTAGCAGCTACTAGTTATTGTATCTCTACGAACTTTCACTTAACTACATGTGATAAACGAGAGGCATCGCAAACTTTGACTATAGACGTATATATAGACAGAGACATAGACATAGACATAGGCACTAAAATGCTTTCATATTGCAACAAAGAGGCTCAACTCTCATTTTAAATTTCTGTTGAATTTAATCATATTTGCGACTGCGATAATATTATGCAAATTTACAAAAATTCATTTAAGACAAGTCTAAATGAAGTATTCATGGTTTTTGCAAATTATACGCTGGGAAAACTAACAAACTAATTGTAATGAGCACTTTGCACGATTTGCGATTTAGTATTGAGTTCAGCAAAAAGGCAGCCAATAGTTTGCTTGCAGCTACTGTAGGATGGATAGCAAGAAATCAGATTTGTATGCTATTCATTTTTGAGTTGACTTCAGACTACAGTCTCCGAAATTTTGGGTACACACCGAAAACCGTGTTAACACACAGCACAACATTTCATCAGTACTATTACCAAACTTCGAAGCGAGAGGCGGCAGGCGAGAGGCGAGCTGGACGCCTACGATACTATGCCAAGACAACAGCGTGACCAGGAAGTTGGCTGCGAATTAGAGAATGTGGCCATTGTGCTGACACAGTGCCGAACAGAAACACAAAGCTTAAAAAAACCTATGACAAGCAGTATACCCTTTCAATACCGGACGAACTCACAATGCGAATCAAGAGATTGTTGATCATTGGGTTGCTGGTAACGTTGAAAGGCATTTTTGTGTGGCTCAGTGGCTTTCCAAAACACATGGTGTGGATACAATATACGACTTACAATAGTAAACATATATAATATAGTGAAGTGGGAGACCCATTGAAGGGACAAGCCCAGATGGAAAGTGGTTTTAATAGACAAAGACAATAATACGCTGGGGATTATTTTGTTAGTTTATATAATTTTTTTTGATTAGCATAAGTAAAACAAATATATATAAATCAGAAAACCAAGGCAGTTGTCAACATTAAATAAATATATGAATTAATCAATCTCAAAATAATATATGCATACTGAATATTTGAAAAAAGTGGGAGCAATTCTAAAAGTTCCGGTTATCATCGGGAGCCCAGAATCCAGTTAAGTTATATTTAGGTTACTAGTGCCAAGTAGTACCCTAGTAGTAGTACTCTATTATATCCGGTATGCAGACAATTGCACTTAAAAATTGTTGTTGAGCTGTTACAAAATATTCACATGATTTACGAAAAGAGGGTCAGGCAAAATAATTATTTGAATGAACTCGTGTCTTGTGGGGTCTGCGACAATTGCGCAGTTGAACCAATTTAACAACTCAAAAGAATGTTAACACATCCACTGAGCATAATTGTGGGAGAAAACACGAGACTTAAACGTGAGCATTGCTATTTTATATAATACATAAGCGCTGCACTCAATACAAATTGAATTAGCAAGATAAAATTCACAGTGTGTTTCCTATGTGCAAGTAAGAGGAATAAGAGAGAAGCGATTGACTTTGTATCTTTGTATCTGAAAATCTGTATATAAAATGCTGATTTGCAATATACACTGAAATTTATTTCTATTCCAATTTAAATAACGCCGTTGTTCTAACATTATTTATTTTTCATAATCTCGCAAAATTTGAAAGGTCAGCTTATGCATAATTTTTGCCAAATTGCTGAACATAAAACTTAATGGGTGTGTCTGACATTTCATATAAATTGATATATATATAACGCTATATATATGTGTGTGTGTATAAACAAGCAATATAAGTAATTTATAACTAAGGCAGCGGGTATAAAAAATCTCGAAAGCAAATTGAAAATATTAAAATATGTGAAAAAAATCGGAATTATAACCTTCAAAACACAATCTAATTTAGATATTAATATAATACCAAGCACACTTATTAAAAATTTGAATTATTATTCGTAATTCAAGAAGTACAGTCTGTATTTGAATATGAAATTTATTATTTACTGCCGAAGTTGGGCACTAATATAACCACTAATTCGATCAGCATTCCATTAAAGTGCATGCAGGGAGCAAGTATGATCTAAGCAAGTATGCTCGACTATATGATACCCACTAGATTTTTGAACCCGTTGTGTACATTTGGTCAACAGGATGAAGTTGTTAACCTATTTAATTGGAAGAATAATTAACTTTTTTTCCTATTAAATGCAGTTGCTTAACTTTCAAATAGCGTTTTTTTTCTTTTTTTACATTTGCAGTTAGCAGGGTATCAGAATGTGAATTATTAAAGTGGATTGGTGTTAAATGCAAATGTGGTCACCGAGCTGGTTTCGACTACTTATTTCTCATTAATTTGCATATCATACCACATACATTTATATTTATGTACTAAGACCGTTGAGCAACAATTTGGGCTCAGTTGGTTTTTGTTTAGCGCAAAGCAGTTAGCAACAAACTCAACAATCCCAATTGTTTCCGTTGAGTTTTATTCTCAAAAGTCTGCTCTCATTTTAATCGAGATAGTTTGCCTGATTATATTTTAGATGTGGAGCAAATGATACCGTCGTCGTCGGGCTGTGTTTTATGTGATTTCACATCACGATGTGCTCGACATACGTGCATGAAGAAGAAGCTCTTCAACCAAAGAACTACAATAATAAAAACATTATATTAAACTGAAGCAGACGCGAGATTCCCTTCGATCATTAAAAACGTTCAAGTTGCAGAAAGTAAATCACTGTCATGCTAATTGCAATTTAATCAATAAATTGGCTGTCTTGGGACGTAACTGGCGAAAATGGAGAATGTTGTACGTCTCAGCTCACATTCCAAAAATTGAATACGATTTTGAAAACCGGTCTCAATCAATGCATAGGCCTAGGCGAAAGAGGCATCATAGTATAGTATGTCTAGACATCTAGACTATCTAGCTAAGTACAACGAGTTTACTACACATATTTGTGGTATAATTTATGTATGTGCATACACACACACACACACACACACACGATGCTTGGGTAACCGGGCTGCGTGCGAACCTGTTGCGAGGCATATACTACGAGCTAAAAAAATGGAAATGGCAACAGAAAAACAGAAAACCGCAGCGAACGAAAGTGCTTCTGGCGCTGCTGCTGCTGCTGCTGGTGGTGGCAAGTGGGCCAGCTGCCAACTAGCCAGCCAAGAAGCCCGATCACATGGCTAGTTGGCGATGCTATTGCCGTTACTTATGTGTGACCTAAATTGATTTGTGCACAGGCCTAACCTGGCTAACTGGAGCATTCGTTCAACTGGACCGATCCGAATACAGGTGCTTCCTGCTTAGGAACTCAATTATGATCGCATTCATACTTTTTGATGTATTCATTTGTTGTGTTTATTTCTGTTTTCCTTTTTCCCTGCTCGTTGCAAAATATCAAAACACGTTCAACTAAGTATCATTTAAGATATGTACCCACTGGCTATATATACTTCGTTTTTATATGACACTCTCAGTGTCCCCACGTCCGCACATGTTTTTTTACTGAGTTTTTTTTTTGTTAGCATTTTTTTTTTTGGTTTTTTTTTGTTTTTGTGAGCAGTCTGTGTGTCAGAACGGCAAGTACGTGACGCTGCCTGCGGCATTTGGGTCAAAATATTGGTCCAAGTTTTCAACTCGTTTGTGCAAAACTATTCCATTGGATTTCGCAAGCTGGTTTCACCGATTGCCAATCAAAATTTCCTACATCCAAAAAGCTAAATTAGCAACTTCCAGATGGAATAGGAAGCGTTAGCGCATCTTTAAATATGGCACGCTTGGTAAATTTAAATAACTCGTTTTATGCAAGCCTATGAAAAATATAATAATAATAATAATAAATAAATAAAGTACGCAAAAAATTTATTTATATTTAAAGTAATAAAATATAACTCTTTAGAGAAAGTGTGTGAAATTTGCAATTTTAATAAAAACAATTCAAATGCATAAAGTAATAAAATCTTAAGTTTATTTTTTTAAAATGTTTGGCTTTAAAAATGAAAAAAAAAGTAAACTAAAAAGACATTTACATATTAATTTTATAAATTTAAAAAAAGAAATAATAAAAAGTAACAGAAAATAATCCTTATGAAATGTTTAATTTTGTAAATAAATAAAATTAAAATATAAATAAATAAAATAACGCATAATTCTTTAAGTTGAGTACGTGAAAATGAAACCGATTCTGACAAGCAATGCATATTTTTACACGTGTTGTCATCAACTTAAATAATGTCTTTATTGATTTATGCATTCATTCAAAGTGTTTAAAAACATTTAGCGTCGCGAGAAATGCTTTGAATAGGCAGCCAGTAACATTGAGTAATTAAAAAAAATTGAGATATGCGATTGGAAAACATGAATTTATTGAATTGTTGCGTTAGCCAGTTGGCTGTTAAACTGACAGCAGCTCAATGCCATATCAAAGCCGAGAGCTCGCATTCCTGTAAACCAGAACATAGTTAGTGGTTAGTACCTCTTAATTGGACATGACAAATCACTTGGGCAGAATGCTGTAATTAGTGGCAGTCCGGTCCAGTTGGACGGCTTCTGTCATGGCTTACGCGAAGGTGCCATAAGCCGTCTGCAAGCCACTATTATCAAGTATGGATAATAATTGTGCTTTGATTGCCGACACGCAATGCAAATGACGAAAGCAGCGAAAAGCAATTACCAAATAGGCTGCTTTTGGTGTTGGCCATTATCGGTTGCCATGTTTTTCTCATACTTGCGCTTATTACCAATTTTGACAGGCGCTCTCCCATTTATGCTGACTCAGCTGGTTATAGGCATTTTGAAACTATTGAAAATTACAAAAGTTTTCACTCGGTCTGCCGTAGTATATATAATTTTCCCTCTCACATAATTACAGGCACTGTGCTCCCAAAAGAAAATGCTTTCAAAGTAATAATAAAACTTATTTCGAGGACGTTGGCAAAAAGCGTGCCGTATCTCAAATCCGTATGCAGGTCCATTACAATGGCAAATTACGAAGTTCAATAGTTTCCGCATTACAACAATAAAAGAAAATAAAAACGGAATTTGATTTGTAAATGTTTATTAGTCACGGGAGAGTTTGTAACACGAACTTAGCTTCAATTTGATAATTTTGTACTGTTTTATCCAGAAACCCAAAGAGTAGTCGGAATTTAATTAATAATATATTTATAATTATTTGCAATTCAACTTTGCCAATTCTTTTACACACATTTGACTGGTTTTTATAATTTCGCCCCTTTTCTGAAGTCGTTTTTTAGTAAGTTGCACAATCTCAAATGTGTGCTAAATGTTTGGGTGTTGAAAAAACTTAATATTTACATAATCGTTAAAAGTGTTAGATAATCAAATAGATTTCTAACTTTTTGTGTTAGTTTACTGATGAAGTTTTGCATCAAATTATTTAACTAAGCGATCCAAACTAGCTTTTGTTTCTTTGTTTCTTCCTGCTTATATAAAACTTGATTTGGAAAGAATCTATATACGGCAAGGTGTAAACAGACTTGTATATTTATATTAAGAAAGCATTGTTAAGAGTTTTTCAACAGAATTACCTTGAAAGGCAAATGTGGGCTACTAATAAGCAGTGCACAGGAATAAACTACCAAAAAAAGCGAGAGGAGTGAAAGGCAAAGTTAAAGTTAAAGTTTGTGTAGCACATAGCAACATGTGTGTAAATACCGCCTATGAGCAAGAAAAAGAAATCTGGCACTTTCTTTAGACCAAATCTAATAATGATATGACCAAGGCACTAAAGATCATTCATTTCCCTTTCACTTCATGATGTGTGTGTGTGTGTGTAGCAGGTAGTTAATAATGACCTAAAATACATATACTTACATATTTGTCTGTACGATTATGCATCTGTAACAGTAAATAACGCATAAATACGCAAGTCAAATAAATAGGAACATGGACGTGTAAAAATACATTTTACACACACGCTAGCCAATTAAATACAAATACAAACCAACTTTGGCTAAAGTGGGAAAAGCATCTAACAATTGTGAAATCTGCAGTGACTTGGCCGCATCAACAGCAGCAGCAACAGCAGCAGCAACAACAACAGCAACAACAACAGTAAAAACAACAGCAACAACAACCGCAACATCAACATGAAAATGAAATTAAATGCTCATAAAAAGCAAACGCAATGAGACCGTAACAATTTTTCGCCTCGGTCTCCGCCTGCCGTTTCTGCGCCGTGGCTCGTCATCCACTGACAGAGCGGTTCTTTGGAAGGGCGGGAATCGAAATGAATCGAAACTGTTAGCCGGCTAATAAGTTGGAATTTTGCTGATCGAAGCTGGTTTTTTTTAACCTGCGGCTTTTGTTGCATTAAATCAATGTTCGCTCGTGCGTCTCGAAATGCCACAAATGCAACAATACAAAGTGTCTGCCAGCCGAATCGAAGCTAATTCAGTTTGTGAACTTAACCCCAACCCCGAAAAAAAAATTTGTATGCAACATGCGGCTGTTCACGGAGATTTTCATCAAACGATCTATGTTGATTTTGATGTGCATCATTTTTAATTAGTTGTCAGTTTTGTATTGTTTTTTATTACTAGAATGTCAATGCAAGTGTTGGCTATGTTGAAGCCTTAAATTGCCGCTCTCTGACATTTTCACATACTCATAATTAACGGTGATTGTCTGCAGTTTGTTGTCTTGCTGCATGCAACATTTATTGTTGTTGTTGCAGTTTTTTTTTTCATTGTCTCAGCCTCTGTTTCAGTTTCAGTTTCAGCAGCTATCTCGCTCTCCTTTCGCTTTCCATCTCACTCCGTCTCTCTCTCTCTCTCTCTCCCTCTCTCTCTTTCTTGCTCTCTTTGTCTCACTCTGTCACTCTCCCTCTTGCAGAGCGACTAATTGTCAAGCGTCGGCATCGCCATTGTTCATTTTTTTTGTGTACTTCATTTAATTTTCTTGTTTTTCCCCACGTTTTTCCTTCAATCTCTTTCTTGCAACTATTTTTTATTTAGATATATCTGTTTTTGTTGATTTTGTGCACGTGAATGGAACACCGGCCACCGGCATGGTACACTGCAGTTGCCAATTTTAGCAAAAACAATGAGTTGCACTTGCACGCTCACACACACATAAACACACAAATATGCACCACATAAGTAGTGTGCATTTTAGTCGCTGGCTAAAAAAAATGCGGAAGGCAATTGACCATATATCTAAAGGTGTTTGGTCACCAATTTGGTGGTAAACCTGCATGCTTAATTGCTGCACTCGGGAAAAACGTGTGTCTTTAAATTGATACCAATTCAAGAAGTCACTCCAAATTTAAAAATAGCGCTGAAAATTAGAAATAAAGAAATAAGATTTTTAATTTATTTTGTGTTGACGCTATATTATTAATACTATGTTATTTTATCATTTAACTGACCTACATTTTTAAAAGTGTTCTTAAGAATAAAAATTCAAAATAATACATTAATTTTTCTTTTTTTGAACGTTTACAAAAAATACGATGAATAAAAAAACTTAGATAACATAAAGGATTATTCTGAACATTTTAAAATATATAAACTATTTCTTTTACTGGAATTAATGAATTGTTTTTAAAATAACATGTTTCTTCACTTTACGAAGAGAACATAAAGCCAACTTACCTTATGTGAAACTTTAATTATAGTATCCACTTTTGTCGAGTGTAAAGACACAAATTGATCCATTGAGCAATCAGAGGCATGCCTAATATGACAGTCAATGCGTTAGCCATAAAACAAGTCAAAGCCTTGGCTCCGTTATCGACCACCGTCAACGACGTTGGAAGGAGACTGATAGTTGACCATTCCAAAAGCCTTGTCCACCTACGCTACAAAGTGAGGTCAGCCAACTGGATGTTTGCCAGGACCTTTAATGTATTTTGGGGAATTGATTACGATACAGGTTGTCTGTCCTGGACGGGTTGGAAAGGAGCCTTGATCAGGTTGAACAACCGAGTTGTAGTGCATAATGCACGTGCCTAAAATGCCAGCCAGCAAATGCAGCCAGCTATTATGCTAAGTGATTTATATTTATATTCATATTTATATTATATTATATTATTTTATGTAAATGAATCCGGGTCAAAGAACCAATGTTTGTAGTGCGGCAGTCGTCTTTGTCCAGGTAGTGTATTTCTCAGAACTGCGACTTTCGTGTACAGATAAATAAAACACTTGTTTTCGCATTCACTTTATAATTCCAATTCAGAGTTAAATGAAGCTTAAAAATCCCTTAATATCCCTTATGTTGCTAGAAGGTAGAGGATATCACCAAGAGAGTTCCGAGTGTTTGCTGTTTATGGTCTACTTTCAGGCATGCCAGTGGGTGGCCCTGAACTTGACTCGTAAGGCCGAGCCATCAGCCAGACTACCCATAAAAAGTCGTCTGGCTGCACACAAACGTATTACACACCTAATTGAATTTACTACGCGAATTGACAAGTTCGATGCACGCAAAGGTCTATAAAAGAAGTACGAGAAAGAGACAGGCAGACCAACAGACAGAAAGAGAGAGAAAAAGAGGGACAACAACAACAACAATGGTCACTCAAAGCCGCAGCAGCAACAAGCAACAGCCTTAATTAATAGGCGTCTTTAGCTTAAGAGACAGACGTGACCACTAGACATTGTTGGTAAGACGCGTAACTGTAAGCTGGTTATGGGCAACTCATTCATCTCCAAGCATCTCCAAGTGGCTTCAATGAATGAATCGTAAGCCGACTTGTCTGATTTTATAAAATACTCTGTTGCCCATTAAAGTATCTCTTAATAAGCAGTTAATTTATGGGCGAAGTTTATTGTGTTTTCTGACGCTAGTCGTCCTCATTTACATCATGTTCAACGTGTCGCATTTAACACATAAAAGTGCATTCAAATTTGTTGAAGTTTGTTGCCTAAGTCTTTTGTTTTGATATTTTCGATTTTGAACAAAAGGAAAGAGAAAAAAGCAATTGGCTTGAAATTTGAAAAGCTAATTACTTTTAGTAGCTCATATTTGTATTCTGAAAGTTAATTTCTAAATCGCAATTTTCTGCCTTTCTAACAACCAGTGATTAAATTTTGATTAAATTCCACGTGCGGTTATGTATATCAAATGTTCAATATTAATATTAAATATTACATCAAAAACAGCATATGTTTTTTTGGAATATCAAGAAACTATTTTCTGTTTTCTAGGGATTATAATATTAAGGCAATTTTCTAAATTTAATACGATTTATTTTCTGAGTGCACATAATACCAATCTACACAATCCATTGTGTCGGTTTGTGCATAAAATTATGAAAAAACTTTTTCTTCTCAAAAATTTAGGTTAAGCTTTGACCTATTCAACAACTTCACTTCTAGGTGAAAATGACAGTTCATGTTTTCATTTCTGAACCAAACTTGATTTTTATTTACTGCATTTGTTCTGCAAGCAATAACTACAAAAAAAAGCGAACAAAGACTTTGGAATTCGCATTTGTCATGCATTTGCAGAAAAAATGCAAACAAATATTGAATTATCACGTTTGACAATTTTCCACTGGGAGTTTTTATATTATTTTTGTTATTTTTATAGCATTATCATATCAATTATTTTGTTATTTATATACATGTATTTGCGTACGAATTATTATGTGTGCATGTATATTCTTTCATTAATCCACATGCCACACACCAATAATTCACCTGACCACACCCTTTGTCTTTTTATTTTTTATTGTATAAGCAAGAGTGCCATCGAGGTCAATTTGTGAACATACTTCAAATACTAACCGTCCACAAATAAAAAGAAAAAATCCTCCAGTTTATTATGTAAAGCATTCAATCAACTGTGGTTGTCTCGCAAATGAAACAGAAGGTCGTGGCTTTCAATTACCCTACTTATTATATACATACATAACATACATGATAGCAAGAGATCAGTCAACAATGTGACGCTGCCCCTTCTAATCACAATGGCAGTCGAAAATATTTACAATTAGGGTTATTTGCATGAATTGGCTTCCATTAGAATGTAAAACGATCTTTTCGATCGAATCAGTGCGAGTCATAAGTCAGTTAGTCTGCTTCTCTGCTTAATTTGCTTTACAGTTTATTCTTACCTTATGTAATTAATAATAAAAATATAATAATTACAACACATTTTAATTGGTCATGCATCACTGGAAAGTTAACTGGCTGTAATTCCAAAATTTAACAATGACACAAGACTTACACACTTACACACTTACCAAGTAAAAAAAAGTGGCAAAAATGACGACGACGTCGTCAACCACATCAAAGAAATGAAAAAAAGTAATAAAATCGCACATGTTTCATAACTCCAGCTTGTGGAAAGTCGTAAAGGTTTGGTAAGGTAAATCCACTGAACTGTGCCACACAATCGACTAAGTGCTACATAACTAGTATTTGCAACAGAGTCGCCCCCAATGGCAGCACCGTCTTCAACTTCACAATGAAAAGCCACATTGAGGTTTTAGTTTTCTCGTTTTCCCATCGTCCAAAGTGTGTCAAATTATGGCTTGGTTCTCCTACAAATTACTATTTCCTACTTTTTTTTTACACAATACTCACTTTGAAATATTTTGAATTTACTAAGCAATTAAAAGAAATGCCACAACTACAAAGGAACCAATACAAACAATACTAAAAGATGGTTATAAATCATATAATTTAAAATTAAAATAAAATCATACCTAAAAAAATAATACAAATTTAATTAAGTGAAGTCAATTATATTAATATTAAGTATAATATATATAATATTGCGAAATGAATGAGACTTTAACGTCTTTTTGAATATGAAAATCATCTATTTTCCCTAGAAACTTTAGCGATTATGAAGCAAATGAAAACGTGAACAGGAAAACTCACACCAAATACAGTAACAGTTACGTAGAGTTAAGACCCATTCATATTAAAAGGATTATAGCTGTAAACTTAAACGTTAAATCGGTTAATCTGAACCTTGGCCCACGTTCGTGGGCTACGTGACTATTTTCATCTAGACCATTTGGCAAATGCTATGAGGTGGGCGTGAATAGGGCGCTACGCTCACAATGGGCATTTTAAAAATGACTCATGCACCTTCTATTCACAATAAAAACAAAAAGTACAAGAAAAAGAAAAAAAACTGAAAAATGTGAGTGCTACACATTTTTGTGTGAGCAAGGTTTTTTGGCAGCGTTCAAAGTGAAAGTAAGCTTGGGCGGTGGACTCTGAAGCCGAGAAACAAGCCCGAAATAATTCAAATGGGCGCCAGCAAACAAAACTTATTGCGACCTTGCTGCAGAGCAACCCTAGCAATACCAAGTAACAGCATTTAAGAGGAGTAACAGTAATCGTTATAATAATAACAATAATGTTAATAAAAATAATAATTGTAATAGCGCTGAGACAAATCAAAAAACCAGATTATAAGCAACACTACCCAGGCCATAGACAATGATTGCGCAACACCCTACAGACAGACTGACTGGCTGGCTGACTAGCTGGCTGGCTAGCTTGTTGTCTGCTTGTCTGTTTGCCTGACTAGCAGCATTACGAGCACTGCGAACACAATTAAATTACAACCGCAGAGCCTATGCCGCCCGCCTATTGGCTGGAACGTGAGCGCATTTCACACGACGAAACATGGCCAGGTGACCATAACCCCAGCTGGAAAGTAATAACTGCTAAAATATGACACCCCACTTATATTAATCTATCTTAAACAAACTAAGCCTAATGAACACTTAACCCTTGTACGAGATAATAACTGAGAAGAAAGAAGAAAAAATACAAAAAATCGATTGACTATCTGACTAACTTTCACTTTGACCGTTTACAAATCTATTAAGATTTATGAGCGTTCCACAAGCCCACGCCGTATTTATTGAGCTTGAATGTCCGGCTTGAATGCCTTTGCTGCCACTCACAATGTGAAGTGTATTTAAATGTAAGGCACTGAGCCATCGAGTAGTGGATATGACAGGGCCGGCACAGACAGACAGACAGGCAGTGGATGCAGCATTTGAGTACTACGACAACACAATTCTCTCTATTCAGTTTACATTATCACACTCTACACTCATGTGCTCGACTATGAATATGAAAATGAAATGTGAAACGGATACATAAAGTACTTTCCACACTAGTTGCCACAACCAGCCGCAGTAACAGCAACATTAACAGCAACAGCAACAGCAAAACTTGCAACAGTCAAAAATAAAAATAATGGCACAATGCTAAAAACATAAACAATAATTAATTTTAATGTGTCCAAATTAGAGCGTCAGCAAAAAAAATAAGTAAAAGATGAAACATTGTAGTTGCAACTGAAATTGCATACAACAAGCTATAAAAGTTGCAAGTTTATAAGTCAACAGCAAGTCAACCAACTAATTTATGGTAATAATTATAAAATCGGCAAGTTTGACTTGGAACAGTTCAGTTCAACATAGCCTACTTATTTTGTCTAAATGATTTTTATCTTTTATTGATTTGTGTAAAACGAGACTAAAAGAAATGTTTGAGAGTCTTATCTTAATTGATACTCTTATAAAACTGCTGAAATAATTTAAACAAAATACTAGTTTCAGCGCACTTCCATGGAGGTTGTTAGCACCAAACATACCCTGTAGCCATGGACAGCTCTTAAAGGTGGGCTGGTGGCGATTTTGTTTTTTAATGTGTTTGCCAACAATATTTCACCCAACTCAAAATGTATATTTTTATCAATTAATATTGATCTATATTCGATAGGGAAAAATAAAATCTTTTGACCCGCTTTTCGTATAGAAGTTAAAGTTTAAAAATGCATTCCTTTGCTATACCACTCCAAATTCCATGTGCAGGGAAACTTCTAGTCGCACACACAATTGCACAAATGACTTGTTTGGTTGTGATTTTGTGTAATTGCTGCAAGTCGGCAAGTTGAGATAATTAATTCATTGCCCAATTGCCTGAGCACACACGTCTCTGGTGCTGTTTTAGTGTCGCTAATTGTCTAACAATTGAGTTTTTGGTTTCGTTGTGAAAGTGAAGCAAAAACAGTTTACAGTTTAACACAATAGTCAACTCACTAGCAAATCTGATTGGCAACGCGTGCATACAACAATGTATGTGTAAGTGTTGCCTGTTTCTGCTGGTGGTTACTGCCACCTGATGGCAACTAGCATCAACTGGCGTCAAATCGGCACAGCTGCAATTGCAAATCGTTAATCAATTGACAGGCGGCTTACAGTGCATAAATAGAGCTCGTTATTGCGACCATTAAGTCCGCAACATTTTGTTCGCGCACTTGGCTCAGCCTTTGATCGGTTAAATGCCCTTTATGCAAAATACTGAGCAATTTTCGCTATTTTTTGCAAATGCTATACAACTGTCTCCCTCTTAATGGCGTTTTTTTCTTTTTAAGTGAAATGTTATGGAAATGTAAATAATTATGTATATTTTTTACATGTGTGAAAAGATGGAGTTATTCACTCTTATACAAAACAATAACTAACTCAACATCCGATTTAGTTATTTATTTATTTTTGCACTTTTATTCAAAGAATAAATAAATATTTGACTTATTTATTAATTTGATGTCGACTAAAAATCAGTGGACGTAGAGATATACAAAAATGAATACAGAAAAAAGAAAAAATAAAAAAATTACTTAAATTCAAAATTTCCGGGGGTGCTTTTATTACAAGAACTGGTTTAACATTTGTTGCATGGTTCGGGAAAAACCACAAAAAAATCCAAATCAGACGAAAATTATAATGACAAAATGTGGTATGAACTAGCTTAGAGGCCACAACCGCAAATGCATATATAATTTGATTGCAAACTTCTCTAAGAAATGAACTGACAGAAATCTAAATTTAAATTACAATAATAATAATAATACAATAATTTTTTCTTAAGTTACTTATTATATTGTATATCAATTCTAAATATGGAGCAACACACGTTTTCAATACACAAACATTCAGATTGTTATTTAACTTCTTGCCAGACCAGCGAGTAATGGCAATTTTCACGGTAATAAAGTACATAATCATAAAATAGTCGATTGCTGCGGAGTTGGGTGTTGTTACAAATGTAACCCAAGTCAAGGTTGCCGCTACAATCGAGTTGTTAATTCCAACTCCATCTGTATACTCTGCACCTGTACCCCCCGACGGGTAAAAAGAATTAATGTTTAAAAATAATATAGAACAACTCCTAATTGCGTCGGGAAACACGATTTTAGTTCAAAGCTCATGTAAGAATTATAAACAAATAAATCGTGGGTCACAGCTTTTAGCTGCCATAATTTTTTGAAAACTTAACCGGTTTCTGGGCCAGTTCATGATCGAGATTAATATCAATTAATTATCAACATTTTGATTGCAGAACTTATTCTTAAAATGTTCCCATCAGTTGGAGTAATGGACATTTTTAGGTAATATGTGGGTCATGGAACAGTTGTTTTGTTTATTCACCCACGTTAGTTTATATATCTGCCACATTTGGCCAATGCCAAAAGCTGAACAAAACCCAATGCTGCCTAAAGTCAACATTGCTTCGAGCACTAGTCAGCTACTTGGGACCGGAAAAGTCATTAAGCGCACAGTTTGTACGGCAATATGACCTTCCATTTAAGAACTTCACACCATTTCGGCACCAAAGTTCTATGTTAATAATGTTCGTGGCACCTGAGAATTCTCGATATAATATAATTTTAATCCAAATTTGGCAATTTATGTATGCTTGTCATTATTTATCACCCATTCTCTGGCTATTGCTATTTTGTCTTAGATTTGCCCATTTATAAAAGCCTATACATAATCTAAAAACGGCTTGTTAACGGTGGCTGAAATTAATTCAGTCTGTGTACTCTGTATTTTGAAAATAAAGAGTATACAGGCTTTCGATTTTCGACAAGATAAACACAAAAAAAAAATGTATATCTATATATATTGTACATTTTATAAATATATACCAAAGTTTTCTATTTTACACTGTGAACAGAGTAAGGGGCAGTCGGGTAGGCCCGAGGTCAACGTTTTTACTTTTCTAAATAACATTGTTCTAAATGCATAGTAGAGTTTCCTTGTATGGAAAAATATTTTGCTCAAAAATGTTTTTGGACCAAACTTGGTGAATATGCATGTTTCCACAATCTTTACGAATTTTGTTTTCCATCACATTTAGAAAAGGTGCCATCTAAATCCGAATACTTTATTATCTTGTCATAGTGAAATCCATTGAGTTTACTCCGGTTTGTCAGTGTTTTTGATCTTAGGCATTCTTACTTGATTTTTTTGCTAATTGTACGAAAATGTCTTTTCCTTTGTGGACAACTAATTAATGCAATCATTACAAGAAACAAATACTCAGTTTAGTGGGTGCAGCGACGAATTTGAAAGGCCACAATTATAAGCTCTCCAAAACCCAAGAGGCTGACAAAATTCTTCACGTTGACAACTGTAAATGGTCAACAGCTGGTCAAGCGAATAAAGAGCGTGGGACAGATTTGCAGTAATTTATCTTTTTCAATGTATCAATTGGACATGCTCAACAAACTTTGCTCTCGTGCACTGCATGTAAATAGCGTTTATATGTAAATAAATTGACACAATATCCAAGCGCGCCAGCCATTTAGCAAATGATCCGGGTCTAAGTACCAAGATAGCAAAAGTTAAATTTCAAATAAATGAGCCAGAGAATAGTTGTGCTGCAGTTTAAAAAAGGTATAAAACTAACAATAACATATTACTTGTTTTATATATTTATTTACTTTACATTATTATTTTGTATTATTTGGGAACTAAAGAAGTTATTTAAAAAAATCAATGCATTTAATTACGAAATTATAAATTTGCATTAAAATTCAATAATATATAAATCGTAATAAATATACAAATATAATTAGTCATAATTAATATAGTGAAAGCAGATAGGCTTTTGAACAGAGCATTTACAATCCAACAATTGATTCTTTGCTAAAAATGCGAGCAACGTACGAACCAAGCAAGTTCGTGTCCTCAATCTTTTGTTTTCTCATCCATATGCAATTCCATTAAGTGATAGCGAATGGGTGTGGACAATAGAACTAGCACAGTAAAATTTGCAAGCATTGCATTTTAATTGATTATAATGCAAATTTCTCTTTTTGTACTTTTTGGAATTGCCACTTTAGTCATACTGAATGCAGTTAATATATGCAAATACGACTGCTAAATGAGAGTAAATAAATTTATCTGAGAAAATTAGACATAAATAAACACACTTATAGAGTCGTAAAACAAAATAATAATAATTAAAAAAAATAATAAAATGGAAATCACAAGCGCTTATTGTCATTAACAAAAAATAAAATTAAAACTTTTTGCCAATGGCTTTTTGTGCTTCTAGTCTGAACAAATACACGATTTTTGCACTTAATTAGTTACTGGCAACGCGCACCTTTGGCGGCATTGCGTCATCGTTTGAGCTGATTGAACTCTTGCGATTGCATAAAGCCAAACATAGCTAAAAAAGAGTAACAACAATGCAAGATACATACACACATACAAATATCCACTTACACACACACACACACTTACATATATACGGTAACTGAAACTGTGGCCAATTTGCACTTAATTTAAAACGTAGTTGCGCACGATCTTTATGAAGTACTGGTGCCCCAGACCGAGTTTTTGAACAAATTAATTGAAAAGCTCCAAGTTCACAAATGAACAACAAACAAAGAAAAACAACGAAAGAAATATTAACTAACAAATTTGGCTTTGTTTTGCGTTTTTTGCTTGTTTTGTTTGCAGGTAAACAGCCGGATCAAACATCGGCTAGCTCCTACTGGCAACAGCACGTGGCCACACCCAGCAGCTCGACGCCCTTCGACTCGCCCTTCTTTTCGGCGACGCATGGCCTCGTCCAGACGCACCCTTCACTGGGCGCCGGCATTCCACGCTCCCCGGTGCCTTTGAATAGCAACAGCCTGGGCAGCGGCACACCCCCCGCCGCCGTCAATCCATCTCTGACCGCTGGCAGCGGCTATTTGAACTCACGCGGCAGTCTGCCCAGTTCGGCGCGTTATCCGCCCAAGATTAGCGGCACCGTTGTCAATCCCAACCCCAAATCCCCCTTCCGCCATTTGGATTTCTCGACAAGCGCCACAGCCGAACTCCGTCGCAATCCAGCCCTGTCGGCCCCTGATGAGTGCGCACGTGCCTGCCGCGAAGGAGAGCCGCCCAGGATATGCTACTACCACTTTACTCTGGAATACTACACGGTTCTGGGAGCGTAAGTACAACCTCCCAAAAAAATTAACAATTTTAATGCTGTTTGCTTTTTACTACCATTATAAATAAGCTTTGTTTGAGTTTATTTCATCATTTATTTAAATAGCCAGAAAGTTAAGTAAATAATTTAGATTTACTTTAGAATAATTTATTTAGATAATTAAAAAAAAATTGTTTTTAATTTCGTTTAGTTTTTAATAAACTGCGTCCTCTGATTTTTTGTCCTGATAGGCAATATACGTCAGAGTTATAGAAGGACATATCAAACATATTGCTTAGTATTTAATTCCGTTTTTATCTTGCACAAAAAAAAATAAATCTTATTTAAACACTCATTCGGAATGTAAAAAAAAGTTGTTAAAGTCTGAATTCAATTAATGAGTTTATTTTTCAATTCAATTGTATGTCCTTGTAAATAAAAGAAGTCAAAATAGTAGCAAAACAACTTTTTTATATATTTACGATTTGATCTTAACTTCCTTTTGAACTTGCATTTTTAGATTTGTACATAAAAATCTGTGTTAAACTGCACAACTCATTCGCAAATTAAAACAAAAAAGCAGAAATGCGACACCAAAAATCACATACACAAGTATGTCTATATATGTATGTCTTTGGGCATGTGTCGGTATAAAGTAAATAAAATTTGAAAGTCTGACGATCGCCTGAGTGACAGACCATAAACCAGAAATCCTATTATGGCTTCATAAAAGCCATAACATAACCCCTGGTTCATAGGAGATTCGGAGTAAAAGACAAGTACAAAGTAAGAAAATGTCATTGAATGGAAGTTCAAACTGAGAAAAATATACTACGTGCATAAAAACAATTAAAAATCCAAGTCAATTTTCAGTATCAGGAAAAAGGCAACTTCACGCCACCAAAAACAAAAATAAAAAAAGCTGTCACTGCATGGTCGAGGCACAGACTTAATGTGTATATATATGTATACACACACACACATATATATATATATATATATGTGTATGTGTAAATATATATGCATACATATAATTCCCACGCCATAAGCGCCGTATTTCCATGATTAATTTAAACCGAGTGTCAAGCACGCTGCTGCACATACAAACAAGGCAAATGCTGCACAAATAATCGAGTAGACGACGAGTTTTCATCACTTTTCTTATATAACTATGTAGTCCGGTTGGAATCACATACCAGGAAGCACACGATATATTGGATATGGGCAACTATCGAGCGGCTTGTTTTGCAAAAGGATCATAAATAGTTTCAGATTAGTTGTGCATGTAAATTTATAAAAAGCAATTAGTATTCGATTAGAATATATTACTCACAAGCAGAGAAAACATGTGTATTTTCAATGTTGCCGCTTTTTAAGCTTTAAGCCGATTTTTTATCTAAAGCAAGATATTTGTATTTTATACGTAATATAAATAATAAGCCGCTTTTTTATTAATGCTCATCGAGTAAATATAGCTGAAGGCTAATTAAGTTGTAAAATAATTTATCTTACATGGAAATTATTTTATTTAAAAATTGACTAACATTATTATTTTTACAGTGCCTGCCAGGTGTGCACACCAAATGCTACCAACACCGTTTGGAGTCACTGTCAGTGCGTTTTGGCCGATGGCGTTGAGCGTGGCATATTGACAGCGAACCGAATGATTCCGGGACCGAGTATTCAGGTGTGCGAGAACGACAAGGTCGTCATCGATGTGGAGAACCACATGGAAGGCATGGAGGTGACCATTCACTGGCACGGAATCTTCCAACGCGGCTCGCAGTACTACGATGGTGTACCCTTCGTCACCCAGTGCCCCATTCAGCAGGGCAACACCTTCCGCTACCAATGGACGGGCAATGCCGGCACTCATTTCTGGCATGCGCATACGGGTCTGCAGAAACTTGACGGACTGTACGGCAGTATCGTGGTGCGACAACCGCCTTCGCGTGATCCCAACTCTCATCTGTACGACTTCGATTTGACTACCCACATAATGCTGATCAGCGATTGGTTGCATGAGGATGCTGCCGAACGGTATCCCGGTCGTTTGGCCGTTAACACTGGCCAAGATCCCGAGTCCATGTTGATTAACGGCAAAGGTCAGTTCCGTGACCCGAACACCGGCTTCATGACAAACACACCACTCGAGATATTCACGATTACTCCCGGTCGTCGGTACCGTTTCCGCATGATAAATGCCTTCGCCTCTGTGTGCCCGGCTCAAGTGACGATCGAGGGACATGGCATGACCGTGATTTCTACTGATGGAGAGGCCGTGCATCCTGTGAATGTCAACACAATCATCTCCTTCTCAGGTGCGTAATGTTATCAACAACAACAGTATAAATCGCCTGGGCAGCATAAATTTTTATCAAGAAATCATTTTCAAAAAAACGAGGTCCTCTGCTTTAATTTATTTTAAAGAACTCATAATTTTCCGTAGCAGATTTTATTTTTGGCATTATTGGCATTATTATATTGAATTATTATACTGATTTAATTACAGGCGAACGTTACGATTTCATCATCACTGCCGATCAGCCCGTGGGTGCTTATTGGATCCAGCTGCGTGGTCTAGGTGAGTGCGGAATTCGACGTGCCCAACAATTGGGTATTCTGCGCTATGCTCGAGGTCCTTATCAGCCAGCCTCGGCGCCACCCACATATGATGTCGGCATTCCTCAGGGTGTGGTAAGTTCACATATTCACAGTTCGCATGTATTTTCGTCTTTTTTTTAGACCCAAGAAGATTTGCAGAGCTCAGTAAAACTTATAAACAATCGCTGCTAGTTTGTCAACTGTTCTGATATCTAATGATTATCCCTTTTGTATGTAATCATCTTGCCATCAATTTAAAGGCATTCACATAATATCAACCTTCACATTATTATGAGATTAACTGAACACATATTTAATATGTAGTCCCCGAAAAAAGCTTAGAATAAAAAAGGTCCTTCCTTAATGTGGAAACCCAAAGGAAAACTTCAAAATCCTTAAATATATTTAGAAATGCCCTATTAATCCAAGAAAATAAAGTGAGAGTTCAAATATTTTGATTCATTCCCCTTATCTTGAGCGAGCATCCTAAATACCATCCTAGTCTTCAACGTAAGTAAGTACAATGTATTATGTGAAAACACGAATGTATTTCTGGTGGGGTAGTAATGTTTGTACATATATAAATAAATGCATGAATTTAGCGTTGTGAAAATGCTACGAAATACATCGCGAATAAACTGCATAACTAAATATATTTCTCTATCTTTTTCAAATACCCTTACAAAATATGATCCCAAAAAATATAAAATAAAACCTACACAAAAATGTAATATTCCACCACCCATGCAAAACGAATGTGGCTTTTCCTGCACATGTATATAAATCTGAACACAAATGAACCTCTTTTGCATTCTGACGACTGACACTTTACCGAAACCCAAACTAAACTAAACTGAAACCAAACCAAACCAAACCAAAAAAAAAAACAAAAATCAATACAAAAGGTCATGAACCCCTTGGACGCGCAATGTAATCGTCAGCGAAACGACGCCATCTGTGTAAGTCAATTGAAAAATGCACTCGATATCGATCGTGGAATCCTTGCTGAGAAACCGGACGTGAAGATTTTCCTGCCATTTCGTTTCTTCGTCTACCGCGCTGAGGATCTCTTCCAGCCGAACACCTACAACAGATTCTTGGGTAGGCTTCAGCACACCAACACCAATTCTAACCTGAATTCGAAGATATTAATTATGTATTATTTCTTCAGTGGCTCCTACTGGCGATCATGTGATTTCCCTCATCGATGAGATCTCCTATCTGTCAGCGCCAGCACCACTGACCTCGCAGTACGATGAAATCAATCCTGAGCAGTTCTGTAACGGTGATAATCGTCCAGCCGATTGTGGACCCAACTGTATGTGCACCCACAAGATCGATATTCCACTCAATGCGATTGTTGAGGTCGTTTTGGTCGACGAGGGTGAGTTGTTGGTTTGTGGGATATTAATACGTCATATAATCATATAATTATGTACACTAAGTAAAAAGAACATTTTTTTGAGACTCATTTGAAAGGCATAATAGATATAATAATTAGAGAAAATCATTATTACAATTTTTGTGTAGCATTTAAGATTGTATTCTTTTGATATTAATATAATCATAATATAATACGGCTTAGTGAAGAAGCCTAGTCCAATGTGAAATAGTTTATTTTTTCAACGTTTCGTTTTCTATAAATAACCAAAAATTTGTGGTATTTTTCCATCGATAGTTAAAAATTGTAATCAATGTGATAAACCAACAATCTGATTCTGATTTTAAAATATGTTCGCTACACTTTCTTTATAACATATATGTATAAGTTGTATTAATCATGTGCGTATATTGCAACTAATTTGCAGTTCAACAACCCAACTTGTCGCATCCATTCCATTTACACGGCTACGGTTTTAGTGTGATTGGTATTGGCCGATCGCCCGATTCTTCGGTGAAAAAGATTAATTTGAAGCATGCGTTAGATCTGGATAGACGCGGTCTCCTACATCGACAGTACAATCTGCCGCCCACAAAGGATACGATTGCCGTGCCCAACAATGGATACGTAGTGTTGCGCTTTAGAGCTGATAATCCCGGTAAGTAAATGATGTGGATTGAGTATAGTACTTAGTTGTACACTTACACGCTGTTCGTGTCATTCACAGGTTTCTGGCTCTTCCACTGTCATTTCCTATTTCACATTGTGATCGGTATGAATTTGATCCTGCAAGTCGGCACGAATGCTGATCTACCGCCAGTGCCACCAGGTTTTCCGACTTGTGGCGATCACACTCCACCCATACCCATTAATTAAGCTAGGCTTTTAAATCGTCGACTAGGAGAAGAAAACAACACACACACGCACACACACACTCAACAAAAAAAACAAAAACAACAACAACAAAAGGAAGAGAAAGAGAAAGCGAATATAAGACCCTGTCTACTCTGAACGCAACAGTTTGTACAAAGTTTTAGAGACACAGCACAATAAGTATGTATGTATGTATTTGTTGTAATATATATATATCCCCCAAAATGCACAAGAGAATCCTTGCCAACGAGAACAACAATGATATCACTGCCTATCTGTATGATATTACTATTTGCCCTGCCCCATCCGCATAAGCTTGCCTCTTGGGTGCACTATAGCTTGCACCCCCACCAAAAATTGCCTAAAGCAATCAAAATCCTATACTTCCTTCCCAGACGCACTTCCTAAGAGCAAAAGCGGTAATCTGTTATTTTGTATAAATTTGTAAAAACAAAAAAAAAAAAAGGAAAAACATCTATGATATTTGGTGCAGCCATATAATTATTTCCAGCAGCTTTGGATTTATCTATACTTTATGTTTCTTTTTTTTAACGACTTAAACATTTAAACTGTGACGATCCGTTTCTGCAACATTTTCACGCTCTTCAACCCTGAAACTTGGACTCAGTTTTTGTAATATGCATACGTGTACGTATGTATATATATAAAGAAACAACAATTGATGTATGTATATTTAAACTAATGTGTATAGGACCAATAAAATCCACGCTGGTGCCTAGTTTTTATGCAAAAGCTTCAACTTGTATCAATGGTTTGAACCTGTATAAAGTTAGCCTTTGTGTAAGTTATACATATAAATACATGTAAACAAATCAATTAAATGAATATAAATCTATAAATAATTATTAATGTACATAAAATGTAAAAACAAAAAACAAAAAAACAAAACAAAAACAATTCAAATATGTATAATGCTTAAACTACTTACTTATGTAATATGCCTAGGGTCTATTAAATGAAATATACTCTGATTGGCTTGTCACAGTCATATTTAATAGCTGCAAATTAAGCAAAATCATAAACAGAATATGTATGCCAGACACGAAACTTGTAAATTTCCAAAATATAATGCAATATACATATACTATATATATATAAATTCATATATATAAACTGTATAAACTGGACAACCTAGAGATTTGTAAAACGCAACCCAATTAACTGCCGTTAAATTTATATTTATTTCTTAAATCAATTTTAATAAAATATGAAAAATTAAAATTTTGCACAAATTCTTTTCAAATGCAATAGATGTATATCTTATGCCTATCAATTTAGCTAATTAATTATACACATTTTTACAGATTTTCAAAAAAATTACTCTAAAAAATAATTCAAACCGAACTTAAAAAATTTGCATTTACAATTTTGAATTTGTTCACAGATTCTCAACCCGCTAGATGCGATTTGTGATCGTAAACGGGCCGATGCTATATGTGTATCCAATTTGAAGAATGCGAACAAAGTCGATAAGAGCGTTCTGGTCGAGAGGCCGGATGTGAAAATCTTTTTGCCTTTCAGATTTTATGTGTACGATCCCAAGACGCTCTTCATACCAAATACATACAACAGATTTTTGGGTATGTTCTTAAAAAATATTACAAATTGCTTTTCATTTGTTTATTAACCCCAACATTTGCTGTTTAACACATAACACTTAATTTCTTATGTACTAAACTTAACAATTCGGTCAAAACAACAACAAATTGTACGCTACAAAAACACACACATGCTTAGTTGTGCCTAGCGGTGACCATCTAACTTCTCTCGTCGATGAAATCTCCTACATATCGCCACCGGCTCCGCCCCTCTCGCAAATCGACGATATTCCGCCCGAGTACTTTTGCAATGGGGACAATCGTCCCCCTAATTGTGGGCCCAACTGTGAGTGCACTCACATGATCGATATACCACTCGGAGCCATTGTTGAGGTCGTTCTCGTGGATGAGGTGCAGCAAGTGAACATCAGTCATCCCTTCCATTTGCATGGGACGGCCTTCTATGTCGTCGGACTGGGACGATCGCCCGATAAGTCGATCAAGAAAATTAATCTGAAGCACGCCCTGGAACTGGATCGCATGGGAATGCTTGAGCGTGATTTCTCCAAGCCACCGCTGAAGGATACAATCGCGGTGCCCAACAATGGATATGTTGTGATGCGATTTCGAGCCGATAATCCCGGCTACTGGCTCTTCCACTGTCATTTCCTCTTCCACATTGTCATCGGTATGAATCTGGTCCTTCACATCGGCACACAAGCCGACTTGCCGCCAGTGCCGCCCCGCTTTCCCACTTGCGGAGATCATGTACCGCCCGTTACCTGGTACTAAGTAATATACTATATTTCTGTATCTCTGCATCGATCAATAACAATGTGCTATTTCCTCGACCACTACTGTTACAGCTTCATTTATTTATTAGCCACCACGCTTTAATTTAACGTATAACATATTAACCCTATTCATATATTAGAAATGTGCAATAACATGGGCGTGGCCATTCTTGGGAGGGGTACGAAGAATATTAAGGCAAAAAGGCATTTGAAGTGTGCTAAGTATTCAAAACAAAGTTCAGGTCTAGTTTTTTTGATTGCAACTTATTCTCATTGGTTTTGCTAATGTTTAACGTAAGGATTTTGACCTGCCGAAAATGTAGCATAATTTCTGCATCAGTTGACGATTTTTCTCAAAAAAAAAACAAAAGAATTTCATCTAACATTGAAGGTTTTCAAAGCATATTGCTAAAGTTTATAAATGAAATACATTCATTCAATTTCTTATATAAAACCCATAAGTGAATGACTCCAAATGTGATTAATTACTCTTTATTTGCATTGAGAAGCCAAATGTTTGAATGAAATTTTGACAATTGCTCGTTTTCCTAATATCTTTTTCTTGAAGAGTATTAAAAACAACAACTACAACATAAAATGTCTACTCAAAATTCAATTTTATTTATTTACGTGCCCAACAATTTGTATGTTAACAAATAGCTGTGACTGATGCTGATGTTGCCTATCTGAACAGTGTTTCACATCTTTGAAAAATCGCAGAAGGTGTGGCTCTGTGTGATTTGCCTTGTTCAGTGTTGTAAATTTCGATTGTGAAGCGATTTCTTAACACCCCTGGCCAAGATCTTGTGCATACCCATGTGAAATAGCCCAAAATAAATCGATTTTAATCGAAATTAATTGAATTGAATTGAATAGAATGGAGTGGTGATATCGCCTGACATTGGGCATAGGTTTAATATGTTTATTTTTATGTTTAGGCTTATGTTTATATTTATCTTAATGTTAATGATAATGCTATAATTACGTTGATGTTTGCATTGTGCGCATGTTATTAGCTTAAGTGAGTAAAATTTGAATATTTATAATAAATTACCGATGTGAAAAACTTTACTAAGGCCAGTGTCACATCAAATGATCCAAAGCAGTCAAAGCACTAATCCTTTTATTCTATATAGTCGCCTCGGATGCGGATCACCTGATTTCCCTGATCGATGAGGTTTCCTACGTAGCCCCGCCATCTCCAATGCTCTCCCAGTACGATGAAATTCCTGAGGAGTATTACTGCAATGGTGATAATCGACCAGCGGATTGTGGCGAGAATTGTCAATGTGTCCACAAGATCGATATACCACTGAATGCGGTTGTTGAGGTCGTCCTTGTAGATGAAGTGCAGCAGATAAACATTAGTCATCCGTTCCATTTGCATGGCACCTCGTTCTACGTCATTGGACTGGGTCGTTCCCCGGACACGAGTGTCAAGCGAATGAATCTAAAGCATGCTTTGGATCTCGATCGGCGCGGTATGCTGGAGCGGCAATATGTGAAGCCGGCCCTGAAGGACACGGTGGCTGTGCCAAATAATGGATATGCTGTTCTGCGATTTCGTGCCGACAATCCCGGGTTCTGGCTGTTCCACTGTCACTTCCAATATCACATCGTGATTGGCATGAATTTGGTCTTTCAAATTGGCACGCCCAAGGATCTGCCGCCAGTGCCGCCAAACTTTCCACGATGTGGTAATCATCTACCACCCATAACACGTCCCAGTAGCTCATGGTAATGAGACTTAAGAAATTTTCATAAGTAGCAACTAGGCTATAGATATAAGGTCTATTATTTATCGTTTAGACATTAAGCAATTTGATTTCAAATCTTTTCCTTATCGTCAATTAATAAATAATAAAAGAACTAATAATTAAATTCTTTAATACAGCAATATATACTACATTAAGTAGTCAATATTTGTCGAGAAGGATAGAATACTACATTAAGTAGTCAATATTTGTCGAGAAGGATAGAATGATTTAATTTCTTAAACTAATAGCTGTAGCTGCGTCAGAATGATTTCTCAACATGTGGCAATTATTTGCCTTACATTTTATTCGAATTTAAGAATTGCACTTTATTTAAGACAGAATAATGTTTGTCGGCGATACGACATTTAAATGAAACGGCTGTCACCAAGCAGCTATATTTTTCTATAAGCCTTTTGAATCAAAATATATTTTTAAAAAATTCTACAAAATAGAATACAAAATAAATATAATAAATCTTTGCTACTGATACTTAAATTCAATAAAAAATAACAAAAAATTACTGATTCATTAAATATGTTTGGTTTTTATACAAGAATTCATCTTTCCAATTTGGCAAATTATTGCATACTTTTGGGCAGGACACAAAAATTCCACTCGCCAAATCAAGCCGCTTACTTTTCGTGCTGTGGATAAAGCAGACTAGCTTAAAATTATTTAAACAACGATTGTATCATAGATTGTCAAAGCATAATGTGCGGGATAATCTTTCGAACTACGTTCAAGAAAGTCTAAGAACCAAAGCACTTCAATAAATTTGAGCGAAAATGGAATGTATATCGATCGCTATATAACCACACTCTGAAATTAAAGTGTTGCAATTACGCTTGTTAATGAAAAACAGATAAATTTTGTTTTGTTTAAAAATCAATTATTATTTATTTGCAAAAGTAAAGATTCTGGAAATTTGTACATTCTATGAATTAGTATAATATTTTTTAAAATCAAATTATCAAATTATTTATTTATTCGAAGCAGATTGGCAGGGCCGTCGTTAGTGTGACATAGTTGCCAGAAATCCCGAATATAGCACAACAAATAAAGAGGCAACCTGCAAGTACACTACAAAACATGGGAAAAACTGAAGGTAAATGCATTATTCTCAGTGATAGTAATCATTTAATATAAATAATAATCTTTTAAGATCGCCGCTCAAAGCGAAGCAAACGTCAAAAGCCTGCCAGGTTTGCATCACCCACAGCTGCATCGCCGTCACCAACAACTGAGAATTGTGATGCTGAAGCAGTTCTGGTTGTGGTTGAGACCAATACCGAGCCACTCAGCAACACAGCAGCAGCAGCACTTGACCAGGTAGTAACCCCAACCGGGAACAGTGGAAAGACAAATGAATTAACCGGTTTAAGGGCACGACCCGCATCCAGCGCAAAGGTGGGATTGGCATCAACGACTCCGCCAAGCAGTGCCGGCAAGAAGGCGCCTTCGAGGAAACGTCGCAACACGGACACGTCCAGCGATGAGGAGCGTTGGTTGAATGCCATCGAAACTGGCAAACTGGAGGATGTCGATGATGAGCTGAAAAAGATTAAGGATCCCAAGCTAATGACAGCGCGCCAGCGAGCGATGTATGAACGAACGCAGGAAGCGGAGCCGGCGTTAGCGGGATTCGTGGAGGAACTAATCGCACTGCCCAGCGGGTACAGGGAGAAGGAAAAACCCCAAACGGCCGAGGAGATTCAGAAGGCGGCCCTCAAGTCGCAGAAGCGCAAACAACAAGCCGACGAGCGGCGCGAGAAGGACAAGCAGAAAACGATGGAGCGTCTGCTCAAGAAGCAAGAAACGGGCAAACAGCGCTCGGCGGCAGCACGGAACAGGCTCAATCAGAAGCATGCCCTGCCCTCCCTCACCTACATGAATACCCACGATGGGAGCTACATTCTGGTGCCACCTGGACAAGAATTCCCATTGCAGGCACAATCAGCAATTAAGCCGCCTCCGCGACAACTGTGCGGGATTGTCGGCTGTGGCAATCGCAAGATCTACAGTTGCTCCAAAACAAATATGCCCCTCTGTAGTCTAGCCTGTTACAAGAAGAATCTGTCCATTGTCTAGTCAGGATTAGGTCTGTGAACTTTGAATAAATAAGTATGTAATTTTTTTTAATTAATTATAATTATAATTGGAGCCTGAAGCTTTTCCATAAATCCAAATTCATGCACGAACACAAGACGCTTTGTCGGGTTAAACCTTGCCGTGTCCTCTGACTTTTCCCCAGGAGACTACGTGTTATTTCAAATAAGACGACGACATCTGCTAGGATGTGCGATATAATTCATTAGGAAATTGTTGATTGACGATCTCCTACTGTTCCGGTTGCAGGAAGAATCTGCCTGTTGTCTAGCAAAGATAAGGTCTGATGGACTACAGGTAAATACGTGTGTGCTTTTATTGATTCATTAGGAAATTGTTGATTGAATCTGATGCAGCTCTAATTAATAACTGGGCGAGTTTATTGATTCATTAGGAAGTTGTTGATAATCTCCTGCTGTTCCGACTCGATGCGTTGCAAATACTGAAACTCGCTCTTCATGCGCTCCAGTTCGACGGTCTGCTCGAGGATCTGGCTCTGGTAGACTTGCTGCTCCGTCTGGCGTTGCTTGGCCATTGTCTTTAGTTGGTTCTGGGTGCCGATTGCACGCAGTTTCTCACTCTCCACATCCTTGGCGAAGTTCGAAACGATTTTGTAAAAGTCCTCGCCGAATTTCTTGAAAACCTGCAAGTTGTGTGAATATTCCAGGCACTCCTGCCGCAGCTCGATCGTCTGACTGGCAATCCGCGGATCTTGGACACGCAATCTATAGATTTCATCAATATAGAGTCCGGCCTTCTGTAGCTCTTCCATTTTAAAGTTTTCCTTTTTTGTTGTTCGCTTTCGCTGTTGTTGCCATGGTTGCCAAAATCCACCCTTAAAAGCAAACGCAAATGCATCCAACTATTTAAGTGATATATGTATCTATATTTCATGCGATATTTGAAGGATCAACTGTAACTAATATATCTACCGTTAGAAATTTTGCCTATTGAGCTCTTTAATCGCTTCACAATTGTATTTACTTGCCTACATATACATTTACATATATATATATATATATATGTATAGAGAGGGATATATCTTTAATATATTTATACTTGTATCTAGATTGGCTTGCTTTAAATATATATTGAAGACCTAATACTTTAGCCCTTTGCCTGGGCCTATTGGGGGATTACAGATAGAAAGCAAACAGGTTAACCTCACGAGGTTTCAATAATATCCAAATTAGTCCGATTGTTTTTGCATGTTAGTTTGTTTTCTTCCGTTTTTTTTCAGCAAATCTCGGCAGTTGTTTATATTGTATGTTTTAACTGTATATATATAGAGTTTCTGTTGCGATACTCGCGCCAAGGACTCGGATCAGGCGAACCAGCAATGGCTGAAAGCACCGCAATTTTGCCATCAAATCTGTGGTAATTCCAACTTGGGCAAAAGTCAAGTGGGATTGTTCCGCTTGTTCGAGCGCAGTCGGGCGAGTCCAGTGCGCTCCTCCTCCTCGTCGCTGGTATATTGATGCATGCTGGCGCCACTGACGCCGCCGGCGCGAACCGATGAGGTTGCCTGCAGCAGCTCCTGGTCAGGTGCATTGCGATTCTCGTAGAGCAGCACCTGCAGTGTCTCCTCATATATGCGTGCCTCCGGAAACTCCACTTTCGTGTGCTTCCGATCCGTGGCGTACACAATCGACGTGCAGCAGACTTCGGCGACTTTCTTGCCATGCCCGTAGAACGACCAGCAACATATCTCACTCGGTCCAATCACATCCTTAATGAAAAGTATGCGTTCGTTAAAACGCAACGAGAGCTTGTCGAACAGTTCGATATTCTTTAGCAGATTATCATCCGAGGTGCTTGTGTAGGAGTATTTATTGTTCTGTCGCTGCACCACCAAAATCACCGCCGGCTTTGACGATGAACTAATCAAGAGTTGTTCCTCCTTCTGCGATGTTATCAATGGTATCCGGCAAATCGGCTTTGGCTCCTGGTGCGTGTACAAGGCACGCTCGCAGGACATCGCCAGCTCCGTAACGCAATAGTATTTAGCTTCGGCGAGCAGCTCGGCAATCTCTTTGTTCGTCTCGGGCAGCGGCACACTGCCGTCGCGCAAAAAGTTTAATATGATGCCAAAATGATTGCCACAACGATCGATCAATATCCAACCTGCAAAGGGCAGTGCCGCATTTAATATATAATATATATGCATCTTATTATTTTTTAAATTTAAATAAAAATAAATTTAAATGAAAATAATCAACAAAAAAATGTGATTTTAAAGATTTCTGTGGGAATTTTAATGCAAAAATAACAACCCAATCAGACTAATTAAATAGTTAGTATGAGTTAGTTAAGATGCCCAACCAATTAATCACAAGTCGAGACAACTCGTTTAAATTTGAATTCTTAATGATAGAAACAGAGGACTGTGAATGAATTATAAATTCATAGGTTTCATTAACAGAAAAATAAATTTGGCTCAGCGCAGCATTTAATAACAAACATGAAACGAGAGGGAATGTCAATGAGGAGTCTTTCGGTGTGTGCAACAACTAAGAAATTCTTTTGCACAGATTCAAATCTGCTTTGGGGAATCAGATGTTGTGGAGACCACTCACAAGATCCTTATTCCATAATTGGAACAGTGAAATAGGTGTGGAAAAGTAGTGAATTTTCAAAATCAATTTTAAATACCATATCAGAAATATATTATATTAATTTGTAAGCAAATGATGGGTATGATGACATACCTTCTGAGTCGGTTAGGACCTCCATGCGACCGCTGAACATGGCACTGAGCATGGTGTCATTGTGCTTGGTCAGAGTGCCAATTGTTGTGTAATACAAGCGACCGCCCACATTAAGTTTGACATACTGGGAGGCGTGTCCTTTGAGCAGAACTTTCTGATCCCCGGACATCGTGTCGGGTTCCTTGGCGTGCAACACAAGCTGTTTGCTGCTGGCTGTTGCTGTGGCTGCTGTCAATTGCACTTTGCCATTGAGCGAGCGACCCAATTCATCAATAATATCAAAGCTGTTTGATGTCGTTGCTGTTGTTGCTGCTGCTGCTGTTGTTGTGGTTGCTGTTGTTGGACTTGTGGCAGCAGGCAGTGGCAACACTGCCACTGTTCCGTTATTTGCGTTCGCTGCGTCGACGCCCTTTGGTTTGGAGCCTCTGCAAACGCCTTCTTTTGCGTTGCTTGCGCTCGCCGTCGGCGTTAGCGGATCAATTTTGGCGAATCTTTTAATCTCTCAACGGGAATTGTAACAGAATGTTAATTTGCTTTCAATCGTATTCCGCTTACAAATATGCACGCATATACACACACACACATGCATTCAAACATACCAAAATTATGAGTGTGACTGCAAATGAAATGTACTAAATTTCAACAAAACGCCACAGTCGATAAAATACTAAAAAGAAAGACGTATTTTTCGATTGGCATTGTTGAATTATTTGCATATTGAATGCGATGCATTTGATTAATTATTATGTTCATAAATAGTTGCTGATGCTGAAGTTTCTTCTTTTTTTTTTCAGTGGGTAATAATATGTCGTAAAACCAATGTTTTTGAGATATAGCTTGACCGTTGCGCATAACCACTTCTAACTTTTGAGCTGAATTGTGTTCCAATTCAATGGAGATTTGAATACATCTATGGAAATAGATTCATGTGGTATATGCGTATTTCTCAATTTGTATAGCAGAGGCAGTTGTCGTACTTACTGGCTTTTATTTATTAACTCGTCACATTATACATTAAGTTTAAAATATAGATGAAAACATCTTTCGGTTGCATGCATGCGAAAAATAAGATCTAATCAAGAGTTTATATATTTGTACGTATGTATGCATTATGAATATATGTATGGTTTTCGAAGTTGAATGATTTGAGTTGCTGCAAAGTATTAAATGATGTTGATTTTACAGTGTTAAAGAATAGAACAGATCTAAAAAAACCGACTTATCTTTTGCATTAATATCTAAAACTTAGATGCGTGCAACAAATTGGAGTTCCGATTTTGTGTGCACATATCTTACTAAATTAATTTGGAAATTAGTTTCAATGTTTTCTCTTTTGTGTTTTCAGCTCTAAGAGCTCAAGTTGAAGTTGAAGTTCACGTTGAAAAAGGATCCGAATAGTATAAAGATCAAAATGCAGATGCACTTTCCATTCATTCTTATGGGTTCAATAATATATATAATTTATGTGGATGATACGACCACGGCGGATTCCTTCCTATCTTCAATCTTCTTCTGTTCAACGGCTGGTGATTGTGTGCAGCTGCTGATAGCATCGGCGGATTTCTTGGCAATCCCCCCCTCCGCCGACTCCAACGAGTCGCCTTCGATCTTCAAGCGTTTCGATTTACTGGTGTTCTCGGCACGATTGGAGCCATCATCATTATCAGCGCCGGCATCTGGCGAGGCGGACCGTTTAAGAGCGTTCTGCTCCGCATTCGCAGTATCGTTGGCATGTTGTTGTTGCTTTTGGGATGCTGCTTCAAGGAGCGCATCGGCCGTCTCAGCTGGATTTAGTGTGGCTGGCAGTTCCTGTAGTTTTTTCTCGAATTTTACAATGACAGCAGTCATGTTGTCGCACCCAGTGCCATCACCCATCGTATTTGGCGCCAAGCAGTTATCAAATAGCTAAAACAGACAAACAAATATATATATATATATACATATATATAAATATTGATTGATTTAATGGTCTCCATGCAGCTCACCTCTTCACAAATGACCGACAACTTCTTGCCCTCGTCACTCAGACGCACACGCACAAAGGCGACAACTTCCTCGCTGGACATATAATTCCAGATGCCATCGCAGGCGAGCACCATGAACTCGTCGTCCGGTGTAATGATCAGTTTCTTGATGTCCGGCAGGGCGGAGATCATCTGTGCTTCGGCCGGCAACTCCAAGTTCGTCTTGTAGGCATGATCGCCAAGGGCACGTGACAAATTGAGGCCACCATTGACGCGTCCGTCGAGTGTGACACGCCCGCCAGCCTTTACAATGCGTGTCGACTCTTCATCATCCTCGGGCTTGTGATCCAGACTCATCTCGATCGCTTTGCCATTGCGCGAAATGACACAGCGCGAATCTCCGGCGTTGGCCACATATAAGTCTCGACCGTGCAGCAGACAGACAACCGCTGTGCACCCACTATCCTTGCCGGGCTCCTCAATCATGTTCGCGCAGAAATGATCGTTTGCCAGCTGATCCTCATCGGCATCCTCGCTGGCATTATCATCCTGTAAAATGATTTTATATATAATTGAGCAGTTTAATTATGTAAATCTTAAACTTACTTCATCGTCGTCGTCGTCGTCATCGTCATCATCATCATCATCGTCGTCGTCGTCATCATCGTCATCTTCACCATCTTTCTCCACCTCCATGTCCTCTTCGGAGGAACTATCAGCGGCAGCAGTTTCTTGGGTTTTCACCACAGCATTCTCATCGTAGTCGGCATCATCGTCGGTGGAGTCCTCGTCCTGGTTGGCACCCGTTGCCTTTTTCAACACCTTTTCCGCCTCCTTGCTGGTGGATGAAATGTCAGCTGGCTCTGCTTTGCTGGCAACTGGCGATTTGTTTTCCACAATGGCCCCATTGGACTTTTTATCGACGGCCACATCGCTGGAGCCGGAAACAGTTGAATCCTCCGTTGTGCTGGCACCACTCTCTACGCCAGTCGTAACGACGGCTTTGGCCTCCGAGGAGGTTACACTTCCATTCTGCTCAGTTGTAGCAGGAGCAGCAGCAGCAGCAGGAGCAGAAGCAGCACCAGGAGCAGCAGCAGTAGTAGCGACAACATTGTTGTTGTTGCTAGCAACTACTTCTTCATCGAGTTTAGTAGCATGTGTGTTGGAGCAATTGGCGCCTGAGCTGCTGCTGCTGCAGCTGCTACTTACTGCTGACTCATCCTCGGAGGCTCGTTTTACAGGACGCGAGCCACTGGGACCGGGTCCATCGATCTCATGGAATGCAGCTGCGGCGGCTGCTGAGGTAGATGAACCGGTCGGCTTGGCTGTTGGATCCATGACCGCTTTATTGACTGCCTCAGCAGCAACGGCAGCAGCACGACGACCACGCTGTAGCAGACCACTACCAGCCCCACCAGCAGCAGCAGCAGCTGCGGCAGCGGAATCTGCACTGAGTAGCGATAGATCGTGTGTTTGGGGCAGTCCCTTGTATTTCTCCAGCACTTCGTTTAATGGCAAGTTGCTCTCCTCGTGCAGCTCGGCGAGATCTTCATCATCGTCCTCCTCTTCAAAGCCCTCGGCATCCTCATCGACAATATTGTGCTCGCCGGCCAAAATCTTCAATGTGTTCACAACTGCCGGCTCGAGTAGTGTCTTATCAAAGCCCAAAAAGGCATCCTTAAGCGCCTTTTCTAATTCACCACTTTTGTATGCGTCCAGACTCATGAGGAACTCGGGCAGTTTGTCGGCACAGTATTGGGCCACCTCGGCACCGCCGTGGCCATCGTAGACGGCAAAGAACGATGTGTTCGTGTCAAAATTCAATATAGAATTGTGTGCATCCTTAAAGACACAACCAAATTAACACACACACAAAAAAAAGAACACAGACAAAGGCAAAAATTACCTCTTGACTGTTGCGCCAGCCTTGCATGGAACTGGCTCCGACGACGAGCAGCTCGCTGCGCTCATCTGTGGAGGCCTTCTCCGTCTTTGGATGCGATAGGTAGGCACCCATTGCTATAGTCTCCTCCTATAGAATCCTCGTTGCGGAAAAATCGATGTTTTTTCTTTTTTAGCCAACGCACGCGCGTAAAAACACTTTTTTCGCGCCACCCGGCAAATATGTGAAGCCGCAGTCAGAATTTTTCTTTATGTTTATTCTGTTGGAATAACACACACAAAAATGTCGCTATTTAGTCAATAATCGTTGTTATATTCTTGTTATTTAGTTTTCAATCGAGGATTGGCTGAAATGCATTTTATTCGTTCTCTTTTCGTTGGCGTCTCTTTATATATTCATTTTTTCTTCTTTTTTTGTCGTGTGTATCTCTTATGCCGCTTTACAACAACACACGATTTGGCCAATGTCTCGATTAAATTAATTCTTTTAAATTGCAATAGATTTGGCTTATTTTACTTACCCGACTTTTACTATACTTCTGCAATTGACTGGTTGTCCAAATGATGCTTTTGCCGAATTTCGTTTGTCCGTAAAAAAAAAAATAATTTTTGCACTGCACACACCGACAGTGTGATGAAAAGATGCCGTGGCTTATTTAGGTATAAAATTCTCAGAAAGTCTGGCAGCACCAAAATATGGTCTGATGTGTTTCCACTGGTCGTTCAGCAAGAACTTGCATTAAAACCAATTTCAAGAAATTCAGAAATCCATCTTTGACAATACTCTAACGGGACTTTGCGAGCATTATTGCTGAATTATATTAAGATTATATTATGATTTGAGATTTATGATAAAATTAGCAAGCCCATATTTTTTTAAACTTATTTGAGACATTTAAAAATTGTGTACCACGTGGCAACGCTACTATGACGAGTTGCGCGCGTGCCACTGATGAGTTGGCATTTCTGGTTGATTAAACGACTGCTAAAGTTTAAAATGTGGTGCAACCAAACCCTAAGAAAGCATTAGAAATCATAGAATAAAAAGGAACATTTTTATTGGATGAAAGCCTCTTTATTATGTTGATTTAATCAGTTATGATAATTATTTATTTCGAATTATTACATTTTATAAGTTTTTGGTTCATAAGTAATTGCATTTATTGTAATTAATACTGATAACATAAAGGAAAAATTAAGATTTGACTCAACTTATTAAATCTCCACAAAATACTCAAATCAGTAAAAGTCCCAAGCGCACACATGTCAGTCCTTTACAATGTCAACTTTACAAAGGCTGTTGATTTTGCCGTGGTTTGGTGCTGGCAAATAGAAAGGAAATGTGAAGAGCTAAAAAGAGCGTCGTCTTTTATAACTTTTTAATTGTTTCAATAACTTTGTTTGCTTGTTGAGCTTGCCAGTGGATGTCCGCTGAAAGTACTCCTTTGTCCTAGTCTTTGCATAACGCTAAATTGTTTTCGCCATATGCGTAATTAGTCATGGCAATAGATTTCGATATGGAATTAACATTAGTGAGTTAGCATGATGTGTTCTGGGTGGTGAGCATTACAATGGATTTTTGTTGTTCTTATCTAATTGGTACTTGATACTGTCAGGCATTTGATGAAATACATACACTCAGAAAAATATTGAGCGTTTCTTGTAATCCCAAATGAACGTGTCTATTTCGCGAAATGTTAAGATCAATTTGTCTCTTTCTTACAATGAGATCATTTTTACATATCTCCTAAGCCAAAAACTTGACTACTTCCGGTTGTCTACTTCTATTTGAGGTACTTTAATGTTTAACTTTATCGTAGACTCATCTTAACATAAAAGTATAAAGAGTATTTTCTACTTGATTCAATTTCTGTATTTAAATTAAGAATAATGGATATGTCCTTGCATATATTGAAGTGGATTTTCCTCAAGTGTATACATTTTTCCACAATTTTTGGGTAATTTTGAAAGCAAAAATTCGATTAGATAAGAAAACACATTAATGGATTTGATTAAGTTTAATGTGCCCTCGCATTTCGGAATACGAAATTCTATGAAATGAGTCGAGATCGACTAGTCAGCATCTAGTCAGTTACATGGACACTCAACTACAAAGAGAAAACAGATGTGTGTCTATGGAATGGTTATATGTCCAGCCGATCTGCAGCTTAACAGCTTCCAATTTATGCATTAAACATGGGCGTCGGGAGATTTGCAACATGTTGCTTATGCTTTATACATAAATGCCACAGGCCACAGGCAACAGCAACAACCATAACAAAGCATAAGAAAATATGCCACCTGCCCAGTATTATCAGCTGGTCGGGGAGGGTTGTTTGGGGTGGGGACACACACAGTGCGTGCAAGTGTTATCTCACACACACACATACCTATACCCATGCACACCCACACTGTATACACAGCAATACCAATACCAATACAGTGTGGCATCCAGCCTGTTGTTGTTTCGTTTGTCGCAACGTCACCCGTTCACCGTTCTCAGTGTGTTAGGGTATAAAAGCCAAGGCGGCCAAAGGACCTGCGCTCATTCACTTCGGTTAAGTTGTGTGCAAACGTTCGTGCCAATATCTAAAATCGGCAACAATCAGCGACTTCTACCTGTGGCAGCAACAGCAACGGCAGCAGCCAAAGCCAAGTGCGGTCCATTTTTAATTCGATAATTTTCAAGTTTATGCCCAAAGTGAGTTTTATATTCAAATTCAAGTCAACTTAAGATTCGAAAAAACAAAATTGGTTTCTATATTTAAAATAAAAGAAACTGATATAAGCTCTTTTCAGTTTCAATTTCGCATCACGAACGTTTTTATGAGTTTTCAAAGAGAGTTAAAAAAAAGAGTGAATTAGTTTTGAAAAATGAAATAACTGACTTCAAGAATTTGTACTTCTCTTTTTAAACTTTCACATTTAAAATTCAGAATGATTAATACTTATTTATACATGTTGAAAATCGAGCTAAAATTTAAAGAGCAGATCAATGCCAATTCTAACGCAGTTTAAACCATTATTTTGTGTATTTGTTTAGGCAGAAAACTTTTGGAAAAAAACTCAGTTTTATGTTCAAAAATACATTAAGACAACAACATTAAAAAAAAAAATGGAGTAAATTCAAACCAGTTTAAATTTTATTTAAGGAAAGTTGATTTACATTTTCAAGGAAAGTTTAAAAAAAAAGTGAGTTAGTTGTAATACAGGAATATTTTACTTCAAGAATTTGTACTAATATTTGTGTACTTTTGATATTTAAAATTCAGAATGATTAATACTTATTCACAAATATTCAAAATCGAATTGAAATCGAACAAATCAATGACATTTCCAACCCAGTTGTAGTTGAAGTTAAAGCTTTATACTTAATTCTTATAGTTAAATAGCCAATTGAGAAATATTTCAACAATATTTTTTTGTTTCGCATTACGAAATCCGACGGGATTCGAAATTTATTGAAGTAAAAAACACTTGAGCTGTAGCCAGCCAAAAATATATTTTAATGACTAAAAATGGCCATTAACCGAAAAAAAGGATAACAACAGTTTTACATAGAGTTCTTTTTTGTAATAAAGTGCAAATCAATTTGAAATTTTTCTAACCTTAACTTAGGTGTAATTTCTCTAACAATAGATGCAGTAACATAGAAAACCCGCTAGGTTAAGGAATTTTAGTAATTAACGTAATATATTAAATATTATTAGATGTAATACGCACAACACATTCTGTACACTTTGTATGATTTTGTATAATTCACCTCGCTAACATCAACATGTTTATTAATTATTATTGGTTGACCTGGGTTAAGGTAATGAAGTTGCTTATGAAATAAAAGGCTGTCAGCGAGTACTTAACAAAACTTTTTTCTGAAACTTCATTGGCTCATAATGAAGGCCACATTGTCCGGTCCACTTGAAGCCTAAAGGCCTAATGAATAAATATTAACTCATACACAATAATGCCCATTGAGCAAGATGGATGCCTTTCGCGGATAACAAATATGCATTTTTGTTTTTACAAAATGGATGATAAGCATAAAACTTTTTTCCAAAGTCCAAGCAGCTTCTTTCAATCAATATTTATGAATTGCCAGTCAAACAGTTTGAGGAGGTCGTGGAGTTGCTTAGAGTTTGTGGTTTGTTCTCTGCCAAGTTTTGCGCAACAGTTGCAGTTTTCCTCAACGCCTCAGGTATCGAGTCGCAATACTAGTTTTTTATTTTCAAATATGAAACAAAACCGGCTAAAAGAAATTCAGTAGTGGTCCATGGCAAGGTGTCAGAATGACAAAAATCTCAGTTTTCCTTCTTTTCTTCAACCCCTTAGGTGGTTTTAATTCGTCTGAGCTTCCCTTTTAGTCAGCCTGCAAAGAGCTTTGGTATCCAAGACTTAAAGCTACAAATATATAACAAACGAACATTTATTTTTCCGTTTAGCAATGGCTTATCAGTAAATAAAAGCCGAAATCTAAATAGATAAATAAACAAGTGACAAAATCAACCACTTTTTAAAATCAAATATTGAAATTGGTTGTAATATTTTTACTTCGTTTTTGATTGGTATTTTTGTCTGAAATTGTTACAAATAAATCACGGGTTAGTTTCAGTCCGTCCGCTTGGGATTTTTTTCCAACAGGCATAACACCAATATTCATGAATTGTTTTCTTGATTTAACAATAAAACAACGCCGGGTGACTATCACAATAGCGATAGTGTGAAACCAAATTGTATGCATTTTTGCCCATAAGTTCCTGCAAGGACAACATCAGTTTTTAAATGCAGCGCTTGACGCCTCCCAAAGGCAGACGGGCAAAGTAAGAAAGACAATATGAAATCCCATCAAGCTAAACACACACATCAAATGCCTCTCCTATTTGCATAACCACATGTTCATATTTATAGTATAAAAAAAACACACACACATACATTGTATGGGGTAGGGGTATTATTTGTTTTGTATTCCAATTTCCTATCGCTGTCTATTGAGTTTTTACCAGTCTTGGCAATTTTTTACCTTTATTCTGTGAAAGGACGCGTTGATATTGCTTTTAAAATGGTCAACAAAAATGGGGAATGTGACATATTTTTATTTTTTATTATAATTCATGGAAGAATAATTTCACTTTCGGTTAGACAAATAATATTATTTCCCATTTTACGTTTTACTCAGAAAAAAATTATATATAAATGTATAGTTCATCTTAATGTATCTAAATACTTTTCACAAACATGCCTGGCTGAATTCGTTGAATGATGCCGCGCACAGAAGTTCGAAATGCACATAGAAATGGGGAGGGGAGGGGCTCTAAGGTATCGGTTTGAGTGAAAACCGACAAAACTGTGGGATAAAATTTGAAGCACGTCAACATCAGTAGAAACTGGCGTTGAAGTCACGTTGAAATCTTAATTGAACTTCAAATAATTTATTTCGAGAGGTGGTTAAGGGGCGGCTGTCTACGTTGCAATTATCTGTAATAGAGTTCAAACTCATCGTGTTGGGTGGGCATGCGATAAATCTAAAATTCTATCAAAATAATGTTCATCTTTTTGGTAGCCTTCTATTTTTTTTTAAAATTTTTTTTTTTTGCAGAACACGCCAAAATCAGCCATCACGGCTTAATTAAGTCTTCTGGTTTAATAAGTATATCTACTGAGACGAACTTCACTAAGTTGTGGCCAATAACAAAAGGGGCACGCTATGTGGCTTTGGCCATCTGCTTTTTCTTGCTGACTTGAAAATTCAAATCAAATTTCGTACGTGTCCAGTTTAAGGACGTCATTCACCTGATATTGTTGTGCTGCCCGCCTTTTGTTAAACGATTGTGGGTTTTGGCAATCAAATCAAAAAGTTGCCCTTTATTTTGTGGGGGTAATTTTGGCTGGTGGGCGTGTGCGTAATAAGGGTATTTACGATACATGCGAACTCACCGAAAACCATAAATGATGATTTAAAAAACCGTTTGCAAATACCTTGATCAAAATGCCTGCACACCAAAATACAAAAAAAGAAGGCAGCAAATTTATGATTGCATGCAATTAAATGTGGCCCAGTTACATGTACGTGATATCCATAACGATACTACGCCCAGATATATATGGTTATATATATATATATATATTTATATATATGTAACCTATCTGTCTACCATGCCTAACGAATTGATAAAAAAAAATAACAAAAATAGAAAATATGTGGTAGCCACAAAAAACCAAAAACCAGCAACCATCAATTACTTTTGGAAATTCCAAAAAAAAAAATACCATCATAGATGGCTTTCTCTATTAGGTCTATCACTTATCATTAGCTGCTCGTTATCAGTAGCGGAACGATAGCAGCTAATACATATTTTTAATCAACGGTTAACGTCACTTTTTGAGTTTCATCATTTTTGGCGGTCCAAGTCAAAGTTCGAGTTAAATTTGTTCTTAGAAAACGACCCTTGGAATCTTTTCTAATTATATTATTTTTTTTTTTTTGCCAACGCACGCGCTTCAATTACCAAATTACCAAATAGCCAAATATTCCCTAATTGCAATTTAGGGCGAGTTAATGCGGCGTTTGTCACCTGGCGGCGTCTATTAAAATTTATTTGTTTGTCTTTGCTCTGACTCAATGTAATACAGCATAATATATCTGCGTGTGTAGTTAGACACACACACAACTTCATTGTCTTGGCGGTCTTTATGGGAGCTGGGATAGGGTGGTTGAAGGACAGCCGACCAGATTTCTATCTATCCGCCGCCTCCCCGGTTTGGGTCCGCGAAACAGCAAACTTGACAGCTACATCATTTCACAAAGTCGCGAAATAGAGGAAGGAGTAGATGAGCTGAGTGACTTTTAGCAGCAAGCTTAGCAACACAGTATTCCTCAGTATTTTTTATCGTGGGTTTATTAATTTATTTAAACAGCCCACAATTCCTGAAAAACATCTAAATAAAAATAAAACAGTTTTTTTTTTAAGTTTTTTAAGTTTCTTTTCAAGAATGCATTGTGAGACTTACGGATGTAATCAGTTGAGCATGAAGGCAATGGAAAGAGTTTAAATTACTTAATTGGATTACCAGGAATAGAAAAGTTATGTCTTATTATTTTTATGCACTTTTCTTAGTACTACAATTCTGATTAAAACAAATACAAACAGAATTAATAGAAAGAAAATATAAATTATCCGATGCATAAGTCTGTTGGAGCTGGGGACGACGATTAGTAAAAAGAAAAACCACAGAACTGGCGGTAAAAAATATAAAGACGATTTAAGTACAGGCAAAAGCATAATCAAATATGAAGATGGAATGAATAAAGAAAATCAGTAAAGTGCAGTTAAATACAACATTCTTGTTTTGCACTTAAAAAATGAATATTGAAGAACATGGAAATAATTTAAAAATGCTAATTTGTATAAGCAGAAATACACTTGAAAAGTTTGAAATAAAATATTCCTTAACAAATGCTTGTCCATATTCATGAAACCCAACTATATTTTATTTGCTTATAATTTTCAGAAATATCAAATTAATAAGTTTGAGTGCACTTTAAGACTGAACACTTAATTTGAGAGTTTAATGAACTTTCACACGAAAGATCGTTGCTTAGTATCAGTTCTATAATTAATTGCAAATGTTTGCAATAGTTCTTTATGGTATTCAAGCTAACCCTTCTTACCGCTTGCCAACAAAATAAAAAAGAATGGGTCAGTTATTAATATGTGTCACGCAAAATGTACTTCCATCTCCCATGAGAAAGCAGCAGGAGGAGCTGACGCAAAAATCCATTTTAAGTAGAGTACACAGCGCTACCTTGAATCTAATTACTGTCTAATCACCTGTTTAGCGGTAGCAGTATTAGCGATGCACAAAATGGGTGCAAATTGAAGGGATGTAAATAACTGAAATGTACAAGAAAAGCAACAGCAGCAGCAGCCTGCCAATAATGTCCTTTGTATCCTTTGTAACCGCATACATCTAACATTGGACTCTGGTTGTGCACTTGGCTACAAATTAGAGACGAACCGGGCAACGTAAAAAACAACACCTAGCAGGGTAGGGCCCCACAAAACTTGTCCCAAAAGTGCGCAAAATTTTCAGAAGCAACAAGCCTTTAGTTTGAGGTCAGGACGAGGCGTGGCCACGCCCCTCAGAGACAAAAACAGCATGCGTTAGTCGCATGAAAAAGTAAACATATTTACACATGTATACATGTATTCCACCATAATTTAAAGAGTTTGACCAGCAACAATGTGCTGGCATTTTGATATATTTAACCAACAATTGCCTGTAATTAATTGGCCTGAATTCAGCCCACGGAAAGAGTAATGTTAAGCAGACGTGCGAAAGGCATTTATTAAAAGGACATCCGGCTGTCAACTAAGCAATTGTTTGGTTAAAAGTTTAACCAAACGACATTGGTATGCGTCATGTTAACAAAAGTAACAAACTCAACAACTTCCTCTCTAATAAGATAAATAAGCATAAAGGGTTTAATCGTTACCACAAGAAATTAATTAGATCAAAAAAATTTGACAAATATATAGCGGCAAGATAATATGATTTTTGATTTTGAAAAAACTTCCCTCACCACCAATAATTTATATGCACACTGTAATAAAGCAGCCACATATTTATACAATTAAGTTGATAATGAATCTTGAAAATTACTAAGAAAAAGCAGTTGAGTTTGGGTACAATTTGTTGTCAGAAAATAATAAAATCCATATTAAAAAGTGAAGTTATATTTGTAATAAATATTTTGAAGACAACAGTTTCCATAAAAAAGGCAGGACTTTTAACTACTTTACAGAAAATTGTAGGTTTTTTTGCTTTCAAATGGTTAGGGTGACTACCACAGACATGCAAAGTAAAATAAAAGGTATCAAACCTGAAATGGAAATTAAGCAAACAAAATTCTGAAATTTCCAAAAACACCATATCGGAATCAAAATAATGTGGCGGACCGACCCATTATATATTTATTTATATATATATATGTATATTTATGTTGTTTTCCACCGATTTTGGTAATTTTTTTTTCTCAAATGCAAGAAGGTTCTTTGTGAGTTTTCAGAATAGAATCAGCTGGTATTTTATATTAAGTTGGTATTACTGGAAAGTTCTTACTTATTTTTTTATAAATGGCGTTATTTTAGGGAAAAATAAGAGCTAAAGTCTTTAGATTACCGATATCGAACGGCAGCTCGTCCAAATAAGAAAACACAATATTTTCAATGCGCTTATTAAATTTATTATTAGATATTTAATTGTGTACAAAGGGTGTAAATTTTAATGCACCCAAGCAGACGGGCTGGTCCCCTTGCCGACATTGTTCCCGCTCAACCAAGGACCAAGTGCAAGACCTTCCAAACTTGGAACATGATTGGTGCCGGCAGTAATCGGCGACAGAGCATCATCCTTGATAATTGTCAAGTGATGAGCCGCTCCAGCGTTGCCATTGCGCGTAAACTGACCAAACTTGGCCGCTTCATGTTCTGTCCTCTGAATCTCGGCGGCAGCTGCGTGCGCCGATCTCTGCAGTGCCGAGGCTGCCTCAGCTTCACGAGCAGCAGCAATCCTCTGCTGATATGCAACTGCAGCCTTGGAGGCAGCCAGTCTCTGCTGGGCCAGGACGACAGCGGATGCAGCCGAAGCTGCTTCCGAGCGTTGAATGGCCGCAGCTGCCTCCGATTTGTGGGTGAGTATCGCAGCATGTGTTTCTTTCTCCATGGCGATGCGTTGCTGATTCAGCACATTCTCCTTGGCTGCCTGCATTTGCTGCTGAGCAATCAGGACATTTGCCGATGCCTGCTTGGCAGCTGAGATGGCATTGGCCACTTCGTTTGGTGATGGCGAGGACTTGAGAGGATTCTGGCTGCCACTCCATACTCCACTGCTGCCTCCTCCAAGACCTGCCCAGCCACCAACTGAATTCCAAGGACCGCCAAGATTACCAACACTGCTCGTTGTGGCCCAGGGAATGGATGAGACATCCAGACTGCGTTTAGGCAATGTCTTCTCACTGTTTGAGGCAGTGCATCCATTAACAGTAATGACTACCAACACCAGCAGTAGGTGCAACATTTTTTGGTAGCTGCAACTTTGTCGGTTTGCTCGGTTTGTGAAGTGCATTTTACTCTAACTGATCTCTTACTGAACTTTCCTCCCAAAGGTGCTTTAGTATTTATAGCCTAGCTGAATACCGAATACTGAATGGTGTAAAAGCATCACAATCCATAATCACTCACGTAGGCCATCATGGTCATCGATAATTTATTGGCCCCCTTTCTCTGTTACAAGTGTCTTAAGGGGAAATGAAAGGCTCCTACACCCGTTTGGCCAGACAATTACTACCGAAACTAGAGCGATGAAGCGTCACGTCTTTTTATCAATTGGCCATCGTAACTAAACTATTTATTTTCCAATTGTGCACTTTGAGCCTTATGTATTACGCAAGATAACATCATAGTTATCTAAGTTATCTAATAAATAAAACATGGCATATTGGGACTGGTTGTCTGGACTGGTCAAAGCTGAAACGATTTGCAAAAGCAATGCATTATTGATCATAGATTAATATGGCATTTAAATTTGTAAATACGACTCCTAATTACCCCAAAACAAAAATCACTTTTTACTACGATGCCTTCATGAAACCTGAATCAAAAGTATATCTAAGTTTAGAAACAGGATTTTAGCTCGATCATTATTTTAAAGTCTTAATTTCATGTGGGAACTTTTAACAATAATAAAAAAGAAGTCGATTTTCTTATCAATAAAAAATCTATATAAAATGTAATAAACAAAAAGTTACATTTCAATTTAAAAACACGAATCCATTTAATACATGCTTTGGGTTAGCATTGACACACCGATTTGGCAGTAAGGACTTAAACGTGTATTTATACATTATGTATAACTTTACATCGATAAATGATACATTAACACACACACACACACACGCACACACACACACGCACACACACACACGCACACACACACGTGCACACACTAAAACAGTGGCTACCTTTGTGTGTCAACATTATTAATGCAATAAAAAAGTGAAATGCAATTATAACGCGAGAGCCACGCAATTTGTGAGTCCAAAAGGACTTACTTCTGGGCAAGTGGAATGTGAAATGTTGGAAAGTGGAAAGTGGGTGGTCGGACATCCGATACAAATTGTGCAGCTCTGTTGCCGAACATTACGCGACATGCAGCCAACGATTGTAATTACCGTTAATGCATAGCGTCTCCTCCCGCCTCCCAGGCTGGAGAAACTCAAATTTTGTACTTTCACTCGTATTAATGAATACAAATTGAATAAGACAACCTGATGCTGTCATTCTGGGGGTGGATACTGAAAGGTGTCGCACCTATGTGGGCCTTTCATTACCCTCATTAAGCTGTGACAAAACAACAAATTAATTTATGAAAAATACAACACATGCATGTATTACATAAAACACATACACATTTTGACATTTTGTCATGCTACATGCTACAAATGTTGGACTATTTTGCATTTAAATGCCACCAGAAACCTTATATTTCTTTCATTTTTTAAAAGTAAATTTGAGTATTAAATTTTATTTTTAATTTAAATTATTTTTCACCTATTGTATTTTCCTGTAAAAGACATATATTAAATTTAATAAATAAAGCTCTGATTTCAATGCGAAAGAAGCATGACATCTCCGCCTGCAAGGATGCTAAAAAAAGGATAAGAAAGAAACCACGCAAGGAACTTAGCTAACATGAAACTTAACACGTATTTTTTATTGTTGGTTATATGAAAATAAAATGCACAAGTTGACCCTGACTTTCTTGAATGAAAGCCACACGTTGCAGTTACTTTTGAAAACGCATAAGGACAAAACTGTTTTCTGCGATAAATTAAAAGCATATCACATTACAGATGCTCCCTCCCCTCTCTGCACCTCCACCTCCTTGCTATGACTTACAAACGTGTTGGTTTATTTTATTGCAGAGCACAACTCTGCTGGCCAGCATGTTGCAGTCGAGGGCAGTTCAGAGACAATCACGCAAATCGTATATAGGCCTTTTATTGCTTGCCTTTTCCGCATATTTGGCCCAAAGCGTTTTGCCAGTTACCGCGGAAATATCTTATCCGGAAAGTGAGCTGCACAAGGAAAACGGTGAGTTTGAATTTTGAATGCTGCTTGTTTTTTTTTTTTTTTTTTTGTAATTTACAATTCATTGTAAAAATGACTTTTTCTCATCGTTTTCCTTTTGTAGAGTTTCCCAATTTGGTGAAGCGTCCCGCATTCTTTGTGGGCAGTCGATATGGCCGCTCGAACGGCAAAGTGGCCAGCGGAAGCGGAGGTGCCCCCGTAGGCGGTGTGGGCACCTCGAAGACGCGACGCCTAATCATAGTGCCACGTAACGATCGTTTCTTCCTCGGTTCGCGATATGGCAAACGTAGCGAGGAATTCCTATCGCCCTACGAGCAGTACAGTCTCGGCTTGGCCCTGGGCAAGGGCTCCTCCCTGCGAGAGCCGGAGAACGATGGCGAAAATGAGGGGAAGGCCAGCAGTAGGGGAAGAACAACGCCAGTGATGACCATGTCCTGTTCTTATGCCGGCTTCAGTAACTTCTTCCGTTGCAGCAATGTGAACACGTAAGATTGACCTTTACTCATATTGTCTTAACTCATATTCATAATTTATAAATTTTGCATGCTCCGCACACAGAGACGATGGTGTCCCACTGGATTCCAATAGCATAGCCTCGGAGGATGCCAGCATCAACAACAACAGCAACTAAAAGGATGCCGTAGCACTGATTGATTGATTGATTGATTGACCAACCTGTTGTAGCATGTGGATCCCCTCTGGCAATTAATATCCTTGTTCATTCATCGGCTTTTTGCTAGTTACTGTTATGTTTTTTTTGAATGCAACTGGTATTAAAATTTTTAACGGGGCTGGAAAAGTTTTAATACCCACACAACACACATAATAAGTTTGTAAATATATATCTGGCAGCATACCTATAGTAATACAATTACCTACTTATTATACATACACGTAGCACACACGTAAACAAATTGTATTAAAATGCTTCAAAATACAGTGCGTACCATAAACCAATTGTGTTTGCAGAAAACTACTTGGCCGCAATAAAGCAATTAGCTTTTCTGCTAAGGTATTTTTGCTTGCATATATAATTCTCTTCTGCGGGCTGACAAAAACAATTGCTTGTAGATAGATGTATGTGTGTATGGGAGAAATTTAATTACAATAGCGAGGCCCGCACTGTTGAACAAGTAATGAGCAAAAAGAGCACTTACTAGCTAAAATGCTTTTCTTAAGCAGCAAATTGTAAAATGGAAAGAAAAAAGAGATTCTCTTTCTCGACGCAACACAAAGTTTTTCCCTTAGCTGGCATTGATTTTAATTGATGCCAACGGATAGCGGTGGATGCCAAGGTGCCTCGGTATAAGTATCTAAACAGCATTTAAAGCCACTGGCGAAGTGCTTGCTAATTGTGTTAACGACATACAGAAACGTTCCCTCGTTCGAGCCAGCCTGGCCGGCACCCGCATCACAACTTTTTGGCAATCAGGACTCGACAACGAGGCGATAGCTTTTCATCAAACAGTTTCTCGTAGCGCACTTCCACAGAGAGATGCTGCACTGCAGCCAATTCCTGAAGGTAGCACAAACGATCATAGAGCACCACATTCTCGCAGAGTTGCTGGACGGGGGAGAGAAAGAGTGTCTGGAGTTAATGCCAAAGGTAAACATATACAATCTAACTTTTCTATATTCAACTAAGTACTTTTTTAATGTCAACCAATATCAGTCGACACAGGGGAAAAAATAAATTTAATTTTAAATAAAAAAAAGATAAATATTTATAAAATGTGTGAGGTGCGATAAAATTTTTGGTCATGGGACTTTCTGGTATTTTTCTGTTGTTAATCTTAGCTAATTTATTTTTACCGCCGAAATAAATTCAATTTATAGTTGTTAAATTATAGTGCAAGTCTCTTGGATCTGTTGTGCCTTCTTCTGCGCCTACAGCTCTTTCATACATTCTGTTTCTTGCATGAATTCAAGCGTTTCTGTCTGCAGAGAGTCCTGTCCCAGGATACTGCATCATCTCTGCCTAAGGCGACACAATCCACAATTATGTACTTTGAGTACTCCTTCTCATTGTCACAAAATCGCCAGATTCCGCAGTTGGTTTTACACAGTGACATTTTACTTGCTTGAATCGTTTCTGATTATAGATACATTTTGCTTGTCTAAGACTAGCAGCCTCTGCCCAGCATGTTGCTGTATTGTGGACTTTCGTGAGTTCTCATCTTATTAGGTGCCTCTCTGTCCCCATTCCTGTCGATTTATCCGTCGATACGTTTCCCATCTCTAGACACGCCCATTGTGGATTCCGTGTGGTTTTGCTTTTTTTGTGCAATTCCTGTGTGAAATTACTGCTTTTTGACTGTCGAAAACCATCGCTAAATGTCTGTGTTGAATGGTACGCCTCGAGTTAGGTCGGATATCCAAAGACCCACTTTAACTTAAGCAAGTATTCAGCTATCATTTCGACTGTAGGTTGTAGCAGTACGAAATGGGATCTTTGTAGGACTATATGACTTACCTGTATGGTAGCCTGCAAGCAGCACAAGGCCTCAGCTAGACGAGCACCCTTGCCGTCCGAATACCGCCCGGTTAGTTCGGCAAATCGTTGCTCATGAACAGCTCTCCAGTCCAAATGATCTCCTGTTTGTTGGGAGTGCAGCTGAAATCTCTGCTGCACATATTCATACAGAGTGTTGTTCTGGGTATGGCAGTTTTCAGCCAGTTCGTAGCGCTTTACTTTTACCAGCTCATTCTCATCGCAAAGAGCTGAGGCCAAGGCACGCGTCCACATCTGAGTTCCATGCTGTGTGTGTTTGAGAGCATCGCAACGCCAACGCGAATTTGTTTGCTGGCAGGCCAAACGCATGAAGGGTCGATTAAAGGTGAGAGCCTCATCAGCTGACATTGCCGACCTCAGTGCGCGGCTGAGGGGAAAGTTTTGAAACGTGCCCCGTTCCGTCAAGGCGAGCTTGTGATAACAGCATGGCATGATGTGTAGACACCGCACTTGTGGTATTGATAAGAATAATAGCATTGCGTTGATGCTTAAATCCGCACACGCATGCAAGCCAATTAACGATGTACTTAATTCTGTTGTTGTTGCTGTCTCTGTTGTTAATCCTTTGCTTCGGGCCAACTCAGTGGCGAATTGCTCGATTTGACTACGGCAGTTTTCAGCTGCTGTTACAAACAGCTGCTGGTAGCTAATCGACAAATGCGTCTCCGGCGGAAGCAATTGCTGACAACGTATGCGAGCAGATCGAACCCTATTCTCATCTGCCTCCAGGCCAAGTATCAAATAGTTGTCATTCAACTTAAACAGTGCCTCGCTGAGGTAGCCCAAACCGGAGCCCAGGTCGATGATGAGCTGTGTGCTGTCTGAGCAGTGTTCGTGAATGTTGGCAGCCAATTCTTGAATTTCGTGCTGCTTTTTGGGTGCCATTCTGCGAGTCTGATTCGATTGATCATTCGTTGCTTTGCAGGTAGTTGTCGGAGCTGTTCGAACGTCGGGTGTTAAACGGGCGACTTGTTGGCGAAAGCGTAGCACTTCATTGGGGCAACCATCTAAGTGTTCGTGAACAAACGGGAATGCGTTGAGCTCTTCGTTTGTTAGTTCAAGAAAATAGTCTTTAAATTGAACAGGCATAGCATCTAGAGATTTAATGCAGGCTGTATTTGCCTCGCGGTATATCCAAGCGTAGCTGCGTAAAAAATCCACAGCAGCTTTAAAGTACGCTTCCTCAGAGGTGAAGGTGCTCGGCAGGGACATCGCTGAAAGGGTAGATGGGGTAAGCAAATATGACAAAGTATTTTTAGCCTAGCTTATTACCTTTTAAATAAAAGCGATTAGTTATTAGTTAGAATATTCTCCGTTTCCTACAGCCGAACAGCTAAATGGAAATCGTTTTTCGTTTCTTATAGACTAAATAAGTCGGCGAATATTTTTAATTAATTCACGATACATTCTATACTCTTTTTTTGTTTTGTTTTAATGTTGTACCAGTTTAAACATTACACATTTTTTGAATAATTTGAAATCCTATAATGATTACATTCGCTATGTGAAATATGGCAACTTAAATATAGCCGCTAACAAGTAATCAAACTTTTTCCGCCAGGTGGGAAACATAAAGCATACAAATAGAGATAATGCGTGTGTGTATGTGTATATATACAGTCAGATTTTTAATTCAGCTACTACATTTAGGTTATGACCTTCCATTTTAGTTTGGTCTTCTCTTCTAATTTATCGTTTGACGGTCCCAAGATGCATTTGCCAAAATTTTTTGGATCCTCCTTGAAGTACTTGTCGATAACCGAGAGCAGCTCATCGATGGTCACGGAAAGGACACGGGAACGATATTTGACAAACATCTCCTGCGAGACATTATAGAGGAAATTATCGATGCCAATGTTGCCTGGGGCAATTGGTGAGTCCAACTGCTGCAACACGCCCAACTTTGCCTCGAACAGTGTTTGCAGATCCAATTTATTGCTCTCCGTCTGCAGCCACTCGTACGTCTTGTCAAAGGCATCCAGGGTCTTCGTCGAGTGTGGATCGCGATAACTGAAGAAGCCAAAGAGGCCATCCGATCCGATTTTTGCACCAGCACCATAGGCACCATTCTGCTCGCGGACCACGGGCAACAGATACTTGGACGAGATGAGTTTGGCCAGTACCCGCAATACGGGATGATCCTCGTGCAAATATGGCACAGCAAAGAAGGTTTTGGCGCAGTAGTTAACCGGTATATTCATTATATAATGCTGACAACTGGGCTCCAGCAAACTTAATTTGCTGTTCTCCTTGGTCTTTTCCAGTGTGGGCAGCTTTTCAAGGAAAGCAGCGTAGTGTTCCAGGGCTGTCTGTTGGAAGGCCTCCGAGGTGTTAATCGCCACAGTCAAGTTGGCCTTGTTGAACACCTTCAAGCCAATATTTTTCAATTTATCGCGAATCTCCTCCGTTTTGTTCTGTTGCACATATTTCTTCATGAAGTCTATATGATCCATACCGGATAATTGGGATTTCAATTTGGCCGCATCGCTGACCAGGGCAGCGGAGCTTAGCATTGCATACAAGTGACCAGAACTTGCTATTCCAACGGATATGTTGGATATGTAGTTCTCAATCAGCATCTTCAGCCGATCTGTATCCTCCAGCTTAAAGTTGAGCAACAGTTCTTGGGTCAGTGCAAACATATCGGGCACATTCTTATCGAGAGCATGGGTCGTGATCATCACACCCATTTTATAAGACTTCGCATCCTTGACATTCTCAACGAAATTCAGCTTAAAGTCAATGCCGGCTGTCTTCGATAGGACGAGTTTGTCGAATTCGCGGAAATTGTGATTGGTGGTGCCCATGTCATTGATAACGTTACAGAAGAGCGGCACGAGCATGATCTCATCTGTGCTCAGGCCCGTGATATTGAAGAGGCACTTCAGATATGTGATCTCGTTGGTGGGCACCTTACACAACTGTGTGGACACATTTTGGATTGTTTGCATTTCAATTGTTGGCAGCTTGGGTGGCTCCTTTACATCGCTGAGCGACAGACAGGGCAACACGTCCAAATTCTCTCTCGATTTCTGAGATGTCTCTAGCCTGACGCCATTCTCATAGATTTCCGTCTTCATTTTTTCATCGAGCGCATTTACCTTCTGCTTAAGCATATCGGATTCGGCGCGCTTGAAGTTCAACTCGTAGCATTCATCGGGAGACATTGTCAACGTTAGCTTGTGTGTGTTGTTCGTAAAGTATTTCTGCATTTTCTCTTGCAAATAATTGGAATTATTTTTCAGGTTACGCCGCAGCTTGGCAATCATTTCGGAGACACGTAGACTGCTGACAACGTCCCCATCATGATTCCACAACGAGGTTGAGTTAAATAACAGAGCATTGCCAAAGTGTGGACTCTGATGTTTGAGCGACAATTCCAAATTGTGCAATACACTCTCAATGTGTTGCGATTCGAATCCATTTTCGATTGTCTTATGCACCGTGCTGTCAAACAGTTCGTTGAACTGTTTGAAATCCTCAACTTTGAGATCCTGCAGGCCAACAACGAAATATGTATCCTTGCAATCGGCGGCATAGCCCGTACTTTGATTGTAGCCCCCAGAGAAGTTCGGCTCGATCATGCTCTTGTAGAAGGCCGAGTTGGGGCCCCGTATCAATATCTCCGAAAGTACGTTCAGCTCAAAGCTCTCCTGTATATCGGTTGCGTCGCACATCAGCAATCCAATAGCTATCTGATTCTGTCGATCAAAACTGGCGCCCATGCTATCCAGCCTGCTGGGAATGTGGACATTGCGTGGCTGCGACCAACGTACTTGTTTCGGTATGCGACTATAGGAATTATCTATGCGTTCCCCTTTGCTCAGGTATTCCTTGTCGATATATGCCAGGGATTTCATTAAATCAAAGGAGCCGTAACAGAAGATCCTCGCATTGCTCGGATGATAGTATTTGCGATGGAATTCAACCAAATCTGTGTGCGTTAATTTTGGTATCTCCAAGGGATTGCCGCCCGCTACGTAGCCGTATGTGTGATCCGGCAGCATGTTATTCAACAGATTCTGCACAAACACTTGCGAGTTTTCCGAGAAGACGCCCTTCATTTCGTTGTAGACGACGCCCTTAATAATGAACTCCGAGTCCCGATCGCTCAAATCCTTGTGCTCGAGGCGCCAGCCCTCTTGCAAAAAGTCCAGATGCGACAAGTTTGGCCTAAAGGAATTGAGAATTTTATTTAATATCATCCACATTACATAATTTCATAACGCACCTAAACACCGCATCCAAGTAGATCTTCTGTAGATTTCTGAAATCCACCTCGTTCATTGTTGAAAACGGATAGAGGGTGTAATCGGGTCCAGTCATGGCATTCATAAATGTCGCCACAGAGCGATTGAGCATTTTGAAGAATGGATCTCGAATTGGAAAATTCTTGGAGCCGCACAGGGCCAGATGCTCCAGGATGTGGGGCATGCCCGTTGAGTCGAAGGGCGTCGTGCGGAAATTAATAGAGAACACATTGTTCGCATCGTTGCGATCGATATACCAGAATTCCGTCCCAGTGCCAAGATGTCGCATGGTGCAGGAAGTTAGCTCAAAATCGGGAATATATTCAATGCGTTCGCACTCGAATCCATTGTAGATTTTGCCCTCGCTATATTTGTATTTGCGCTCGGCCATTACATGTGGCATGGCTCCCTGCAGCGCCTGTTTGGTCTCCACTTTGGCACCCGGAAATGATTTGATATTTCGCCGAAGCGAGGCGGCAGGGCGTGGCAGCGCCCTCAACCAATGCAAGCGAGTGAGCATTTTTGTTTTGTGCTAGGTGCGCGTAGTCTACAAATGATAAATGGTACACAAATACAGGAGAATTGCAGTTGATATCCAAGGCCGAGCATTTGCATTTCAATTGGTCAAACACACAAACAAACACAACTCGAATCAAAGTTACATCAGCCGGCATTGAATTAGCACATTTGTACAGGTGTATGTATTTGTATATGAATGCATATGGTAATTTTACTAGTTTGTGCATACGACTGATTCGAATGACATATGCAGATCAAATTTATAGGTGATCTATTCAAAATAATACTATAATACCCACCGATTCTTAAAATCAAGTCTTTCAAAATGCAGTCAGCTGCTAACTTAATATATATTTATCCGCAGCACATTTTGTTGATATTGTATCGATGCATCGATAGTGCATTTGCCGTGTCACTTATCGATATTGACTTCGCGATGGACGAAAAGTGTAAAGCTCTCGGAATGATTTGTGGTAAACTTCTAAATTATATTTCTTCTTAATGCGTAAATAAATATATTCATTAAATAAGATGTGATTAGCGAGTGACGAGTTACTTTATGTCGTTGTTATTCGCTCTAATGGTTTCATTAGCCAGGGCTGCAAATGCTATCGACTCTATCGATATATTTATTAGACTGTGCACTTGCGTGACACATTTGAAAGTTCAACATAATTGAATTAAGCTTTTTGCAGACTCCTTACAAACGTAACAAAAAAACTGTTATAATTTCTTCCATAGCATACTCTATTTGTCTTTTGCTCCTAGAATGCATTTTCCAACGTGTTTTGCTTCGTGCGTGAAGTACTTATCGATAGCCGCGCTCACCTCATCGATAGTCACGGCCAGCATACGTTTCCGATAATTAACGTATTCCTCCTGCGAGACTCTTGTAATAAAATAGTCTAAGCCCTTCTCACCAGGCGCTGTTGGCCAGTCGAGTAGCTGCAACACGCCCAGCTTTGCCTCGAACAGCATTTGTTCATCCAATTTGTTTTTGTTGCTCAACAACCATTCGTTCGTCTTATCAAATGTATCCAGTGTCTTAGTCGAGTATTCATCCCTGACACTGTAGAAGTAGAAGATGCCATCGTAACCGATTCTGGCACCAGCTCCATAAGCTCCATTCAGCTCACGAACCACTGGCATCAGATACTTGGCAGCGACGAGCTTTGAAATTACCCGCAATACAGGGTGATCCATATGCAAGTAGGGCACCGAGTAGAAAGCTTTCACACAGTAATTTATGGAGATTTTCAGATCATAATGCTGAAAACTGGGTGCCAGTAAGCGCAATTCATTTCTGCCCCTCATCTTTTCGACGGTTGGCAAGTTTTCCAGGAATGCCCCATAGTGTTCCAGGGCTGTATTTGCAAAACTTTCCGAGGTATTAATTGCAACACGCATATTGCTCTTGCTGAAAATCTTCGCACCAATATTCACCAGTCTGTCGCGAATTGCCTCTGTGCAGTGCAGTTGCGTAAACTCTCGCAAAAAGTCGATGTGATCCAAACCGGTCAACTGTGATTTCCATTGGGCTGCATTGCTGACGAGGGATGCGGCTTGCAGCATGGACAGCGGATGTCCATTATCAATTATGCCAGCCGATAATTTGGAGATATATGTATCCATAAGCATCTTTAGTCGATCGGTATCTGCAAGCGTGAATCTCAACAGCAATTCCTCGCACAGCGCAAACATATCGGGCACATTCTGGTCGAGGGCAAATGTCTTTATTTGCAGGCCCATTTGATACTGCTCGTAATCCTTAACATTCTCCACTACTTTCACCTGGAATTCAATGCCGGCTGTCTTCAAATTGACCAGTTTATCGAATTCAGCAAAATTATGCTCGTCGGTGCCCATATTTTGAATAACGTTGCATAATAGTGGGACAAGTTTGGCATCTTCGTGACTCAAACCAGCCATATTGAAGAGGCAATTAAAGTAGGTTATTCCGTTGGTATTCACCTTACACAACTGAGTTGGAACACCATGAATGTGATCCTCTATAAGATCTGGTATCCTCAATGGCTCCTGTACATCCTTAAGCGACAGGCACGGTAATATCTCCAAATCGACGGGTGCTTTTCGCGCCGCTTCCAATTTGAGTCCGTTCTCATAGATTTGCTGCAGGTCTTCAGCACTAAGACTATCGATTTTCTCCCGAAGCACGGCTTCATGGGCCTTTTCAAACTGGTCGTCGAACTTTTTGTCAGGCGACATGGTGATTGTGAGCTTGTGTGGATTATTTAATATATATTGTTTGATCTTATCCTGGAAGTAGGACTTATTTTCTCTCAAGTTGCGCTTCAGCTTGGCAATCTGCTCGTGAATGCGCAGATTGGCAACGACATCGCCCCCGTGAGTCCAAACACTAATCATGTTGTCGAGGATCACTTTGCCAAAGTTCGGCACCTGATGTTTCACCGACAATTCCAGATTGTGGAGACAGCTCTCAATGTGCTGCGCTTCGAAGCCCTCCTCGATTGTCTTGTGCACAGTGTTATCGAATATTTCGATAAATTTTTCAAAGTCCTCGACTCTGAGGTCCTGTAGACCGACACGCAAATGGGTATCTCTGGTCGTGATTGCATAGCTGGTGTTTTTATGGAAGCAACCCGAAGAGTCCATCTCGACCAAAGCTTTGTAGAAGGCCGCATTCGGACCGCGTGTCAATAAATTGGATAGAAACAACAGCTCAAAGCATTCCTGTATATCGGTTCGGTCGCACATCAGGAACGCAATCGCTATTTGATTTCGCAAATCTGGCGAGGCGCCCTCCTCTTCCAAGCGACAGGACACATGCATTCGACGGGGCTCTGTCCATCGGGGCTGGGGTGGGATAATGCTATAGGACGTGTCTTGGAAGTCCCTCTTCGAGAGGTATTCCTTGTCGAGGAATGACAGGGTCTCCATGAGATCGAAAGATCCGTAGCTATAGAGTCGTGCATTGCTCGGATGGTAGTATTTGCGATGGAATTCAATTAAATCCTCATGGGTTAAAGATGGTATGTGGATTGGATCGCCGACCGCCATATGATAGTATGCACTATTTGGCAATAGGTATCTGGAAACGTACTGTCGGCATATTCGGGGGTTTTCAAAAAAAAATCCTTTCATTTCGTTGTAGACGACACCTTTGAACATTAACTCAGATTGCGGATTGTGCACATCTTTGTGTTCCAGCCGCCATCCCTCATGCAGAAAGTCTAAATAAAGTATATTGGGCCTGAAGAGTGATTTTCGGTTAGCATTTAAAATACGTATTTTATTCTTATTCTTTTTTGGTAATCATATCTTACTCAAAAACACAATCGCAATAGATGCGCATTAAATTCCTAAAATCAATCTCATTTCGAGAAGCGAAATGATAAAGGGTCCATTCGTAGATTGTCAAGGCATTCAGACAGGTGGCAACGGATCGGTTAAGCATCTTGAAGAATGGATCATGAATTGGAAATTTCTTGGAGCCGCACAGAGTTATATGCTCCAAAATGTGTGCGACACCCGTTGAGTTAACCGGTGGCGTTCGAAAACTAATTGAGAATGCATTATTGATGTCATTGCAATCTAAATGCCAATATTCTGTCCCAGTGACAACATGTCTCAGAAGACACGACATTAGATCATAACCGGCGTTATGCTCGACGTGCTCGCACTGGAAGCCGTGATAAACCTGACCCTCTTTATACTTGTAATGCCGATCTGCTATCACCTGTGGCATTTCTATGCAAGGCAACGCTTTTGCCACCGGCTTCACATCGTTCAGGACAACATCAACGGTGAAAGCCTTAAAATATCGACGGTTAAGTGGCCGTTGAACTGTCCTTAAGCATTTGAGATGCCGAAACATTTTAATAATCGAACTGCAAATTTAGAGATATTAAAATTTTAACAAAGTATTCTCGATGTACATTACAAGAAAAGTGAACTGTAGAATGAATTTGTGTACTGACATAAAATGCTCATATATGCTTGGATCTGAACGCATGTTAAACGTATTGTGTGAAATTAATTTTCTAGCCTAGCCGAATTTTACGGATTATTTTGTATTCACACATTCCAATAAAAATTTAAAATATCATAAATCTATCCAAACGCAAATTGAATTGTATGCTAACTATTTACAAAATTTATCAGCTAAGGACAAATTGCTAGTGTTTCCATCATCTCGATTTACATTAGCCATTAAATGTTAAAATTTCGTTAACAGCTGATGCTAATCAAATGAATTGCTGTGTTGGTTGCTAGGCTCATTAAATGACTCTAAATATTAACATGAAGTTATTCCCAGCAGAAGCTTGCAGATCAGCGAGCGACCTTTCTGGATAGAGAGCGTTGCACAAAAAGAGACCGCTGTTAACGCTGGTGGCTGCAGTTTAATTGCACTTAGCAAAGTGTACAAATGTAATTAAAATTCAATTAACAACTAACATTACGCTATTTAATTTATTCCACGCAGGGCGCCAAATTCAAATATACAATATCTACTTGTACCCGCCCACCGTACAATAACACAATACTTCAAATCTACACATCACTACAAGAACAGCTGATTTAACGGACAATGACAATCTTAAAAATTCAAAACAAACAAAAACTAAGCCTATATTTCATAAGTTTTCTAACTTCTTGAGCGGCATTTTTAATTGTAGGCTGTTCAGCTGTAGGATCTGGGATCGGGATAATGTAGCCGTACTAGACAAAACGGAACCGACGATATCGCGATAATTTCCAATTCCCTTATGTACCTCTATTAAGCGCGCGAGTTCACCAACTCTTTCTAATTTTGCCCTCTCCCTCTACTCTCTTAATATTCCAACAGGGTGCTGCCACCTAGCCGACTGTTGGCATCTCCGACTATCGATACGTCCGACTCCCGCCATAACATACGACTAATCACACTATGTGTATGTGGGTGGGTATATGCTTTAACTATATTAATCGATTCAGATTTGTCATTTTTTGAGGAGCGACGACATTCGCAATCTTTTGTCTTTGCACAAAACAATAGTTGAGAACATACGGTTGAGTGGTGCGGACGTGCTCAAATCTCATTTTCATGATTATACACACAACAATAAATATATATATTTGAATTGATTGAAATCCGGCTCCTTAATGTTATTTATTATTTTAATATCGTTATTTGCTTTACTAGTGATATGCGCATTTCGTTTAAGCAAAGACTATGAATTATTATCGTTTAGTCGACGGTTTAAGACCGTTGATGGTGGACCACTGGATCGGACTGTTGCCCGACGCGCTGGAAATGCAATTTTCGGCGATACTTTTGATACGCTCGGAATGAACTCTGGTTTGTATTTGTGATTAAGCTTATCAAAACCTAAAATTTTTTTATAAAAAGAGGGCAATCATTAAAAACCACTTTTCACAGAGCAATTGTTTTATTATTCTCGTGATTATGCAACGGAGCTGAAGCGTAGCTATATTCAGTATGTTATTGGAATGCCAGTATATAACATTATTGATGCCGCTGATGCGGAACTGGTGCTGAATGACAACAATTTGATAACCAAAGGAGATTTGTATCGGTTTTTGCAGCCGTTTCTAAAATCGGGCCTATTGACGAGCACAGGTTTTGTATTTACCTCCAGTAAGTTAATGGATTTTAAATCAGTTACATTTTAGGTAAACACTGGCATAGTAGACGAAAATTACTAACACCCGCATTTCATTTTAAAATATTGGAACAATTCTTGGAGGTATTTAAGTAAGTAAACACTGTTGTTAAGAATCGATTCTCTTAAGCGCTAATACGTTTTTTATACAGGCAAGAAAGCGTTAAATTTATCGATGTTCTACATAACATGTCGACTAATACAGTGGGTCCTTGTGAGGTAAACTTAAATAATGTAATACCTCGTTTCACACTGAACAGTATTTGTGGTAAGCATTGGTTTTATGAATATTTTGAATCGCACATGTGAATTAATCCCTCTTAATAGAGACGGCCCTTGGAGTGAGACTCGACGATTGCGCCGATGGTGATGAATACCGTAATAATATCACAATAGCAGAGCATAGTTTTATAAATCGTGTGATTAATCCACTACTGGGCAGCGACACTCTATACAACAATATCGGTAATGGTCGAAAGGATATACCAACTCTGAAGAATTTGCACGCATTCTCAAGCAACATTATTGAGAAACGTAGACAGAACTTTAACAGAGAGGCTTACGAAACGGAATCAAGGTATCTTTCTCATTTCAAATAATTGAATTCCTTAATATTATTATTCTGTGTTCCGAATTCCGCAATTTTCTCTTTTGTTGCTCCAAATTCTGAATTAATTGATTTCATTTTTATTTTTACATAATTGCAATTTTGGTTTCTACTTTTAATACATATTTGTAAAAAATATATTTAAAACTAATATTAAGTTAAATGTACAACAAAAAATACTAATATTATTCCTTAAAACAATGAGATAAATATTCTTTTACAATTTAGTATATCTTCTTCGCCTGATAATAATAATATTAAATACATTTTGTTTTATACTCCAGCGATTTGAACACAAAGCAACGTTATGCAATGCTGGACACAATGCTACTAGCAGAAATGGATGGACTCATAGATCATGCTGGTATCTGCGAGGAGGTTGATACATTTATGTTTGAAGGGTTTGACACGACCTCTATGAACATCATACTCGCTCTTGCCTATCTCGCCAGTCATCCAAATAAACAGCAATTGTGCTATGAGGAGATAACACAGTTTATATCCCACAATGGTACGGTTTGCTTTCACAATGAAAACGAAATATTATCAAGAGCTGCAAAAATATGTGGTTGATTTATGTCTGCACGTCCGATAAGATTATCTGATTTCATTTTACAGACGAACTCAACAACTTGGACAGCCGCACATTGGGTCAGCTGAAGTATTTGGAATGTGTTATTAAGGAGACGCAGAGACTGTGTCCATCGGTTCCTGGCATTATGCGGGAGTGTCATGAGGATACGAAATTGGCAAACAACTTGATTATGCCCAAAGGCACTCAGATTATTGTGCACATAATCGATATACATCGCAATCCACTTTATTTTGAGAAACCAAATGAATTCATTCCAGAACGCTTCCTTCCCGAAAACTCCACACAGCGCCATCCATTTGCGTTTATACCCTTTAGTGCTGGGCGGCGAAATTGTATTGGTCAAAAGTTTGCCATGCTGGAAATGAAGACTTTGTTGGTTTATATTTTAAGCAACTTTATGGTATTGCCCGTTAGCAATCCTAATGACTATAGATATTTAGCTGGCATTTTGATTAGAACGAAGGAAGACGTGTTTATTAAAATTACAAAGCGAAAGAATTAATTTTTATTTTTGGGTTGAGACACACAATTTTTTATCACCGTGTTTGTTCCTAATTCATTTTTTTGTATTTTTACAAATTTTGTAGTCCAAGCACAAAATATATATTTGATACTAACTGGGAAAATAAAAGCAAATTTAGTGAAAAGAGCTAAAATAACAACTTTAAAATATGCAACAATAAACAATTTACGTGTAAAACATTATATATACATTCCTTAAATAAATTCTTGGTTTGAAAATGTAATTCACTAGACAACACATATAAATTGGAGTTTTTAATGATAGAAATAGAGGACTCTGAATTGATTACATGATGAAGTCTATTGTAATCATTCAGAGTACTCGAAAAGACTCACGCAATGAATAAATATTAGAACAACGATTAAGGGAAAATAAGAAAAGTACAAATTGTGTCTGGAGGGGATAGAAATGCCTTTTATCTTATCTTTATCACAATTACGCCGAACATTCGAAATAGCAAAAGCGTTTCATATCTTTGAAAAATTACCTTTCGTCCCGCAAGATGTCGCTCTATGCGTTTGTCACTTATACTTGACTACAGGGCTGAAATGTTAGCGCCATCTACCTTTCAGAACTTGGAAATGGGCAACGGCATCTGGCGGTCGACTTGGCGCCACAATGTAAGGCAGAGGGACGCAGAAGAAAAGAGATGAATGTCAAAGAAAGGCAATCAAAAATCGCATAGGAAACTTACTTATGTATCTCTTATAAGCTAGAATTTCTGAATTCTTAGCGAATGTACATTTATTTATTTATTTTATGAGGGCGCATTGCACCGCGAAAGTTGCGAATAATAAAAAATTTAATTGGCACGCGTTCTCATTTATTTTCTTTTCGATATTATCTTAACTACTAGGAAAAGGTCCAGAGGAAAAATTAAATTTCCACTTCGTCTTTAGGCTAGCTTATTAAAAAAATAAGACAATTTCTTCAGCCCCGATCTGACAAAAATATATGTACAAAAATATGAGTCTTCACAATTTTTAATTAAACATCGGAAATGCCACAACAAAACTAACTTTAATTTAACAAATTTATCAAGAAAACTAAACAATTTCTGCCATAGGTTGAGGCAAAAGGCAATCGGAGTAAAATATATAACTGTGTTTTTTGAGGCTTTAATTTTGTAACTTTAATTTCTAATTTGGAATAAGTTTAAAATGCAAATTTATTTTTAATTTAACAAATTTGAAAACAAAACTAAAAATTGCAATAATTATTAAACCACTAAAAATAAAACCAAGATGCTTTCAAAGTATCCTGAATAAACTTTTACATTTATAGCAAAAGCTTAACATAATTTTGATGCATATAACAAACTGATGCAAAATCTTAAAGCATTTGTTCAATGAATATTAAATATGATATAAATAATATAAATATTTCAATGGCCACCTGGCAAATAGATATATATATATATATATATATATATATATATATATATATAAGCTTTCCGAACTGCCAGCATAGCTTTAATACCCGTACTTGATTGACATATGGTGTTGACGTCGACATCCAATAAAGTTGCCGTTTAGGTTATCGGATTATGGTCGAAATACACTACCAAAGGGAGCAGCGAGTCAAGCAAAGTCAAGTTAATCGTATTAAAGCAAAGCTCCATATCTTTACAAGGAAAATATTCAAGAGGAAAAATGGCCAATGAATAAAATAAAATAAAGAGATTTAATAGCACAGGTCTTAACTGGCAATAAATATTAATCAGATTAATTTTAATTTTATGCACAAAATATAATTGGAATTAAAGGCATTTATCTAAATTGTTCACATCAAGTTTATTTTAATTTCATTTAAATATTGAATATTTGAATCTGGGCTTTCATTTATAACATTAATTAAAACATTTAAAAACGTTCAAGAATCTCGCTGAACTTATTGACCACATTTGTGTGTCATAAATACTTATATTATATACATATATATATATATATGTATATGTATATCTCTACAATGCAATAAATATCGCTTAATATTTAAAACACATGTATGCAATATAATCGTGTATATAATGGATTTGGTAGGTTAAAATATGCGAATGCCATATACATATAAAAGTCATATGCACAAACTTACACAATTAGGTATTATCGTAGAATGCTTACATCGAGAATAGAACGAAGCACAAGTCTTTATAGTTGTTGGGAACATTTACATATAAGTACATATATACACTAGTATTTGCCACTACTAGATAGAAATATACATATTTATTGTTTGATTTTTTTTATTATTTTTATTTGATAATTCGGCCATTTTAATGTAGGTCCTAATACTTAATGCTAACAATATAATGCAACTTTCTACTTGCTATACGCTGTTTGCTTAGCATCTTTGGTAGATTCTATGCAGGACCTATTCTAAAAAATAGTTGTATAATTTCGAGGATAAATGCCCTGCTGCCGACTCACGTTTCAGACAACTATAACAGGAAATCACAAACTCTAAAATTTACTTTATAAGTAAAATTGGTAATTTTCTCAAGTTCATGCCGGGCTTTCCTAATAGCGCAAACGATTGTCAAATATCTATATCAATGTTATTTTTACTTTAGATTTGTTTTTGTTTTTCTTTTTTATTGTAAATTACATTTACTTAAGTATGCTTTATTTTTTTATAGTTTTGAATCTTTGTTTTTTACTCCATCATTTTTACAGACATCCTAAAAATTTGTCTCTTACACGTTGCCTAACTAACTATTATCCACTTCCTTTTCTTGACGTACTTATATTAAATGAATTGATTTTAAAAACTCATTATCAACTTTATAAATTATGTTTATGTTGAGCATTAATTATTTAACAATTGTTTAAATAGTATTTAATTTTTCACATTAAGCTCCAGCTTATCAATATTCTCCTTACTTTTATAAATATGTTTTGTCTGCCCAACAAAATATGTGTTTTATGTATTTTTTTTAATTGGTTTGTGTTATTTTGTACTACCGACCTCACAATTTATTATCCGACAAATTTTTGCACATTAAGGAATTATTATTATTCTACCTGATTTATAATACATAAATACATCAAGTTCCTGTAGTTGACAATTAACATTCAGATATACAATATTTGTTTTGCAATAAATAGTCAATATTCATGTTTTTATTTTATTTTATAGGCAAATGTATACGTGTATGTGTTGGTGTGTGTTGCATAAGTGGATTGCCACAATGCTTGCTAGCCGCGTAGTAAAATATACATCCGAATTCAATATTATTTATAATTTGGTGATTTTCGGTTTTGCACTTCTCATTGACAGCCTCACGCAAAATTTGCACAGTTTCGAGTTTGTTTGTTTTATTTGGCTTAAGTCTTTAAAAATATATTTTATGTCGTAGATAATACTCTGATATGCTAAGAATAAATATGCTTTGTTAACATAATTACTTTGCTATCTTGACCCATCTCCTTTTCTTATAAGTAACGTAAACAAGACTTAAGTTTTAATGACGCTAGAAATGTTACTTAATCCTTGCATTATTCTTGGAAATCGGAATACAATTTTTAATTTACTTTTGTTAGAAGCTTAACTTTCAAATCAGCTTTAGAAACAAATTTGAAAGCTTCAGCATAATTGCATGGAAGCCAACTCGAATTGTATTGAGTGTGGACAACAATTGAAATGAAGAGTTACTTAACGCAAATCACTGTGTGTTATTATATTCTGTTATTGGACAAAACCTAAACGCAATAGTTGAATAATCAAGGTGTAAGTAACTGTATCTGTAGATATCTTATAGATATTAAAAGTACAAGCGTCTTCGTATTTCAGTATTAATTAGGAAATAAATCACGCACGTCGGCATGCGTGTAAGCGACTCCACACATACGAATTTGCCCACGTTTTTTGTTGGGAACCTTGAGCCATAATTCAACCCAACCCAACCGAACCCAACTCCACCCAGTCGTTCAGCCATTTGCGTAACAGGAAATTCCAGGGACACCCTACGCTCTCCGCTTACTTGGCGCTGGGATCGCGCAATGAACGCGTGGATGGCAATCCACGCAGTCCCTTCTCCAGTTTGTCCGCATCGCCAGCGGAGAAGCGAAAATTCATTGTCTGCTGACTTGCCCCACTGTGCACGCCCAACAGAAACCGACCACCCACCTCGGCCATCGTGGGATGAGGGAGAGTGCCCCGTGAACTACGTCGCGGACCCAACAGCTCCACAATCTCCTCCTCATCCTGGCCATAGCTGTCTGCTGCCGTTGCCACGGGCACGGCCACTGGCATTGGCACCTTGGCCGGTGGCGAGTATTGGGCGTTTGCCTCGGACAGGCGACGATATTCACCGCTGCGTGAATGTTGCAGCTTCCAGGAGGCACGTCGCGCATTTGCCACACTGTGGCTGCTGTTGCTGCAGTGAACCGAGGCGTTCGTTGTGTTTGCGGTGGTGGCGTTCAGATTTCCTGTGCTCTGCGAGACCAGGCAGTTGTTGGAACTGGAACTGCTGCTGGATAAACTGGAGTTGCTGCCACCGCTGCCGCTGCGACGAATGCTGCGCTTAACCCGCTGCTGCTGGTGCTGCTGCTGCTGTAGTTGCTGGAGTTGTTGTACTTGTTGCTCCAGTGGCTGCTCCTGAGGCGCAGAGGGCTGTTCCTCGGGCGTTAGCAGTGCATCCGTGCTCCTGCAGCAACTCTGATGACTCGCCGAGTGCTTCATGGTCCAGCGAAAATCATTGGAGTTCTCATCGTCCAGGGGCGGATAGATGCGTCCAGCTGCTGTCGTTTGATTGCCAAGCAAACGCTCCTTGGAGCTGTTCAAGTTGGCCTCCGTCGTCAGTGGGGATGCACACTCATCTATGGTGTTCAGTGGCGATATTTGCAACGTTTGCTTCTGCTGCAGCAGCTCCATTTCACTCTTAATGGCCGGCTCAATGCCCAGCAGACCCAACACCAGGCGCGGATTGGCCAAAACAAAGCGCTCGAAGGTGGGAAAATCGATGCGATAGAAATCGGTTTGCGAGCTGCGACTCGTCTTCGTTGGAGCCTCCACGCTCGCCGGCGAGGCGGCCTTGGAGCTGCACGCCGAGCCTCTGGCCGGCAGCTGCATATCTCTGCCCCACACCTCGGGTGGATGCGACGAACTGCGTTGCATGCCTGCCGATGCCTCCGCGCCGCCGCCACTCATGGAAATCATGCCGCCCATAAGCTGTGCATCGCCACTTCCTAATCCCAGTCCGGCTCGTGCTGCCGCCACACCACTGATGTTGGGTATGGAGCGAGCCGGTGGAAATTTGAGGGAGCCGTGCGAGTTCATGGCACCGGATGAAAAAGTCATTTCCTGCAGCGCGCTAATGGCATTGCGCACCTCCACACTCAGTTGGGCCACATCCTGATGCAGGGTGGATACCTGCGAGTCGAGACGCTCCAGCGATGGCCGTTTGCCGCTTGCCTCCTCCTCAACGGATGACTCCACCTCCTCGAACGAGTTGCGATCCAAGCTGCTGGCCATGTTTAGCGGACGCTGTCGCTTGTTCCTATCACGCAGCGTAATCAATGAGCTGCCACGCTGATGCAATCGCTGATGCCTCGGACTATTCATGCCCAGCAACGGAGAACGTGTGATGCTGTGATGCTGTGGCGACGGCGACGCCGATAGCGGATTAACACCTGCAATCCCAGGACCTGTACCGGCACTGGCACCATTGTGATCCTTATCCTGCTCAGCGGCCTCGGCCTCCTCGCGATTCTCATCGTCCTCGCTTATGCTCGGCAGGGGGAATGACGGACCAATATCCGAGTCCTGATTCTCGTAGCCCTCCCGCAAATTGCATGTCAGGTCGTGCTGTATGTCGTTCGCAAACTGCTGCTGGTACTCCGGATACAGACGCAGCACCTCCACCAGACCGCCCATGTGTATGCACTTTAAATCGCAGTAGGTGAGCGCCTACAAATATGACAAGAAAAACCAAAAAAAAACATGAGAACATTTTATGTTAATTGATTATGCACTCCACTCAAGTACGCCGACTGCCTGCCTGAATGCCTGCCTGCTGAGCCGGGCTCTCCATGAGCCACCAACAACAGCAGGCGACCTTATTCCACAATGGGGCAAAGGGCCTGAGTCCATTGGCATTCAACAAAACTTTGTCTACAAACTGAAGTTAATATTGGAATTGATTTTTTTTTTATTTTATGTCGACTAATATCAGTTTATATAGAAAAATATAAAAATAGATATTGAATGAATTATATTTAATTAAATTGAATATTTATAGTTTTTACACTTAAATTGAAAATAAAAATAATACAATTTCTTCGAAATTGGTCCGAAATTTGTTCTACGGTTAGGGGAAATCTCAATCGGACGTAAGCCTTAAAATTGAGTTCATAAATTTAGAAATAGAAGACTTTGAATTGATTACACGATAAAGTCTAATGTAATCATTACTCGAAAAGGTTCATGCTAAGAATATTGAGGAGTACTTTATTATAATGAATCAATATGTTAAAAATTCCAATTTATTATTCACAACAAATTTCCAGTTATTTTGTAAGGAAGCATTTTCGTTTTCGCTACAAGTAAGAACTAATTTAATTGTAAGCAACTTTGCTACTCTTTGAATTTGCAAATATAATCTACTAAAATAACTCACAATGTACTACTTATATCCAATACTATTTGAGTTAGCAAATGTATTTAAATTAATTCAGTTGAAAAAGAAACTTTCCCATTATTATAGTTTATAGAATATGTTAGCAACATTTTCATATATTAAATCGTTTAACTATAATTCAGTATTTACATACTTAACGGATAAGTTCTTCAACATATATCAAAATGTTCAATTAACAAATTATTAAAGCATGCTTAAAGTCTGCGTTTCTTAATTTGATCTGTCTCACTTGTTAGTTATTTAGTGATTAATTATCATAAAGTTCAACAAATGATTTATTTTAATAGACAACTATATCTGAAAGATAATGCTCCAAAACCATTTCTATTACTTTAAATCAAATATGTATTATAAAGGTATTATAAAAAAGATTCTAAATATTTATAAATATTTTTATTTATTGCAAAAAAGAGTTTTTTAAAGAGCATAAGTTAGTCCATTTGACCCGACTTCTTCTTTTCACGCGTGTTAATGTGGACGTCTTGGCGTCTTCTTTTCATACTCAAGTGCACCATCTAGCCATACACACACGCACACACACCGACGCACACTCGCGTGCTTACTCAAACGCATACACACACACATACACCCATACACACATTACGGTTAAGTATCACTCATACGACCCGTTGTTGTAGTTGTCGCTCTTGTTGGCCGACTGCCACTTCTGTTGTACCTGAAGTAGTGCCTCGGAGCACATGCTGCGGCAGCCACTGCCCGAAAGTGAGTGAGTTATGTATGCAAAATGTCTGCGCTTTATTTGGCAGGGAGGCAGACATGCAAATAAACTGAGCACAAAGGCAAAGCCACAGCAGCGGCGTCAAAGCCAAAAGCCAAAGGCCAAATGCCAAAGGCAGCCATGCAAAATAGTAAATGACTGTGAAATCGTGGTGAACAGAAAACGAAAACGAACTCAAAGTTCTTCAACTATGAATTAAGTGCAATGCTTTCGACACTAATTAAGCGACGATCTTTCAGCTTAATTCATAATTATTCGTTCGTCTGCGGCTCGTCAGTGAATTCACAAAGCATCGCATTCGTATTAATTATCCAACAGTTTCCATTAGCACCACATAATTTCAGAGGCTTTTGCGGCTAACTGGCAGACACTTTAAAATTAAAAAAGAAATATGCAAAGAAAATATTGAATTTCTTTCGTAGTAGTCAAGTGAAAAAGACAATGTTGTCAGACGCTTAAATATACTTGAAGCATCGTTTTTTCTACGCTGAACGTGCTAAATTTTACGACAGGCGAACAAACAAAAACAAGAATTGATGAAATGAGCACAAAAAATAAATGTTGCATTGCTTGAACTTTAAGCTTTGGCTTTAAAAAAAACACGTTTCGATAAAAATATAATTAAAGCGCACACAAACAACACGCATATTAGAGGAAAAGGAGAAAAAGCCGAGTAAACATAAAAATAAATTCTATTTAATTAAGAGACTACGCAACCGGAATAAAACGCACAGACGTTGAACAAGAAACGCATTCGAAACGCCCAGGGACAATAACCATAAAGTTTTGTCAGCATTTGAATACTAAGCGAAATATATGCATATATATGTATATATATAAAATACAATGAGACTAGCCGAAAAAGCAGATTAAGCCCTACGCTATTTGGGGAATTAGCTGTGCGATATTGATACATTTTCAAAAATATATAGTATTTATAATATTCAATACAAAATACTGCAAGTACGTTGAACTAAACCATAACTTTAAGGTTTCAAGTAATTAAATCTGGCATACAAACAGCTACACATCTCTAATGTTTGCTTTAAATAGCTTTGAAAGCTCCTGCATACAGAATTAAGATTAAGCTTCTGCTTATCCATTCAGCTGACAATTCAAATTAAGCTCTCTGGGATTTAATGAGTAAGTTCTTATAAATAATCTAAAATAATATAGTTCAACATAACACGTTTAACTAAGCAGTAGCTTCAAGCTTTCAAGTAATTAAATCGAATATGCATATATTCAATAAGAAGACAGCATCAGTGTGAAGCTTTAAAGCTCTCGCACAGAGATTTCAAATATAGCTTAAGAGTTGGATTAAATGGCCACAATTAATCAATATTCCAAATATTTATTGCTGTGGTTAATTGGGTGTCAGGTTCAGATGGTGTCATCCGATCATAGCTTACCTTTATGTCGCTGCTGCTACGCACAACGACATCCTGGCCAGCACTATTGGTGGTAGCAGTCATTTGGCCGTTACTCGTGGCGACCAGATGCACATTGATGTCCGAGCCAACGAGATCGCCCTTGCCTGTAGCGGTGTGTATATATTTAAAAGTAGAAAAAAAAAAGCAAAAGGTCAGGCGCTAAATGAGAATCAATAAGCATAAAAATAGCAGTCATTTGTCTAGGCAGCGTCCTGAATGAATAACTAAGCAGATGACTGGCTTAAGTGGAGCGAACGAACTTTTGAGTTCAATAAACGTTTTTAACAAGAAAAACATTAAATGGCAACACGGCCATTTATGCGAACGCGACTTGAAAACATAAAGTACCCAAACTTCCCAAAAACACACAGGGAACGAGACCAATTCAAAATTATTACTTACCCAGGATGGCAACAACCATGTCGTCCTTGATCACTTCCATTGAGCCATTGCACAGATAATATATATAGTTGAGTGCATCGCCTTTGTGTATCAAATATTCGCCGGGTGCACAAAAGTTTGTCTTTATGTGCAATGACAACAATTTCAGGCAGCCCTGTAAAAACAACACAAGCAACAAATATAATAAATAACACCGCGACAAATTCCCGTAAATGAGATTGTAGTCAAGTTGGCAACTTCAGATGGCAAAGAGCTGCTCAAACATCCTCATCTTTGTGGCAGGAAGCTTCTTCTTCCACTTTATTCGCCTGGTTGATGATGTCGTTGATGTTGCCACGAAAATTGGCTTAAAGCGCGCTTATTGCCATTGAGTGGTTTTTGTTTGCCATTTCTGTTTAAGCTGAATAAATGTTTGCACTCTTCGTTTTACTATTTTACTCCCAAGTTGCATTTGGAGAAGCCTCGCTGATTTTCTGTGCAGCTAACAAATTATTCAATGTCAACCTAAAGTATGCACCGAACTAGCATTTTAGTTATTTAAGTTAGCTGTCAGTGCTTGGCAAACAGTACATTTCTCAAAGAAAACTGCTTCTAAAGTGGAAATCCTTAACAATTTGCACAGCTTGAAGGCTAACTTAATGTTTGTGTAAATCTTAGTAATGGACTGAAAATAGTTAATAAAATACACTTGTTTTATCCCGTGTCGTCGGTTAAGAAGTATATGAATATAAGAAAATTATATCAAAATGTCGACAAACAAAATATTGATATATATAATTAATTTTCTAAAAAATTATAAAAAAATACAAATTTTAAATTACATTGAAATGAAATAAAACTAGAATCGACTAATTAATAAGGGCATAGCCCTTACTGAATATACGAATATTATAAAATTTAAGGGGATATATTTCCAAAGACATTTTTTAAATAAAAACACAAATTCAATCAAACATTAATTGCACTTCTATTTTTAATATTCTTTTTTTGATAAAAGTATCGGAAAGAAAATAATAATAACACAAATAATTACATCTGTTTAAGTATTTTTTTTTTTTTTCATAAAAAGTAAAATAACTTTACGCTTAAGAAGTTCGTTTACAAAGCCAGGAAAAACTTATTACTTAACTAGCTAATTTTTACAACCATCGTTTTTGTTCCACTCTTTGGCGAGGCAATAAAAATATATTTGATTTGTGTGTCTAACTTTTTTCGACACCCTAAAGCTAATGGCTTGAAACTTGGCCTATAGGAATATTGGAATATATAAATATAGTCTGCAATTTTAGATCTACTTAATTGGATGATAGATTACTAGAAAGCTTCGCCTTAGACTGTTAAGAAAATTTGTTCCCCCAAAATTGCAAAAGTCAAAATCGGCCGCAAATTTTAAAGGCGCATTAAAAATTATGCACCACCGCCCCTTTTACATCATCTGAAATAAAACTGTTGATAGAATATTCCGACTGCAACATTGTAACTTGATTTTTTATTTCTTTTGGATTGCCTAAATCTTTTTTTCCTTAATGCTGCAAAGCGGAAGCAAAGTTTCGACTTTAATTACAGCCGGATAAATGTCAAATTGAAGCTGGTGCTCAGCACAGGGCGCATCTCTGTATAAGCTTGTGTTATCGCTTAGTGCAGACAGAAAAGGAAACTTTGCAAGAAAATCGAGAATCGACAGAGAAAACTTTTTCATATTTATGAGCAATGAACCCTTGGCGCTAATGCAACTGAAGCTTAATTGGAAAATCAATTACACTTTAGTTTTTAGCACCGATTTTGTCAAAACGTTTGCAACTTTATGTGTAAGTGAGAGATTGTGTGTGTGTGTGTGTGTGTGTGTGTGTGTGTGTGTGTGGTGTGGGTGTGGGCGTGTGCCCTGAAGCTGAGTGTGCCAAATGACATGAGTATTGACATTGTCGTCTACGGCAATCGTCACACAACTCTCACCGTTGCATTTGCTCCTGCTCTTACTCGCTTTCACTATATAAATGTGAGTGTATATACATATACGTATGTATATATATGTATATGTATGTGGTTATATAAGTTTGCTTGCGATTGTGGCCAAAAGTTTTGCCTAAAACCTTTTTCATGCTTCAATCGTTGCCCTTGTCGAGCTGTTGGCCAACAGGAAAACACGCGCAATTTATTCAATGGATAACCGAAAGTTTCACCTGTGTGTGATTAAGGTTTGTGTGTGTGTGTGTGTGTGTGTATGTGGTTGTGCTAAAGAAAATGTCTGGTAAGTCAGCAGTTGACTTTTGACTGGCCCTGGCCAAGTTAGCTGCCGATTACTTTGACATTGCCGGCGGTATCAGCATCAAAATCAGCTTCAGCATCAGCATCAGTAAACTAAGACCACTTGTTTGAGGGCTTGTATGGCTTTTAAAGCATCGTCAAACCCAGCAAAAGCATGAAAAGCGCAAGCCACACAGACACACATATATAGTATAAATATGTATACATATACATATACACATACACATACATTTTTTATGCAAACACTCAGAAAATCGCCATGACTTTAAAGTTTTTCTTGATTTTAGAATTAATTTGTAAACTCAAGAATAATAATTTCTAAAATTCAGAATCAAGAAATTAAATTTACTGACTTTGTTTCTAAATTAGTGTTTAGCTCCGTCTGCATTAGAGACCGAGTAGCTCAGAGGGAACTTAATCAACTAGTGAGCCATGGTTCGTGGTTGGTTGTAAGCCTTTTAAAGTAAATAATTTGTATTAACTAAATATTAATAAAATAGGCAAAAGCGCTAATGTTTGAAATTTGCTTGTACATAAAAAAGACCACGTTGAAAATTAGAGAAAAACAAAGACCCATTTTTTTTTTAAATATACTTTTTAAAAAATACCCCTGCTCAAAAATGTAGAAGTAAATTTTTTTCGGTGTGTATGTATGTAACTAAACTCACCTGTGAGGCTGCCTCGAATATCGGTAACTGTAATATTTCACGATGTAAATGCATGGAGACATCTCCACGCAGCTCCTCCGGAAATTCGCGTAGCGTCTGCAATCGAACCAAAAGAAACGAGAGAAGAGAAAGTCAGAGAAAGTGGGAATGAGTGTGTATATATAAGTGGGGAGGTAAACATGAGTGACAAGTGCCAAATCCACACACACACACACACACACACACACACACACACACACAGGTACAAACCTTTACATACACGTGCAAAACAGAAAGTGAATTGAACGATATTGTAAACATATATTTGAGAATATCTTTTACATTCATTTTTTTTTTTGGCCACTGCACTTTTTGCCATATTTTTCTACATTCACTTCTTGGTTTTTTATGCATGCGCAATATGTAAAATAAATATCGTTGTCCTTAGCGTTTCCTTTTTTTTGTTTATGTGCGGGTCCCCGAGCTGGTCGCAAGTGTATTGAATGAAATTGTTGAGAGGATTAATATGAAAGTTTAAAAGCTTTTGCATTTTATTTGTTTACATTTCGGTTCGCTTGCCTTTAATTCTGTGCTTAGAACGAGTCAAGTAATCTCCAGGGGCATATATATATATACACACAGATATACATATACATATACATGTATAAATTCCCTTATGCACACAACGTATGTGTTTCCAAATATGTGTTTCCAAATATCTCTTGCCTTTATGAATGAATATTACTCGGAGTTTAAGCGCTTTTGTATCTTCAGCGTAATTTGTTCGACAACAACCCATAAGCCAAAGGCGTGAATAAACATTGCGGACTGGTGTATGGAAGTCTGTGGAGTATATATATACTTGATATCATGTGCAAACAAACAGGAAGCTTCAAGAACATTTTTGCTCAGTGGCTGTAAATTATCACAAAATTCGAGTCATTCTTTTCATAAGAAAAAATTAATAATTTTCAATGCAAATTTGAAAATCAAGCACAATTTCATAATGAAAACTTTAAGTAGTTTTGACTATTTCTACATAATTGTAGGATAATATTTTTATTTGCTTTAATTCATGAATACGAATGTGCATCGATTGACTGGTTTCCATGGCACTTGAACAAACAAATTCCAATCAAATATTTGCATGATGATACACAGAACAATTCTCAGTATGAAATTCCAGGCGCTATTTGCGCTGCATCGGATGGTGAGAGTTATAAATTTGTTTCAATTCACTCGGAAAATTAAAAGCCTCTTTTGGCCACAAACACACAAATTTGTGGTTAAATTAACGTACGGAATTTTGTTATAATTGTGTAGTCGACTATGATTTACATTGACATGGGCCAAAATATTTAAATCTGAACCAATACAGACAACTACGAAACTAACCATTGAATATATGAACAAAGTTTTAAAAGTTCTCGCTGCGAGTGTGTGCACAGTTTTGAATATTTACTTAGTTAATGGAACATTTCCCCGAAGGCCAACTTGAAATTGTTATTTATGTGTGCGCCTCAACCGAACAAAATGCAAAGAAGTGTAAAATATTTTACACTAATTGCATGCAATGGCCAAAAAGTTGTTCAGCCCCGAATGCCAACATTAACAGGCGACTGTCAGCCAACTAAACGTAGGGCATTTCATTTGTCTGGCAAACATTTCAGCTCGAAAATTACGCGCAAGGACCTCCCACACAATTTCTGATACACAGACAAACACACGTTTGTCGAGTGCCTGCGCGAGGGAGTCGCGGCGTGGAGGACATCTAAGGGGCCAAGAGGCACTTGACGTTTTGCCAGTTATTTTTCATGCGCAATAAATTAACAATTTAATTTACTGCCATGTCCTGCCCTGCCCTGCCCTGCAGTGCCCCTCTCCCACGCCTAGCCAACGGGTGTTACATTTTACACTCCGCACACATATTAATCGGGCTTCTGGGTATGTGGGCGCATCATTCATGTTTCGCAAATGTAATTAATTTAAACTTGATTTCAACATATAATTGCCAATAACTGTACCACTTAATTGTTTTCGAATTATCAAGAAATTTGTACCACACAAATAACCAACGTTTTTAAAAAATCGAAAGAAATCAATAAATTCGGTTAAAGTGTATTTACTCTTGCGGGTGACTTAACTGATATATATTTGAACTTATTATATTTTCAAACAATTGGCTTGGATATATTTGTAAAAATAATAACGACTTGTACGTTGTAAATTATCTTACCAATGTATTCAAAATAAATATCATCTCTATCCGACTCTTCTTTGCCTCTTCAGCAAACTGTCTGGGCAATGTTTGCAATTTGTTTGCTTTTTCTCAATATGAAATATTGTTATGCTACTTTAATATAATATAATAAAATAAATCATATAATTGCTTATTATTCTTAATTGTTTTTTAATTTAATTTTATTTTTTGCTGCCTCCAGGTCAAGTTTGAAATTGACCGACGCTGACAGTATTCGAAACATGCTTCAGCATAATTAAATCATTTATTTAAATCATATTTAGTTACTTACTAATTAAATCATATACAGTAACTTACTAATTTAAAAACGAACGAGAATATGTGACACATAACAATGCTCTACAGTTCTTCCTCAATATGTTCCTAGGCTAGTTCTGTTCCAATTTTTAAGCTTTTAATCTTGCAATCAATGTGTTCTTGGCTTAACTCTCGCTGCCTTTGATTAAATAAATTCAATCCTAACATGTCTCCATGAAATCAATGAGCTCAGGTTTAGACATTTGCCTATCTCATCGATATTTCTCTTTTGGCAATTTTTAGCCTGATTGGGTTTTTTTTGGGTTTCCCTAATCTGAACAAGCAATGTTGCAACATAACTTTGACTTCATACTCAAAAATATCTGTGACAGCTGTACTCAAATGGTTACAATCCGAACTTAATTAGACTCGTTTTGAGGCAAGGCACAAATACGCAAACAAAAGGACCTCCCAAAGAGCAGAGCATTGGCAGCCTGCTTAGGCGAGTGCAGCTTGATTCTGGCAGACATTGAGAGCATTTTGGCAGGAGCAGGAGAAGTGGGATAAGGCAGCCAAACAAATGCGCAAATTAATTTGCATATCATGGCAACAAAATTGCAGAGAATTCTTGAAACAACATTGCGAAATCTTGTTTGATCTTTGCAATCATAGTAGCAATATTTAGGACGTGGCATGTTAAGTCTAAGCACTTCCTGCAACTCGCCCACTTCAGCGTGCAACAAAGTTCGCTTGTGTCAATTTGTAGCATCTGCAGTTGAATGGAACGCCGCAGAGATACATATTAAAAAGTTCTTGTTGCACGCATACATTTTGCATGCTGTGCGAACTGGGGCAAAGTTTTAGCCAACTTCAGGTTGAAACTGAAACCCAAAAGATTTACCCCTGCTGGGCCAGATTTAATGAAGCAACAAAATGGATTTATCTTTGCATTGCTTTCACAATAAAAACAAATCAGATGGGAAAACTTTTGCAAAGGTTTGTACGCTTAAGCAATATTCAATTTAAGGATGATCAATTAAGCTGACTATAAATAAATTTTAAATATAAGTAGTATGAGTACTTAATTATTATTTATATTATTTCCACGTGGGATCCAATTTATCAGGCCACAGACAGTCACCTGCTGTAGACTGCCTCAGCGAGGGTCGTCAAAGTTAAAAGAAATTCAAAATAATTTTAATTAAAATATCAATTAAATATACTCATATATTTTCGATTAAGAAACTAAAACTTAAAAAAAACATGTTAATGAAAACGGCGCTTAGAATTCAAATCTGAACTAAGCTAGTAGCAATTAATACAATTAATTGTAGATTTTAATAACAGCTTCTGCAATTTAAAACCAATATAAATATTTAATTCAACTCTGCCAGCGAATATTAATATTTCTCAATTTTAATAATAGATGATACAATTTAATAACAATATAAATAATCGAACTTTAAGCATTGACGTGCGAGCAAAGCTCTGCTCATCAGTGTTGATTTCAATTATAAATAATTGGACTAAATTGAATTCAATATTAAATACTTTTGATACGAACCACTGGCGCCATGGGCCACCACGCCAACATGTGTATCTGCCTACTGGCTGACATGCAATCAAAGGGGATTCCAGCTTTTGCCATTTAACCCAATGCCAATCAATAAGTCACATAAGAGACCTTATACACACACCGGCACACACACGCACACACACACACACGCACACACACACGCACACACACACACAAATGATATTTGGCTTACCCCTATTGTACATATGTATATAGATATATATAAAAAATATTTATGCGAGACCCAACAGACATTTGCTTAATTAAAGTCACTGAGATATCAAAATGCCAATGAAGCCACAGTCCACTTGTCCTGTCCTGTGCAAAAGGTTCTGCGCTGTATCGGCAACTTTTGTGTACCAGCCATATATGATTTACGAATGAACAAACACATGAAGGGCTCTGGCATTCACTTGCACTCGAACTCTTATTCAAACTCGTACTCGTACTCATACTTTACCTCGTAGATATCAATGCCATGACTGAGGGACCATGAAGTTTGAAAGTAGTCCTCAATGCGCTGCTTCAGCTCCTTTGGCATCTGAAATTCACAGTAAATGATCTTAATTTAATTTTCAATAAAAATATCTGCGGGTAATCTGTGAACACGCTTAACTTTGTTAAATTATACTCCAGTGATTCAGAAATTTATACTTTTTAATTTGCTTATTAATAAACTTACTGGGTATTAGCAACTTTTACAGGGTTGCCTCAATCCTTTCAATAAATGTTAAACATTTTGGAGATTTATAATATGCATTATTTTATTTCTTAAATGTTATATTTTTATTGAAATACTCATTTTATTTACGTATCATTCGATTTTCCACTTTAATGAAAAGTAAACATTCTCTAAATTTTGTAAACCCATCTTGGTATCTTGAGGTGATGGAATCCGGAATCTTTATAGACAATTCTATTACCAATATGCAATGCATATAATTTAAAACTACTAATTAATCGGTAGAATTAGTATTAGAAAACATTGCAAATTTAATTATTAAGAATTTATATATATGGTTATATTTATAAATAATAAATGTAAGTTTAAGATTTATCTGAATCGACATTTTCACTTGGGCAGTGAATTGTTAGTGCAAACGTAAGAAAAAAAAAGTAGATAAAAATGCAACAAAAATTACGGCATCTATCTTTAAATGACATCTGCTAATGAGCCATGGTTTTTAAGTTTCCATCGCCTTTATGCATGCATTTTGAAGCTGGCAAGCAGCGAGTGGCACAAATGCACTTAATTAGGAATGCAGCGTTTGAATGCTGCCTAATGGAGCCGTTGGCATTCGTTTTATGTACACTTGGAAGAAGAGTGCACCATCAACAGGTTGTGTGCAGCTCAGTCACGTCTCGCAACATGGCAAACATGGCCAACTCTGATAACACAGCCAGGCAGCCTCAGCTAACATAGGCAGAAACCAGAAACCAGAGACCGGAAACCGTCCCCATCCAATCCATAACCTAATGGTGCATGGCATATGGCAAAAGTGTGCTGCATTCCAATAAAAGTGAGTGAGCCAAGTACTTTAAGCACGAGCTGCATACATAAGGCGTATGTCGCCCAGTTGACAGCCAGACGCAATAGCAAAAATTAATTTCCTATGTCAGGGCCAGTATGGTTTTGCCATCGACAATCGGCTCTTAATGAGCCAGCCCATAAAGTGCTCAAGTATCAATGCGGTGCAGTCAACAGCCAAGCAGAAAATAGCAATATTAAAATGCACATTTGAGAGACTAACTGCTAATGGCTAAATCATGAATGAATTTAGAGCTGACTTTAGTAGTGAAAAAATTTAGTGGAATAACAATAAAAATGTGATTATTCTAGCTAATATGCAATGCAATGCTAATGCAATAAATCATATACAATTCACAATGAATAAAATGACTTCAACTGAAAAAAAAAACATAATAAGGGTTATGATAAATAGAGCGATATTAAAATGTAAAATTGTTCAACATTTATTGAAAGGCTTTGATTATTCTAAAAATATCAATTATTATTTATAATACTTCTACTGATGTATAGTGTATATATATATGAACATAGAACTCTAACAATCAATTTAATAACTTTTTCGTGAATTTCAGAATTTCTACAATTACGGTTTTGTATTTCTCCATTTTATAGCCTTGTCAGAAGATATATCGAAATTAAAAATATTTTCGCTTGCTCCAGATCAAACAATAAAACTAAATATATTTCTTAAAAATAGGAAGAAAAAAAAACTGTTAAAATTAAGAGAGATTGTTTAGCCAAAGATAAGAAAAACTATCTAGCTTTCAGTGCTATTCTGATTTTATACTTCCTTCACTTCAGCTTAACTTTTTTCTCTGTGAATTGGTATATTTGTTAAGCAGCTCGTGAAATAAAGTCATGAAGCACACTAATTTATTTGATAGTCACTTGGATGAGAAAGCAAATGGTTAAATCAATAGATAAATACTCACATTATGCAGTGCCACGAAGTCCTTCAGGTCGCGCCATTTACTCTCATAGAGGGATCGACGTGAGTACATGCGTTGTATTATGGCAGTAACGTTACCAAAGACCACGGCATGCATCAGAGCTGGGAGAGGAACAAAGAGTTGTTGTTGTGAGATATGGCGAAACATGGTTTCGTAATTCCCAAATGGGCTCAGTGCACACAACAAAGACATATGTGAACGTGGCTGATTACCTACCGCCAATCAGCATCATTATAATGGTGAAAACCTTCTCGGCCGTTGTATTGGCCGATACATTGCCAAAGCCCACCGATGTGAGGCTGGTGAATGTAAAATACAAGGCTGTCGAGTAAGTTTCTGCCGTTGTCAGTATGGCAACGGAGGCGTTTTTTCTCTCGGCGAGCAGCTGCAACCAACCTGTGAACAAGACTGGAGGATTTTAATAGTACAAAACAAAGCGAAAGAGACAGAAAAAAAAATAAAATAGACTTTGTTTAGTAAATCAGGCATTAGCAGATGGCGCGTGGCGCGTGGCGCGTGGCACATGCTGACCAACCAAAAATATAATTCTAGTAGTTTTTGTCATTCAGCCGCTTGTTAAACCGACAATGACTTGGGCAAAAAAACTTTCTCCACTTGATGCTGCCGGACTTGTCCATCACAGTAAGCTGCCAGGGCACACGGGAGGACTTACACACTGCCAGAGCGTGTCAAAGCCGGCTAAATGGCAACGGATACGTCAAACGGCAAATGCCAAATGGCAGTTTGTTAACTTTCTCCTAACAATATTCAAACTCGTCGCAACATCATTTAAGATTGAGTGAGTATTTACTTCTCGTCTCGTGTTAAGTGTACTATGCTGATGTAAAAAGTAACTGGCAATTTGTTGCTTTTGTATATTATTTTCCCTGGTTGAATATTACAATTTACCAAGGGAATACGCCGGGCCTAATCCATAAATAAATGCTAATCTGCGAAATGTATAAAACTTTGTCTGTTACCCTATAAATGGACCAACAAATTTAATTAGTACAATTGTTCTTTTGATTTACATAAGCAGCATATTTTGTAAAGATTTTCCCGCCCACTCTCTGCATGATGTTGCAGCACAATATGCCCTTCATAAATCTACTACAGGATATATTACCTAAATAGTTAAACGTAAAGTTTTACGAGATGAACGGATTACTTTCACTTCATGTCAGTTAGAAAAAGTTTTATATGTGTTTTCCAGGCTGCTTAATGCGTTATGTCAATTTTCTATTCCCTTTGCCATCTCCACAATGAAGTGGAATATTACAAATTTTGCGGATGCTTTTCTACTATAACAAAAAGATTAAATTTGACCTTTGCTTTATATGGTAATTAATTAATTGTAATTAAATCACCCGCAGAAATTTTAAAATGTAATTTTAATCTGCTTTAACATTAACTTATTCTTATGAATAACTAAATCTATCCTTCCATTAGCGGCACGGAGTATCCGTTGAAGCCATAAAAACTTTTTTTTGGTCCCACACACGCCCATATTTACATATTTAAATCACAATAAACGGTGATTTGAGATTGTTCCGCACGAGTTTTGTACAAAACTTTGCCATTTGAATGTGCTAATAACCGTAATTTCCCCCTGCGACTTTTCACCTGAGCTGCTTTAAGCTTTTTGCCAACAAAACACATTAAGAAAAATATGTCTGTGTGTGTGAGTCTGTGTGAGTGAGTGTGTGTGAGTGTGTGTGTGAGTGTGTGTGTGAGTGCGCTTGTGTGTGTTCAGGAAAAGAGTTGTATGCTGCGGGCAAATGCAGCATTTTCATTTGGCGCTTGACGAGCCAAGGCAAACACAATCAACGCTGGCGGCCAACTAACCAAATTACTGTCAACTAATACACACGCACAGCACACATTGAAGACACACACACACACACAGCACACACTTATGTGTGTGAGTAGACAAATGTTAGATGACCTTGTCTTTCAGCTATACACTCAGGAAAAAAGATAGAAGCGGTTTCTTACTGCTCAGAAATGTTTTCTATTTTAGGAACAAAATTGAAATGAATATCATCATATATCATATCATCATATTATCTATATATATTTAAAGAAATTAACTGCCCAGGTTCCAAGCTAAAGTTAAACTGGTTTTGAATTTAGAAACTACTTTAAGTGTTATTGTATTTGGAATCTTAAAATACGAAATATTTGAAATTTTAGAAAAGACTAGCCTGGTATAGAGGGAAAAGAAACTTTCAGGTTTGGAAATATACTTGTTGAATAACATGTAAGGTTGACCTTGACTCCAAAGTATGTCGTTTTTTTTTATTTTGTGGAGATTTATTTTTCTGAGTGTAGTCTATGCGTCCATATGTCACTGCTACTCACCAATGTTGCTCTCGGGAAACCACTCGTACTCCTTGACGGCGATGACATACCAGATGCAGGCCAGCCAGTGAGCCGCCACCGTGAATGAAAACATTAGCAGCGTCAGAATCATAGCCGTGTGCTGTGAATATCGATCAATTTTTTGCAACAGCCTCGCCAGTCGCAACAAACGCGTCAATTTGACAAGATGAATGTGCGATTCCTGTTCCTCGAAGTATGCACACAGAGAGAGAGTAGATGAAACGAAACCAGATACATAGTTAAGCGTTAAACAAACAAGCAAAAGCCACCAGTGCAATCTAAAAATTCGATAAAAAGTGTCTCTTCTCGCTGAAGCTTAGGTACCCAAACCAGATACTGGATTCCTCGTGCTTATTTACATTGAACCAGCAAAAATTATTGAATGAAAAATATACGAAACAGTTAAAGTTATTATTTTAAAGTTTCGTTTCGAAAGTTAATACAAATATTAATTGAATGCAGGACAGCATTTCGAGCCCTTGTAGTTATCTGAAATTATGTTTACCACATTCTGGGGCGTAAATCTCATCAGAGCACACACGCTGAAAAACATACACATGGCACCAAAATTTTGACACTTGCCCATTTATTAGCTAGTGTTTCCTGCCCTCGCAGTATTGTAACTTCCGACCCCACTCGGCAACAGAATGGGAGGAAAATGAAAAGGGATAGTTAAATAAAAAGTACAAAATCAAAAGGGATGTCATCAAAAAGCTGGATTGCAAACATCAACCAGCTTCGCAGCAAGCAAGCAACCCAAAAGGTCAGACGGCTGACTAAATTGGAGATTAACGGAGTTAACTTAACGCTGTCATTTAACCTTAAAGTTAGCAATTTTTGTTTTTTATGATTAAAAGTAAGTAAAGTAAAAATAAAGTTAAGAAAAAGAGCACATTATCAGTAGCTGACAAGGCGTCATTTTAAAAGTGGACGCCGCTTGTGCCTGCCGTATAATTTGCAGAAGAGCAAAAACTGCGATCTAAGCATTTAGCCTGCAAGAAACCTGGCAGGGAATTCAATGGAGAGAAAAATGCGCGAGGCTGTCAAGCAGCCATGCGAAAGGCATTTAAAGCGAATACAAATAATCATTGCAAGCGCATTCAACATATCAGCTAAAGTATACCCTAGGATAAACTCTACTATACCAAGCGTATCAACAATTGTATTTCGCCAAGCTTTAATTGATTAATTAACTAACACGAATAAATACAATAAATAAGAAACAAATTTTAAATTCAAAATGCGTTTATTTTAATTTTGTTTCCAAATTAAAGTTCATTATTATTGTATTTTAAAATAACTTATTTAAATTAAATATTGATATCAATAACTCAATATCAGAAACCATAAAATACTAGGGGTAAATTTTGAACATTCGAATGTTGAGTGTACAGAAATTGTATACTCATCATGTTTTTTATACTGTAGAGATTCAAGAATTTTGTTTTGTAATAAAATGTATAAAATATACGAATTACAAATACACACACAACTTTACCGTATTCAATTTACATATTGTTAAGTACAGGGTATACAACAAATAATAATACACACCAACGGCAAAACATGTCGAGGCGATGAAACTTTAAGATTGCCGGCATAATAACTGCTTTTGTTTCCTTCTCTTTTTGTAAGACTTTTTGCTTTCAAATGCCACGTGGCTCTATGTCTTCGTTTCTGTGTATTAGTGGCTGTGCATGTGTATGTGTGTGTGTGTGCGCGTTGGTATTTGTGTAGCGTTGCCAGGCAAAATTGTAATTCATGTTGCAATTTACGCTGCGCTTACACTTTCGCTTTCACTGAGCTTTCCTTTTTATTTCTGTCAAGAGTTGGCTGCCTTTTGCTTAAGTTGTGCGATGCCTTTTCGCATTTTGTCGTGGCAACAGCAACAGGAACAACTTGAAGTAAGTTAGTGGCCCCAAGTTGACAGTCATGGAAACTTCCGTTTCCGTTGGTCAGTCCGAGGCAGCCAAGTTTTTGGGTCTCAAAGATAATTAAAACTTTTAAATCAACTGAATATGACAAGTTTATAATGCATTAGCTGTTTGTTGCAGCAATAGATATGTAAGCCTGTATGTAGCTGAAGCAGTGCCTAAAAAACTGTGCTACAACTTAAGAATTACAAAATAAGAAAGTCGCTTTCAACATTTACCAAAAGACGCCGAATAAAAATATTAATTAAATGTTTTTCTTTTGTTTCTGCTACTTAAGAACTTTTAGCTTTCAAAACCAGGGTATGGAAAGAAGAGTGAAAGTAGGAGAGAGAGGGGGAGAGAGAGAGCGAGAGAGAGGGGGAGAGGGAGGCAGAGACACCGCAGTCTTTGCAATTAGAGCACATTAAAGTTTAATAAAAATAAACTTTTGCTGGCGCCTCAAAAAAACACACAGCATTTAACAGCTTAAAACACGCTACGATTTTTTGCCTTTTTGTTAGGCCTTCGAATATTTTTTCTGGGAAGCCACGTTTGTGTACACTCACTTATATAAATATATATTTATATGTATATACGCACAGACGGGCAAAGTTTTTCTTGTCCTTGGCAGGGATTTGCCTTTTAGGAGCAACAAGTCAGGACTTATGTATACCTACACCACATTCAGACCAACTTAAACAACTCCATTAGCTAACTTTTTTAAAGCCAGCTGAAAGCCGAATTTTTATCAGAAAAGTTTTTCATCAGATATTTGACCTCAAGCCAGCCCAATATACCGTGAGTAAATCGGGCTGCGATGCGGCAATATATGTAAATATTTCACTGCTGTCTGCTTAAGTCAACGAAGCAGCTAAAAATGTATTTGATTTGATTTGATTAAAATCACAGCTAAGAACTTTGTAGTCAAGATACCCAACAATAGATGAAACGGAACCAAAAGCTTGATTGAGACCGCAATCAATATGAAAACCATGACAATGCATAAAGTCAGCTCAAAAATTATGCTTCAAAAATGTCAACTTAAAACAAAACAACAAAATCCTTTAAATGTTTATAATGGCCAACAAGAGCGCAATTGCCTTTAATACTCGTCACACTCAAATGTACTTTATCTGTATGTATTATTTAGTTTTATATATTTTGTGATAAGATGCCAAACTGTTATTTAAGCTTTGATTTCATAAGTTAAAAAGCATTTCAGCCCAGCGGCTACCGACCACAATGTTTTGTCCAGTGTGTATTTGCTGAGGACAGACACAAACACTTCACCTAAAGCTGACTTCGACAGCAAACTCAACAAGAAGCAGCAGAGCAGTCAAACGCCTAAAATGCCCCTGGATACAAACCATAGAACAAAGCCAGCTTCCGTCATGGCCAATACCTGAAACCTTATTAAGCACCGCAAATCAAAGCATATCTTTTGGGCCAAATTTCTTTTGACGTACCTTTAGAGCTGAATGACGTGCTGATAGCACCGAGTGCAGATTTAATATTTAATCCGCCAGCTGGTCGAGAGTGGAAATGCACTCAAAAGTATCACGATTGGCATGGCAAACACAAAAGTGGCTTAAACGAATGAACAACCAAGGCAAACATTTCAACTAAGCTCGGTATTAATTTATCAGTTTTTTTCTAATTAAATCTAGCATTCCGATTTTATTTGCAAAGCTGTTAGACACAAAAAATTGAATTTAGTTAGCATTAAAATAAGTCAGCGAAACAAACACAAACTCAGAGGTGAGAGACATGCATAATGCATGCTCTAAAATCGTTTTATGCAAATCCCCAAATGCTATTTACCACTCGAATTTCGGCTTAAATATTTAATGCCAATGCGGCAAACTGAATGAGTGGAATGAGTCCGCCGCAGCAGTTGTTTATGAGAGATAAAAGCAAAGTTTGCTGGTAATCCAAGTGCAATTGTGCATGATGTTTACACAGACAGCACGCGACAACTCATCAAATATATTGAAGACAAATTGATGTCTTGACATATCTATAAAACCGATTAGTCTATGATGGGTTAGGCAAATGTGTATTCTGCCAATTAAGCCAAACTGCAATCCAATTAAGTGTCATCAAATTGTGCAACATGATCATATAATAATAATAATAATTGTCAAAGTGATGTCGGTGAGCGCCTAAATTATAAATTAACATGCAGGAATATACTTAATTAAATCAATTAAAATGAAATTGAGGACAAAGCTGCAAATAAATAAAACATTAAAGACTGAAGACTTTGCGAAAAGATACTCAGTTAAAAGTGCGCAAGAATTTAAAAAGTCGCTCTACAATTTTAATTACTCCCATCAGCAACACTTCAAATTTTAAAAACAATTTATTTTACTGCCAGCAAAGGCAGTTAGTGGTCGGATTATTCATCCCACATGCAAAAATCTCCCGTTTTTGCACTATTTTTTACGGCACACACATCCATGTCACTTTCCACGTCAGGAAATTTTCACAATCAGAAACACATGTCAAGTAATTTCCAGCGATATGCAAATAGCGCATACATTTTTTCAAAGTGCAACAATTGAAATATTTGTTGAAAGGGGTTGAAGCAATTTCAAGAGAATTACTCACCTCGCCGTCGTACAAATCGGAGGCATAGAGATGGTCAAAGGGCAGGGCGGCCAATAAATCCAGGGCAAACCAGCCGCGAAAATAATTTATGGCAATCTGTTTTGAATTGGATACGACCTCACCTTTGCGCGAGACAAAGGTTGTGCGAAAATTCAATAAAATATCTGCAATAAAAGACCAATAGAATAACAAAAATAAAGTAAAACGTTAGTGAGACACAAGAGAATTCAACTAAAACCCCATATTGAGCATTGAGCTAAATTCAATTCCCAGCCAAGCAGGCAAAACCGTTTGTCCCGTAAATGTAACAAAGCCTTAACTGGACAACGCAATGACCAAAACGGACAACAAGCCATCATAATCATCATCATCATCATCATCAACATCAACATCATCATCATCTTCATCAACATGTTGAGCGTTATGTACTTACCGACAATGAAAAGCGCCTCCACAATGACATCGGAGACCATGGTTTGACGATCCGCCTTGGCAAATGCGGCATTGTATGGGACCATCAATGCCACATAGAAGGTGGCGACCAGTATGACCCAATCCCATATGCCTTTGAATACGCCGTAATGGGGCAAAATCAAGCGTGACTTCTTTATCGATTGCGTTTTGTATTCGGGAAATGGAGCCTCAGTTGAATGCATAAAATTCTACAAAGTTCAAAAATAAATCAAGCAAGCGTAAACATAAAAAGTGAATTTCAATTAAATACACCGCGCGAAAGGATTAACTTAAATGCACGGATTGGCGCATTAGAATGTGGAAAACCTGCGGGGTAACTAAAATGGTTAATTCTATTAATGGCACACTCAGCGCAAAGGCTAAGCACTAAAGTTGAGAGGGGGAAAAGGTTTGTCTACTAAAGTCGAATAAAACAGATAACCATTTTATAAGGAAAATATCTACCAAACGCTAAAAATTCTCCAATTTATGGAAATACACATTTTAAATACTTTTTAAATACTCCTTCACACTTTGTTATAAAAATTCAATATCTCTTAAATTTGTTTCTTTAATTTTACTCAACCTTTCTGACCTTTAAAATTCGTGTTAATTTTATAATCAGCTAAATTCCAATTTTTACACACTCCCTGACTCAATACTTAAAATTTTCAATCTCTCTTAATTTGTCTTTAAAAAAAAATACATTTAATTTTATGAAAGATAAACAATATTCCAAAAAATTTATAATCTTTTTCTGCATACTTTCCTTACCTAAGAATAATGAATTTTTTGTAGTAAATATTTATCTCTACTTGAAGTATTTTTTTTTTTTTATCAAAGATGTAATTTTTATTATTATCATGCATGATTCTATAGATCTAAGTGCATATGCCCGGTCCTTACCAGCTTAAAAACTTTAAAGCAAAACACATTTTATTGAATTTGAGTAGGGATAACACTTTACTTGTTTTTGTTATGGTTTTTGATAAAATTGTTGCTGATGTGGTTTTGGAATTGGGGTTGGGTGTACAAGCTGTCATACTCACATTGCCCAGCTTCAATTTGGTTTTGACACCGCCCTTCTCGGGCTTATAATGACCGGATAGCTGATATAGAACCGCACGACTGCGACGCCGTCCCATATTACAGCCGGCTGGTACATCCAAATTGTTGCCTTCACCGATATCCGCGTCGCTGCCATCGCCAGGCGGCGGTCCGCCCAGGCCGGGCAGGCCGCCCAATCCCAGCATGCCGGCATTGGAGCCGGCACGGAATCTAGCGCCCAGGAGTGCAGCTGTAAGGGCAAAAACTTACAGATTCGCAACACAACAATTTCAATTGATGCAGCACACAAGCGTCGACAATTGTATTATGATAATTTTATTTGGATTGTGGATATTGGATAATTTGGGTATTATTTTGGTATTATTTTGACGTTTTTTATTTTATTATTATCATTATTATTGTGTCGGTTTAATTACAATGATGATGCCGGTTAGAGTAAGAAAGAAGAGCACAAAGATAGAAAATATACAAAAATTGTACAAATACAATTTGAATAAAATATCTGTTTATATTTTTAGTGTGTGTTTTTTTTTTTTTTTTGTCTAGTCAGTATGGTTTTTTAAACATTATTTAGCAATAAGTAACCAAGGAGCGCATGGACAAAAACATTTCAATTAAAATTGATGCTAAGCTTAAACAAATTCTGTCTTAGTGCGACACAAAGTACAAGTTGTTTTTGTTTCTTCTCATTGTTAACATTTTTTTGTATACCTTCACTTAGCTAACATTTGTAGTTGCATAACTTTCATTTCTACTCAAAGAGGATTGATTTTGCCAGCGGCGTTTAGCAATACAAAAATATGTACATTTATTTACACAACACGGCACAAGCGAATGCATCTCAAACAAAAAACATCAGAAAACAACAAATAAAATAACACAGCTTAAGTTAAAATGGGAAAATTGAAAAAGATATTCTATCAGCTTACATTCTTAGAAATATTTTCAGTCGCATACAGTAAATCAAATGTTTACCCAAAAGATCAAGTCACAAGGCACAAATGGAAAATAATTCAAAAATAAATATAACAAGTCACAGGCCACCAGGCGGATGATAAATTGACGGGGCCATCCACACCAAAGACTCATGTCTGCAAATTTGTTGGTATGTTATCAAGTCTGGCATGCACTGTAATCGACCACCAGGATGAAAGTAAACCGCAATCTCAACACACACACACACACAAAGCAGCGAGGCACAACCTCAAACAGTCTCATTAAATTTAAGTTAATTTTATTTTTCTCGACCAACTCAAAGCCAGCGCGTGTTGCTATAAATTTGAATTAGCTTGATTGTGAAAAATTAGACCCAAAAATAAAACCAAATAACACAAAATGAATAACATAAAATGGGGGACAAGGCAGCATACTAATTATACGAATCTAATTTCTGATGTTGTAATAAAGTGTAAAAATTGGCTTTGTTATCCATCCTTAAACTGGCTATAAAGTGTATAACGCATTTGATAGGTTTAGCCAGTCTGCAATGTGAATGAAACTTGAGATGTAAGCGCAAAATAAGCAAATAAAACATTTTTTAAAACTGAACGCATTGGATTACTTTTTTATATATTTGTAAGGCTGACATAGAAACGTTATCATAGAAATGATTTTTTATATAATTTTGATAACTTTTCATTATATTGTAAAACAATTAGTAAGTGTATTAAAATGCAATCACGGAAATAAACCACTGCTCTTTCATAAATTGTACAAGGGTCTGAAACAAGCGTAACGAATTTGATTTCAATTTTGAGCCCAAGCCCGAAACCCGTCGCTGTCATATCAAAATGCCAATTAAGTTAAGCTGACAGGGATCTCAATGATCCGGGCCGTGGGCCAGCAACATTTTTGGGAGTTTCCAGCTCTCCAATTGGAGCAGCACGTAAATTATGCCCGACGCATACACAAAACATCAATTGACATCAAATTGAAGAAAAAAACGTCGAAGGAACTGCTAAATATGCGCGATTCATTCGAGTGTGGAAAATGTCGAGAGAAGTGTCGCACATGCCGCATGCCGCATGCCGCACAGGCAACAAATTGTTAAGTGTACGGGCCGCATTCCTGACACGCCTAATGATGTGTAAAATAACGATTAAGTTCGTCCGTCGCCGTTCACAACTCACATAAATGTCAACCCAATAATAATTCAATTACCTTCGAATCTCAACCAACAAAGTGTTGCAACATTTTCAAATTATCTGACTAATTGCTGTGTCTGACCCAAATCCTAGTTAATATGGCGATGACATTTTGACAAATCCCAATTTTCCACTGATGTCGATGGCCATTCAATGAGCCAGCCAGTCACTGGTATTTGCCCAAAATATCTAGGCTTATGGCAAAATGAATATTATATTCTGACAAGATTGCGTATAAGCAACGTGGCCCGCAAATATTTCCAGTGGATATTTGTTGTAAGCAATGCAAACATAATATAAACTTGCTATAAAGGAAGCAATAAAATGTTATACTGTCTGAAGGACTTGAAAATAAATTTCATTAAGAATATTACTTTCTTTGGTAAAAAAAACATAATTTTATCAAATTGTTTTGTATCGAAAAACTTATTTACAGAAAGCGTAAATCGTACCAGAGCACACCTTTTATTATGCAGACGATGATGTCCTTTCTGAGCCTTCTACTATGTCAATAATAACATTATTTAGTAATACAATGCTAATAACAAATTTGAAAGTAGGTTGCAGAATATATAGTCAATTGTCACAACACTGATAAAAAGTTAAACTGATGGGTAGGAATATCGTGCTACAAATTTGAAATCTTTTCTGGTTTTTCGAAATAATTTCTAGATATAAAAACATAAAATGTTTAATTTATAGAGGATATATGTCAAATTAAATTATATGCATCTTAATTTGTTAATATTTTATTAATAAAAAATAAGAAAAAAGCTATTGAGTGAATAATTGGTACTCAAACAAAAGCAACCTGCAAATTAGATACATTTCTTCTTTATTTTGGAAAAACTGACCTTGGAATGAGGAAAAGAAAAAGCCTTGTTTTAAGAAGCAATTTCACAATTGAACAAGTGGGTAACTATCAAATACAGTTTACAACTTGGATGTGACATGCCATACAAAGCTGTCAACCACAATTGGGTTTTCGGTTGCTTTAAAGCCCAAATTGTCAGACGGACAGAAAGTTCTGTGGCAACGTATCCGGCTTGCAACAGTTTGTGCAACAACTGAACGAATTATGTTGCCATTAAAATAATAATTAGTGCTATTTAACAGAAAGACAGAGTATGGCAAGAGCACTACATGATTTAATGGCTTAATTCGAACGGAAAACCGGGGAAAAGCGATTGAGACAACTGCTGTTGCTTGTGAAATGCTCATCATTTGCGAGGACTCGGGACTTTGCATTGCTGCAAATCCACAAAAACCACACAAGACTGGCAAGTCAAGAGCAGTGACAACACAGTGACAGTGACACAGTGCTGAATAATGATGGTAATAAAACTGCAAATGAAACCTGCCACAAAATGCCACAGTGCAAGCTTAACAATGCTTCCACACAACCCGACCAACCATTCCAAAAATTTAACTCAGTCTACTCGACTAATCCGCATTAGTTGAATGCGCAATGACCTACGCAAATTATTTCACTCGAGGCGCAGCAGCCAAACAATTCCCGCGTCATTCTCTTTAGCCAATTGTGTGGGAACATCCATTTGGAGTTGACTCCCCTCACATCAATATTTAAGCATACAATTCATTTTCTTTTGTGCCAACGTTTCTCTGTCCTCTGGGGAATTATGCAGACATTTTGTACTAACTTATTCACCAAGCACAGTTGTAAGAATATCAAATTCGAAACTCAATTCGCTAAATACTTACTAAAACTGTTTTCAGACTGTATTTAGTATCTTAAGGTTGTGGGTCTAATTAGTAGTCTCTTTAACATATTGAACATATTGCAAACGGAAAAGATTTCAAGCAATTTAAATTAAATTTCAATTTCATTTGAATTGCCTTGAAACGTGTTCAAACTTGCATTCAGTTTGCATTTGATGTTTTATTTCCTTTTAATTAAATTCTAAATACACAAAAACGAGTTCAGCTTTCATCGGAACTAGTTGAATATAAGTAGGAAAATACGTAAAATGCAGTTGAACTGAAATTGATTTTGGACTGCACACAGATTTTATTTAAATTAAATGAACACAAAAAAAAAGTCATTTTGCGGATGGCCTAAGATTGCATACCCTCTCCAGCCAAACTGCCAGTTCACATTGAAATTTCAATACAAAAAAAATAAATAAAAATAATATTTTAGTTGTAGTATCTTGCAAAGTGAAAAAGTATTTCTTTTATGTTTGCCTTCAAATATATCACATATATTAATCGCAACTAAAATCCATTTCATATGAGAAAATAAAATTAAGAAACACAAGCTGACACAACGCATTAAAATCGCACAGACAAGTATAAAAAAAACTTTGCGTGTGTTGCATGTGAAAATGCGAGAACTCAAAAATCTATTGACAAATGTACCCCAGGTTAACCAGAAAGTTTGTAGTTGACAAGAATATAAAGCAAAAATAAAAATAAAATACAAATTTTAGCAAATTCGTGCACAACTCTGGAAAACAGAGTAGCAAAATAAATATATAAAAAATGTTACCTTTCCAAGACTAATCTTTTAATCAACTTTTGCACATCTGCTTTTTAAACTTATGGATTATTTAAGTCTTATGGCTGTGGGTGTGGTTGTGGTTGTGCCTGTGTGTGTGTGTGTGTATTCATAATTCTCTGTGCATTAATTGTGGCTGCGTTAATTGTTAATGATTGCTTGTAACTTTGTGCGCGAAAGTGCATTAATTTATGTGATTTCGCTGTTGTATCTGCTGTCATGGCCAGACCATATGCAATTTATGACTTGCTCTTTTAGTTTCTGTTTTTTTATTTCCTTTTTATTATTTCGTTAACTCTTTTTGTCTACTTACCGCTATCACATTCCTCGTTCACATTCATCTCCAGCATTTTAGTGTGCGTGATGTCCTTGTGCGATGCCAGGAACAAAACCACATCCCGCTTCTCATTTTTTATGGGCACAATGTCAAAAAGACACCAAAAAGGAGCACCTGTGCAGAGAAAGAAAATAAGGATTTACTTCGAGCTTATTAAATTAATCACGTTAAAAAGATAAGAGTATAAAAAAACTAAAACCTAAACTTATATAAAAACAGCAAACTTTTTTAAGATGCCGCTGAGAGAAAAAATTTAGAAAAGCTATAAAAAAATTTAAATCGCCCTGAAATCTATAAAAATGTTCATCTTTTTAGAAAAAATAAGAAAAAAAAACACATAACTTAACAAGAACTAATTTTTCTAAAAGTAGAAATTAAAACAATCATTTTTAAGATGTCAGAAAAATTGACTGCATTGTTAGAGTTTAGCTCTAAAAAATTATAAGCTTTTTATAATTAATATGAATTTAATAAACTAGCGAAAATGTATATGCGAAATCTGAAAATACTAATTTTTAATAATAACATAATAATAATAATAATAATATTTAATAACACCTAATGGAAACGTTCAGTGTCCACCCAGCAAATTAGACATATTTTTGTAAATTAAGGAAAGAAAAACCCTTTCAGAATAATAAAATGAGTTGCCATCGGTGCTAATTTTCAAACTACATGTGTATTTTTTTCGAGTGCAACTAAGTAGTGAATACTATTTGTTAATTTGGTGGTTGAATATCTTCAATTCAGTTCATTTTGTAGTGCAAATCGATTTAATTTGTGGTTGCATAGTTGTGGTCTTTTCATCGCGTGCTGCAGAGTCAAATGCAAATTCAGTAAGCAGCCAGTTGTGATTGCCTCGGCGCCCTGTGAGGCACTCGTAGCTAATTAGCGCTTAATGGTATGCAAAAAATAATTGCATGCCAACTCAATTAGACCACAATAGAACCACCATTTTAATTATCAGAGTTAATTGTAAATATCACTCGAGGTGCTTCGGCCATAAACTAATGCATAATTAATAGTAACAATTCAGCAAACCCATCCAAACCTGTCTACAGTGAGTTAAAAGTTTTAAGTACAGTGCTAATTAGAAAACTTATAGACAAGCCGATAGCCTACACAAAAAGACATAATATCCATTCAAACATTTGAAGATAGGTCGTTCTGGCTGCTGTTTAATCGTGACCGCATTTAAGCACAGCAAAATATATAAAAATACATAATGCGATACGAACGTGCGAAAATAATACGAACAAATTTATCGCTTTATTGTGTTGTGCGGCAGAAACAGGATCTGGAGAGCTGCTCCTGTGAGACTGCGACAGGCCACACGAAACTAGTTCAAGGCAGGGCTCCTAACTCAATAAAAGCCATCTGATGCGAGCCACGCACCGCAAAATTGATGCGGCATCGGTGTTGGAAACAGCAGCATCAGCATCAGCAACAACAACAGCATCGCCAACCAGTGTCTTAAATTAAAAGTCAATACGAATGGTTAAGGCTTCAAAAGAGTGCCGGTGGCAAGACTCTGGTGGAGCCACTGGTGGTTAACCAGCTGGCAAACGACAAACTTTTTGTGCATCCCACGCACGTGGACGTGTGCCACAATTGACTTACAGCTTTTCACTTATTGCTCTTGTTGTTGTTGGAATTATTGTTGTTGTTGCTGTTCTTCTTCTTCTTTTCGGTAAGCAATTGTGATAATCCCTTACAGCTGGTTTTGAAAACTTAACACAATTTTCTCTCATGTGGCGAACCACAACTTTAAAGTTTTACCCCATAAAACACAGACCCACTCAGCATTTACAAGCCAATGACACCAGCTGAAAACTGATGGCTTCAACAAAGTTTGTAGTTGGCACATAATTATTTCTACAATGTAGGCTTAAGCCTTATTTTTAGCACTTCGATGGCTTTAATAAAAGCATTTTAAGGTGAATTGCGATTTTGCGTAGCTTCTTTTTTTATGTCAGTCAAAAATTAGGCGCCCTGCGTTTTATGGCCTGATTCCATTACAAACATTTCTTCCATTCTTGAATGTCTGGAGTATGTAAAGTATGTTGAAGGGATAAAATTCTGTATGATCAACATTCGTAAAGTATTTTGTGAATGTTAGAAATTCGCCCCGAGTATTTCATTATTTTCCCGACGATTTGTCGAATTTCGTATTGATTTTATAAAAAGAAAAAAGAAAAGAAAAGAAAATAAAGTTAAGCACCTGTCTAAAAATACAACTGTGCTTTAATTAATTAAGTTTAATTCATTGTTGTTTAATGATGATTTAAACATGTGTTTGCTGACTTTAGGTCAAGCATCTCTGACATTTTCTTTATCAGGATTAACAGCCAAGGATGCTGTGAAAAGCGAATCATGACGGAATTGGAAATATAACTGAGGATGGAAAAACAAAAACCATTTGACCTAAATTATGAAAAGAGGACACCAAAAAATAAATAATAAAAATAATAATAAAAATGAAATCCTTTTTCATTACTTGTTGTTTGCTGAAAAATGGTTGTAGTCTGTCTTATGTTTAAATTAATTGTTTTATTACTCATAAACACCAACAAGAAGCACTTTAATATTGACGGCAAAATGGAAATGAAATCCTTCTCCATTTTTACATTGGCTTACATTTCGTGTCTTGTTTGCTGAAAAGTGATTGTCGTCTGTCTTATGTTTAAATTAATTGTTTTTTTCATTTTCTCATTTCGAAAAGACAAATAAAAATGGGCCGATCAGCCAACGGCGAGCCATATTGGAACAACGTGAGAAATGTGGGCATAGTGGAATCAGATTATTATACTTATATGTCATGTTATGCTCTTATTTGCATCGCTTCCTGCATAAATTAAAATCGACAAGTATCTTAAGGATACTATGTTAATTTTGTGTGTGGTCAGCTTTTGCAGCTGTGCCACAGTTTCCCGTACTAAGCCAGCTGATGCCACAAACAACGTGGCATGTAATTTCCTCTTTGTCGAGCACAAATTACCCCAAATGCCAAATGAAGTTGAAAATAAAAAAGAAACGTTTTTAATTAAAAATGAAAACAATTTACAACACAATTTGCCACGCAATTCAAGGTCTTTTGTTTTTTGCCTTACCTTCCTTTTTGTAGAAAATAACTTCCAATTTTAGTTCCATCTTATTTGAAAGACTTTTCTCAATTTGCTGCTTGTGCTCCTCTTTTGTATCCGGCCCGTAAAGGAAATGACATGAGCAGCCTGTTTCGGGTTTGTTGTTGTTTTTATTTGTTGTTTATTGTAGTGTTCATTCATTTTTGCATTTTTGTTTGTTGTCATCGATGGTGTTTTTGTTGTTGTTGTGCGATGTTGCGCGTTGTCGTTGGCAAACAATTGAACAAAATGTACAAATACAGTGAAATGAGTATTGAAGTCTTGAGCTGTTTGTTCCGTCAACTTGTCCGTCTTTCCTTTTATCAGTCTGCCCCCCGGCACGCCTCTGCCCCGCCTCTGTTCTGTCGACTTACCCTTTTGCATAATTTGCGCGCGTGAATATCCTGTCAAGTCCACGAACCCATCCGAGCAATAAACAATTGGATTGCCATTTGCCTGCGCATTGCCGAGCACAAAGTTCGAGTCTGTGAAGTAAAATGAATGATGGAGCATTTATTTTGTTTTGGGTAGATAGCATAACATATAGTTTTTGTTCCCTTTGTGAAGGACATCCTGCTGCTTTCATTGTCCGACCTCAGGCTTCATACAATTCGCTCTTTGACTTTAAGCTATGCCCTACATATTTATACGTGATTGGCGGAATGACTGTCAACGGCAATCAGTGGTATTAACAAGTAAATGATCAATAAGACGGCATTTTGGTAGATTTGTGGAATATCGTGAGTCAAGGCTGCAAGTTCAGTTTGACAAATTCAAATTCAAATTAAAAACTCCACAAAACTAACTAATGAAGATGTGACGAAATATTGAAAAAAATGTGGAAATTGTTTCCAGATTACTTTATTTTTGGTTTGTTCTCAGCTGAAAGATAGATTTAATCCATTTTTCTCTTTCCATAAATTTTTAAATTTTGTCAGATTTAATTTAAAATCATTTTCAAAACACAAAAACAAATGATTTATTTTTTCAATTCCGTGAATTGACCCAAAAATATTTATACGAATAACGAATAAGGCTTAAATTGGTGTATTTCGTATTTCTATGCGATTTTCAATAAAACTAATTTAACTGTGTTATGTGTTAGATTGCGGAATCAAATTTATAGCAGGTATATGTTTTATTTGCTCTTCAACCTTCAGACCTGCCGACCTGCAGCTAACAATCTATTATTCTAACAAATAAAAGTTCTCAACAAACAACAAAAAATTTAATTAAATTGCAGCAGAGCTCGGTTCTCGTTCCAATCCTTGTTGAGAATAAACTGAAATTAAATTCTTGCTACTGTCTGCAACAATTCATCAAAAATTGAGTGCCTCCCGTGAGAAGTTCCCCTGCAATCGTAAACACATTCACAAAAAATGACGGACGGAAATGCGAATGCATGAAAATCATTTCACTGTTTTTATCTGCACTTCCAAATAAACTCGAGTAATAAAATAAAAACGAAAACATTAAAAATCATAAATTCTTTACTGCCAATTAATGGATCCGCTCTGAGAAATATATAAATTTTCTGAATTTATTACGATTCTTATATATTTTTCCCCCAACTTTTGAAAAATATTATTTATATTAGTTGTAAATAAATTAATGGTAAAAAGAAAACTCCCATTTCGATTACAGTCAAAGCTGATTAAAGAGATTTTAAAAGCCTTGATCATTGAATCAACTGGAGTATTATACCCAAATCCCCTTAAAAGCCTGTGTCTATCTATTGACAAGACCATAAATAAAGGCGAACATACAATTTGTACTTGTAAAAAGGCAGCTTTGAGTGGCTATGAATAGACAGAATATCAATTTGCACTCACTGAAAGATTACCAGCTGCAACCCACACATAAAGCTGTGAATGAATGATGGAATCAATAAACCAAATATAACGAACAGCAAATTTTATGAAAACATATAAAAAAAAAACTTTATTAATCATTTAGTGTATGTATTTGATGCCATTAGAAAGTTAAGTGACCTTAAAAGCCAGTTTAGTCTGCCACTTGCTGCTGAGCACATTCTTCCCATATTAAATACTTGACTGAGCAGCATACTGTACACACTCGCTGAGGTGCTGACTAGGCAAAAATTCTACACATATTTATGTGCATAGGTATATGTGTACGTATATGTATATGTAAATGTACACACGCATAACATGCATATATGTCACTTGCACACAGCTTGTCAACGCGCATTAAACTTGTGCACAACAACAATTATACGCCATGTGCGCCCAGCAGACAAATCACTTACAGGCTCTGCCATCCAAAAATTATTGCCTGTCGTCTATTTACTTGGTAATATGTACTACAATCTGTTGCCATTACTTAAGACCATTAAAGTCGCACTGAAATGCAGTAATTAATATAGAAAGACTACAGCAACAGCAACTGAGATTTATAGAGATATTGGCAAAGAGCAAGATAAACCAAGCAAATCTGAGCGATAGTAAAAAAAAAGAAGGGAAAGAAAGGCAAAAATAAAAACAAAAAAAAATAGATATCAGTGGCAGCGACTTAAAAAAAGAGAGACAGAAACAAAAAAAACAGTAAGAGAAAGATGAAAAGGAAATACTCAGCAAGAAATTTAAAAACCGACCTAAAATTAATATCGATCTGAAACTAGAAAGTTTTTCTGGTTTTAAGAAATTCGTTTTTTTGTACGTTTTAAATTTATTTACCTAAATTTTGTAGAAATGTGATATTTTAAAATACTGATGCTTAATATTAAGAATTTTGTGTACTCATATAAAAACAGAATGGAATCTTACAAATTTGTTCTATAGCGAAATGTGCCCTTGAATTAGGAAAAGAAATCACCTGTTTTTTTTTAAACAATTGCTTAATAAAAGGGTGAGCTGTCCTTGGGGCCAAATGAATAGCGATTTTATACTTTTCGGGTTAATTTTTCTGAAATGATGTTTATTTTTAATATATAAAGGATTTTTTATTATTATTTTTTCGTCCAGCAAAAGCTGGCCTAAAATAGACATTTTATTATAATTTATGAAACCTTTGTGGCAATCAGATAACAAGTGAATTCTCAATGTGCTTGTTACATCAAATTTCAAATTTACAGGTAAAGTAACCGATTTTACCCAGAGAGACCATTAATCACTTTGTTGGCCTTCTCGCAGGGTGAAATGTTGCAGTGTGAAACACTCGACAAGGAAAAGATACTGGTAGCCATGAGAAATGTCAAAGGGCTGCATGTCCATTTAGCTTATTAGCATTTTTGAATTGTCAGCTAATGAAATTCTCATTGTTTAAAGCTGAAAAGTTGAACAGTTAACAGTTTTATTTGTGCATTCATGAAGAATTCAAAAGGTTTTGACAAATGGAAATTATTTTATGAGTTTCCTTGTGCCTGAGAATCTATTGTGTATTCGGTTGCCTGGCAGCAGCACACAATGCAAACCCAAACCTTAACGTGCATCTGTAGTTTCAACTCGCCAGTGCAGATTTCTATGGGGACACGCAGTGTCCTTGTCATTGTCCTACTTCTCCGCTCCTGCCGATATGCTGTGCGTTGTTCGCGTGCCAACGCCAAAACTCAAAGGGCCGATTTTCCTTTATATGCATGCACCCACATTTCCTGTGACATTTTTTATGAGTTGCCCAAATGCCGCTTGGGCGGGCTTATGCATACATAGCGTTATGTCCCATTAAAGCACAGTGCCCTCTCAATAAAACTTCCATAAATAATACATTGCAAATTATGTAGCGCTGAAGGACTAAGTAAATATCGTAAGTATCATTTAACTTTTGCATTTTATGCTTGCCCATTTCCGCAACGTGGCATTTCCCGGCCCATAAAATATTAATCAGTTCAACGAGCCGTCGTCCCTCAATGTACACATGTATTTAAATCTTGTTAAATCATAGAACATTTTGTTTCCTTGTCGCATAGCATGATAAATTTAAAATTTTTGTTTCCTATGAAATTTGTTATTTGAATATATTATTGATCGAAAATCGACGTTTGCCCAAATGTAAGCATGCAACATGTGTTGCGATTGAGGAGGTGCTTAATTTAAAGTGAAACATTGCCACAGGTATTTTTCTAAAATAATTAATCTTCTTAATTTTATTGTTTTGAGAAGTCCACTTAATAGAAGACAAATGATAACAAGTAAGAGTCAATAATAAAATACATATTTTTGCAAGCGAAGTAAGAAATTATGAGTTTTTCTTTATCCAAACACTTTGTGGACATACCGTATATAAAATATATATAAATTTTGCATATATTGATTCGGACTATATTAATGTTACTCATCGAACTATTATTAACGCGTGTACGAAAATTGTTCTAATAATTAAACTTTCTGAAGGGTTTTCTCATTCGACAGACAAGTTTTCTTATGATTTCATATATAAAAGAGTCTTTATTATGCGATCAGCAATAATATGTATTTTTTAGCCTTGATTAACACCGTCTTCAATAAAAAACATAATTTCACTTTTTCATAATATTAAAAAAATTGGAACAGTTTGTTGCAGTGACTTTTGAATGATAACTCAGACGGAATACTCCATGGGTAATTTCGCATTTTTCTTTTCATTTTTCTTTTCAAGTCTTCGGAATCTCATTGTCCATGGATATAATCCCCATTGTCGGCAATCTTCTTCACTACTGCCTAAGAGGATTTTTGTTAGATGGATTCAAAGCCAATTCAGAGAAGGATTGCAAAAGATTAGTTGCAAAATTGCTTGAAAATGTTTGATAAATGCGACAGCAATTAATAAGAACTGGTCATGGCTTATTTATGAACAGCCAATTCTTTGTGAACATGTATTGATGTGTCTAAGAAAACAATGTGAAGCCTTTGTTGACACCTTCGCAACTATGAAAACATATGCTACATTCTAAACAGAGACAGAACTAAGCACAGAGTCAGTGAATGTCTATCACTTGAAGCAATCTATCATGTAGATAATTATCATTAGATAACAATGACAATATTAGTTTCCATGGGACGCATTTGAACACAAATTGTAGAACAGTTTCACATAATAAATGGAGCTGTAAGTGAAAAGAAACACAAATGTGTCTTACAAAATACTCTTATGGCACAAAGTACTCCTTTGGGTAGCACGTCCTTGAACAATATTATTATTACTGTTATTTCTTGCTTGTTTGATAAGTGTTCACTGAACTCAACCCTGATTTCAGCACAAATTTAATTTAATTTATGTCAGAGCCACAATAAGGCATTGTAATTAAAATAATTGCAACTAAATTAGAAACGAGTAAGCTCCCTATATACATATATATATACATAAATATATACATAAATATATACATAAATATATACAAAGGGTTGTAGCCAGCCAGGCGAGTCCGAATTTCGTAAAGTAGCCGAATTGTAATGTTTTGTATAAATTTTAATCCTAACCACATTTTCTTTTTGTAAAGTAAAGATTTAGTGGAACAGATGTCCACCTGCCTCCTGTATATAAATACTGGTGTATAATATATCTTTTGACTTACGCGTGCCATCGAACCGTGTGGCAATTGTGTCCAGGAATGTGTTCTGGGGCGCTAGCAGCCCCTTGCGGGCTGGCATAGGAATGGTGGCGGCCGGTGGCGCCTAAAGAAGCGCTTCTTCAGGTTGGGCGAAACTGCAAGAAGATACAAATGAGAGACACTTAATTAAATGAACAAGCTAATTTCGCTGTTAAGCAACTGTGGTAGAATTAACAAGTGCAATTATTTTGTTTTTGATGTTATTTGGCTCGTTGTTCAGGACACATTTATTTGTAGCTTAGCATATATTCAACAGGCTCACACAGACTCCCACAAAGGGTTCTCGCATGGATAAATTTTTTGATTTTTTTTTTCTTCCAATTTTCTCAGAAACATATCCACACACAACACTTTATGGTTAAACAATAGGGTTAATTTTATCTTCGAGCAACGATGAACAACACTTTTAATTTGCAATTAAGTTAATTTATTGCAACACACAACAAGTCATTAATATTACAAAAGCAGTGTGAAATTTAATACAACAGCAACAGTGTTGTAATGAAATATGAAAAAGTGTCACGTCTTATTTTCTATACTCTATGCAGCTATGCACCAAACTCGATTTATATATATATCTTTATATGTATTTAATCTTCTCGTATTTTTCTGCTGCTTTTTTTTTTATATGACGTTTTTATACCAATCAGAAATAATCTTGATAGTGCCCAAAGTTTGGCTGCGATTCATAGTGAATAAATTTTATTTAATGGCTTTTCAAGCAGCTACTATCCTCATCTTATTCTCCCCACACAAATCTCGCATTTTGTTGTCAGGATACTCGAAATTATTTGAAGCATTACAGCTGCTGCAAATACCCTCAATACCCTGAAGTACAGGCAGTATTGAAAGCTGAAATGGAAAAGCACTAAGCCAACATCGAGATGTATATATTGCTGACGTTTTTAATATTACTTTCTTTTTTGCTGCAACACCCACATACAGCAGGAGCAGCGTTAACCACTCAGGTGCTGCTTCTGGTAAATTCTCAGAGACTCCCGATGGCAACAGCAGGCGGCAGCAATCACCGAACAGCCGCAGACGCACTGACAGCTGCTGCTACTGGGAACATTGTTAATATACACATTTTTTTTATTATTTTTATTAGTAAATTCCGCTAACCAGCGATAAGAACGGCTGCGTGTGTATGTGTGTGTGTGTGTGTGTGTGAGCGAGGGTTAACCAAATGCTTCGATTCTTATCAGTCAACATTGACATTTGATGCAAACCTCAAAGTGGCAATTGATTAGACTTTATGGTTATGAACAAATGGCACTCACTGTAAATAACGATACATTTTAGAAAGGAGATTGAATATCAATGACGTAAACAGTGATGAGAAAACTGTAACATATAATTTAACATCAACATCAACATTTTAAAACTTAAATTGACTTTAAAGTAAACAAATAAATTTTTAAATCTAAAAATAAAGTTATATTAATAAACTAAAAACTTATATTACAAAATATACTTTTCACCATTAAATAATTTTTTATTTATTTATTGATTCTCGTGAGGTGTGTCTCAGATTAGCTCTTCAGAAAGTTCAATTTAAGACTGCTAGTTTAAGTTAATGTCATTGGATCACAACACGCCTACTTTTCGGAAATTCAGTCAACTGATATGTGCTGAGACATGTGGCATGTGTGCTTGGCACCGATAACAGACGCTGCGAGGCACGGCGCCAATAACGCCTATCATAACCGCCTCTTCAGGTAGTCAGGTTCCATTTGACGCACTCAGGTGCAAAGTGTGCACACGACTTGCAACATATAATTAGATTCCAAATGTAATTTTTAATTAATACGGCAACAAAAATTTCCTGTACTCCACTGCCAACAAACCGCCACTTTCGTCCTTAAAAGGAAATATTTTGCAATATGTTTAACCGCAACATGTTCATAGCCAACACATTCGCTGTGCGCTTTGGTCAGAGGTCCACGTGCAGAACAGCACTAGGATATGGTTATTTGATTCTGGTTAACCCAGACACCCACTCACACACAGACACACATGCACACAGAAACACATGCACACAGACACATACTTTAACTGACAGCAAGCCTGCGCTGCGTTGGCAGTGTGTGCAATTTCCGTTTCCGCATTATTCCACCTGATTAGACTGATGATATGAGCACTCTCCGGCACCTGCTGCTCGTGTTTATGTTCAAGGGTTTGTTAATCGAAACTTTGCAGGAGTGCAATAAGAGGAAATTGCAAATGTGAATATATAATCATAATCAATACATAGATCAGATACTTTAACTTATCTCAAATTTAATCAAACAAATTTGGTTTCCGGTGCAATAATAAACTCAAAAAACTTTTAAATTAACACGAAAAATAAATAAATAATGTATTCCTTGGAATAATATATAAAATCAAAAATAGAAAGAAAAAATGTTGTTTTATCTGACTTAATTCTATCATTTAAAAGTTTTGATAAATGTAAAGTTATAAGTTTTCATTTCTTCTTTTGTACATATAAAAAATAAAAATAATTTATTTTTTCTAAACAAGAAAATTAAGTTCAACGCATTACATTTTATTTTTATAATATAAATTTGTATTATTTGTTAAATTAAACGGATTTCGGTAAAAATCAAACATCAAATAACAAATAATAACATCATAAGAAATTCAATATTTAACATTACATCAGCATTACTCAAGAAAAGTTTTTGGAAAACAAGCAATTATTTTAATGCAAATACTTCACGTAATTCGAACTCCTTGACTTATTGACTGTATACTTGGAATCCGACAAGTGAAGAATTTACTTAGCTGAAGTGCCTCTTTGAAGTAAATTAATTTCATAAAATTCAAATAGATTATGGAAATAAAGATACACTCATTGCTGATCCAATGGCAGCAGCTTAGAATAAATTTGCTTTTACCTTAAAGTAACAAAAATTAAACAAACACACACACACAAAGTGAACAACCGGCACCTAAAAGGCTCTTGAAAAGCGAAAACGCTTCTGGCATTTTTAATTCCAATATATTTATATACAGATATGTGCAGAAGGCAACTGGTCGTGCGGCACGTGCAACATAAAAAGCGGCACGGAAATGCGATAATACATTTCGCATTTTTTTGCGGCTGAAACTTCACACACTTGGCTGGACGCAAAATTCAACAAAAGAACAGAAGAATCTGATTTGATGGTATCGATCAAGCAATACCCTTTTTAACAATAAAATTGCGCTATACTCATGATCCTCTCTCATGATTAAACTTCGGCAAATATGTATTCATTTATTATCAATTATTATAAGGATCTACCTTCGTCAAATATGTATTTATTTATTATGAAAAACCCGTTGGGATACATTTAAATCAGTACTGGAAAGCGAACAGCTTGTAGCTTGTAGGTTTCGATATATTTAAAGCAAATGCTACGGCAAACTTTATCGATCGAATTCGATTATCTAAATCCGCTGGTGGTAAATGCATAAATGAGATGGGGCAAGCGTAAGCGTATTATGCAACTTAATTGGCATGACCTTTATTTTATTTTATTACAGCAGCTTGCCACATGCCACTTACACACAGTTCTTCTCAGAGATTTGCTTTCTGCAAATGGCAGTGCTACAAGGAATCGTCCTTTTTGCCGCTTCGTCGGACCTGTATAATATCATTTATGATTTTATTGCTATTAACGAGCACTGCAAATTGAATATACATATCCGATTCGGAAGGAACAGCTTTCATAGTTTACGTATTGTGGCACATACACAGCTCGAAAGAACAACGCCGTGGCACAAGGCTATGCAGCGCAGAGTGCACAATTTGCATTCATTCATGTTGGTAGAGTTGAACGGGGTGAAATTCAGTAATTAAGGTTAAGCCTGGACACTGCTCATGTTAGTAAAGTAAAAAAAAAAATTATCCGCAGGTTCACGAAACTTTTGTTTAATGGAGAATATGCGAACTGGAAAATTTCTGCCCAGGGGGTCGAACAGATGCTCGGCATCATTGGAATGCACCTCAGTTGGTCTGCAGTTGGTTTTAAAATTATATTATTTACACTGTTACACAGCAATTAACAGAATACCATGTAACCAAAAGCTACTTTTAAAACAAACAAACTTGTTTTCTTTTTTTTAAATCACGAGAACTTTGCCAAGTGTTGTTTCCTAGAGAAAATCTTTCATGCAACGAGTTAAAAATTCTGTAGCCGACCTGTTAAATATATGTAACGTAAAATGTTAAATGTATGTAACGAGTAGTTAGTGGAATTGCAGTAGTGTTGGGTGGCAACGCTGGTTAAGAGATTTAACAGCAGCAAAAGCATTAATGGAAGAAGTAGAGTCTTAGAAGAAGAGCAAAACGAGAGAGAAGCGTAGCGAGCAAATAAGTAGTTTTTTATAGTCGAACATTCATTTCACAGTAATATACTTATAACTATACTATTAATAATATACAGTACATAATCAGTCCTACACATATAAAAGCTTAATTGACAAATTTCACTGCAACCTAATGAAAGCATTTAGAAGTCAACTCATTATCGCAGGCACTGATGCTGAAGAGGAAATAAAAACTAAGGCAAACTAATATTTGCGACAAATATTTGTATATACATACAAACATACACACATACACACACATACACGAAATTGTAACGGGTAACGGAACTATGCAGAAAACACACAAACATATTTACGCTCGCGTCGATTATTACGCCATCCCTTTCTCAGAACTGTATCGATATTGGAGAATCGGTGGCAGTTATCGAGCAAATGAAGCATACTTCTGATGTCGTCCTAATTACGAATTAATTGTTATAAATATTTCATCTCGCAATAATAATAATCGTTATTTTTTGCAAGCCATTGGAGGGTAATTATGATTAAGAACACGCTTTTATTATTATGTATGAAAAATTATATGGTAACTGAAAATGTTGATTGATTAAAGCAAATATTTGGTAATTTCCTTTGGCCTAATCTGCTTAAACAAAATCAAACAAATAAAAATATGCTTGTAAGCTTGACCTGCTTAAATAAAAACATTAAAATAAATAAATATGCTATGGATATAAAAAAGAAATTGAATGGCAAATATTAGATGCCCTTAAAAATGCGCAACTGCTTAAAATAGCAATCAAATATAAGACTCAAATGAACAAACTATCAAGATTGTAACAAAAAATCAAGATTGTATTTCAATTAGGATAAAATGGGATCAAGTCAATATCTTAACTAAAATAAATAAGAATTCAGAAAAGGCTAATTATTAAAATTAAGTAAAACTTTAAACATTTTATTTTTAAAATAGTCGTGGTATAAGAATAGCACTACGCAATAATTGAATGGAAATTAAAAAACATATATATCTATATATCCATATTTAATTTTTGTAATTTATTACAGTAAAACAATTTTTCTCAGATCGTTCAGTTGTTATACCCATTAACCATGTTAAGTGTAAAGTGTATTTGTATTATTGCTGGCAAATAATATTTATATTTAATTGCACATTAGTCAAGCCTCAGTGGCTGGCATTATTTGCAGATTATGATTAACGAGTGAATTAACAATTCAATTGCTTTTGTGTTGCTTAATGCGTTTAGTTTCAAACAGAGCTTCGAAATGTACGCAACGCCCTTGGCAATTTATGTCATCGTCTTATGGCATCTGCTGGCTCATCAGGCTGCGGCAAAGGTGCGTATACGTTATGTGTGTGTATGACGTGAGTAGGGATTAACTTGAATATACGAGTACAGAATGACCTTGAGCTGCAGTTCGTGAACTTTACATGCATCCGAGGCAGCCATCCAAATGCCAATATCTTGGCAAGCGTCAACTGTGGCCTCAGCAAGAATCCGAAACGCCGCACGTTGAATATGGAATTTGTGTTGGTGAAATCGCTGGATGTGTATGATTTCGACATTGTCATTGTGCTGCCACGCCACACTCAGAACTTTGTGCTGCTCAATGTGACCACAGATGGCTGCCAGTTGCTCTCCAATAAGAATCAAGTAACCCTCTTGCGCATCATACGCGACATCCTTGACCGTTACAGCAATTTTCCCAAGCATTGCCCCTTAAAGCAAGACAAAGCCTACAACATGCGCGGCTTTCGTCTGGATCTGAGTCTGATACCAGCTGTCACGATAGAAACGCCTGTTCATGTAGAATTCAGCTATATCAGCAAGCAAGTGGTTCTCTTCAAAGGCTACATTTCGGCCAGTGTGCAACAAACCAGCAGTGGCAAGAAAACTAAGATGGGTGCCTAAATGATGAGGATTCCGCAAAAATATAAACATGTAAAATAAAAAACATTCATAAATAAGGCTTCAGTTCAAGAGAACGAAAAAAAAAATCAATTCGTTGTTTAAAAACAATGATTATAAAATTTCCACATAATCAATTACAAAAAATTTCGACAAATAATACATTATTTATATTTATTGCCAAATTTGTAATTAGTAATCTGTGTGCAGTTATGTCGTATGGATTGAAAAGGGATCTTATAATCGGGAGACTGAAGCTAGCATTTCTGCACCTGTACATGGTCAGTTGGTTCAGAATTTATTGCAAGTAGAGCGGATAAATGCTGATATAATTTAAAATGATTTTTTAAAAAAAAGTATAAATTATATATATATTCTTTATCAGGATAAACAAAATAGTCGATTTAGCCATGTCCATCTGATCGTCTGCGTTGTAGGATCTCAGAGGAGATCCATAGGAGATAAAGATTTCAAATTTGGAATATAAGTTCTCGTAGACCATAGGCAGAACAGGGTTGCTACTCCTCTATCTATGATTTCGTATTTATATATATATATATATATATATATATATAAATATATTTGTGAGAATACTCGCGTTTGTCACAAGCCGATAATTTCAGTTCGCGCTTTTGAATTAAAACTCTGCTTTGTATTCTTAATTTAATCGATCTTTTCATGGTTTATTTTTAAGAGATATTAAATCTGGTTTTAATTTTCGAACACAAATCTGCAGAAAAAACTAGTTTGCAAGCAGTGTCTTCAAATTCTTATCGGAAAATTGTATTAAACACTGCGAGACATTTGAAAACTTTATTCCTTTCTAGAAGTGATTTAAGGTTTGCAGAACTGCAAAAGCACAAAATGAAGAAATTTGCTTTAAAAAGCAGACTTAATGGGAATATTTATTTGAGAGAAAGCATTTCAAGCTTATTAGCAGGACTATAATATCAACTGATTATATTTGGCTTGCTTGACAAACTGACAAGTATGGCAAGACTCAGAAATGTGATTACTCTTTCCAGAAGTCTGTTTTTGGTAGTATTCTATTTTGTTAGACTTTAATATCCCTTTTGACGTGTTTTTTGATGGGTACAAAATGTTGACAGTCGCACAGAAACGAACATGTGGCCCTGAAGTTAATATTACAGAAAAATCAGCCAGCTGTCTGGCGCTGACAATGCGAACACCGTTGCCACACCTGATGTTGCAGCACTTAGACACGCTCCAACTGTCTCCCTCCCTCTCTCCACCCATTTTTTGTTGTCATTGTCGCTGTCTCCATCTCAGTCACTCTTTCATTCTGCGGCAATTCGTTACAAGGCATTCAACAAATGTTGTTCAATTACCTTTGTATACACACACGCACGCAGTGGCACACATTGTTGCAATCACTAACATGGCTAACAGAGCAATTGTCTGTCTGGTGCCACATGGCGTTTGACGGTTGTACAGCCAACGACAATTGGCAACAGCCAACAGCTAACAGTCAACAGGCAACTGGCAACTGGCAACTCGTAACTGGTAACTGACAACTAATAGTGTTATCCATGCACATTTGACAGTCAGTCCACAACCCATTTCCCATTTCCCATTTTCATTTTCATTTCATTTTCATTTGTCGCAGCCTGTTTGTTAAATGATTTGTTTCAGCTCTCATTTGTGCACTTCGACATCTGTTGCACACTAAGAAAAAAAGTGTACTGAAAGTTGGAAAATATCCAGCGGATTACCCAAAAACTGTACTTTTAAATGCAAGCTTTTCTTTAAAAAAAAAAAAGAGTTTTTCTTGTCCCAATTAAAAATAAAAACAACGCTTTTTTTTTGTCCTCTCACAACTGCTGCATAAACAACGACTGGACAGACTTTCCACACATCAATATAAAGCACCCAAAATAATTATTATGCGTTTTTAGTTTCAACAGACTTTAACAATGGAAATAAGCATTTCAAATTTGAAGAAATTATTTGTAAAACCAGAAATATTTCCCTACTTTCAGGGCGATTATTTTTCCAAGTGTAGTTGTTCCTGTAATGCTGTTGTCTGCAACTGGTTCTTAATTTGTCTGTAGAGATTTGCATGTGCCCAGCTCACGGCCAATACTTTAAACTGGGCTGTCAGCTTAAGAGTGACAATCGTAGCAATTGCTGTCAGCATTGATTTTGCTAAAGTTGGCAACAAGTTTGACTTTGGCATTAAATGTCCTTTTGAATACTGCTAATTTGACTGCCTTTGGTTGTCCTTCTGGATGCCTTTTGCCACTGCTGCTTTGGCCATTCTCAAGTTAATTTATGAAATTTCACTCGGCTACAATTTACAATTCGTTAAGTCTATGATTATTTCATTATGTCCATTAAGTTAAACAGTGTTGTGTGCCTGCAACGTCAGACCAACTTGGCATGACATTGGCAATGTGAACCGAGCAGTCAAGTATTAGCTAGAATCCAGCTCATGTTCCTGTCACAATGGTACTTCAACTTAGGAAGGGCTTTCTGACAGATTTCTGCTCATGTTTCTGTCAAAATTAATATGAGACTTGCTGACAGACTCGATTTGATTTCATAAAGCGAACGTTTCAAACAGATTCACAGAAACAATTTCAAAATTTATGGAACTTTCCTTTGGTTTAAATATCTGACTTGATCTACCAGTTAGAAAAATTTGAAAAAAGTTGTAATAAATATACAATAAACTCTTAAACTATGTTTCTAATGTTTAGATAATTTACATTTACAAACCATCAACTAAATATGATCAAGATAAAAATGCTTTGTTCTCTTTTAAGTATCTAAGTATCAAACTTAAATCAGCTAAATATTATAGAGATAATAGCGCTTTTGTTTCTGCAAAGTGTCTTCATTTAATAAAATACAAAACAATAGACATTTTGAATTTATTTACAAATTCAACTTAAATCAGCAACTAAATAAAAACAAATGAGCAAGTTACAATACTTTAAGCCACCCAACTGGGTCGGTGTAGATAAGAAATACAAATCTTTGAAGGAGGTTCATTATAATCTACTCTCAAAGTTTGTCTTTAAAATTGTGGTAGAATTAGATTTTTGTGAATTTTTTTGAGGAGTCTCCTAGAAATCTAGCTTCCAAATTTGCAGGAAGCTTCTAGTAAAATTCTTTGGAAATTTGGTGATTCTCGCTTACAAATTTTGGGCAACTTTAAAATTGTAAGAGATATGTGGCTTTATCGATTAACTATTATCGATGTTTATCGATTTCCCCACCTCGTAGTGGAGGACATTGTACATAATAAAAATACTCTTGATACCTTCAGTATTAGAGTATAATAATAATAATAATGCTATAATCTAACTACCATTTTAGTTGAGTCTCGTAACACATTTTATTTTTTAATTAAAAGTAAAGAAAGCTAACAAAGCTTAGGTCTTAATAATATTCTAATATGCCACACCCGTTTCTCTTAAGCAGCACTTTCAATACAATTTCCATGGGTATTTTCACCCTTTTCACTTGTGTTGCATACTAAATTTACCGCTTTTAACCTGTTGAAAATTTCCAGCTAGCTTAAAAGCTCCCATTATTAATGAGTTTTATTTTTGCTCTTGCTTTTTGCACTCGGTTAGTGCTAAAGCGAGCAAACCCAATATTGATAAGCCCCGTCCGCAAATTCTTGTGGTTAGCCAACAACCGGCACCCCCCCGACTGTCATCCCCCCCTTTCGCCATCAATAATAATGTACCACAAAATGTTTTAGACGTTATCCCAAGGCCAGAGTCAACTGTTGGCTCAACTGCTCAACTCATAAGTAAAGCAACCCTCAACGATAATTTTACGAGTTGCTATATAGCATATGATAAACGGGCCGACTTTTCTCTCTTTCAACCAACCCCAAAAAGTTGGGAGTCAAAACTTTGTGGCATGCAATAAGAAACTTGAGCATATTTTGTGCACGAGTCGAGAAAGATTTGAAAGTTTTTCAAGCTTTTCGTTTCGAATTTGGAGTGGATTTTCAATTAAAGACTGCCATGAAAAATACATTTTATATAATTAATTATTGCCAGATAAAGCAATGTCAATTTAGCTTAAGGACGTTCCTGATGAAATATTACTTTGCATATTGTAAGTGTTATGGACATATAATAAAAAGTGGAAGAGAAGCAGCAGCAGCAGCAGCAACACCATCAGCAAATTCAACTTTCATGTAAAAAGTCACTTCCATGTTGGAAGCAAAATGATGGAAAATCATCTTTCGAATTCCCCAACTCACTGGCCTTGAAGCTGAAGCGACTCAAGGCAATATCGCACAGTGGTGCAAATCCTTGAAAAGCCTTCAACAAAATCGAAGCTTCGCGAATTTAAATAAATGTGTCTAATAAATTGACGATTATTTAAAAAATCTATTTAAAATAGATAAATATTGAGATCATTTTAATTTGCAATAATATAAATAATTAAAAATTTACAAATTCCTAAAAAAGAACTTGAATAATTAAACAAGATTTTAATTTTTGTAATAAAATTAAATGAAATTTATTGCTTCATTTTATCAACTGTTTTAATGGCTTCCAGATTCGAGATTTTTTTCACATTAAAACTTTCTGTTATTTCTGTTACAGTTAGCCCACTGCGTGTTGCTGCCACAACCACAGATATTGTGCCACCAGCCGCCTGCCTTTGCTGCTGTCAATTTCACAGATTAATGCGCGCACATTTGAACGCCTTGGCAAACTTACATTTATTATTGACAATGGCAAAAGTTTTTGCCCTGGTCACGAAGCGTCAACAATTGATTTCCACAAATGTTTAAATTCGCAAAAAGTTGTATCTCTCAAAACGAAAAGTGTGTAACTGTCTGCTATGCTTTATGCATAAGTCTAATAATACGCAATTCCCACTCCCACAATTGGTATATGATTTTAAGCCACAGGCCTGTGGCTAAACACATATGCGTATTGCCCAATTTAGTGTACTGGCCAGCGGGCCCTGAATAGGATTCTACTTATTGTAAAAATGCCCAAGCATAACAACAAAGGCAGGCTTACCACAATATTCTGCATTATAATCGCACTGCCCGTTGGCCTTGAGGCTATTCATAAATGTTACGCTTATTTCTTGCTTAACGAACGTTGAACCCTTTAAGTTTTAGTGAATTCGTTGAGATTCATGATGTCTCCTTTTAAATTGGGTTTGTCATGCAACTTAAACCTTCAATTGTTGCTGTCAGAAATGTAAATAAATTTATTAAGGTGATTTCTTGCTTCAAAGAATAAACATTTTGATGCCAGCAGAGTAACTCCGTTCTTGATCGAGATAGCCGACCGATTGTTCCTATATCAGCTATATGACATGTAAAACATCGGATATATACCGAGTTTCATTAAGATTTCCTTTAAACTGAGGCAGGTTTCGGCATATAAGAATAATAATAAATAGCTCAGACTTGACTAGAATTATATCTTTTATCTATTTCTACTTATATATATATAATCTATCTCTATCTTGAAGAATATCTATTACATATTTTTAATTAATTTTTACATATTTTTGGTTTATAGAGACATGAAATATCTTCTGTACAAATTGCGATATCATAAACAAAACACATGAATACTTCAACAGCAGCGGTTTTAATACATTTTCACTGTGGGAACATGTGAAATAATAAAAGATAAGCATTTTGAACACATTTGTAGGCAATCATTTGTGCACTTCAAAGCTGAGAAACCCTTGCGCTTTTCTTAGTGATACTGCTTATCGGAAGCAAGCGAATTCTAACAGAATTTTTGTGGCAAACTAACAATAATAAAAGAGATGATAACAAATGTTTGTGGCATGTGCGTAAATAAAAGTGAATTTGTTTGTGGTTAGAATTAAAGAGCTATAAAAACGACACTGGCTGGCTACAATATCCACAGTGCGCTGCCACAGCTCGTGAGGAGAATAACTTGAACTTGTTCTAAACACTTGTTTTAGCTAAACCTTTGCCAACCTTAGCAAAATGAACACGGATTTGAAAGCTTTGGAGCTGTTGTTCCAGCGTCCGCTGGAGCCAGTGTTCACCACTCGTGATAATGGCAAGACTGTCTTCGATCTGCCCGATAATTTCTATACGGATCGCTATCGCAACAATTCGTTGGAGGTTGCTACCCGTTTCAGCCAGAATGTGGAAACCAGGATTCCGTTGCGGGAGTTGAGTAAAGTACCGAATCTCGACTTTGCCGCAAAGCTGGGCAGGAAGGATCAGTTCTCGTTGTTCAACTCTCTTCACAGAGAGATCGCCGGTCAACTAATTCAACTGTATCTGGAGGCGCCCAACTTGCAACAATTCGTTGCACTGGCCGCCTACACTAAGTAAATTTGCATTTTGCTCGAAATTGTTCCACAATAATTTAATGGACAAATGGTATCTTTGCAGGGATCGCGTGAATCCTGTATTGTTCCAGTACAGCTATGCTGTGGCTGTTGCCCATCGTCCGGATACACGCACTGTGCCCATTCCCAACATCTCCCAGATCTTCCCGGGCAACTTTATTGAGCCATCCGCCTTTCTGGTAAGCGCTTAATACACTCATCATAAATAACATACTTCTTACATGAGAATCGCATGCAGGATGCGCGCCAGGAGGCATCGGTGATTGCCAAGAGCGGTAATCGTCCCGTTCTGGAGATACCCATCAACTATACGGCCTCCAATCGCGAGGAGGAGCAGCGCTTGGCCTATTTCCGCGAAGACATTGGCGTCAACAGCCATCACTGGCATTGGCATTTGGTCTATCCGGCCAGCGGACCGTTAGAGGTGGTCAACAAGGATCGTCGTGGCGAGCTCTTCTACTACATGCACCATCAGCTGATCGCCCGTTACAATGTGGAGCGTATCTGCAACAATCTGAAGCGTGTGGCGCCACTCAGCAATCTGCGCGACGAGGTCATCGAGGGCTACTTCCCCAAGATCCTGTCGAGCGTCAACAATCGCACATATCCGGCACGTACCTCCAATCAGCTTCTCCGCGATGTGGATCGCCCAGATGGCAGCATAGAGATTTCCGAATTGGAACGCTGGCGTGATCGCATCCTGGCCGCCATCGATCAGGGCTTTGTGGAGAATGTAAGTAACCCGAATCTTACACAGACCAAAGAGTCTAGTCTAGTTCCATACCCATACACCCATAACAAATGCAAAACTATATAAAAAGAGAAGGAAGCATCCAAAAGTGTATATATTCTTAAGATAGAGTCATATTCGGAATGTAAATTCTCGTTACTTATTTCATGTATAACTCTCCGGGGTTTGTCATTATTTTTAAATATCTAATGAGTTCCGATAGTAATAATAATCTAATTCAGACTAGATCACTTTTGATTACATTTTACTGTTTACCGCTTTCGCATACAGCCTCAGGGACAGCGTATTCCGCTGGATGAACAGCGCGGCATTGATATACTGGGCAACATGATTGAGGCGGCGCCAGCGCTCTCCGTGAATAGCCAGTTCTATGGCAACTTGCACAATCAGGGCCATACGATTATCTCGTTTGCCCACGATCCCGATTTCCGGCACTTGGAGGACTTTGGTGTGATGGGCGATGTGACGACGGCAATGCGTGATCCGATCTTTTACAGGTGGCACGGATTCATCGATCTCATTTTCAACAAGCACAAAACGCTGCTGCCGCCCTACAACAATGCCCAGTTGGAGTTCCCGGGTATCAATGTGACCCGTGTGGAAGCCAAATTGGGAGCAGCAAGTGCACGCGCAAATGTGCTGCTGACCTACTGGCAAAAGTCGGTGACCAATTTGGCTGCTGGCCTGGACTTTGGACCCGTGGAGGACGATAATGTATCGGCCTCATTTAGGCATCTGCAGAACGCACCCTACACCTACACCTTCAACGTGACAAACACTGGCGCCAGACGCACCGGCACCTGCCGCATATTCATCTGCCCCAAAACCGATGAGCGCAATGATCCACTGCGTCTCGAGGAACAGCGTCTCATGGCCATTGAAATGGACAAATTTACCGTAAACCGTGAGTAAAATTCTCTTGAGCACCCATACTTTTGGGTAGTTACTTGAATCATTTATTTATTTAAGTGGAAAATGAGAAAATAGGGAACCTATTTGATGACCTATTCGATGTCATTCATTTAACTAGATATGTCCTAGTTTCCTAAAATTTCACATATACAAAGATTTTAGATTGGTTGAATTAATATTCATAAAATTCAACTTAAAAAGCTTACACTTTTATGGCAATTCAAGCAAGGAACAGCCTAGCTCTAATCTCATTACTATTTTTTGAGTATTTAAAAGGAGTTTGCCAAGTAAAAAGGGTTTTCAGTTCTACTTTTTATTCTTCTATGGGAAATATATTTGCTTTAAATGGAAAATATTTCTGAAAAATAGAAAAACTGCTTTCTAATTGTAGGACTTTTCTCCCGAATATTTAGAAATTATTTCCAAAAAAAACTAGAAAGAATTCTATCGAATTTAAAGAAAATCCACCTGAAGTTAAGAAATGCAAATGCTAATTTTTAGAAAGACACAGCAGTAAATTTTAGAATTGTACTTTGTGAATTTGTTATTCATAATCTTACTGGTGAGGAAAATTTCTAAAAATGAGGTAGATTTTTTTCCAAGTGCATCTAAGTCGATTTCTAAAATTTCAAGACGATTTCTTTGAACACTTTTCGGTTTATTTCGAGCAATTTAATTTGGTGCTTGCAGTGGTGCCCGGTGAAAATACGATTCGCCGCCAGTCGACAGAATCCTCGGTAGCCATTCCATTCGAGCGCTCGTTCCGCGCAGTTGGCGTCAACTATCAGCCGACGGCAGCAGATGATCTGGCCCGTTTCCGCTTCTGCGGCTGCGGCTGGCCACAGCATCTGCTGCTGCCCAAGGGCAAGCCGGAGGGAATGCAATTCGATTTGTTTGTCATGATTTCGGACTATAGCAACGACGCGGTCGAGCAACTAAGCAAGTGAGTGGTGCATTTTTTACATTATTTTTATTATTTTATTTTTGGCAACTGCTAATGAAAAAAATCAAATAACACACAGCGCACCGGACGATGCCTGCAGCACGGCGTACTCCTTCTGTGGACTCAAGGACAAACTGTATCCGGATAGGCGCACCATGGGCTTCCCCTTCGACAGGCGTTTGCCCCACGCAAACCTCACCGAACTCGTTGGCGCCTTCACAAACATGGCCAAGACGGATTTGATGATTAAGTTCACTGATCGCACTGTTGGCTAGGAAATCACCAAGCTGGAAATCACTCTCGTTTACCCAATATTCAGATATACAATTATATTTGACATACATATGCCGCAATAATAAAATTTAGTTACAATTTGCTCGCTAAATATTTGCCCTGCATTATTAATATTATTTATACCAATCGGATTTCTTGGCTAGTCACAGATAAAACACACCCACAAACACACATAAAATACACACATAGACACACACACACACACACACACACTGCTGGCGTTTATTTGCAGCATACAAACACGCCCACTAAGTGGAGGGCGGGCGGCAAGGCTAATCCTATTAGACTTCAAAGCCGTCTCGTTCAACACAAACTTTCGCCTTGGCCGTGATCCAGGCCAAGCCTGAACCAGAATGGGCCACATCAACCCCTGTCCCATTCCATGGCCCACCCCTTTGAAATCGTGCCACATCGTGGCAACAGGAAGACGACGCTTCTCTGTATTATAAGTTACTGTGCAAAACCGCTGCACGTGTTGCGCTTATTAATTTTTGTATCTGTGCGACACGGCGAGTGCCACAATTAATGCTGCATACTGCGGGGAGTCAAAGTTTTGAGTGACTCGTGTTACAAACTCGGCCAAAACTTGGCTCATAACTGGACTTTCGATTGGTTTTGGAGGCGCCACAAGCAGCTGTCGACTATGCATAGGTTAACAAATTGATTTTTGATCGCTTAATTGGCAGCATATTGCTGCACAGCCTCAAATTATTATAATTCGAATACCAGCTGCGCTCAAATAGTGCTAATTTTGGAAAGTTTTGATGTTTCATATCCTTGTTAAATACCATTATACATTATACCTTAATACAGTTATTTTTGGGCCTATTTATAGACCTGTCGGAACACAAAAGCATGCCTTACCACACCGAATCTTTTGAGCCTTTATTGTCAGTGCTTTGTGAGGATTTCACAGGAATTCCCATTAAGAAAATTTATTGGAATAATTTAAAGAATTTTGATCATAGAAAAAATTAACGTTTGCCAAAAAAAGGTAACAAAATTTAAATATAACTATTTCCTATTAATATTATAATTGTATTATTATTATTATTATTGAGAATCCTTGTTGGATTGGGGGTCCGATTTTAAAACTTGTTTCCCGATATAATCTGGAATGATGTGCATTGAGGACTTTTCCTTGATCGATGTTTTGAATTTGTTGCTTTTAAAAGCAGCGAACGCTTTTTAAAGCAATGATTTCCGATGGAAAACTGTACAAAAACGTGCAACAAATAGTAAATTACTTTTAAACGATAATGCAAAACTTTGAAACAATTATCCAAAGTGTTAAGAAATGTTGTATTCCAAACAAATTAATTTGCTAGCGTGTTAAATTTTCTTAAGTTTTCTTATTATTCTCATTTCGATTTTACACGCAAAAATTATGCACTTTTCTTGCATTGTTTTATTTATTTATTATTTTATAATGTTTAAAAAATATATTTGTATATAATCTTCATATTTCGTTTTATATAAATAACCAGGATAAAGCATTGTGTAAAAATGATACCCCAAATGAAATCTAAGCTTCAAAATTTCAATTTGTTTTCTTTTAACATATTTTATTACCTTTGCTTACAATCAAATTAGGTTACGGCAACAAAAGCATTTCTTGTTGTGATATAAAGTCAAAACCCCACAAGAATTTATTCCCATATAAAAATATTAATAAATAGACCAACAGCAGGAAAATGCAAAGATAAAGAAAAGTTGAAGAAATTATTTTAGGCGGGCGCATTGAAAAATACTCGAATTTATTTCGTTGCCCAAAGCTAATAACTGGAGGCGGCCAATTTGGCATAACTTGGCCAACTTTATACAGTTGCTGCGGGTCACAGTAGAAGACCAGTATGTGGCTCATTTTATCCCTATTTCTGTGTGTGTTTCTTTCTGGGGGCATTTGTTATTTTCTCTCTCTGTCTCTGTGTGTGTTTGTGTTGGGCATTAATGCTGCTTACGTGTGTGGGGCTCGCTCTCCTGTTTGATTTGATTTTATTTGCCCTGGCTCTGCTTATGCAAAAACATTTGCCAACTTAAAGCTGGGGCTCTGCGAAAATATAAGGAAATTTTAAGTGCTGGCTTAGAGATTTCTAGCACATATGCGTATATTTTGCTTGCGGCCTGCATGTATATATATATATACAATGATATATATATATATATATATATATATATATATATCGTTGGCGTTGGGTAAACAGCATTCAGAATGTTTACTTCAATATCTGTGAAACCTTACAATAATTAACTATGTGGACCTATTGTGTGTGCATTGTATTGTGTTTAATTTCCAACCCAGCGTCAATTATTGTACATTATTCCATATTGCAAGGCAATGTAAATTCTCTTGAAAGCATTTTGATTCATTCAATGCACACAAATGAAATTAAACACAAGTCTCACAAGCTGCTCAAATTGCCAACAACCCATTAAAAAGTCAATCAAACATGGATAAACACAAACGCATACCGAAAATGATTGAGCAGAAGATGAGCTTGATCGACGAGCACATACCCCTTTAATTAGTGTAACAAAATACGTTGACTTACAAAAATGCATATAGAAAATTAAATTCATGCAGCTTATGGGTAAATGCATTTAAGAAAATTCTTTCGCTGAGTGTAGGAATTAGTTAATCTAAAAGTCTGATGGGGATAAACATCTTCCAAATGTGGGACATGGTTAAGCAGACCTTGCAAATGAGTGCAGCATAAAAATCAAGCACCTGCGAATATTGTTTGCCTAACATTAGCAAATGATGGCAATTTGGACGAAAATTGAAAATGATGTTCTTTCATATGGCCCATTTTCGCACGCCTCGAGGAGTGAACTGGAAACATGTGCTGTTTGCCGTTGAGTTAGGATTTTAGTGTGTATACAATACGATTTATGGCCATGGGACATGAACAACTTGTTGTAGTATCAGCAGCCATGTACAATATTTCTTTCTTCTTTTTTTTTTTGCCCAGATCTATAAACAGCTGTCCCCGCGCAGAACACTGTCTGTTTATAATATATGCGCTATTTTAATAACGTTGCCAAGTTCATCGGCTGCCTAATTGCGCATAAGCTACAGCTACTAGCTACATGCCACACCCCAAACCCAAAGGAGAAGTCATACAAAACGTGTGCCAGCGAGTCCGAGCCAGTTCGCTCTTGTGAACGCACTCAGGCGGGCTCGTCTGCTAGATAATATGCGTAGTCAAGTTGAATTCCAAGTACGTAAGCTACTCCCCTATAAAAATATTTGTATATGTGTGTGTGTTTGTATATATTCTTATGTATTTGCGCATATATTTGGGGGTATTGGCAATCTGTAATGCGAAACGATTCACGGTTTTATGGCCAGGCTTAATGATTGCAACATTTCTGCACAACAAAGCAAATCTGATAGCAGCCCTGAAGGACCAATGACAAGGAACTGACAGACAACAACACACCTGTAGCTATGCTACAACGGGTATAAGCGACCAAAGGTAGTTATACAAAATGAGTATATTATGTGAACTGCTTCATTTGAACTAATTCATACTTAGCACGCAAGCATTCAATGTTAACGCTTAAGCAATTTAACATATGCAGGTTATTTAACAGTCTCTTCAGAGGATTAGCATTTATGTTAATTCATGGTATTTAAAGGTCGATCAGCTGTCCGCTGCGTTCCTCTAGTTCAATCATAGACATGCTAATTGTTTGCAATTATGCTTTCAGCTGTATTCACATTACAGTGCGCTGCTAAGCATGGCATAGATGAAAGAATTCGAAATAAAATATACCATTAAAAAAGCACGTTCAAAGGCAGTGCTTGAATGGCATTCAAAGTGCAGCAGCAATGCTCAAGGATAGTAAATATTAATTTTATTCTCTGTAATAGATAGAAGCCAAATAATTACAAGTTGCAAACATTTCTGTAAAATTGCAAATTTATAAATGGCTTATTAAAGTTAAGGTAATTCAAATATGAGTTCAATTAACCATCAAATGATTTTAAATTCTTTTGTCGCATTTTTTTTGCTACGCGTGCAATTTTTTATAGCCTTTCACTTATTTGATGTTTATTCAACATGTCCACGAGTTGCTGACTTTTACCTTTCTGCTGTTAGTACTGAAATTAATTACTAATAAACGAGCAGCGCCTGTTTATAGTTGGTCTTGGCCTCGTTTTTGTTTATCGCCATTGCTGCCATTGAATCAAACAAAATTTCAATTCGGAAATTACTTTAATCTGCTCCAGCTTCTGCAATCAAAATCCAACTCATAAAAAAATACAACAAAATTGGTTAACAGCACCTCCAATTGTATATGCGATATGCTTTTTATGCACACGACGGACGCACCGAGTATAAATAAATAAATTAGTGCCTGCCACAACAAACATCGCAATTATAAAATCATTTACTGAGTATGAATGTTAATTTGCCTGAGTGTGCACATCCACACTATGTCAAGAAAGTGTTTTGACACAGCAAGAAAATCGAAATATTCAAGATTACCACCCATTATACTTAATATTCATTAATTCGAGTCTACTATTTTCCGAGAAAGTCCGTTTGATGCGTTGGCCTTCAAAGTTTTCATCTAATTTACGCGGACCAAATAATTAATAATTTTGGTGTTTACAATTTGAAAGCTTTTTATGTCAACGAGTCATGATAATTTATATTTTACCTAGTTAAAAGAACTCCACAGAATAATAGAGCAATAAGAAGATAAAATTAAAGTCTATAATAAACATAATTTGGTTACGAAAGAAATTGAAAAAGATTAATTTTTCCCTCTGTCAAAACACTTTCTTGACATAGTGTTTATGTGTGTGCGTGTACGTCTCGATGCCGTATGTTAAGTAAACGGTGCTGAATGCTTAACATAAACAACATGTTTAATGATACTTAGTCGTATTGTTTGACAGAAGTACCTAGATCAATGAACTGTTATTCTCTGTGATTTCATAAACTTTGTTTTTTTTTTAACGCACACATCTTGCAAATACACTATTATTCAATATATCCATATCCCACAAATCATATCAAATAAACATCGATGCTCGCCGTTAAGGCAAACACAAGTATTTTTTGGAATTGTCCCGTTATCTGCCTTCTCTCTTTCTCTTAATGAAATCAATACGGTTCTTTCTTATGTCCATACGTATTCATGTTTAGCATAAGGCAATTGTGCATTTCCATCATTGTTTAAACGTTACGTTAAATTGAAATCGGCAATGCTGAATACAGACTGCATGTATGTTTACTTAATTTGTTAAAACAGGCGTTTCAAAAAAATTGCTACACACGACTAGCAAGCAAGCGTTAATTAAAAGACAACTCGACTGGATAGAAACGTTGGTGCCAAGAATATAAATGTCGAATAATATTATAAATGGCTTATTAAGTTTAGGCTGTGGGATGCATTTCTAGCAATTTAACATTGTGTTAAAGTATATATTTAACTGGTTCATTTTTATTTGTTGGTAAATCTCGTCTTCAAAAGCTAAGCGTGTTACTTTATTAATATTTTATTTTTTAACTATCTCTTGTTCGTGGACCTAACTATGAGCATGAATAATCTAGATGATAGGGGTGAATGTATTCCTTGGAACGATTTGTAAAGACCCCAATGAATTTTTACCAAGAATAATCAATTATACTATCTATTTGAGCACCTTAAGACTTTGAAATGATTATTTATCAATGAAGTCAATAATAATTTAAATAAAAGAATAAATTAGGTTAAATCTGCAAACAAAAAGTTTTACTTTCGTACAAAAGAATTTTGGCTAAATGCAGTAAATAAATAATCTTTGAAGTGCAATTGTAAAAGATTGAAAAGAAATAAAACAATAACGATTCTTGTGAAATCAAGTGTAGCTTTAAAGAGGTGCAGCATTTTCCATACAATAACATTAATTCAAGGCAGAGATAAACAAAAATTATTTTATATTCTTTCATTCACTCGCGCATGCAATGTGCATAGAAATACGCATTTGTGGGATATATATATATATGTATATATATATGTATATATATATATATATATATATATATATAGTAGTAATGTAGTAATGAATGTGTGTGTGAATTGTGGACTTCTGGCTCGTTGCAACGAGAAAAGTGGAAAAACAAAGCATTTTCCAAGGCAGACAGCTGTCATTATTATAAAGTTTTGCCGCCCAGCAAAAAGTTAAATAAGATGTGCAAAACAAACACAAAACAAAACATGCATTTATATTTACATGTATATGTAGATATGTATATATATATATATATATATATATATATATCTATTTTTTTTTTAATTTAAGATAAGTGCACGCTAGCATTTAACATAAATGAAACCTCTAATTTAAACAGAGTTCGAACACTTAAAAACATATCAAATTTGTTCCGAACTTTAAGTCAATTAAAATACCAAATTCACAGTTGGTAAAATTGCAAGTAAGACGTAGAGAGACAAGTCTCAAGGAAAATAAAATATATAAAGACAAGCATATTGATTTATGGAAAAAATATCATGCGGCATCTACGACGCACACTTACAGCATTTAATCCATGCGAGACCTTGTTGCAGACGCAATGTGGCAGGCTATTAAGTCGACAGCTTCTGAGCGAGAAGGTCAGAAACGCTGCTCCGCAGTGGAAACGGGCTAAGCCCATTGTGCTGAGCATTCAGCTGCGGGATTGCCACACATTTCGAGACTGGTGGCAGTTCTTTGCCAAGGGACAGTAGCCCGCTTCCTTCACTGAGCAACAGCGTCGCCTTATTGCAAATCGGGAATTTATTGATCAGATTAAGAACCAGGAGGCGGCCAGATTCCTACAAATATACACCAATCACGAACAAAACCACAAAACCTATGATAAAACGTATGGGGAGATTGTAAACTGCTTTGCCTGTCCACATCCCAGTCCCTGTCCACCAAAGAGACTTCATCGCGGTTCCACACGTACAAATGTTCGTCCCAAAGCAATCGAAAGGGGGCAAGTGTTGGACAGCCAAATACTAAAAATATTATCTTTGATATTCAAAAGGATTTCTCTCCCCAGCAGTGCATCAAGCATGTGCCAACTGAAGAGAGGCATGGCCTTAAAGCAGTTTATCTACGTGATCTGCAGAGGAAGCATGGAACTTTATACACAAATTTATGTAAGGAATCCTCGAAGAAACTGTACATAAATACAAATACGGATCTAAATCAGAGATTGTCAAACGAAATAAATGAGAAACCAAATCAAAAGCAAGATGAAAATAGCTATTGGAAGCAACAGTTATTGAATCGAAATCAGAGATTAAACTTAGAAACTAAAGAAAAACAACAGTTATTTAAGGAACCTTATGTGAAACAGACGGACAAATGGAGTCAGAAACTGCAGAGCAGGCTGAGAGAGAAGCAGGAGCACAGCGAGAAATGGGAGAAAAGGCTAAGACTTAAACTAGAGAATAGTTTGAGTAAGAAACAGCAGATCGAACTGAGTGAGAATCGTGTAGAGAAACTGATTGAGAGGCGGGGGAACAAACAGGGTAAGAAACAGAAGAGCAGGCTAAGCGAGAAACTGGAAAAAAATTTGAGTGAGAAACTAGAGGAGAAGATAAATGAGAAACAGGAGAAGAAGATAAGTGAGAAACAGGAGAACATTCTGATTGAGAAAAACAGATTGAGTGACAAACAGCAGAAGAAACTGGATGAGAAAAAGGAGATCAAAATGAATAAGAACACCGAAACCAAACCAAATAAGGAAAAGGAGGAGGAACAAATAATGTCTGAAATTGAAAATCCACCTGATGAAATACCATTCAATTTGAATCGCGAGTACCAATTTGAAGTACTGAAACAACGCTTGGAAAAGTTAAGAACGCATATAGGAAGCAGTAGGTCGAGCAAGACTACTATTGGTAGTTACCATTTAAGACAGCTGAAGAAACTGCAGTCGCAGGCTCGTAATAGCGTTCCAAAATTCAAATGGAGACGACGAATAATTAAACATAAAAAAGCTAGGAAAAGCCACACACAACTCACCGCTCAAAGTGTAAAAAGAGGTTCTGAGATCTCGTATGGACAGAAAACCACAATCGCCTATACAAATGAGTGGAAAGAGTGGGACGCAGCAGACGGGCAATCAAAGGTAGAGAACTCAATCAATCGAAGGCAAAGCTGTACATCGAATGCGTATTCAGTGTGCAATTTGGATGTCGACAATAATTCGGAGCATACTGTGCAGGATTACGTTCTGGCCTTCTTTGCTGCAAACTATGTTGACTTTGATATTCCTCAACGAATACCCAAAAAGTGGCCACTCCAGTTTGAGTTGCTCCTCGTACGATTGCTGCGAAAAGAGCTACACAAACACAAAATGCCTTACAAGAAATTTACCAAGCAATCGAAAACGGTGCCAAAGGCATCGAAAACCAATTCCGATCTACATAAAAAAAAAAGCTGCGACATCTGTCGAAGACTCAACCACACCGAACCCGTTCAGCTGTATATGATTGAAATGAAGAAGCGGCAGGCACGAGAAGAGCTCAAGCTGTATTACAGATATAGATTGGCGACACAGTTCAGTTCAACATTGGCGACAGAGTCCAGTTCAACATTGGCGACACAGTTTACATCACCATTGAAACTTTCGACAAGGAAGCCCCGCAGCAAGAGTTCTTCGGTTCAGCTCTCTTACAACAGGGTCGAGACGCAATCTATGCGACAACAGCTGATTGAGTGCTTTGAAATGCTCTGCGATTGCCAAATGATTTTAGATAATAAGATGAAGCAACAACATCGTAACGAGCGTTGTCTATAAGCTTTAATCTGAGCTGTGATTGAACAGGTTCGCATAGACTATTTGAACCAGTTCGCTCACCGCTAATTTTAAAGTTTGATAAAAATTAATTCTTTTATTGTACGATTGTATATAAACAAATACAAAAATAATAACATTTATGCATATATCTATCCTTAACATATTTGGTATGCCGTAGTTTGAATATCCTTGGATCACAGAAAGCCTCACACAAAGCAGGCCACGAGTTTAGCACTAAGCATGTAACTTAACATCTGCAGCTTAACATGCAACTATCTACTTAACATATGATATCGATATCACCAACTTGAAGAACAAGAAGAAGAAAATATAAGTCGTGGTGAATAAAGTAAGCAGACCTGTTTAAGAAAGAAAGATATTTTTGCTTTGACTGCCACAGATATTAATTTCGTAGAAAATCACAATCGATAGTATTCCGAAATCTGATAAACGACAGAGTTTTTTTTCAATGTGTTTTTCAATACGTTGCCCTCTTCAAGAGTGCAAGAGGTAAGTTTTATGTATTATTTTCAAACAAAATGACAAGCTTAAATTTTAAATTTCAACTGATACAATTGAAGAAAAAAACGAAAAAAACATCAAAAAATTGCAAGTGTAAAATCGTGAATGATGAAACTTTTGCAGAACAGCAAGAATCTGGTTAGCAACAGCGATCGATATGGCCTAAACCCAAGGCTGTTAAACCGGAGTTGCCTGGCGAATAAGATCAGTACACTAAAGCCGCTGATTAACAAGCTGGATTGGTTGAATGACACGGATTCACTGTTCCGTGCCTATTGGAGCTACTTTGCCGGGGGCTGCACGGAGCGGCAACTGGACATACGTCGTCGCATCGAGCATCATGCTGACTTTGTGCAACAGATCAGGGATAAAAAGGCTGCCTCCTTCCTCAACCTCCTGGCCCACAAAAGGCAGCCTTCCTTCCTTGAGACAAATGAATCGAATCTATCCCCAGAGAGTGCGGCAAATTATATATATAAGGAATTTGTGGATTGCTTTCGTCGCAGATGGAGCAGCAGTACAGTGAAGCATCGCAAACACGAGCGCCCCCGACACACACAATTTTCCGCACGGAAACGTGAGGTTGATGTTGCTTTGAACAGACTTCAGAACACCAGGAATCCCTATGATATCGAGCAAATCAAACAGAAGCTAATCCGTTTGAATAAGCTGCAATTGCAGCATCAATCTCAATCCATTCCTCAAAGACTGATTAGGACAAAAATATACGAGGACTCTTCGAACAATTCCGCAAAGGTTGCACAACAACAAAAACTGGTAGAAGATACAAAAATTAGACCCAAGCCAAATGAAAAAAGGGCAAGCAACAACTTTGTAGGAAATCACCCACGAAAGTTGAGAAAATTATTGGGGAAAAGTATGAAAAAATCTAAAACCAGTCAAAAAGAATACGATAAAGTTGAACAAGACTCGAATTACACAATAGCGTCAATTGATATGTTACGTAAGTCTCGACTTAAAACTGAACTTCCCACAAGATTTTCTAAACATCGAAAACAAACGGAATACGTGGAGAGTAAACCCGAAATAAAAGCAGAACTCTCCGGAAAACATAATCAGAATAAAGAATATGTTGAGGATGAACAAGACTCGGACAACACAATACTATCAATTGACATGTTACCCAAACCCCAAGTTAAATGTGAACTTCCCACAAGATCTGCCAAACATCTCAAAGCAAAACTCTTTAGAAAATGCGAAAATGAGCCAGGTCAGAAAAAAGATAAACAAGAAAAAGAGAAAAGAAGGAGAGAAAATGAGAATTCAAACGAAACTACAATTGAAGAACAATTTAATATGTTTACATCTAAAATTGTCAAGAGGATAAAATCAACTTCAGGAAAGGAAGACCGGCCTACATTAAAATCCAAATTATCATTATCATCAAAAGAGCCGACAAACATTGAACCACTTAGGCAGTTACCTTCAAAAACTAAGCATCATATTTTGAATAGAAGCTCTAGTTTATTAAGTGAAAAGATCAGTATTCGTTCGTTTGGAAGTTTGGAAGAAGCATCACTCATACCTGAGGAAAAAAACAATGATTATAGATTGTGTAAAACGGGCACCAAAATTGGGCGAATCGGTAAAAGGAAAGAGCACAACAATAGTTTTAAGTTATATTCTTTCTACAGAATTGTCAAATATAATAATCCATATAAGCTGAGGAAAACTAACGTCAGTTTATTAAAAAAAGTTGAGAAATCTGATCCGAAAATCGAAGATAAAATTGAACGAAGGAGTTCGCAAACATCTAACAAGGAACTTCTTTTTACACATACACAAAAGTTATCTTCATCAAGTAACTTCTCCTGCAAGTCTCAGAATAGGTCGGTGAACGCACGGAAAAGCGAGGATGAGCAAGAGGAAACGAATCCACAGTACACGGATCTGCTCACTGAACTTATGAAGTACAAGGACATAATGCAATCACTTAAGACGGATGAGGAACTTGCACAAGAAGATAAACCACAAACCGAAGTGAAAAAACTCAAACCCAAAAGGAAGCCACCTAGGAAAATCGCTAAAGAAGCGCCAGTGGAACTGCCAAAGCCGGAACCAAAGACCTGTTGCACCATGTGCGATCAGCTGAGACGACGACCTCCGACGCGTAAGCATTCCTACATGCAACAGATGCAACGACAACTCAAGAATCTTGAGCTCCGCTCCTACTACAATCAGATGATGCTGCGCAATTGCCAGCTGGAAAAGCAGCTCCAGGAGCGGATGCATTATGCCAAGGAGTATCTACTGTGTCCACTCTGATGAGCAGCTATAGAGAGTGTTCGAATCCAGAAAGTGCAAGTAGTTCATTCACCTACTCAGCCTGCTGTGCCGAGATATTCTTTACTCAGTCGACAGACCATTTCGTGTGCGAATTGCACTTAATTTTATACACAAAATTGAACAGAATTTGCACGCGATCTGGTCTGTTGACTGTCTAAGTGATAAGCTTTAAATTCATCCCATAATGGCGACAATTATTTTTAATATTCTCTTCGAAATACAAGTAAAAAACATTTCATGTTAGCGAATGAGTTCGACTCGAAATAAGCTCGATTTGCCCAGAAGCCACCTGTTAAATATATATAATTTTTTTTTTGTTTTATTGCCGAATTTCTTTTTTTTTTTTGTACACACCCTTAAGTTTTCTCATTCAGCAGGCACTGAAGAGTAAAAAGTAAGGCATCTGGTGTAAGCCAGGCAAAATTGAATTAAGAAATTAAAACTGAGCTAGTTTATGCAACATAAATTACCTAAAACAATACAATATTACATTAACTGAATATTTAAGAGAAGTCTAAATGGAAAGTGTAATTTTTATTGTAATAAAACGGTGCATGGCAGCGCCGTATTAGTAAAAGGCTTCGATCCGATGGAAAATCTTATTTAGCATTACAAATAATTATTAGTTGCTCACTCGAAATGCAATTAAACTCGAATCATCATCATAAACTCGTGGTAGACCCAAAGTAATATTAAAAAAAAAAAGGTGAAGAGCTTTTGGAAATCGATTTCCATGGAGAGATGTCAAAACTTAATTGGCGTAATTTCTAATAATAGCTGTATAACCAAATATTGAATGTTGTAAAATTCAACACGCAATACTCATTTTACTTTATTCAAAACAATTCATCTCTTGCTCTTGCAACTGGTGATTCCCACACAAGCCCGAACTGAAATCGTCCACTTGTGGCAAGCGCTGCCATATGCATGTAACGAGGAATTACGGTGGAATTACAGTAAAATTACAGTGGGGTCGAATGTAATGCAACAAGTATGCATTGACGAAAGTTATCCGCTTGTGTAAGGGCCAATGCAGCTACATTATACGTATATGTTTGTGTATTATATATGCTGTGCAATAATATAAATACTATAAAATGTGCTACTAATAGATATATTTAAAATGTACTTAAATATATATAAAGCTTAGCATAAATACAAATGACTTATTTTAGGATATATTTGACAATTCTAAATATAAACACATAAGTAAATTGTATTTATCACTTCACAAATTCCATAACCGATATAAAAAGCAGTTTATTAAAAGAGATAGAAAAATGGATCATTCGCTAAATCGCTGCGGGGCGGTTAACAGATCTAAAAGAAACTAGAGCAGTAGCAGAGGAAGAAGAGTCGAAGAAGAGCCGAAGAAGAAGAGCAGAACAGAGCAGTCACGTTGCTGGGAAGCCACTTCACTGTAAACTACTCATAACGATTATATTTAAAATAAACGATACATAATCAGTACCAAATACTGTAGCAGTCAAAACTGAATTATGTAACTCCTTCGAACACGATTAAGCTCTTCTTCTTCAAGTTGGTTAAAGCATCAATGAAATCGAAATCGTATGTTAAATGCAGAGTTACACGTCATGTTAAAGATGTTATGTTACAGGCTTAGTACCACATTAATATGCATGTGTGTATGTAAACACACAAAACGGGGCTCTGCAGAATACACACACATGCCATCCCTTTCTCGCAGATGTGCTTGCCTATTTATGCAAGCAGAAAATGCTTTCGCCTGCTGATACCAAGCAGATCAATATGAGAATATATTTTCGACTATAACTAAGACGATCTTGACGGGGGGTTATCGATAAAATTTATTTGAATAAATAAAGCAAAATCAACTCGTGAAGCATACTTCTGCCTGTGGCATACCTTTTGCACAAAGCAATTTTAATTTATGCGTAAATTGATTTCTTTAAATAATCCTCTCACACAGAATAAAAATCGTCATACTTTTATGACAATAGTCAGCTCACCTTATTAATACATTTCTAAAGCCAGGCTCTTTCTTTTCTTAATTCTATGGTAGATTTTTCTGAAATGTAAATAAAGGATTTCTAAATTTCAGAGTGTTTCTTAGACTCTTTAAGTTGTTACTTTTATTATTATTAAACATTAGTATTTTAAAATATTAAGTCCACGAACTGTTAGCAGCAGTTAACATATTTGAAATATTGAGACTCTGAAAGGGGTATTATGAATAGCTTAATATTTGTTGTTGTGACAAGGTTTAGCGAAGGCTTTCGACCCTCCTTAAAAACCCAAGTGTTGTTGAGAAAAGACTAAGCGTTGGCTTATGGCCTCAATATGTATTGGCATTAAACTTTATTGCGTAGCAGAAATAACTTTGAGTTACCTGATAGCGTCAGCAAAATCACTTTAGACTCAGTTTATTTTAGTTTAGTTTAAGAAATTCATTTTAATTAATTTTACAAAACTTTCAACTTTATGCTAATTCGAACTCGTAGAAGTTTATTACTATTATTATTACTATTAAAAAAAAATGCATAGAATTAAAAGAGTTTTATGTAATAAATCTAAATAAGAAAATTGACTGAAAGTCGGATAAGGATCTAAATGCGACGCTGACTGTAAAACTAAATAACTTTATGAAAAACAAGGTAAATTTTCTAAGTTTCAGGGTTGAGCAAGTCAGTTTGAGTCCATTCACAAATCAAGTGACTAACTTTTGCTTCAAGTGTTGCTCTTCTTGTGAATGTAAATGTCAAACGAAAATGGCAAGTTGCAAACAACTGTTTGCATATTGTCAGAGCGAACTGAACTGTGACCCGTCCCGCCCCTTGACCTATCTACTTGTCTCCTTGTTTTTTGCAACACAGCCAGAAAGAATGTTGTATCCATTTTATGCTCTTGGTTTTTTGCAGTTCTGCGCGTTTACAAGCCAGCAAACAAAAATAATACGCACAGCAGGCGAAACAACAACTAAAACTAGTAAAACTAGTAAAAAACTTTTTGAAACTGCTTCACTTGGCTATACCCTAGGTGGAAAGTAGAAAAGTGCATAACGAAGTTTTCAATTGAGGGCAATCGAGTCATAAACATAACTAATACCAACATATCACATTCGCCATTGTTATAGATTTTATTGCGATGATTAGCAAATTTGACCAAGTTGTGTGTTTTTTTTTTAACGATGTCTCTTTGAAGTCGAAACCCCTTTTCATAAAATTTGTGCTTACGCCGTATTAAAAATCAAAGTACCAACATAAGCGTAGCCCAACCAAAACTCGGTCAAGTGCTTTTAAAAGCGGCAACAAAAGCGAAATGTGTATGCAGATTTGGCAGATAGATACATATATACAAAAATATGTATGTAGTAAAAAAACTTGAACTACAACGAGTTCATTTCTAGTTTGTTAATTTGTATGCTCGGCATTCGTTTATTGTTTGCTCAACGGATGCATTTTACAACTTTAAGCCACAAAGCGCGCGCAGAAAAGTATGCTATACAAATTTGAGTATTGGGATTGAGAGCAAGGGCGCGATAAGTTTACGGCTTGCGGTTGAATATGCGGCAATGTGGCAACGGGGCAGGGGAGCAATGTGGCATTGGGGTCATTAATGCTGATGACAGGTGCTACAGTAGCTGCCACTGTTGCTGGTCGGGTCAGGAAATTCATTTACAGCCAATTAAATGACGAGCAACAGATGAGGGCAGTGCCGACGACAAAAGCAAAAGAAAACCAGAAAAGCGACCAGTTGTGGCACGCCGAAGATGATACTCTCTTGCAGACAGCAGCTAAGTTATAAATAAAAAAAAGAAAATCTACCAATTGAAAACTATTTGATACTTACAAAGATACTTTCTTCAATTATTAAGCAAAACAATAAACTAAACTAAACAAGCGATTTTTTGCCGAGTACTTTTCCTGCAAACAGAAAGAAAACTTAATCGACTGCTATTTATGCTAATCAAGAATATATATTTATTATGAGACGCCTCCTTCCAAGCGTCACAAACCTAATAGCAAAAGTGTAATGCCCTCTGCGGGGATATTAGAAAATATAAAATGTGCTCTTTTCCTGCTGTGAAAGTTGGACATATAAATTGCTTTAATTGATTTATTTAACGAGCTGAGCGGGCGTTAAAAAATAACTATGTCAATTAAACTCATTCAATTTAAATTTTAATAATTTCTACATTAATTGTTTAATTCGTCGGGGCGACTATGCAAATCGTAACTTAATTACGCTTTCCAGCGCTGAAATTGAAATAAAGCGGTTAGTTGAAAAAAATTAAAAAGGGCTCCAGTTAAAATTCATTTACTATTTAACTGCTTATTTGCTTTATACTAATTATTTACACATTTTTATTAATTATTTATTTTAATTTGAAATAAATAAATACTGCATTTCAATTATTTAATTAATAAACGCATTTTTTAATTTACTGTAGCGACTGATATGATATCTTAAAAATATATAAAATATATAGTGTATCACAGTCATATTTATATGTATATAAAAAAACGTAATAACCAACTTTCAGTTGGTCTAAGAATGTTCAGGGTTTCACAAGAAATTTTTAGCCATTATGATTAATCTTTATTTATCACTAAGAAATAAATAAGAGAACAATTAATAAAAACAGATAAGAAAAAAATATATTTTAATTTCATTTCCATTTGCTTCCATCATTTCACCATTTACAATTTTAAAATATCTAAAAAAAAAGTAAATTATATATTTTGATATGTCAGCTGTTTGTCATATAGATATTGATATAGTGGAAACAGGCTATTAATTGTCTTTTTGCTGCATTTTATTATATTTGTATTTTGAATTGAATATAACCAAAACCACATAAATTGTGATGAATTTTTTTTGTTTTTATTTACAATAAAAATGGAATGGTTTGGTTTGTTTTATATGCGCATAAAATTGTCAGTTAAAATGATTCGTCCGAATTTTTTTTGGCAAGAGTTACAAAATAATCATTTTTACTCAACAATTTCTTATGCAAGAGCTGGATTAGCTTAAAACTCAAAAAATCGATTAAGTTCATTTTTTCATTCATTTTTTTAAATATTATTTTTATGGTAAGTGAACCCATAGAAGATGATGAAGCTGTGATGAACTTCTTATGAAAAAGACTCACTTAAAATGAAACCAAATTGCAAACAGAATTTGACTTATTAACTTATACAATTTTACAATGAAATTGTGATGAACGCAATTTCTGAGCTCACACGCCAATCAGTGTGTCAGTCGATACACGAGCATATCTAATTACACACACACACACACATACAGAGAGAGACTGGGGGAAAGACAGGCATCAATCAATCATACGCAGCGTCGCCTTATAAAAAAATTTTGTGATTATGATGTTCCCACCAAAAACCACCAGACAAACATGAAAAAAATTAGCGAACAGCACTTTCTCCCACACACACACACACACACACACACCCACACACACACACACACTCGGAGGGCTGCCTTTGAAATGCAAATAAGTGCGTGTAAAGCGAATATTTTTTACACAAGTCGCAAATCAAAAAATTGCAAACCTACCTTCAAAAACAACAGCCGGGGGAGGCGGGTTGTAGGCGGTCTGTTTTAGCAGTTGTTGTCGCTTCTTGTTTCTTAAATTTGTTGTTGTTTATTATTTTTTTAACCGAAGTTGCGCAAATTTTGTTTGAGGTGGCATGAAAGATAAATTAAGTGAACGACATACAAAAAAAAAATACACACACCAAAAATGAAAAGCGTGTGAAATAATTTTCCAAATATAACAATTTATTTAATCAAAATAGTACATATATGTATATATCCATATAGAAATATATTTTCTCATTACATGTGAGACATTTAACTACATATATACATATATATTTGTGCCATGCCACATATGGTGTTTTTATATTTTTTTGCCACCACGTATTTTGTTGTATTTTTCTTGGCGTCATATTATAAAATAACTTAACACGATTTCAACATTGATGATTTATGACATTTTAACACATTTTGGCGAGAAAATTATAGATATGCAGCTTTTTGCCAGCTTTTTTTAATTATTTTTTTTTTTGCATTTGCATTTAAGTTTAAAAATTATGAAAAATTATTTGCGTCATAGATTACAAAATATACTCGATTATGTGATATATTTATATATTCAATTAGATTTCACTTTAATTTAAATGCACTTTTGGGCATTCCACATTGAAATTAGGATTTGTTAACTTTGTTGGCATCATTGTTGCAGTGTGCAACATTTTGGCTTGCACTGGAACTAGTTGCCGAGTCGTCTGCTTTTTGTTTAAAGCTGCAGCACTCTCTCTCTCTCTCTCTCTCTTTCTTTCTCTCTATCCATCTCACTCCATGTGTTGGACACACTAATATCGTTTTTGGATTTAAGGAATTATGAATTGTACGCGCTGCTGCGTTACCTTTAATTTGCCACGTCCGCTTTTCGAAGACACTCAACAGCAACTGTTGCAAACGTCGAGAAGGCAACTTGTGGCTGCCGCGATGCTGCATCCTTAGCAGCACAGAGCACAGAGCTTTCGCGAAGCTTTCGCACGGAGCACAAAAGCAAACTGTTGATTTTGCGAGAAAGCCATGTGAAGTAAGAGAACATTTTAAGAGAGAGCAAAAGTTCCCTTTGTTGGGTTTAATTGTTGTTTGGCTTTATTTTATTTGCGATGGATTTGAACTTTTAACTTTTCCAGTTAGAATCGCCCAAGGTGTGAGTTGCGTGTAAATAAAATATTGCTCGACTTAAGAAAATTAAAACAAACAGCAACTGAACAACTCAAAAGATTGCAACTTTTAACTACTTTTTTTTATTAAATGTTTAATGTGGCCTTTTTTCGAAAAGCTCGTCTGCCTTAAGCACAGCTTGAGGCAGCTTTCATTTTGGCTAATACTACATTCATTAATTATTAATTTACTTCTTAAAAAAACACACGCACACTTAGTTAACGCCAAGAGCAACAGGCCAATCTTAAGTACACACAGACAAACACACTCAGCTAGCTGAAAGCTTTAAGGTCAGCCAACAGCCACAGGTGAAAATGCATAAAACTGATGCCACCGCTCAAGGACAGATGGACAGACGCACGAACGGATGAAGGACGCACGTTTAGCAATTTTGCTTAGCGGAAGGACACACAGTCGGCTAATTGATACAGCAAGCTCCCTCTGCAAACAGGCAGCCATCAATAAATTGTGGGCGACGTGTTTGGAGTAGGCACATTACAAAAACCGCATTAAGCAAAAGACACAATACAATAAAATACAGTACATGATTGCAATCGATACATGTGTATCGGGATCGATGCATCTAAAGCACAGTTTACAGATCAATAAAAAACTTTATCGATAATGAAAAACTCCAAATAAAAAAGAAATCGGTGTCAAACAGGTTGTGAAAATGCGCAAAACATTGACAATGTTAGCTCATTGTTCTGCTGACCTGTGTGGATTCTGTGAACAGCTGTTAACGTTGTCAAAATAATGAACTTTTGACAGCGGCTATCGGAAACTGCACGTGGAAATAGTAAATTATGAATGAAACATGATTTAAATCATTAAGAAAAAAAGATAAAATTAATTAATTAAATTGTTGCCTCCCACATGAACTTTTTGTTTTAGGTTCTACAAATGAAATATATTGCAAATTTCGGTCGAAATTATTCGACGATCTGTAAACTGGGCTTAAGGAATAACAAATGCTATTAACATAATCTTTACATCAATGTTAAGTGAAACCATAAGTCGGGCTGAGCGGAAATTCTAAATAAATGCGGGAATATTCCACTAATATAAAAATGATTTTTGGCATTAAGAATTATGTTAAGGGTTAATAATTTATGAATTTAAAAAATGAAATCATTGGCAAAGCCAAAGAAAAAAACAAACGAGTAAGGAAAAGTCAAGATTGAGAAGCGATTATTAACATTTAACATTCTAACATCAATGTAAAGTAAAATTATCTTGCCTCTGTCAAACGAATGTGGAAATAATACAAATGCTATTTTTTTTGGCATTAAAAGAAATGTTCAAGTTTTAGTTTATCACTTACAGTAGTTATCAACTTACAGAAGTTTATTAACTTACAGAAAACCAAAAGAGTAAAATAGAAGTTATGAATGCAATTATAAGCGATAATATTGAGCGCCGCGCAAATAATCAAAATGTAATTAAAATGAGATAATTGTGAAATTTACATCAAGTGCCATTTTGGCTGCCTGTATCTGCATGTGCGTGTGACAGTATGTTTCATCCACTCGTTCATTGACTTTTTAATTGGCTAATTATAAGCGAAGCTCATTGAACATCTGTTCATAGAGTATGTGTGTGTTTGTGTGTGCGTGTGCATGTGTGCATGTGTAAATGCGTGTGTGTGTTGTATGTCGCTTCCTGTTTTTGATTGGTGGCTGCTAAATTTAGTTGTGCTTTCTGTATTCAAGGTCCTCGAGTATTTATTCTATTTATGGATGTTGAATGATAATCTATAATTATTACAATTGAGCGGCTTGCCACTGCCATTAGCACGTTTATATATTTATGGGGTGAATAAAAAGATGTGACCTTCGTTATGCATTTGTGTGTCAATATGTATCTCTTATTATATTTATGTCCTTACAAATGTAAACAATGCGAATAAAATACAAATTAAATAAAGCTGCATTTCGCCTCTTAATATTAACAGCGATAACCTTGAATGTTGTAGTAGCCAATGTTAAAGCCCGCCTGTTAAATTCGAGAATCGACATTAGGCTCTTAAACCGCTGTTAACTCTGTGTTAAGCAGTGTTTTCGGATCGAATCAAACAAAAATTAAAAATTTGACGGCCAGTTGTACACCGATTTTTTTAAACGGAATTTTTCACTATCGACAACTTTTCCTGGATCCATAAACACGGCTAAGAACTGATAGCGGAACTTTGTAGCTTTATTGCTGCAATGTTATCGATTATAAACATATAATCTATTATAACAAGAATAACTGTGAAGTAACCGCAAAAAATTGATGATGGCAAAACTGTTAAATTCTTAGTGAAATAATGTTTCATCGATAAAAAATTATTCGCAGCCAAAGCGAAGATGCTCCGCAATCGATTTTGACTTCTGTAAACACTAATTGGACAGATACATTAATTATTTATAATCAAATTAATTATTAAAAAATTTTGTATTCTGCTGTACAAATTGTAATTTCTAAAAGGTCTGATAGGTACAATTAGAGGTATAATTATTTTCTTAAACTAACAATATTACAAAAAGGATATATGAGAAATGCAACACAAATCGATAAAAACGATCGATCTAACTAAAGTATCTGAATTTTTGTTAAATAACCGCCATCTAGAGTTTGTTTGGTAGCACTTTTACACTTGTAGGCGCATGTACCTACTCGGTAAGCACAGCATAGTCACAAACCATGTTGTGTATGGCTTTTAGGAGCACTTTGCTTAGTTCGTATTCAAATGGTGTAATAAAAATAATAATTAATAATTGTGAAATATAATTCCATTTCCTTATTTCTCTTATCAGAAATTCACCAATAAGTTGAGTAGTCGTTAAGTGTGGAGCAGTTCTGTTATGTTGTGCATGAATTCCAACAAATATTATCGATTGTGGCAGATAAGAGCTACCCCCGATATATAAAACGCAGCATTGACGATAGTCGAGCATCTCTAACATTCTAATCGCACATCCCTAGCGCTTTATACTGGTTGCTTTTTTGTTGGTTGTTGTTGTTGTTAGTTGGAAAATACAATTAAAAATTGATTTCAATACTTAAATATTCAACGTACTAAGGTAAGTGCAATTAGCGGCATATTGTAAGCACAACAGACACGCCAAGTGTGAAGAAGTTGGCGAAAAACGTGCTAAAACGTCCGTTTGAAAATAGCGCGTCACAAGTGTGTGTGTGTGTGTGTCTGTGTGTGTGAAAATGCGCTAACTTACGATTAAAGTACACAACTGCAACTGTTAGCGCATTTTCATATTGAGTATATGCAAATAATTAATTTTCTTTTACATTTTCCATTCGACGCTTTAGAACATCAACAACGCGGCGGGGGGCGGCGGCAAAAATACCGAAGAAACAGCATAAAAAAAAATAAAGAAAAATTTGCAAGGTGTTTGTGAGTGTAAGTTTTTGTGTGTGTTGTGTGTGTGTGACAACGACTGCTGCTTGTGGTGCGTGCGCGCTTGTCGCAGCAAGGAAGCAAAACCAACACACGCACATCGAGAATTGCATTGGTATTGGTGTATCCTTTGGCATTTCTGCGAGCTTGGTGGATTGAACGTGAAGCGAGACAAAAAGCAGCTTTTACCAAATAACAATAACAAGTGCACCTAAAAGAGTCGATTTTTTAAAGAAAAAAAAAAGCAAAAGCACACCAAACAAAAATGGAAAAGAGAATAGAATTGGAAAGACGCGCACGCAAAGTGAACCAGGTAAGTTTTTCTTCGTCTTTTGCTATTTATTGCTATTGATAATGTGACAAAAAAAAAAAAGGAAAGAAAAACACCAAGTCAAAAAACGCGCAAAACTTGGCTTTTTTTGATTACACAAATTTTTTTTTGTATCACAGCATAGCGCTTGTGTGTGTGTCCTACAACACAGCAACTACGCCATCATGTAAATCTAGTTTCAATTTGTGCCGTTGTCGTTGACGCCATAAAAAAAAGAGCGCAAAATCACTGAAAGAAGAAGCAGCGATTAACGTCCATCGTTGAAAAAAAAAAATTGATCGCCATAAGCAAATTCTCACATACTACTGTATGCGTACATGCGCTACTCTTTTGAGTGTATGCGTGCGTGTGTGTGTATGTGTGTCGCGAGCAGTGTTGCCATGTGCGCGCATTTTTTGCGCCTTGGCTTTGTTCAAACACTGCCAATGACCGTAAAAATTCCAATTATCTCATTTAAACTTGTAAATATTTGTCATACACGTGTCTTTTTGTTTGTTAATAAAAAAAAGTTGTGGCTTATTTGGTGCATGCTTATGCTTGTTGATCGCGACAAGCTGAAAGCGGTGAGAGAAGAGCACCTGAAATCGCAACAGCTGGCAATGCTGTCATAATCTCTTGTTGTTGTCGCCGGCCTTCAATTGTGACAAACACTGCAATAAGCAAAGCATATATATGTGTGTGTGTGCTTTGTATGCCATGATTGTTGTAATTTCAGGTTATTTAATACCAAAATGTATCTATAACAACATTATAGTGCGCGCATCATTCATATATATATATATACATACATACGCAAGAATCGCACACACAGACACACACGAAGAAACGTGTATGCACATAATCGACACATTCTCGCATTCAATGCCGATGGGTCGCCAGCTAGCTTTGGCTGCCTGTCGAGACGTGCACACACACACACATCCATATTGACTGCGCAGTCATAAATACCCTCGCACACACTGTCAAACATCTGCTGTTGCAGGCTAGACTTTTCACAATGCAGAAAACCGGCCGCCCCAAAACGGTACATGCACTGTTTACATGCATTGCAACCCCCTTCCCCCACACATACAAACACAATTTGTGCATATCTCTCTCCCATTTCCACTCCCAATCGACACAAGAAATGTGAAAAAGAGCAGACAGACCTGTCTTTCTTTTTTGTGTATGGCACTTTTGCTGATTAATAAACATGCGCTCTGGCAAGGCCTACTCAATCAGGCACCCACGCCTCTCCCCCACCCCTAGCCAACTATAAATGCAAACTTACACATACACGGCCATGTGTGAAGTCAAAACTAAGCTGATATGCAAACGCTTCAAAAAACTTAAGCTGCGTGTGAATATGTATGTATATGTGTGTGTCATTTAACTACATCTGTGCGTGTGCGCTCTTGTGCATGTAACTAACTGTCCAGCGAAACAGATGGAAGAGAAACTGTTTGTCTGCTTGTCACTACCTAAAAAATATTGTCAGTTTCAGTTATAGATGACAACTATAATTGAGCTAATCAGGAAACAATCAAAAGTTTGCTGTTTGTTTGCCGCGTTTCACGCATATTCATTGAAAACGATGCCCCAACTCAAAATGCTTATCATCCTAGAAAACACAAACAAAAATATTGGCTCTTTAAGAACAACGAACGCCCGTTTTTTTCTTTTTGTCAACATGTTACTGTTCGTGTGTCGTGCTGCCGGCTTGTTTCATTCCACAATTTACAAGACTTGTGCTGATTTGCCTTCCCCCCCTCCATCAGCATTTCATTCCGTTTCATTTGTTTGCATGGGCAATGCGCGCCCAAAGCGCTGCCATGTTATCAGCACTTGCTCTTTGCGCTGCTCTTCTTTCTGTCATTGCCCATTTTCGCGCATTCCGTTTTGTGGCGCGCGTACGTCACACGTACACGCACACACACATACACACTCCCGTCGTCTGAAAAAATGGTATTACATAAACGCGTTGCTGCCACTTTTTCAGCTGTTGCTAAATCATTTCTTGTCTCAGCACATGAATTGTTTTTACCATTTTCATTTAGTTGCTCTTAATGCGCCTATTTTGAGTGTAAGATATGTATTTGTATTTATAAAAAAAAATGCTTTTCGTTTAATCGATTTTTTGCGTATGTATTGTTTTTCATTTTGAGTTTTTTCTTTTACGCTTGCTTTCTGCCACACGTTCACACAGACATGGCGGACTGTCAGACTCGCATCTTGCTGAATATACACAGCCAGTGTGACCAAATCCGTCTAACGTTAAACATACTCATTTCCGTTTTAAAATTAGGTTGTTACAAATACTAAAAGAATTTGGGATATTTATTGAAATGATTGAAAATGAAATATTTTTTAACAGATCACAGAACTGAATCTGGACAATTGCCGGAGTACAAGCATCGTTGGCCTTACAGATGAATATACCGCCTTGGAATCATTAAGTTTGATCAATGTGGGACTCACCACACTCAAAGGTTTCCCCAAGTTGCCCAATCTGAAGAAATTGGAATTATCTGATAATAGAATTTCGAGTGGACTCAATTATCTGACAACCAGTCCAAAATTACAATATCTAAATTTGTCTGGCAACAAAATCAAAGATTTGGAAACATTGAAACCGTTGGAGGAATTCAAATATTTGGCTGTTTTGGATTTATTTAATAATGATGCCACTCAAGTGGAAAACTATCGTGAGAAAATCTTCAAGATGCTGCCAACCTTGAACTTTTTAGATGGGTAAGTCTCTGCTCTCAGAATATTAATTTTGATTATAACTAATTTCTATATTCACAACAGTTTCGATTGTAATGATGAAGAAGTGCAGTCGGATGGCGATGACGATGAGGAGGTCAATGGCAATGACTCCGAGGATGAAGGTTTGTGTATATATATATATGTGTACAAAACATCCATTCATAATGTAAGATTTGTACATCAGCAACGGTTGCATATCTGAGCCAGGTCAATGTCGTCCGTCTGTTTTTGAAAACCATCATCAGTTAGACAGTTAGGATTTGATTCGAATTCGATTATCCATACACATCTCAACACACAGATTCTGTCGCCTTTCAGATGAGCGCAGTGCCTTCTGTGTAAATGGCTTAGAGATCGATTTAGACGAGCTCGAGGCATTGGAGCAGCGTGTTAAGGCCAAAAAGTGTTTGCAGGGAGCAGCATCTGCTGATGACAATAAGGCTGCTGCCGTTGATGAAGTTGACGAATTAGATGAATATTTAAAAGAGTTGCAGCTACGGGAAAGCAGCCAATCTGTGATAGTTGATGCGATCCAGCCACAGCCCAATAATAGCCACAGCCATCAGCCAAGCATTCATTTTGCCATATTACTCTATTGGTTTTTAGCAATATTAAATCTGGCGAGCGCCATCCGTAATTGTAAGCATCTTGTGCACAAATCCAACTTGTTTTTAATCAAACCCTTATCAATTTGCTTGCAATTGCTTGCAGTTCTTGACGATGACGACGACGGCGACAGCGATGATAGCGACGAAGAGGACAACGGCGATGTCTCACTCTCGGAGGTACGCAAACAAAGATTACCATTTATCCATCCAATCCAATCCATCAATCAATAATCAACAACACTTGCAGGTCTATAATGATGACTTAGAGGAGGACAATTCCGATTGGGAGGAGGGCGAAGGCGCTGGCGACGACGATGAGGATGAGGATTCCGATATTGATGAGGCCGACGGAGAGGCAAATGAATCGGGCGCATCGGTCAATGCCAAGGATAAGGATGCTGATAAGCCAGGTGAGTTAACAAATGCCAAGCAAACCTGGACAGTAAAGACAAGCACTGCTTTCTTAGTTAAGTTAAAATGGAATTCTTAACGCTATGGTGACCAACTTTCAAACTAATTCTTTTTGCATTGAGTTATCAATCAAATTGATCTGATTTTCATCAACTCCGAGAATGTTATGCCTCTGATCATCTGTGCCAATCTTAATGAACCACTTCTAAATTAATCAACATTTTCAAATTTGCTGTTGTAAACAAGGAAAAATCGATTAGTTTGCACTCATTAATCGTTAATGTTCACTCAAAAGGAACACTTCAAGCCAATAAGGCCACATGATTATCGGCTGCCGATGAAGTTTTCTTGAATCCCACCTGCCTTTGAATGTATTTTTTTTATGAATTGGGAGCATTTCTGGGACCTTCCAATTGATTTGTTAAAATCTTAACTCTTGCAATCGAAAATCATTAATAAACAACGTGGATAAACTTATAAATTAATATATTGTATTCTGAACATTATGTTTTTATTATTTATTTATTTATATTTGCAGAAGAGTCGCAAGCCAGGGGCAAGAAGAGAAAGCATGATGGTTAAAAGGAGCATGATCTACAACTGTATCGTCTTTGTGCGTTATAAATTTAATTATACACCTACACCCCAACACACACCTATACACACCCACACATACTACACACAACAAAATACAGCAACAAGAACACACATCATATTTTGATAAACAAAAAACAAAATGAAAATAAGAAGGACCCCATTAGAAAAAGAGAAAAACAACATTTGTTTCGTTACATTTTAAGCTAAATATTCTAAACTCAACCCAAAAAAAAGAAATTCAAAAACAAAAAAAAAAAACAAGAAAAAAAACCCGACAAAACAAAAATGTAATAATCAAAAGGAGTATAAAAAAATGATGATATGTTGTAAGTGAATACTAAAAAAAAACACAAAACAAAAACAAAAAACAGCCCACAATAATAATATAAACATTACACACAAACAAACAAACAAAAAAGTATAGCAAACCGAACCCAAAATGTGTCAGTTCTCCAAAAATACCAGCAAACATTGAAGAAAATATGAGCTAAAAATTATAGTTGCGATTAATTTCACTTCCTGAACACATTGTAAAATTGCTTAGCATTAAGTTTAAAGTTTGTCAATATATGATTATTAAATGTAAAATTAAAAACCTAAAACAAATGTAAGCCACATATTTTGAACATTTTGAAACACACAAAAAAAGATATAAATTTGCTTGCGTTATTTGGTTTTATTTTTTGATTCCTTCTCTTTTTAATCAGTTGCTGCTAATCCGGTTTCGTGTTACAAACAACAACAAATTCTACAAGATAATTACTGCTAAGAAGAATTTTTAACTAACTCTTAAGTCATTCCTTTTTGCATACACATACACACACAAGCAAACACACATGAATAATTTAAGAGCAATTATTATTTACATTTATGATTCATTGTTACCCATACTCTTTACACACACACAAACACACAAGAATACACTAAAAATTGATGAAAATTGTTTAAACCTTAACATACTTTTAAGTAAGTAAACTAAATTAGCATACTACAGATTGTTTTCAATTCTTCAGATGCAGTCGAGAACCATGTTTTTTTTATTACAGCAAGTAAATGTAATGCAACATTTTAGGCAAGGATTTTTGTTCATTCATTCATAAAACACAACTATGCAATATGTTTGTTTAGAAACAGGCAAATTGTATAAACACCGAAAGCGAAACCGAAATACATAAAATTAAATAATTTTAAAATCACTTGTTTTTCATTTAAAGCGGGATATTCTATAAATATGGGATAGGCTTAAAAAGATCTAAAAAACAAGATATATAATGAAAGTATAAAATGTTAAATTTTCGAGTATTTTCCGTTTAACAAATTAGGGATAAAATTCGACCGGAAAACGGCTAAATTGGCATCGCCTCCGTCACGACTCACGTCCGAAAAGTTTTGACACCCTGTCAAGTGCAAAACATTTGCCGCAGCCGTTAATAAGTAAAAACAATGTAGTTATAGCTGCTGCTCCAGATTGAAAAACAAAAACTATTTAAAATGGTGCACTTTGTTTTAAATTTGTAATTTGAATATGAAATACAAACTATCGCCATAATTGAACTATCGCTTGGACTTATATATCGACTTGTGAGCGATATATGCGATTAAATATGTTAAAGCTAGTCAACACCACACCGCACACGGCTGTTGAACGTTAACCAACACTTTTGCGCACTTGAACATGAGCAAAAGAGGAAGCAAGCGTCGCGCATATGTGCAAGCAGGCACGCAATATTCAGCCAACGCTGACTTACAACGTCGCGACGCTGTCGACGTCTCTTTATTTGACGTCGAATCGTCGCTGCGGCTGGCTGTGCTAAAATATACACAATACTAGAAAAGTAGACTGCGCTGCCTGCTGCATTCTTGGAACAAAAATTCACCGTTGGCAGCGACTGAGAGCGACTGAGGAATAAAATTGAACGTCGACGTCGCGACGTTTCCTCCTCGAACAGAAGACCAAAATCAAAATAAAAACAAATCAACTAAAAAGGGTGCGCGCGCGCCAATTATTTAACAACAATTAGCAAGCGAAAGAAGCAAAGTGAGTCTTGTTGTTTTCGTTATTTCCATGATAAAAGTGCCCAATTTACACACATACAAACATATGTACACACACACTCATATACACGCATACAAACATATACACATATATGTGTAGTATTTGTATTAAGTCGCCCGCTTGTTTCTCGCAGTGCACACGCTGAGTGCGGCCATCGAAATGGATAAACTGGATGCCAACCTGGAGCAGCAGTTTGATCTCAATCTGATTGAGGCGGTTAAAATGAATCCCGTTATTTACGATCGTTCACATTACAATTATAAGCATTTTGTGCGCAAAGCACAAACCTGGAAGCAAATCGCCGAAACCCTTGGCGTCAGTGGTAAGTGAAATTCGTTGGTCATATTCAGAAAAATGTACTCAATGTTGCAGCAGCAAGTGAAATTGGTTAGTGGGTATCAGTCGAGACGAGGGTCTGCTGTCGCTGCAGCAAATTGATTAATTCTAAGTAGGCAGAGGTACAGAGCAGGCTAGCAACAGTGAGACGGCGACATCGTTCGTCGCAGCAGCAGCAGTAGCAGCGGTGGAAGGCTGCAGCGGGCGTCGGCAGCAGGCGGGCAGCAAAAGCAAGTGTACAGAAACGACGCAAAAGTGAACGGCGACGCAACGGAGACGCGACAGACGATTGTGAAATCTCAGGAGCGGCACTGCTCAGTGTGAGGGTTGGGCACGCTTGGTGTTGACACACATGATTTACTGAGAGCCATAACCACCATGACTATGCTGTAGTATCACACACATTTTCTATACAGTCTAATTTAGATAAAAAGGTACAAGCAAATTCGTATCCCAAGTTGCAGTCATAATTGAATTTGTGGCCCTAAATTGGGCGCCTCAAATGCGCACCTGGCTGCGCTGTCGACGGTGTTGTGTGCGCGCAGTCAACATTTTTGAAGTTGCTGTACTTTTGCGTCGCAGTAGTTGTCTTTGTCGCACACACGCTGCCTGCGCCAGCGTTTATTTTTATACAACTGCCACTGCTACTGCTGTCGTCGCTGCAGCTGCTGCTGTCGGTGGTGGTGTTGTCAGTCACATACACACAGACGAACACAGATATGAGCAACTGACGCACACACACACACACACACCCACAAGCAAGCAAATTGTCGACCAACCGAGCAGCTTTCATTTTATTTTATGAGTATACCCAATGATTGTGTGTATACCAAAAAGAAAAAACAAATTTCATCCTCCCGTTGCTTGCGTTGCCCCCTTTCCCATACGTCCTATTAATTTTTTCGCATACATATGCAGAGTTTGAAGTTTTGATTTTTGCTGGTTTTTCCATCAATAAATTATGCAAGCATTTTGAATAACGTTTTGGCACCCATTTGTTGAATGAATGCAGCAGCCGCAGAAAATGAAATGCGAAGACTGCCACAGATTCTGTGAGTGGGCCGCACTGCTGCTGGCGTTACCAATACCAAAAGCGGGCAGAATCAACTCGTAGTTGTAGTCGACGTCGACAGCAGCAGCGGGAAGCGCTCGGAAGCTGCTGCTGTCTCGCTGCTGCTGGCGTGCCACGGATTCAGTCTCAGCAGCTCAGCTGCTCAGTTGCTCAGTTGCTGCTTCTGCCAACAGCTAACGTCGATTGTTCAACTAAGGGGGAAGAGGGCGACAGAGAGAGAGAGAGAGAGCAGGAGTGACAACAGCAACGACGGCGTTGACGTCTCGCGGTTTGTTTTGGTTTGCAATTTGACTTGACGCACATATGGCTGACGCTGGCGATGACGGTGACGTTTGCTTGTGGCGTTGCCACCCCCACCCAAAAGAAACTTGACAGCCGATGTAAAAAAATAAACAAAACTTTAGTTTCTCAGAATACTGCATTTTATTCGATTTATTTTTTGTGTATTTCCTGTGCAGAACAAAAATGTACAAAGCGATGGAAGAGTTTGCGCGACAAGTTTGCGCGCGAAATGAAATTGTGCCAAGAATCGCGCTGGCGCTACTTCAAACAGATGCAGTTCCTCGTGGACTCCATACGACAATATCGGGAATCGTTGCTGGGCAAGTGTGCCAACGGTAGCCAGAATTCCAGCCAGGTGGCGGATCCGACGCAGCAGCAGCAGGCCCAGCAGCAGACTGTCGTCGATCTGTTCGCACAGCCCTTCAACGGAAGTGCCACAACATCCGCCCAAGCGCTGACCCATCCGCACGGTGAGTGTTGAGTGATGAGTGATTCACAGCCATCGTTATGGTTATGCCATAATAATGTTAGTTGCCCCTATAGAGATAACGGTTACGGGCGATGCACAACTGGCCACCGCAGTGGGCAAAGACCAGAAGCCATATTTCTATGAGCCGCCACTGAAGCGGGAGCGGAGCGAGGAGGAGCACAGTGACAACATGCTGAACACCATTAAGATATTCCAGAACAATGTGTCGCAGGCGGTCAGCGCCGAGGATCAATCGTTTGGCATGGTCGTCACAGATATGCTCAACACGCTGGGCGTGCGACAAAAGGCCGAGGCCAAGGTGCACATCATCAAGTATCTAACGGACATGCAGTTGCTGGCGCAGCACAACAAATACTAACTGTCGAGCCGTTGCTTGCATCATCCCCAGCTGCAACTGCTGCAATTGGAAAGTGTCCTGGAACTGATGGACCCACGATGGTGGCTACCCTGAGCAGCTCCTTCACACAACATGAAAGAATAACAAAAGATAAGAAAACATACAAAAAAAAAAAAACAAAAAAAACCAGATCCCAAAACAGAAAACGCCTGTTTTTTTACCATCTAAGTCTTAAAAGTCAAACTAAAGCTTAAAAATTAGTTATAAAAAAAAAAACACTTCATTTACATATATACATCTATATACATTTTACAATAATGTAAGCACAAATCAGATATATATATACATATATATGCTTTGATCTGTCGTAGTCTGTCCCCGCCCCAAAATTCAATTCTCTTACCCAGTTTAGATGTGTATAAAACCAAAACAAAAAAAAAAAAAACAACAAGAAATGAAAGCGGAATCGAAACTGATTCTGGATACAATTTATTGTAAGAACAATCTACAAGTGTTTTTTCCCGAAAAAATATTTTGTAATACAGCAGCAGCATATTGTATATTTTTGACTACCATTTAGTTTAAACATGCCATCGGGTTTAGTTTTGTAATTTGTAATCGTAAGTAAAATTGTAATCACAAAAACAGATGAAAAAAAAACGTTATTTTAATTTTTTAAGTTCTGTTGTAATGTGCTGAAAACGCTTGATGAAATTCACTTTGAAAGGCTTTAAATGAGTGTTGTCCCCTTTAAGCATACATAACGCATAAAACATACGTTTATTTCTATATTTATATATTATATATTTCTGCATACAACAACGATTTGAATTGTAAAAAAATTTCATTTTCAATCGTTTACCATAGTCGTGTATATTTGCAAAACAATATCTTATAATGCGGTATTGCCTACCATTTCAATTTACATACGTGTTTTCAAGTAAATGGATTCTTTAATTGTGCAATTACTTGCAATAAAAACATAAACATATTAAAGATAATAAATGTATATATATTTGAGCTAAATATGAATTGCAATTTACTGACTTGAGCGATCTGGCAACCTCGCCAACAAGCGCAGTAAACAAAACTCAGCTGATGGAATAAGTTTCACACGCTTTTTTATATAATGTCTGCAATAAATGAAAATGCTGAGACAAAAGACAGTAATAACAATGCTAAATTGAATGATACATGGGCTGTAAGTATTACTCCATTAAATGACACACACAACTCATAGTTTAATGCACACAGATACGTCCGTGTCATCTGTATAAAGATGAGTATGATGACTGCAACAGTTTCAAGGCGCGCTTCCATCAATACTTCATATTCGGCAAAGATGCCGACTGCTCGCAATGGCTGACAGATTTTAGGAACTGCGAACGCTACGAGCAGTCGAATGGCAATGACATGGAAGCTGGCGCCGCCATCATCAAGAGCGAGGAACTGCGAAGGATGACAAGATTGCAGGCACATTTCGCCAACGATACGTGGGCGAAGCGAAAGTCGCCGCCCGAGGATTGGGCCAAGCCGCTGCCCGACTGGCTGGAGAAGCGCAACGAGAACACCTACTTGGAGCTAAAGCAAAAGGAGCTGTCTGGGGAGGCGGTGCCGCAAGAGGAACAGCGCTCCTTCTGCGCGATTATGTAGATCAAAAATTAAAAGAGCTAAGAAAAGAACAAGAGAGGCGTATTTTTAAAATGTGGCAACGCCATTCACCCAGCTGTTTTGCATTGGGCGATTTGTTTTTGGGGGTGCAGATTTGTATCTTTTTTTGGCTATCTCGGCTTGAATTTTTTTCGCGGAACAGAACTGGATTTTGCTGAAAATGTTGAAGGGCTGCACACTGAAAGCATTGGATGTAAGAATTCTGCGGCGCTACATTGAATCAAGGTCAGCAGGTAAATGCCAATTATATAATCGAAGTGCCTGACAACCCTTGCCTAAAACGTTCAAATCTATCTGGATATCTATTTAAATGTGTATAAATTAAGGCTTGAAAAACTGTTGCTTGTAAATCGCAGTGTTTTCCGTTGCAGTTGGCAGCAGCAGATCGGTAAGCGACACTATATGAATGGCGTCCAACGCTCCTTCATAACGTTCAATGACTTCCGCAACAAGAATCGTTCGTACACCAAAAAGGAGCTTGTTGGGTGAGTCTACGTGGGGAAGCCATAAACTGTAATAATTTATTTACCAAATGCCATTGCAGTTACTCTATGCAGGACATGTACAGAGTGGTCAGCGATGTCAGCAACTATTATAAGTTTGTGCCATATGTGAAGAAATCGCATGTGCACAGCATCGACACCAGCGTCAACGGAAATGGATTCAAAGCGGATTTGATTGTTGGCTTTCCGCCGCTGAATGAGGCGTACACGTCGCGGGTGACACTGGAGCCGCCTGGCCTGGTAAGATCGGAATGTCACGATGGCCGCCTGTTCAACTACCTCCTCAACGAATGGCGCTTCAGTCCGGGCCTCAAGGACATACCCAACTCATGTGTCCTGGACTTTCGGGTGGCCTTCGAGTTCAAATCGCTGCTGCACAGCAACATTGCCAACATATTCTTCGACCTGATATGCGATCAAATGGAGAACGCCTTCATTCTCGAAGTGGAGCGCCGCAGTGGTCCACCCTCCATTCGATCGCATGTCCTCAAATCGAAGCGACGTTGAGCTGTCCGCCAGAAACCATCCAGAATCCCCATCGCCCAGCCCACCACAAGGTGTTGAGTAGTTGTTTAAGTCGAGACTTGTATGTATTTAGTTGAAATTATGTTGACCAAGGCGTTTTATATATATTTCTTTTTGTAAATAAAATTGATAACACAAGGGAAATGGTGTAATAAGTACAAGAATTAAACATCAAACGTAATCTAAAATGAATAGCTTTAGTTTTTCGTTCTTCTTTGTTAACAGTCTCGATTTGTTTTGTTTTGGGATTTAGAATACACAAAAGTTAATAATAATATTAGTTGATTAATTGACAGTTGTACAACTAAAGATTAATGTTAAATTGAAATTATTCAATGGAATGGCATCGTTTAAGTCGAGAAATTCTCAAATGCTTACACTAATAATACAAACATCGAAATTCTTCATTTGTTTTCCATATTGCGATACGCCAAATTAAGAAGAGGATAATTGCAATCTGCAAATTAATTCATTAATTGTTGGGCATGTAAATAATATCAATTGAACAATTCTCCAACAAACATCGCAATATGTTTCACATTAGTTTTTCAGTTTTAATGGGGCAGTTAGGTTTTTGAGTTGGAACACTAAAAGTAACCATTTTTTTCTGTTTTGTTATGTTTTAGAAGAGTGTTCCCAAATATATATATATATATCTATGCATCTAACAGTTACTATCTATATATATATATGTATATATATTAGGCTAAGCTCTACATTTTACTTTATACAAGGGGGTGTGGCGTGAGTGTAACGATCTCTACTTAGTAAGAGCAGTAAAAAAACAAATCACCGACTACGATACAAAAGTGTGACGAGTTCTCGATAGATCCGCAGTCAGCTAATGCTAATCCTTATGGGGTATTTAAGCTACGATGTGCCAAAGATCACTTTTCGTTAAGTTAAGTTTTCTATTATGATAAATGTTATGTGTCCGATATTGTCCAGTGAAAGATACGCGTGCAACTACGTAGGAAACAATTTGGCTATAGTCAACAAACATAGTTTCAGATGCTAATCGATCGATTGCAATGACTAACGCTAATAATAAGGTATACACGAAGAAGATAGGTACAATTATATATCCTTACGGCTAACAGTAACTGAAACAAGTTAAGCACAGGTGCGGGACGAATGTGGAAAAGCATTCCCATCAAAAATAAAATCAAATTCGCTGCCAGTTGGTACTAAATCTAAAGTGGAAAGAGACGCGGCATAGACGCAACCATTTCGAATGGTTTTTACAAAAAATATCACTTGTTTGGTTGGGTCTCCTACTCCTCCAGCTCCTGCTTCTCCTCCTCCTTATCGTTCAGCAGGCGGCGGCGACGATGTGGCGGCCACGATGCTGCCGCAGCCACCGCCGCCAGCTTCCTCCGTTCTCAGTTGTGTTTGGCCCGCTTGCCAAACATGTAACCCTTCCAGCGCTCGGCTGTCTGAGCGATCAGCGGATCGCTGTCAATGGTGGCGAGCAGGAGCAGCTGATTCACATGCGTCGCATGATAATCCCAGCGTGCCAGATTCGGTGCAATGCCCAGACTGAGATGCCGCAGATCATAGCTGGTGCCGGAGCCGGTGTCGTAGAGCAGCAGCATCTTCTTCAGCGAGTGCATGCCCTGGGCAAAAAGTTTGCCCGCCTCCCGGGCAATCTTACCCGGGGCCGTGCTATTCAGATCGTAGAGACCGAGCAGCGAGTAGATGAAACCATTGAGCACATACGATGCCGGCGTCGTGGGATATTCCTCGTACCTGCACATCGACAGCAAATAAACGAGTTGATTCCCGAGCAGCTGCATTAGAATTCCAACTATTCTTACCAATAATATTTGTCCATGAATTGGGCCAGAACACCACCGTCCCGGGACTTGATGCGATACGGCTGCAGGCCGAGCGATGCCGCCTTGAGGTAGCGCACATCTCCGCCAGAATGCCAGTAGGCACGCGCCAGCACCGAAATGGCGTGGCCCTGACCCATGGCCGATATCCAGCCGGGACGCAGCTCGGCAAATCCGTTCAGATTGCGACGCACGGGATTCGTCCAGCCACCCGTTTTGAGATCCTGATTGTGCACAAACCACTCGGCGGCATCGTAGAAATGCGCCAGATGATCGCTCGTCGAGAGCGTAACATTGTCGTAGAAGCCAATGCCGAGGAAGGCAATCGATAGCACCTCCAGATCGCTGCGACGCACCTTCAACGGCGACCGCTTGTCGCCCATGACGATGCCCTTCTGCACATCGATGTGCAGATCCCTGGTGATGTGACGCCAACGGTTCAGCGAGCCGCTGCCCAGGCCATAGTAGATGTTCGACTCCTGTACGCTGAGCAGCAGCTCGGCGGCAATGTAGTGCAGATTGTAGCTGTGCCTCGTGTCCCGATTGAGAACGGTGACCATCAGGCTGCTGCTGTTGGTGACCAGCAGCAGATCGACGCTGAGCACCAGATCCTGTGTCTGATTCAGCTGGATGCTGATGGCGCTCTCGTAGCCAATGGTCGTCTCAAACTGGACAATGCTCGTGTTGAACTTGTGGTGCCAGATGCGTGTCATATTGCTGGTCTTTGGCGTTGTCCACTCGCACTGATTGCCATCCGCATCCTCGAGGTTGTGGATCCGTGGCGTGGGCTCCGTCAGATTCTTGCTGTAGTGTGCCAATGCGAATTGTGCTATTTGGGTGGGATAGAAGTAGCCACGTTTCTCCCACTGGGTGCTCACTGGCACACCCTCGGCGGCGCTGATGCACTTCACCCGATCCCGCACCTCCACATTGTAGTTCTCAAAGTACATGAAGACGCCGCGCGGATCGTATTTGCCCTTGGGCAGATTTACCTTCGCGTTGCTGTGCATCCAGTTGAATTTGGCCGGAGGATCGCTGCCAGTGTTTGTCGTCGTCACCGCACCGCTCACATCGAAATACTGACGCAGGAACGAGAATGGGACATAGACCTCGTTGGCGTTCTCGTCGCGCTTGCAGTGAATGCTGTACTCCTGATTGATGGCGCACTCAATGTCCTGCAGTGGTGCGCCCAGCTGCTGCCCAGCGGATGAGGATGAGCTGGCCGAGATTGTGTCGACATCGTGTCGATGTCTGCCCAGCTGCCGCATAAAGTCCGGCGAAAAACTGAAGGCGGCACAGCGCATATAAATGCCCAGTGTGATGACCATCACGGCCACTGTGAGGAACAGCAGCAACGCCTTCAGATTCAGACGCATTATGAAGAAAACTAAAGGCTCTCGCTGCAAGCAACTAGCAATAATTAAGAATTATGCACAGCTTGTGGAGATTTCCAGGCTCACCTTTAGATTTTGTGGCTTACGCGTCGTCAATAATCTCTGCTGCTGCTGCTGGGTTAGTCTTGGATGATTGTCGAACTCATTGCCAGAGTTCGCAGTGCCGCTGGCATGCGACGACAGAAATTCGGACATGCAGATTTGGAGACTGACCTGGTCACACTCCTTTTCGCTCCTCTTCTAATTTATGCAGAACTTTCTAACGTCATGTTCTAAATTTAAGAAATAAACAGACACACACACATGCAAACATACACACACACACACAAATCCGTTTAAGCGTGTGAATGCAATTGTTGTTGGTCTTTGTTCGATTGCATTCTCAGCATTATTGTTGCTTTTGCTGCTTTGGGTGTTTTTCGTTTGTTTTTGTATTTGATTAACAATAATTTATGTGTTTCTTATCTAGTCGAGTCTTTTCCTCACACACACACACACAAACAAATGCAAAAGCAAACACACAAACACAAACACAATTACAATGAAGAGCAGGAAGAAGAAAAATACTAACGCTTATACGAAAAGTATATTTCGCACCAGAGCTCAATTCATGATATTAACGTATGAATAGTAATATTTTCTGTATCTTTCACACACATATGCAGCCCAAGTGTAATTTTGTATTAAATACGCGAGTATAAACACTTTTTGTGGGCAGGTGAAAGTGCTGACAGCTGATAAGCGTTGCCAGACTGTCAAACGGGTTGTGCTGCGTTTTGTAAACAAAACAATTGAAATTAATTGGAAAACACGCAAATTGAAATTCTTGAAAAGCAATCGATGGAAAAAACGTATATTAATGAATAGATTCAACAGTTGTCGCTGCTCTTCAGTGAAATCGCTTAGCACAAACAATATGCATTTGCATTTGTAGCATGGCAGCCCTAATCAGAGATAAATCAATAGCGGCGTGATTTGTTTACAAAATGTTCGGCTGAAAACTATTAAAAATCATTAACAATGACTAGACTTAATGCAGAAGTTAGTGCAATATGTGTGCTGCTACTGCTAAGCAAATCGTTGCTGGCAACAGCATCAAATGGCGATCGCACACAGTTTTTTCACAATTGTCGCCAAAATTGCGAACGCACAAATTGCTCAGCTGGCAAGTAGTAAAATAAAATAAAATTAAATATTAAACAACTAAACCGAGTGTGATCAATTGCAGATGGCTTGGAGATACAGGAGCAGGCAATTAGTTTCTATGGCCAAACGATATTCGATCGCATCTTTGGTTGGAGCTGTGCCGATGAGTGCTCCTATGGCTGCATGTGGCGCACAGTTTTTGCATTTCTCGAACGCGGCTGGCCAATTCCACAATTCTATGGCAAATGGCCATTTCTGCGTCTGTTTGGCATGCAGGAGCCAGCCTCCGTAATATTCTCCATTCTAAATTTTGTCATGCACTTGCGTATGTTGCGCAAATTTCGTTGGACAGTCCGACCAGATAGTCCCTGTTACAAGTTGGCACACATTTTTAGCTTGGTAAGTGCTTAAGATGAATCACAGAAACGTTCTCTTAAGCTGTTCCGATATTTTCATTTTTCTTTTAGGTATGCATGAATGGCTGGATATGGTCAGCGATATTCCATACGAGAGATTTCCCATTGACGGAGCTGATGGATTACGCCTTTGCCTACTCCATTGTGCTGTGCACGCTGTACTGCATGGTGATGAGGATGCTGCATCGATACTCTCTTTTTCTGCGTGGGGTCATCACACTGGCCTTTGTCTCCTATTATATCAACTATTTTGCTTACTTGAGCGTGGGCAAATTCAATTACTCCTTCAATATGAAAGTGAACATTGGCACGGGCGTCCTCTCAGCCGTCGGCTGGTTCGTCTGGTGCCATCAGGTACGTTATCGTCGTCCGTATTACAGGCGCATTCTACGCTTTTACGTTCTATTCGCACTGGCCATGGGACTGGAACTGTTGGATTTTCCGCCCATCCTCTGGGTGCTCGACGCACACTCGCTGTGGCATTTGGCAACGGTGCCTTTGGTTTCCCTTTACTACGAGTGAGTTGCGATTCAAGTAAAACAATCATTAGTCAGTAATGTAAATATCAATTCTTTATTTCTGCAGCTTCATGGTTGAGGATTGTCAGACGCTGCGCAAGGAGCAGGCAATGGCCGAGGCGTATCCCTACTACAATAAGGATATCTAAGCTATAGCAATAACTGATCGTTGCAATCGCTTTGTAAATTTATTATAAAACAAAATTATGCTACATTTGGCCACATTGTGATATTGTAACGGGCAGTTTGGGCTTATTATTCGGTCCCGTCGGCACGTTCTCAATTTTGCGCATGATCAGAAGTCCGTCCAGAACGCGACCAAAGACCACATGTTTCCCATCCAGAAAGTTACACCTCGCACACGTGATGAAGAACTGGCAGCCGTTCGTGTCCCGCCCACTGTTGGCCATGGCCAGCAGGCCGGGTGAGTCGTGCTTGAGCGTAAAGTTCTCGTCAGCGAATGTGTTGCCATAAATGCTGGTGACGCCGGTGCCATCGCCCTGCACAAAGTCGCCGCCTTGTATCATGAAATCCTTGATGACTCGATGAAAACTGGCCCCCTTGTAGCCAATTGGCACGCCATCCGGTCTATATTCTCCCGTGCAGAATTGTCGAAAGTTTTCCGCCGTTCGCGGCACAGTGTCAGCAAATAGCTCAAAAATCATGCGTCCAATTTCCTGGCCAAAGAGTGAAGACTTTTAGAACTGAGATATTTGTGTTAAGTTGTGTCGACTTACGGTTGTGCCCACGGCTATGTCAAAGAAAACAACGGGATTGTTTGAGCTGCGCAATTGCGATTGAATTTGATTCCAATTCGGCATATTTAATAAATAATATACGAAATGCAAACGTTTAACAATAAAAGGCGCCGGTTGCGGTTTGTTTACGTTTTCCAGCGAAGTATATGCATTCATCGATAAACTGTCGTGTCTAACCTATCGATACTTTTCAAAAGGTCTACAAATTACAGTCCTGACTAAACTATCGATATAATGCAAAGGCCGGCAATCGTTTTCAACTGTGCTCTTCTCACATGTGGTTATTGTTTACCTTATTGAAATTGTGTAGATTTTCCTCAAAGTGCTTGATTTGCATTTAATTGTGGAATTCTGTGTTTGGCAACCTGTAAAATATTCGCAAACCAATAAAATAAGTGGAACTGGTATTTACTTATGCAAAATAGAAGGTAAGTCTATAACTATAGTTATTATTATTATAGGTCCCTTGCAGAGGATATTAGAAAGGAGAAGTCTCCGATCTCATAGAGTACATGATAAGCTCATCATCATCTATCTATCTTTATGAAACTTGGATGATATCCGTCTTTGCCTGCTGAATTCAGCAGACTTTTAGTGCACTTAATACTGTTTAATTTTAGTGGTTATTGTTTGTTATTTGAATGTCATCACATCCCAAACATCTTATTGCTGTCTCTGTTACTCTTAAGAAATATTAAAGTAAAACCAATAAAAATACTTTCAGGTAGATTTGTATTTTTAAAAAATGCGCATATCAAATGCTAAGTAAATGTTTATGTTTATAAATAAGTGGGGTTTTTGTGGTACATGAGAGCTTTTAACTTAACTTTAAACTGGTTGCAATAGGAACCCAACAATAAATGATATGAAATTCAGCAGTGCAACTTACAAACTATATAAATATGTACTTAAATTCAATTGAGCAATTTCAAATCGAGTGATTTTGCGGATACTTAGGCCTCATTTCAGCTCGTTTGTAATACCAAGCAATACAAACCGAAGATGTGTTTAACATCTAATACTATCTACAAATTTGCATTATTCTCTTATGCACGATTTGATCAGTTGCTCGCCTCATCCGTATCCACATCGGAAATATCCTTCAGTTTTGTTGTATTACTATTATTGTGGTTGTTATTGTTGCTTTGATTGCTTTCTGTTGCCTGCTGGAAATTCAGCTGTATTGTTTTGGGATCCACAACCAAAATGGGCGTACAGCCATCCATAAGATGCTCGCTCTGACTCTGGAACTGTTCCCGTGAAATGCTGCGGGTGAAGGAGAAACGCAACGATTTGGTTCGCGTCAGCTTCTTCTTGATCGGTGGCTTGCCGGAAACGACAGGCTCGGAACTGGTGCGTTCCGTTTCCGGTGTCACCGGTGCCGAGCTGATCTCCAATTGTGCATCCCTCAAAATTTCTTCGGCGAATCCCTTGATCTGACTCCATGCATCCACAATATCCTTCTCCGTGGCATGCTCATACGTTACACAGAAACGTATCACATACCGACCATTGAACTTGGCCGGCGTCATGTGCATTTTGCCCGAGTGATTGATTTGTGCCAACAACAGATGATTCGGTTCATCGCCCGTTCTAAAAAGTAATGCAAACAAAACAAACAAAAATTATTTTTCTGCGTGCGCCAAATGTTAAATTACATTACAATAATACATAGAGGCGAGAAATAGACTAAATGGGGAAATTCTCTCTCTCTCTCAGCTGCTGCGCTTCGTGTGCTGAGAGCGACAACCCGAACGAGAGCAGCCGAACATTTTTCAGGATTAGTAGTAGCGAACTGAGTTCATTATTTGTTTTGGCTTCGCTATGTAATTTTCTCTGTGAGAAAGTGAACCCGTTACTTTTATGTGTGTGAGCACCAACACCTACATGCATTCATGTATTGCCTGCGTGGTGGTGCGAGTGAGCAGCACACAAAGGTAACAATGTGTGTGAAGATAGCCGCAATACTTTCAATACGTGTGCAAGCTATGAAATGGTTTTCAAATTTGGAGAGTTGGGTAGCTTGACTCTTGATTAGCTTTGTGGCTTGTAACTTTTAATTTAACACATTTTTAAGAAGGCAAAAGAAGGAATCTAATTTTGAAGCTCTTAATTAATTTTAATTATTTAATTGAATTAAACAGAGTATCTAAAACAGGATATCTGTGCGAAATTCTTTGCTCGCATAGAAGTTGGCTCACTGCTGCCTGCTTCTTTGATCATTTATAACAAATAAAATAGTTTTTTCCAAACGCTCAAAATGCGTCATTTTGACGTAACTTTAGAATTTTATATAAAAAAATTAAAGTATTGATCTAGTGATGATAGTTGTTAAACTTACCGCATGCGGAAGCAGACGAGGCCCAAGTGGACATCGTTGCGGACCTCGAAGCGTTCGTCCTTACGCACAAGCATCTCAAATTTCTTGGCCAAGACCATGTGATTGCGTATGTACTCCTGCAGTCCCTTCACGCCGTATGTGCGAAAGACAAACCACAATTTCAGAGCACGGAAGCGACGACTCAGCGGAATGCCGTAGTGTCTGTAGTCGACACCATTCATGTGCTCGTGTCGCAGATACAACGGATTCACATTGAGTGCACTCTTCAGGGTCATCACGTCGCGCACCCACAGCGCCGAGGCGTCAAAGTTTGTCAGCAGCAGTTTGTTGGGATTCGTATTGAAGGAGTCGGCGTACTCTAGGCCTGCAGAGAACACCCGCATCTCGGGCAGAATGAAAGAGTTGCCGGCGTAGGCGCCATCCACGTGCAGCCAAATACTGGACACCTGGCGACACACCTTGCCAATCTCAGAAATATCATCGAAGGCACAGCCACCGGTGGTGCCCACCGTGGCCACCACAAAGAACGGTGTCAGTCCCGCATTCGAATCGTTCTGTATGGCCTGCTCCAGCAGATCCACACGCATCCGACCACGTTCATCGGCATCGATGATGCGCAGCTTCACCAGCGCCATTTTGGTTGCCTTCTCCACGCTGGAGTGCGCCTCGCGACTCGCATACGCAATCAGATTGGGCAGAAAGACGCTGTCGTGGACAGTGGTCTGACCTTTCAGCTCGCTGATGGCACGGGCACGGGCTGTTATCAGGGAGACCAGGACACACTCGGAGGCGGAACCCTGCAGGGCACCGCCGCCAGTGCTGCCGGGTGCATCGGATACGAACGCCTTGGGCAGACCCAGTGCCTTTGCATACCAGTTCATCACAATCGTCTCGAGCTCGGCGGCAGCCGGGCAACTGGCCCAGCTGAAGCCAATGGAGCCAATGGCGCTGCTCAGCATATCGCCCAGAACGGATGGAAATGAGTTGCCCGCTGGAAAGTACGCAAAGAATTTCGGATGATTCCAGTGCACAACGCCCGGCATAATCTTTTGCTCAAAATCCTCGAGCACATCTTTAAACGATTCCGGCGATTGGGGCGCATCAGCTGTAAAATAAATAGAGAAATATTTAATTGAGTTCCGCGTGCCATAAATAGTGTAGACAATACCGTGAAGTACAGTAATCCCCCCATTAAGTGATTCTTATTTGCTTATAATAATAATAATTAATGCTGCTAAATATTGGTTGTGTGCTATTTAAGTTCAAACAAATTTTAATTAAAATAATTATATTATTTCGGTATTCATTTTTTCCATGTTTATGATTCTTATTATGTTATTTATTTTTTGGAAAATATCTTAAAATTAATACTGTTTTTTTTTATACATTTATTTATATTTAGTTTTTTTTGTATTATAATGATTCTCATCTGCGAATAAAATAAATGCAGTTTTGGTTGTAAAATACTGATTGCAAATACTAATGAAACTATAATATAATGAAACTATTTTTTAGAGCAATCCAAAAATGAATCATTTAAGTTTAACGATTATTTGGTATACAATTCTTAAGGACTTTGAAGTTTTAATTCATGTTCTTAGGAATAAATATTTATAATTGTCATTTTGAAAAGTGCGCATAATTTGGAGATGACTGTACAGAGTACACATTGAAGGCCTATGTATTTTAGCACCTATAAAATAGATGCTAAATCAGCGCACATCAATATTTATATTCTATTTGTTATTTTTGGCAGTATGTGGAGAAGATCAGCGCACACAATCCATACTTTGTCTACTTCTAACTGAGCTGTGCGTGTGTTTAGTGTGTGTGTGCTTAGTGTTTGTGTGTGTGTTTGTTCGCATAATTAATTGATTTGTTTAGTTGAACTACAGAGATTGTGGTGTTCATCAATCGTAAATATTTAACTTAACAAACTGCGTACAATTCGCTTGAAAACCAAAAATATTTTAGCTCAAAAAGTTGATGCCCCAAATTGTGCCCACGCCAAAGAGATAAAAAAAAAATACACTACACTTTTTATTTATTTATTTTTATTTTTTTTTTTTTGAATTCACGGTTACTATGTGGGCTTATTGAGAGGTACAAGTCAATTCGCATTGTTTGCGTACAATTAGTCAACATGAATCCACAAGTTTCTGAAGAGCCTGTTGAGTTGAGTTTTTTGTTATTTGTTATTTGTTGTTCAAATTTTGTACAGATTTTCAATTTTGTTTTCTGCCTGAATATTTAGTGTGCAAAGTGAAATATTTGTTGTTCTATTTCGAAATGCTAATTTGCTTAGAAGAATTTAACTAATTGGTGTTTACAATACATCACTTGCGCTAATTTCAAGTAATATCTCAAGAGTGCTGCCAGTCGGACGGGCCAAAAATATTTGTATACACAAAATTGTTTTACAAATTTTGGTGAGCATGCGAAACGCAAAATGGGTTGCCAAAATATTAAAAGTATTTTTTGAATGAAATTTTCAGTGTAATTTTTTGGATTTCATTGAGTAAAATATTTTACAGTTACATTGTACAAAGTATAAGCAACAATTATTGTTAATATAGAGGTTTGTGTATGATTGATGGATTACCTGGCAATAGTTTTTTCAAATATCCGGGATCTAATGTTGGCGCCACATCGCGTTCCTCAATATTGGTGCTATAATTGCATATATAATCGATCACTTCTTTGCCGTATTTGCGAAACTCTTCCACATTCATTGTGCTTTCTTATTTGTGGTGCTTGTTTATGTGTAGAATTCAATTTAACACTTTGTTGGCAATTGGCAACACCTCGTTTAATATTTTGACACTTAATAACGTAATAAAATGCCCAATGCGCTAGGCAACACTGTTCTTCTCTTCTTCTCTTTTTATCACCTTTATCCGTCTTATCACGTTGTGCTCGTTGCAGCTTCTTTTGCGCGAATGTCTCGAACTTTGTTACTGCATTCGTTTTTATACCGAAACACTCCATTCGCCAACGATTGCTCTCCTTAGCGATCTTTGCCCTCTCTCTCTCTCTCTTTCTCTCTCTTTTTCGGCTGGTAAAAGCACCTGTGCGTATTGCTGTTGTTGTTGTTGCCATTGTATTGTATTTACGTTAGTGTCTCATGATTGTTGTCTTATTTCCTTTGCCGGAGCTCAAGTTACTTGCATTGTAGTTTGCCGCCTTCGGCGTTTTGGCTTCTGTCTCTGTCATTGGGGGAACACTGGGAAACCCGCTCCGCTCGCTGTACAATTTTGTTGAATCGCACAAGCCGTCAGTTCTCTTCGTGCTTTTTCTGTGGGTTGTTTGGGTTAGTGTAGAAAAAAAAAACAAAAAAATTACCTGCCGGGAAACATTTTTTGTATTGTGTGCTTGCCATAATTATCAGGTTCAAATGCTACAATTTTGAAACTGATTTAAGTCGTTATTCATAGCACATGACAGTTATGATGAATTAATTAATTCATGTGTTTAAATTGCTTTCAATTTGGGTATATTGAAATTGTTTAGAAAGGTAGTTGGGAAATCACGTTTTCGATATTTCAATTTGATTACACAAATTATTTTGGGAAACCCAAGAAAGAAAAAAACAGGTAAGGAAAATTGTTTTTGAGTAGTAGGGCAAGTTTGGAAAATCCAGGCCGAATTTATACAAATTATAAATCAAAATTAACAATGTATACAACTTAATTACAATGCTACAATACAAATAAAATAAAGCAAAGAAATATATATATATAAGATAAAACTCATCACATCAGACGATTAGTGTAAAGAAATAAATAATAATATATTTTCCTTCGTATACTTAAATACTTTTTCGTTAACGTACGATTTTCAAATCGCAGTAAATTATTAATTCCCCATCGATTTATTATTATGATTGCTTGATACGCGTAATATCGAAATTAACATCATTAAACATGCCAGTTATTGTTGGTGTTGCTTATAATTGATTCAACACGATAGTTGGCACACCCCTCAGCTCCATCTTCTCCAGTTTTACCGCTTTTAATTACTTTGGAGTGGAATCTTTAATACCTTGCAGCGCAATCGTCTCCTCTTTTTCTCCACTCCCCTTTTTTTTGGTCTCTTTGGGGGAACTTTTATAAATGGCACAAATTTCCAACTTATAGGGAACGAGTCTTCAATAGGCATTATACAACGTGCAGAAATTGTCTAACCAATTCTCACTAATCTCTTCTGATGCGTATTTAATATTATTTATTCAGTGATTTTTTTGGCAACGGGGAATAACTCGGAGCACATGGGACATATGTGTCAAATAGTTGTGCAAATACTTATATTGGCTCAAACTGTTTGCTGTTAACAAGCCAGATCTTTTACACAGTTGACTGTTGCCACGGAATCGACAAGTGGCAGCTGCCGCAGAAAGCAGCGACGTAGTTGCCACATTGTCCGACACAGCGGAAAAAGACCAAATGAAATCCATATTGATTATGGCAAAATAGAATTAAGTCTGGCTTGTATCTTAGTTAATGAATGCTTATGAATAAATGAATGCGAGCTCTTTGTGCCCGAATGTGTTAATTTGCTAATCTGTACAAGCTATTCTAACCAAGTTTGACTTCACAGTTCAAGCAGTTGGCTCCCCCCTGCCTCCAAACCCCAACGAACATTGCGGGTTGCGTGCGAGGCGCTGATTCATTCGCGCACGCGTCGTTGTCTACTGCGGGCAAAGTGCGGTCTCTGCGAGGCATTGATAGAGCATGACTTGGCGAAAATCGTTCGGTCTGGCCCGGCCCGGCCTGGCCTGGCTTGGCCTAGACTGACGATGTGATCTTTGTCGGCTCGCGCAGCGCAAAACTTTCATTCACAAGCGCAAAAGGCGGGCGAGCGTTCGGATGACGTCGTTTTTCTAAATATAAATCGCGTATTCAGTTTACGCGGTCACACTTCAAATTGCTCGAGGCCCGAAAACATCACCCATCCGCCTTCCACACACACATCCATATGTGAGCTGTGGCAGCAGTTTTACCAAGTTTCGCCGCGTCTTGGCCATTAATAATAAGGTATTATGTAGTTGGCACGGACAAACACCGAAACATTTCAAAAACGTGGGTCATCTTTTCAAATTCGTATTTTTTTTTTTTTGCCCTCTTCTATGCATTTTGTTTCGCTATTGTCAAATTGTCTGACATCAAATTACTACTTCTTATTCTTCCACTTAAGTTTCGGATTTGAATTTGCCAAATCATAAGTTTGGCATTTCATTATTTCATCGACATGACAAAACACATTGAATTCCACAAAGTGTGACGGTTTTTATAGCCTAAACTTGAATTCTTGATCAGTAGCTATCTGTGTGTCTGTCTCCATGAGCACATCGACCTCAGAGACCATAAGGGCCGGAGAACATTATGTAAGATATCGTTTATTTCATAACATTAAGTCTGTCTTCGTAAGAGGAATTAGCATAGCTTCTGATTATATTCTTATCAATAGAAATGTACTCTGCAAAGGATAAGACTCAGTTTTAATCTTTGCCAGCAACAATATCTGCACATCCTTCATCATTTATTGTTTTATTATTTTACTTACTTATTTTTCCTTTATTTCAAATTAATAATTTAATTTCTTCATTTAAAGTTTATTGCATTCTGTATTATGGATTTTTTAAAACCTTTTTTAAAAAACTGACCTTTTTTCAGTTCACACTAACTAAATAAAACATAATTAAAATAACAGCAGACACCCAAAATTTCTGAATTTGGTTTGCGTTCTATGAAAACAGCGAATGGTCCTCTCCTGTTGGAAGATCCGTAATATTTTTCAATATTTCACTTTAAATATAACTCAATGTAGAGGCCCCTCACACAAATAAATAATTTCTTTAACATATTTTTCTTAACTTAAACAAAACTAAAACAGATGTTACTGTGACACCTCTGTCTATATATCGATTAACTGTAAAAAATATCATTAATATGATATATTCATACTTACGCATTTGTTGCTAATTTGTTTTGAGTATTTAAGTGTATCTTCTAGTCGAGCTTTCTCTACTAGAGCATTCTGACTTGGTTTTTTTGACCGTCTGTCCGCATTGCGATTTATTCAAATTTCAATCGGCACCAGTAGCTTTAAAATTAATTTGCTTGTTAATTGAAATCTTTGAGGCAGCTTTGAAGTTGATTTTGGTAAAGTATTTCGTGAATTTGGGAAAATCGTGAGTGAATTTATTAACTTAAGAGTTCCAGGGAATCGCTTAAGTTAAGTGAGGCTAGTGATTTATTGTTAAGATTAGAATTTATTGGTCTATTTTTTTCTTGTGGATCTCTTTTGACCTTTTCGTTGTTGAATTTATTTAAAGCAAAGCAAATATTTCACTATCAAGTTCAATAATAGTTCTTACTTGGTGTATATAAGAAAAGATAATTATCGGTAGCCAATTATCGATAATCCAATAATTCACAATTGAATAGTAATCAATAAATACTTTTTTAGAGAGCTACGTAATCGATAGCTGAACTTTGGATTACCTTTCCAACATATTGGATCAAGTCTCTTTGTAGCCTTGACCCAAAACTCAGCATAAGCTCTGCAAATATTTGAAAACACTTATTAAAATATGTAAATATCCTAACCGATTTGTGCATAAATTCTACTAAATCACAATGAGTCCACACTTTTGGTGTCTCTTGCTGTGGACATTGCTGAGTCCGCACGTTGAGGCTAACGTAAATAGAAATTCGATGGATAAACTTGGCTTTCACAACTACAATGATATTGTGCGCGATTTAATCAAGAATTGGGAGTCACCAATTGTGTATCTGCGCCAGCTGGGCTATTTGCCCAGCGACTATGAGGACACATCGAAAATCAAACCCAATCTGGATGCACTGATGGATCGCATAGATCGATACGATCAGATGGGAGCTTTAAGCCCCAACTCAGCCGACCAGGTCGACAAATCCAAAGAGCACATCTGGGACACAGTAGACACAAAGAATCAGAAGATGCTAAAGAAACGAGATATGAAAAGCATGGACTATCCCACTGTGGATCAGCTGATGGAGATGACACAGCAGTTCAATAAGCAGTTCAAGCCAGATCAGAGCGCCTTGAAGCACGCTGAAAATGCTCAATTGCTGCAGCGTCTGGTGGAGAAAACGAGTCCGGCTGTGCAGCAAGCGCAGGATAATGTTGCCACAGTCGGGCCAGTTGCAACGGCCGCAGCGAGTGCTCAATTTACTCTCATGCCAAAGTTGGTAATGCTGAAACTCTTGAGTGGCAACATTGATAAGGAACCAACACAGATCCTGAGTGGAATAGCGGGAAATGGGGCAAACAGCGCGATGAGTATGTATGGCAAATTACTTAAATCCAATGTTAAATCCGATTTTCATCCGCCTCGCATGCAGTTGCCAGGATCAAGCGCAGCCCAAAATCAACATACTGCCGGATATTGAAGCACCACAATATCTAAATTGGGACGTTGCCAACAAGAAACTCAAAGAAGCGTCGCCCTTTGCCAAAGACGCCTATGTGGATAAGCTGGTGGATATATTTGTCAAGAAGCAGAAGGCACTGAATATATTACAAAACAAACAGAGCGACAACACTTGAACCATTACGCAAGATCTCAATCTGTTCATGTCTGTTAATTGCTAAATGCCCATTTATAATGCAAATTCCATAATTGGTACACAGTAAATTGTGTTGAGTTGCCAATTACAAATGCCTGACTCATCATCCAAGTAGCAGAAGGGGATGTTTTACGATTCATTTTCTGCTAAATACGACGTCATATCCATGGCATCATCTGAATTACGTATACGCCCCGTAGCCGTAGTAATAATTATGTTGTGTTTATGGCACGAGGTGCCAAGCAACACAGAAGTAAATCAGTTGAGGGATTATGAGGGTGTGTGAGCAGCTGCTGGTGTCCAAAATACGGCGATGCCTCAGCGAAAGTACGGGAAAAGCTAAATTTCGCATTAGATTAGTAAAGTGAATATTTTAGTGGGTATTTGACATCTGTTCTATAATTATCAAACTGCTCATTGTTCGCGCTAAAAACTAAAATTGTAATTGCTGATTTATAAATATCTTGTGAATATTTTTGTGTAGTACAAAGTGTTAGTCGTTGATCTAGAAAGTCTACCAAGTTAAGTTATCCTTTTGTTACCTATTTACATAAGTCAATTAAATAGATTTTGTACGGCTCATAAATTCATTCAATTGATTTGAATTCATTCGAATGGAGTCTGTCCTCCATGCTTACTTTATCAGCGTTTATTCTGTTTTTTTTGTAAGCAGTTTAGTTTTTAATATTTAACGAACGCAGCTTAAACTATTTAAGCGTCCTGACTTTATTTCTGCTTGTATCTTATGGAAAAGTTGAGCAGTATATAAAAACAATTGATGAATATTAATTTAAATAAACAACTTTAAACGGTGAATAGTAAGCTATTTATTATATATATAATTCATAAATAGATCTGTTGAGTAGCAACAAAACTTTTAGATTGACTGCGATATATGTTCTAAATAGTTAGAAATTACCACACTCTCAAAAAATCGTCCTAAAATAAAAAGTTGTTCTTGTTTTGAAACATAATTACAAAATATAGAATAAAATGTCTTAAAATTAGGGTTTTAAGTTTGAATCGTAGTAAAATTAAAAATTTTTTTAATAAAATTATAGGAGTTTATAGGGTATAAAAAATGTAAATTAAAAAAGCAAATCCAAACAAGCTGGAAGTTATACATAAATCACCCATATTTTAGGGAAATTAAACAGGATTAGCCTGGTTCCTACACAAATGATTACTGAATAATAAGATAAACTGCCTTTCAGGTTCAGATCTGTTATCTGAATGTAAATTTTTGTATTTATGTATTTATTGAAGTATTTATTTAGGAGAGATCGCTATTGATAAATTGGTCTAGAAGTCAACTAAGCGCCACAGTTACATGTGAAGCGCGCATTAAATAGTTTTGCATAGTATTATATTTTTGCTATTAAGATGTGAGCCGTTCAATCGCGATTGTCCCGAGAGGAAGATGCCTTGCGAAGCACCATGGGCGATTTACGCGGCGATTGCTGGTGCTGTTGCTGCTGTTGCTGCTGCTGTTGCTGTTGTTGTTGTTGTTGATGCACATTCATTTGGCCCGTCTCGCTGTCCGGCGATGGGGAGGAACCAGTGCCGGAATTGCGACGCGAAGACGATGACCGCACATGGGTGTCCAGATGTCGGAAACTGTTTTGAAAGAGCGTTAAAAAAAACCACAAGTTAGAATGCAATGGTCGAGTGAGTTCGACTTTGATATACGCCGAATCCAGCTATTTTAATATATTTATATTATATTGTATATTTTTTTAGTTTAATTGCACGCAAGTGCTCTTATTACTGAATATTAAAGCCCTGTTTTTACATTGAAGAAAATATATTTAAATTCTGGAACCTACAAATAAAAAGGTCTGCTGAGAGCACAAAATATTAATTACTTAAATTCGCGCTTTTACAGCCTTTTTTTCTTGACTATTAAAATAATTTAATCTTTCTTTTTTACAACTTACTGTATGCATTAAGATTTGAAAGAGAAGAGGATTATTAACTCAAAAATTAATTTAGTTTTGCCTGCTCAAAACCATAACAAAAATGATCGTTTTCCACAAATTTTTTTTAGTGGAGTTTTTCATGATCGATAACTTTTTTCGATTTGAAAACACAGCTTGGATGTTCCTCAATCGATCTTGGTAAAATTGTGCAGTTGGCCAATAATATATAAATTACTATTATTCATCACTTGTAAGGGTCTACTTTTGGAATTATCGTTTCTATTGCTATCGGAAAACGATATGTATCGATATTTAGGAAACGAGAGCAGTTATCAATAAAATCAAAAAAACTTTATCTGCGCAGAGTGTACGAAAACGTATATTCCAAATTCCGCAAACATATGATACTTTTTGCGATCGGAGAAGCTTCCTTCAACCTTTAACACGCTTTGCGCTTTCCCAACATACCCCTTTAACCCATTAAAAAAAACATTGAGAAATTGAACTCAGAATTTACCGCAGCGAGCAATTGTTGCCTTTGTCCTCGTTGTTTGTGAAGAGGAAAGCCAAGGGCCAGGATATCCACGAGTTGTGATCCACAGAGCTTTGTGTGCGTATTATGGGCGCACTGCCGCGACTCACCACCGGCGAGGGCAGCTCCATGGATAGCTTCGGTGTGCCGGCCTTGTTGATAGCCGGATTGTAGATCTTTGGATCACTGACCATGCGCACGAAGAACGAACGCTTCTGCGCCAACGTGTCCTGTTTCTTGCGATTTATGATTTCGGTGATCTCGTCGTGCTGCTCCTTCTCCAGCAGCTCGTTGGCAAAGTCCACAATAATGTCCCAGGCATAGTCAATATCCTCGGCAGTGGCATTCTGTGCCACGGCACAGAACCGGATGATGTAGCGCTCATTGACGCTGGCCGGGACCATGTGCAGCTTTCCGGACTCGTTGATGGTGCTCAGCAGTTTCTCGTTGAGCTTGTCGCTGCCCTTGAGGCGAAAGCAAACCAATCCCAGCTGCAGATAGACAACAATGCATGCCACATCCAGCAAAAATGTATAATCGCAATTGTTAAATGCCAAACAAAGCAAAAACATTTCAATTTCAGACATTGCGTATACGTAATTTGGACGGTTTATTACGTGATGTGGAGCTATTTTTGTTTTTTTTTTTTGGTCTTTGAAGAAAAATGCCAATTGAACTTAGTGGCTAAGAAACTGGCCCAAAGCAGCTGTCAGCTGACATGACATATATAAACCTAAAATACCCTGTGCTCTTCGAGTAAATGGCCATAATTAAACTGAGAAAAACCGAGTATAAAAAAATGGGAAGAATGTCTAAAATAGATAAAAATTTATAATTATTATTAACATTGGAAGAATCGCAATCGAATGCGATTAGCATATTTCAAATTTAAAATCATTTTACGGGATATTTTCTAGTCAACTACTGTCAAAGAGATTAAATTGATTTCTTGTTTTTTTCTGTATTGGAACAAATTTGTATGCCAATTATGCCAAATTAGTTCAATTACCAGATTTTTGCAGCAGTTTCTCTCTCGGAATTTGGCATTTAACGTGCGATTCCGCACGTTTGCCTCTCGTTTACGTGAAATAGTAATATTTGCAAATAGTTTATGAGCTCTCGCAAGACCCGCCAAGACAAAATTCATAATTTAATTTCAGTTAAGTCACAGTCAATGTTATTTGCGTCAGTCGCAACCAAAACAATTTCCAAAAAAAAAACAGGAAAAAAATAAAAATTGCTGATGAATGTTTAACATACATAACAATAGGCCACACACACACACACACACACACGCACACACACACACACAGATACACGCACACACACACAGATACACCTACACATTTGGCTTATAAAAATCACCGCAGACCAACAATGAACATAAAAAGTTGTTGTGTATACAAACCAAAAAAGTGCTTTGAACCCGTCACATGATTAATAGTGGCTGTAATGGGCGCAGTCCGAAATTGAAATTAAATGTAACTCACCTTGACTTGATTACAGATCTCGAAACGTTTATCTTTGAGCACCAGCTCCTCGAATCGTTTGGCCAATTTGATATGGTGACGTATATAATGCTGTAGTCCAGATATGCCATAAGAGCGTAGAACAAACCTGCCAATATAAAACAATAACCGAAAAACTTCTACAAAATAAAACTTTGACTTTTTTTCATATACCCTTTTAGAGGGTATTATAATTTTGTCGTGAAGCGGTCGCCCCCAATTTAGCATCATAATCGAGTCAGTATATCCGTGTCTGTCCATCTATCTGCATGTGCAAACTAGTTCCTCAACTAGCTGAAACTGTCAGATGAAACTTGGCATATATTCGTATTTTTGTTGCAGACAGACATATCAGGTTACTATGTCAGTTAGCTTCACTTCAGTTAGCCTACAAAAAACTCATCAATTATTCGCATTTTTATGCTTTTATTATTTACATAAAATTTGATCGAGGCTCGACTATATATCATAAAGATGAGATTTGTATAACAAAAGTGATCAAATAACAATTTCGATGCATTTAAGATAATCAAAAACCAATTTTAAAGCAACCCGGATTCGTGTTTATTAAACTGGTTACTTGGTAGACTCTTTTTTAATAATTTATCTAAGAACTCTTAAAATGGATTAACACATTTGATGGCAAAGAGAAGCACTAATTAAAATTTTAAATATACATTTACAAATTACAAAGTCCACCTCTTTATTAGTTCAGAGCAGTTTTGTTGAATAACTTTGGTGTTCATTTTGCGATTCATATAAAATATTTAGAATGCTTAAATGCAAGACTCTCAATATTACCGGAAATATACAAATATATATATGAATTATGCAATAAAACTGTTTTGTGTATAATATATATTAGATGTGTTCCATGTTGAGGTGTGCCTTTGTCAAGCATATTTAGCATGAATTTATTTCATTTATATTTTGTTTTTACAACTAAGTCGCATGTAAATAATAAAGGCACATGCCTCATGACAAGGGTACTCAAAGCTAAGCAACAAGTTTGGCACACTCGAAAAGCCAAAAAAGAAAAGAGGCAAATGAAAAAACACTATTTATTTGGCAATAGTCAACAAAGTCATTCACGCCTGAGAAGACTCAAGAGTCCGTTTTTATAGATGGGTTCGATATATATTTTGAGTGTGTCTGTGTGTGCGTGTGTGTGCTTTTTTTTGGGCGCTACATACCACAGTTTCAGTGAACGAAAGCGACGGCTGAGTGGAACTCCCCAATGACGATAGTCGATGGCCGCATCCGAGTAGCCGTGCTTGAGATACAGCGGATCCACGACCAGCGCTGATGTCAGACGGATGCGATCGCGCACCCAAAGCGTCGAGCAGTCAAAGTTGGTCAGTAGCCATTTGTTGGGATTGGTGTTGAATGAGTCAGCATATTCGATGCCCTGTTTGTGCCAAGCATTAAAGTTTATTAGCATACTGAACTGCCAGATGGATGGGTGTACATTGTGCATGCTATACAAAAGTGTATGAATGTGTGAGGATACTGGTTACAGTGCTTGCTTGAAACTGAGAACGCTTCGGTTGCCAATGCGAAAATAATTCAATTATGAAAATCATTCAAAATTTATCAATATTTTATTGTTTATTGTTTGGTGACCCCTTTCTTATGTATTCCAATCTCGTCGGGATTCGTCTTCAAATAATATATTGTATTATGATTAAAATGCTTTGATATTCAGAAAAAGATCTTTGAAATCTTGGGCAGAAAATTCGTTCTAAAATTTAGAAAATCGCCCCAAAATGAAAATAAATTTTTTTGTCAGTGGTATAAAAATTAGAAAGGCAAAATCTTTTTTTTTTCTACATCTTTCATTCTAAAATTCTGAATTAAATAAAGAAATTGGCTTTAGCAGCCGATATTAGTTTTCTGTAAAGTTTGAATTTTTATTGCAATTTTTTTTTGAGTGAAGAAGAACAAAAATGGTATTTCGAACATTTTTGTGAAAATTACATTTTTTTTTTGTAAATATAAATTGGAAACAATGCGATTTTATGTCGACAACGAACATAAAAAATTATAACAATAATAAATGAAATTTCTTGTGAACTTTGAATAGTAAAACAGCACATAAAATTCTGCGATAAAAATGATAGATCTTGTTTCTAGCAGTTTTTCAAATATTTTGTTTTCTCAGTTTAATTTTCGAGAAATCTATTTTAAACCAGCATTTAATAAGTTGTTCAAAACAATTTTAATTGCCGAAATTTCTCATTACTGAGTGACGGCAAATATTTGTATATTCACCTTGAGCAGTGGCTTCAATTCGGGACAGATGAAACTGTTGCCGGCATAGGCCGCATCCACGTGCAGCCAGACGCAGGGAAATTTTTTCAGTTGGCTACCGATTTCGGGTAGATTATCGAAGGAACAGGAGCCAGTGGTGCCCAGCGTGGTGGACACAAAGAACGGCACCAGGCCCTGCAACTCATCCTCCTCCATGGCCTCGCCAATGGTCTGTCCACGCAGGCTCGCGTTCTCGTCCGGCTCGAGAATGCGCAGCTTCACAAAACATATCATCGCCGCCTTCTCCACACAGCTGTGCGCCTCCTTGGAGCAATAGGCCATCAGCTTGGACAGCAGATGGCCCTCCTCCACAAATGGATGCTGCGCCTTGAGACGCTTCAGTGCCTGTGCACGCGCCGCCAGCATCGTGACGAGCACACACTCCGAGGCCGATGTCTGTGCCATAAATTTTCAGCTATCAATCACAGCCCAATTTCTACATATTTATAATGAGATCGAAAGTGTTTACCTGAATAACGCCGCCGCCAGTGCTGCCCTCTCTGAGCGCCAGAAAGTGTTCCGGCAGCCCAATGGCCTTGCCCAGCCAGTCGAGCACAATGGTCTCCAGTTCGGTGCAGGCCGGACTGGCCGCCCATGAGAAGCCAATGCATCCGATGCCGTCGCCCAGCATATCGCCCAGTATCGAGGGAAACGAGTTTCCCGCCGGGAAATATGCATGGAATCTCGGATGCTGCCAGTGCGTAACTCCGGGCATGATCTTATCCTCGACATCGTTCATAATTTGATCCCAATCCTCTGGCTCATGTGGTGCCTCAGCTATCGAAAGATATAGAAAGATAATTAGCAAATTATCTAATCAAAACTAAACATATATTCATATTATAAATATGAGAAAGATAAAAAACGTTTTCCATTTCTTATTTTCAAAGCACTTTTTTTTAATCTAATCATGTTTTACATGTTTCAACAAAAACATTTACATATAAGGCGGACTCTTATAATATTATTACTATTAATTTTTTAACCCATTACAAGACTTTTTACAACCAAAAAGTCATGGAGAATAAGAAACAACAACACTTTTTTAGTCATTGTTAACTTTTTAAATTATAACTCTTCACAGTTTAAATTATTGAGTTTTTTAGTGTACAAATCAAGGGATCTATGATATTTTGACAAATCGAGAGATCAGTGATATTTTGATTTGTCATGCTAAAACTAGGAAAATTATGCAGAGAAGAACTAAAAACAATTCAAAATTTTGAAAACCGTTATTCGTTAACTGATATTTACTCATCTTGGTATATTTAGCCATTGCGAATTTTGAAAATGTTGTGTTTGCTTGGAAGTGCAACTATTTTAATGTTGTCATTTTTTTGTACCCAAGCAGGTCAATAACAATTTCTTTAAAATTTGTTCGCAAATGGATTGACCTTATATTGTTTCCGATTAACAAATTGATTTTATTTATAAATACATTTTTTTAGGATTTATATTAAAAAAAAATGGTAGCTACTTACTGGGTAACAGATGCCTCAGATATCCGGGCTCCACGCTGGGCGTAACGCGCCGTTCGCCCAAAGTTTCCAAATAATTGCAAATGTATTCGACCATTTCCATGCCACGTTTTCGGAATTCAGAACTATCCATTTTTGTATTGCTTGCTTCCACTTAATTGTCGTATCACTATTGTCGTAGTTTTTGTGTTAGTAGCTTGTTAAATGCTCTTACTTTCCGACTATACGAATTTAAAAAAAATACATATAAGCAAATTATTTTGTATTTTGTTTTAGACAAAATTGCAAATTAATTTAAATAAATTAAAAGTGAGTTATCAAATTAAAATTACAAATAAAACAAGTCATTAAAGGATCTAATAAATATGAGGATATATACAAATCATAACAACTTTTGCTTTTAATGGGCAAGTAATATATTATATAAATTATTATAAAATTGTGGTTCCGATGAATTGTCACTTTTCATATATATGTTTTTTTTTACAAATATGGTTTTTTTGTTTTTATAGATTCTTGTTGTTTTTTTAATTTTTAGTAAGTCTTTGTGAATAATTGTTGAGTTTTGTAGAAGACGTCTCTGGAGAAGTATGCATCTTAAACAGATTAGTTTAGCATATTTGACAAACTATTTTAACGAATTGAATTTATATTTTATAAGAACCATATACATCCGATACATAATTTGTACAGTTTTGCACTCTCGACATTTTTGTGTAATTATTTCATAATATATTTTGAACACACATTTAATTTTGTATTTAGTTTATTTAGTAGATTTATTTATAGTTTGTTTAGACTGTTCAAATACCTGCAACCAGAACAGCCGCCAAGTTCATTAACTTTATTGTTGTTTATTTTTATTTACAACGTAGGATGTGTAAATTGTGGTACAAGTAAATAGCAGAGCCTTGAATTGTATTTGTGTTTATAATAACAATAAATGGGCTTTGAAACTACTCCGGGTTGCAGCGTAATTAACAATAATTCGAAATGCTTTGCACCAATTCACCAAATGTCGTTTGCAGCCACTTTGTTGCTTTACGATGAACACTAAAAATGGCCTGTTGCCACTGCCACTGCTGCTGTCACTGCCACTGTCACTGCCACTGTCACTTACTGCTAGCCAAGTCGTTATGGCCGCGACTGTGAACCGTTGGCCACGGCTTGCAAACCTCAAATGATCCTGGCTCGGCGGTTTGGCCAAGAGCTAAGCTCGGTTGCTGCTCGCAGCTGCCTGTTGGCATGTCTAATGAATGCATACTTTCGCAGTCACATAGAAAGTGGGGCGGGGTGGTGGTGGTGGTAGACTCAGCTAGGGTGCGGAATGGGGTTTGCATCCATTGAGGGTGGGGTTTGGAAATAAATGAAATATTTGCGGAACACAGTGGAAACGATGTGAAAAAAACAAAATAAAAATAGTCATCATGTAAATAGTCACAACAGAAGCGAAGAGAAATCCTTAAAATAATGCAATTAATTTTATTAATTGTTTTAATAAATTACAGATAAATTAAGTTTGGAGAACAACAATTATTACAACTATCATTTTATTTCAAAATTGATCCTAGAAATCTTATAATTTCTTTGGCAATATTATTTGAAATGACCCCAATAGCGCAACACTTATGGCGAACACCCTTCAATATATATATGTGTATCTTTATATATGTATGTGTGTGTTGGTGTGTGGAGAAGTATGCGAGTGTGCGTGAAAATATGCAGCACTGCTGCGAATCATTTAAAAGATATATATACACATATATAGAGAGAGTTGCCAGGTTCAATTTAGAGAAATGTCAAATGCCCTGCACATCTTGAATCTAATTTAAAGTGTTGTTCACATCCATTTGCAGAAATTAATGTAATGTATTTAACCAAATGTATGTAATGTTAATTCAAAATACGTGGTTTTCATTGTCACCAGACACTCCCCCACAAGCAGACAACGCCCACATCCACAATACCTTTTGCTGGAAAATAAGAATAACCCACTTGGCAGGCATCATGTCCTTTTGCTTTTGTGCCACACTCGTTTTATTAATAACTTCCGCACCAAATAGAATCACACATTACAACAAAATCATGCTGCTCTGCAATGCAATTTTCTAGTCTTTCTTTGAGATAAAATAATATATAGATGTAAGCCATACGAGATGTAAACCATTCCTCTTCCACTTACATTAAATACACAAACAAAGGTGAATTAATCGAGTGAACGCAGGCTTCTTTTTAAAGTGTTTTTAAGAATTTTAATGACTTGATTACACATGCGCAACAATTTTAATTATTTGATTAAATATATACAAATGTAGTAAGAACTGCTTGTGAACTTAAATCTGCACAACAAATGAAGCACAGACTTATTTTTGTTACAACTATTTAGGTTACTATGGTTAATGAGTCGATTAAGCGCAGATATAATTTTTTTTTTTTTATAAATTATATCTTAAATTGAATCCTTCAATTGTGCTTGACAAGTACAAATATAGCCCAACAAAAATTTGATTGTTGTATTGAAATTGTGTAATTAGTTTATTAATGAAACGACCGATTTATGTACACTTCATATTTGTTGTATGAATTGCATTTGAGAGATAATCATTTATATAAGTGTTGAAGTTTGCAAATAAATGGATTGCCTGTTGCGCTGTGTTTTGTAGCACGAAACGTACTTGAGAAGAATGGCGACGATGCCATGCCACAGATGATGATGATGTTCCTTTTGCGCTGATGATAACGATGACGTTCTCAATGAGACAGTCCGGAGCATTGCCTGTCATTTGGTATTTCGAAGGCATTCCTCGTAACATTCCAAAAACGACCACCAAAGTTCTCTCACATTTTTTTGCTTCTCTATTTCCGCTGCATTGAATTGTGGAATTGTCTGCGTTTCCATCGTTCAATAGGACATGCGATAATTGTCTGTATGTGTGTGGTTGAGTGGGCGTGTGGGCGTTTGGGTGAGTGGGTGTGTTTGTGGGTCATGAGGAGCCACCCACAACCGCTGTTTTGTGAAAAGTTCATTAATAAACTTTCGTTGCTGCTGTCGAATTCAGAGCTCTTTGCCCCCTGCCCCCTGCTGCTCAACCAAATGTTGTTTAGCTTCAACAAGTGGCATGCTACGATGTTTCGCGCTGAAGACGGCAGGGGAATGCGTGTTCTATGTGCGTGTATATCTTGGTTGCTCCCGTTGTCTTCTTGCCGGTTGTCATCCTTGTTGTCTAGAGCCCGACACCAGCAGAATTTTATTTAATGGGAAATTTGTGCTGCAGCCGTGCGCATTTAATTGCTGGAGAAATGCTTTTTTATTGACATTTACTTGGAGTCCTCTTCATGCGCAATTCCTGACGGCTGCTGGGGAAATGTTGATACGCTTTCACTTCGTGAATGGAATGGACATTTTTTAATCAACGAACTTCCAAAATAGAAAATAACATTCACCTTCGAAATAGTTCTAATACTTTGGGACGTAGTTTGAAACTCCTCATCAAGATTGAAGCTTAAATTAGTTATTTTGTTGTGTTTTGGAATCTAAACTATCATAAAAATTCTTTTTTATTTTTGATTTGATTGGCTTATTTTCCGGCGATTTAATGGATCAATTTTTCTGTTAAACACCACCAGAAATTATGTATTTTTTTAATTTACTTTACTTTTAGTTGTACTTTGGGTATTTAAAATTTTAAATTTATTCCGAAGATCGGCTTATTTTTTCTGTCTGGGTGTTGCTCATATCTATTCGATGTTATCGGAAGCAGGGCCTTTTATTTCTCACCATAGCCGGATGAAATTTTTTGTTAACAAGTTGAATGGTTTGCGTGGGGTTTTTCAGTGCTTTTCCTTTTGGCCTGTGGGCGGAGGGGTCGCTCTCGTCTCATAATGCGGCAATTATTCAATTTGCACAGACTGTCATGGCAATAACTGCGCAAGACAGTTTATGAGTGGATGGATGGGCTCTTATAAGGCATGCTTCCAGGACACCCAGCATAGAAATACTACAAATTCTGGTTCAAGGTTGTCGCTGCAAGGCAGCCACAAATTCATACACTAATCAAGTTGCATAAAGTTAATGGTTTCATCAAATGCCTATAGGTTCGCAAAATGATGCACTATCGCAAGGGGGAGAATGTGGAGCAGGAGCTAAGCAAAACGGATTTACCCTTTGAGAATTGCATGCCGAAGACGCACAAGGATTTTCTATGGATGCATGTAAGTAGCAAATGAGTTGGACTCTGTCCCCGATCGACTTTTGTGTTTACATTCCAATCCATCCAGGTCAAGGGCGGCACTAAGGTCAGCAATGTTATAGAATTTGCTCAGTCGGCGCTGGACAAAGGCGAATATCGCAGTCTGGTGTGGAGCGGTTCCGGGGGTGGTGTGGTCAAGACCATATCCTGTGCCGAGGTGCTCAAGCGCAGTCATCCCCTGTATCAAGTCACACGCATGTGTTACACCAGGTGAGCTTTTGTCCCAATAAAATTGCATAAATGTCACCCTGATAAGAGTATATTTTTGAGCAGCGTCGAGGAGCACTGGAAGCCACAACTGAACGGCCTAGAAGAAATCATTATGACCCGCCAAATACCCACCCTGCACATACTCATGAGCCTGGACGAGCTGTCCGATAGCATCGAGGGGTTCGTAACAACTAAAAACAACATCTGCTCCCATGAGTATCTTTTCATATGACACTCATTCCATTTTCAGACTGCAAAAACCGAATACGCACAGCGATTTCTGGCCGTACGATGATGCGTCGCCTGCTTCCGCATCCAGTTCCAAACGCAGAAATAAACGTTCAAGATTTGCTCGCAATAAACAACAACAACAACAAAAACAGCAGCAGCAAACAACACAAGGCAAACCTGTCGGGGACAACGCTATCAGCGGTCAGGGATAATTACCCACTTGATCCAATCAATAAAACAATCTACATATTATATTTCTTTTGTCATGACTTATGATAAGATCAGACTTAGCCTCTGCATGTACTTGGCTGTGTTCGACTTTGACATACGCTACTTAAAGGGAGAGTTTTTAGACATTGACAAGTTAGTGCAAATTAAATTTCGTTAAAAACTAGACTTTTTAAACAATGCTGAAATTAATTTTTAGAACCAATTTATTGTCAAATTAGTGTGAATTCAATTTCACAACTTTAACAGACTTTTGTGCTCTGTTCGGCTCCAGTTATTGCTGCAATTAAAGTTTATTTGCAGCAACTTGGAACGGATCACTCAACCAGAGAGAGAGAAAGAAGTAATTTTTGAAAAATTCTAAAATGATGAGTAATTCTAAAATGATGAGAATTGCTAATTATCTCAAAACAAAAATTAATAAATAAATAAATAAATAGCATGCAAAAATTATGAGCAAATTAATAGGAACTCAATTTCGCAACATGTATATTTAATTTCAAATATTCAAAAATATGGGAATTTCAATAAACTGCATTCGCAGCAACTAGGAACAGATTCCTAAGCTTGCGTACATTAATAATTCAGTGAGAGATCGTTTTGAAAAAACGCAAGAAATTGTTAGAAAGTTGTGCGAATTGAATTTTGCAAAATTAAATAAGTTGAATTTGTTTAAAATCCACTTTGGCTTTACTTTGCATCAGTTAAAGCTGCAATGAAAATGTATTCGTAGCAACTTGGAGCAGATATGCAAGCTTATCACAGCTTAATTACAGTAGAGGGTATTCCAAAGTGAACACTTGACTGTCGCGCATTGCTTGATTGATAAGCTAGCTGTTGATAGGCTAAATTGTAGTGTTGTTAGGCTGGCATTGTTGTAGTTGTATATACTTGCTTAGATAACCAAAACGAGAATCTAATCTGGTTGCGCACATTGTTTGCTTACAACCAGCAACCGCTGAGCTGGGCTCCGCGCACAGTTGCTCAGTGCGAATCATGCTGCGACTGGGACGTGTTTTGCGATCGGCTGCTGCACTGCAGCAAGCGCGCTTCCAGTGCAGTACTAAAATCGATGGTGCAGCGACCTCGAGCCACCTCGGAGATCCGCTGCCCGAGCGTTGTGATGTGCTTGTCATTGGTGGCGGCGGCATGGGCGCCTCCGCGGCCTATTGGCTCAAGCGTCGGGCAGAGCAGAAGAAGCTCAACGTGCTCGTCGTGGAGCGGGATCCAAGCGTGAGTTACCTCAAATGAATAGCCACAGGAGAATATATATAACTGAATCCATTCGCAGTATGCAAAGGCATCCACTGTGTTGTCCGTGGGCGGTGTACGTCAACAGTTTTCGCTGGCGGAGAATATACAAATGTCGCTCTTTGGCCACGATTTCATTTCAAGCTGTCGCACTCATTTGGGCGATGTGGATCTGAACTTTCGGCCGCATGGCTATCTCGTCTTGGCCAGCGAAAAGGGCGCTGAAACGCTGACGCGCAACTCCAAGCTGCAGAATGAGCTGGGCGCGCACAATGAGCTGCTCGGCGCGGACGCATTGCGTCGCCGCTTTCCATGGATGTGCACCGATAATGTTGAGCTGGGCTGCTGTGGCATCGACAAGGAGGGCTGGTTCGATCCCTGGGCCCTGCTGATGGGCTTTAAGAAGCAGGCGCGCTCGCTTGGCGCCCAGTTCAACAACGGTGAGATTGTGGGCTTTGAGTGGAATCCAGCTGGTGCACTCTCCGCCGCTGTGGTGGCCAGTGCCGATGGCACAAAGCGCACCGTGCAATTTGATACTTGTGTGCTGGCTGCTGGCCCCTGGTCTGGCCAGGTGGCGCGCCTGGCCAAGATTGGTATGGGAGAGGACCTGCTGCGTGTGGCACTGCCCGTGGAGCCGCGAAAGCGGTATGTCTATGTCGTCAATACCCAGGGCGCGAATTGTCCAGGAGTGGAGACACCTCTGACTGTCGATACTGATGGGTCGTACTTTCGTCCCGATGGATTGGGCGGTAATTTCCTATGCGGTCGCAGTCCCGCCGACGACGAAGAGGAGCCCAACTGCGACACCCTGGACGTGGATCATGGCTACTTTGAGTCGAATCTGTGGCCCACCTTGGCCAGTCGGGTGCCCGCCTTCGAGTCGCTCAAAGTGCAGAGCAGCTGGGCAGGCTACTACGAGTACAACACCTTCGATGCGAATGGCATCATTGGTCGACATCCACACTATGGGAATCTGTATATAGCGACCGGTTTCAGTGGCCACGGCATACAGCAGACGCCAGCGGTGGGCCGAGCCATCGCCGAGCTCATTTTGGATGGCAAATATGGCGCATTGGATCTGAGCCGGTTGGGCTTTGAGCGTCTGGTTGCCCAGCAGCGAATGCTGGAGGTGAATATTGTCTAAACGACGAAACCGATTTGTGTTGGTTTGTTGCTGTTTCGATTTTATTTTAAATAGGCTTTGATATTAAACTTCACTTATTAGTTTTGGTACAACTGCGTTTCCACATTTGATGTATATAAAATGTTGTTCATTTCTTTTTGTAGTTTTTTGTTTTCTTTCTTTTTTGTTTTTTTTTTTTTGGGTTTCGGTAAAGAAATTTCAAATTTGGTGTTCATGTATTTTGCGTGTGTTTCTACATATAATTTATTTAAAATAAGAATTTTAACATAATCGTAATTATAACGTAACGGAATTATGTAGGGAAACTGTATAGTTGTCTGAATTTAGCAATTTGTTAATTTCATCATAGAGCTTTATACTTGTCGATTGCACTACATACACAGAAATTTGCAAATGAGTTTCAATTTACTTCTTCTTGCGGCCCACTCATTTCTCTCAGTAGAAATAAGAACAGATGGATGCCTTTATTGTTGAATCTAATGCAAGCTATTAGTAAATATATATATATATATATATTATAAATATGTTTAAGTGAGTTGTGTATGAGAATGACTGCGCTTTGTCCGTCAATAATTTCTTATGCTGTATGTTTTTCATTTGTGTGATTTGTGTTTGTTTATTGTTTGCTGTTTCTGCAGTGGTTGTTATGGTTTGTTTAAGCTTCGCTTTCGCCTGGTGCCGCGTTCTCCTCCTCGTTGATGGGCACAATCAGATTCTCCTTGGACATGAGATTGTATTTTGTGACGAAATGTGTAAATCGGTGGCATAGATACGTTTCCGCCTCGAACTCGTCAAAGATGCGGCGATGATGAAAATACGCATGCGAAAAGATGCGATAAACACGTCGACACACCGACCCCAGCTTGGTCACCGACGACTCCTTAATGGAAACTCTGTGGGCGATCATAACACTTGACTCATTATGTGGCTAGTTGCTTGTCGCGCTCCATCAAACATACCTGCTTGGAAAGTATTTGTTGCTATTCAGCAGACAAGCGGCGCCGTCCAGTGTGTGCCGTGTATAATCAATGGCGGGGCACTCTTTGGGCGTTTTATGGGCCGCACACAAAAATATCCATTGATCGGTAGCCGTCATTTGCGTACACGTCGACGGTGAGCATTGTTTCTGCAGCCGCACAGCCAACCCGTTCAATTCCATGCAGAATTGCCGCAAGTGTTCATACTTCCACACACCCTCGTCCTGTGCCTCGGGCATCGTCAATATCAGTTCCACATTCGATGGATCTCGCTTGATCATCTGCTGTATGTATTGCTGCACGGCCAGTGTGCTGTCCATTTCCTCAAGCGGCTCGTCGGGCCAGCGACAGAAATCCTGTTTGATATATTACATATTTGTATGTATCTATTTTATATATTTTATAGAGCAGCGCATACCTTTGATTTTGTGCCTGGTCGGTTTCTACGCAATATTGTCGAGCCGTCAGCCATCTTCATGTTTCACCTTGCCTCAGCCTCAGTAAGGAACAAAACAATGCACAAACACACGCACAGGTTCACTTACTTACACACACACACTCGCATACACACACACCTCTGTCTACGCTTTTGGGGCCAGTTGTGTGGACCACGCAAGTGAGAAAAGTGGAGAAGGCGACCCGGAAGCAAACGCTGTACAAGTTGAAAGCGCTAGCTAAATGCAGTTTTGTTTTTTGGGTTTCAGAATAAATGATAATAACTATTTTCGTTTATACATTTCACATTTGAATTAATTACAAATTGAGCTAAAACACATCGCTTTGTGCGAGAGAAAATTTCTGACAAAAATTGTACATACATACATATAGGGCTGGGTTATCGATAAACCGACCACAGACTGTTGCGCCCTGACAACCCTGTTCAGCGCAGCCCTGGTAATGGGTCGTTATCGTTGTCGATAGCCAGCCACAGTCGTCATCATCAGTGTCAGCTTGCAAAATCTACACAAATTTGCAATTGCGTATTATTATTGTCAGATATTACGATAATAATTATTTAAAAAGTTCATAATCAACTCATTTCGAAAACTAAGCAGCAGCAATAATGTCCTACGCGTATCTGTTCAAATATATTATCATTGGCGACACTGGTGAGTGTTCGCTGCTGACGAATTCCATATGAGTGTGTAAAAATTTCGTGCTATTATCATACAAAAATTAATTGTGCAGTAGAAAATAACAAAACAAAGACAATTAATAAATTTAAACTGCGTTGTGTTCCATCCATTCATATTGTTGTTTTTTGCAACTGAACCCAAAGTCGAGTTTAGTTCGTCCACTGTTCGCCCCCGGTCCACAGTATGCTTGTCTGGTGGCTTTGTGGAAAAGATCAAACGCGCAGCATGGAAAAATCAATAAAACCATAACAACGCCTTTTTGCGAAGAAGCGCGGGCGTTACTCCACACTACTATTGAAGTTAATGGGGGTTTTCTGTATTTTACTGCCCTGCTGTTACTGTTGCTGTTGACTCAACTGCTGTTTGACCGCCCACCCCACTCCCAAAAACTTATTCGGTTGTATTTTAGCATATTGTTGTGTTTGGTGTTGAGGGAATGTTGTAAAGAGAATCACAAAATCCTGCTTCGCTTATCAGCACTGTGAATAATAACTCACATATGTCTGTTTGCATGTGTGTCCAGAAGCAAAGAGCTTTTGATTGATAGCAATTAAACAGCTGTTGCTCTCATTTTGATGGGAAAAAAATGTATGTATGAATTTGTCAGACTAGTTTCGACAGCATTCCTTAAAATATGAAATTTTACAAGAAAGACAAGAATAACCTTATTTGTTGCGTTGCCTATGATTATAGGACCTTAGACAATATCATAGTTTTATTGCACCTTGCAGACATATGGAGAAATACAATATCATAATTTTATGTTGTTCACAAAATTTATTTCATTCTGTCAGATGAGATGCTTTTGAATCTTTGAAAATGAACAGATCCTTGGTGTCTCTGTCAGACTGTTCAGATAATAGTTTTGCTGAGATATCAAACTGGTTGTGCTGAGGAGATGCTATCTCTGTCCCCAATTCATTCGCAATGTTTCTACTCAGGTACACAATTCATGGCGATGGATTTGGGGCGGAGTCTTAAGAAAAAACGACGTTCCGCTTGCCATCTTTGATTTAGAAAGACAAAGCTCGTTCCTCCCGGTTGGTGGTCTTAGCTCCCAGTATTTTTGAAAACTAAAGTAGAGTTGTAGACGGTTGCCTTTGTTGTTCATTTCGTTTCGCTTTGTGAAAATGACTGACGAAAACTTTCTCTTTACCGCTTAATTTCTACAAGGGGCAATTACAATATTTATTTTGTTGTTTTCTTTGTATTCTGATTATCTCTCAAGGCGTTGGCAAATCATGTCTGCTGCTGCAGTTCACGGACAAGCGATTCCAGCCGGTGCACGATCTGACAATTGGCGTTGAGTTTGGTGCACGCATGATTACCATCGACGGCAAACAAATTAAACTGCAGATCTGGGATACAGCCGGCCAGGAGGCTTTCAGGTGCATATGGACAAACCCTAAGCAATTTGTATTCTGTATTGTATGAAGATTCTTATGTTTTTTATTATTCAAATTAGATCAATTACACGGTCTTATTATCGTGGCGCTGCTGGCGCTTTGCTTGTCTATGACATCACGAGGCGCGAGACATTCAATCATTTGACCACATGGCTGGAAGATGCACGCCAGCACTCCAACTCGAACATGGTGATCATGCTGATTGGCAACAAGAGTGACTTGGACTCTAGACGTGAGGTGAAAAAGGAGGAGGGTGAGGCATTCGCTCGCGAGCATGGTCTCGTCTTCATGGAGACATCGGCGCGCACAGCCGCTAACGTGGAGGAGGCTTTCATAAATACAGCCAAAGAGATATACGAAAAGATACAGGAAGGTGTATTTGATATAAATAACGAGGTACACAATTAGTTGTTTCATAATTATTGCATCATAATTAATTTGACTACTTTTTTGTTTGCAGGCAAACGGCATTAAAATCGGGCAACAGGCAACGCCCACAAATCCAGCGTTGCCCGGATCCGGCGGTGCGGGTGGTGCAGTAAATAGCGGTTGCTGCTAGGACTAAACTACTGTTTGCCGATGCCTGCACTTGGGATAGCCGTATCCGATAGCCGCTTCTGTAAAAGCTACTAGTGACTAACTCGTAGAAGGTAGTGGTAGCAGATTTATTGTTTTCATATTTTTATTTCCAGCAGATTAATAACCGTAATAAACTTAGCGGCGATACTAGTAAACCACAATTACTGAACACATTTCAGCACTAAGCATAATGTTAAAAACAAAACAAGCATGAAAACAAACTTTATGTTCGCTGAAAAAAGTCAAATTCAATAGAAAAATTAAAAAAAAATAACACTTTAAATCCAGTTTTAAATAAACTAATGAACAATATATGTATGTAAAATGTGTCGTACGTGATTTCTAAATTTTTATAAACTTTAAACGAAAAATGATACGTATATTAAATACAAATATTTTTGTGTACATTTAGTTAGTTTGCTAGTTACATTTTGGATGAGTAGCGATGATGAGCGGAGTGTAATATATACTATATAAACATACTATGTGAATTTCTCTTATTTTGATTCGTTTTCATGAATGAATCAAGCACATCTCTCCCGTTAGTGGTGGCTGATTTTCTTCTACTATTTTATACGCAAACGCATATGGATTTGTGTTTTGTTTTTGGACGCATTTGCTTTGTTTTTGTGTAATTTGCATAACATATAACGATATACACAAACACAGACACAGACATGCATACAAATTTAACAAATACATACATAATATATAAGTTTAATATATATAATTATTATACAAAAACAAAAAGAAATCGTGGTGATAATGCTTAATCAATTTGATTATGTCGCCGACAATTACGAAGTTTACATAATTAAATAAAAGCCGAAAAAGAAATGTAAACAAAATGAAATAAAATCAAATTATTTATAAACATTTGTATTTGCCAGACCCAAAGCATTAAAATCTAATTAATATACACAATAAATATTATAAAAATACAAACCAATATTCCTTTAATTCTGACATAACCAAAGCACGGATAGAAAAACGCAATTTGATCAAAATTGTTATTATTATTTATTATTTGAATAATGTGTACTAAATATGTATATTTTTATGATTATTTAATTGATGTTTGTAAACAGTTTAGAATTGCATTTTATTTTAAATTTTCTTGTATTTGCTAAGTGTTGTGCTTATGGGCTATAAACAAATGTTTTTGTGATTTTTTAGAAAGATCATCTATATATGCTATAGTTGTGCATACGTAGATGTTGTATCTTGACGTTAATTAATTTGTTTTTAGCCTAAATTGAAGTGCGCTGTATAGTAAAATAAATCTATATGCTGTTAGGTATACGCTAAATGGGTTTCAGTGAGCCACGTAAACTTCTCAATTAATTGTTTAATAATACTTAAACTGTTTAGTTTTTTGTTTTATGAAAATTTGGGAAAACTGCTAAATTGTTGCGAATCATTTGCAATTCGGGTGCTGTTTATAAATATCTGTATTTTTCGTTAGAATTCTCATATTTACATAAGTTTTACTTAATCAAAAGCTATGTATTTTAATTCTAATCATTTCATTTTGTTTTTTCGGTTTAAAGACTTTTTGAGTTAAGTTGATTGCAAATTGCCTATTAAGTTATTGCATACGTTACATAGATTGGTATTGGTATTTGTTATGGTTTGTTGTTCCAGTTAATTTGAGGCATTTTTGAAATAGATTTTACAAGAATTAAAACTAATCGTTTATAAAGAAGACAAATTGGGCAACCCGTTTTGCGCATGGCAGTGATGCACTGCATTGATATTAAATTTTGGTATATATAGTTGGTTAGTTTGAGCCACATGGTATAAGTATGCATGTGTTTGTTTTATTGGAGTATACATATAAACGTACAATGTAGTTGTCCTAGTGCGTTAACTATCTAATATGCTTCTTTGCAATTGGTTTTCAAGTCTATTTTTTGTTTTTGTTGTTTTTGCTTAATTGTGAATAACGTGTATTTCATTAATTAATTATCTACTAATTTGCTCTGAGTTTTTGTTTTTTTTATAGCTGCAACAGCATTTGACATAAGAAACTTGATAACATTTAATGCTAGTCCATTATTTTGTGTTTGTAATTAGGCCGCAGCGCTGCTTAATTGCACTAAATTTGACAGTTGAAGTACCTTGAATTATATTTTTGTGATTTTTGTTTGTGATTTTGTTTTTTTTTTTGTTTTTGGTTTTCTCTACAGACATTTTGTGTTTATATTTGTTACTAATGTAAACTAATGTAAAAGTTGAGCTTTTTTAGTCTCTGAGACATCACTATCACTCTCCTTAGTTGCTTTCTTCTCACAAAACTCAATCATATACGAACAGACGCCGGAGAGTGCTATAAATATGCCCGCATAATAGAATGAGTCGTCCCATCTGCGAAATATACAAAAATAATCAAACCAATAACGGATGCTGAACTTGATGATGATGACAATTGTGGAACATACCTGCCCATCAATTCATAGATAGCACCTCCCAAGGGCGGACCGGCAATCATGCCGATGCCCTGCACCAGCAGCACCAAACCGTAGGCACAAGTGAAATCATCCAAATCAACAATACTGACAAGTATGCTGGGCGTAAATGAAAATGAGCTGGCAAATGTGAAGCCAAAGATGATGCACATTGCCATCAGTCCATTATAGCTGGTGATCAGCATGGGCATAAAAAACACCGAAGCACCACAAACTAAAACAATAATAAATGACACGAAATGTTAGCTTTTTATATTGGATAAATAAATCAAGCAATCAATCACTTACCCAGCATGCAGAGAGAGTAGCATATATTGATGTTCATCCAGGGCCGATCGCCCAGATAGCCAAGCCCAATCATGCCCACCGTTTGCGCAACGCCAATTGCCGATATGAGAACTGCGCTAACGCTCACCTCGTAGTCATATTGCTTCATATATTCGGGCAGATAAAGATAGGGTATGATGAACCTGCGAGACGAGCATTATATTAGACAATTATTATTGATGTGGTTAAAGATGTGGTTACTGTTCGACTTTTATAATCTGCTCTTGCAAATAGCAAATTGGTCGCGGATTAAAAAGTAGTAAAAGTTAATCGCAAAAGATATTCAAATTTGAGTTTACGTTCATAAATTTTGCATAATACATTAGATATTTTAAGATCTTGCCAAAAATTGTTTGCGACATTTGTAGTTGACAGTTTTCGACTTGCTAAGGCCGTTGGTATTTCGAATATATTAATTAATTTTAGCACTAACAAATCTACAAGATACAGAATTTTTTCAGTGCGCAGTTTGAGGCCTTTAATACTTACCAAATGAACAAAAACAATGTGGATAGATTAAAGAGCGCAAATCTCTTATCCAGAAACAGTGAAAAGTCAAAGGCTGATTTCATGGTGTCAACAAAGTTATCATACCAGGTCTGTACAGATAAGAGAAAATAAATACAAAAATGAATGATTTACTTTTAGTAGAAATTAGGAAATGCGGAAACGAAGCCCAGTCTGAATGGCCGCTTATCAGTTTGATGTAGAACACACACATTTAACCCAATGGTATATGTACGTCTAAAAATATAAATAAATATTATATTTATTTATTTACTTGTAGAGCATCGATAATATATACAATGCGGAACAGCAGTTGTCAAGTGTGCTTAAGTTGGACTTGGACTCGCCTGATAAGTGTTAAAATAGACGAGCAACTTAATTTGTTGACTCTACTTCACTTTTGCTCTTACATTGTCAATTTGAGCTTCTTAGTTGTAAATGTGTTAAACATGATAAGTAATATTAATTAGATTGCTACCTCTTTTTTGAAAAACAATCAACATATCTTAGAAAAAATGACTAATTTTATTCATGTTTAACTTTAGTTAACAACTCTTCGAAATAATGAAAAACTTGCCTTTCAAATATGAGAAACAACTATTACATTTTTAATAATACAAATTGCATTAGGCATCTGGATTTGATTTTAAATATTAAGATATGCAAATGTGAAAAATATATTTAATCTTCAAACCAAAACTTCGCTTCATGAATGAAGGAAACTATGTATAAAGTTTTAAATTTAAGGTGAAAAATTCTTTAATTTATTGTTGGTTTGAATGGACGATGGATTGTAATTATAAAACCATAACTTTAATTAATAATTATTCCTAATATGCTCAATTCGAGGCTTGCAAGTCATTTAGATAAGCATGGGATTATAAGAACTCTGAAGACCTTACAACTTGCTCATAACCTGACGTGCTTCAATTTAGGCAAAACTTTTTGTTTTCCCTTCTTAACAATAATCTTGTTTACTTTTTTGGGCACTCTTAAGAAGTGTTTTGAATTCACTACTACTTAGTAGCAAAAGCAGTTCAAATAAGGATCTCATATTGCTATTATTATTGCTACTGATTTAACAGAGCCAATAGCAGAAAACTGAGGTGATTTCGCTCTTAATCTGCTCTGCTCTGTCATTTGCAACAGCAGTAGGCGTAGCAAGAGCAAAAACAAAAAATTTATTGTGATCTCTGTGGTTGTAGCAATAGCAGAAAGAACAGGATCGGAGCAGCTACACGGAGCAAAACTCTAAAACAAATAGGCGATTTAGATAGCAGTAGCACAATTTGTGCAGCTCGGAAATAAATCAGAAACTGCAACTGCAAAGGGTGCACTTAAAAGGTCAACATAAATAATTTAAAATTTGACGCGAGCCAAAGGTTCAGACCCAGGTGCAGCTAATAGGGTGTTAAATAATTTTAATTATTTTGTTTGCATATACAAATACAAATTAATTACCATTTTGACTTGACATTTGCATGACAGCTCACATATATTTAACTTATTAGCAATGCGACTATTTAAATTAATTAAAAGCGTAGTTTACATCACACTGACCTAAACGTAATTGTGCACGAGCAAAAACGGAATGATTTATTTGGTTGACAATTGTTACACTAATAAAATTTGATGTGCGCGCACACTAATTATATATTTAAAATATATTTATTATGAAACATTTTGCGGTTCCGCAAATCACCATTGTGAATTGGAGCACGGCTGAATTTTGTATCATCTTATAAAATATATATGGATACTCACGTCTTCCTCCTCCTTGGCAATGGTTGTCATTGAGTTCCGATAGATGTTCGGGCAGGAGGAGGCTCGCAAGTGATATCGATGCGTATTCAGCATGGCGCCTCGATAGTGTATAGAGTTGCGATGAATGCGCATGTCCTTCAGATAGTTCGAGTTCCGAATGGAGATGTTGCGGCGCAGATTCGAGCGATGCTGGCTGGGCTTCTTGGAGCGGGAGAGACGCCGTATACCCGTAATGCTGTCCAGCCGAGCGCGTCTCAGCGCCAGTTCGCTGTTCTGCTCATGCTCGGGAATGGCAATCACTGTCGGCCTGATGTGTGGCCTGGGATATTGGGCGAGCAGCGCATAGGACTCCTCCTTGACGGACATGTAGTAAGTGTGCATGTCATCGCTCAGAATATCCACCGAATTGTGGCGCAGTCCATTCACCTTCAAATTGGACATCGAGGGCGTGTTGTGCTTGGACATGAACATGTTCTCGTTGAGGGAATACCGCGAGCTGGCATATGTCGGCTCGTTGTGTTTCTGTGTGAGATAACCCTCGTCCGAGGAGCGCAGCGAGCCAATCGGTGAGCCAGCCGCAACAGAGGATCTCTTTTCTGATGGCGACAGCGTCTCTATCGATGCCAAATAGCTCTTCTTGGAGGCCTCCAAAACTTCGGGCGCTATGCCACCCATGAGCGTATCATCCGGTGAACCCAAAATAGGCGCCGTTGTTCCATAGGCCGCCGTACCGGAAGACATGGACAAAAGATTGTCGCGAGAGGGCGCCTCGGCGCCTTCTCTGTGCCTCAGCGAACGGCGGCTCAAGCTCTTCACCTCACAGATGCTGTCCAGCTCCTGGACGCTGAGAAAGGTGGGCAAAAATAATTCGCTGCGATAGCGTTTCAGGCCCGCATCGAGTGGATCATCGATTTGCTGATTGGCCTCCGTGTTGTTCTTCGTTACGAGCGTATCAAGTACGGCTTCCTTGGTGATGCCGGTGTCCAGCAGCTTTTTGATCTCCTCCAAGCATACACTGGAATTGGAAAAGGTGGTAACGCTCTGCGAACGGCTCTCCAGCCGATTCTCCTCGATCAGCCAGTCGGGATCGCGCATCAGGGCGCCGCAAACGCAGGCATTCAGAATGGTGCCGCCCAAGATTAAGGTGGCGCCACGCCATCCATACGAATCCACCAGATATTGCGTGAGACGGGCATAGACAAAGGTGCCAATGCCTGTCCCGGAGGCGCCAATGCCCATGGCAAAGCTACGCTTCTTATCGAACCAGAAGGCAATCGAGACGACAGCGGTCACATAGCCAATGCCCAAACCGAGACCGCTAATAATGCCAAACGTGATCATCAGCATTTCAATGGAATTGCAGATGGAGGAAATGGCAAACCCAAAGCCGGAGATGATGCCACTCAATATGGTCATCTTACGGCAACCGTATTTATCCACCAGGTTCGACCAGATGGGACCCATGAGCAGTGGCACCGAGAAATACAATGAACTGATCCATGCCGTTTTCGATGGCGACTCGCCAAAGTAGGCCAACAGTTCCGTGTTGATCAGGCCAAAGGAGAACGAGAGGCCATCCCAGATGAGTGAAACGACCAGAGAGGCGAAGACAACAACCCAACCATAGCCGCCATCGGGCATTTTGGGTGTCTTCTTTTCGGTGCTGTTCGAATCGATGGAGTCACCCGATTCATTCGATATCAAACGCTTGCGCTTCTTCACCTGGTTGCCATTCATTAAGCTGGTCAACAGACTGCCATCCGCATTGACGGCAATGACGCTATTCCGATTGTGAACCATCCGACTGTGACCGGCGCCATTGTGCAGCTCCTCGACGGACAGATTGCAGAATGTCACCTCCGGGAACAGGTCGTGTTTTATGGCCTTGTTGAGTGGTGTGTTCGCCGGTGCCGGCAAGCTTGGCTGGCAAATGTTTCCATTTAATTTACCGTTACTCGCATTTATATCAACATTAATATTATTATTGTTTTTATTGGCAGCTGCAGCGCTGTTGTTGTTGTTGCTGCTGCTGCTGTTCCCGTTGGAATTGTTCCTGCAGTTGTTGCCTTCACTCTGCTGAGCAGCTGCGGGCTTGGCCATCTTGCCTTAGGCTCTATATATATTTGTGTGTGTGTCTCTGTGTGTGTGGGTGATTTTTTTTTTATTTTTTTTTTTAAATTTGTATTCTTAACTCTGATAAAAATTTGCACTTGTTGTTGCAATTAATTGTGAACACACAGTTACATAGATTTCAGCAAAATATTTCTATATTTTTAAGTAGCTGGACTTGGGTTTGTGCTTGGGTTTTGGATTGCTTTACGCTTTGCCCTAATCCTAATCCGGTTTCCAAATGATCAACACTGCGAAACAGAAATATAGAAATTAGTATTGAATGTTACTGATAAGTGTTGCTGCTATGAGTTAAAAATCAAGCTTCAATATTTGATATCGTGATGGGAACGGATAAGAAAATCTAAATTTTGAAGCACAGATTTTATATGTCATAAAAAGTGTTCTACTCGTTTTTAGGTTACCTCACTTTTTTGATTAATTACTTATTTTCATTGACAAAGATTAAAAGCATAAATTGATGGTGCGAAGAATGGAAATTATAATTGTTTAAATAAAACTAAAACTTTTAAACAAAAATTGGCAGCAGAAATTGGTGATTATAATTTCCTCAGGGTTTTCAAATTTGATTTTCATCAACCTGATTTTTACACGAATTGAGAACGAGTGACAACATTTAGTAAATTTAATATAATTTGAACAACTAAACAATGAATATGAAGCACTTTAATTAATTAATGCAGAATAGGATTTATTTTGATTTTCCGATTTGTACATTTTAATTGCGACAAAGTGCCTTGAGTCCATTTTAAAAGCTTATATTCCTCTCAGTACTTTGGATTAATTGGAAAATTATTGTAATTTTTGTTTGCCAGCTTTTATGTTGCATAAGTTGCACTTACGCGAGCAGCATCGGACTAAGGATAAAACGAAATCGGCATTCGCCAAAGATTCGATTAGACACAATTAGAATTTGTCGTCACAGTTTGTTGTGTATTGCTTTCAGTTTTCTTCTTGTTTGTTTGCAAACAACGCGTGTTTGTTGTCACTGTAACGACATCAACAACAAGCCCAACAACAAAACTCATTTCGCTAGCAAATTCGCGTCGGGACTGTTTGTTGAATTGGCATTTTCCTCCGCTGACGAAAATGAATTCGCCAATCGCCTTCAACTTGACCCCATATAAATAGCCAAAAGCACAAGCAGAAGAGCCGTGGAGCAAATAACGCTTCTGGTGACTTTTCTGAGATCGTTTCGCACTCTTCAAATGCGTCACACAGAGAAACAACAGCTGATTTTGCTGAATATCACAAATATGAATTTCAACTGAAAATGTTATTTTATTTTTGTTTGTTTTGCATTCGGCGGCGTTGTTTATGTTTTTCGCATTTGGCACTCAAAGTGCCCGTTTGCAGCTATTTATAGATCGCTATACAGTCTATAGGAAGGAGCCAGGCCAAAATGACTTGTGATTTCTGGGGACCTAAAACAAACAACTGGCCCAAAATAATAATGCTTGCCAGCCAGCTAGCTAATAATAATATATTGACCAGCAATTTCCAAATTAAAATGTCGAAGTAAATAATTGTTCCTTGTACGAAATTTAAAAAATTAAGGCTTTTGAAAAATAATTGAATTACGTGTTTTATATTCAATTGCATAATAGATTCATGGAGTATGACAAATTAACTCCCCCCTGTTGACCTGCCCTGCCTGGTTTAGCTAGTCGTCGTGTTATGCTTGATTTTATGTTTGTAGTTTAATAATTAAATAAGGAAATCGACTTCACTGCATTGATGAGCCAAATTATTTTGCAATTTATTTCTAGACCTTCTCGCTGGTTTCTTTTCTGGTTTTCTTTACCCTTTTAGTGTTAATTATTGTTTTGTTGACCTTTTCCGAGTACTTCGTAACTAATTTACGCTGTCATTTGTCATTTTTATTTTCGGTCTGATTGGTTTCTCAAATATAAATTAAGAAACATTAATATTAAATTTGTACTTTAGATGCACAATCAACCCAAGATGAACATGGAAATCGTCTCAGTTTTGAAAAGTAAAATAATATGATTGATGAGTGATTGTAATTGTTGTGATTAACAACTAATTGCTGGGCTTACCTTTGGCTTCACAGGCTGACACTCTCACAGTTGCCGCTTTTGTAATGATGAGTTGACTCAAACACAAAAAGAAAATAGTAACTCGAGAAACGTTTGTTTAGAACTTGAACAGGGAAACTTGAAATTTGAATTCTTGTTTGCTCTTATAATGTTTGGAATTATCGTAATTATAATAATCACTGCCGCCGATTAATTCACCATAATTGCACAAATCTTCAGTTATATTCAATTCGCTTAAGGTGCGTTGTGAGTGTTGGGGGGCCAAGTGTTTATTCAGCGTGGCAGTTCTATTAAAAATTCTTAGACGCGGATCACGCGGAATATAATGTAGAAACACTTTATTCGATTTGCTGCTGTTGTTGTAAGTACGGGGATTTTTATTGTTGTTATTGCTGTCAAATGTTATTGACGATTTGCTATTGTTGCCAGTTAACTTTTTAACGGAGCCGCCAACGGGTGTTGTTGTTGTTGTTGCCGCTGCAGCTGCTGCTGTTGTTGCTGCTGCTGCTGCTGCTGTTGTCTTGGTTGAGGATGTCGTTTTAGTGGCACGATAAAGTGACTTTAACCGGTAGTCATTCATTAAGAACGTTAACGTATTTAACACAGACCAGCAAAAAATCAATTCACCAAATTTTGGCTGCAAATTAAATTGGCTTCCTTTGTGGAAGTTGTTGTTGTCGTTGTTGTTGTTGCAGTTGTAGCTGCCAGTTAACGTTTTTAGCCCGGACACGAACATGCGGCACCAAATCGAATGCACACAGATGAAAAACCAGCGGAAAAAAACGAAAAACTCAAATGAACGAGTGAAACAAAGATGACAAATTGATCGATTGATCGATTGGCGAAATGTAACGGTGACGCTGATGCTGATACTGCTGGCAATAACGGTAAATCAACGCGTGTCAAGTGCGCGGCGCATTGTGCGGCCTTTTCGCAAGCATATCGTTTGTTTAAATTTCACAGGGCGTTTCAGAATTGTGGATAACGCGGCGTATGATAAATGCGTATTTTGGCGGATATTCGTGTTTTTAGGCTGGCAACTTTAACGCAATATTGTTGTTGTTGTTATCGTTGTTGTTGCTGCTGCTGCTGCTGCTCTCCTCTTCTCGTTGTGTGTGTTGATGATGATTTATGTTTGTTGTTGTACTCGATTAGCAGCTGATGCTGCTTGTTAAGCCACAGTCTCTGCTGCAAACACAAAAATAGAGAGAGAGAGAGAGAGAGAGTGTGTGAGAGAGAGAGAGGGATATTAGTTGCGATTCGTAGTAAGCGCTTTAATAAATGATTCTAAATTGACAAGCGCCAAAACCATTAAGACCATCTCTTTATCATATATATGTATATATTATATCCGATGGCCTTCATCAATAACTAGATGGATAGAGAGACATACAGTGAACATAAATCACAGCAGCAAACAACGTAAAATATATGCATGTTAATTTGTCTCAAGCCAGCCAATAAGCCCAACATCTCACTATGCATATTTATGTACATCTGTGGTATCCATACATCTCTTGCAATTCAGTTTCAATATGACAAGTGGACACGCCCATTGACCATATCAGCCGATAAATAACAATTGCTGTGTTGGTCTTAATCGACTGAGCGAAAGATTACCACTTAAGAAGCTAGCTCAAGTATCTTAACATCACTTAATACATTGATCCGGTTCAGTATAGAAATAGGCGGACAGACGGACAAGCACAGGAACATGGCTGTATTGAATCGGCCTAAACTACTGATGATAACAATGTGTTCCAATATTCACGTCCAAGTTATGAAAATCTCTGCATTAACTGGAGTACTTTATGATGATTATAATATACCTGATCATGAAATCAATTTGGAGTCCTCTTTTCTGTTTTTAACTATCATTAACAAACGATCAATTTCAAACTAACTTTACTATTTTTATTTTTGGTCTTATCTAACAAATTTTCGAACAATTTCGCCATTGATTACTCCCAGAAATTTAATAATTTTTTTTTAAATCTTAATTCATAAAGAAATTTTTTTTTTTAATCAATTTAATAAATTAATTTGGCTTTTTTTTATTTTATATTCTAATTAAAATTTATGTTAGTTGACATTAAATAAACAAATTAACCTCTGCAAGGCATATTTAAGTATTTGTGTTTGATTAATTCAGGATATTTCTCTCTACAGCTAAAGATCTAATTATTATTTTTGACCTAGTCACTCATAATTAATTAGCTTTATAAATGTTTTATATACAATATATGATATTGTATATTCATAATTAATGACGATTACTATTTAGGTTTAATCATTTTGCTTTTTTTAAATTTCATAATAGATGTGTTAAATGATTAAATGCTTAACCCGAACATTTTTAAACTAAGCAAACGAGTGCACATAAAACCTTTAAAGTCAAATTGAGTTGGATTTATGTCCTAAGCAGTTGGTCTATTTGCTATTAAAGCAAGTCGTTTATTTTATGTACACATTTTGACCGAATTCATTCTTATAATGAGTGCCTGGAACACAGACGAATATGGCACACTTCTTGAACAAAGGCTAGTCCAACCGAGTTTGTGTGCACTTATCAATGAGAGCGAGCGCAGCTGCTTGAAAGCCACTCAACGTATTTGTTTTCGACTGGTTGAATAAACGTCACGAGCCGTGCCAAGTTCAATGCTCGATAGCAATTGCATGTTATTATATACACCGAGTGTACAAGACAGTATATATTATATATTATTTATTTGCTTATGTAGAACACGAGACACATTTTATATTTGCTATGATTTCTAAATTCGGTTTTTAAACAATGCACTACAGCAATTTGGCTTATCAAGTGTCAATTAGCCTCATGACGAGCTGATAAGCTAAAATACTAGAGACACATGGTTAATTAATTGCCGGACAAAAATAGCGTTATGTGTATTATCTTTATAATACGGTTTGGCAATAGAGCTTAACAATAACTGATAAGTCAATTTTACCTACAAATCCTGACACGAGCGTTTAAATTGTTTTGTAAGCACTAATTACAAAATGACAAAGTAATCAAGTCACTTTAGTTATCTGTCAACACTTATTGCTTGCTGGTTGATTTTTGAGGAAGCGTATATATGATGATAATGTACTCATATAAACTACAAAGATTATAGTCTTTATATAGGTAATTTTACCTGATTGTATCATGTAAATCGATTCTAAATAAGCAATTTGCTTAATTTTGACTATGAAACAACTTGAAACACTTTCAGTTCATGTGTAATCTTTGGATTGAATGCCTTCGTTGCGCCTCTTTGTATGCATTAATATTTGTCAATTAATTTTCACTCAAAAATTACAAAAATTATATTTTATATTTAAAACACTTAAAACACCGCTCGCTCAGCGCTGAAACAAAAGTACAATTTTCAAGCCACATGGTTAACCACTTAATGGATGGATTATAATATATATGTTTTCAGAAACGCGACGAGAGGTTAACTTTTGGCCGACTGCAGTCGCCGACAGTTCTGTGGCTCGTTGCCTGCCAGACTAACAAATGAGCAAAAAGATTCGGTGACAAAAGCCTCGGCCAGACCACAGAAACAAATCGGCAAAGAACAGAACAAAACAGAACAACAAAGCAGAGCAGAACAGAACAGAACAGAACAGAAGACGAACAAAATGAAAACGACAATCGGGGCGAACTCGGATCTGTAATCGCGGCAATCGTTTGCTTTAATCTAATACATTTCTTATCAGCAGCACCAAGCGTTGTGCATATGACCGCCACGATTGCTTACATACACTATATATATATACACATATATATATTTTAATTTTTTTTTAGATAGGTATGTGTATAGTTATCGCACTACCTGCCCCACATGCGGCCACTTCACATCCCCCACCCGATGCCTATCAAGGAGGTAGCCTTTCTCAGTGGGTTTATCTTTTATTTGTATTCCCTGTAACTAAAAGTGAATTGGGGTCGTATCTACTACGTCATTTATAATGGATACAAGGGTGACTATTCTTCACCAGCATCTTTTGTCAAAGATGCTAATTTATTCTCTTTCCGTGACAGATGTCCTTTGAAAACTGGTCTTTCAGGAAACATGCCAAACATCCCCTATCTGAAAGAACTTTATTATAACTTCAAAACAATAATTGTTAATTTTATTTATGAAATATTTTAACTCAACGGCAGCGAAATTTTCATAATATTATCACAACTCGAATTTTCTACAGGACTCAAATTTTTTGAGATAGCAACATTTGCCCTACCTTATCAATGTCATTTTGGCGATCGAATGATGGAAATCAACGCGCTTTGAGCCAGTTATCTTAGACAACAATCTAAGGTGAAAAATTGACAAGTCTGAAAACACAGACGTTAATCGCAATTTTGTGTATCATTTAATTTTACACTTCTTTTTAAAAATTTTAATTTTGAATTCGCAAAGTCATTTTTCCTTTTTTTTCTATCTGTGCTTTTTCACTGTTTCAGATTAAATATGTTTTACACTTTTTTAATAAATTTTTTTATTATTATTCAATGGAACTACTAATTATATAATTTAAACTAAATTTTCATATAAATATAAATATATTGAGATCGAATACTATAGACTTAAGGTATATTCTTGTTAAGCGAACTTTTTTTTTAGCAATTTGGCATATTTTTTATGCTATGCTTTTGTTGGTTGATGACAAATTGTCATTTAAATAATAATGTTTACAAAATAAATAAGAGTATAATATGTACAACGTACTTTGGGCCAATTTATTGTTGTTAAACTAACAAAATGCGACAGTTTTTAATCAAAGTGTCTGCCGACAGCCTTGAAGCTTATGAGAATCTAAGAGAGAGAGAGAGAGAGACAGAGAGAGCCAACCCTAAACATAATATTTACTGTATTTATTCAAGTCTTGACTGATTCGTTTAGCTTGATCAATATACAGTAAAAAATACTGCCTGCAGGTAAGAAATTCAAAATGTGTCCGACTAATCTAGTCAACTATTTAGTGCAATAAGAAACTACAGCGGACAGGTAAATTATAAATTTTGAGATAACCAGTTTATGAGTAATTTAAGCTTTTATGGATTTGGTGTGATAAACCAAATATGTGTGATAAGCGCCAAATATTGCTGTTAATTACCTGAGCTAATCTACTAATTGTGTGTGTGACAGATAACAATGCAAACTGATTTGATGCTGACCTACGCCAGTTATACTTGCGTTTTTGCTGTTTAATGGTGAAAGAGTCTTTAAGCTTAATTATTAGGCCAACTAGGCAATAAACTTCTTAGCAATGTCATTCACTTTGTAGCGTCATTCGCATTTACGTTCATTCATTTTTATTGGCCTCGCTCAAGAGCCACTCATAAAATTTCATTTTCTGAATGAAAACAAATATTTACACAGACTTTTCAAACGAGACATCTCACATATAAGCAAAAAGTTCTCAATAAATATCAATTGTCATTAGACGGAAGCATTCAATTCAATTGGTTCCATTCAGTGCTCTGCAATTAGATTCTAATTGAATCAATTGCGATCTGATTTCGTGCATGATTCGATTTCTGATCTGTGTACCATAATCTGATATCTAGAAATTGGAGGATCTCAAATGTATAAAATTTTATTTAAATCTGGAATGAAAAAACAACAAACTTTACTAGCGTTTCCTATTTAAAGGTATATTTATTTTTTAACCCCTTAAAAGTTTTCTACGCAAATGTGTTCTAATGTACTTAAACCAACTTTTGGTTTTACCATGTTCAAATACAATTGTTTCCAAGCACAAAGTACATTTTTACAATTTAATTGTTCAGTTGCGTCATGCACTATATGCTCAATAGGCATATGTGGGCAAATGGGTAGAGGTAATAACAGCATTCACAATTTGTCATTGTCTTAGTTCTTCTCTGTACATTTTTCCTGGCTTTGAAGACTCGGTCAAAATTCAAAAAGTTTTATTTAATCGATTTTTTTGAGTGGACTAGGTGAGTTTATAATATTGTGAATTTTTTAATATTATTTTTGTTTATGTATTAATTTTAAATAAAAGTAAACATATGAACTCCTTGGCTATTGGTCTTAAGCCAATTTTAAGGTCACTTCTTTTTGAATTCCTTAAATGTTAAGACTGGATTCACTAACTACGCTGAAGCCAAAATTGGGATTCCGTTTTAGTATTCGATTCCCCTTTACAAAATGCTATTTGCTGACTGCCTAACCCCAAGCAACTTGGCTTAATTACCAAGCTAAGCAATAACGAACTACAATAACTAGAATTATAGTCTAATTGCTTGTTATTTTTATATATACATTAAAGTTGAGTTAACTGATAATTAAAATGTGCCCAATTAAGTAGTTAACGAGAAATGCATGTTGGCGAACTATCGCACAAATGTTTAATAAATTGAAATATTGTTTATATTTTGATTTGCATATGGCTTGAGCACTGATCTGTTCGAAGATTTCATAAAATGGGGGTCCAAGAATAAAGACATCAGGCAAAAAATCGCTTTTGCAGCTCTTTTTGTGCCATAGTCAAACAAAGTGAATATCTGTATATACTTTATAATCAAAAAAAGCCTTGTTCAAACTGTTTACCTTTATAAAGGAGGTCAGTTTAAATAGTATGATATGGATTTATTCAAACAACACCGGAATAACTTAAATATGTGTTAAAAACATTAATATGTATTGTTAAAATACACGAGAGTCATTAAGCAAGCTCTATTCAATTTATAATATTTATTTATTACTCGAATCAATCCAATAGAATGTGATGGATATAGGTTTATTCATATAATCTATTTCTCTCTCAATCGCAATCTCTCTCTCTCTCTCGCTCTCTTGTTGCTTATACTTTTAGTTTCACTGTAGTTGTCAGACCACTAAACTCTGAGATATAAATTTTAGAACTTAAAAAAATAACAATATTCCTTTTGCATTTTTTTTTGATTGGTTTATTCTATTTATTTAAACCAGGCAATGCTATGTAAAAACAATGAGCTGTCAGCCACTCACTTGGGTATCATAAGTAACTTTCTGTAGTTTTCAACCCTTTAAACTTGCTGCAGCAAAACACAAGTAAAAAGGTTGGCGACTGTGTAAATACTCTAACTTCAATGAACACACCGAATTTTAAAGGTCAGCTTATTATTTAGTGCATATTTCTAACTTGCAAAGTTGTGCCATCGAATTTCTTTTCTTATTTTTAGGGTAGATTTTGTATTTTAAATTAAGTACAAAGATGTCTTATTTCCACGGTGCAACAAATGTGTCACTGTGGCAAAGTCAGATGCTTACAACGAACCAATGTAGACTCTCAATCCCACACACACACACTCACACCCGCACACACACACACACACACTCACAACCAGCGATGTGCTTTGATGTTATTTATTCGCCGCTGCGATTTGCAGTACTGACAAATAGCAACAATAAAGTGCAGAAGACACTTTTGTATGCTTCAAGCCCTAAAATGCAAACTTGCATTTGCACACTTTTTGTATTATATTCATTTTTAAGCACAGAAATGAGAAAGAGAAAGTGGGAAAAAAAGAGAGAGAGAGATAGAGAAATAGAGGGGGAGATGAGGAGAAAGAGACTGGAAGAGAGCAAAAGCGCTCGATGTGTTTGCTAAAGGATAATTTATGCTTTTTCCTTAAACTTGACAAAGTTTGTGGCACGTACACATGCAAAAGGCGGTTAATATTGATTTTTACAAATAGCACAAGTATGTGTGTGTGCATACATTGTGTATGCGGGTGTGTGTGTTTGTGTTTGTTTGCGGATTGCCTTTGAGATTTTTCTCCATGTTTGCCTTGTTGCCTCATACGACAAAAAAAAGGAAGAAGTAAAACTCAATATAAGAAAAAGTTCGTATCAGCTGACAAGGATTATATTTGAAAAGCTGTTCATGAGGTAATCCCATGTTTACGTGAAACACAAAACATTATTTTAGGATTCATATAGAATCAATCTTTTTTTTTTATATAATTGTGCCATTTCCATTAACAATTCAAGCAAGTGAATATTATTTATACTAACTGAAGGTCATCGAAATGATAAGGGTGGTATTTAATTCGCATTTGCACGCGAAACCGTTGGCAAGTGCAAAGGTTAAATTTGAATTTGCAATTAGCTTAAATGTAAATGCGAAAAACTCAGATAGAAATCTCTCCGCAACTTGTCATTTGTAAATTAACTCGTCTGCTCCTCAAAGTGTAAATATCAGTTTGAATAAATGAATATCAATAGAGTCAAAGTTAAAATATGCTATTCAAAATGCACTAACAAAACATTTATTAGGCTCATAAATAATCCCTAGCTACTGAAATAGAAATATGTGGTCCAAAAGTGAATTAATTATATCGGGATCAGCTTTAACTAATTCTCACATATTCGTATGATTCACACTTAGTATTGTTTCCAATTACCGAATAAAAAATTCAATATTATCGTGCTACATGAAGTAGCAAATTAAAATTTCAAATGAATCGAAATTGAATAGTACTCATGAATATGTTAATAAATCCACAATACGTCAATTTCATAACAGAATTAAAATATTACTAATAAATTCATTTGATTTAATTTTTCAGACTGGTTTCGTATAAAAAGCGTCAACTGAATTATTAAATATGCGGAATGGGTTTTTAACGGTAGTGCAAAAATTAAAAACAGTTTTCAATGTCAAATTTAATTAAAATTATTTCATGCGCTGGCAAATTTTATAGCGGCTAACACAAACAAGGCGAGACAGCCATCTGTAGATAGTCATTAGGGGTAGACAAACAAGGCAACAAGGACCAAGGACTTGGCAAGCCAAGCGGCAAGGACAAGTGGCATATGACATTATTACAGAGAAAGGCAAACGAGAACGTTGCAGTCGGGCGTTACCGATTCCGAAATACTCTGATGACAAAAGTCATACCGACTGATGGCAGGAGCCGCAAGGTGGGTGTTGCCAAAAAATACCGATCTTCGGTATCACAATGGAAAAATAGCATACTTATAAAAATAAGGTTTGCATTTTTTTGTTGCACTAATTTCATTAAGATCGGATAAGGAATACCCGTGTTATAGTCGACAAAGTATTTTATATTGACCTTAGTGCTATCAGCAGACAAAAGCATTTTCTATTTGCATATGCACAAGTTTGTCGCAAACCGGATTTCCGTTTGGGCAGGTGAATAAAAACTTAAATTGGCTTAGTATTCTTTTACTCTTCCGGTCAGAAGAAATGAGAGGACTTCCACATATTTGACTTCGCAAAACTTTATAAAGGGAAACCTGGCAATAAAACCAGAATATATTTTACAGCTGGGTTCAGTTGTTTAGTTTACCCCCAATACAACAACTAAAATTATAAAATAATGTTAACGTTGAGGGACAATTCTCAGTTTATTTTAAATTTTTACACCAAATAGTGTACATTGTAAAAGTGGTGCTATAATTCTTATTCGTTAATTTTTTTCATATTTCATAAACTTTCTTAATGAAGTTGAAAACAATGAATAAAATTTAGTTTTTCTATTTCAATTTATATTAAGAGACTTTTATTTTTAAAACGTATCTTAAACTTGCAAATGTTTCGCAGCTATCCCCAGCAAGTCACCAATTGTACGATATTTTCGATTTGATCGATTTGCAATTATTGACGTTATCTTAGTAGTTTCTTAGCAGCTGGTATTAAACACTTTATCGGACGCAGACATTTTTTAAGGGTGGTTAACTTGAAGGGCGTCAACAAGTATGCATCCATAAGGACAGCATGACGGCCATTGTAAAAAGCCAATTTACTCTTCTACCTACGGTATTATAATATAAAAATCACACAACGCACTCAACGTCAATAAGCAAAGGGCATCTATTTTACAATGATCATGTGACGAGCATTTTCTAAACTTTTATCTTCTTTTGTTTGCCCACACGCTCAATTGATCCACTTACTTGGAAAAAATATTTCCGCTTGCGATAAATTTAATTGATTGCACAGCAAAACAAAGAAACAAATGAAAGACTCGGCGACTTGTTAGAAGTTTGTGTTTTCTTAAGGTTTTTATTATATTCTTGTGTTGAGCAACCAACCCGGCTTGAAATCAAAACATGACTGAGTGACGATTCGGCTTCGACACTCTGAGCCACACTCGTGATTAAGATAAGTGTATATAGACATACATATGTACACATACATACATACATTCATATGTGTGTATATACACACATCTTGCACAATCACCCTCTCGATTCTCTATACCCTTGCATCGCTCTCGCTCATGCACTCTTATATCTCTCTCTCTCTCTCGCTGTTTGTCTCTCTTTGTCCGCTTTTGTCGCATTTAATGCGTGTGTCTTTAATTTTTTAAATGCCCTTAGCATTTTCAACCACTCACAATATTTGCTTTCCCTTTGCCAGTGGAAATTTACCAGCTGACTGAATTACACACATAGATATGCTCTCATATTCGATTTGTGCATGTGTGCGTACACAGTTTAAAATTACACACTCTGCTATATCAACACGTCATGTGCGTGCGTGCGTGTGTTTGTTTGTGTGTGTGTGCGCGCACTCACTTAAAAATGACACAATCATCTCCAACGTCCCAGTGAAAGTGGCAATAAGTTCAGAGTGCATTAGCGAAATATCCTTCACATAAAGCCCTTTATTCTCAATTTGATAAAATTAAGCGATTTTGTCCTTTTATTAAAAATTGTAAATTAAATAACATTTAACAATTACAAATTCAATAAAATTTAAAATTATGTATTATAAATACAATTTAAGACACTGAATGACTCAGTCATAATCGCAGCGGATATAAATTTTAGTTCATGCTTATTTTGTATTTTCTATATTTAAATGCATGTTTAATTTTACTTTCTGAGGCCAATTGGTTCATCGTTTCAACTTGAAAAGTGAAAACATTATGTAATTATTTAATTTATAATAAAATGTTATATTGTATTATGTATGTAATCAAAAAACGAATTTCTTAGAGCTGATTAATATATCGATAGTATTAGCAAAACAAGGACAGTTTTCTGAAGTTCAAAATTCTTGACTTCTTAACGTAATTTAGATGAAGTGCTATAGCTGCGCATTAGTTTTCTATTGGAATTACATTTGGACTTGAAGAAAATTAATTAAGGCTAGTTTGTTGAAGTTGAAGCCAGTTTCTAGTTGCTTCAACGTTATGTGAAATATCTCATCGACTTCAAGGAGATATTCCCCACTGTAAACCAGTTTTGGCCTAAAAGGATTTTATAAGATACATGGCAAAATCGGATAAGTATTGTAAGAGAAAAGTAAAGAGATTATTGAATAAGAAAAACAGGTCTGTGGTTCTTTTAAGGCATTGTTGCAAACATTTGCTTAACGGAACAACCAGTGCCAATATATGTTGTACTAAAACCTGTTAATAGGGTTATAAAGGGGTTTCGACGTACATTTACGACTAGATTTCAAGATAGCAACATTTTGACAGTTATAGTTATTCTTGCTAATCTTAGCTTGGAAACCAGACTTGCATAGCAGATTGTCGAGTTTTCACAACGTTGACATTTGAAGTGCATGCAAATAAGACTTGGCACTTTGTTCGCTTCACACGTTTAATAGCAACAACAAATAACAAAACAAAATTGCTTTGTGCAAGTGTTTTTCTTTTCTTGGCCCCTCTCCCCTCCACCCAGTCCATTGATTTTTATAAAATTCAGCTTATGCAAATAGGCATGCGAAGAGCACGTGGCTCGAACCCTCAAATCCCTCTCTAAACAAAGGTTTAGACTGTGTGCGTGTGTCCTTCGGCAACGGAATAAAGAAGTTAAAAGTTTAAAGTTTGAGCTGGTAATTCAAAGATTGCATGTTCAACTCATTATTATTCCAAGTTTGCAAAAAGTTTATTTAAGTAAGTTTCATTTGCATGTGCATAATTAAAATTGTCGTTTACAATAATATTAGTTGATGATGTATTCAGCTGCGAGTTGCAGCATTTATAATTTGAATGGATTTTAAGTAGATACTAATTATAGAAGTGCTATTTGTGAACTTTATTTAATGTGAACATGTAAAACAAGTCAACAAATTTTAAAAATGTTTTAAAAATAATCTTTAAGTTTAAAGTTAAAGTTTTAACTTAAATTATATAAAATTAAAAATTTAGGGTGGAAAAGAAATAAAATGAAAAAATGTAATTAATTAAGGGGCTATTAAAATGTAAAAAAATAATCGAACAATTATAGAAATTATTGTAGAAACCCAGAGAAAACCAATGGGTCCAATGTGAGTTGTATACAAATCAAAGAGCACCGAACTAAGCCTAAGTAACCGAATAATATCACCAAGCAGACAAAGTGTACTGTCTGCTTAATGGTATTATCATTTTTATTGTGCGATATTCAGTTTGCGTTCAAGTGCGGAAATGATGATTTAGTGTATACGCATTTGCGTAAAACGAAGACAAATTTTAGATAAGATAGGACAAGCTGCAACTATTCGCTGTAGTTTTAAATCACACAACAGTTACTTTAAGATATTATAATCGTGTTTTGCCTGCCCTCAGCAGGTTCATTGACTGCGAAATCGTATTTCTGAAATTAATTAGTGCATGCCCCGCTGTGATTTGAGCTGCATGATACTTAATATGTGCTAATCTATAAGCTGGTGCTCAATTTGTCTCCACAGACTTAAAGCCAAATTAAAATCATATTAAAGCCTCGTCTGGAGGTCATTCAAATTTTCACCAACACCATCATTATCTCGTTCACATGACATTAGAATGCGTCTCACGTCTTGGATGAGGCAAACCGGTTTCGGAAATATTTTGTTTTTTATTGATTTTATGTATTATTACCCTGAACCGATATTAAAATTGGGTAAAACGGCTATTATGGTTTTGCGCAAAAGTTTGTGACAGGCAGAAGGAAGCACCTTCGACCCCATAAAACATATAAATCCTTGATCATAATCCGAGTCCGAATCGACATAGGTATTGCCCCTTAAAATTTTGAATACAAGTTCTCGCATATCCCGGGCCGATAAATTTATCAAAAGCGGTCCCATTTGGCGAATATCTGTATATTTTTTAATATATAATACATAATATACCTTAATATTTTTGAATGATATCATTTATGAAACCCATGCATAATAATCAAAATTGTGTTGTCATACAATGCAATATACGTAAAAGCTGGGTGCAGGGTATATCGGAGTCAGACTCAGTCGACTTCAACATTCTTACATGTTCCGTTTCGTTTCGTTGGTATGCATGTGTGTGTACGCACGCGTGTGTGCACGTATGTTTGTGTGTATTCACAGCAGAGTATTCACACACATTGTAATCAGCTGTTTGTGTCTTAACAATGACACACATTTCGACTGCTGGAATTGACATACTCTTCTTTGAGGATTGTTAAAGTTATAATAAGAATTATGTAAAGCATTGAATGAAAGACTTCATTTAAATATGAATACATAAATGTATTCTTTGTTGTGTACATATGCAAAGAGAAATTTTTAAAATCTATGTGAAATCTTGTATTTTATAATAACCAAATATCCAAAATGGCCAAAACTGGCAACATTTCCTTATGTTATAAATTTCCTTTTAATAAAATTTGGTCGGCTTAAACATAAGCTCCAATCCAAATTTTATTGTTATTGGCTTTTTCTGATGATAAATTAGAAGAAAAGTTATCTGCAAGGGTATTCAATTGTCGACACGTTAGAATGTACCTGTTCTTTGTCAGCTGTGCAACTGTTTTCCGTTTTTTCCCCCCTTTTTTACTTGATTTAGTGGCATTCATATTTGCAATGTATTTTAACTAAACAAATTTCAATATGCTGATTTCACTTGCAAGAATTTCAGCTGTTTTCTAGAACAGGTATGTCTTAATTACATTTTGGTTTTAAGTATTCAAATCTTAATTAACAGCGAAGTTATTGTAAGCTGTTGCTTAAGATGGAAACTTGTTCTCAGAACTTGCCACCAGTTTGAATAATTGGCTTCCAAGTGCATTGCGCCATCGAAGTGCAAAGACTTTGGCCAAGGACAACGAGAAACAATGGCCTGAGAATGGTTTTCGATTACAATAAATCAAATTTACAAATAGACAAAAGAAACACAAAAAAAAAGAACATGAAACCATGAAAGTGTCTGTAACGATATATAATACAACCATCAGGCATTTATGCATATATATCAACATAAATCAATCTATATATGTATATATCTCATAGCATATATATTTATGTGAGTGTGTGCCAAATGGGGCAGATGACACAGAGCTGGGTTAGATCAGCGGCGGGTGTTTTTTAGAGAAAAACAACAAAACTCAAATGGGCGGCTCAAGACGAACGACAAAATGGCGGCGATTGTGTTGACTTATGTAAGTTTGGGTGTGTGAGTGTGTGTGCCTGAAACTGTGCTATGCGGTTTCCCATTGCTGGCTATGGCTTATGCAAATAGCCTGGCCCAAAGAATTACAGAAAAGCTCCGTTTTACATCCAGACTCTTTGTCGCGACCAAGTTTGTGAATTCATTTTCTGTGATCCAAGGCCATAATGGCATGCGGCAGACTTTGCGGCTTTATCAATCTCGTTTGCTTAGTTTTGTACATTAATTAATTAAATTACTTTTGGCTGAGATTAAAAGCTTTAATTCAATCATTGTAATTTACAAAATAGCTAAAATATATAAGATTGTTACAGGCGCAGACAGCCATCTCATCTATTCTAATCTAGCCGTATCGCTTAGAAATCGTATTTAATAATTCGAGAATATATATATATATATATGTATGTATAGTTTTTGTTGCGGCAAATATGAGTTGTAATTTATCTTTACGATAAGGGATTTTCCATATGAATGTTTTATAAAGCTTTTGTCTTATCAGAAAGCACAATTTGTTTTTTTTTCCCCCATTTTTCATATTATCTGTTAGCATTCATAAAATCATTAGCGAGTGCAAAAAGTTAGGAGCAGTTTTTAAAATATTCGCATTTTGCGTCGTACCCATATGATCAGAGCACACAAGGCAATGACGCAAAATATTGAAATAATATTGTGTTTTTGAATATAATTTTCCAACGTACCGAAATAAGAAACTAAAAATAGATAGCAGCTGATTTCAAAGACAAAATAATAACATATGTGTCGAGTCGGTCAACAAGCATTAATCATGCGATATGTCTATAATGTACAGCTTTTTAAATACATACATTCGCATATATTTGATATGGTATGTGTGTACAAGCCCCCATGAGTATTTACATATATATATATATATTTATATATATTGATATGCATGTGTGTTTAATATTTAAAACAAGGTCAATTTGCCTTCCGATAACTGGCAGTCATATTCTTTATCCATAAGCATATTTGGCTCAAGTGCTTATCATAAATATACTTGGGAGTTTTAATGGAACTCACCTGTCATCAGTCAAGTTGAGTGTTATTTCCACGTGGATATTGCAATAGTAAATTGTTGATTAGCTAAATAACAACCACAACCATTTTGGGCCTTTTTCTTCTCTTTGTTCACTTTGTTAAATTAAACAGTTTACATTTTGAGTCAAATGACAACGATTTCTTTTATTTTTATTGGCGTCCAAAATGTAAAGCACTTTGGTATTTCTCTCTTTATTTTGTTTACAGTAAGTACAGTGGGCTCAAGGCGACAAACAACGTCAATGAAATATTTAAGCTCAGAATGATTTGCTTCGTGTTACTTTATTATTATTTATGTGTACTGATTGTATACAAATTGCACAAGTTGTTAAAAAAAATTATTGTCAGCGTTGTGTTATGTAAATGTTCAATACACAATAAAATTGTTGGTATATTTTATATAATCACACACAATGTGCGTGTCACAAATAAGCATTCAATATTATTTATTTTCGTTTTGCTTAATTCACTTTTCTTTTGTGTGCTGATTTTTGTTTTGGAGCAGTCAGAAGAACTCAGTCGACCAATGTGCGGCAGTTTCGATTTTTCTGCACAATGCTTGAATATGAGGGCGGCAGGGACCGGAGAAATGCGAGTAGGTGGATAATTACAGCACCGCCCAGCAACGCAAGTTCACCGAGAGGCAGAAGTAGAGTACTATTCGCCGATTGAAATAAACAAATGCACCCACTAACACTCATCCACACATGCTTTTATACACACACACACATACACTCGCGTCCGAACGGGGAAGAGAGAGAAAAGAGAGAAATACGGCAGGCAGGAAGTCGACAGGTCAGCACACGCACTTAAAATATATATAGAAATCACATCCAAATATTGGGAAGGCGATAGATCTGTTCAAGCAAATCAGTGGATTCTTGTTTTATTTATTATTTAGCAAGTCCACACAAAAGCGAATGAGAAATAATTTTTACGAATGTGTTGTTGGTTTGAAAATTTAAATCTAATACTTTTTCCGCACGCACAACCGTTCAGTTCCACAACTATTAACAGTTATGAGAAATACGATTGTCGCCCAATGTTGTGCTCAAAAGTAGCTGTTAACACGCTGTTCAACTCAAAAGAGCTACGCTCGGAGAGTGGTTGCTACTGTTAGAAAGTCAGTGGTGTAGGGCAGCGAATTTTGGGGTTTGAACCATAAAGCTTTACTAACGCTGCCAATTAAATGATAAATTTCAAATATTTATGTCATTTGGAATAAAGTATGCTTAATTTTGAAATTATGTTAATTCGGCAATTCTTTTAACACTCGTGGCCCACCAAATACATTATGTTGGCAACGCCACTGTACATTTCTCTCAGAACATTTTTAACAGACTCTGCTAACTTAACAGCATCTGTCCAGTGTGTACACTCACTTAAAATTTAGTTATCGATTGCGCCACGTTTGAAATTCAATTTCTGTGGAGTTCATTTGAAAATGTTTGGTTTATTATTTAATGGCACTTTATTCACATTTAACAATGGTCGTTTGTTTTAATAGATAATATGACTATTACTATTGTTATTTACAATTTATTACACTATTTTCATCCATATTAAGGCACACGCTAAGAACAGGAATCGCTATCAGCACCTTCCGCTTCGTCAGCTATCAGAAATAGAGGGAGAGAGAGAGAGAGAGAGAGGTTGAGATAAGGGAAATACAATTATTTAACAAAGTCTTATTAATTCCCTTGGCTTTCTGAACATCAATCAAATGCCCATTGATAACTTAAGGCAGACTTAAGGTCTGTCAAAGTCACATCTTTTTTTGATTTTTTTTGTTTTTTTTTTTTGATGGCGCTTACAAAGTATTTGCAGTCCAAACATTAAGGCAAAGCCAATGAGTGCAGCAAGATAGGCACGCCAGCCAGCATGACTCTGTGTCAGGATCTCAAAGTAAACCACATAGAGCAACGTGCCCGAGGCAATGCCCTGCAGTATCCCCGAGGGAACACTCGGCTGATTCGCATCCGCCTGCTGGCTAATTCCAATGCCCACACCGATGCCAATGGGCGTGACAATCGAGAACGTTACTAGATAGATAATGGCCAGACTGGTTCGTGTGCGAGCCACCAACAGCTCCATGCCCACACAAAAGGCCAGCACCAATTTATGAGCGGCGACGGCGGCGAACATAAACCAAACAGTGCCAACGCTGCCTTCCAGTCCAATGGCCATGCCCTCGAACAGTTCGTGCAGCGACAGTGCCAATATGATGCCCAAGCCGCGCATTGAGGAGCCTCCACCGTTGGCATCCACAGGCAGGTGGCTGTGCCCCGACTCGCAATGTTTTGGCACCTGATCCTCCAGCGTAGATTTTGCTGGCTCCTCTGTGCGTGTGGGGGTGCTGACGATGAGAACACTGTGCCTCAAGCTGTGGCCCCGCTCAAAGGCTTCACTGGCCAGCGACTCCTTGCGGCTCAACTTCTGCTGCTGGCGTTGCATAATCGAATGCATCAACTCATCCAAAGCATACATCAAAAAGAAACCGGTGCAGAGCAGCATTTCGGGCAGGGCAAAGGGTGTGGCTGCTAAAATGCCACACTGCTGCAGGTGCTCAACCACTTCAATCACCTCCGGCAGCATGTGGACAAATGTGGTGCAGACGAGTACACCACCGCCAAAGTAGAGGAGACAACGCACCACTGTCGAGGCGCGCGTCTCCTCTGGATCCTTTTTGGTCCACTTGAGGCAGCGATCCAGCATGTAGGGCAAACTGCCGCAAATCACTGTCACCACAATCAGCACCACCATGGCCACAATTTTGGCAACGAGCAACGCATGCTGATCCACTGTTGTTAAATCGCGCTCCTGGATAGTTTCCACCACCGGCTGTGTCTGTTTACCGTACATCTTTGCACCACCGATTGCCAGCCACAAGTGCGAACAAATCGCTAGTGGTGCGCACCACTTATATACCACCTACCCTCCATATCAGGTGGCAATAAATTATATATTGGAGTACTGACTGACAGCACAAAATGCGATCGCCTGTGAACCAAATTGGACGCGTGAACTCAGCTGAATTTCATTTTTGATAGCTGATTAGGAATTAGATAGAAACTTATATTATTATTGTCCGGCAAACAGAAAAGAAGAAGGGTCAAACTGTTTCATTAAGCTTTTAAAGGTTTTTTATCGCTCCACTTAAAGCTCATTTTAAAAGTTTCGAATTGAATATGTAACTGGTAAATTTACTTTGGTGCAAAAATTGTATTCTTATTTTGAAAGAGCTCTTTCGGTCAAATCTCTACACTCAGAAAAATAAATCGTTCGAAACTGTAGAAAATCGCAATGAAAATTAAATTGTTTTCTTGTTTTTAGCTACGAGATCCAATCACCGTTAAAACAAATTTTTTTTTGATTTAAATTATATTCGATGTTAAACTATCTAGAAAATCAGTTCTTAAATTAATAAAAGAAAGACCTTTGTTTGTAGAAATATAATTTCTTAATAATAAGATAAGGTTTGTTATTATTAGCTTTATACTAATTTTCAACTCTCCATTTAAAAAGTATTCAAAAAACAAGAAAAGCATTTGCACAATTTTTTTCCTAATTAATTAATACGGATAATTTTTAGAATATGGAGGCCCATGATTCTTGTCTTGAAACTCACACTCTGAGTTGAAAAATGTTTTTAATACAAAAAAGAGATTTACGTCAAATAGTCAAAACAGTTTCAAAATTTACTTACTTGGTATTGTTTTGTTAGCCACTCCACATAAATTGTACATGGAAATCTTATCGATTTGGACTGAAAAATTTAGTTACCAAATTTTAAAAATTCAATAAAATTGGAAATCTTTTCGATTATCAAAATGTTTCGTCGTCTAAAACATATAAGGGCATTAAGGCCATCATTTAGAAAATTGCTTTACTCACAATCTACCAGGCGAAATTTCAAGTCGGTTACAATAAAGGGTGTCCAACCGCAATCAGAAGAAGTGTCTCAACTTACGATGCCAGGTGTAGTGATGGATCCAAGTTACAAATTTAAAGAGGGCGAGGTATACCATGGGTTCCAGTGTCAGCGCATGGAGGGTGTCTCCGAATTTGAGCTCGTGTCATACACCTTGCGTCATCTGAGCACAGGAACAGAGTTCTGGTATATCGACCGCAACGATGCCAACAATGTATTCTCAGTCAATTTTCGGACACCACCCATCAATAATACGGGTCTGACTCACGTTTTGGAGCACATTGCTATGGACGGTTCCAACAAATTTCCAATTCGAGATCCCTTCTTAAAAATGCTTAATCGATCGGTTGGAACTAATCAGAATGCTTTGTCTACGACAGATCTTACCAATTTTATATGCGCTTCCAGGAACGAGGTCGATTTTAGGAATCTGCAGCGCATCTATTTAGATAGTGCTTTTGGGTAAGTTATGAGCGCAGAACGTATTCTAATAGCAGATTTATTCTAGATTTGTGAACTATATTGCAGGCCCCTTCTCACTTATTCGAACTTTACCCAAGATGGTTGGCGAATTGAACACAAGGATGTGCACGATCGGCAATCAGAGCTTGTGATAAAAGGTGTCGTCTATAACGAAATGATTGGAATATTTTCGGACAACTCCCGAATATTACGAAGAGAGCTTTTAAAGTGCATACTGCCAGATACAGCATACCATTATATGAATGGCGGGGATCCACTGGAAATTCCCGATTTGGAGCACTCTGATTTGGTGCAGTACTACAACAAATACTTTCATCCAAGCAATGGGCGCATATTTTGTTACGGCTCCTTCGATCCAATGAAGTCACTTGAATATATCGATAAGGAGTATTTCGCTAATAAGGATGCCATAGACACTGCCTTCAGTCACGTACCACCCCATCCACGCTGGTCGGAGCCCCGACAGATACACGTACCCTGTCGATTGGATATCCTGGGCGGTGCGCCAGAGAGGCAAAATCAAATTTCCATTGCGTTGTTAATGTGCGATAGGACCGATGTTCAGGGTACTTTTGAAATGAATGTCCTTGCGGAACTATTGATCCGCGGTCCCAATTCGGCGTTCTACAAGGGTCTGATTGAGCCAAACTTCTCGGGAGGCTTCAACAAGAACACTGGCTATTTTCTAAGATGTCGAGACACATATTTTCTTGTTGGCCTGCAAGATCTGAAGGTTGAAGATTTTGCCAGATTTAATGAGCTATATGAGCAAACTGTACTGAAAATCATAAGCGAAGGCTTTGAACCGCATCATGTGGAAAGTGTTCTGCACAACATGGAATTGGCGGTAAAGCATCAGGGTCCTGACTTTGGTTGTGCCGTCTTTTATTCCTCGATGTCATTGTGGAATCATGGCGGTGATATTGTGGCCAACCTGCGGGTTATGGATAATATTGCCAAGCTGCGATCTAGTTTGAAAGAGAACAAGCACTATTTGCAGCAAAAAGTCGAAGAATATTTTCTAAAAAATACACACAAGCTGACAATAACCATGTCGGCTGATGAATCCTACGAGCAGAATTTCCAAAAGGCAACACAAAAGGTGCTCAAACAAAAGCTTAAAAATCTTGACGCCGATGATTTGGAAGCGATTTATCAGAATGGCCTTAAGTTAAAAGAGGAACAAAACTTGGTCGAAGATGTCAATTGTTTGCCTTGTTTAACGCTGCAAGATGTAAAGGAGCCACTGCAGATTCCCAGGATATGGAATGAGCTCATTCAAGGTGTACCCACACAGCTGTGCAAGGTGCCCACCAATGGAATAACCTATTTCTACTCCTTTTTGAATACTACCGGCTTCAGTCAAGATGATATCATGCTCGTTCCACTATTCTGTGACATTATTCAAAATTGTGGCACAGTCAATCATAACTTTCGAGATTTTGACAAGCTGCTTCGTTCAAAATCTTCCGGGATTGATTTCAAGGTTAAAGTTGTTGAAAATGTTAAGGACTATAAGCAATATCGAATGGGTATGTTGATGTCGACTTACGCCCTCGACAAGAACGTTCCCGACATGTTTGCACTGTGCGAAGAGTTGATGCTCAACTTCAGGATCGTAGATACGGATCGTCTTAGGATGCTCATCAAGAACTACATTTCGAAATTATCAGTGGGAATTCTAGTTTCTGGCCACTTGTATGCCATAATGGGTGCCGCGGCATTGGTCAGCGATGCTGCCAAATTGAAGTCCCATTTATTAGGAGTCGATCACATAGATTACATGAAGAACTATGTACAAGAATTCAGCATCGAGCAGATTCGCGACAAATTGTGTGCTATTGGCTCGAGGGTTTTCAACAAGGCCAACATGCGTGTGGCCATCAACAGTTCAGAGGCTCAACAACCAATCGTCCTGGAGCACTACAAAAGATATTTGGACAGGCTGCCCAGCCTCGAGAAGATGAAAAACAAAACGGAATTGCATTTGCTAGAGCCGAGCTATCATCATTATGAAATGAATATAGCTCTCAACTACTGCTCGAAAGCATTTTATGCCGTACCCTATTTGCATGAGGATCACCCTGGATTGCGTGTCCTGGCAAAGCTTTTGACGGCCAAGTATCTGTGGCGGGTGGTGCGTGAGCAGAATGGGGCATATGGCACGAATGCCAGAATCGGCTACGATGGCCTCTTCACGTTCAACAGCTACCGTGATCCACATTCTACGAAGACACTGGAAGTATTTGACGGTTGTTATGACTGGCTAAAAGAGTTGGGCGACAAATTGGATGAGGAAATGCTGCTTGAGGCCAAATTGGGGGTGCTGCAGCTGGTCGACTGGCCAATACCGCCTGGTGAAACTGGCTTGGATTACTTTAATGTGAGAGTCTCTCCGCAGGACTACAGAAAATATCGTGCACGTGCTCTCTCTGTAACAATCGACGAGCTTCGAGTCATAATTGACAAGTACTTTAAACAGGAACCGAAACATTTTGGAAAATGTGTTCTAGGACCAAAACCGAAAAATTAGAGAGCCATCGAAATAGTTCTTATACCCTTGTAGAGGGTATTATAATATTGTCATTCAGTTTGTATGCATTGCAGGAGATATCTCCGATCCCATAAACTAAATATGTATTCGATATAAGCATATCTGTCTACCCGTTTGTTTTATACGCGCAGAACTCTGTCAGCTTAAGTCTTGGAAACCTAGGTGCCATAGATCCATAGATGCCAACAATCTATCAACGAATTGCTTTTATATTAAACAAATTATTTCTTACCAAGATGTCCTGACCAAACTCGCAAAAAAATTTGCGTACTATTAAGTTCCGTACATTTGGAAAAAATACATTCATCATCATCGGTTCACAAAAAAAAAAACATCACAAAAGGTTTAAAGCCTTACAAATATTTAATAATTTTATTAACATGCTTATAATAAATGTTTACATTGGCAATACACAAAATTATTTGTAATATACAAAAAACGGTTACACACAATATTTAAACATTTATAAACGAGAAGATCAACACTGGATTATCGAAAACACACATAAACTACTTTTTTGAAGATTTCAAGTTTTAAAGACTTTGGAGCTATTTGCTCTAAGTATTGAGAGGTTAAGGAGCTTATGAATATAAATGCTATATAATTTGGATATTCGTTGTTCGATCAAGTCGGACATACATAAGAGCTGTTGCCAGCGGCTTCAACAACTGCAATGAGAGAGTTCAGTTTAATAATAATTGCAAGCGAATATATCAGGTGCAACACTCACCTGCAATTTGCAGACCAAACATGAGCAGGAAACCACCCAATGAGCATAAGAATATACGCCAGCCAGCATGATTCTTGGCCACAATCTCAAAGTAGACCACATAGAGCAGAGTGCCGCAGGCGATGCCCTGCAGGATACCCGCCGGAATGCTCGGCACATTCGCGCTGGAATTCTCAGTGACCGCAATGCCAATGCCCACCCCAATGGGCGTGACTATCGAGAAGACCAGCAGATAGATGACGGCAATTAGCCAACGGGTGTGGGCCATCATTATCTCCATGCCAATGCAGAAGGCCAGCACCAGTTTGTGGCACGCAATGGCAGCGCACATGAACCAAACCGTATCCACGCTCTCCTCCAGGCCAATGGCCATGCCTCCAAAGAGTTCGTGCAGCGACAGGGCCACAATAATGCCCAGGCCACGCATCCAGTTGGGCTGCTCCGGTTCGTCTTCCAACAGTTCGACATGCTCCGTTTCGACTTGCACCATTTCGACTTGCGCCGTTTCGACTTGCACCGTTTCGACTGGCGACTGGTTAAGCTGAACTTGTTTTTCACAGCACCCCAATGTCGCCTGTTCCCTTTCGAGTTGCAGCTGCAGTTGTTTTGCCATCCGCTTCCGTCGCTGCCTTCGTCCGACCAGAAAGTACATCAGTTCTTCGATGGCGTACATCACAAAGAAGCCGGTGCACATCAGCATCTCGGGCAGAGCAAATGGCGTCCATGCCAGCATGTGACACTTTTGCAGAGCGCCCACAACGCTGACCACAGCCGGCAGGATGTGGATGAATGTGGTGGCAATGAGAACGCCGCCGCCAAAGTTCAGCAGGCAGAGAACAGCGAAGAAGTCGCGGGCGTTGCTCTTCGCCCGACTGGTCCACTTGAACCAACGGTCCAGCACATAGGGCAAGAAGCAGAAGATTAATGTGACCAGCAGCATCACCACAATAACCACAATTTTGGCCACCAACAAGTCGTGATCGTTCATGGCGTTGACTGTACCTGAAGCGCTTTCTATATGAAATGATATCTGAGCACCTTAGCACCTTATATACCTTTCAGTAACGCGTATCTAGTGCTAGTTACACACACGAAGCATTTATTTTCTAAGTACTGGATTTAAGTCTGAAAGCTCTTAAATATTGTTAAGGCCGAAAACTAAGTTAATTATACTGAATGCTTACTTACGCCACAGTAAAACCACTCGAAATGGGCTTATATTTAAATTAGAAACTGTTACTCGTGAAAGATGATTTTAAAATGCCAGGAAAAAGTATTATAAAATATATCACTAACAGAATTAAATTAATTTGAGCCCTCAAAAATATAATCGCAGATTTTTGCTAAAAACCAAAATGAAAAAGTAATATTAGAGTCAGTTTAATTTAAATTTAATAATAAATAAATAATAATATTTATATTATAAGTGTAATATTTCTGGTAAAATTGTTAAAATAATATAAATTTAATAAAAATTGTTAGTCAAATTTAAAATACCTATCTTCATTCCTACATATTGTAATACTAAGCATTTAATTTTAAACTTATTTTCTCGATAAAAACAAAACACATTTAAATTTAAGCTTCTCAACTTATTCATTCTAATTCTGGTCATTTAAATTTTTTACAAGTTTTATGACCAATTTGAACATAATATTTAATTTTAAATATAATAATAATATTTGTAAGATATTTTTGTATAAAAAGAAGAAGTTTAATTGGTTATGGGATTTTGTTTATTATTTTTAATTTAATGTCGATATAGGAAAAATAAATTTAAGTTCATCTCAAGAGTACAATTACTTAAATGGTATAAGCTAATACACTTTTTATAATGTATGAGCTTGCACCTATTTACTATATCATTGAGTGATAATATTGAAATTATGTAAATAGAGAAATAACCACGCTAGCAATTCATTGAAAAAAATACAAAATTTGGTTTTTTTTTTGCTAGCGTAATTCTAAACATCAGTCAGATTTTCATTTATATATATATGTATTTGGTTTGACAGTTTGTTTCAGTGTAATGTCACTATTATCAATTGAGCCTGCTGTCTTTGGTCTGCCAGCCTGAAATTCAAACGGAGATAACAGTTGAGTTAGCGGGGCGAAACCTTTGAATGTTCATGTGATAACAACGCCGGCAGGTTCGCTGTTGAAAATTCAGACTGATAGCTTCAAATTGCAAAAATGGCCTAAAAATACAATAGCGTTTGTCTGTAGATAATTCAGCGCTGATATCTCCCTAGTAAACAGAAAAGAAATTAATTACTATCAAATAGATAAAAATGGCTGGCACAATATTAATAGCACAACAACAGCACGAGTACATTTATAATTATCATCCCATAATTCGATACTGTCATGGGGCTGTCCGCCTGAAATTTCGTTAGGAAAAGCTTTAGTGTTCTGTTGTCAACGGAGGCTCAACGTACGCCTCAGTTGCTGGTTAAGTGGCAAAGTGAACTCATTCTTTTGTACTTATATAAGATGAGTAAGTTTTCATTTCTTCGGAGTTGATTCAATTGAAAGGAACGGCGCTTCAATAATATGTTTCATGAATTTTATTTTAATTATTTTATTAATCCGTAATAGTTTACTGTAGAAATTATGATTTTTGCTTTAATATCATATAATATTATTGTAATTGTATTTAAATATAATTTTAAAAGTAATTACTATGACTTGAGCGTTGAATTCATTGTTTATTGATTGTTTGATTTGTTAAAATGTTTAAGTACATAATTGTGACGTGAAATTATATTCATATTGATTGATTGATTAAGTATGGAAGCAGCCAGAAAGTTGACTCATTAAACACGGTTCTCTCTCAAAGGTAAATGTATATGTAAAAATATATAGTATGTAATATTTGCAATGTTCTGTCACCAGGGACTCTCGCACAATACTTGGGGCAGTATATTCGGCACTGTCGTTCTAAAGTCATTTCTTAAAGTCGTCTAATTTAGACGATTCCATGATGATAGTTCGTTATTTAATTTATGCATGATAATGTGTGGGTGTCTCTGTGTGTGTGTGTGTCTGTGCATTTGTGTGTGAGTGTTTGTGTCTAGTGTGTGTGTGTGTGTGTGTGTGTGTCTGTGGTCCTTTCGCTTTTAAATTAATTCATTTGCTCTCATCCTCTCTCTCTCGCTCTCTCTCTCCCTCTTTCTATCGCTCTCTCTCACTCCTTCTTCCAGTTTTTCGTTCTCTACACGCAGGCACGCCCTTGTTGTAGTAGTTGCAATATCGTATGTTCTTCAACAATTTCTAGTTACACAGCAGCAGCAGCAGAAATAAAGCCAGCAGCATCCACATTTGACCCGCTCGATCACATCACGACTGCTTCGGATGCTGCACGGGTGGCGGTGGTGCCGGCTTGAAGCACTGGAGCAGAAACGCTGTGTAGACAACGAAGGCCAGGGCCAGTGCTATCAGAGCGTACATGAATATATTCAGTTCCGGCTGACGGAAACGATTCTTGCGCAGCCATTCGAGCACCTCATCCTCCGAGAGCAAATCGCCTGTAAGATATAAAGATAGCCAGATGAAAATGCATTTTCCAAACCCAAGTAGTATTCCTTATTGTGTTTTAATATGTTCAGAAAAAATCTGTTTCAAATAGAAATAGAAATAGCTAGAAATATGTTTCTTAATATTATATAAAATTGCAGGGCGTGAATATTCTTTCTTCAACATACTTTTTAAATATTATCTAAAATTTTACTTCTCTTCTCTATAGAAGGAACTTAAATGATCTTAAGTATTTAATGAAATAGATATCCCAATCGTTAAAAATTAAAAATTAAATTATTTAAATTAAAAATTAAATTAAAAGAACCGATTTGTACTTGCCTCTGTATATGCTAGGAAAACGGCGACGGAAATATACCATGGCTGGCAGTTTGGTAACACCCCATTTCTTGGCATAGCGCGAATCGGCCATTTTCACAAAGGTTATATCCAGATTATCGGTCTCGCTGTCAATGTTTTCCAGTTTTTCCAACGCCGCAAGGCTATCAGGCTGATTGTGTTCATCTAATAAAAATAGAGCAATCGTTTAGAAATGTATATATCCAGCAGATCGAGTGATTTCGTTGCTTACAAAAGAACACGGAAATAAATTCGTTTTCTTCGAGCAGCTTGTCAAGCATTTTGCGATTGACCTCCTCGATTTCGTTTTTAATTTCGAACACATCCTGCGATGTTAGCCAGGTGATGACCTTATCATGTTGATGCATATCGCCATCGTATAGCACAGGCACTTGTTTTCTATAATTCGAAAGAAACACAAATTAATTCAATGATATCTTACTGAAGGTTCTTCATGTTCGACTCACCGGAAATATACCAGAGATGGTATATTGACCACTTCATATTTCTTGGCTGCTTCAACGCTGGCAATTTTAACAAAATCAATGCCAAACATATCAGCCTCGCCATCGATTTCCTCAAGCTCCTCAAGAATTTCCTCGCATTCAGCACAATCATCATCATCTACAGAAAGATGATAATTGTTATAGCACAAAAATTGTATATTGCACAGGTTCTACTTACAAAAGAATACCACCAACAAAGTGGATTCAGCCATTAGACGATCCAGCATGCGTTCGTTCACCTCCTCGATTTCATCGGCCAACTCACGATTATCATCGTCAATCAACCACTCAAGCACAGATTGTTCATTCTGTAGATCTCCCTCAAAGAGCAGTGGATTGCCATTGCTGAAAATTAAACATCAAGAATTATATTAAATTTTAATTGGAATTAGCACAAAAACTACCGGAAGTAGACCAAGGCTGGGAAAGTTTTGATGGAATAACGTTTGGCCAGCTGAGGATCCTGGATTTTAACCATATGTATTCCAAAAACATCGCACTCATCATCAATCAGTTCAAGGCCCTCCAATATCTGATCACAGATATTACAGTTGATTTTGTCTGTCAATAAACAAAATCAACATCTTAGATCAGTATGCAAATAATATTGTAAGACTTTAGAATGTGAAGCGTACGCTGTGTAGTAGATAAGTTAGATAAGTTATAGATAGGCACGCATAGAAAATAGTGGGATAGAGAAAACGCCAAAACAAAAGGTATTCGCGCCCAAACTAAATTCTCTAATAATTGTTACAAAGGAATTCGCAACATTTTATACGAGACTCAAAATGGAATGGCCTAATTTAACGACTGGTTCATTTAGTTTGGTCGATAATACGTTAAGAAGCCTGGTTTAGTAAAAGAGTTGTGGAAGAGAAAAGTAGTTTAGGCATAATATGATAGAAGTAGTTTATCTTGTTAGAGCTCGAGAAAAACATGCGCATTATTCAATTGAATTTTGAAAGTTGCGATTTGTGTGCACGAATACGAATACGGAATACCTTGTTTTTGGATACGTTTTCTTTTACGTGAAATGTAGTTTTGTACGAATTGGCTGGATGAGTGTTTGGAGGTATTGGTCAGGTTGCTTTCTACAAGACTAGAGGGTGAGCAGAAACTCCGACAGTAAGCGGGTGGCTTGCCCTTCCGCTCAGTCGGCACTAATTTTTTTTATTTTTTATTCATTTTATTATTTTATTTTTTTTGTGCAGCAGGAAATATAAATTGTTTCGATTTTTTGATTGGTTTGGTTGTGTTGTGGTGCAGAGAGATATTTGTGTTGTGGTCGTGCAGTGGTGGTAGAATGCCAAGGGATATAATTGATATTGTGTGATAATTATGAAAAGTTATGTTGATTGTGGGCGAGAATAACTTACAGAAATATACGGCAAGATATTGTGTCTCTTCGACCATAGTTTCAAGCATTTGACGGGTGATTAACTCAATGCGATCTTCAGTTTTCTGTGTTATAAGCCATTGCAGCACCTCCTCCTCCTCACTGAGTTCACCTGGAAATTAAAATGATTTAAAAGGATGAAAAATCGGTTCCACTTTGCGACAACTGAAAAACGAACGTGATGCTCAAATTTGCGGAAACAGAACATTTTGTATATATTTAAATGTACTTTAATTGAATATTTTCTTCGTGAAATATTTTGTTAGATCAGATTGATATAAGGATTACCTTGGTATGTCTATTAGGGATACCTTGGTACGATAAACATGCTTGAAACACTTTTGAATGTCTGTGTTTTTTATGTTATACGGCAAGTTAAAAAAACGCTGGTATTAACACTCATATCGGTTACCTAATGATGCATATCAGATATGACAGTTTTCTTACCTTCAAAAACATTTGGTATGCCACCCTCGAAGTAGACCAGAGCCGGATATTCGTGTACACCGTAGCCATCGGCGACGGAGAAGTCGCGTGTCTTGACAAATGTAATGCCATGTTTATCGCAGTCATCGTCTATATTCTCCAGTTCCTCGAGCACTTTGGTGCACTGTTCGCACCCATCGGCATCTAGGAGAGCAGTGATTGGGGGAATATGGGGAAATGCATATTATAACAAAGAGTGCACACTAAACAAGTGGGGGGAAGTTGAAAACACTACGAGCAAGCACTACACTTAGCACAACGTGGGGAACAGAGTGGAAACTTGTGTATGTTGAGAAAAGCATAATACATAAAACATAGAACGTAGCACAACGCAGCAAAAGTGAGACAGATTAACGCACAGAGAAAAAGACAGAGACAGATAGATAGAGAGAGAGAGAGAAAGAGAGAGAAAAACAGAGGGGGAAAGTGTAATGTAGAGTTCGGTGTTTTGGGTTTGAGGGCTCTGAAGTTTTGAGGTGCGCTACATCATAATACCGGGTAAGACATTCTCATACATATGGAGGTATATGTACATGTGTGTGTGTGTGTATGTGTACATATGTGTGTGTGTATTTGTTGTGGTTGTGGTTGTGGTTAAACATTATTGGACTCATTCCATTTGTGGTGTCTATACAAAAGTTATTAAATTTGTCACGTGTTGCGCTACCATCATCATGTTTGCTGGCCATGGCATCCGTTGCTGCACCATCGCCACCACCAGCACCACCGGGCTCGCCGGCAGCTGCTGCTGCCTCAGGATCGCTGCCAAAGGCGGCGGCCGCACTGGCGGTGCCGCCATCCTGTTGCTGCTGCTCGCGCTCCTTTTTCAGTCGCGCCTTGCGCACCGCTTTCGAATTGCAAATATCACACTTCGTTTTGTTCCCTACGTTTTTAATATTTTTTGTTGTATTTTTTTAGTGCGATGTTACGTGTAGTTTTTTTTTTTGTTTAAATTTTATAAATAGAAATATAAATGTTGTAAAAAGTCTTTTTGGTTAGATACAATTGAGCGTTCATAAAATATATAGTAGCTTAAAATAAGTAATAAGTTTTTGATTGGTTACGAAAATTCCCAACCAGGTTTTGACTGCAAACTGTTTGCGCAAAAGAGTGAGCATAATTCATATCGAGTACTTGAATTTTGCAATAATGTTACACACAGATAAGAGACAAGTGTCGCGGCGCTGCAAAGTAGGCCACACTTTTCGAATAATTGCGTGCTCGATATGAATTGATGTCACCAAACCGATTGCAGCTGTTAAACGCTTGATAAACTTAACACATAGTCAAATTTTTGTATTTGTTAATTAAATATCGAACGTTTTGGTTGTTATTGAACTTACAGAAATACACAGCTATGGAGCCAGACTCTTCAATCAAGTGAACCAGTCTTTCGCCTTCGAGATCTTCAATAACATCTCCACTTGGATCCTTTTGCGTAAGCAACCAAGATAGGATTTGTTCTTCCTCATAAAGATCACCTATTAAATACATATGCAAATAATTATAAATATATTTATGTTTTTATATGGGTTTTTTTTTCTACTAGTACAGACCGGCGTATATAACTGGCTCCTTGGATGTGGGTTTAAAGAAGACAATGGCTGGCAGTGCGAAGACACCATATTCCTTGGCCATTTGCTTATCGTCGATCTTGACAAAATCAATGCCCGCATTATCCGCATCGTCGTCAATGTGTTCCACCTCAGCCAGGACGCGAGGACACTGTTTGCACTCATCGCTGTCTGTAATTATATATATATTTATTTTTGCTCGACTTTTACTTATTAGTAATACTTACAGAATATCACCGCCACGTAATCGGAATTTTTGCGTATCTTCTCAAACATCTTGCGATTAACCTGCTCAATGTGATCGGTCATCTCCATGTTGGCGGGACTTGTTAGCCAATCGAGAACTTCCTCCTCATCATCGATATCGCCATCGTAGTTGATGTATTTGCCCTTGCGGAAATAAGTTATACCAGGTGGATTTCTGAAGCCATATTTCTTGGCCATCAGCTTATCGTGCATTTTTACAATATAAATGCCATATTCGATAGCCTCGTCATCGATCAGTTCAATATGTCGGAGCACACGCGGAGAGTCGGGATCATCTTCTTTATCTGTAAAGATTTAAAAACGCATTTGCCAAAATGTCCCTTAAGATTGTTTCGAGAAAATCATAAAAACAATTTATGTTTTGTTCGATTTTTGCTTGTTTTTGGGCAGTTACAGTTTTTAGTGGGCTCGCATTTTCAGACTCTCATAAATATATCGATTGAATTTGTTTTTTTTTAGAACTTTATACTTAGTATACCTTAGTTGTTGTGCATACTTACAGAAGACAACCGCTAAAAAGTCTTTGGTGCCTATATATTCAATTAGTTGATCTCGATTAATAAGCTCTATGCTTTGATCGGCCTTTTGCTCCAGTATCCAATTGAAAACCTCATCGTTACTATCCAAGTTACCTACACATCAAATATAATAAACCTTTTGTAATACAGTGTTCATCATGAGATAATTTGTTTATTTTTTATTGATGATAATTTTCAACATACCTGTAGGCTGCAGTTTGTCAATCAATCAATAGATTTTTCGTTTTAAGCTAAATTATTAAATGTTTGTTTCTTTTTTTGTACATTTTTCCATTGTCATTACCGCAATAATCTCTAAAAACATTGGGACATTTTTTGGGCAGTGGTAATTTGATGACATTCTTTTTAAAATGTATTCAACATTTTCTAGAATAATGCAAAATCTCTTTCGGTTATACATAAGCTTTACAAATCGTTTTATATAGCTGAGAACAAGAACCGCTGACGAGTATTGAAATCAATTTAATGCTTTCAACAAAAACAACCAAAACATTATACATTTTATTCTTTTTCTTTGTTTTTTTTTTTTGTGCGAACGCTTAATTATAGTAGAAACCTAATTTTTATGTGTTTTTCTTTTATTTATTCATGTGAAATTTACAATTGATTCTTTGCGTTATTCAATATTACAAAAATATTTTCAGTTATTACATATGTATATAATTATATAAATAGTTCATTTAAAAAGAGTTAATAAAACTTTAACAAATACATTGCTTGAGTTCCCTTCTATTTTTGTTTTTCTTTATCTTTACAGCTGCTGTTCAACAACACATATTTTAAATTCTTACAAAACAAATGTGACTCTCAGTGAAAAAGGCTTACACAATAAGCTAATGAAAATAAAAATAGAATTCGATATTTTTCAAATATCGATAACAAATCGCTAACAGTGAGCCCAAACTGGCTCTCAGAAGTGAGAAAAAAAACAATATGGCGAGCATTGTGCGAGGCCAGTGTGTACAAATCGAATCAGAGATTTGACAGCCATTCATAATATTAAGTATACGAACTGTATGGTATGATGAATATATTGGCGAGTTTTGTTATATTTTAAATATGCGCTTGCTTGTGTTTTAATTGCCACAACAACAGAGAAAATGAGTTTAGCTATAAAATATACAAGTATGCATGATAAGTATACAAGCACACAGTTTACAGTTAGCTATGTAAATAGTATAGTTGCTTTTTAGTTTGCTTTCACTTTACTCATTGTAAAAATGTTTAAAAAATATTTTGGTTTTTCTTTCGTTTTTATACTAGCTACATACATAAAGGTAAATTGTATATTGTAACAAAAAAAGTAGTAAGTAGTATCAAAAAGTTTATGCTCAGTTATTGACGATATTTTGTATTTACTGTTAATTACAAATTTTTTTTTAGCTAAATATATACCTGAAGATCTGAAGAATTTGATATATATTTGTTTGTTAATAGTAAGTTTTGTTGTTGCAGTAATTGCTTTATATTTGAACAAAGTTTTATTTGCGCAATTGATATCCATTGACAAAATGCAACAAATTTTAGTTTAGTTTAGTTTATGTTTAGTTTTACAGACAGGCAGCCTCAAAAGTGAGTAGTCAAAAGTGCAAAAGTACCAAAAGTTACGATAAGTGAATTAGTGAATTGTAGTTTGAGTTGCGTGCCAGCATTACTATTAATGACAATAGTTAAGGTTTTAATAGTAATGCTGACCAGTTGATTTTCTACTTGCGATAACCGCTGCAGTACGTGTGGAACAAAGTGTAACAGTTCTTTTTTGTTTCATTTGTGAGTTTTGCTTTCAAGAAATTCTCTTTTAACATTTACATTTGATCAGGTGTCGGCGAACGTATGATTAATATTTAATATTAAAGTAACGCATTCCTCCTCCAAAACTAAACTCATTCCTCATGATGCACAGTGTAGTTTTAGTTTTAGTATTACACAACCAGATGAGTTAAGTTACTGTTGTTGTTGTTGCTGTTGTCTTTTCGGATGCATGTTGCACTTACAAATTATGATAATGACAGTCACAAACAAAATCACACATTACAATTTATTTTTATAGGCTCTTACACCAGATTTCTTAGTTCTTAAAAATATGCGTGCTTTGTTTTCGTGCTGTCGCTTAAGTTATTGTTCTTATCATTGTTCTTTTTCTTGTATTGCATTGTAATTTTTGTTGCCTTTGGCAACATGACAACACTGCGTATGCGTGCTACTTTAGTTATTGCATATCATTGAATCATACAATTATTGAATTGCTTTGTTATTGTTATTCAGTTTAAAATTGTTGCCTTACTCCCACAGAGAGATATCCTGAAAAACGAGGTCATACAAATTTTTTAGTCGATTTTGCAAAAAATTAATGCCTGCAAGACACAAAAAAAAAGAGAAGAGAGAGAAATATACAAATCAAATTACAACCAGATATGTCTGTATTTGTGAGTTGGGTGGGTGGTGTGTGTGCACAACAACAATTACAAGTGTGAGCAAAATGATTCAAAACAATACGGGACAATCTGCAAACGAGTTTGTGTCTTACAATTTTGAAAAAAAGAAAACTAAATATTATATATGTATGTATGTATTTTTTATATTACGAGTATATATGTATGTATGCATTTCTTTTTCTTGTTTTAATATTTTGAGGGGGGGCGCGACGTACCGGTTTTAACGTTCAGCTTATTGCCCGACTTCTTCGACGACTTCTTTGTCTTCTGCACCTCAAGGGACTCATCGTCGTCCTGCTGCTGCTGCAGCTTGGGGATGGGCTTCTTGGCCGCTTGGCCAGATCGCTTGTTCGCATATGACACCTTCACCAGGGGCACATCATCATCATCATCATCATCGTCGTCGTCATCATCGTCGCGGCGCTTGGATTGCTTCTTGTGGGCGACTGGCTTGGCTGCTGGTTTGCTTGGAGTGCTCGATGTGGCGGCAAATTTGAAATTGCCACCTTGACGTGTGCTCGATTCACCATCGCTGTGTCCGATGCGTTGTGCCGTCATTTTAGGAACTTTCGTTGACTTCTCCAATTTGGTTGGACAGCATTGGAATGGTTTGTAATCGTTGGGCACAAAACTGTTGCCGCGCTTAGCTGAATGGCCGTCGTGACCCAATCCAACATAGAAACATTCGTCATCTGTGTGAGCAAACAAACAAAAACATTTTGTCAGATTGTTTTAGTTCTTTAAAAAATTTTTTTTGTTTTATTTTTTTTGTTTTTGGTTTTTAAAGAAATCACTAACAAGAAAGTTCATTACGAAATAATCAAAAGTAAACAAAAATGCATAAAGAGTAGGCGAGAAATACGAAATAAAAGTCGTAAAAGATGCTTTTATTTTTCAACACGTTCAAAATTACCACAAAGAGCAGTTAGTACGATATTCATTGTATTTTTTTTTCTTTTAATTTTTGCATATAGATTGATAGATTGATTTCTTTCTAGAGTATAAAAGCGTGCTTTATGAATGAACAATATTTTAAATTTGTTTCAACAATAATTTTGCTTCTCAACTAATAACTGACAAAATGCTTTTGATGCTGACTGTACAGGTTTTCAATCCTAATTGAGTTTTATACTAGAGTTCATTGTTTGGATCGTTGTACATTTTTCGTAATTGTTTTCAATACGTTTCTTTTTTTTTGGTTCATGTTTAGTTTTTACTTTATCACGTTGCACAAAGACGCCTTTGGTTTTGGTTGTAAAATTATAAAGCAGAGCCGGTTCGATATTATTTATAAACTAACAGATTAAAACAATTGCTTATGTATTATGTAGAGAATATAATTATGTCAATAATCAGAATAATGAAGTTATTAACCATTTTTTGTTATATTATTTTTTGAACAAACAATTAAATTATAACTTTACATAATATAACAAATTAAAATCGTTTTTTTTTTTTTTGCAAATATATTTTAAAACATTGTGTCAGCTATGATTTTTGCATTATTTTTTTTTAAATATTTTACCAAATTTGTTCACTTTTATAGAAGTTTAAGATTGGGAACTTCATACAAGATTGTAGGCAGATCGAAGCTTTGGATAGGTCTTAATACATTCACGAGGGCAAACATTGACGAGGCTTTTAGTGTGTGTGTATGTGTGTGTGTATATATATGTAAATATACATATATCTATATATGTAGAGTATATCTCTAATTTCAGTTTATTATTGCCATATGGGTGTAGATGAATTTATATATTTTTTTTTTATCACAAAAGCTATGCGCAACACATTTAGAATATCGCGAGAAGATGCTTTTGTTACCTTTGTGAAATGCATTTTTAGGATTCCATTTATCGAGGTCTGTAGATAGACAATTAATATGCTGTAGTGTGAGTTACTTTGGTGTATCTGAGTTGTTTTTCATATTTTGTGTTTTATTTGGTTTTATTGCAGGTCAGGGAGGAGATCACAACAATAAACAACTTCAGTTAGTGCGGCAATGGCAACTCACATTCACGTATTACCTATTTCATCTATTAGATGACCCGCGCAAAGATCAGAAAGCCGATGTATCGTTCTGCCTTTGGCTTTATGCTTATATATTTGCTTGCTGATATCTTCTTCTTCGTCATTGTCATCATTTTTGTCATCGTCATTGTTATCATCGTCGTTATCGTCATCCTTATTGTTTTCATTATCATTATCTCCATCTTCATCGTCATCGTCATCGTCATCGTCTTCGTTATCGTCGTCATCCTCATTGTCGTTTTCGTCCTCGTCCTCATCGTCTTTGTCATCGTCTTTGTTTTCTATATCATCGTTATCTTCATCGTCATCTTCATCTTCATTTGCATCATCATCATCATCATCATTTTCATTGTCATTATTTTCATCATCGTCGTCGTTATCATTATTGTCATCGCCATCGTTATCGTCTTCATTATCGTCATCATTATCGTCATCATTGTCGTCATCATTATCGGCACCATTGTCGGCATCGTTATCGTCCTCATCATCATTTTCATCGTCGTCGTTTTCGTCATCATTATCGTCATCATTATCGTCATCGTTATCGTCATCATTATTATCATCGTTATCGTCATCATTATCGTCTTCGTCATCATTTTCTTCGTTATCGTCATCATCGTCATTTTCATCGTCATCATTGTCGTCATCGTTATCGTTATCATTATCGTCATTATTATCATCATCAATATCATCATCATTGTCGTCCTCGTCCTCGTCTTCGTCTTCGTCTTCGTCTTCGTCATCATCTACATTCTCGTCCTCGTCTTCGTCATCATCATCTTCTCCATTCTCGTCATCGTCATCGTCATCGTCTTCGTCTTCATCATCTTCTCCATTCTCGTCATCGTCTGTGTTTTCATCATCGTCATTTTCGTCATCATTATCATTGTCATCATTATCGTCATCAGTATCGTCGTCGTCATCGTCATCGTCATCGTCATCGCCATTGTCATCGTCATCGTCATTTTTCGAATGTTTTCGTAATCTTTGATTTCGGATCGTTTGCTGTAGGCGTTTTAGTTTCGCTCTCTTATCCAGATCACTTTCTTTTGGATAGCTCAACTTAACTATTTTCTCATCACTTCCATCGTCATCGTTGCCTATTGTATATAGCGTATATATCAAAAGTATTCATTACGTTTTGCTCGATTTATGATGGCTATAAACGGGTAGAATGATATTTGGGTACATCCGACTTGCTTGGATTTGATATGCAATCTCTTTTAGTTCGGCCAAGATATTGTGGGCTCAACTGATTTGATATTGAATGTTTGGCTTATGAGCGTGAGTTAGAAAGCAGAGAAAACATTTGAAACAAGAACGCTTACTCTTTTGATTGATTAACCACTGCAGCACACGATTTTCATTTTTGAGATTACCTACAAAAAAAAAAAAGGAAATAAAAATCGACAGATGAGATTACATGAGTTTAGACTATGTATTGAAATATATTCACTTACCATCATACATGATCGGAACGCCTGTCTCATAGTAGACTAAAGCAGGGAATGCGAAAATGCCAATTTCATGGGCCAGCTTAACATCATTCGACTTGACAAACTGAATGCCATGCTTATCGGTATCGTCATCGATGTTCTCCAGCTCTTCCAAAATACCAGGGCACGTTTCGCACTCATCGTCGTCTGTTGGAGATGGCAATAATCCAACAATATTATTTTTATTAGCTTTAATATTCATTATTATTGGGGTCAGAACGTACAGAAGAAAACGGCGAGATGTTCAACATCGTTGATCAACACTTGCAGCGTTTTCCGATCGACCGATTCGATGACGTCAGCCGTCGATTCATGCAAATCGATAACCCACTCGAGGATTTCCTCTTCCTTCATCAGATCACCTTCGAATATAACAATATTTTAAGATCTAAATAATATCAATAAAGTTATCTATATTTACTTACCGGTGTAAATTGTTCTAAACTTATGTCTATAAAATGCAAGTGCCGGCAAACCAGGCAAATCGTATTCCTTATCAATATCGTCGTCGGATGTCTTTACAAAGTCGATGTCTTTTTCCTCGCATTCGTCATCGATGTTCTCCAATTCATTGAGGATCTTCTGGGCCTTCTTATCCCCCTCGGCGTCTGAAAAATGGAAGATCGTTTCGTAAATAGAAAAGTACATTTTACAATGCTTAATTTACTCACAGAAGAACACGACAACGTGATCGTTTTCGGCCAAAATCTTATCCAGCATTTTAACATTGACCTCCTCGATTTTGCCGGGAATTTCGAGTGTTTCGTCATCAGTGATCCAGGCCAATACTTCGTCTTCGTCATCCAAATCGCCCGTAAAGTGCAATGGATCACGATTTCTGAAGAATACCAATCGTGGATAAGATTTTACGTTATATTTCTTAGCGATGCCGGTATCCTCGGTGGTAACAAATATGATGCCAGCCTCATCCAGCTCATCGTCGATGCTTTCCAACGCCGCCAAAGTGTGATCGCAGGCCTCGCCCGGTTCGCAGGGACCCGTAAAGAAGACAACGACGTACTCATGCTCATTGATCAGATTGACGAGAATCTCATCGGTGACCTCCTCAATGGTCGCCGTTTTCTTCTGCACCAGCAGCCACTCGAGCACCTCATCCTCGTTCATCAGATCACCCTCGTACAGGGCAGGTATTTTATTCTCAAAGTAAATCAGTGCGGGCAAATGATCGAGACCATATTCCTTGGCCTCAGCGGCATTATCGATGCGCACGATGACGATGCCCTCCTTTTCGAGTTCATCGTCAATGTTTTCCAGTTCATTTAGAATGCGCATATCCTGTTTGTCATCCTTGTCATCTGTCAATTTAAATAATCTTATTAATCAGTTGCAGTTCAGTGAGTTAAATGTGTGCTTCGATTGCGTACAGAAAATAACCGCTAAATGTTCAGTGTTCTCGACCAATTTGTCCTTCATTTCGTCGGTGACCTCGGGAATTTCTGAATAACGCTTCTGATGAACCAGCCAGCCAAGCAGCTCATCTTCTTTCATCAGATCACCCTCATAGATGTGTGGAATACCACGTTCAAAGAGTACAATCGATGGTATATCATCGATACCCCATTCCTTGGCTTCCTTATCATCATCGATCTTCACGAATGCAATATCGTTCTGATCGCACTCATCGTCGATGTTTTCCAATTCACCGAGGACTTTCTGTGATTTCTTTTGATCTTTGTCATCTGTGAAAGATTGTAATCAATTATTCTCATGTCCTTACAATGATAATTGAAAATGGAAAACGCTCTACAGGCCTTCTAAGGTTTGAGGACCCTCACTACTGAAAAGCTCTCTGTATTTGCAACTGATTTCATACCACGAAATAATTTTGAAAATAAATGTAACTACCCGAATTTAATAATATAAATACCCGAATTTGTTACTAAAATCATTGGAGCATTTCCGGTTTAGTTTTTTTTATGTATTAGTTAAAGCGCTTTTACCATTAATAAGTTGATAAGCACATCGAGCAGAAGGCAGCTTTTGCTTTGTTACGATTATATGGCAGACACTCAGACACACCTCGGTTTTACAAAGTACAACATATAATATATATACATGTATATATATATATATATATACGGTCTATACATTATCTACAGCTGAAATAGGGTATCCGGTTTATTTGGTTTGTGCGGGAAATCACTTACAGAACAGCACAGCAACATGTGGCATTTTCTCAATGATCAAATCCAACATTTCATCGGTAATGTCTTCGATTTGATCGGAACTTGTTTGTTCTTCAAGCCATTTCAATAGCTTCTCCTCATCCTCCAGATTGCCTTCGTATATAGTTGGAATGCCTTTTTCAAAGTATATCAGTTTAGGAACTTTATTGATGCCATATTCGACGGCCTCCTCGGGATTGTCGATTTTCACGAAAGTAATGCCCAAAGCGTCGCATTCATCGTCAATGTTCTCAAGTTCTTCAAGGACCTTTTGGGATTTCTTGTCGTTGTTGTCGTCTGCAAAACACGTCAGATGATCAAAATGCGCCATACGTTTTTCTTGTAGATAATCTTATTGAATTGAATATATTTGTATATTTACAGAACAGCACTGCAATGACGCGTCCTTCTTTAATCATTGTATCGAGCATTTCATCGGTGACATCCTCGATCTCATCGTGTTCCAACTGTCCCAACAACCATTTCAGTATCTGTTCCTCATCCATGAGATCGCCATCGTACACGTTTGGAATTTCTTTTTCAAAATATACAATTGCCGGAATCTACAAATCATGGATTCATTATCAATATTGCTGTGCTTCAACGATTTGGATGCCATTCTGTCCCGTACCGATTCGATTCCGTAATCGGACGCCGCCTTGACATCATCGATCTTAACAAACTGTATGCCATGCTTATCGCAGTCATCGTCGATTTGTTCGAGCTCCTCCAGCACGGTCATCGAATCATCATTGCCATGATCATCTGTAGATGATATGTGTTGTGATCGATAATCATATGCATCTATATCTATATCTATATCTCGGATCAATATACATACAGAATAGCACAACCAAGTTATCAATATTGCTAATCAGAGTTGACAGAGTCTTTGAGGTAACATCCTCGATAACATCATCCTCATCACCGGTCGATTTATTTTGCACCAACCACTCCAAGACATCCTCCTCACGCTGCAGCTCACCTGCGGCACAGACACACATTTTGATAATTAGGCAACAGAAACAATCAAACGATTTGTTCTGATTTACTTGTTTTTTTTTTTTATTTGCTTGTTTGTTTTGTATATGGATTGTATGATGTGTGAGGAATGTGGGGAACAACTTCTACATGTAATTGAGCTGGTGTTTTGTACCTTCATAGATGATCGGGGTCTGGTGGCGATAATAGACCAATGCCGGCAGATTGCCCAAGTTGTACTCATCGGCCAATGCCTCGTCATGTATTTTCACAAAACCAATGCCAAGCTGGTCGGCCTCATCGTCGATATTCTCCAATTCTTGCAAGGCCTTGGCGCACTTGCGGCATTGCTGTTTATCTGATAAACGATGTGCAAAGATTAGATATAGTTTTCTCTCAAGCTCTGTAACTCCCGCTATGGTTGACATTAGACTTGGTTTTTTTTTTTTTTGGATACTAGCATAACAAATATAGTAGGATATTCTATTAGTATTTGTTTGCTTGGGGGTTGTGTTTGGGGGTAATACACAATGTGCTATTTTATTTTGTTTGGCATATAAGTACATCAGTATGGTAATTATCGAACCATTCTCGTGTGCAGTTGAAAGGTTAAGGTTAATAGTACAAAGGAGAACGAATTGACGTTAGGGTGCATGCAAGACAAGAATAGAATCGTGAGAGCTCTGAGCAATTGCAAATGGTTGTGCTTCATTTGGTGTTGCCAGCGCAATGGTGTTGAAAATCTCATTACACCATCGCATTAAATCGTTTGTATACAAAATTGAAATTTTAAGTATAATCATTGTTTACAACCTGTTGAGAATTGCGTTTCATGTTTGCCCCTGCAACGGAAATGAAAACGTTGAACAATTGAATTGTTCACAAAAAAACAAAACGATAACCGAAAATTACTCAATAATAAAATCCATTGGGAAAAGTTCGACATTTACCTTTCCGCTACTTCTAACTGCTCATATGAAAGCTCGCTCTTTGGCGCTTCCGACATTTATCAGTTTTGCTTTGCGTTAGTGTTTACCGAGCTTTCCTTCTGGCATACGGCGCGTATACGTAATATATATATCACAATTTCAAATATTTATTTTACAAATTGCCAGCTTTGTCTTCAGCACAATTCAATAAACTTTAAGTATAAAAAAGTATTTATATATTTATATCTTATAAATTTCTTTCCGTTTCTCTATTTGATTATACATGCATATTATATATGTTTGCACTTTTGTGGGTATAGATATAGTTTATAAAAAGTTAAGCAATAAACAATAAGCTATTAAGTTTCAAAACTCGTAGCCTTGCCCAATGTTTAATAATTTATATTGAATTGTTATGTTTGACAACCGAGCGAATTCTTAACAAAAAATAAAATGTCCTCAAGCTTTACCAAATAAATTTCTTTGGAGCTATTTTCACTGGGTGAGTGTGCTTTGTCAAGGTGGCAAGGCCACACGCACCCACACCTACACCCACACCCACAAGCACACTCACACATGCAGAGTTACACAAATACTCACACAGATATATGTATATTCTGTGAAAAAATTACTTCGCCTGTGACTAAACATGTTTATGTTTATAGTTTTGACAGGTTTTTGCTGAAATTGTACGTTTAGTATGCAAAATGCAATAATGAATTTGCCGCAGACTTGGGCAAATACTAAAAATAGTGCAAGTCAGTCGGCTACAGCGCACACTTGCCGCATTTACTCGCACAACTAAATCCACACACACATACACACACACACACACACACATAAATACATATATATTTATTATGTAAAATTGCATTGGCTGCAGCTAAAGAGCTGCCCATAATGACATCCATGCCGGCTCGTGAGTGCCAGCATCTTGATGTTTTGCTGTGTGCTAAAGCAATTAAAACTGCTGTCTGTCTGCAGTTGTAACCAAAAAAAAAAAAAAAAACAAAACAAAAAAAAATACAATCAAACGTTGCTTTTTTATACCCTGTAAACGGCATAAGACATTAGTTTTCTGTTTAGCTTAGCCAATACATTTAGGGAATGTCCTTAGAACGTTTTTATTTTATTTATTTTATTTTCAAATTTAATTTGTTTTTATTTTAATTTTTATGAATAATAAATAATTTATAATATGTCGTAAAAAATTCAATCATTCCTTCTGGGTTTCCCCAATTCTTCCGCTAAAAGTCGAACCATTTAATATCTCTTAACACGTACAGAGTTATATCTGAATTTATACTCTTTTTCATGTTCAGTTTTAATTTAATTATATCTCAAATAATTTGATCTTTGATTTTAATTATATTTAAAAATGGTGCAGCGTGTGTTATAATAAATAACTAAAAAAAAATTAGTAATAAAAAATATTTGTATACATTTTTCGTATTTAAAATTTACTTTGAACTGGGGATATTATAATAAAGGGTATAGAACAGAGATCCCAACAAACTCATGTGTGTTTGTCGATGCGCTTAGAAATTTCGACAAAAGGCAGAAAACAATGGATGCAGAACAGGCGGAGCCAGAATATCTTGTTCTTGTCTCACCTACATGCTGATCATCTATGCGAAGACCTTTGTGCGCTGTCTGCGCTTTATAAAAATACATGTCGTATTGAAATATACATACAGACAAGTACGTACATAGTCATACAATGTGTATGTGTGTGTGTGCATGTGCGTCTATATATGCACGCGTATATACAGTTAGTTGTCTGAAAATTGAGCAAAAATAACAGCAACGAAAAATCATTTTGTTGGCCAACCAACTGCTTGAGTTGCTATTTATAAACCAAAAATTGTAGGTGGCTCTAATGTGTTGAAAAAATACAAAAAGAAAAAAAAAAGAGCTTAGAACAAAAACAAATAAATAAAACTGCTACACTTTGGTGTAGCTGCCATCACCCCGCACTGCCCGCAATAAAGCCAATTGGCTTATGTTTTCTATCGAAATGTTCATTTCCTTTGTTCCATAAACTGTGTGGCCAGCATATATTTCCATCTATATGCTGCCGATCTATTCCGATGTCTTTAACAATTATATCATAACTGAAATTTATTCTTAATAATTGATAAAAACAGACACCAACAGACACATTTTGAGTTGTGTGTTTGTTTGTTGCTGTCGCTGTTGCTCCTCTTGTTGTTGTTGCCGCTTTTTCTTTTAATTTGTTTTCTATACGACTCGTTGGATGGGGCTGGTTGCGTCCGCCGGGCTGCAAACATGGTCTGGCGCTGAGCCCAGACATTCATTTGTAAAAGCTGTTGCTGCTCCTTCTAAATCGCGTTCTTCTTGTTGTTGTCATTTTATTTTTATACGTATACGTAATATTTGTATTTTCTTTCTATTTGCCAACTTGTTTGCCAGTTATATTTACATTATCTACCAAAAGTCCCTTACAGTCACAATGCTCGACTACATGATGAGTTAACATCAGAATTCTATTCCAATAATATAGTAAATATATATACTTTTACACATATATATATATATATATATATACATTTCTTATATTTGGCCCCAAAATGTGTGCTTAGACTTTCCTTGGTTATAAATATATAAACTTTGCTTTGGGCCATTTTCATTTATTATTTATTTCAGAATTTGACAAATTACAAGTTTTTTTCCAGAGCAAAATAAATCCTGAAACGTATTATTTTTTCGCCCCAAAAGAATACGTCACACAAGCAATTTATGTTTGCAAATTCAATATTTGAACACTTTGAAAATGACTTTAAAATTGCACAGCTCGATAAGTAATTCATTTATAGCTGTTTCTATCTTGCTTTGGAAATGGTATACATCTCCAAATGGTCCCTTGACGCTTGTAGTATCTATGATTTATTGCTTCATAGATTCGGCTTCTTAGATAACAATATGTTTGTCATGCTTTTTTTTTTATATATAAAAATTTATTATATATATATTTAATATTTTATATTTAATATTTTCGTATTCCTTAAAATAAAAAAAAAAAACAAATCTACTATTTTCATATAACACTAAAATCATTTTTAATATATCTGGTGATGAAACCCACGAAAACCACGGTTTACATACAAATTTGTAGTTATTTTTTAAGAAAACCAATTTGATATTTTCTCGGTTCAATAACACACTTTTTTGTATATTTGTAGAGCCATGAAAAACTATGTTACTCAGGATAGTTAATCAAAAATGTTTGGCACTTTAAAAGCACATTAATTTTTACCTCTTTACAATAAACTTTTTTTACCCTGCTTAAAGAATCAAATCAATCAAATAAATAAAGTTTGAATTTGTTTCTCAAATTAAATAACTACGTAAAATTGGCTGAATACAAACAATTTCTTGATTAAAAAAAAGCAAGCTTTTTGCTCCTTTTGCTCATTAAATGGAATTAGTTATACCAGCACATTGAAGACAAGCAAGTTTTTAATGCGGGCGACAGAAAAGAAAGGGTATGTAGTTCACATATATGTATAGGCATACAGTTAGAAAGTGTTATACATATTTACATACATAAATATATTTACATATAGGTACAAAGGTTGGTGAGGGTTTTGTGCATATGTAGCTTACAGTTTTTGGCAAAACTGCTTGATTGGAGTCAACAATATGATGAATTGGATAAGTTTAAGATTGGTTTTAATCGGAAACTAGGTGGAAAGTAGGTTTTGGGTGGTTTGAGTGGTTTGGAGGGACACAAGTCAAAGGCAACCCATTAACATATGCACAAACTTACCCATTACCCTGGGTGGGCATGTTTCGTGATCAGGACCTGTTATCGTTTGAATAGATACAACGCATACATATATATTGGCTTATGTAAATATGCTTAGAATGTCTGGGGCAACAATTACCGCCCGCCGTTATGTATGTATGTATATAAGTACATAGATAAATACAGTATAAATACATTTTTAGTTAAGATGCCGCCGTAGTTTTGCTTATGTTAGTTACAAGTTACAAGATAATAAAGTTAATATCTACATCTAAATACATAACTAGGTAAAAAAAGAATTTATCGATTGTACCTAAGTTGTATGAATTTTAGTCACAAGAGAGCTTAACTTTTTTTTGGTTTTGTTTTTGCTTTAATTATAACTTTGCTTTTTGAACGCTAAAAACTGCAACTGCTTTGAAGTATAAATAATCAAAATATTCCACCAATAAGTGTGAATAATAATCATAGATAAAGTTAAAGATAGAAAGAGAGAGAATTGTGTTTGCGGCAAGGAATAATTTGTACTCACAGAATAAGACGGCAACAAAATCGGTATCCTCGATAATCTTGAGCAATATCTTTGCGTTGACCTCCTCGATGCGATCGGGCAGATCCATTGCCTCGAGCGAGGTTAGAAAATCGAGCACGCCCTCCTCATCCATAAGATCGCCATCATAGATGATGGGCTCCTTTTCCCTATCGGATCAGCAATTGAGAATGCAACATTCAAATTTTCAATCTTCGTTAATCGTTTTTTTGTGTGTATTTTCATTTACCTGAAGTAAGTGAGCGCTGGGAAGTTCTTGATGCCATATTGTTTGGCTAGTCGTTTGTCGTTAATTTTAACAAAATCCACACCGAAGGAGTCGGTATCATCGTCGATTTTTTCGAGTTCCGCTAAAACCTTATCACAGGTCACACAGCTACGCGCATCTGTAAGCAATTCAACAATTGGTCATATTATGAAACTTTTTTGCGATGTTTTCAAGATTCTCGGAAAAATGCATAAAGATACCAACATAAATTGACGGCTGGCAACTGTCGCATGTGACGCCAAATGCCGCACCGATTATTCATGGCGATACAGGATGCCTCATCGGCAACGCATACTTGCCCCTTCACCCCCCATCATCCCCACCCCATCCCGCTGCCCTCATCCCCTCACAATACACACTAAAGTGCAAGAACCGCTGATGGCATTCTGGGGCCCAGAGCCCAGGCTAGTGAATGAAATGACAACAGCAAAGAAATTTGCGTTGCTTTCATTATTATTGTATATGGTTAACAGGGTATATGCATAAGAGGTATATATGGTATATATGTGTGGATATGGTCAGCTATTAATGTGTGCACAACTGCCAACAGAATTTTGGTAAATTAATTCATAAAAATTGATGTGGCCACTATTAGGGAAATTAATTGTACCACAAAAAGCCGTTGCTGATGTGTTGGCGGCGTCGGTTTCGGGTGGTTGCATGCCCCTATATTATACAATTGCATCTATATAAAAGTAAATTTGTTCGGGTTTTATTTTGGCAACGATGTGTGCCAGTTAAAATAGATTTGCACTTGTTTCATATAGTTGTATATAAATATATAAATATAAATATATAAATAAGTTGTGTAAAACTGTGTAACGGGCAGAAGACAGCATCTCCGATCCCAGAATATATGGAGTCCTGTAGGTCTGAATGAATTTTGCTTTATCAGAGCTTTTAAGAGCTAACTTTAAAAACAAGTTCTCTTCTACCATACCAGATAAAGTTTATTTTGTTTTTAATTTATCGACAACTTCCGGAAATGAGCGAATATTAAAGAAAAAGAATCAGCATTCCTTCTCAATAAGAATATTCCTTAGCATTACATTAATGAACTGTCAAGACTTAAGATCTATTGATTTTATCGTTATTTTATAGACGTTTTCCCAAGTTATTGCAATATAGCATTAAAATCCCCAATTAAAAAAAAAACAGCTTTCCGAACCAGTAAGTATAATCATTAATATAAATATATTAACTGTACATATTTAAGGTCGATTGATTTGATCGAAAACGATTATTGACAACCTTATAAATTAATCGAACATCGATAAGAATCGATTACCGATAACAACATTGATGATTTAAGATCAGTTAGGCAGCAAGAAAGGAATTCGTATATTACTATTTATCAAATTACACAAAAGCATTTTTTTCATGCATATTCAACTTGCTAGTTTGAATATCATAGGTATGGGGTATCTGCTGGTCGAGCTTACTCAACTAACTTGTTGAACTTCGTTTGTTTAGGGTACACAAGTATATTGATTTGGTTTTATGGTTTCTTACGTGCATAAAGTCAAGAAGGAACAGATGTTGCTTCCATATTACGTATACGCACTATTTGATTTGGTTTGAATTGATCTCAATCGAATTGGCCCCAAGTCTACACAGATGAATGTTATCCGCTAGCAATATACTGCAATTAAATCAATAACATTTACTTGAACTAATAAACAAACTTTCGCTCTGGCGAATTACAAGCAAAATTCTATTAGCTGCCATTTGCGTAGGATCTTCTCCGACTCATTTATAGCAAATGTATTTTCTTGTACTGCCTGTTTGAGGCTTCGTGTGCATAAATAAGTTCAGTGTCAACAAGAATACATTTTGGAAAATTTGTGAAATGTCAATGCTATTGCGAATTTTATTATTTTCGTGCATTAACAAATGCATTTGATAAACTTGAAATTGTTTCAAGTTGATGTTTAATTCAGTTACGACATTGAAGTAATTTTTATATTTCCCCTTGAAAAGTAACCATATCCAAGATCCGAAGGTGATTGGTCAAATATATCAACATGGCTATTTTAAAGCTGATGAATTATTAACACGCAGCGTTTTGTTTATGTGAATTTTGCATACAATTTATATATTTTATATGCTAGCAATTTATTCAGTTAAATTTTTAATGGCAGTCCATAAAAAAAGAATTTTTTTGGCACAAAAAGAGAGTAAATTTGAGAATTTGTTTTCTTTTGGGGAAAATATGACCCTCATTTTCGATAGCTAATTACAATAATCAAAGGGGCCGCCACCATTGGCTAGCTTATTTACTGGCCAATTTTTCAATCTATGTATTTTTAATTTTTTTTTTTTTTTTTGAGAATGCAAAGCCTTAAAAGCTACTCTGACGACACGCATCAGAGATAGATACATATTGCAGATAGTACTAAAATAAGAAGAACAAAAACAACGGCAATTTCTCACAGCCAAAGCGATTGCTGATCATAAACAGAAACGCAAAGAGACAGCCGGGGGGAAAAATAGAAACCAAAAGCGAAAAAAACGAATAGAGACTACTACCAACAAAAAAAAAAAAAATAAAATAAAACAAAAAAAAAAAACAAAAAAAAAACGAAAAAAAAACTAAACCGAATGAAAATCTCGAGACATTTCGTACAACGAAATTTTTCACATATTTTCACTTGTATGCGAATTTTTAGAATTTTCACTAGAGAAAATTTATATAATATGGCTTCTGTTACTATTTCGAGTCGCACGGCCATCGTGCGTTGTGAAGCAGATTAAATCGAATGGTTATCGCTGTGCCCGGATGTCGCATATCTCGCCCATTACTAGACACACAAAAAATATATAACTATACATGTGTGTGTGTGTGTGTGTGTGTGTTTGTGTGTGTGTGTGTGTGTGTGTGTGAGTGGGTGTGTGTGTAAGTGGGTGTGTGTGAGTGTGTGTGTGTACTTACACCAGAAAACGGCAACGTAATCCTTGTCGGCCAATAGCTTTTCCAACTGCTTGGCATTGACCTCCTCGATGACGGCCTCCGGCTCAAGCGGTGGCGGCGGCGGCGCCGCAGCAGCTGGCTGCGATCCTTTCTTGTTAGCGCAATTCACATATCCGGGAAAACTCAGTGCCAGTAACGTACACACGAGCAATGTCAGAGTTTTTAATCGCGTGAATGTCATCTTTCGATTTCCTTCAATACGTTCTATTCAATTCAACTTTTTGAGTTGGCCGTTGCGATTTCTTTTTATTTTTTAAACTCTGAACTCAAACATGCGTGCGTGTGTGCGGTGTGTGTGTGTGTGTGTGGATATATCTATTTATTTTTTAGTTAATTGAAAATTCGTCGTTTAGTTGCGTTGTCGTTATTAAAAAATTTATAATTTTTTTTTCAAAATTATGGCACTATTTTTAGTTGAAAATCTTATTTCTTTGGCGTACACTAATACATATTCTTTGTGCGGATATATATATATATATATATATATACACAGGCAAAAATATCTATAGGGTATATGTGAGAAAATTAGATTACATATATATATATATATATATATATATATATATATATATATATATATGTATTTATATATTTCTATTAATTGAATGTTTTCCGCGGACTGTACTCTTTTCAGTTTTTCAATTTTGTTCCACTCCGTGCAGAGGTCCGCTCGCAACTGAAAGTTTTTTGGTGAACATTCTATACCATTGAAGAGACCCAGTCGCGAGCTTTAGGGATCTTATATTTCGGGCATTTTAGCTTTTTGGCAATAGCTTTCGGAATGAGAAATAGAGCGAGAAACGACCCGCTGCAAGATCGTACAAAGCGTATGGTGAAATTTCTTGGGCAACGAGCGAGAGACTTTCGCATCGTCTGCTTTGCGTTGCAATTCTTTGTTTATGCATCTCCACACCTACAAACTTATAAACATCCATACGTATATTTGTATATATAGAGAGACGCTCGGTGGTCTTACGAAACTTCCTGTAAAAACAAAACACGCAAAGTACGCAATGTGTGTATGTATGTATGTTGTACATGTGTATGTACAACTGTCGGTATATACAGCGAGGAAGAAAGTGTAAGGAGGAATTGTGAAATGCGTAAGTGTTTCCAAGCCACAACAGCTGCGAGCACATTGCGGCATTGAAGCAAAACAAAATCAAAAATTGTGTGATTAATATATGCAAACGATGGGATCTATTTATTCCCAAACATACACGATTTATTGAGATGCGAAGGCAATGCACATCAAAGCAAAAAATCAATAAACTAATTTATTATTATCATATAAGTAATACAGCCATAATGGTTTAAATGTTAATAATATGTATGTTAAGAATTGATAAAATAGCAAAATGCTAAAATGTAGATATTCATGGATTCTTGAAACATCTCGTTTTTAACAACTGTATTCACTTCAGATACAGAAGTGCAAGTAAACTTAATTTAAAATTGTGAGTATCGATATTAGCGTTACGATTCTATTATCGGCATGTAACAGTCGATAGTTTTCAAGTGTGCCCGTTTACCCATCGTTGTTTTGTGCGATATATTTTGCGGCTTGCAAGATTCGGTCGCACTGCACACATATCTCCCAAGTTTCGTAGGAGGAAGACGTCGTCGTTTCGTGCTGTATTCCAATCGAATTGATTTGATTTCGACCATAGATGCAAGTGCAACAGGACCAACAAATTCAAGCAACGTTGGTATGCGTAGTGCATCCTAAATTCACAGTCTAAACACACACACACACAACAAGTGTTGTCAACAGTGCCAAAGATAACGCGCGCCTAGTTTGGAAGTGTATAAAAATCGATTAGCATTTGTCAAATTTTCAGGTAAATTGCAAATCGATGAATGTAAAGTGGATTGATTTAACACCATATATTATGTATATTTAATTAAAACGTGCCCCAATGCACGTTGCATGCAGCAACGGCTCACCTTGAACTCGCCAGCATTGCAGAGGCGCCCCAACGACAAACAGACAGCCATAAATACCAAATACAAAATTCGTGTTTGCTCGCAATTTTATATACAAAACAAAGCAAACAAACAAACACAAACAGAAAAAGAAAACCATTATTTTTACGACTGCAAAGTTGACATTGATAATCGCAACTCTTCAGCAGCAGAAAGCTTTTTATCGCATTCCAATGTGAAGGTGAAAGTTATCAGCTGATTTGCAATTCCGCCTTTGTTGTGCTTTTCTTTCAAGCTGCCAAACATGATAATTATTTATAAGTTATTATTATTTCCCGTGCTGTCAAGGAGTGTAACCATTAATATAGTTCAAACTCATTCTCACAGACTTATGCAATAGTTTCTTTGGAAAATGTAGAACATCTTTCGGAAAATTGGTGAAAATTTTCAATTTTTATTATTGAGAATATTTCCTATTTAGTTTTTAATTTTTTCAAATTTTACTATACAGGGTATCGAAACTTCGATCTGTTTTTCCGCAAAGAACTTGAATGGGTTTTCCAATGGGTTTCTTTTTGCTGTTGTTGTATTACGTGTCATTAGAACCAATTATCAAGTATTCTAATGCTTATCCGATATCATTTCCTTCTTGGTAATTAAAGCATATGTTTTAGCCCGTCTTGTTTAGCCACAAACCGGTTTCATATTAACAAACTGTTCAGTTTCAGTTGAAAAAATATGTTTATATTAGCGAAGAGTGCAGGAAATCAACGGGTATTGTTCATGTTGGATTAGTTTGATTGGCTTCAATCGTAGTTGCTTTTCAGTAAATTGTACTTCTAATTTGGTTAAGAGTAGAATAAGAAATCTTTGCCTTGTTGCTTTTCCAGCAGGGCGCGTGACAATTCAGCGGATTTTATGTCATTATTACTATGAAATTGGATGAAATTGTCGCATGGTGAGCAACTGCAAAACATATTTATTTGATTAAGCAAATAATTCGTTTGATTTATTTGACTTTGGAATAGGTACCAGAAACGCATCGGCACCTATGATAAACAAGAATGGGAGAAAACCGTCGAGCAGCGCATTTTAGATGGCTTCAATAGCGTCAACCTGAAGAACACCAAACTAAAAACGGAATTAATCGATGTGGATCTAGTGCGAGGTGCGTTTAACCCACAAACAAACAAGATTTAATTCTGTTTTAATTATATTTATTGATACAGGCTCCACATTTCCCAAAGCGAAGCCCAAACAAACCCTGCTGACTGTCATCCGTTTGGCGATCTTGCGCTACCTGCTGCTGCCACTTTACACACAATGGTGGGTCAAGCAGACGACGCCAAATGCCTTCGGCTTTATACTGTGCCTCTACATCACCCAACTGATCAACTGGGCCATATACATCCTGCACAGCAATCGCATTGCGCCCCTCGTCTACGAACGGGCAGCGAATGCAACGATTCTCGATGATGTGGCTGCAACTGTTGCTGGCAACAAGCAGCAGCAGCAGCAGTCGCAACATCAGCAGCAGCATTCGACAGAGGAGAGTGCTGATATGCTCAGTGCTCTGCTAATACCATGTGCGCTTAGTTTACTGATTAGTTTAATACACTCGCAAATTGTCGCGACGAATACGGCTGGTTCGGGTGCCAGCAGCAAAAACAAATTGCGCCGCATTTCCATGTCCACATTTGGCGACAAGGGCAATGCGCCAAGGGAGCAGCGTTTGCGGCGACGCAAGAAGTTTGTGCGGCAAGTTTATTTATCAGCTCAATTTATATAGCTAACTATTCTAACTATGTTTATTTCTATTCGTAGTTTGCGTCAATCTGATGCGGACATTTCACAGCCCAGCAGCAATCACTCATTGAGTGCACGGCGTGCCAAATTGACGCCACTTATCGCTGAAGTAACAGCAGCTGGCGCCGAGCTAAAGCAATGCAATTGTGTACCAATTGCCAGCGAGGAGTGCGGCCCCAGCACAACTGCCATAGCCATAGTAAATAATAATCATCATCTGCATCAGCATCAAGCAGCAGCGGCGGATAGCACGACGGCACTCACCGAACCGCTGTACGATCTCAAGCCACCGGACAGTCCACATAAGAAGCGCAATGTTAATTGGCACACACCCATCCAGATCTATGCCACTTTCGAAGAGAATGAGCTGCCCTCGTCCAGCGTTGAGCTGAGCAATGTGGCCGGCAGTTTGGAGGCCAGTTATAGGACGCGTCGCTGCATTGGCGATGACGATGGTTTCGAGAGTCTGAACAATAAGAGCTCCAGCGGCGAGGATAACAATCATTCGCCCAACAACGCCGTCAATGTCAATGCCAGCAGCAATAATTTAAACACACCAACAATTGTGACACCGGCCAGTCACCTGCGTTTGCGTCTCAATGCGAACAGCAGCAGCTGTTGCACCAACAGCACCACCACCATAACCAACAGCACCATCAATACCAACACTGGCGGCGGCAGCAGCAGCAGCAATGCGCCAACCACAAGTGCAGATCAACTCGCCAGAGAATCGACCAGCAGCTGTGCCGAGTCCGACGAATGCGACGATGCGGACATGATTTCGAGTCCAGCCTCGGCTGGCACACAGGAGTGCAACACATCTGCCACTGATTGGCTGGGCGTCACCACCAACAGTGACGATTGCAGCTACACCTCTGAACTGGATCAATCCGATGGCGGCTACAAACATCAGGCATGCAGCGATGAGGAGATGCCAGAACTGGACATTACACCCACAACCATACTCAATCCGCACAGTAGCCTGGATCGCAGTAAGTGAACACCATAAGGAATGCGAACATAACTACACAAATAAGCAAACAAAGAAAGAATTCGAAATTATTCATGATTGTTTGTAGAAAGTAGGAAATGAAATATCTCTGAAAGCGAAGCATTCTGCTGTTTTTAATATAAGTGTAGTGATCAATGTTTATTAATAGAAAATCCAAGTCAATGCAGATTAAATTCCAGCCTTCTAGGTAAAAAACTGTCAGTTATTATTTAGGTAAATATTCATATTCAGGAACCACATTTAAACCTGCTTAGAAAAGCTCGAGAAACTAGCCCACAAATTGTATAAAAGATGTAATTGTTCCATTTATGATCATTTTGATAAAAGAATTAGATAAAATAAGTAAACATTTAATATAATTATTTCATATTTTATTTTATATATAATTATACATCATATTTGATTTATATTTATATGCAGAAAATGGCTTTAATATAATTATTTTGTATAATAAAATATATATATTATATATATAATTAAGTAAAATAGCGCACAAGCCTCTAAGTAATTTGAGATAAGAATTACACATGCATCAAGAGATTTAATTGTTTCACCCTTAGTAAGCTGCACCATTTGGGATCAGCGTGACGCGAAAAAGGCGCAGATGTCTGTGCTGGAGATCGCCTCGTGCATTATTGAGCGCGTCGATTCGCTGGGCGTCACCAACGATTACATTTACATAGGCGTGTTCTTCTCCTTTCTGCTGACGCTGATACCAACCTTCTGTCGGCTGTGCGAGGTAAGTGTTTTTAGAATACATCAATTAGCAATTGAAATCTAATAGTCGTTTACAGATCACCATTGATGCGGACAAGGCCAGCGAGATCAGCTATTTGTATATGCCACAGCTGCTGTGGGAGAAGTCATCGTCCTCGCTCTTTACGCTAATCGGCTTCGCTTTCGGCAACTCCCAGTGGGAACGCACCGTGCTGGCTTTGGGCTTTGCTCAACGTCTTTGCCTGACGCTCATCCTCTTCATCATATTTGCTGTGGCGGAGCGCACCTTCAAGCAACGGTAAACTTAATTATGCCATATTGTTGAAAATATGCATAGCTCTTTTATGTTCCGATTCAAATGAATCCCTCAATTATATTTTGTGGGTTTAATTGAGATTTGTTGCTTGAATCACTGTTTGCTGCTCAAAATATCAAACAACATTTTTTTTTTTAACATTTTCATTTAAATTCATATAAAACTTATTTTTTAAATATGCTTATGAGAGTTTGTTAGAGATGTAAATCATCAACCACATTTTTTTCTGAAAATTGCGAAAATTAAGGTAGGCCAAATTGTTTGGAAATTTTCTTTTAAACTAATATTTTAAATATGTATATAAAATGCATGATTTGTTGGTAAAAGTCTATTATGGTAAATAAGTAAGCTTTTAGTAGAACTCCATTTAAGAATTCTTATTTGTACCGAATCAATTTGAACCTGATGAACCTAAAATTTGAGAAACAAAATGCAAGACCCACACAGAACACCAAAAAATTAGAATAACATATTTGATATTTTTTTAAATATATTTTATTCACAAAGATATATTGTAAAAAGGAAGTATATAATAAAGCCAATGAAAACCTTGTCTATTTACTAAGATTAGAATATTTTTGATATTTTGAAAATTAATATTCCGCTCTTTTGCTCGTTTTAGTTTTCTGTATGCCAAACTGTTTTCTCATCTGACTTCATCGCGTCGCGCACGCAAATCGAATCTGCCCCATTTTCGCCTCAACAAGGTGCGCAACATCAAAACCTGGCTGAGTGTGCGCTCCTATTTGAAGGTAATCATTTATCTAATTTATTTACTAATTACTAATTGCTTGTTATATTTTGAACTGTTAGAAACGCGGTCCGCAGCGATCCGTGGATATAATTGTGTCTGCGGCATTCATAGTCACCTTGCTGCTGCTGGCCTTTCTCAGCGTTGAGTGGCTCAAGGATTCGGTTAATCTGCACACACATCTGACGCTGGAGGCGCTCATCTGGTCAATTACGATTGGCATCTATTTGCTGCGCTTCATGACGCTGGGCCAGAAGATCCAGCATAAATATCGCAGTGTGTCGGTGCTGATAACCGAACAAATCAATTTGTATTTGCAAATCGAACAAAAACCCAAAAAGAAGGAGGAACTAATGGTCTCAAATAGCGTACTAAAGTTGGCAGCCGATCTGCTGAAGGAGCTCGAAACGCCATTCAAGATCTCTGGTCTCAGTGCCAATCCATATCTGTTCACAACCATCAAGGTGGTCATCCTATCGGCCCTTTCGGGTGTGCTGAGCGAGGTGCTCGGCTTTAAGTTGAAACTACACAAGATTAAGATTAAGTAAGCCAAAAACAAAACAAATGAGCACAACACAATATTGACATCAGATCAGAGTACCGAACCGACTACTGGCTACTGGCTAATATCATATTTTTGTCGTTCAAAGTATCTTATTTTTTATTGTTTTAAGGAAAAATCTACATTTACCTACTACAACTAGCCTGAATAAACATATATAATTAACGGAATTTGAATAGCTAAATAAATAATTAAGTAAGCCAATGTTTATGTTTGTCATGTGTGATTGTCTAATAGCAGCGTTGAATACCCAAATTACCACTAATGTTTAAAAATCAAATCAAATATTTGTTTATATGTATTTGTGTCTGTATCTTTACGTATCTGATAGAAATTAGAGCGTCGTGCACAATCAAGTTTTGAAATGTTCACAGAACCGTCTAGTATAGCAAACTATCTATAAGCATAAATCGTATGTTTGTCGTATGTCCTATGTCGTTTTCCTAGTTTTAGAATGAACCAATTGCGTTATCAACTCACAACTTCAATCCAAAACAGCTAATAAATTTACCAAAGTCCAAAAACAAAAAGTTGAAATGTTATTTACTATTTCATTTCTAAGTTTGAGCTGCATTGGTAGATCATCAGTAGCCAAGTCACTTACAGCGGAGTGGTTGCTCATATATTTCAATATTTATCTCAAAGTTGGGGAATAATTTGGAGCAGATCATTTTTAATTTACAGTTATTTTTATTAGCATTCAAAACTTGGTTTTGAGAAATCGAACAATAGATGGCGCTTCGCGGTGTACTTATATAAAATGCTTGCTCATAATGGTTGGACTTTCCAACTTTTCGCGCTAGGTGGCACTATGCTACTGACAGCTGATCACGCATCTAGTGTGACCAGCGCTTGCACACCTGACGTAACAGCGCTGTGATCTTTACCCCAACACATCCATTAAATTATTGCATTTAGCCGGCCCGTCAGCATGCTGAAGCTCCAACTGACCCAACTTCTGCGGCATTCCGTGGCCAACCAGCTGAGGCGCAGCCAAACACGACTCGTTCACGTGGGCGGTGCGAATGTGCTGAGCAGCGAAATCGATAAGCAATCAGCGGAATATAAGGTAACAACATGCAAGTAACTGTAAAAGTGTACATAATGACATTGTACAACACTTGCAGGACAATGCCAAGGAAATGAGCAAGCTGGTCACACAGCTGCGCGATGTGACCAGCCAAGTGCTGACAGGAGGCGGCGCCGAGGCCAACGAACGCCACACGTCGCGTGGCAAGTTGTTGGTGCGAGAACGCGTCAATCTGCTGCTGGACAAGGGTTCGCCTTTCCTCGAGCTGAGCACGCTGGCCGGCTACGAGCTCTACGGCGAAGAGGTGATCAATTCGGGGGGCATTGTCACCGGCGTGGGAAGAGTCTGCGGGTAGGTCAAAAATACTTTTGAAATGGAATAAATAGTAAACATTCGTTTTTTATGTTTGAGCAGCACGGAGTGTGTTGTGGTGGCCAATGATGCTACGGTTAAGGGTGGCAGCTACTACCCCATCACGGTCAAGAAGCATCTGCGTGCCCAGGAAGTGGCGCAGGAGAATCGGTTGCCCTGCGTTTATCTGGTGGATTCGGGCGGGGCGAATTTGCCACGCCAGGCGGAGGTGTTTCCGGACAAGCTGCACTTTGGGCGCATTTTCTACAACCAAGCGAACTTGTCGGCACAGGGCATTCCACAGATTGCGGTCGTCATGGGCAGCTGCACCGCGGGAGGCGCCTATGTGCCCGCCATGGCGGACGAGAGCATCATTGTGAGAAGACAGGGCACCATCTTTCTGGCCGGACCACCGCTGGTGAAGGCGGCAACGGGCGAAGAAGTCTCTGCGGAGGATTTGGGTGGCGCCGATCTGCATTGCAAGACATCCGGCGTAACGGATCATTATGCGGTGGACGATGAGCACGCCTTGTATTTGGCCAGGCAGATTGTCAGCAATCTAAATACGCCGGCAACTAACGCGTACAACGATCAGCTACTCCATTCCATAGCGCCGACGCCTCTGGATTCGACTGCTGCTGCTGTGGAGGAGCCGCTCTATGATCCCCAAGAGCTTTATGGTATTGTTGGCCCAAATCTGACGAAGAGTTTCGATGTGCGCGATGTGATTGCTCGGATTGTGGATGGCAGTCGCTTCACGGAATTCAAGAAACTCTACGGCGAGACGCTGGTCTGCGGCTTTGCGAAGCTCTATGGCCGCACCGTCGGCATTGTGGGCAACAACGGAGTCCTTTTCTCGGAGAGCGCTCTCAAGGGAGCCCATTTCATTCAGTTGTGTTCGCAGCGCAAGATTCCCCTGGTCTTTCTGCAGAATATAACGGGTGAGTTGATTGATTTTCTGAATTATTGACTTGTCATTGGTTGCAATCCCTTATCAGGCTTCATGGTTGGTCGCGATGCGGAGGCGCATGGCATTGCCAAGAATGGCGCCAAGATGGTCACAGCGGTTGCCTGTGCAAATGTGCCCAAATTGACGGTGATCATTGGTGGCTCGTATGGCGCCGGCAATTATGGCATGTGTGGACGAGCCTATTCACCCCGATTCCTCTACATGTGGCCCAATTCACGCATCTCTGTCATGGGCGGTGCTCAGGCGGCGAATGTTTTGGCCCAGATTACCGAGGATCAGCGGAAGCGTGCCGGCAAAGAATTTAGCGAGGAGGAGGCTCTTAAAATTAAACAGCCAATTTTGGGGATGTTTGAGAGGGAGGGTTCGCCCTATTACAGCACGGCTCGCTTGTGGGACGATGGCATCATCGATCCGGCGAATACCCGCCAGGTGCTCGGCCTCAGTTTGAAGGCAGCTCTCAATAACGCTGGCCATGACACCAAGTTTGGTGTGTTCCGCATGTAAAAGTGTGTCTTTTTATTGCATTTCGTGGGCATTTAATGCTCAAACTGTTGAAACTGTTGCATTTATTAGTGTTAAGTCTAAATGTCGTTTTTTGCGGGCGTGGACCCGCAAACTTTTTAAATTTTAATAAAAATCGATTGCATAAAATGTTAAAATAATTATTGACCTATCGTTATCGCCTGCATTAACATAGCTGGACGACGCTAGCAGTGTTTCACTCGCTGCCAACACTGCAGCCAAATTGATTGGGCAACACTAGAGAGCAGTCGACAACACTACGTGAAAACGGTTCGTCATAGAATTTTGGATTCCTTTGTCGTTAATTACTTTGAATTATTATAAGGTACGGTTTAAGTTAAATCAACGATTATCCAAAATACAATTAATTAGGTGAGTGCGAACTAAACTCAAAACAACGGCCAACAGCATAAAAGCCTGTTTTTAAGTGTATATATATATGTGTGTGAGTGCGTTGGTGAATGTTGCGGCTGCGGCGTTTTTTTTGCTTCTCCATCTTTTAAGTGTGTGCATGGCAAAATCTAGAAGAGGCGGCGTCGGCAGAAAAGAAAGTTCAACGGCAACAAAAAAAATGCGAGAGTTTCTCGTGTATATGTGGCGATTTTAAAATAGCCTTGCCGAAAACTTCAAGTGCACAACACTTGAGCACAAAATTTAGCAGAAAATATCTTCTGTACATGATAAGCTTATGTGTGTGTGTGTTTGTACGCATTTAAATGTCGCCCAGTGTTGCAGGCGCGTCTGTCTCCTTTCCTTATATATATATATATATATGTGTGTGTGTGACCAAAAATAAAATGTGTGTGCATGTATGTGTGTGTGTGCGGCTTCTGCGCCTGCTGCACGCTTGCAACAGGAACAGTCATAAAAATTCCACACCAAATCGTCAAGAGGCCTTTGCGGCTAATCTGCTGCTGCTGCCTGAGTCGATGCCGTTACACACATTGCTACCTGCCACAAGCAAAAATGCAATTTTGTGACTAGCGTTGCCATATTTTTTGGTGCATTTCCTGTGCCGCTCTCAGGTGTTCTTTGCAATGTTGTTGCTGCCGATATCAATTTATTAGCATGACGTCATGGCCAGTATGTCAACTTGTCAACTTTTGTTATGTGTGTGTGCGCCTTTTATCTGGCAACCCCCGCACATTGTTGTCCATGCGTGTGCATATATATATGTGCATGTGTGTGTGTGTGTGTGTATGTTTTTACCGATTCAAGCTTGTTTTCTTTTAACTACTAATTTGATTGGCTTCTTAAAATTGCTGAGCTAGCGGACGCCAACGCTGACGTTCACTCAAAACTCGCCGGCATTTTCACACATTCACACAGATCACACACGGCAATTTGTGTGTGTGTGTGCGTGTGTGTGTTTATGAGTGCGATCGATGACAAACATTTGCCGATAATCGATGTCGATATTTATATCATGCCGCAAATGTTAAATTTATATTGAAACGTCACCTTTTTGTGATAAGTTGCGGTTACTTAATTGGTTGGCAACGATGTGCCATTTGCCACAACTTCCGCTGCAATTACACATACACATCAATCAGAGGCAAACGCCCCCCACATACACACACACACACACATACAGAGTAATAATCATCATCAGGCTTCGACACAGCAAACAAAACAAATCCCTCATAATGAGTTTTTGTTTCCAACTTGTTGTGTATTTGGGGCAGTTTTGCCTGCACTTCAATCAATAAGCAACAACATCAACATTTGCAACAATACGGGGCACAGTCAAGTTCCGGCTATTGCCCCAACTTTAGCTTTTATCGCAGCGCGCCCTTTTTATACTCTGTTCCCAGCAATATAAGTGGGAGTATTTTTCTTTTATATTTTGCTTTCTGTGTATGCATAACACAAATTGTTGCAACTTGCAACAAATATTAAAGAACAAAATAGCTTTTAGCTCTAAGCTGTCATGAATATTTTTGCAGCTTTTGTTACACTGTTAACAGAGTATTTTACCGCGTGAGATTCAAACTGCAATGATTATACTTTTTTTTTGGGTTCAATGCACTTGCCACACAACGTGGCAAAAGTTTACACACACACACAAACACTGCTTGGCCTGATATTTATAGGCACATTTCGGCTGCCGGCTAATTCCATTTTCTCTGTGTGTGTGTTGTGTGAGTGTGGTGTGTGTGTTAAGGCCCACGTTGTGGCATTGGTCATGTTATTTATTTTTTGATTCTATCTGCTCTTGATAATGCCAAATGCCTAAAACGCTGACACAGCTGCAGATGCCGACAATAGAGTTGTCTCGATTCGTTCGCAATTAGTTCGATTGAACATTGAACTACTCACCTTACAAAATGAACGAACTAAGTTCCTGATTGCAGTTCGATTAGTTCGTTTGTCTGATTCAATCATTCATTCATCATAAATCAGACTTTCTTTAAATGAAAAATAATAGAAACTAATTAAGTTTTAAATATGGTTTTTAACGAGCGAAACAAAACGAACGAAAAGCGTAGTTAAACGAACGAAGAAATGCGTTCATCAATAACCGAACAACTGAACGACTGAACTACTTCTTTGGCATGAACAGTAAAGCACAACACTAGTCGGCAATGCAGTGACTAAGAACCGTTGCCGATGTCGCTGCCTCTGCTGACTGCTGGCTGTTGGCTGCTGGCTGCTGGCTTCCGATTGTCTCAAGAAGCGTCGACAGCGGCAGCAGCGAAGCGTTGACAAACCAAAACCGCCCAACAGCAGCCACAGCCACGCCGCAGTCGCAGTCGCAGTAGAAGCAGTCGCAGTCGCTGCAGCCCACCACAGTCCAAGTTCATTGTTCGTTGGCTCCAGTCTCGCACGGATTGCGCTACTATCGCCGCCATACAAAATACAAAATTCAAAATATATATTTGCCTGTGCGTGTTTTTCTTGTTCTTTCTTGTTGCATTTGCGCTGCTTGTTGCTCGTGTGCGTTTTCCACTCCAATTTCAAATTTGCCTGATTCTGTCTTGGCTGGCAGCGTGGGGCGCGTTTGCATGTCGCTTCTCCTCAACTAAATAAAAAAAAGTACAACTCTACTCTACATTAGAATTATATGCTGTAATTTACAAGGAAGTGTGTGTTTGCGTGTGTGTGTGTGCTAAGAAAAGGTGTGGCCACAGGGTATCTTTAGTCATGCACTATTGACTAGTGGAGTACTAGAAGTATGCTCTATGGAATGTGATTCTTTTGAACTCAAGTAATGCCAATAGGCGGAAAAAAATAATAGCTGTCTAAAGCAAAATAAAGCAATTAACGCATTAAAAGGCATTTAAAGTAAAAAAAAGTGTGGTTTTTATGTTTACCTGTATTAAAAATAACATAAACAACTTTAAAAAATATGATAAATAAAACATAAACATGTATATATATATGTGTAACATAATATATATATAAATATATACATATTAAACTCATCTAGTGTTCTACGAAGAACAACATTTTAAATAGAACTTTTTGTAATTGAAAATAGCACGTCTTTTTGGTATGCAAATCAATTGATTTAATTTTATTATTAGTCAACATGCTTCAAATACAGTCATTATAAAACTACGAAGAATGTGCAGAGAAAAATGTTTAAATTTTATCTCTAAAATAGTGTAAAACCTTGTTTTATGCTTTGAAATACTGCTATTTGAAGATTGAATAATTTTGTGCCCAAGAAAAAACAAAGAAAGTAAAGCAAAAAGTTACCTTTGTTACTACAAAAGCTATATAATATGTAGTAATTCCTATATCAATCCTCATAGAAATACATTCGTTTCTGTACTCTTTGCTATTTTCATTTCAAAACTTGATTTGCTTGGCCAACTAGGGTATCTCGTAGACGATTACTTGTCTTCTGCTCTGCGATTGTTGTCGCTGCTGATTGTTTATTGAGTTCGGTAATTTGTTAATGCCAATTGTGAAGAGTCGCATAAGCGTAGTAGGAGTAAATATTCATGCTAATTTACCATAATTCACATAATATAATCTGTTTGAATTCGTTTTGATCAGCAGCCCAGCTGAGCTGCTGTGTGGGTAGGTTTTCAAGCAGGCCTTGATCTATGCTTGCTGTTAGCCATTCGAAAGTGTTGTTCATATAAAGCTGTCGAATATTTGAAAAAAAATAAAATAAAATAAATAAGAGTTTAATTTAAAAACACTCAAAGATTTTTCTGTCCAAAAATTAATTAAAACCTGGAAACAGTAGGTAAAGCGCTGTTTATTCAATTAGCTACGAATTAGAGATCGGTGAGTAATTTCTTATCGAATTAGTTCAAGTGCCACTTTTTGTTTGGCTGAGACAATTAGTGAAAAACATTTGGCAAAACAACAACAGATAAAACAATTAAAAGGAAAAGCAGCGGTAAACTTTCATGTACGAACACACAAATGTACCTATAACAAACAATCGTGCCAACATGCCACATGCCGCATGCCACCGCAGTTGCTGCATTTGATTGTGATTGCCGTGATCTTGATATTGAGGCACGCACATCTGCGACGCTTCAATGCACATTCCAAAATTAAAGCAACAAAAAACACCAAATAAAAAATTGAAACAATTATAAGCTGAGCCGTAATTATCAGCATTACACACACACACACACACACATGCACACGCACACCCACACACCTTCTCCTTTTATGTATGGCACACATAGTTAAATTATGAAATACAATTTATTTGAATTTTTTTCTTTTAATTTGCAGCAACGGCAAGAACAGCGAGAGATTCACAGAGATATGGCTGTTAACGTGTACTCCACAAATGTGACGTCCGAGAATCTGTCTCGTCATGACATGCTGGCCTGGGTAAACGATTGCCTCCAGTCGCAGTTCTCAAAAATTGAGGAACTGTGCACGGGTGAGTCTGCAGATGGGAATCGATCGAATCACCGATCACCTATTCAATATGTATTTATATATATGGTGTCTATATTTAGGTGCCGCTTACTGTCAGTTCATGGACATGTTGTTCCCAAATTCAGTGCCCGTCAAGCGTGTCAAATTCCGTACAAATCTGGAGCATGAGTACATACAGAACTTTAAGATCTTGCAGGCGGGCTTCAAAAAAATGTCCGTCGATAAGGTAAATTGTAGCTCCAGCTAGCTTATCCATATATATATATATATATGAATTATATATTTCTCAGTCTTATATATTTATTCGATTTTTAAATTATGTTGTTTTCTAACACCAAAGTTTTGCACACTTACAAAGTTAATCGTTATACATATATATTAATTGAGATTGAGCTGTGTGTGTTGCGCCGATTCCTTGTGCACATTAGACTGGACACATTTATTCCAATAGTCATTGTATTTAGTAAATCTAATATTAATCAGATAATTCGCAGCTAGAACTTTAGAAGAAGCATATTCATATTTCAGTATTTAGATTGAGTAGAAAAAATAAAAATTTCTTTCTTTTGGAATATATCAAAAATTTTAATTGCGAATGTAAAGATTTTTTTTTTTGTAATATTAGTAAAACTTTGTATGATTTGATAATTATGGAAATGTGATCTTTTTACTGACTATACAAATTGTATATGTAAAATCAGTTGCAAATATTGATTCACATCTCCATAAATATCATGTGTAATAATTAAGTCAATTTTTTATTTCTGTACTTGTTCTTAAACTAAATTAGAAAAATGCAACTTTGTTTTGGGGCTGGGTGGAGACAATTGTTGAAATTCCATTAAAAGTTGAACTTTGTTATGTGTATGTAACTAACTGACATTTCCGTTACAAACCAACGAAAAAACATCAACAACATCAACAACATCGACATCGACAACTGCTGGGAAAAAACAACAACAACAACATCGATTATATTAACAACAACAACATCTACAGATAATACCCGTTGATAAACTTATTAAGGGACGTTTCCAAGACAATTTTGAGTTTCTGCAATGGTTCAAGAAGTTTTTCGATGCCAATTATGATGGACGTGATTACGATCCACAGGCCCAGCGGGGCGGCATCAAGCTGGGCAGCGGATCCGGCAGCCACACCGGCAGCGGTGTGGGCAGCACCAACAATGATCTGCATCTAATGCATCGTCGCCCGCAGCAGCATCCACATCAACATCCACAGCAGCATCAGCAAGTGATCAATAATAGCCGCATGTCAGCATTGCGCATCCAATCGGGTATGGGCTCGCTCGATAAGAGAGATTGGTGTTGATGATATATTTATGATAGCAGAAGCTGGTTACGGTGATGGGTCGTCGCTGTATACGCAACTGTCTCGTCTACTATCATTTTACAATATTTGTGTTGTGCGTGTGGGCAACAAAAGGCCAAAAAAAAAATAAACAAAAATAATACCTAAAAACGAACGTGAAGCACGCGAAAAACAACAAATAAAAAACAAAAATAGAAAAATCAATTTTGAAACCAGCAACAAAAAAAAACAATAAAACCACCAAAAATGGCATTGGCAACATTTGTGACTGTTGTGCACCCACCAAAAAGCATACGCATCCCAGCACCCAACACACACACGACACACACACAACACACACACAACTCAACACACACACACCCAACACACACAGTTGTCTCTTTGTTTTGAGTGTGCACATTTCTCATGTATAATTTTTAATATTAATTTAACATTTAGTTTTGTTTCTATTTAAACTGTCTTGGTTGTTGTTGTTTAGTTTTTGTTTATATATTTTTTCTCTCACTTCATTCAACAAAACACTGCATATTATTCTCTCTTTCTCTCTCTCACACATTTTACTTTTAGATAATACCCATTGACAAATTGATAAAGGGTCGCTTCCAAGATAATTTCGAATTTTTGCAATGGTTCAAAAAATTCTTCGACGCCAACTACGATGGCAGAGATTATGATGCCAGCGGTGTGCGCGAAGGGGCGCCGATGGGCTTTGGTTCCGGTGCTGTTAAATCTCTGCCTGGCACAAGCGGCGGCGGCGGCGTTGCCAGCTCCTATAGGCGTGTGCCAACGGCGGCACAAACACGAACAGCGGCAGCAACAACGACAGCCACAAAGCCCAGTAGGTTTCTCTTGGTTTGGTTTTGTGTTGGTTTTGGGTTCGCTTTAGTTTTGGTTCGGCTTAGTTTGCTGTCCTCACACAACTCCAAACCATCATCACTCACCTAATTTCCAAAAAGCAAAACGAAATACCTTCATCATCAGATACATTTTTGTACATGCATACATCAAAACATACACATTACTCACTCTACATTTGGTGGCACATTGAAATTAGCTCATAAGCACATTAATTTAATTCTATTATTTAACAAAACTGAATGCACCAAAACTACAAAATGACAAAACACAACAGAAAGCGCAACTTGAACGCTAGCCATTTGACGCGAGTGCTTCACGTTTGTTAAATGTATAATTATGTTCAAGTACATTTATGTTAGGATTAACGTAATTTTCTTATCCAATCCAAGCAGTCTCTAAGGTGCCGCCACGCACAAATAATGCGACGCCGCCGAATCGAATGATCGCTGGCACGGGAGCTGTCAAGAAGAACGATGCGGCTGGTGCGGCATCCAATCATCAGATCGAAGAGCTCTCCAATCAGGTAACTTACCCACAAGGAAACTTTTATCGTCTGTTTAACTTGATCTGTCGCCATCAATTTAGGTAATGGACATGCGCTTGAATCTGGAGGGTCTGGAGAAAGAGCGCGATTTTTACTTCACCAAGCTGCGCGACATTGAAATACTGTAAGTTCAACTCAATCGTTATTGAATTCTTCGATTTTTAACATATCTTTTAACTGCCACAGTTGCCAGGAAGCCGATGAGGCTGAACCAGCACAGCTGATTCAAAAGATTTTGGACATACTCTATGCAACTGAGGTAAGCGGGAGAAGAGAGTCTTTTGTATTAATTGCACACAACTTGCATAATCAATACTATTTTGAATTTTTGGCACCACAGGATGGCTTTGCGCCACCAGACGATGCACCACCAGAGGACGAAGAGTACTAAGTATAATCAACAACAAAAACAACAACAGTCAACAGCCCTCGATGATTAATTGTTTGCTGCATACATATTCAAATTCGAACGGAGAATACATTTAACACTATTTGCTATGCTAAAACCTAAACTAAAACCAAATTTATGAAAAATAACTACAACTACAACTACAAATTCAACAACTGCAACAACAACAACAACTCAACTCAACTCAACTATATAAGGAACCAAGTAACCATCGAAACACCACAATACAAATGCAAAGATACACACACAACACACACACATCATAGCGCTGGTAAATGTATTGTATAACAAATAATACACATGAGATATACATTATACATGTACATTAGTTATTAACAATTGAAACAAATAATTAATTCAATTCGGTTTAGTAATTATGTAATTTAAACATTTACGAAAATGGCGACAAGCAATTTTTGGCCGATTGAAACACTAATTTTCGAACAGATACAAAAAATGCGTTGAAACTGCTCAATTTTGTTAAAGACAAAGCTGTGTTATGTTAAATGTCTGGCATTGAATATATTCGAAGCATGCAACTTGCAACAAGCAAACAAACATACAACCAAATTGTGTTCGGTCGGCGCCTGCTGTGTTGCTATTTAGTAAATTGAACACCAACATATTTCATCTAAATTGTTTATAGTAGGAGAAATAAAAAACAAAAAAAAAAAAACAAAAAATACAAAAAAACGATACAAATAAACAAAAGGCGTGGCAAAAAGTAACTGACAGAAAGACTTGATGTGAAACACAAATTGTTTAAATGAAAAACTTTAAATTAAATTGATAATAATTTGGGTTTTGTTTCAAATTTGGTTTTTGCTGTGTGTCATACAAAGTCGTTTTTATAAACTGATGAATTTATAATTTTTATTGACTCTTTCGTCGTTATTGCTGCATAGTAGATTTGTAAAATGTGAAAATTAACTCTCTTAGTAATTATGCAGATGAGATGGCATTTGGAATTTTTAATCTTATTAAATTAACAACAGCAACACTCGATGCAAATGCATACACTATTGAGTACAGTAGTATTTAAGCCATTTTTTGCTCTCAACACATTTTTTTTAGTTCTATAATTTATGTGTAAAAAATCCGAACGTTTAAAAAATTAAATAAAAAACAAAAGCTACTATCTAATTTCTGAAACAAATACACTGATTTACTTAGGATTTACACTTTAAATAAACAAAAAAAAAAAAAAGAAAACAATTGTCTACCGTTTGCTTGCGTCTTATAAGTTTTTCTCTTGGGTTAATTTCTATGCATCTGTCTGGATAACTATTTTTTCATTTTCTATGAGCACTAAACGCTGTAAATATTTTGTTGAGCTTGAACAAACATACACATGAACATGAACATATATATATTTACAAATATTATACATTACTTGCATATATATATATATCACTTAAAATACATGTTTATTGGGCTGCAAAGGCATTTATTTATGTGTGTAAAAATAACGTTCTATAATCTAGAAAATAAAACAAGTGTTGCTTGATTCAAAATTGTTCTCGTGCATTTCTCCTCTCATTTCATCCGATCAATATGCTACAAAATGCGTTCGTTGCATGCAACCTTAAAGCTATGCTGAATTATTTAACGGCTGACTGGATCTGGGGCTGTTTGTGAGTGCCATCGCAGAAGGGTCGATGCGTCGTCTGCTTGCAATTGCACAGCCAATAGTCGCCAGTCTGCTCCACCTTGAAGCGTATGGGCCTGTAATTATATAGATAATTAGCTGATATATTCCCACATGTGCTATATGTTTTACAGGCAGCTGTTTACCTCAGCTTAATCTTGAGAAATTCATTTTTATGTGTGCCATCGCAGAGTGGCTGCGATTTTGACTTGCCGCACAGGCACCAGCTGTACGTCTTATCTGAGGAAGTTGCAACATGTGTTTTGTCGATTATGTAAACATTTTGCTTGTTTGTGTATTTCTACCCGGCTGGAGTGCAACACTCACCTTTTTCCAGATGCAGTTTGAATGGTCGCTTGTCGAAAATAGCGCCGTTTTCCTTTTGCAAACAAGCCGTTTGCTTATCCTCGAGTAGATTTTTGGGTATCGTTTTGGCTGCGTCGCCGCTCGATTTGGCGCTGGAGCTATAGCAAACATGCTGTTTACAAAAAATTGGTACATGTTTTAATGAGACGATAATGAGAGATAATCAGCTTGGTACCTTTAGGAGCCAGTTTGCGCGCAGATTGCTTCTCAGTATAATTGACATAACTTAAAGGAACTTTTAACAAGCGTTCAAAGTGAAAGGCTAAATAATCCAAACAGCTGATTTCTGTGCAAGTGTGTACATTTTAAGAAATTAGCTGATTTGCACATGGTCACCTTAAAAAGCATTTAGTATTTAAATACCAAAGAAAATGAGTCATAAGACGAAAGACTAACTGGTAAATAATAACTGAACAGTCTAAGTATATAATTTTTGAGCAAATAAGAAAAACAATAAACATTCTGAAGCAAAAAATGTTGGCTTTCATAATACTGCCACTTGCAATCAAGGCAAACGTCCACTTCACAATCAAGTGCAAATCACTCAACAGATAAGACAAACTACAAAATTCCAGGCGACAAAAATGACAACATTTCGTAGACATGACGTTGAAGCGTCGCGAATATCTCTAAAGAAATAAAATATAACTTGATTAGCTAGTAGGTTTACGAAAAATATTCCACTTACTCTAGATAAGAATCGCTTATCAGACGACCCCGTTTTTAAGCTTATTAATATGTAACTCTGTATTTATTTGGGTTTGTATTGTTTATTAATATGCATAAACAATCAGAGCTTATTGCATTAGTAAAACTAGAACTCGTCGTTGAATGGATAGTACTTGTGCCCGGCCATGCCACTGAATGGAACTGTGCGCACACCCGTGTGATATGTCTCTATGCGCAGCAGATCGTCTGGCGCCAGTTCAAAATCGAAACAATTGAAATTTTCGGCAAGGCGCGATTTATTCGATGACTTTGGCAGCGGCACAACGCCAATCTGTATGAGATATCGCAGGCAGATCTGCGCCGGAGTGCGACTATATTTCTTGGCCAACAGCTGCGCATACTCATCATACAAAAAGGGTGGCCAGTTGCGCGCCGGCTGCGGACGCGCCAGTGGACAATAGGCGCAGATCACAATCCCGTGCTCCTTTGCATGGGCACGCAGCTGCTGCTGCTGGAATGCCGGGTGACACTCGACCTGGTTGACGACGGGCTTGATCCGACAGTGCTGCAGCACTCGCTCCGTTTGCGACGCATTGAAATTGGACAGACCAATGCTGCGCACGAGACCTAAATCAACCAGTTTCTCCATTTCACGCCACGTATCCAAATAATCCACATCGGTCAGCTCCAAGGTGCCATGAACATTGCTGTCATCGTGGAATTTCTGCGCGATTGGCATATGCATCAGGTATAAATCAATGTATTCCAGACCCAGGTTGCTCAGACTGAGACGAAAGGCACGCTCCACAACCTCCGGGTCGTGGTGAATGCCAGCTAATTTGGTCGTCACAAATATCTCCTCACGTTTAATCGTCCCCCCTGTGATCTTCTCCGATATTGCTCGACCCACTTCTTGTTCGTTCTCGTAGACAAAGGCGGTGTCGATGTGCCTGTAACCGATGTCGATGGCGTCACTTGTCGCCTGATACGCACCCATTTCGAATGATCGCCAGGTGCCCAGGCCCAATATGGGCATTTCTCTGCCATTGTTTAACTTTATTGTAGGCGCTAGTTTTGACATTGCGTTAATAATTGGCTACAAATTTGTACTGCCTTCTTTCCTGACCCAAATCCAGCACGTTCAAGCTTTGATGAGCAACTGCTGCGTCGTTATTTTTTCGGTCAAACTTGACTGCATCTCCTTACATACCCTGTAAGCACGATGATCTTCATGTGGGTGTGTTGATCATCTGGATTCTGTTGCTTATCTCCCCATCGGTTTTTTTTGTTTACTTTACTTATTTAATTTTAGATATATATTTTATTTATATATTCCAGCATTTAAAATGCATTAAAAAACAATAAGTTCAGCACAGGGTGTTTTTCAGTCACACCGTTACAATAAGTTAGCCCACAAGTTTCGTTGAGTCATACGATGAATTAACAGCTGAGTTGTGATTTTTTCCACACGTACGAAAGCTTTCGCTCACGAGCTTTTTTAAACGCTAAAATAATTAAACTTGAATGTAATTTTCTGCTTTGTTTTTTTTTTTGCTAACACATAAAATTTTTTATTTGATTATTTGTTAAAGTTCAAAATGTTAGACATTGAAAGTTATATGGTGTCCATATGCTTAGGTTGCTTGTAACATTTAAAGGTTATTGTTGAAATATTTGTAGCTTTGCATAAATTTATTTGGTTGTGTTAATCACTATAAACGGTTAAAAGAGTTGCTCCTTGTATTTGACAAATATGCATTTATATGTATGCATTTATATGTTATTTGTTCAAGATATTTTTATTTCGTTTTATCTTTAATGTTGCCTGTTATTTTGGCCTTCTACTTGATCTTTGTTGGTGTTGTATTCTTACTGTGAGCCCCGATGAGCATTTTGGGTTTCTTTCTAGTAAATCTAGTCTATTTTCATAATATTGTTTGTTGGTGTTTTATTCTTACGGTGAGCTTTGATAAGCTTTTTTTTATTATTTTTAAGTCTAGTCTATTTTATTAATGTTTGTTATTGGTGTTGTATTCTTACTGTGAGCTCCGATGAGCATTAAATCTAGTCTATTTAATTAATTATGTTAAAGGTATGCTTCACACATACACAAATACATACGATTGAGTAAAATTGTCAAGATTGTATTCGTTAGACATGTAAACATTGATTTGAACATTTAGTTAGATGGTTTGAACATTTACTGCAATTTTCGCTGGTTCTTCACTTAAATTGTTTGAATATAGAGTGCCTGCATTGTTTAAGCGGAGGTATTTGTGTAGGTTTAGCTATAGCTTGGATCTCTTAACCTGATTCATACAAATTTATGCAAAGTGCTAAAAGAAAAGTGTGAAAACAAAACTTTTGTATAAATATAAACAAAAATTGTAGAAGTTCATTTAGGATTGTCAAATCGAATCACAATTCAAAATTTGAAATTTTCTTCTTTCGTTTGTTAGTATTGTATATATATGTACATATATATATATATGTATATATATACATATTGATTAGTAATTACTTTATTCTGTCCTAACATAGAAAGGCTACAAAATATATGTATATTATTATAGCTGTATATCTTAGTATTTGACACAAAAAGTTTTGAAAACGTTTCTTAAACTAGATAGATCTAAGTTTATGGGTAAGCATATATGGTGTCATTTAGACAACGTTTTGGTCTACATCTAAATAAACATGTATTCTACATATTTAGATGAGTTTACATATCGGAAAATTGTTTTTGTACAGATTATATAATATTGTTAATTAGCAATTCTTAATGGACGATTCTGACAGAAATTCTCCATTTCGTTTGGTAGATAAAGTAATTAAAGGCTTGAAATCTCTTAAGTTCTCTTTAAATTGGTGTTTGTTTTGTTTCTTTTTGTTTTGTTGTAATTCAAAATAAATTTGATTATATACCTAATAAACTAAAAACAATCGTTTCAAATTCGCAGTTATATAAAAATTGCATTCAAAATTCGTACAACTGTTTTGGGAGAAACCTCGGAACTCGTATCTTTTGTGGGTTATTGTGCATTGATTGATTGTGTTGGATATACGAGAATTTTAACAGATAGTGCACAAATATAGATAATTGAATAAATATACATATATATATATATATACTACGTTGTATGGTCTGGTAGGGTAAAGATGTTGCCTACGTAGCGGTTCTTGTCTAAGTGGTAAGTCGTTGTTTGAGAGACCTTCTTGGGAGAGGAGTTGGTTTCTTTCGATACTACAATGTCTATAAATATAAGTTAACTACTTTGGTTTACTAATTTTCCATATACATACATAATATATATCAAGTGCTGCCTTTTATAAGACCTGCATAGGAGTTTAGAACTTTGAGATAAAAGACACGAAATTTAGTAGATAGGCCCCATAAAAGTCACACTTGCCTTAAGAACTTTCTGTGGGTTCTCGGTTTAAAGTAATTCCTATTAAATAAGTACATCTTGAATGAAGCCATTTTCTTTTGTACATCTTCTACAACTAATAAGGTCCCTCTCCAGTGTTTTTATTTTTTATGCCTTTACTTGGCATATTCATTTGTATGATTTACTCAACTCAAGAAAAATTATATGCGTTTTTTATACAAAATAAAACAACTAAAAATAACTGACTATAAATGAATGTGTGGTTGTATTTTATTAATGAATCTTGTAAAGATAAAACATACATGTATAAAAGAGAAAGAAAAATTTAAATAAATGTCTTACGATTACATAACTTATGTATATATATATTATATATTATTATTAACTAGCTTCAACTAGATTTGATTATACAGGTAAGTCGCTTACTCTTATGACATGCCAAATATTCGTATGATTTGTATTTTTGACTAAAAAAATAGACTCCACTTTTATATTATCCTTCTCGTTCGGACTTGTGCATAGCCATGAATTTTAAATGGATTTTCGTAAAACATTGTTTTTTTTTTTGTTATTGTTCGTTATTGTTTAGTAAAGTTGTAGGAAATAGATTTAGTACATTGTTTTTGTTTTGTTGTTGTTGTTGCTGCTTTCTCTAAATGTTTAGTATCACACACGCCCATTTGTTTGCTTGTTTGTTTTATTTGTAACGCTCGTTGGGCTTGGGAATTTGGTCACTCCCATGTCCTACCCAAAGCCAAATGTTATTTAAAGCAAAAAGTTTTCTTTTTCTTTTTTTTTTTGTTTTTTGTTTTTAGTTTCAGTTCATTTTGGAAAATTGAGATAGTTGTTTTTGATGTTGTAACATATTTATGTATCTTTGCCTGGCTTACATAAACTTTACTTTGATTCTGGCTAATATGAATAAACTTAGCTGATTAGTTTTTGTGGTTTCGGCGCTTAGTTCAGATTGCACTGGTTGGTCGCTAAAGGGGCAGCTAATAACAACTCAACTAAGCTCATAACTCTGCAGTTGATTACGGCTTTTATGGGTCTTCTCTTTTTAAGCCTATTAAATACGCGTTTTAGACATTAAATACGAGCTAATTCTAAGGGACTATACGACGACTTGTTGGTTGTTTCATTTAGTTTACTTTAATTTAGCTTCCGGGTCGGTTCCACCTTCTGTGACATGGCGGTCAAAACCCGCTGATTGTCAATCACACGAAAACAGCTGATGTACGAGCGAACTTCCCCCTCGCTCTTTGGTGATGGTGGCTCCAGACCTGAAAATAATTACGAGTTTTATTTATTTTTATTTATTCATTAAGTCAATAAGTCAAAAATTATTTAAGTTTAATTATAATTGAAAGATAAAATATATAACCATTTGATAAAAAGCAGCATTTTATTTAAATTAATTTGTGTTTTTAGGTGTTTGAAATACCGATATGGTCGTTGATCAGAATACAAAATATACGAATGCAACAAAATGTTATTACATAAATGTAAAATGTCTCATTAAATTAGAGGAGTAGTCAGCTGAATTCGAACTTAATTCCAATTATATATCAGCAGTTATCAGCAGTTGTCTTTAAATTAAAATATTTTAATGTGTTATTAACTTTGAGAAGTAAGCAAATGAATCCGGGTTCATTCAATCAGCAAATGTTAAGAACACATCACTAAGCCTTTTAAAGTGTATTAAAGAGGGGTCATATAGGTTATATGCAACATAACTAAAGGAATTTATATGCTTTACACCCTGACTATTATTGCCATGAAACTTACCCAAGTTTCGCGAGCGACAGAAGCGAATGGTGCGCATTGTTTGGGCCATCATGTGCATTTTCTCAAAGTTGACCAGTCCGTCGAGGCTCGTCTTGTTGCCCTCATGGGCAAAGGTCATGTCCTTGAGGAGGAGCGGCATGAAGGGAATCAGCGGCGGCTGCAGTTTGCCCACAAAAACACGATAAGCGCGATGATTCCGACTGGGATCGATGAGTGCCTCGAATTCTTGAAAGATTTTCCGAAATTTCGATGGTATCTTCTCCCAGGTCTGATGCATCCGCGACACGGCCATATTCGACAAGCCCATAACAATTGCAAAAAACGCATTCAGGTTCTGATACTCTTTGCAGCTGTGCGTTAAAAATATTGATTAATCATTTTGCATATAGAGTTCAGCGAATTGTTGTATTTGGAACACTTACTAAGCGGCCAGCTTGATGAATTTACGCACAAGACCCACTCGTTTGCTGAGGCTCGGCGTGGAGACGAGCTCGGCCACAATCCAGTATTGCACCTCGTTGAAGCGCCGCAGAAACACATCCAAATTGGCCGTAATCTGTGGAGGGAGTTGGCATTAGTACGAAACTTGGCAAGCTTTAATTGCCTTAACAATTTCTGGCTGACAACTCGTGCCAAAACTCAATTTGCAGCTACATGACAAATGCTAGACTTGTAAATGGTTGACGCCAAAACTTTTTGCCGGCTAGGAAGAACCCCTCGTTCGCCTCCCGGCCCAGGAGTAATGGGCTCAGCCTGCACTTTCAGCCTAATTAGTCGATTTGGCATTTACACTTCTGCCAAACAGTGCAACGAGGCAGGCTTTGACAATATGCCTCAACTGGATGTGTGCCATTTTTTCTCACTAACCTACACTTGTCAAAAAATTGTGCTTTCAACTGCTTAAGAAAAACACCTATGCTGAACTTTAATTTTGTATTTCGTTCTTCGATAAAAATATTTTAAAGATTTACATTCTCTTGAAGAGAATAAAGAAGATTTCTAAAAATAAATTGCACGATTCTAAGGGTTTTAGATAATGGAATTAATCAGTTTTTATAAAATTGCATAATTGAGCTTAAAAACAAAATTATTGTAATTTGCGGACAAAGTGAAAGGGTCCAATAAATTTAATTTGTTTTCATTACACTGATGACTTTCCACACTTTTCCAGTGTAACAATTAAGAATTTGTTTTGTGTTAGATTATTTTATAATGAATTTATATTTAAAATTACGTAATTTTTGACAAGTATCCCAAAAAATATTCTAGACTTTTGATTGGACAAATGCTTTCCATTACTTATAGTCTTCTTATGAAGTCTGGATATGGATAAAATATTTATCTCATTCTTACTCAATTAATATAAGCTGTCCTTCCAAAGATTAAGACGTCCTTACCCTAGACAACATTTAAAGTATCTTAATTTGTTCTTTCCAAAATGATGCCTGCCTCAGATACCGAATACCACTAAATATTTACAGGGTATGAACAAATTCTTTAGACAAAATTTTAAGTATTTTGATGGACGCGTAAACTCAATTTGCATATGGATAACAAAGAGCTTTTTCTTTAAGTGTACCTTGCCAAAATGATGCCTGCCAAAGGTGTGATAGAGCAGCTCGTACTCATGCACCGCCCAGAACAAATCCCATTCAAATATTGTGATGTGATAGGCCAGCTCTTTGGTGCTCAAGAGTTCCAAATCGATGTCAACTCCATCTATTGCGCACTCCTGCTCCGGCAACTGTGTCTGTGTCGGAATGAATACAAAAGTGTTAGGCAACAGAGGGGGAGATGCGGATTGGGGGACTGTGTTGACTTACCAAAGCATCTAGATGATCCTTGACGGAGACAAACAAGCGGCCATTGAGCGTTAGACCCGTCGGTATGCTAACATCATTATCTTTGAATACGGATCGTTCGCCATTGGACTTGACTTCGACGAGGCAAAGGTCGTCGGGTCCACGGTTCAATTGGAGCTTGTCGGCGGCACAGGCCTTGATTAGCTCCGCCGTGGTGTGCATGGGAAAGCGCAGGGTGCAATAGGTGTGGTCCGCACAATACACACGGAAAATGACTGCAAATTGGGACAGGAGGATGACGTGATGAAGTGCGCCGATTAAGCAACCATCTGCATTTGCAGTTTGAATTTCAACTCACTGTCGTCGTCCGGTCGGATGACTGTCTTTGATGGCGTCGCATTGCCGCTAAATAGGCAAATCGGCTGTCCATTTGTGGGCAGCTTCCACTTTTGACCGGCATTCTGATTGCGATCCTCCTGATATCTGGCCATCTGCGTTAGCACATTGTGTATGATGCTCGTCTCCTCATTCAGATCGGGATCGGCTTCCACCTCGGCGGCCAGATCTTCGATAAAATCGCATACGCTTGGCTCCTCGAAGGCGGCGTGTCGCACGGCCATAACCCATTTTTGCATGAATTGGATGACGCGCTTCTTAAAGTTGATGATGTACTCCCGATCCTCGGGCGTTTGGGCCTCATCATGCGCATCACAATGGAAGGTGCACAGCGGTTAAGGTAACCAAATCTCTGAACTTAAAGGACAACACACACACTGCTCGAATTTTGCCTATCCTGCAAATCTGTTGCTTTGGCACGCACACGCACAACAACTGAAACTGGTGGGTCGGGTCAGAAAGTGTGATTCTCCTTAAGCACATCACGTATTCCAATGCAGATTGGAGATTAGTTTCAAGCATCATTGAACCCCACATTCAATCCCCCCTCAACAGCTGCTGCACTACATACACATTACCAAATTGTTGACCCAATATCCAAGGACTCTGTTATTGTTGAGTACATGCGTGTGTTTCTCTCTCTGTGGGTGTGTGTGTGTGTGTGTGTGTATAGGTCATTTTCAACTAGGTTGCGGCTTTTGTGTCTTTAACGCTAACAGTTGCTTTGCCTCAAAAGGAAGTGTATCACTTCGTTAGTTTCCTTAACTCTGACCAATTTTGCAACGAATTAAGGTAAAGGACCCTAACCCATATTCAAATTGTTCAAGCTTTTGCTTGAGCTTTCACATGTACAAGAAAAGGCCTTTCAGCTTTATATGAATAACACACACACATCGATATGTGATACATATATTTATATAAATACAAGTATAATTCTGCCCAGGCATGTTCAAATTTTCGAAAACTGAAATGTTTTCAAGCCAGACTTTTGGGTGCTCGAATTGTGCGACAAAGGAAATGCTTTCCATTTTGAGAATGGAACAACATTACAATTACAATAGCTTTTGCAGTTAGGATTTTAATTGGAACTCAGGTCGCTAACTAAATTAAGCCCGCTCAAAAACGGAAAGGTAAAACTTTGGCGAAAAACGGAAATGCAAAAGTTTTGTGTGTATTCGAGCACGACTCATTATTCAATTAGGGTCAAGGTCTCTCTACGTCTTCAGTTTTGTTTGGATACTGAGTTGATGGAGAAGTCAAGCGAAATTTATCTTATTCGATTTTGGATATGTTTGTTAGAGCATTAAGTCTTTAGCAGTGGCAAAAAAATAATTCTTCATTCTTGTGTTTTGTTTTCACTTGACATTTTTCAGTCACGAACCTGACTTCATGCTTGGGCTTTGGCTGTGTATGCGTGCCCATGTGAGTGTGCTTGTGTGTGTGTGGTGTTTGTGGTGTGTGCTTGTGTGCGTGTGGTGTGTGCTTGTGTCCGTGTGGTGTGTCTGTGTATGTGGTTTGCATGCTGCCAACACTTAAGCTGCCGTTGTGGATATGTTTGTTGACCTCCCCCGTCCTCATTCTTCCGACTCCTCACCTTCTATCCACCCCAGGAAAGAACGTGACTCCTGTGTCAGTTGGTTTTCAGCCAAGTGCTTAATAGACTGCGGTAGCAATGGGCGGGGCCTGGGTCGGGATGGGGTGTGGAGTGTGGAGCGTGGAGCGTGGTTCAGAGTGTTTGTATCTTTAAAGTGCTGCGTTCAAAGTGGAGAATTTGAGAGCGAAAAGCTATTTAACGTAGACTTGCTGACCGAGTTTAAAGATCCTGGTAAAGACTCGCGCGTGGCTGGCATTTATAAAACGTGGCTCAAGAAATTCAATTAAATCGTATATAATATTATTTGTTTGAACTTGGTGGTAAATCAAATCATAGAGTTTCTATTGAGAATAACATCACAAAAGCCTCATCAGCAGTCTTTTGGAATAGAAGCGAGCTGTTTGTGCAAGTTTGCTATTTAACTGATTGGGGAATAAAAGCGATTTCTGATGCAAAAGTATTGAAATAATCCTAGAGCAATTACAAACGGACAAAAAGGGTAAAATAATAACGAAGGTTATCTGAGAGGTGTTTACTGAAATAGAAGTTTCGGATATCACACACATTACAAGCTTACATTTATTTTTTAATTGAAGGTTTTCGTGACTTCTAAATTTGCTCAAAATTACTCCATTTTTTTGTATATATACTTTTTGAAGTCTATTTTGTACTCCAAAATCGTAAAAGATTCGGTTACAATCAAATCAAAAAATTTAGCAAATCGCTCTAAAGTTTCACTTAAAAGTATTAAGGTGTATTTGATTTTATCTGAATAATTTTAAAATATACGAAAAAATAGAAAATAGGAATGCAGAGCCCTGAAAAATATTTTCCATAGTTCTGTATAATAACTGTTTTGAGAAACATAATTTCTTTAAAATAAGCACCAAAAATTAACCCAATTTTCCATTTTTTAGGACGCTTCTTTCTGAGTGTAAGAGAAAAGATAGAAGAAGGATTTGAGGGATCTGTCCAGACTGTGCAAGGGTCTCCTGATCTAATTCTATCTAAACTATGCGTCTATCCGCAAAAATATTTGTATGTGTGTTTTTCAATAGTGTTAGGAATTTAGTTTGTTTTGTAAAAAGGATATTAATTGGCCAACTCATCGACGAGCTGCACCACGGGCATAAATACGATATGCGTGAGCAGAAAATCATCGAGGAATGGATCCATGCCGCTGACCGTCTGTCCCAGGCGCGTCTCAAGCAAATGTTCGAGCATTTTGTTCGGTGTGCCCGACATCACGGTATATCTGTTTTAATGGTATATAATATAATGTTATAGTGAATGGTAATTCAGGCACGTTCAACTAAATGATAAAAGTGCCATTAAATTGGTGCGCTTGCCGCGTCTCGCGATTTCAATTAAAATTGAGGGGTGCACGTTAAAAATTGATGAATGGCGTCTGGTTGGGTTGGGTATGGCTCCAATTGCTATACAATTGCCACTCACTTGAATGCTGAATGCTGTCCTCGTTGTTTTGCAACACGCTCGAGCACTAAAACATCTTTGCCGTGCTCCTGCAATCTCAGTGTATTGGCCTCGACATCACGCAGGATGCGATTGAAGTGCTCCTTGTCCACTCGCAGCAGATGGCAATTGTTCTCCTTCAAAACGATTGTAGCAGCTCTGAAAGCATATATTTTTTTTGTGTCTATTTACTTTATTTGCCAATTTGAAGAAGTTTCTGATGTGCTTTAATCACATATTAAACTGAAAGCTCGAAGAACTTGTGTCAAAGTATTCCGGCTTAAAAGCAAACTTTTAATTACACGTTCGCAAACTGTTTACAAATGAAAATGCGCTCCCATCTCCTACACAATTTAAAAATTTGCATTAATGGAATTAACGCATTTTTCATGAAAATCATATCTTTGGCTGTTAAAAAAGGAAATCGATGCATGCTGGATAAAAGCCAAGCATATTAATTAATATTCTTTATAAATTTCGTCATTGAAAATCGACTTGCTGTTGGATATTCATTTCAATTCATTGTGTGAGTGTAAATAGATTTCTTTTAAATAACATTGAATTCAGTGTTTGCAAGTGTAAAAGGATTATGAAATTGATTTATTAATGATTGACAAAAAACCGCATATAAGTTTTAAAAGCCTTATTTATATTAAATGAGCTAATAACTTAAGTTTAGAGTTCGCATTTAGTTAAAAAGCTTCAGTTTAAGTAAAACATATAATTAAATAGTTGGGAAAATTCTGAATTTAAAATTGAATGCTGGTAAAGCTTTTATCAGGTCAATTTTGAATACACAACGAAGTCAATAATAAATGTTTATGAATTTTAAATATATTTCTTTGAAAACAACAACAGCAAAAACTTTCATAGGATTTGGAAACTTCAGTTTTAAGCCATTTTATATGGCTTTGTTAAAAGCTGTTGTTTGTTTTTGTGGAGCAATTGGCAATTGGCTCATGAGTAGCTATTTTTCACAGAAAATGTTTGACTAATGCGTAGCATATTTTCTCTTTTGCGAATATTTTGTTTCAATCTTCAATTGCTGGCTTTAAATGCCACACAATGGCTGCTGTTATCAAATATTCTTGTGGCTGTTGCTCTTGTTATCTTTGAAGAGCGCCAACCAAGTATCTAATGCCATTACCCGGTCGCAATTGTTGAACCTTTGGCCCCATTGTATGGTTGGCCAAGTGTAAGAGTGTCGCTTCTGGCCCCATTGTAAATATGTATAGTATATGTTTTTATTCTGTATTGTAACTTGTCCAAAAGTAAAGTTAAGAGTAGCTGCTCAACTCGCTGAGTAAAAGATGAAAACGACTTACAGCGAATTGTTGATGGTCTGGCTTTGCCTTTGCTAGCTGTCTAAAAACTTTTATCTTGAGAAAAACTTTTGAGTAAGCGAACTGACAGTTTAAAATGTTGTGCACTTTGTAAAAGGGGAAAATAAATTTAAATGGATTCGCCCGAATGGCAGAGGGCAAAGAGTTTACAGTTTCGTCTGCTTACCTGGGTGCGTCGTTAATCAAAGCCAATTTGCCAAAATCATCGCCAGTCTTCAGTGTGGCAACGGTGCCTTTGCCATGTATCACAACATCCACAGACCCTTTGAGTAATATGTACCAGGAGCGGCCCTCGTCGCCTTGATTGAATACTGTGGTTCGCGTTGTTGACATTAATTTAACGGGGCGCATAAAAGGTTTAAATACAAAAAAACGATTAAAACACAGAGCTTTTCCCCATAATTTTGTGCAATTATTAGCCGCACTTGAATTGCTTTAATTAGCCCTTGCAGACAGTATTTGATATAAATATATATATATATATATATATATATATATATATATTTAATGTTGATAAGAGCTGCTTTTTCTGTATAGTCAACATCATTATCATGAAAATGATAAACAGTAAAAACTGATTTAAATGCTGAGAGAGTTTTTACAGAATGTTTTTTTTAATTAGTTCTACTTGAATTGCCTCAAGCAACCCATAAGTACATATATGTATATATATACACATATATTCTCTGTCGATATAGTCAGTAACATAAAAAGCGAAATAAAATTGTACTTTGCAACATTCAGTTGCCTGCAATCAATTAAGATTCAAGTTATTTTATTTGAAACAAAAAAAAAACGACTTTTTTAAAAAGATAAAAAAGTACAAACTATTAAAAATGATTACTATTATTATTAGCTTCTATGAGCTGCATGCAGCCACCTGAGCCATCAACTCTGATTCTGCATCTTATTTTGTCTAATGCGAATATGTTCAAAATACAGCATCGTATTTTTGTCGCACATCTGTTTAATATGCAGTTTTTCAATTTGAATTGCTCAGTTAACGAATTGTACTTACATATGGTGCCTGCCTGGGCATGGGCCTCGAATACAATTATCGAGGATAGCTCACGTTTGATGCTCGTCGATAGATGGGAGAGGGCTGCTATGTGGACAAGTTCCTCAAATACCAGCTCCAGTTCCTCGGGTGTGCGCTCATGTGAACTGTTTGTGTGGTGTGTGGGCAAATGTAGAGATTTGATTATAAGCAAATATCAGCAATTGTGGTCTCCCTCCCCGCTATTCGACAATGTTACTAATTGGCAAGCCAAAGGCAGGCAAATATCAATCATACGCACTGCATGTGCATGTTTGCTTTGCATGACAACGTTTGTTGTGTGTGTGTGTGTGTGTGTTTGTTGTGTGTGTGTGTGTGTTTGCTGTGTCTGTGTTTTATGTGGTTACAAACGAAAATAACCATTTTGGCTTAAAGGGTTATTGATGTTGCCTATTTTTGGTATTTGCCATTATGGGACCAATTCATCGTTTACAAAACAGTACAATCAATAATGCACTTACGGCTTGCGCAATATCATGCGCAATGTGGCATCTGGACCACGTTGAAAGAGTGCACTTAATGCTTCACGTATGTGCTCATTAGCTGCACTAAGATCCTCAGCAGCTGGTAAGCCCGTGGCGGGTGCTCCGCCCTCCTCGTCCAAGCGAAATCGATACAGAAAGCATTTATCCTTGAACGGCTGCTCCTTGTTAACTGCAACAATTGTGACACAATGTGTTAAAATGCTTGAGCGCGTTAATTGCTGCATTAATTGCAACAGCCAATGGGCATGTCAGTAAAACCCCAAACCCCCTTCGCACTTCACACACTTACCATGTGTCAGAACGCCTTCCTCGAGCAACGCCTGCCACATGCCAGCCGCCTGTGCCCGAGTGTGCACAATGGGGGCTAAGTTAACCAGCCAATCGACCAGTTCCGTGCCGGGCGCACACTTGCGTATTAACTTGCCCGAAACCTGAGTACCAAGAAATGCCGTAAATGCCGTTACAATTGATTACATACATCATATATGTGTTGGCTTTTCGCAAAGTTAGTTGCCAGCCATAACGCCATTACTCACCTTACGATCCTTCAAACAGCTTGAGTTATCGACCACCAATAATGTTCGCAGCGCCCAGCCCATGCGGTTCATAGCAGGACTCGGCGTCTAGCATTTGTAAAAAAATGGCAAGGATTTTATAAGGATTATAAGACAACTTTAAGACAACTTTAGTTACATAAAAAAGAAATGAAAACTAAAAAGTTTTTCTTTTTACTTGTTTTCAACAAATAATTTTTAAATATACAGAAAAAAATGTTCTAAAAATTAAAAAGCGTTTTTCCATTTTGTATTGTATTTATAACGAGGATATAAAAAGTAAAAACTTAAAATCCTTATTTCTTTTAGAGACTACATTCATTATTTTCAAATCAGTATCAGCTTTGAAAATTAAACTAAATAATTTATAAAGGAAAAGGTATTAAAAGTAATTCCGTGATCGAAATTCGTACAATTAACGTGTATACAGCAAAGCAGAATTAATTAATTAATAATCCGAATTTTGAATCAATTCAATATACTTTTATGACAGATAAAAAAGTTTAAATTTAATATTATTATTTTAATGTAATTGCGTAGGCTACGAATAAAATAAATGCATTTTACACAAGACTTTTAGTTTGCGCCACCAGAACTAGTAAATGAAAATAATTTTCTTTTTCTTCCGTGTATAGTCTATTCTACAAAAAACATGTGTGCAACATTGATAAATGGCTCAATCAGTCAGCCAGGTCAGCCTTTGCCAGAAGCAAATTAACTCAATTTTCAAGCAGTACAAGTTACGTTGTCTCAATGTCAACTATGCTTCTGACACTGTGTTTATTATTAATTGCTATATCCGAGTGTGTGTGTGTGTGTGTGATTTACTGTAGTTACACATGCACACACACAAACCCACACACAGATATTTAATGTAAGGACTAATTGCTTACCTCTGTAATGGGCAGAGCTGGATTCGGGTGATCCGGACTCAGTGGGCGTTTTGTGGGCGATGTGGCAGCTGCAGGCTGTACGCCGGGACCAAATCCTGATAATATAATAATGAAAATACGCATTTATAGATGAGGGCCTACGGTTGTTCACGTGCCACATACCATTCTTTAATTTGCAGTTTGTAATAATGTCATTCATCAACTCCTTGTTTTTCTGCAATAACAAATAGATAATGGGTCAGCTGTTGTTGTTGTGTTCTGCCTATAAACAGTTATAGATAAAAATAGTATATTTTATGGTTGTTGTTGCTGCTATGGCTCATTGCAACAACCAAAGCTGATGACGCGTACATTGCTCATTTCGAATGCCGTTGATTGTGGACGCTGCACGCGACGTCGCAACTTGACAGCAGCAGAAGTGGCTCCAGCTCCCATTGTTGTTGTTGTTGCTGATGGTGTTATTGTTGCTGTTGGCTCAAACAGTTGTTTGTCGCTATCACTATAGCGCAGCAGCACGCACAGCACCGCCTCATCGCTGGCCACAACTTGGCCAGAACGACGCCTGAATTGACGATATTCACGCTCACGTTGCCGCAAAAGATGGCCAGATAACATTTGCACACACACACAACACGACAAACAACACACACACACACGCACACACACACACTGTCACTTTCACTGTAGTCTTTTTGGATTTCCTTGGCACATTCTTTTCTATGTTTTGTTCGATTTTTTGTTAGCTAAGCGCCACAAGCTAAAATACAGGTAATTTCTGTCAAACGTCGTCGAGCGCACTGATAACTTGATTCTCGCTTTGCCACTGCTTGTTTCATTGCTATTGTTTCGCCTTATCAGGCACTTACTAGGGTTGTCAAAGTGCTCGACAAACGACAAACGACTCGCTACTAATACACTCAGAAAGGAAAATCGCCTAAAAATCGATATACTTTTTGTGCCACCACAGAATTCCCACAACAGCCTTTTTTTATATATTCATTTGTTTTTTTTTTTGTTTTAAAAATTTAAATCTGACTTGAAATCAAACCCTTATTAACCTGCATTTGAAGTAGCCTTAAATTTCAAAATTAAACTTTGAACAAATTTTTCATAGTTCAACACTCCTGAACTTCTAAGTAATACTAAAAGCATTTGGATTAAGAATTATACACTTACATTCAATACAAATTTAATTTAATTAAACATTAGTTTTTTCTTCGCAAGAAATATATATTTTACTAATAGAAAATATTTCTAAAAAATTATTAAACTCTTTCTAATTTTAAAACATAGCATGAATAGTTACACATTATTTCCAAAACAAATGAACAACTTTCTATATTTAGGAGTGATTTTCATTTTAACGCGACTTTTTGCTGAGTGTAACTGCCCATTTGCTCATTGTGGTGACATTTTCATCAACAATCAGGGTTAAGCCCAAGGGCAAGGCCAAGGGCAAGGGTAAGTGGCCCGCATGCCAAGGAATTTATGTGTTTTTTCGCATTGAAGCTTGGCAACACTGGGCACTGCCACAACTGATAAGCAGCAAAAACAGCGTTTGTGTTGGCGTTGGCTTTGGCGTTGTCGTTGGCGTTGGCGTCTACGCTAATTAAAAGCATTTCACTTATCAAAACGCACAGCGGGACCAATGAGCGAATGGGACAATAGTCGTTAGATATGATGAATCCAATAATAATGTCGAAGTGGGAATGAGCGAGGGAGACCGATGAGTTCCTTTTCAATTACCTTGAAACACAATAGAATACTTGGCCATAATAATAATACCCGTTGAGTGCTGGCTCTGTGACGCCTGCTCGGTAAGTAATTAGGACTATACTTTTGGCCATATTGCCTCGTAGAGGGCAAGCAGCTTAATTGAAGGCCAATTTACTCCAAGCCTGTTGCTTATGAGCTATGAGGAAAATGCGATTTAATTATTGAAGCCAATTTCATATTTTCTTTCAATTTCAAAAAGGCATACAAACTAAAGCTACAAGCAAAATTAATTATTGAAAATAATTAAAAAGCGGAAATTAGTTCATTAATAATAGAATTTAATCAATTTAAATAAGGGTTTTAAACGCTTTTCACATGTCTTCTGGCTTAAGCGTGGCATTTCGCAGCGCATCGAAAATGCGCTCGTTGCAACATTGAAAAGGCAGCCAAATACCATGGAATTTGCGTGTCAAATGCAATTATTTCAATTTCAATTTGCGGAAACAAGAACCGGAAGTTTGTGACACAGCATGTGGTAAATTCCGTATGAAATATGAAATTTAAAATTCTTGTTCATTTGTAATTTAATTGAGAGCCAAAGCAAGACTCGCCGATTTCCAATCGAATATTTTTATATGCATTTAATTTGGGACATTTTAAGAGCATCAATAAATTTTATAATTCTCAACAGTCCGCCTGAATCGCCTGCAGCTGTGTAAAGCAATCGTACCCTGGCAAACAGGTGGTATACGCAACACACAGTCCATAAATAATAGAAATGCGCAACGGCACTCGGGGCCAGCTGCACAACATGCACCATTGCATGTTGCATTGAACAAGCGCTTTATAGATTTATTTATTTATTTGTGTGCAGGCACATGCCGCAGTCGAGTGCATGTGCAACTGCAACTTAGAACAAAAAGCACATAGCGAGTGACACAACAAGCTAAAGAATACATATTTGTATATATTTTAGTATGCAGCGGACAGTTGTATTTACTTGCAACAGTTACATGTGTAGACGTAGTGTAGATGTTGATGTAGATGGAATACGTAATAGAAGTAGAAATATATTTTGAATTATTTAACTTAACATCACTGAAAATGAGCACGTCGCACGAATGCCGCAATGATTTACAGTATTATTATAAATAAAACACAAAACAACAACGAAACGAGTTCTTTCTTTTTAAATGCCAATATATTTATCGCCACTTAAATCAAGTTTAATCATCCACTACATTATAATAAAAGACATCCAATCATTTTTAAAGACTTGAATCGAGCAGTTCCTGGAATGTGCTAAGCTGTCGAAATCTTAAATAATTTAAGAATAAGGAGACAAAACACACTCAGCAAAAACGTTTCCTTTGTTTGTCAAATAAATTCCAAATACACGAAAAAATTTCTTCCATTTCGAAATTTTGCGAATTTCGTAAATTAACATTAATTGAATTTATAACGTATCGAACATTTATATAATATTTGAAATGCTTGCAAAAATAATACAATTACAAAAAAGCTAGTTTCTAAGTTCTGTTTGCACATATAAAAACCTTTAAAAATTTCGACATTTGCTTCTTAAATTTTGGCAAAATCTCTACTTGAATTAAGAAAAGAAAGATGCACTTTTTTTAGGAATACAGTTTCTTAATTATTAAGTGAGCTGCGTGAAACTAATATGCATCAAAGGTATGCCGATTTTGTTTAAGTGTATGATTGAAATAAGATTTGTGGATGACTTGCGCTTTTTTTTCCTTTCTGTTTTTTAATGAAATCATTTATAAACTCTATCATACTGAGTTTATCTTTTTCTGCCGTAAAAATAAATATTTATGCTCAAATCAAACAATTTCCAGACACTTACACAGGCTCGGCACACAACACAACACGCAGTTGGGTGTGATAAATTGCAGTAACAACTCTTCGCGTAATATACTTTCAATTTAAACTGATTAAATCGCATTTACCACACGATGTGGCAGTCACAAATGCAACATTTTCAGGCACAATCTTTTACAGACTGTGTGTGTGTGTGTCTGTGTGTGGCACAAAGTTTCAGTTTTGCACATTGCGTATACGCAATATATGTTTGCGCTGCGTGCTGCAGCTACTTTGTTATCCATCCCCATTCAGCAGCCATCAAGCAGCTGCAGAGGCAAGTGGCAACAGTGCGCCCTCTCTGTGGGTTTGGAAATGTGGCCACAATTTGTGGCAACTTTCCTCTTTATTTGCTTTAGTAGCTTTCTTTCTGTTTTTTTTTTTGTTGTAACCCAAAAAGGTAAATATACATTCATCATCTTATGTGTGTGTGAGTCTGTGTGTGATTCTTATACCTTTTGTGCGTGCTCGCATTCAATGTGCCAGCAGTGCTGCCCCCAAGGGCAAACTTCACAGCGGTGTTTGTCTGTGTGTGTGAAGCACGCCCTAGAAACGGAATCTTTTGTAAAGTTTCAACAATGTATTTGGTATCTATCAAACTTTTGATATTTTTTGACATTGGAATTGAAATCCTTATTACCTAATTCTGTGGCCTTCATTTTGGGTTTGACCGAATGCAAATACAATGGTTCTGATTGTACAAGACTAAATTGGGGCGAGGTGTCGTAAGGCTAGTTGCAAGGAAGTAAATTTCAATATTCAATAAGCCCTTTCGAATTCAATTAGCTTTGTTCTCCTTAAATGCGAATACATAATTGCAATCCAAATTAATTTGTTGCGTCTTTTCTGTGAGTTGCGAATTATTATTTATTTACATTAATCACTAATGCCATCGATCATCCCCCAAGACTTTAATTCAATTTGGTAATTGACCAAAATACAGAAAAGCAATAATAAACAACGTCAATATTCCAACGACAGTTTGACAAACCCTACTAGGCTCAAAATGCTTGGCATATGTTTATGTCCTGGGGGTTGATTCGGTTGGGTTACGTTGCCTAGTCTGGTCGCATCATTAATTGTTAATTGCAATTTTAATTAAATACTTTGACAATGAAAATACCGCAAATGCTCAGCCATGTCAGGAAGACAACCAAGAAGCCTGCCTGAGCTTCAAATATTCTGCACACAGCTGCTCATTAGCAACGCTTGACTCTCCTTGTGGGTGTGTGCCTGTGTGGGTGTGGCTGTGTGTGTGAGTTTGTGCGAGTTGCTGTGTGGGTGCTGATTTTAATGAGGGCTTGACAAATGCTTAAGATAAGCATCAAAAGCGACGCTTCTGCCATTTTATAAATACAATGACACTAGCCAAATGAACTCCAAGTCAAACAAATTCAAGCTTTCAGAGTAACAAAGGAAAAGCGTGGAAGCCTATTACATCATTGATGGAATTATCTTGTGCTTGTGTTATTTTGTGTAATATACTCATATCAATAAAATACCGTGTGTACTCAGAAAAATATCACACTGATATTTTTTAAAAAATATTTAGTTGTACGACAATTTTCTTAATTTTTCTGAATCTGACAGTTGACCAGTCTCCATAGTCCAAAACGAACAAACTACGAATCCGAAAATGAAACTTTCAATAACAAAATAAATTAATTTACATCAAATTAAAGAATACAACATTTTAATAACGTCCAAATTGCTCATAAAAATTACTTCTTTATTTTAATCATTATTTGTTATTTTAAAAAATCTCCGTAAAGCTTTGTATTTTGTCTTTCTAAACTCAGAGAAGTCTTTTCTTAAATTTAGAAAAATATGTTTAATTTTCTGGATTCTTATTTTATTTTTATTACGCAGAAACATTATTGTGCATTAGAACTTTACGATTTCACAAATTGATAGATAGATTCTCATAATAAATAAAATAGAAATAGTAGTAAAATAGAAATAAGTTCTGAAAAAATAGATGGCTTTTCTAATTTTAAGAAATTTCGTGAATTTATTTAGGGTAGTGTTTCAAAAACCAATAAAATGTTGCTATTTATCAAGGAGCTTTTAATTTTAAAGCGATTTTCTTTTTTTCTGAGTGTGGTACCTGAGTTTTCCTGAAACACAGCTAACATCGATTTTTTGGTACGAACATCATTTAAGTGTAATTGGATGCCAGTGTCATTGTACGAAACACTCGACTTGCAGTGAAATATTAATGTATGTGTGTACACAGGTGCTTATGTCTGTATGTGCTCTGTATTTGTATATGTATTTGTGCACATTCCGTCTGCTTACCTCCCAGATGAGTCGAAAATCTTGCTGTTCGACGCGCAGCAGCTCGCAGGTTGTCTTCGTCACGACGGTGCTGTCCCGCGGCAGGTCGTGTAGTATTGATTCGCCAAATGTGGCGCCCACGCCAAGATTACACAAAGTGACGGAGCTCTGGAAAGAAGATGAAGTGGAAAAAAGTAGGTGGTGAGCCAGGTAATAAGAAATCTGTATGTGGTGGCGGGTGGTCTGCAGGCTACAAGTTAAAAGCTGATGAGTCTAAGTTGCAGCTGTAGATAAAAGATTATTGCGGCAGGTGTTGGCTCAGACACAACCCGACACAGATGGAAGCTGACTTTGCCCGGTTGTGTTTACATTTCGGAGAGCGTCCTTTGTCTGTGTGGGCTAATTGCTCAATGTGCCACAATTTGTTTGAATACCTTGTGCCACATAGTTAGCAAACATTTGATCACAAGCTGTAATCGCTTCATTGCACATAAGGTTTTGCCAATATTTTCAGAACGGAAGCTGTCAACCTCTAAAACCGGAAATGATGTGACAGCCCACATAGCTAAAAGCCCAATTTCATTCCAAACTTTCCGTTTCCCCCATCTAACGAATCGTCTTTAGTAAGCATAACCGCATCATTGCAATGACATTTCATTTTTGTAAGCATCACAATTTCTGCATAGTTGTGTTTTATTCCCTCTGCTTAAAAGGCAGTGTTGGGGATTTTGTGGCTTACAAGAAACGTTCAACTTGTAGCAAATGGATATTTGGCAGAAGAACATTCATGTTGCAGGCATGGAATGTTGATATCCAAAGAGATATTTGCCTCCAACTCAACAAGTGATTCAATTTCTGAACAATTAAACATGCATATTTTCGTCATAGAACAAATAAGTAATTAATTAAATACGTTCATAAAATTCATGAATTTCTGCTTCTTGTAAAATTCGCTTTTATATTTTTAAGCCAACACATATTTATATACATCATACAAGTCGTCTTCATATATGATTATATGGCCAAATATAGATATGGATAATGGTAAAAATCTACAAGACTTATTTTATCCTTCACTTAATGCTTTCATTTTAATATTTTAACTTGAATAATTTGGTTTGTACATTTTTGAAATGTATTTTGTTCCACGCACTTTGCACTTTTTGAAATCTTTTCACTTGTTCAATTTGAATAAACTTAATAAATTTCTAAAATTGTTCAGTAATATGTGTTTAGAAATGGAACAGCAGATATTCTAAGGGGTATTACAAAGTTGAGCATTGCTCATTAGTCTGTTTTTCTTCTGTTTGTTTCTAAGTTTGCATCTGCGGTTTGTGCGCTGCTTGTTGCTGTTCTGTGTTTCCCAGAAGTTGTCTTCTGAGCATCACTCGAGGGCCCAGCCTCATTTCAGTTGGCTTAAGTCTGGCTTTGGGCTGTGGCTCGGCGGCAGTGCATGTAATTGGCTTAACAAGACTTACACACGACCGCAAAATTGTTAAACTCGCATTAGTCGACGGCTTGAATGTGTGTGTGTGTGTGTGCGTGTGTTGTGCTGGAGTTTTCTTTACAGTTATTACACATACAGTGGGTTTTGGAGGTAAGTGCCACAAGAGCATCAAAGATTTAAGATGCGCTATAAAACATAATTTAATTATTTCAGTACTGCGTAATTACAATTGTTGTTTGTTTGTTGCTGTTGGTCAACCGTTGACTTGAGTTTCTCGCGTCCCATTTGAAATTTTCATTAACTTGATTTGATTTATGGCGACTTTTGTTTTTGACAAGCCGAAAGTATTTCCCGCTCTTTAGCTGTTTTGACCTCCATCGGGGAAGTGAAATGCTATAAATGTTGATGGCTTTCTAATTGTTGTTGCCGCCGTTGGCCGCAAACACATTTTTTTGCCAAATATTTGGATAAAATCTCTGGGGCGCTTTCAGAGTCGACCCACATGTTGCGAACCGCTACGTAAACATTATAAAATTTGAGTATTACTGGAAAAGCAATTAAATTAAATTTAAACGATAAAAACGAAATCGAAATAAAAGCGTTCAAAGAAATATATGTTTATCTACAAAATAGGATTTTATTGAAATATATTAAATAATCGGTAACACTTAGCTCTGTGTTTATTATTCTATGCGCTTTTTTTTATCTATTGTTGTTTTTTTTTTTATCATTATTGTTGCTTTCTGTTTTAGCTAAATGTTTGCATTTTTCCGTCTTCGATTTTTCCCCGTTTCATTTTGCTTGTGTTTTTTTCTTATTGATATTTTTGTACATTTCCGCTTCTGTTTTTTGTTGAATTTTCATTTGTATATCCCTTAAAAATGAATCGGAGTGGTTTGATTATACTTGTATTGTGGCAATGAGAGCAAAGGGAACTGAATCAAGATTGGAATGGTTCTGTATATAAAAATATCATGTTTGTTATTTATATTAAGAATTTAATTAAATGTGAATAATTTTGTATATTTCTGTTGTGCCTGCAGGGTATCTCGCACTCGACAATTGTGCAATTGCTTGTCTCAATAGATTTTCTTCCATGCCTATTAGCACTTTGTTTTGCTTTGTGGACAAATCCCATTGATAGCTGGATTGGATTGCATTGGAAGGCTCATTGGGTTGAATTGCTTCTTTTTTAGTCGCTCTTTGGCAATCTTTATTATTGTCCGGATTAAACGAGAGCATTGTGCTTTTTAATTGGAATCTGATGCGAAAGAAATGCATAGCAATTGCTGGAGGTCTTTTACATTTAACAACCATCCACTGTCTACATACAAGTTTGGACGCTGGCTTAAGGACAAAACATGGCATTCTTTACAGCGAGACACGTTCAATAAACAGAACAAAATATCGAATAATTTTGTTGTATATCTGCAGAGTTATGTTGCAATAATAAATCAGAAGGGTAATTATTGTGTGGAGAAATGTATATTTATCTGCCCATCAGAAGCAAGATGGGATTTTGTTTTTAAGTTATATTCAATAATTATTAATTCTTCTAATGAGCTTTATTATAATTATTCAATAACTTTTCATTTTATTTATGTTGCTTATAGTCTTGGGTAAATGTTTAAATTATTTGTCTGCTTTTCTTATTGATATTTTTTTTATTTCAGCGTCTGTTTTGCGCAAAGGCAGCGAGACACAATTAACTGTTGAATAAATTAAAATTTTCTTATGTCTTTCAACATTAATTGATATGCAAAAACAAATAAATGATGATGACAGATTAAAATGTTCCCATACCCTTGAAAATGAATAAATATGCAAAATGAAGTGAAGCTGCATATAAATGTTTCGATCATGTTGTAATGATCGTGATCAAAAATTGAATGAGTTTGATGGCAAATTGATATGTCTCCCATTCCACATATCTGTTCCTGAATGCTGTTAAGAAATTCTGAAATTGATTTCCGGTTCGATTTCCGCTAAAGAATAGTCAAAGACTTCAAAAATGTCAATGCATGAAATCCCTTACAAATATGTAACCACTTTTAAAACTGAACGACAATCCACATATAAATCCACCGGAAAGCTGAGCACTTTCCACAATCAGGGCTGGACATATCAAAGAAAAATACCTATTTGTATCTGAATAAGCACAAGACAACACAAGACAAACATTCGCCCACACATGTACAGGTAACTTTTATATATATATATGTGTATATATATATATATGTATATATATTTATATCTGCATCTGGCATGAATGTGAGCACGTACTTTTTATTTATTTTTTTATATTCGCAAATGCAATGCAATGTTTTACCTTTGCATAATGTCGCGTTGATTGCTCCACATTATACGTACAACTGCGGCGAAATAACATTTTTTTTTTATATCTTTTATTTTCGCTTTTTTAGTGTTTCTTTCTTTTATTTTAGTTACGCGACATATTTTGCATATTTTGTGTAAACTTTTGAACTCCGACCACCAACAGCACATGCATGCAAATGTTGTTGTTGTTGTTGTCTTTCGCGAGTGTGTGGATATTTTTGAATGAAATTCGCAAAACGTGTGACCGACGTTTTTTGGGGGTAAAATAATAAAACGCAGCAACTACGTAATGAGTATTTCGGATTCGAGCTTGTGGTTGTTTTGCATTTTTTGTTTCTTGTTTGTACAAGTGATAATCAAGCAAATGTTTTGTGGCTTATAACGATAACGCGGGCTTAGCTAGACGCAAAATAACATTTGCGTGCACTTCATTTTGGTCATGTAACCGATTTTTTTGTTTTGTGATACATGTAAGTAATATTATTGGTATTATGACTTTTTGTTGGTTTCTTTTTTAACGCGTACCACTTTTAATTTAAAGCCAACTGGGCACGAAGTGTGAAAAGCGCTGCGAGATGTGCTTGGCAAGTTGTGCAACCGCGCGGCGTCGCGTCGTAAACTGAACTGAAGTTTGAAATTGCCGCCGTCGCGCGGCAGAGTTTAAATTAGTAACGACGGCGACATAACAATCAGGTGTGTGTGTGTGTGTGTGTGTGTGTGTGTGTGTGTGTGTGTGTGTGTGTCTGTGTGTGTGTGTGTGTTTGTTTGTCTTTGTGTGCTATTGCTCTTTGTGCAACGCGGATGGAAGTTGCTGAAGTGTGGCAGCAACACTGCCAGCAACAACTTGCTGTGGCGTGTCGCAAATTAGAGCAGCAACAGCAACAGCAACAACAACCGCAGCTGCCTCAATCAGCCATGCAAAATACGCATATCTCATATCTCGAGTGGTCAGCGATGACATATAAACATATATATATAAACAATTTTGCAAACAAAGATGTCAACAAACATTTCAGCTCTGTTTGGCTTTGCTGTCATGTTGCTGTTTATGTTTTTGTTGTGTTTGTTGTTGTTGGTGTGTGCAGCTTTCACTGGTCTTGCAGGCAGCAACTGCAACAACTCAGCTGAGGGAACAAATGCTGCTGCGCTTCAAGAATTTTACATGCCCACATTGGCCACACTTCCGTCTCTGGCTGCAGTAGTTGCAACAATTGCAACTGAAATTGCAACTGCTGCTGTGCTGTGGCTGTGGCAATGCACTCCCCACTAACATTGCTGCTCTTGGTGGCTGTTGGGTTAAAGCAATAGCCATTGTAATGATTGTTCTTGCTAATGGAAAATTGAATATGAGATGTGATTACACAATGAAAAATTAACTAAACCAAATTAAGCCAGAGAATTTATAGTATTTTGCATAATTATAAAATACCTGCAACTGCATCAAAAAGATTATCAAATTAAATCATTTTAATTATCAACCCACAATTTATATAGTATGAAATGTGATTGCACAATTAAACATAAATTAATAAATATCAAGCAACAAAGATTCAATTCAAGTAAATACTAATCATTTGTTACCTCATCAAAAAATGATTGTCGTAATAAATAATTTTAATTGCAACATTGTAACAATAAAATTTATATATAATATAACAAGTTTATTCCACTCTACTGCATAATCACACACTTATTATAGTATGAGATGTGTTTGAGGGCAAACTGCTATGCACACACACAGTGAATAAAAAAAAAAATAAATAAAAATCACGTAAGAAATGGAAATTCAGGTATAAATACAAATTGTGTGCAACTAAAGAAACCAAAAAAATAAATAAATAAAAACGACTGTCATAAATCATTAGAATTATTAACTTTTACCAGAAAATAAATACACACATATTTATATAATAAATAAAATTTCTGAATGGAGTAAGTTTATTATTAATTACTGCAGTTTATTAATATAAATCACTTTTATAGCTATATACATTAATTTAACTAATAACTAATAACATAATTATTATATACACAAATAAGAGACGCATTCTATTTACTATTTTAATATAAATTACTTAAGCAATTATTTTATAATGTCACTGAAAGCCCAAGCAGATAAGCAATATCAAATTAGCTTTTTAATTTCTTTCTTATTTGCGTATATTAATTATTCATACGATTTTCAAGATGTTGTTATATTTTTTCAGTGTAACTTGCAAACAGCCATTCAGCAGTCGAGTAATTTGCTGCAACTGAGCAGTAAATCTTATAGTCAAAAGTCTTCCTTTAATTAAGCAACGCCAGTTGGCATTCAGCTAACTAAAGCTGCATAGCTAGTCAGAGGTGTTGCCAGTGTTAAGGTTGAACAACCTGCCCAGTTTACAGCTGCCTGCTCTTGTTTGATTCATTTTTCATTTCGTTTTTCACTCTCTAACTTAGGTGTTCCTTATGAGTTGAGCGCAAAACACAAAACACAACTAAAAGCAATGTTTGAGGCTAGTAATTAATTTGGTTTCAGCCAGTTTCAGTGAAGGTGGAGCACAACTGGAAGCTTTTCTACGAAACAAGTCAATGACTGCTCACAATGAGTAGGCAGCGAGCTGTGGCTAAAGTGTTTCATGAACGAGTTGCGTGTATCCGTGAGATACTTGATACCCTTGCGAATTATTTGCATAAGCAGCGCGAAATTGTCTGGAATTGTGTTTTGTTAAGCAAATGCAAGCAACGACCTCAAATATTAACAAAAAAAGAAATGCGCTTTTATACTTTGTTTTTAGCTTAATAAACGTAGCGCAATTTAATTATATATTAAATTGTATCATTACCTATTTTAATTTCTTGTTGCGGGCTTATTCGTTTTAATAACGTAAATTCATTTGTGGATAGCAACTGGCAATCAATTATTTATATTGAATATGCGAAAATTGTGTTTTACTTATTAACAGTTTTATCATAGGGTTATTCACTTTTATATATACTCTACACCATAAATTCTACTATTAAATTTGTATACTAATTTTTGTATCGTTACAAAAATAGGTGTAAAAATGGAATATGAGTGCTTTCAAGTATTGTAATTGTAATTAATTCTTATTTATAATTTATCGGTAATTGGTTCTTTCAAATAAAATGTATTTTCGTAAACCTTTTGTTTAACAGAAACTTAACCCATTTGATGACAGATGTACACAAATGAAAAAAAAGTTAGCGCAGACCGCAAAATGTGTGAAATTGTTTTTAATGACATTTGCAGTTAGACAGTTAGAAAATGGCACATTAAATTACATTTTTCCACGCTTTTAGTTCGCGAAAAGTTTCATAAAATATTTAGCCTCTGCACATGCCTCATTTTCCACGAGTTGCATGTTGCGGTGACATCAGATAACTAAAATGCAAATTAAAAATACTGCAGCCACATGCAGAGGTTTTTGAAATAGTTTGATTAAGCGTACGCACACATAACCCACATCTTAAAACAAGTTTGCCATTGAGCTAACTTTAAGAATGGTTGTGAAAATTCTGCTCAAAATCTATGGAAAATATGCAAACAGGGAATATGCAAACACAAAAGCAAAAACATGCATGAAAATAAAAATAAATTCTTTACAATTCAGAAAGCCTGGAACTTAAAGCGACCAAAACTTTGCTTACTGGAATATTTTTGAGCAGAACACGAGCTTCTGTCAAATACTTCTGCATCTTTGCATTAAATCATTCGAATGTAAATAACACAAATAGCTGAAGCGTAAAATGCTGCACAGATAAACGAAAGAGAATATTTGCTGTTTTATAAAAAATAAGAGCTCAGTGAACATAAAAAGATTGGCACACCAACATGACTGAAAAGAAAACCAGTCTGATACAGACTAAGTGGGAGCAAAACAGTTGAAAACTATTTCCATTTCGTAAAGTGCTCAGTTCGGACTTAATTTTATTGCGGGTTCTACGTGTTTCAGTTCCAAGGACATACTCTCCATATGTCCCACAACTTTGAATTTCTGCATTTATTTTTAAAAAGAAGTATAAGTTCACTGGGCAAATTGAATTTGCACCAGAAGGCCCACTGTCCCTGCTAGAACCAACGACCAAGGATAAAGAAATAAAGATTTTTCTTAAGTCTTTGCTTAAGCCTATTATGCTAGACGGTTTTCAAAATTTCATACTCATTTAAAAGTTATTTTTAGATAGTGCAAATATTTGATAAGCAAATAACGTTCATCTAACAAGTAAGTCTAGTCTCTTAACAGTTTCATTACCGAGGCAGCAAATAGGTAAGCAAATACATTGTATTTTCTTATCACACCGATAACGACAGCAGCAAGTAAACAACTTGTGATGTTTTGGAAAGGCGATTATCTTGGTATTATTCATTTTAATTATATACATTTGTATATGACATCCATACTAAGAACCCATACATTGGCAAAACATGTTTGCTAATCTCTCTTATTTAATGTAATTAAATTTGTGTTTTAATATGACCACAGCGACAACAATTTCGCCGCATGACAACATTGCCCCAAACCCATTTATATATTTTACAACTAAACTCGCTCCACTCGCAAATAAATGCCACCAACTGTGCCCAGCACAAACGACTTGGGTTCATATTTAAGAGGTATATCGGTCTTCTCACACACTGAGAACTTGAAGTTCTGAATCAACTGGGCCAGGCCAACTCGTGTTTGCATTTGGCCAAAACGCATCCCCACACAATTTCTGGGACCATCGCCGAATGGCAACCATTCAACAGAGTCTCGAGCTGCAACTTTCTCTGCTGAAAATCGGTCTGGATCGAATTTCTTCGGATCGGGATAAAAGTCTTCATCTCGGTGATAAGCAGCTGCTGGCAATATAACCTGAGTGCCCTTCTCTATAACATATTTGGGATTACCGGGAACAACATAATCGTTAAGAGCCCTGCGCTCCAAGAAAGGCACAATCGTATACAGGCGAAGAGTTTCTGTTGAGACAGACAATTAAAGCGAGTTATGAATTCGCCATACTCCAGATTTATTGCTCGCACTCACCCGATATAACCTGATCCAAATATCTCATGGCCTTTGTACTTTCGTAGGTCAGTTTTCCATCGTGTTGCTGCAGAACATTGTTAATATCTTCCCTCAACTTATCCTGAATATCTGTATGCTGGGCCAGTTCATATAAGCAGAAGCTCATTGTTGAAGAGGAGGTCTCAAATCCACCCAAATAGAAGACAAAAACTTGAGCTGCCAGTTCACCAACGTCCAATCCTTTAATCACCTCGCCATTGTCCGTCGTATAACCTTTCTGTTTCAGTTCAATTAGCATTTCCATAAAATCATTCCGTTTGATATTTTCCTTCTCTCTGTATGCGACGGTTTCATTAACCAATCTCATGAAGAACTGGTGGACATCCTCAGGAATCATGCGCATTCGCAACTTTCGTGCCAGATTAGGAAAACTAAAGTGGAAAAACGTTAACAAAGGTCCATTGCGCAATTCAAGAATTGCTTTACTGCCCATTGTACGGAAGTCAGATTCGGAAGTGCGAAGAGTATTGCATTCAATTCCAAAAGCGCATGTGCCGATAACGTCAGTGGTAAAACGAGCCATAAGATCCTTGATTTCAATGACAGACCCGCCGGACTTATCTGGCACTTCGTCAAGCATGACACGAACGAACTCCTCGGATACTTTGATAATAGTTGGGAACATGAACTTCATTTTGCCAGAGGTGAAGGTGGGCGATAGTTTTTGGCGCAGCTCTTTCCAACGTTTGCCATCCAAATTGAAGAGGTGTCCAGTCAGAGGATCATCACGTTCATTGTGGAACTGTCCGCGATCAGCAAAGTTTGTGAAATCCTTAATTAAAATATTCTTGGCCAGTTTGATATCCATTATAAAGGCGCTCCTCTTTTGCAGGAAATTGAAGCCCACAAACGGATGATTTGTCTTTCGAAATTTGTTGTAGTACTCCTCCAAAATATCCTTAGTTACACGATTTTTTCTAAATCCGACCAGATTTCCATAGAGTGGATGAGGTGGGTCTTGGGGTATTCCTCGATTCCTCCAATAATTTGAATTGTAGTGCAAATAATATGCCACCAACGCTGATACAGCGACGAACACATATATTAAAAACATCATTTTTCGGTCTGCTTTCAACGACTTTGTGGTCAACACTGATGATGTGCGTGGCAAACAGCAAGTATTTAATACTCTCCGGGCTTCTAAGCATTGTCAAATCGTTATCATAAAATATCACCGTGAATCGACGAAAAGTAAGGGTATTTAAATTTCTTCGGTATTGCAAGCATTGCAAAGCCAAAATCACGAAATATCACAGTGAATTTACAAAAAAATTAATAGATAGTAGAATCTTGTTTTGGAAAGCTTTGTTCATGTTAAAGATTGTTTATTTGTAAACATTGAGAATTGTTTACTATTTGAACGCAATTTGTGTCTATAAACTTTAAACAATTTTAGTGCTGCAAAGCTTTATTTTTTCCTCTTTTCATAGAATAGTGAAATCGAAAACCGGAATGGAGAGTCAAAAGTAAATCGTAAACAGGTTTATGCTTTTTAGTGGAGAGAGCTTTACTAAGAATCCGCTGTTCCAAATATGAATTCTTTTTGAAACAGGTTCGAGCTTTATTGCCCATTTGTTTGCAATCAGTAATCAGTATAGTATGCAACTGCTATGAATTTTCTACGTGTTTTATGTTTTGTGGTTTCTGTATAGAAGTTCGTTCTATCAACTGTTTAGGCTTGGAATCGAATTAGAGGATTTATACCGACAATATTAATGTTTGGATGCATATACATTTTAGAACACACCCACAAATTTCCGCCGCCCTCACAAAGTTCGGCCCAAGAAATTTGAAATACCTGTGGCATATTATTAAATATTTACAGTCAAGTCATCTTTAGTTTGATATATTTTTTGTTTGCTTACTTTATTTTATCAACAGATACAATATCAGTTGTACTTATTACGACACTAAGTGTTCACAACAGCTCTAATTCTATAGCCAAATAACCAGCACCGTCAACAATCAAACATTTAAGGTGGTCAAGCTCAACCTTCTCACATTCAACATTTTTATTCATTACGTTTATTTCTCTTTAAATATGGGTACATATCAGGCAAAACTAGCTCATTATCTTACAAATAATTGTACAGAACAAGAGCTAAAACATTATTGAATAGAACGCATGACTCACAAAACAACAAAGCTCATCAGCAACATTTCATTATTGTTATCTTAAACTCGCTCCACTCGCAAAAAAATGCCACCAACTGTGCCCAGCACAAACGACTTGGGTTCATATTTAAGAGGTATATCGGTCTTCTCACACACTGAGAACTTGAAGTTCTGAATCAACTGGGCCAGGCCAACTCGTGATTGCATTTGGCCAAAACGCATCCCCACACAATTTCTGGGACCATCGCCGAATGGCAACCATTCAACAGAGTCTCGAGCTGCAACTTTCTCTGCTGAAAATCGGTCTGGATCGAATTTCTTCGGATCGGGATAAAAGTCTTCATCTCGGTGATAAGCAGCTGCTGGCAACATAACCTTAGTGCCCTTCTCTATAACATATTTGGGATTACCGGGAACAACATAATCGTTAAGAGCCTTGCGCTGCAGGAAAGGCACAATCGTATACAGGCGAAGAGTTTCTGTTGAGACAGACAATTAAAGCGAGTTATGAATTCGCCATACTCCAGATTTATTGCTCGCACTCACCCGATATAACCTGATTCAAATATCTCATGGCCTTTGTACTTTCGTAGGTCAGTTTTCCATCGTGTTGCTGCAGAACATTGTTAATATCTTCCCTCAATTTATCCTGAATATCTGTATGCTGGGCCAGTTCATATAAGCAGAAGCTCATTGTTGAAGAGGAGGTCTCAAAGCCAGCCAAATAGAAGACAAAAACTTGAGCTGCCAGTTCACCAACGTCCATTCCTTTAATCACCTCGCCATTGTCCGTCGTATAACTACCGTTCTGTTTCAGTTCAATTAGCATTTCCATAAAATCATTACGTTTGATATTTTCCTTCTCTCTGTATGCGACGGTTTCATTAACCAATCTCATGAAGAACTGGTGGACATCCTCAGGAATCAGGCGCATTCGCAGCTTTCGTGCCAGATTAGGAAAACTGAATATAAAACTCATTAATAAATTTCCATGTCGCGTTTCGGTGAAGAACTTTTGTCCCATTTTACGGAAATCAGATTCGGGAGTGCGAAGAGTATTGCATTCAATTCCAAAAGCGCATGTGCCGATAACGTCAGTGGTAAAACGAGCCATAAGTTCCTTGATTTCGATGATAGACCCGCCGGACTTATCTGGCACTTCGTCAAGCATGACACGAACGAACTCCTCGGATACTTTGATAATAGTTGGGAACATGAACTTCATTTTGCCAGAGGTGAAGGTGGGCGATAGTTTTTGGCGCAGCTCTTTCCAACGTTTGCCATCCAAATTGAAGAGGTGTCCAGTCAGAGGATCATCACGTTCATTGTGAAACTGTCCGCGATCAGCAAAGTTTGTGAAATCCTTAATTAAAATATTCTTGGCCAGTTTGATATCCATTACAAAAGCGCTCTTCATTTGCAGGAAATGGAAGCCCACAAACGGATGATTTGTCTTTCGAAATTTGTTGTAGTACTCCTCCAAAATATCGTGAATTATACGATTTTTTCTAAATCCGACCAAATTTCCATAGAGTGGATGAGGTGGGTCTTGGGGTATTCCTCGATTCCTCCAATAATTCAAATTGTAGTGCAAAAAATATGCCACCAACGCTGATACAGCGACGAACACATATATTAAAAACAACATTTTTCGGTCTGCTTTCAACGACTTTGTGGTCAACACTGATCATGTGCGAGGCAAACAGCAAGTATTTAATTCTCTCCGGTGCTCTATGAATCGATAAATCGTAATCTCAAAATATCATCGTGAATCGACGAAAAGCTCGTGTGTTTGATAGTATAAAATCGAATTTGTGACCTTCGTTATACTCTCACACAGGGTATTTTAATTTTGTTGAGTTTAAAGAACACGGCTTCGATTCCACAAAGTATATCAGTATTACTGGCCGTCTGTCCTTTTACTGTTCACATTATTAGACTTATATGCACAGAACTGACCCAGCTTAAGAACAATCTTAATAAAACTTGGTATTTATCCATATTTTTTTTTAATTCAGTCTATTGATCGGAGTTAAATTAGTTTTAAAACTACACAAATTTTACGAAATATTTCAAAACTTCAATCAATATTGAACGCTTAGCAGATTAGCTCCGGTATATAAGGGTATTTAACACTCGGCTTGCCAAAGATAACCGTTGTTCCAGAATGAAGAGCCGAATGATAAAGCATACTTAACGTTTTATCCATTGATAAAACTCTAGCCATGCAGCATCATGGAATTGGTTGCTTTACATTGTTTTGTAGCAAGCTACGACATTGTCTAGTGGAAATCTTATATTTTTTGTGCGAACAGTCAGCACAGTGTGACACGTTTCCATTGAACCCTATCTTTGCATGCGTACATGTGTCGAGAAACAGCGAATTTTGTATGTCGAGACAATGATACCCTGTTTTAGATTTGCACCTTACATTTCGCGGGTTACAAAGGTGATAAATCAGGCCCAAAAACTGAAAAATTAAAAATCGAGTGACAGCTTGCACGCAAAAAACAAAAATAGAGCGGTGCTGCTACCTTCGCACATATTGGGTCTGGGTAAACAGGTAGCAATACAGTTGCTTTTTCGCACACATTCATAACGATTTAGGGCCTACACGCATGCTCATAAAAGGCTGAGATATTCATGTACCCCTGAGAAGTCAACTGAAATAATGACCTGATGCACTTCCTTGTCGATTTGACGTCTCTATAGTATTGTCTGCGTAGGGTTGTTTTATAAGAGTAGATTGTACACTAAAGGGTCAAACTGACTTAAGTTCGCTCAAAGTGAAAGGAAACATTCGTGAAAAATGAAAGGTGAATAGATTTCCATATGGACCACCATTTAAACAATGGCTTCACTTCTCAGCTTATTATTGTGTAAACTTTATTGTGCTTGTCTGTCCTTTTACTGTCTGTTGTGGTTTGTCCTTGTGACCTCATCAACTGACAGCAACAGGCGCTTAACGTGTGCGGCTTAAGCCTCATCTTGTACTCCCAACGAATATATTGTCCAGTTGACATCAATTTAATTGTGTGCGTTGCTGTTCATTTTCTGCAGCTGCTCAAAGGGATTTTCAATGGAGCTGAGTGTGAAAAATGTTCAATTATGAATGCCATTGAAGAGGTGTTGTATTCAACAGCAATTCCTTTCGACTCCATAAGTAAGCTCAGCACGTTGGTCATTAACATGCTTTAGGGCGTTGCAGCAAAATGCAACATTCTTTAAGATGACCTTGAGGAGTCACCCTCGCCCTACTTTTAAGATGCCACAGTTGAGTCCATGTGAACTTAATGCTGACTGACAAAAGAAATTAGAAAAAGTCAGTCAACCACAAGAAGGCGACGCTGTTACCCATCGCCATAATGAATGCAAGAGTTAAACAAAAAGAATGCATTCTTTAAGAATCAACCAACCATAAGAAGTAGGGCCGGAGCCGGGGGCGGGGGGCGGAGTAAAACTAGACTGCACTTATGCGCTAAATAAAAATGCAAATCTAAATGTAACATAAGAGCTGCACAAGTTTATATGCGAGCACATCATAAGTGTAGGCCAAACCCTGGCGTGCATAAAAGCAAACCTCGGAAATTTCCTCAAAAAGTTGAGAGTGCTCGACCAGGAGATACCCGCTCCAGATATATATATATATAAACATATATGTTGATAATAGTATCAGAATTTTATCGTATTAATAGAGACTTACTCCAAAGAGTATTTCAAAATACCATAGAGTATATCCATTTACATATGTATATATTTTTTTACTTTACTCTCTTAACTTGTAGCTTTTAGTACCCATTAAGTGAATCGACACCAAATGTTGATTAAACTTGGAGCATTTCGTTACGTCGCTATCAAAACTTAGTTATCATAAAATAATCAATTAGATACTGATTACTACACTCAGAATGATCGGCATAAAATGAGTATCTGTCTGTTTTTTAAATAATTTCTGATAAGCGAGATAATTTTTATTTCTAGATTGGAAAATGGTTTTTATTGTAAAACCCTTACCTTTAAAAAATTCTCTCTGAAATTCAGATCGAAGTAATAAAGAAAAATAAAAGTTCGAATCGCCGCAAAGGTGTATGTTTTTTTATATTTATAATATTATAATTTATAATGTGTAATTTAATATAATATATATTATAATATTAGTGCGTACGACTGTTTTTGTCGCGCTGACTACAGGGTATGAAAAGTGGTTGCATCTGTGTCTGCATCTGCATATCTGATTCTGCAACAACAGTTTTTGTTTCTTTTGCCAGATAGACGCGCAGTTGATTTGATGCTGTCGTCTTTTGTTGTTGACTTAGTTGCTGTCAAGGTGCTGGCAAACAGACAAACAATTGCTTCCAACAATTCTCCATGCCAGAGCTCTGCCTTCCTGCCCACCTACCCCCACCTATCCCCCCACTTTATATCTTGAGCTGAGCAGCGTTGCTAATTACGCAAGCGCAGGCTCCAGCATCTTGTGGATTCGTGTAAACAGCCAGCTAATTGTCCGCAGTGCAGGCAACGGCGAAGGGAAACTGAGCTGAGAGCTAAGACTGTAGAAGGTGTTAAGCCCGCTGCGAAGACAGCTCTTTTAAATGCAAATACCAGAAAAAGGGTCTAACATCTTAGCCTCAGCCAATTCAAGGTGTGTGTGTGTGTTTGCTGTCTACCTCTCTGTATGTTTGTATGTATGTCTGTTTGTCTCGCTGTCTGTCTACTTTACTGTTTGTCTCACTGCCTTATGCATAAATTAGTTTTGTTTGTGTCTGGAAGCTACCCCGAGCACTCGCTTTAAGCAAATTGTGAATCGTGAATTGTGAATGGGGAGCAGTGCGCATTTCCTGTAGCAGCTCCACACACAGCTCTCTGAGCTCTCTGTTTTGTATTTTGTCTTTTACATTTTGTTATGCCATGTGAGTGTTTTGACAAAGCGACGCGGCAGCATCAAGACATTGCCACATTATGTAAATTTCAAAGCGAAATCACAATAAGAAATCCGCATCATGTAAAAGAAGTGATTACCCATTTCGACTGCCAAGACATGCTCAAAGGGCAAAGGCTCAAGGGCAGGCCATACCTTTTTATGACTATGCTCCTATATGATCTCCACAAACACAAACACAATCACAAACACAAACATAAATACAAATACAGACACACATGTCTCATACAAAAAGAGGGGCCGACTGCAGCTGCCAGTGGCTTAAGGAAAATGGAAATGGGAGTGGAAACGGAGAAGGTAAATCCGACTCAAGTCAAGCCGAGCAATTGTTGTCCCAATTGGATGGCGTTGGCTTCGTCAATAAAAATACAGCAAAAAAAAAAAAAAAATCATAAAAAATGACGAAAATTCGCTGTGCGTGTGTGTTAAGTATTTTGTCAATTGCATGCGTCAGTCAGTCAGGCAGACAGACAGACAGGCAGGCAGGCAAGCAAATTGGAGTGGGCTTCCTTCCGGTTGCCAATACAGATGAGTCCAATCAATATGAGAATCAAAATCAGCACGGATCGTGTGACATTAGCTGTAAACGACACCTAAATTTATATGTAAACCTTCACCGAGTGAAGAATGATTTTATATTTGAATGTGCATAAGCTTTTTGGAGTTTTCACTTTCTAAATTATATATTTATTTAATGTGGAGCTCACAATTTTTATGAAATAAACTTTGTTTATTAATGAGAAAATTAATTTTTAAAATAAATAGCAAATAACTTTTATATATCTGCTTAGTCCAGACAAAAATCTAAGAGCATAAATAAGCTTTAGGCTCATTAAATTATTTAAAAAACAGATCATGAAAGGATAAGCTTCTTAATTAAGATTATGCCTTTCGCCTTCAGTTCTGAAAGGAAATAAGGCTTAGCATTGGACTCATTGACTCACCCAAATATTAGAGAACTTATGCAAAGCTTCTTCCTTTTCTTTAATCATGATTCAAGTTTAAGTTGTTAGCCTAGTTCGCTCTTTTAGACAGTAGCATAGATGTGCTAAGATGCCAAATATAACTTTTATAACTTTTTAGTAATGCACAACAGTATTTATTTTTGTAACTTTTCTTTCATGCTGACTTTCAGCGTAAGTTGCTTGCCCAATTCCCACTTTCAGCCAGTGTCATTAAGGTGCCAGGATGTCAAACAAAACTTTCGCAATTTTTTAGAAATCTACAACAGTATCTATTTTGGGCGCTGCGCGACGGAGCAAATAATTAGCTGTCAAGCAATCGGCTGTGGTTTAAGGACGCCCTGTCAGATTGGTGGTTTAAAATTGTCAGGATATAAATGAATGAATGAACGAATGCATCAACGCGACAACAGCTGTGACAGTCGTTCAACTTTGTTGCCCTGACAAGTTCATCGCATGAAATGCTGATTGATTTCCGACCAACCGTTCCAGACACGCGCTATGCTCTGATTGTTTGACATGACGGCAACGAGAGCCATGATGGGAATGGCAGTGGGAATGGGATTGGGATTGGGAATGACGAGCGTGCTATATGTGACAGATGCAAAGGGGGCAACTGTCGGGCAATGCGACGACTTTTTGATATTGATTAGATGCTGATTCAATTTACTCCATTTGTGCAAACAATGCATGCGACTGCTATTCTAAATATGTGACACACACATGTGTATATTATTTATGAACTGTTTGCTCTACAACTGATTGACCGACTGATTGCCTGACTGACAGCTCAGGGTCTCGACAATAATGCCGCACAAATTGCTCTGTCGACCCAGTGGGCTGCTTTAACCGAGCTCAACCGAGACCGGACATTTGCTTGACAAATGATGATTTATATTGCAACAGCGGCAGCAAAACGATGACAAAACCTTCACAAACTGTATGAACTGTCCGCTTTACGATGCTACAAAAACAAACAGAGCAACTTTCTGGGTTATTGGGTGATAAAAATGTCGATTTTAAATTGTCAGGCAACAGCAGTGAAAGCTGCGTGGATCCCTCGATAAAACTGTATCAACGCAATGTGACTTCAGAAATGGGTTTGCGTAGGTGGCTGCTGGAGGGGAGTACGGCAAACATAATGCAAAAATAAAGATTTGCGCAAGAGGTTAGCGTGTCAGCAAAGTGGCGGCAAATGGTTAAACAAAAAGTTATAAAGTCATTTAAAATGAAATATTATCGTAGAGGAGAATTGTCGAGAAACCATTACCTGGCAGAAGCTTAGGTGCTCTTAACCGTAATGTTCTTGGGAAGTATAAAAAGGCAGTATTTGGGGTAAAAACTATTTAAATGGTTTAATCATATTTAACATGAACCTGTTATTTTTACATAGCTAAAAAATATTCAGAATATAATTCGAATGCTATATAATTGTTAAAGAAATTTAGATAAAATTCCCAAAATGAAAAACTAATAAAAATGATATCATAATAATTATAGCTTCAATTAAATGTATATTTTATTTTGTGAGTTATTATTAAGAAAATGTTAAATTGAATTCAAATTTAATTCTTTGCGTTGTTGTAATGTAAATTACTATTATTTTATAATGCCATTAAAACGAGAAACATGTATTATTAAAGACTTTTAATAAATGAAAGATTTTAAGAAATGTTGGCACACACTTTACACATTAACTCTTCACTAGTGTTCCGGAATGTCAGTGAAATCCACATTATTTTTATTATCGCAGCCTGCCTTCCCGCGCTCCTCAGCCCGCTGTGCGATTGAGTCGGTGCATAACTCCACGCGTTTATTTTCGTTAACTGAAATTTTATTTGGCCACGTTGCGCAACGCCGCATCGGACACATAAACATGTGCGCCATGGGCATAAAAAGCCCAAACATATTCCACAAAATCAACACACACTCACACGCACTCACACACGATTGGTCAAACAGAAAATCAATATGTTTTGACTGTGCCTCGGGCACACACGTACATTAATTCTGCACCGGTTCTGGTTCATGTCTTTGTATAAAGATGCAGTTTTTATGCCAAGCGTGTGAAATTGAAATGCAACGCGAATTAAATACGTCAAAAGCTACATTTTTTTTTTGGTTATTTCATTTAAATTTAAAGCTAGCTTTTTGCTTAATTTCGCCTTTTAAGCTGTACTGTCTATAAGCAAATTAAAATGTAGTTAAAGGAGGAGGTTTTACTATACACTTTGTTAAAATAAGCTGCAAAATTTAAGACCCTAGATTAAAACATTTTTAAATAAATTAATGGTATTCAGTTTTATGAAGTTTTCACCTTGTTTCAGCTCGTATGCAGTGTTAACAGAGTATTATGCAACAGGCTACATTTGACTGTAAAATTGTTACTTGTTTTTTTCTTTTCTTTTTGCTTCCATTCACAATTGTCCAATTGGCTTTTGTCTTTTTTTTTTTTTTTTGTTCGGGGAAAATCTTTTGAAGTTGTCGGTGCTGAAGTGGGTCCTCAGGCAACCAGCTACTGAATTTTGGCCCCAAATGCAAATGCGAACAGTTAGGAATAAAACATTTGGCTGAAAAATAACAAAAATTGTTTAAATCAATTCAGCATATAGAGCGCAACTGAACTCCATTTTCATCTGATACATTCTGTTTTTTATTCCGAGCTAACAAATTTTAAATTCTTCACTGTGTAAATATTGATTTTGCTTGTCAGAAAGTTTGTTTGTTGCTTTTTTATTTTTCTCTTCGTTTTCTGACTGCTTCAACAAAATTGCTTTCCTAAGTTGCGGCAAGCAAAAAAATAAGACGGGTTGTCCGATTTTTATGTTCTTTTTATAATCTTTAATTTTCCAAAGCAATGCGAAACATCTGAAATGGCAGTGAACTTGACAAATGTTTATGGCAAGGTTAACCAACCGTCTACGCTACGCTTCGGCCTCAAATCTAATTCGAGCTTCGACATTCAACGCCTCCGTTATTCATGTTGTTGTATGTTGCATATTATTTCTCATTTTTACACACCAGCAGAGAGTGTCATGAATTTTGCATGCTGTTTGTTCCGCTCTGCGGGCATCATTTTCGCTCCTATAAATAAATCAGAAACAAATAATCCTCTTTCTGTGCGATTCGCATCACTTCAGATGACCTTTCCGGCCTGATTGATTGCGCGCCAAGTTTTTCTATTGAACAACTAATATAATCAAAATATACCAGATTAAGTTAAAATGTTTTCTTCTTATTACTAACAAAATAAAATATAACAATTATACCAAAGAATTTGTCTTAGCCTTAGAGTATTTTTATTTCGGTAGGCTTGGTTTTATAATGTTTTTATTTATTTATTTTTTAGTATTTATGGTAATTGCCATCAAATGCCGGCGTTAAGCTTATTGGCATGGAAAACATCCAGAGCCACATTTATGAATGTTTTCATACGTTGATTGTTGTTGTTTGTGAGCCTCAAATGCACACGCACACGCACACACACACACACACACACGCACACGCACAGGCTGACAAACATATGTGAATACAAGCGAAATAATGACGGAATTTGAATTTTGCATGTGTTGTGGGCGGCATTTTGTATTTTTGTGTAGATGATTTTGGACACGTTTTGAATTTGAGCGTGCGTAAATTTATGAGCAGCACGTTTCATATATTTTTGTATCCCCTCAATACCCTATTTTTTTATTATTTATTTTTGCTACGCTCTAATTTAGTAATATTTGTGCTTGACGGTAACAACACCAAAAATAACAACGCAGCAGTCACAATTCAATTTATACACACAATATATATATTTATATAAATAAGATTTGCGCCTCAGTGTGCGATTTTTTTTTATCACCTTATCAGCACATTATGAGTATTTGCATAATTTAAGGTGGTTTTTGTACTATATACGCATGCTACATTTATTTATTTCTGCATTAAATTGAAGGTTGTATGATGAGCTTATCTAATATCAGGTATTTCATAGGCCGATAAAACAATCATTTGCCTCGAGTGGCTAAGCTTTTAGCACATTTGATGAGTCTTATCTAATAAACATTCAACATTGGAAATTCGGTTAAAGCAACTGCCGATAGGAAACCTGAATCATTTTCATATTGTCTGATGACATATTCGACTCGTAATTGATGGTAAACCCATCAATTGAAAATCAATGAAAACTAGCTTGAATTTAAAATGCAATTTATTATATTTCATTTGAAAAGAAAAAAGTCAAAATGATTTTTGCGGTTTCCATTTTCCAAATTTGCACCTTTATTGACAAAAAAAAAATGTTTTCATTTCTTATTTTAAAACTTTTTAAATTGAAACGCTCGTTAGACACGAACCCAATTTCAGTAAATTGAATTCCAACTTGTTTGTAGCAATTAGCAAACTTTTTGTTGTATGCAAAATTGTCGAAACACAACAATCAAATAAATGAATGGCAGCAAACGACAGATGGGATGACAGACACAGAGCTACAGACAGAGAGGGAGAGAGAGAGAGAGAGAGAGAGAGAGAGAGAGAGGAGGGGATACAGTCGCAGGTGTTAACTGTGAGCTAAAGCAACAAAGGGATAAAAGACATTGAAAGTTTATTTTTGTGTTATTTTGTGGATTTCCACCGGGCAACAACATGTACGGTAAAATAAGAAAAGAAAAAAAATCAAATGGAAATGCTGCTGCTTTAAGATGATGTGCATGAAATTAATAATAATAAAAGTATACAGAGAAGATCCGTGTGAGTTTCTGATGGTTGCTGTTGCTGTTGTTCTTCTTGTTGTTGCTGCTGTTTTTTGTGTGTGGGATAAATAATAATAAAAAGTGCTGTTATTTTGATAAGCACGCCATAAGCATGGCTATGCATACTACACCTAGCCACAAGCTGTGTGGGGCATGTGGCAATTTTATTGCAGCACGCCCACGCAGACAGCAGCAGCACACAGCTTCCACAGCTCACACAGATACATCCATACACAGACATACAAACTCTCACATGCATATAGCCTATTAAAGATTATTAAAAGCGCCTTGATCTCAGCTGGTGTGGCTGCGGCTCCGGGCTCCATCCCGGTTACCTTTTCCCCCATCCCCATGCGGCTTTCCCTTTTCCAGCAGGCACGCAAACTTATTGATCCATAAAAAATATAAAACATGAGCTTTATTAGTATTTGATGCGCTCGAGAGAGTAGCATCATCCACTCAACAGGGCTTACGCCACAGTGCACTTTGACCTTCGTCAAGGTTGTTGCAACAGTCTCTCCCTGCCATCGCCCCAGTGCTGCAACAAATTAGATTGTTACTTCAGCACAGGGGAATAAAACAAAATAAAACTGGCGAGCATTTCAATTAGTCATCATCAATTTTAATTAAGAAGTTCACATAAATCTCAATATTTTGATTTCCAATTATAATCAATATTTATATAAGCAGCTGCATTTTGTATACAATTTGAATAACTTTTCTTTTGCTTATATACCAATAATGTTATGTGACTGATAAAGCTATTGGCTGTCGAACCATCTGTCTTGTTGCCCATTTATTTATTCAGCTATGCATTTTTATCGTCTGGTTGGCATTTCGTTTAGCAACACAAATTGTCATCCATCATATCCATGGTCAGCGCCTTTTGTTTGAACGTGTTGTACCCTTTGGCCAGTTAAAAGGTGAAATAAATGCACAAACAGAAACAATGCCAATGGCACCTCATAATTTACATCTCACTAAATTCCCACAGTGATTATAAGGCTTTCATTTATCAAATATTGATTGATATGTTTATTTTTACATGTATCTCTAGCCTTTGGTTGTAGTTAGCCTAACTTGGCACCCTTTCACTCTTTTTTTAACACTGATCAAGTGAATAACTATATAAAATGGCAACTGATAAATTCATTCATTCATTCATCATAGGTGTTCATTGAGAAATTATGCAAATATCGACAAAAGTGACCTTTTCAAATCTTTACCACATTTTAGGTGACTTAGCATATTTTTTATATGCGCTCAGAGAGGGTGTTTAAGCATTTCTTATAAAAATTAATATTATATAATTTTTGAAAAGTCTTATTTCGATATTTGCTTATTGCTGTTATTTGTTTATTTAGTCATGTAGCCGGAAGTGTAAATAAATTTCTTGACTGCCCACTGACATTCAATTTGCTTTCAGCACGCAAACACTTGAGTCAAGTTGAAACCCATTTGCTTGTGCCAACTAGTTCTTAAACTACCCACGCTCTCACAGCAAACCGAAGATCATTCCAGATGCTTTCTTAACTTAATGACAATTGTTTTGTTTAAAGAATATTGCTTGTAAAAATATAACTTTAAGTAAAAGGCATACTGACCTAGCAAATCTTTTGCATTCCGTATACAGCGGATTAATCCATAAGTTTATCCAACTGTTCTTTAAATTCCTTTTTTTTTATTTTTGTTTTATTTAGAATATTTAGTTAGCCTTCGTAACAATGAATGAATGGCGAGCTGCACTCATAAATAATTCACATGCAATTCGCTTTTCGTTTCGCTTTTTGCGTTGAATCAACATGAAATAAGAAATCATTGCGTATTCGAATGCGTGTTTGTGTGTTTAATTCATTCGGGTCATAAATTGTTTAAAACAATTGCACTTTGTTGTTGTTATAAATTTCTTGTTGCATAAACAATTACAAAACATGCATCGCGTTGTGTTTACATTTGTTTCGTTGCAGGCAATGCAACTCGAATATGATTCAGGTTGCTTTTATAGCCACATTAATTCGACGACTTTATTTTTCGTATTTTTCGTATTTTCAGCGATTTCTTGCAATTCTTGTTTTGCCTTTGCATTTGCAAAATAAATATTTACACACGCCTGCGATTTTAAGACACCCACTCGGCGACGACGACTACCTCGTTGAGGATGGTTATGAAGACGACGCTTGGCTCGTAAACTAAAACAAGATAAGGCTTAGCTTATACCGAAACCGATACCAATATTGATTGGGCTGAAGCCAACGTTTTATTTTCTTTTTCTTTCTTTTATTTATTTCTTTTCAATGCACTACGTGCAGAAAGCAGAGTTCGCCGGCGCCTCGAACAGAAACCGCAGACTCGAATTTAGACGCAGACTCGAGAGACTCGTCGAGCGAGCTGTGTGTGCGCTGCTGGAGTGTTGAGCACGTATTAATTTCTGTGGCGGCAGCAAGACTATCCAAAAGATACATTCGGTCGCGCACAAGCTCATACACGTCTGCCGAGCAGCAATATGTATTGGATATTTGTATGTGGGCTACTTACATACTTCGTCTATGATCGCTATGACAAGATTAGCGGGGCCCCAACTTGTTTGACAGCAACTCAAACATAAAACGTGCTCATATTGCTCTGATTGTTTGCATTTACATTGCCCAAAACAAATACAAACATAGATACACACAGCTACACACAGATACTCACAGCATGCATGCTGCTGTGTATATAAATAATCTGTTTTAATGAAAAGCGACAAATCGTTGTTATTGCTGTCTCAAGTGGCATTTCTCTGGCTGCGTTCGCTTGTAAGCCCCAAAGTGATGTGCAAAATCTTTGCAATCAGCGTCCATCAAGTTCATCGTCAATTGACTGCAAAACTTCTTCAGTTGGCGCTTTAGCTGAGCAATGTGGAGTGTCTCCGCAGCTATTAAATGCCAGTTGGTAGTATTTAAAGTGTTTAATTAGGGCATTGATTAGATAGAAAAGAGGAAATTGCCAGCTACTTCTCACTGTTAACCACTGTTAACCACTAACGAACTGATTGACGATTTATATTTGACATTCGCCCAGTTGTAAATCGCTCTCAAGTGTTATTTTTGCTGTGTTTCTGATTCAGATTCAGATTGCTAGGCAAATGCCAAGTTACTGGTCTTTCTCAATTTGGTAGCGGCGTATGCAAATGATGCCAATAAAACTGACCACTTTGGCCAAGCACTCAGTTGGCACAGCTCTATACTTATTAACTAATTAAAGATTTCCAAATGGGGCCAGGCTAAATGCTGTTGTTATTTCTGCCACTAAAGAGGCCAAAGTATGTCTGTGTTTGAATTTGTGTGCTCGATTCGTGTATATGTTGTGTAGTCTGCCTGTCCATTGTGGTATGCGGTTCTTTTTTGGCCAAAAGTGGAATGCTTCCGGCTTTTGATAGAGACGGAAATTGCGGACTGCCGCAGCTGCTGCCTCTGCTGATGCTGCCACTGCTCTTTAAAGCTGTAATATTTAAATAGGTTTTCTTTTTTTTGTCTCTAAATTTCACTGCTCGCATATGCGTTGTAAGACAGCCAGCATTCCTTAAGTTATTGATCTGAATTGCCCACAAAATACCGTCGTTGACATTTTATGCTCTCGCCGTAAAAAAAAAAAAGAAAAAAAGTTAGTCTGTCAAAGAATTTGAACTTGGAATATTGATTTGCGGTGCGTGCTGTGTGGTCATCAATGTTTTATATATTTGAGAGGAAGTAACTGAGTTGCCTGCCAGCAAGCTAATGATCATCCAATTATATGTGGGTTAACAATTTACTATATTTTCATTAGTTTTGATGAGCTTGGGCTGAAGCATAGCGCGGCTAATTTGATGGCCAGGCACGCCGACTATAATTATAAAATCATTTTAATTGGAGTCATGTTGTCGGCGTCAACACTCTACAAAGATTAATCGTGTAATTCCAAACGAACTTTGGGAAAGGGCCTTACATGCTAGCTGCAGTTTCTAGATACAAGATACGAATTACAAGCTGCAAGCCACGACAGACAAGCAACTAAGCAACGAAGTTGAAGGGTGCAAAAAATATTGCTCTTGGCCATTGCACTGTCATATTATTTAATTATAACGGTTAACAGGTGCACTCACTTAATGTGTGTGTGTGTGTGTCTGTGTGGTGTGGGTGTGCCTGGCCACGCCCACTCCCACATGGCCGCCCTTGACTTGAGGCCAGTCAAAGTGAGACGTTTATAAATGAGCTGCAATTTGTATCTTTTGCCAGCTACTCTTCGTATACCATTAGATCAAAATTAGCTGCTATTCCGTGAGCTCAAATCATCAACATTTGACCCCCCCTCCGCCCCCTGCACCAACCTCACCCTCCCCTGTGTCACGTAAGCTGCTGGTGCCTGGAAATCCGGTTGAGCGGAACTCACACCAAATGGTCGCTGACTGCAAGTCGCACATACATTTCAGCTTCTGTTTCTTTTCCACTCCCATTTTCAAATTTCAACTCGAATGCTTGTCTATTTTTCTGTATGCACCCCCCTCGTGGCCCACACTAGAAATTAATTGTGCGGCTATTGATAGGTCTTGACGCTCTCGAATTCCTCCATTTGATTGTTTGTTGTATGCTCAACGTTGTATTTTCTGTTTTTAATTTTTTGGCTTTTCCCTCGCACATATTTTTAGCTGAAATCTGAAATGAAATTGGGTTTTGCGTGTCACACGCTAGAAACATCAACTTCAACGCGCGCAGTTCATTCATTAAAATTACCTTCTTTGTCTTCTTCTTGTTTTCATTTTTTTTTTTTTTGTTTTTGTTGCTATTGTTTTTTAATAAAGTGTCAAATACAGTTGCTTTCATGCGGCTCTTTCACAGGGTGCCCGGAATATGGCCCACAGCTCACCAAATATGCATAATTTATGGACGTGTAATTACGAGCGCTCGCCAGTGGCAAATGTTTCTAATGTTTCTGCCTAAATAAATCAAGTGAAAAATTATGCAAATACGTGCATAGAATTAGATCAGAAAATGCTGACGCCAACACTGATTGGAAGGCATCCCAACCAAGGAATCCAACCGAAGGTTGAGCTTCATTTAAGCCGCTTTTATTGCAAAGCTTTTGGAAATCGAATAATCTTATTCAGTGAACAACACGACTAAGTATTTATGTATTTATTTATTTAAGAATATAATCAACTCCATAAAGTAGTCGATTTATCATTTCCGTTTGACCACATTGCTGGAACACAGTCAAATGAATAGATGGAAATGGATATTTCTACACACTTGTCTATCAAACTACTTTCTTCAACATTCTTGCTAGGCAAAGCTATAACATTTTCTGCAATGGTGGATTTTATGAGGTTAGAATAAACATCTCGTAAATAGCCGGATATTTATAGCACCTATTAATACTCCGAGTTATTTTAATTATTAATGATGGCATTTTTACTATACCATATAATTATAATTTTAGCTATCTGCTAGTTGATTATTTTTTGAATTAAAATACATAAAAAAATTTAATTTAAGTGAGTTTTATTTTCGGCATTTAAATAAAACTCAAACTCTGAAAATTAATTTTTCAAACGGAGTGAAAAATCAATTTAACTTAAAAAAAAACCGTAGTTTTAGGAAACCGCATTAAATCTGCGATTATTATGTAAGCAATATGTAAAATTTCTTTAAAATCCACAACAGCTAAAAATGTAATTTGGCCAAATTAGTACAGTTCACTTTCGGAATGATGGCGACCACAGCGCTGAATAGCTTAGAGCTCGTGTTCCCAACAAAACGTCGCTCTTGGTGCACTTGCATATATTTCTCAAATTTCTGTGGCTCACACATACAACACACAAGCACACACACTCCCACACACTCCCATTTGCGAGCAGTTAATTTGCTTGGCCAAGCGCCCATTTCAATTAGCCAACACCTTTTTGGCGTGAGCGGTGGGGGAGAAATGTACTTGTGCTCGAGACCGTGCAAAAAGTGTACTCGACCATGGGCCGAGTGTGCAGAGAGGTTAGCAAAAAGGCATCGACAGTCTGTAAAGAAGACTGGTCAATATCCGAGCGGAAATTAATGTGCTGTGGCTGTGTGCGGCCAGCACAATAGTGAAAAAGCAAAAAAGAAAAGACTGCAAAAGGCTGGCAAAAAAAAAAAAAACAAATAAAAAAAGCCACTGGCAAAAATAGAGAAATGTTGTGACACTGGCACATGCCAAGGACCTGGATGCACAAAAGCGCTGTCAGCAGTTTTGGGCAACCCATTACGACAGATAAAAGGCCACAGCTCTGACAAGACCCACAGAGCCAACCACAGCACCCACTTGGCAATCGAATCGACATATTGAACACGCTGAGCAACAGCCCCATTCTCCATTCTTCATTCTGTACCCGCTGCCAGCTCATCGATGAATAACCATTTTTTGTGCCCGTATCGTATCGATATAATCGCCGTCAATTATATTGTTCAAGCCGTGCATTGTTTTCACATGGCATGACAGTCGTTGTGCCTGCAAAGCGCTTCATTCATGTCCCATATACTATGTGTGTTGTGTATTCAATACGTTTACGTGTTGTATGCATGCCACATACATATTTACATTTATGTGGGTACACTCACCTTTCCGTCGGCATCGGCATGGGCATGGTAACGCACCTCCAGTGAACCGCCCAGAACCGCATACCAGAATCGTCCTTGCTCCCCAGCACGAAAAACTGCACGCCATAAAAAAAGAAGGATAATAAGAAAAAAACACAAAAAGAACATTGCAATCGAACGGAGCCGACTGCGGAATACACTGCTTCCAGTGTGGAAAGTTATACGCTTTGTTTAAATATATCAATATTTATCCTGGCCAGCAAGGTACTTTACAAATTCGGTTAGTCTAGCTTTAAATTGTAAAATTATAAAATCGATTATCGAGTTGATAAATTTCATAACACACACCAGTTTATGTTCAAAGTTTCAAGTCCCTATCCTTCATTCAGACGGACCGACAGCATGACGGACATTGCATGAAATATACTCGTCTCGCACAAAATAAACTCATTTGTCTTCGGTATCAAAGTATAAAAATAGTGGCTAAAAAATGTATGTATTTTTTTCTAATGGAAAAAAATGTTGAGTTTAAAAATGTATAATGGAGTATTGCAGTTGTTGTTGGGACGAGCGGTGTTCTGTGCCTCCTACATAATTAATTTAATAATGACACTTACGTGTGACGCCCTTCTCCAAGTCCTCGTAGAAACCACACATTGCCAACTGCTGCAAGGCTGACCCTGGCAGGCGACACAGCGGCTCCACGCGACGCAAGCGACAGGAAATTAGTTCCACATCACGTAAGTTACGATCACAAGGACTGCAAATGAGCAAGCAAATAAAATATATTAATAAATAAAACATGCAATTTAAACAGCAAACAAATTTCGTGTTTTATGAGAGAATTTTCATTAAGGAGCGCTTTTTTCACAAGTGTTGTTTAAATGAATTATTACACAAATAATTCCAATTCGAATTCCTAATGCGATGTAATCAGAGGTGGACGCATATTAATGTTAAGTTGAAGTATATTAAAGTTAAGTGGAAACACAGCTATTGTGTTGAAGTTAGCAAACGATACCGATATTGTCGATTATTATCGATTATTCTCTAACTACAGAAAGAGAAAGAATTTTGAATATTAATTTTAAAACAATTAATACAGATACAGATATAATTAAACATTTTAAATACAAATGATTTCCTTGTTCTACGTTGTATATATTTAAATATTACAATACCCTTCAATAAACACCATTCTTTAATCAAAAATGTATATAATTTCCTTTCTATCAAATTGTTCACTGCTGCTCTTTAAGATTTTAGTAACCTTTTGGGTAAATACAAAATGCAAGGCTTTCTCTCAGTTGGCAGCAGCCGCAAAGAACTTTTAGTTGATTATTAATTGTTAACTGGCTTGAATTTGGAGCCCTGTGTGTCATAATAAAATAACATAAAAATTTATATATTTTTGTTACTCTTGGTTTAGCAATTGGATGAAAACCCTCACATAAACCATTGTTGTTAATGTGTTGGAAATAAACTGAATAACATTTCGGAGTTAGCATTGTGTTATAAACTCAAATAAAGTTATTAAAAAGCGCAAACACTTTCTTTAATTATGATTGCATTTGGTTGACTCATTTAAAAATGATGCAGCATAAGCCAGTCCAGGAACAGAATTTTAAAATATTTATGGACTATTCCAGTGCTTAAGCGCAACTCAGAGAGATTTTATAACTCAAGGCGCATGCTGTTTTCCGGGTCAGACAATATAACGCAATAAACTGCGGCAGAGAAGAAGTGAAACACATCAACAAAAGCACTTTGAATGGCACTCATTTGAAAACTGCAAGCACTCATTCCTTATGGACTTAGCGAATGAATATGAGTGTTTGCAGTTTTTAAGTGAGTGCCATTCAGAGTGCTACAGCTGTATTGGTTTTATGACTGCCAGTGGACAAAGCCACGGGGAAAAATGCCATCGAGAGAAATGCAAATGAAGAAAGCAAAATGAAAATACATCAATGCTGGATATTAAAAAAGAATTTAATGCCATTCGGAATTGGAGGGGGCTCGAGTAAAAAATATGCAAATAATGCGTTCGCTTCATTTTTCGCCATATTTATACTTTAAACATAAAAATGCAAAAATAAATATTGCAAGTTTGGTCTGTATCAGAGCAGCCACGTAGCCGGATACGGAAGCTCTAACTAAGGCAAAAGAAAAGTGTAAGCCAAGAAAAGTCAGTCAACTAATTGTCAGGCGTACAGCTTTAGACGTGTTTGCAATCTCCTGTTTTTCTTGGCAGCTCTCAGTTTTTTCCAAGAGTGGCGCTCGGCCACAGCCACAATTCGTGCTTAGGTCAAGGATTCGGCTTGCTCAAAGTAAGGCTGAGCTTTCGTATAAGCTAAAATTTTACGGACCAGCTGCTGAAACTGTGACTTTAACTTTGGATAAAATAACCTTAACAAATTTGTGAATACGAAATCAGCCACAAAAGAGAATATCTGCTTTGAAAGGCTGATGCTCTACTCTCAACTTGAAATATCTTTTCTTACCAACTAAATATTCCATTAGCCTTTTAGCGCAGCGCAAATTTTTAGTCAATGAAAAGACTTAGATCAATAACTGGTCTTCTCAATTTTTGTCAGCGAAATTTTGTTTTTCATTCCAAATACAGTTGAGAGCAAACCAACTCAATTCAAGCTGGCACTCGGCTGTATTTATTTTGAATGGAATGGTAAAAAATGAAACAGACAGTTATTCTAGCTGAAAGGTTTGTGTTTTTAAGTTAATTAAAAATGCCATAAAATGGGCAGATGCAAACAAGGCAACTTTTACTCTAAATCAAAATCAACAAAGCTGTTTTCACTGAGTGTGCTTCACTTAGACTTTATGTGTGTTTAAACGTGTGTGTGTGTGTGACAGGATGCCACTTTAATATGGTAGCGTCTACTTTCTGGCACAGTTGAAGGTGAGCGGAAGCTTAACAGCTCCAACAGGAGCTGTTTGGGGAGTTGGGGGAGAGTTGTCTTTGGCCCCACTCATACATAATTTATAGGCCTTATTGTGTAAGGGCCCTCAGCGACTGGGCGTTGCTGGCTGTTGCTGTCGTTAACCAAACAGCGGCACGGCTAAGTGCCATGTCTGTTCTATGGTGTATACACTTAGAAAAAAAGTCTCCCTGGCACCAGGGGCAGTAATTCATTAGTTGATTTTTATGAAATTTTGATAATAGATTTGTATATTGAATTTTAGAAAGGACTCTTTTTTTCTAAAAATAAGGGTATCCTTTCTAGAAATATATTTCCCAATAGTAGAAAATATTTCTGAAAAATAGAAAAAAGCCTTAGCATTGTTCAGAAATTTGTATCGTTTAGATACTATTTAAAATTCTCAAGAATTTTTATTTAAACGCGGGTTTTTATCTTTTTTCCGAGTGTGTTCTTATGTGAAGTTGGAGAGAATGGAGCATGCTTTATAGAGAAACGAGTGTTTGGGCTGCGGCGAAATTGCCGGAAGCGAGTTGAGAAGGGGCACGGCCTCAGGCGTCCTGTTGTTTATTATAATAGCATTTTGTGGTTTTACCAAATGCAAAGTTGCCTTTTTATAATTGTCCTGTGGTGAACAGAAGCTGCCAGACAGTCGAAAATAACTTTAAATTGAAAAATGCATGAAGCTCTTCTTGAGCTGCACACGTGGCGTATGATAAATATGCGCCAAACCCAACATGTGTAGCTGAAAGCAGGTTAAGGGACACTCTTCTCCAGACTAGAGCTACTTGTAAACTCAACCACATCAATATCAATTGTTGGCCACTGTGGCTGGCCTGTGTGTCTGCTCCTGTATGTCTGTCCTATCTGTCCTGATTGCTCCCGACCTGCGCTGTTAACCTCCTCAGATCGGTCTTGATAAGCAGAATAACCGTATTACGAGCTTAAGATTTGCTTGCGTGACTTTGCAGAAGCAACCATTAATTTTGCCCGAAAATTAATTCATTTATTTTGTGGCAATTGCGGTGCGAAAATTTCGATTCTCTGACATTGCTTTATCGCCACTCGTTACTTGGCCAAAATGCAAATGAAGGTGCCTCATGAAAAAAAAATGCACTTAATTTCGCATGAAATTGCAATATAAATACGTGAATTATACAACGTTCCTCCTTTTATTATCATGGGCCAAACTGGAATGCTGTGCGAATAAATCTTCCAGGCAGCAGATGTAGTAGACAATGTTATCAGTGATATATTATAATGCTCTCGGCATTTACAGACAAATCAATCTACACTTCAATCTGCAAGACTATTTGGCTATTTGGATTTAGATTTTAGATTGACATCTAATATGAGTACAAAAGGTGCAGCAATAAGAGCTTTACTTTAAATTATTTTTTGCTCTGCCAGAAATAATTTTATTTAAATAAAAACAACAGCTTTAATAATATTTGATAAGAACATTAGTTAATATACAGTTAAAAATTTGTGACAAACACTATGATTGCCTTGTCTTCCAAAGATGTATTGAAAAAGTTAGAGTTATGCAGTAAATTATAGCACGGACTGTATAATCGTATGTACAGAATCAAAATGTGTAACTGTCCAACTTGTCGCCCTTCTTACTCGATTTAGTGATCAGCAAAAAAAGATTTCACTGTATCCGACCTTAACCAAGCCATCAAGTTATCTTGGAGCTTGATCCCACAAAATTATTTAAACAAAATTGCGGAACATTGAAGTGGCTCGACACGCCACAAAACTTTATTCTTTTTGCAAGTCTAAAGCACTGCAATTAGCTTATATTTATCTTATGTTCTTAAGCAGAGTTTACTTTTTTGAATGACGAACTTTGAAACCGACAGCTTATGCGAAGCATTTTCTAAATACATTTTTGCTGAATATTTAAATAAAATGAGTTGATGGAATTAGAAATTTGTAGGGACAATTAAAGTAATCATATTATTTTTAATATATAGCCATAAATATAACTAAACGTCAGTAAAATTAAAACAATTAAACATACTTTAATTAAAAAGAAAAATTAAGTCTCGTTCATCTAAATAATCTGATTCAAGGGGTGTCATATTCCACTGGCGAGGAGTGTGAGCCAACACATCTTAGTACTGGAAGCCTTAGACTTGTTACGCAAAGTCAAACACGTTTACGTGAAATCCGTGATGCTGTCACTAGCAACTGCTGAAAGCGAGAACTGTACGTGTTTATTGTTTCAGGCTGTGTTCGAATTAAAATGTAGCATAAAAAGAGCCAAGCAAATGCGGAAAGTACAAATATTTGCTGGATATACACAGAAACCGTTGCAAAATCACAAAGCAAACAGTCTGTTGAATATATGTATATTTGTCTGTGTGTGTGTGTGTGTGTATGTGTGTGTGAATGTGTGTGTGTGTGATTAGAGCCCCTTGCTCTTGACCTTTTTGCTAGCTGACCCTGGAATTTATCCTGGATTTTTGGCAGGTTGCTATGCACGATGCGATGTTCATTTAAGCCGCCAGCGGGCAAGTTCGGATTGATTGCGTGGGTGTGGCAGCAACGCCCCTGACAGCCTCTGATTGCATGCAAGCGATTTTTAGTGAAATTCAAGTAGCATCTGCCCCAAAGTAATAGTCCCGAAACGCTTTGCCACTTGAACTAATGATGCTTTCCACTCCGTAAACTGCTGCGAAAATAAAATTCTCAGCTATTTTATTTTGATCTAGGGCTCGCCCATTAGGTCTATTTGCACACTGGGCCAAATTTCTTCTTTTTTTATAAGCTCGAAAATTTTAGTTACATAAATGTAATTGGTGCCAAGTATATAATGATTAGACAAACGTTAAGAAGAGTCCGACCATGCCCACTCCTACCACCCATATAAGACAAAAAAAAAAACATCTCGTCTGGACAAAAAACCATCCTCACCGTACACTATATTAGGAAATTCCCAACCTGTCGAAAGATAGGTTCATATTTAGTTCGGAGTTTTACTATTATTCCCCTATTTGTATAAAAAAGTCGCAAAAAGTTACCAAAACATAAAATACAATTATGCCTGAGTTAGACTCTTTCAAGCCAAGCTGGTAAGACTCTTTCAGTTCTAAGCCAAAAATAAAATGTAATAATTGCAAAATAAATTATTTTTTAGCATTTGTATTCTATTCTTATTTCCATGACTAACATTTAGTTATTAACTCAAATGTATATATTTGAGCAAGCTAGTAAAATCAGCTCACCAAATATCTGAATTATATTGATGTATTATGCTAAAGGAAATAAAATTTTGAATTACATTCAAAAAATGTGTAGAATTTGTGCAAGACAAAATGGCCCAGTGTGCAGTTTTAGAATACTGCAAATAGCTCGTAATGAGCAGAATTTTCGCTTGAGTGCGGCCCTTGAAAATCGAATCCCTCCAATTTCAATTCAAGTTATGCTCCAGCTCTCAATTTTCGCTGCTTCAGTGCGCTAATCAACTGGAAAGGACCATAGCAGGTCCTGGCCTCAGGGTTGGGAGGGACTTCAAAAAGTGACCAGCAGCTCTTATAAACTAATTGCATTTTGAGCATGAATCGGGCCTTAAGTGCCATTTGTATGAGTACTTTAATAAAGCGTTTAATTCTTAGCCAGCCGTGTCAAAAATTTTAATTTGGATTTGCCTCCCGTTTGCCGAGTTAAGGAATGAATTAATGAAAGACACAGCTGTTGCCTTTTGACAGATGAGTGTCGAGCATGAAATAAATATTTCATAAGTAACATATGAATTTCATACGCTCATCATATTGAGTGTGTGTGTATGTAAAGGAGAGAAAACCGGAGCACATCGAGAGGGAAATAGAGACAGACAAGAATCAACTTTTGTTGTGCAAGAAAATGTTGTGGAAAATTTAAAATTCATGTGTACCTTAAATTTGAATCAAATGAATGTCTCTCGAGCTTCAATTATTACTTTGTTAGAAATATTTAACGCTTCGTTAGAACATTAAGACAAACTTTTCGAACTTTTTGATAAATTGCTTTCATGCTTCACAAAGTATGAAAAAAAAAAACTTTGTGGGCAATTAAATTCTTCTTGCCGTTAATGAAAGCATTAAAACGAACAAAATGTGTTCTTTAAATTATTAATATTTTGACTGGCAAACCAAAATTTAGGTCTAGTTCTGATACTGCTTCGAAAAGCGGAAAAAGACTCCGGTATTTTTACAAACTTTTACGGTTACATTTTGATTGATTGTACGAAATGCTACCGATGCAATAAAATATGTCGGGCGTAACTGACCGGAATACTCCGATACCAATTTAAAACCAGCCATTTTGAAATTGAAATAAAAAAAATTGATTGAAATCCCTATTTTCACTTACCGTTTGTCCATAGCTGTTATCCATTCCATCGCCATTTTGATTTATTTGTTTTCTTATTTATAATTATAGTAACTAAATTTTACGTTTATCTTATTATATTATTTTTGTTATTTTTATTATTTTAAGAATATTTGATTTATTAGGTGAAATATTGATTAGCACATTAGTTTTGCGAAATTTCGATGAGTTTTAAACTTGAAATAAACTTGATGCCAGACCACGCCACAACTTTTTTGTTCAGATTAACACAAATGTAAGGAGCCCAAAATGTTTGTCCTTCGCCAAAAAGCTGCTGCTGTTGTTGTTGTTGTTGTTAAATAAATATTGCATTTCAATGCCCGCTTAAATTGTGAACGTATAAATAAAAACGATGGCAAAAGTTGTGGCCCTGTTTGAAACAGTTTGCGCTCAACGTGGCTTACAATTTATAATTTCTTTGAATGCTGAACTTGGCAACAAGTAGAACATTCTTGTTGACAATTTAATAGTGTACGCGACTTGCCACGAAAATTTTATTTCAAATAGGTTGAAAATTGAAACAAATAGATGCTTTTTACAGTGTAAACAAATTGCAGTTAACGTGATTTGAATTAATTTCGTTTTTCATGTCATGGCTCAAAAGCACAGCATAAACATGGCTCCCAATCGCTGTCTGCTCGCCGCGTTGAAGCTGTAAATGAAGACGTTAACAAATACAGTTAGGCGTTAAGACTGTGGTAACAAAATCACAATAATAAATTGCTAAATTATACACATTACAAATCAAGCTAATAGAAAGCTTTAGAGGACATTGCATTAAGCAAAAGGCATTACAGTTAAAGAGCTTAAGCCAATGGCCAACAGTATCCGAGGCAGCTACAATTGTGTATTTTAAAATATATGTTTAGTTTGCTACAAATGAAAACCAAACTAATGCACAGTGCTATTGTTGTTGTTCACTCTCTAAAGCAGTCAAAAGGGTTCTCTGCTTCCCTTTGTGTGTGTAGGTGAGTGTGTTTGAGTGTGTGTATGTGAATGTGTGTGCTAATGGGCCTTGTTGCCCACTGCTGACAGCTGGCTAGAGGGCTTAATGCATGTTGGCCCTCAACAAAGCAAGTTTTGCTCATGAGATTTCTCCATATACATATACCTATATGTATATATATATGTGTGTTTGTGTTTGTGTGTGTGTGTGCGAGCATATCATCACAATTTTCTGGACATGTACAGAAATATTTTAACAAAAAGGCACTGACATACAATATGACATTGTTTTCTACGTATACTTAATGCTGTCTGAAAAATTCCCATTGCAAGCTGTTCATGAAAGCTTTACAACTAATTCCCATTTCAAGCACCAGACAGATAATTGTGTAACACGATATCTGAATAACACTCAAAACCACGCTTCTGTTCTAGTAATTTGTATACCCTAAACCAATTAACAATGGATAGAGAGGGTATACTGAAGTTGTGCAAAAACATGTCATATCCGTCTGTCTGTTTGTCTGTCTGTATGCACGAAATGATCTCAGAGGCTATACGAGCTAAGGACTTCAAATTTAGAAAATAAGTTCTTGTTTACCACACGAATATCAAATTTATTTATTATCAATAACTTTCCGGCTCGTTTCACTTATATCGATGCAAGTTGATGTCCGATTCCATTGAAAGTCACAAATTAAGATTAATTTACTTCTAATAAAAATATGAGCAACTATAAAAATGTCAATAAAATTGGATAAGTCAAGCCCATATTGAATTATTTATTATCATCAGGTATACAAAAGATAGCATGATTATTCTGCATTACGTAGATATATAGATTTATATAAATTATACAAACTAACATGCATATGTATGTAAATGCACGAGTTTTTTTTGGCAAGCCGAATAAAATCATTTTTGCATTTATTTATTTATTTCAAATTGACTGAGAACAGTCCGAAAATCTAAGAAAACATTTCAACCAAAATTTGCTTTAATAAATCAATAATAAAATAAATATTTACACAGAGTGAATATTTAAATTTAAATTTGAAATAAAAAAAAATAACTAAATCTGACAGTCTATTGAAAGAATTAAGAAAACACACAAAAAAAAAACAAGGAGACATAAGGAAAGTAAAACCTTAAAAGAGGCGGAGGGGGAGGGAGAGATAAAAAGTAAAAGAAAAAAATAAAGGAAGAAAGCAAATCTCTGAATCTGTCATATTTTTTATTTATTCCTTTTGTAGCTGTGCCAGCCTAATGAAATGAGAACACTTTCACATCTGATTAAATTTGAGTGTGATACAACTAAAGTAGATGTGCAAGTGCTCTGATTCCTTTCTAAAAATAAATTTAATCTTACAACTGCAAGAATAATTTACACTTTTTCTCAATTACAACTTTCTTACTTTTTTTCTTATACAATTCCCAAATGAAATCAAACTCAAAGCCAAAGAAAACAAACAGCCAAAGGCTGTTGTGGGGATAATTGATACATAAAAAGTTTATAATAAATAATACAGAGTGCTAGGTTATTTATTTAAGCTATTTTCAATTGTGTTCAATAACATGTTACATTGATTACACCAATCTACTTCACATTCCCTTGACGACAACCCTATGCTCCACTGCGTATGCTGTTGAAAGTTATACTTCTTATATTTCTGTAGAGTATATCAAGTGACGAGTTGCAAATTGTGCTCATATGTGTTGGTATAAGAAAGCCATATAAATATATATATTTATATATTGTTCTTGTTTGCTATTGTGGTGACTGTGTGCATTGCAGCGTATTACTTTATCATCAAGCTATGCTAGTGCTGCGTGGGTGTAGTTTGATAAGAGCCTTATCAGGCCGCGGTCTGTGCATGGTTTGATATGATATGGAGAAACGGAAACAGACAACGAAAACTACAGCAATTTGTGACATGTTGCTGAAGGATTTGCCTGGTAAAGTTTTCGCTTCAGTGCAAAATGCAATTAGTGTGAGGGCAACAGCTGTTTTATGTAACTTGCACTTCATGTTTATCCCATCAAGTTTTTCAGCAGAAAAAAACTTTCCTTAATTGAACTCCGAAGTGGAAAAGTATAGACAGTTGCTCACTAATTGAACTGGCAGGGAATCGAATCCCATTGATTAAGAAGGGTGCAACAACTTAAGAATACTTACGTGGCAAATTCTCGATCCGGTTTACTTTCCGATTGCCCATTGGCCAGATCCGGTGGATATAGTATACAGTGAGTAAGATAGTCAGGAGTGAAAAGCAATAAAGCCGCAAACTTAAATCGTTTATAAAATGGAAATACACCTCGTCCAACATTAATGACTACAGTCTAAGAAACTTGAGGATTTGTTAAATATACTTCTACGTATTGGGATTATCTATATAAATAGTAGCTAATAAGGTGGTTCATAAGTTTTAGTCTGGTTAGTGCGTGCATAATGTACAGTTAATATATGGCATATGTATATATATATTTTTATGGGTTAAGTTAAAAGGGTATGCTAATTTATATACAGCTTTTATCTGAGCATAATCTACATTTGTTTACCGATTCAATGAGTTCTATTATTATTTATTTATATTATTTATCAACACGATTCCATTCACGTTCTTTGCACACGTTCGATGTGTTCGAGAGATGACGACAAACTGAACTTTGACTGACAATTCGCAATGGCGAAATTCAAAACGCGTTCCGCACTTCTTATAAATATTATATTTATTATTTAAATTAATTTATTTTAATTATATTCTTGAATTCCTTCTCCTTTTTTTTGTATTTGAAAACTTAAACTTTTTCCAATCTTTTGAAAAATTTGTATTCTATTTGAGAAACTTTTCGTTGAGCTTTTGAAAGCGTTAACACGTCCGTTACGTTCCTTAGTCGCGTCGCAACTGTTTGGTGCCGCGAGTGCGAGAGACGAGAAACTTGCTCAATTCACCATTGGCTCGGCTGGCCACAGGAGGAAGAGGGGTGTGAATACGAACAAGAAGAAGCATCTGGCCAGGCATCCTGCGCCTAACAGGTGAGTTTTTCCACTGCTGACAGCTGGGCTCTGTCCGGGTGTTGGGGGTCGGGGGTTGGGGTTGGTGTTGAGGTTGCCGTCGTATTCGGGTGGTGAAAATTACTCATCGCGATGACTGCAGTGTTGACTGCTGCGGTGGGCATTTCTGTATTATTTTCCGTGGTGTGTCTGTATGTGTGTTGCCTCATATTTTGGCGCGTATTTAGCAACAAGTTTGGCAATTGTTACAGTGGTTTGAAACGCATGTGAATAATTTAAATATCATTTAGACAAATAAGTAGAATTTCACGCATATGTGTAACTTTATTTTTATTAAATATAGCACTATTTTAAAAGAAGTACAGTAACCCAAAGTTCAGAAAAGAAAAAAGAAATTATAATAAATAAAAACAATCAATTTACATATATGTTAATCATGTCCCTTCTAAATCAAATTTTATGTGCATGGCAAATGCACGCCATTTGACAGCATTTTTGTAGAATGAGTTAGACGAAGCGAATGTAATCCATTTTCGGGTTGTAGAAGTTGAGGGCGCCGATCAGACGCCTGACGAAAACGACGCCACAAAACACGACATTTTGGCGGCAGACAGCGACAGCAACACACAGGCCAAAACTGTGCTAAGAAAAGATGCAAATCACGCAAACGGAAGCTAAAACGTGCTTGCAGTGACTCTTCCATCATGCTGCTAAGCATAGGGGTGGACATGTTGCAAAAACTACACGGCAACATTGTTGGCAACAAAAATAACGTTAGCAGTTGGATTGCAAAACTTAAAGCCACCAAATATGTCAGGCTGCCTGAGGAATGCGAGTAATCAAATAAAAAGAAAGTCAACTGAATCGACTCACTGCCAATAATAATTGCAGATTTGATTTTAAAATAAGCACAAAAAAAAAATAAAGATTGATAATGAAAAACTCGAAGAAAAAACAGGTCGCGAAATAAAATCCACGATGTTAACTGACTGTTTCCTGTGTGGATTCTGTTATATATATAAAAAGGCGGAAAAATGATTTTAATCAATTTTTTATTTCAGCAGAGCTTTTATTTTTAGGTTTCACAATCGAAATTTTTTGTAAATTTTCTTTAAAAGTATTTTAATTCTTTTCCTAGACATAAATATAATATTGCTGGATGTTCGACTTATTTCTAGATTGGGTTGTATAATTATAAACATTTTTGCTGCATTGGTTTCCTTCCAGGTTTTCCTATTTTTGCAATAAACGTTGAACTATTTTACATTTTGAAATCACTACACATTATATATCTCAGCTAATGTTATTTTTTTTCAATCAATATTTTTTATTTATTTAATATAATAATAGCATTTTGTAATTGATTAAGATAAAGATTTATTATTTCTCTCTTTTTATTTTATCTATTCTATATTTTGAGTAATTAATTAATGAGCAACAAATCATTTCACCGGCTTGGTAGCATTTTATGATTACTGTCATAAAGATATACAAACTTAGAAAGTTAATTTTTAAGTACAGATTTTTGCAATGCAAGTCAACATTTATTAATTCATTTCGCTGCTGTTGCCAATATGGCAAAATATGCATAATATATAAATTGTTGTTATATTTGTTTATTTATTTATTCAATGGAGACTAAAGGCCATCTACAAACTTAAAGAGATTAAATTTAAGAAATAAATTGCAAAATTAATTATTAAATTATAGAATTTTCCCTAATCTTTTTTTTATTTTGAATTTATATACAAGACATTTTAAGTGTTTGTGGCAACATGTAGCCGCAACATTCGCGTATTTCTCTCGCAATTCCCTCTTTGCGTGCTCTTAATGTGCCGTGCAACAAACTTGTTGAGCGCTCATTTGGTGAGTCGACGCATTGCTGCCACACTTCAACAGTTGCTTGCCTCTCCCACGACCCCTACCACTACTGCTCCGACTACTGCTTCAGCTCCCCCTCAGGCAGTTATTCGCGTGAATTGCACATGAAATGGAATCGTTCTGCGAAACAATCAAACTGTCAATTTAAATATGCACAACAACAACAGGAACAAGAAGCAAGACAGAAGTGTGTGTCTTTTATCTGGTCACACTGTTTCTTCCATTAGCAAATTGACGGTATTTATTAAGAATTGAAACTGGACTCATTTCCGAAATATTAAAAACTGCGAGCAGAGAAGCAAAGATTCCTTCGTCTCTGATTTCCTTGCCACATTTTGGTTGGTGCAACAATATTTACGGCACTCACGAGTGCCTTTACTTCCGCATGAATCATTTGGCGCTGAGCGCATAAATTCCTTGTTTTTATTTTCCATTTGGTTTTTCTTCTATTGTTGTTTTTTTCACACTCGTAGGCTGGTTTTGTGGACCTTCCCCTGGGCGTGAGTGTCCTGTAGCCTTTTTTTATGAGCTGCCAACGTCGTTCTATGGTATTTGATGGCTCCTTCTCGACATTTTGCCTGGCGTTTCGGTATTTCGTCATTTGGGCAGCTTTAAGCAAAAGGTATGCCAGGCATGTCATGGCCATGAATTTTGGCCAGTTGAATTGTCGTATTTTGGCTGACTCGCATGCAGCCTGGCATCGACATAGATGATGAGACGGCCTGCCTGTCTGGCTGACTGCTGTTAATTATGATAAATGTGCCCTTAATAAACTTGACGGTGTCATAAGACCGCAATGTTTGTTAACTGCCCGTCTAGGCTAACATCCAAGTCACGTTAATGCATTTTCTTATCGGAAAAACTGTGCTAATGGCATTTCCTGTACAACTCGCCATTAGCACAGCAAACGATGTTAGCTGCTTAACTTGTTGTTGCCTTTCTTTTTCTCTTTTTTATGTTGCTACTGCACATTGGTCGCATGACATTGTTGCCGTGATGTTGAGCAGTTGAGTTGTGCTGCAGCTGTGCACGTGTCCAGGTAGCAGCCATTCTGCTTGGCTTAATCAAGTGAACACACTCAAAAAGAAATCGCACATCTAATGCAATTTTGTGTCCCTGGTTAAAGTATTTGAATTTATAGCCTATCAAAAATGTTTGATTCTATGAAATGCTAAAACATTAACTTTTAGTCATAATATAAGTAACAAAAAAACCATGTTATTTTTTCTATATTTTAGAATAATCTACACATCAGCCTGATATTTTTTCTGAGTGTAGTAAATCGATGAGTCAGTTGGTCTGCGCACGTGTTCACAGCCTGATTGCCAGTTGATGTCATTCTGCTTGTATGAGTATGTGTGTAAGTGTGAGTGTGTGTGTGAGTGTGTGTGTGAGTGTGTGTGAGTGTGAGTTGGACGGTATACTCGATTCTTGTTGCATTAACGTTTATTCAATCAACGTGTAACGCAAATTGACTCTTAAACTGAGCCTAAATATCTCTGCGAGTATCTGCATTATGGCCATGTAATCTGATTAGGCCAATAGGCGTAGCTGATAATCGACAATCGTAATACACATATGATAATTAAACACACTCGCAGCAACTAGAATAATATCAAAAAAATAAATATACATAAATAGTGATTCTCGCAGAGATTTTCATATTTTTTTATAGCATTCTTTTCTGCACTGTGCAAAATTTGTCGTGATTTTTTTTTTGATGGCACCTGTCTAATATAATTCAATAACTCTTTTACTTAGATAAAAATAAAACTGTTTTTTATTCTTAAATCGCATTATAAAAGAAAATAAAGGTAATTAATTAAAAATATAACTTACACAACACAATTCAAGTTGGAGTCCTTGCGATTAAAAATAGACTAGAATTATATTTATATTTATACTTATATTTATTGCTATAGCAACAATTAACACAAGCCGCAGCAATATAAAAACAATTTAATTATTCTCATTTTGTGGCTCAATTGTACCTGCCCCAATACGCCCACAAGCAAACATTCACAAAGTTTTTATATGTATTTATGCATAATATGCATGAAAAGCTTTACAAGGCTCAAATTCTATTGCTCAAATTAATTGGTTTCCCAACATTTCGTAAATTGAATTATTGTTGGTATTCAACCGACTTTGAAAGTGGCAAATATTTGGCAGAATACTTGCTTACTTGCCAAAAGTATGCGGGCAACTTATTGTTTGTTATTAGCGGAAAGCCGTTTGAATATCAAATTCCGCATATCTCAGACGCGTACACCAACAATTAAAGTGTTCTATCTTTCAAGTATAATTTATATAAAATATGCTTGCTGGCTTGCGGCAGAGTTCCAGAAGTGTGTTTAAAGTTCAATTTCGTATGAAATTTCTAGCAGCTTTGGCAACTTTGGCTCTCAACTTGACGCATGCGAGTTTATCATGAGAAAGCAAGGGCCCTGGAGGGCTCTCAGCTGAATCCATTTTAGGCATGTTATCTTTTGATACTACAGATTTAAATAGCTTATAACTAGTAGTCTGTGCTGAGATTTGCCTACCTCTGACTTATGTTCTTATTTGTATCTTTTCTTCTAAACAAATTCTACCAAATTCCCTTAGTACGAAGCTATTAACTTTAAACCAATTCTGGATTGATTGGTTTTCTGGGTCTATTTGACCATTTCATCTCTTATACCCACAGATTTATTTATTATTTGCATTCTTTTTTGATATTTATTTTTACATTTTAAATTTTTATTATTATTATGATTTCTTCTTTTCTAAATTAATTAGTTTTAATTTAAGTATTATTTGAAACTTCTTTTTGTTAATATGCGATCTTTTCTTGGGTCACATTAAGTAAATAAAAAATACTTAACATATACTTTAAGAACCATTAAGCATGTCTGGTCTTAAGAGCATCGCAACATTCATTAATTATAATGACGATTCTGTATTAACCATTACGTGTACGACATGTGGTGTAATTGACGCCTCTGCACAGCCGGCAATAATTAACCAAGTTAATTACATGAAATGTCAATAAGAAATTACGAATGTGATGTTATTAATTGTGATACTTGTGCACTCATTGCAAGCACCACCGTACAGTGATGTCTGCAAGACCTGGCTGCATTCCAAATATGCAAATTCAATTAAAAGAAACATATTTTGCAATGGCACTCAAAGTGGTCATCTGACCATTCGCATAGTTTGCAGTCTGCGCAATTCAATCTAAAACAATTGCATAAAATTATGCGCAGCAGAGCGAGAAATTAGTTTTTTAGTGGCAACATTGGCGCTGTCAACGTGTCAAGTGTCGCCCAGGCGATGCCACGCCCCCTGTTCAAGAAAACCAGCTTCTGCAGTTGTTTACTTGTCACAAACTGAAAGCGACAAGCGTCGCAACCTATTTGTCTGCAGCATGCAGCTGACAACATTTGCCATTTGGCCAAGAAGCGTGCGTCTTTCTTCCCTTGTGGCTATGTGCATGTGTGTGTGTGTGTGTGTGTGTGCATCTATGTGTGTGTGAGTGGATAATGTTATAGCGAATTTCATGGCCCGCTGGGCTACAGTTTTCTTTGTGCCATGTTGTCTGACTGCCTGAATACATCTTCTTCTGCTGCTGTGTCTTGATTCTGAGTGCGTTAATTATTGAAGCAGTCCAAATTATCTTTTTCACTTTCACTCTTTGCCAACTTAAGCTGCTTGCCAAATTACATGCGCAATTATGAGCATGTCTGAACAACAGCTGCCAACCAAGGACAACAGCGCTGACAACTTGCTGGCCAATAGTTAATTTTAAAACACATTTCACTAAGCTCATTAGGCAGTGTCCCAACTTTTGGCTTATTCAAATGACTGAAAATCATTGGGTTTATTTACTTTTGATTTGCAAGGCTTGCGATTCTTAGCTGATAAGTAGCAGATGGAAGAGTTGCCCCTTCGTATACCCTAAACACATTTGAAAGGCTAAGCAGAAAAATGGAAGAAGTCTGCAACTTCGACCACATAAATATATATGTAAATAAGTATATGGTTTATGTATATGTCTGCAATTTACTTTCGGTGGATTACTAAATGTTGTATTCTCTCAAACAAAAGTCAGAGCAATAACCTGTGTTAAATTTAGGCACATCTGCGCATAAATTACATAATTTATAAATTTAAATAATTTGCGTTACGCATAAAAAGGCACTAAATGTGCGATGCCGAATAGAAAGCAGTATTTCAGTCCCTTATGTGCCGCAAACAAATTGCGTATACGCCGCATGCTTGTTCAATCTAATTTAGCAGCCGAAAATCTGCTGGCAGGTTCAATACCGTTCGACGTAGCTCTTAATGGGTTCTTCGACTCTGCATGGAAAAAAGAAACCAAACCATTCACAGCGGGTGCATTGGACGCTGCCCCATTATCAGCTATTGGCATTGGCCAAGCAAACAAGCCAAAAAAAAAATAAAAAGAAGCAAAACAAAAGCAAAAACAAAAGCGCCAAAGCAATTTGCATTCTGTTTACCTTTGACGCCCATACCTGCCCTCTTTTGTATTTGTTTGTTAGCTGGCCAGATGCCGAGCTGCCTTTCAGTCAAGAAGCAGTTTCAACTGTATTTCTGGCCAAAGTATATGCATATGTATGTAGCTAGTTTAGGTGTATCTCTGCCCAGCGTGCTTTAATTTAATATTTCTCACTTCATTTGGGGTCTCGGCTAAATTGTTTGGCATCGCTTCAACACTTTACATACATTTGCATTGCAACAACAACTTGAACAGAAACTCAAGTCAACGCTTTAATAAACGACTCCGCTGATACCCTCGCCTTTCTCTCTCTCTCTCTCTCTCTCTTTCTCTCTTCCCTCACTTACGTAGTGCTTTAACTGAACCGTATCTGAAGTAACTGAAGCGTTTCGGTCATTAAAGCGCCAAGCAAAAATCGTAGCATACTTTTCTGCGTGCCCGACTTTTATTGCCACTTTGGGCAGGTGTCTGTGTGCGTGTGTGTCTGTCTGTGCCTGTGCCAGTGCCTGCCAGTGTGTGCGTAAGTGTGTGCGAATATATAATGTGTAGATTTCTTGTCTTGCTGCTGATTATTTGCAGCTTATTGCGTTTATGCTACGCTTATCGCATTCGCATGAAAATCGCATTAAGACTCTTCTAGCAAGGGACCCAGGCCCCCACATACATAAAACAAACGCCTGTTGCGAGGGGAACTGGGGCATAACTGTGATTTTCTTGCCGCTGTCTGCCTGTTTGCATAGCTCATTGTGTGGGCGCCTTGTGTTGGCTTTGCCTAACTGTTTTGTTGGCAACTGTTTGATTAGCCCGCTCTGCCACATCACATAAGTAAATATTAATTCGAGGGCTGGCCAACCAATATAGAAAAGAAATAAACATTTTTAAAAAGTTAATTGCTGTCTGAATTCTCTTAAAGCTTATCAGGCTATAATCACATTTTCAATATTAAAATTTTAAATCTCTGAGCGAGTTTTACTGTGGCAAACTTATCTTACTCTGCGATTCAGCGATTTGCCTATCTCGGCTTTATTTACTCTCTCACTCTTTATAGCTCTCTTTGTCTGTCCTTTCCTAATTTGTTACTTTCCTGTGCAGTAAGCTACTAACACTTAACAAGTTTTGCTATTTGCTGGGATTTCTGCGTCTAGGCTAGAAACCTTTTTTAAATATTTAATTATATGTATTTATTGAGTTACTTTTTGGTTCACAAGGTTCGCTTACTGTTTACTCGACCCTCGTATTTTATTCTGGTGTTGCCCAGATTTCGCTCATTTGGTATGTTTTATTTTGTTTGGCCATTTAATCAAGGCCGTCAGCGTCCGTTAAATGTGTAAATATTTGCCTAAGGCTTGCCTTTACTCCCTGCCCTATATATGAAGCCATGCATCATACCTACACTCATCCCGGTATACTCAAGGTTAGTTTGTCCTGGCCCATATTTGCATAAGTTCAGTTGACGTTTTGGTTGGCGATTGTCTTCTTGACCCACTTGTCCCATAATTTATTTATGAGCATTTAATGAAAACATTTTAGCTAAGATATGTAAATTCATTTGAATAATTTAATGAGCAGCGGCAAGTGTTGGAAATAACTTAAGCCTAGTTTCAAATTTTTATTGTTTACACAAAGTTGAAATGAATAATGATAAAATAAATTGTTCCATAAATAATGTTACTAAGATAAAAACAGATACTTTTGCGACTCATTTGCTGACTTTATGGTTGTTTTTGCCACAATCATTGTAATTAAATTATTTATATAATTTAGATGAATAGTTTACGACCAGGAGATAGATAATTGTTTATAAACACTTTTAAAGTTGTTGATAGAAAAGTTTTCCTGGTGGATTGACGAAGTTGACTTTAATTTGTTCACTATTTCATTTTAAGTAGGTCAGCAATGAAACCGTTTTTATGTTCATTTTATGACCAGTAAAATATGATTGAGGGGCCATTAAAGCTAAGAGCTTTTTAAATAATTGTTTCCGTTGATAGAGCAGAGTTTGCTTACATTTTTTTATAGCACTGAACTTATAAATACTAAATTAATTTGATCAATGCATTCATAATGTAATTGCCAATAAAAAACATTTAGTTTAGTATTTTTTCTGCTGTTTGTTTTGCGTTAATTCTTACAAAACTCATGGAAAATATAGTTCAAGTTTTGTAGAAAATAAATTAATTAATAGATTTGCATATAAATGTGCCACCTTCCATTTGTTTTGACCGCGACAAGGAGCAAATTGTAAGAATTTTCTTGGACTCGGGGAATATATATTGTGAAATTGTGAAGTCCTCAAACAAGATCAGTAATTTGCTTTGAACAACGCTTGATAAAGCAAATCGCTTGAAAGCGTTGTTAGTTTTTTTTTACATATTTATCATATCATGTTAGACGCAACTCCATAAAGCATTTTGAAGAAGGAATCGCTAATTCGAAACTTCTGCAGGAAACTAGTTCAAAATCTGAGATATAGTCAATGCTCTCGAACAGGAACCCGAGATAGGCGTGGCCTTCTTCAAAATTATTGCCCCGGTCACATTTATTTTAGTAAGTATTTTAGCCCACTAAAAATTTTTTAAAACGAAAATTGAACATAGGTTTTGGATTTTTTCAAATTTTTCAAATGTAACAAATTAATAAATTATTTAGATTTCGTGATGGGGATTTGAATTGCAATTTTTGTCGTATAATATTTAGTGTAAACAATGCCATGCTAAGTGGCGCCTCGTTCTGCTCATAGCTGCTACGCCCATGATTTCTATCATGTTTACCAACTCTTAAACTACAGACAATCTTACTAGCCTGATATTATATTATTATTGATACTTATAAATGGCTAGGTCCGTAATTGGGCTGGTCTCAAATCATTTATCATATAATTCTCCGCGGAACAAATCGTCGGCTTTTTCTGCTAAATAATTAATAAGAATGTGACCCACACAGATAATTTCCGGCATGCCGAGGAAAGCAATAAATTTATAGTAATGATTCATTATCCAGTGAAGTATAGCATTTAAATTTGGAAACATAATTTTTGTCCAGCAAGTAATTTAAAAATAAACTTTACCAAAAATTCATATTAAAATTCAACCATCAGTTTATTTCATCTACTTGTACTACATAATTTTTATGGCCTTGTTTTATTCATTTTAAAATAAAGGAGACTTCTCCGACTCCAAAAAGCAGACACTTCGCAAAAATTCATTAAATGCTTAAGCTTTTCACTATAAAATTACAAACATAAAATATATATGTAAATAAAGTGCTAAGTATGATCAAAGGACTTAAATCCATTAATGTGGAGCAACATTTGTCGACAATATTAGACTGGTGGCAAAAGTTTCATGCATTTGTGTATTATTTAAGGTCCAAACCATTTTTTTATGTAATAAAAGTGTTGCACATTTAAATAACTCTAAACGTGGCATTTCCAAACCGCTTTCTCAAAATATGTTTCATTTAAATGCAGTGCATTTAATTGAATGCAGCAACTTAATCTTCCTTTTTTTAAATTGCCTTAAAAGTATCATTCTAAAAATGTGATTATTTTTAATGTTTGCGTATTCAATTAGGTATTTTACAAATAAATAATTGAGTTAAAGAGAAAAAAATGCTGTAAATTTATAAATGTAGCTAATCCCATCTGCTCTTCTGTCGTATCAGTTTTTATGACTTTAAAAGATTTTCGTTTTCTTGTAATCTCCACGCAATTCGTCGAAATAAACCAACTCAGCTTTGGTACAAAAAATCATCATCTTCGGTCGGTTTCCATAGCCAAAAATGTCAGCCATTCTGACACAAATGTAGAAACAAATATATAACATTTGAATATGTTTTTTGCTGGCTTCATATAAACCGTTTTTTATTTACAAATAAAATGCAAATATGCCTTGGATAGCACTTCCATTCCAACATTCAGATTACCTGGAAAGTATCTCTTAAAAAAGGTCTTTAAAATATAACAGGAAAGTTTAAAGATTTACAAAATTTTACGTATATTCGGAAGCAGCGGAAATTCCAAACTTTCAACTCAGATTTATTGTATAATAAAATCTCCCCTTTGTCCGAATGGCATTCACATTTTCTGCCCAATATATTCAAGCAATATAAGCTTAAGCCTTTTATACTTTTGGGTATTGCAGACTTACTTTCATAAAGCCATATGAAGTTTATGAAGCTCACAAATTTAAAGTTTAATCACGAAACTTGTTAGGGAAATTAAGCCGTAAATGGCTATTACGGAATCAACCTGAACAAACCTTAAGCCAAGTTAAGTCAAAGACTCGAAACCATTTAAACGGTCATTTGCCGGCAGTTGAGATGCGGCCAAAAACGGACTTCTGTCCAACAATTCGAACGCATTGTTTCCACAGCCGCAATCGACACTCCTAAAATGTCAGAAATTATGCAGATTCCAAGAATATCTAAGCACTTCCACTTACCGTTCGGGGCCATCTATGGTGACAATATTAAAGCTGACGCCATTTGCTTAGGGTTGGGGTTGGGGTTGGGGTTGGGGTTGGGGTTGGGGTTGGGGTTGGGGTTGGGGTTGGGGTTGATGTTTTGGGTTGTAGGCACAGATAGCTTCATTTATGCCGTTCGTGTCCGGACTGTGCCCAGTCGGAGTCTCGTATTGAATTCAGTACGTGATGCTATCTGAGCTGTAGCTGCGTGACTGAAGCATCCATTCCCATATCCGGTTCCAACAACCTCAACAATAATACCTTTGGGCCTCCTGATGCGCTTTTGATATCTTGTTTGTGCGCTGCTGACTGACAACTTTGTGTTGTTAGCCATTGTTGTCGTTGTCGTTGCCGTTGTCGTTCCTTCTGACGACAAGTTGCCGCCATCAGCTTGAGAAATAGTTCCTGAGCTGTTATGCATAAAAAATAAGATATCCTTGAATTGCACACTGATACACCCACAATACACCCACAATACACCCACACACAGAGACGTTGCCTGTCACACATAAGTTGATTGAAATTAAAAACAAGCTCAGCGATTTCCCTGGCACCTAGTCCTTAGAACGCTGTCACAGGTTCTGTCTCAGAATTTTTATATTATGCCAGCAGCTGAAAAGTACGCAGACACCCACCCACACACGCCTACACACACACATACACACATACATTCTTAACACACAGGTGTAAAATTTCACAAGCATTTATTATGCTTACAATTTTTTTGCCAGGACTTTAAAATTTTGCTCAGCAAGTTGTTTAAGTTTTTTATTCCGTTTTCGCCTCGCTTCGGTCGGGCCACATAAAATTTGATGCACACGAAAGTAGATAATGAAAATGTACATCAAACAAACAGCTTACATAAAATTGTCTTGCTGGAATTACAACAAGATTTTACACTCCGCCCTTGATGGGCATTTACGAGATGGACACCTGTCGCAATAGGAACAAGTACAGGCTTTTCAAGTGACGCAGTGACACAAGCTGCAAATGCCGCATGCCACATTCGCTCATGCCTATGGGGCAAAAATAGTTGCAACTAACTCAAGCGAAAGCTGCTTACAGTGAAACTACAGATAGTGTAAGGTTTTTGCTGTGACTCAATACACTCTGAAAAATATCGCCCTACAATGAAAAATGCCCTAAAAGCTAGAATAAATTTTTTATTTTAACAAATTATTTCCAATTACAAATAAAAAATAATTTCTGAAGATTAGAAACGGTTTTTTACATATGTATAAATTTTCTATAATTAAGAAATATATTTCAGAGCCATTGTCAAGTCTGTGGAATACAAACTTTCTTTAATAACATTTTCAGTTCTTACGGGTTAACACTTGACAGAATGAAGTTAACTTAATTTTTATAGTGTTATTAAATTCACTGTGTACAAGGCTATTCAAGTTCTTGGTTTCATCCAGCGTTGTCTCCTTAATATCCGATTCACCTGAGTAGACTAGCATCTCTGCCAAAGTCGTTCTTATTTTTTCCTCTTGAATTACATTTATACCTCGATAGACGCTTCCTGATTCACCTTTGCCCCCTTAGCGTGTCAGGCAAGGTGCTATCTTCATTATCAGATTTTTTAATTAATAAATGGGTAAGTCGATTCCGCTGCGTCGATGTGCAAACAAATCATTTATCTGTTCCCCGTTGAAGTTGTAGTTGTAGCTTTCTGTAATAATTGCGAAAGACTTAATAATGTAATCAATTTAAAGTCATTAATTTCTGTTAGTAAAAACTCAACTCAATAAATTTCATGTCGCGAAATTAACCTTTTCGTTTATATTTAAGCATCATAAATTATTCATCGTCACCCTTTCATAATTGGTCTGATTGGTTTTTTCTGTGCGTCCCCAATATTTCCAATAAATTTTAATTTGATTATTCAATATTTTTGTAACTTTAATTTAAATTGTGAATTGATTGTTTACTTGACTGATTATTTAATTTAATATTTAGTCGCCATTTAATAAATTAATTAATTAATACTTTTTACTGAATATTCTAGTTTAGGGCGAGTCTAACTGCATTCAATTTTAATTAAGTTAAAGGCACAAAATTTAAAGTTGCATTGATTTAGAAACCAGAAGCACACTTGAATAATATATTCATATTTATTCAGATGATACTTAAGCAATGCCTAAAGTTCTAGGAAATCACAAAACTGGATTAAATTCACTCAATGTTTGCCCTTTTTTGTGATTGCTCCTGCTAATTCACTCACAGACTGGTGGTTATGCAAGGCACGCAATCCACGCTGCAAGTATCACTTTCAAATAGTTCTAATGGCACTTTATCAATTTAACTGCCAGTTAAATACGCACTAACAAATGCACACAACCACTCGACTACCAGACTGTCGACAGTTGCACGCGTCGTATGCGTAATAATTGAAAGGCCAACAAATTTGTAGCCAATTTGTGGCAATTGACAAGCACTAAATGAGCATGCTGCACGATAGTTACGAGTGCTGCAGAGTGTGGGTGGTTGACGTCTGCACTTTTAATGATATATTAAATGTCACAAAAGGCACAACGAGCAGAAATCGATGTTTACAAAATTGACCCACAGCCACTAAGCGGGCATAAATAATTCATTTAGATAACAGAGTCAGGCTATTGAATTACACAGCTCTATCTGACTGTCTGGTGTCTGTGTGTGTCTATATATACACATACATATCTATATATATATATCTGTATTTATGTATTGCTTTTTATGACACTCCAGGGAAGTGACGCCTTATGAGTGTCATTTTAATATAGTACACAGCAACTTTGACAATATTGTCTGGCATTTGGTTATTGTGAGAAGTCCAAATGGTATTTTTGTGGCGTTTGTCTCTCTATTGATAGACACAAAGTTATTCAAGCTGTTACATCCATATATTATGTGGATATGTCTGAAAAGATACACATACAGTCATGCTTAAATGAGTGTGTGTGTGTGTGTGTGCGTGCGTCATAACACACGCAACAACTGTTACACATTTACACTCAGAAAAAAGCTAGACTTAATCTTAAAAAAAAAAAAACATTCATTTGGCGCCATGCTTTATTTTTACACATTTGTTTTTCCAACATTATAAAGTGATTTTTAAAAGCGAAAAGGTTGTGCGGCATTTAAGGGCCCTAATTGCTATTCTAAATCTTAATTTTAATATTAAATTTCTGTAGATGTTTATTTTAATAAAGAGATACACTTTATTTAGTAGAATTTAATTTTAATAAACAGATAAATTTATTGCGTGTTTTTCTATTATTATAAAATTTATTTCTCAAATGTGGATAATATTTTTCTTTTTATTTATTTATTTATAGATACTAATATACAAACAGAGTTAAATATAATTAGGTTAATAATACATAAATAAATATAGTTATCATTGCAGAGGATTAAATGCTTAATTCTTATAAGCTTAAAATTAATTGTTAACAATATTAAGTAGATAATTTAATTTAGCTGTAATTTGAGTTGTACATTTTTTCTCAGAGTGTGCAACCAAAAAACGGAAATAAACTGAATGTGGCAGACGTAAGTATGAATGTATATTTGAAGCACCACAAACATTTATCAAGTGGTTCGCTCAATTTGGCAAATCTAAGCATCTATCGAAGCCCATTCATTTGACTCGCTTTCAGCAGTTTGTATTGATTTTGCCAAAATTTTTTTTTTTTTTTTTTGCAAGGGCAGCGGGTATTTTTATTTGGTCGAGCCCATTTCAGCGCTGATTATCATATTTATTATTTATTTTTATTTATTTATTTTCTACTTTTCATTGCAAGTGCTGCTTGATTTCAATAAGAACCTGAACGACCCTATTTTGGAGACTAAATTAGCAAATCATCTCAAAGATACTCAAATTGACAGTCTAACCAGGAAATTAATTAATTAATAATAGTATAAACATTAGACGTCTGAAAAGTACCAATGTTTTGGGCCTTCCACACAGATTTTAAGTAATTGTATCAAATTGGTTAACTAACATGTCATGTTCATCGTATTTTTAAATATATGTTGATTGTCCTCTCACAGACTGTAAATAAAATTAAAAAAAAAAATGAATACAATTATTTAAATTTTTATATTTTTTGTGTCGATATTAGTCAACGATAAATAAGTAAATAAAAATATAATAACAATACCCATTATTTTGCTGAAGACTGCACATAGGCCGGAGCAGACCAGGTCAAATAGTTGCCATAGAAACAATCTTTAGAAATATGAGTTTAACAATGCTAACTTAAGTTTAATACTCAGTTAAGAGCCAGACGTTAAATTGGTATTAAATGAAAAGTTGAAAATAATTTCAACTATAAATTAAATGTGCTTAAAACATACAAAAATACAAAAATATTTCAGACTCCAAGCCATAATTTGTTGGTCTATAAGGGTATGTAATCTACTGTGTACCCATGACAACAATTCTTTTTTGACGTTGCTGGATTTTTGGGCACGCCCAAGTGGCCCTCGAAAGTAGTCTAGTGATTTGCAGAGCAATCATTTTTTTGTTTGTACTTGTCCCCAAAGCAAAACATTCCATTTGAGCCGTTAATTTTAAAGGCGGCGTGGCACGCTCGACTAATTAGCTGCGCTCATCATTGACGTCGTTTGCATGCACCAACAACACTCGAATTTCAATCAAAACCATTTACACAGCAAGCCGCCCAACCCACCTCCTATTTTGGCCAAAGTTTTATCCTTTTGTTAGCCCAGTTCTTATGGCGTTTTGTTGCCGTTTTCTGTGTGTGCTTTGCGATCTGAGGGGGGCGGAAGGCAGTTGGGCAGGTGGGCAGGTGGGCAGGTGGCAGGAGGGCGCAGGCGTCAGGCTCACCTGGCCGAACATTTTATTTAAGTTTTCGCATTGTTCAGAATTATGTACATTTGCCTTGAGTGCGATGCCGGAGTAGGGTTTCTTTTTTTATTTTTGTCCTCTTTTTTTTTGGGGTGGATGGGCTGAGGTTTGTTTACTTACCCACAATTGTCGTTGTTGTTGCTGTTTTTTATTTTTGCTTTTACATTGTAAAAGTTGGGGTTTTTCTTTGGTTTGGTTCCCTCGGACTTTTTAACTTTCCAAGTGCGGTTTTTCTGCCTTTCAGTTTAAACTCTGCCATTGCCTAGGTGAGAATGAGCCTCAAAGTTTTGAGCTCACTTTCACTATACATATATATATATAAGTATACCAATCTATATATTGTTCATGTAAATATTATGCCAGAGTCAACAAAAGGTCGATAACCATTTGACAAAGTCGCGTTGTTTTTGACTTGCCAGCATAAATACCACTTTAAAAGTTTTCTATTATAGTTTGCCAGTACTTGGCAAGTGCCATTAAAATGTCGCTGATTCATTTGATTCTTTTAGAGACGCCATCTCTCTCGCACACACTCACTCTCTCTCTCTCCCTCTCTCTCTCACTCTCTCGCTCTCCTTACAACAATGCAAGCGATGACTTTTATCAGTGCACGCTCAATTAGAAGTTGGCATTTTACAAGTTGTTGGTCCTTAAGTTCTATCTATATTAGACTAGCTGATTACTTTCACATTTTCATCACATGCACTGAGAATAAAAATAGCACACAAATTTTGAAAATTACCTTTTAGATTTTGCGAAAATTAAAAAGCTTTTAATTCTTAAAAGCAAAGTTTTAATAAAAATAACTAAAAATTGAAGAAAAAAAATTCTTAAAATTAAAAAGGTTTTATTCTATTTTTAAGAAATACACAAAATTCTAAAAAAATATTTCTTGAAGTGCTAATATTTAATATTAATAAACTTTATTAAATAAAAACACCGTTTAAATTAAAATATACTTTCTTAGTAATAAAGTGAGCAACCCGATTCGCAAAAAGTATGTTTATAAATTTCAAATGGTAATTTTTCTAAGTGTATGCACTTGAATAGAAGTTTTAAATAAAAAAAAAAAACTGTTCAAGGGAAAAGCACAAGTTTCATTAAGATAGTCTGAGGAACCAGTTCGCATAGTTGGATGGATAAACGGACTTGGGTAGGTCAACTCGCGTGATACGGATGAAGATTATATCAACGTTATGGGATCGGCGACATTTGGTTCAAAGCGTTAAAAACTTCACGACTAAATTACAATATAAAATAAGGGTAATGATATAGACTGAAGTGATATAAGTGATATAAATATTAACATATATATGAGTATTGATTTTCTCAAAATATTTATGATAAACTCCCAATCAAATTTGGCTTATTGTATTATTTTTTACCTGGCGCTGGAAGTCAAAAGATATTGCTTATCTTTATCAATATTGGTTATTGTTATAGATAAGACTCGAACGGGGACTAACTGAACGCGATTGACGAGCTAATACTCAGTTCATTTTGTCAGCTCAACTTGGGCATTCGTTTGGTGCAATCGCGCTAAGTTTCCGAAATGGAACTATTTTTAACCGGTTTCCTAATCGTGTTTTCGATATTCGTCATAACTACAGTGATTGTGGCAATAAGACGCAAACAACGATCAGCGCAGAATGTTGGCTACGTGATCAGTGAGGGTGGTGAGTGAGAATAATACTCTAAATGGACTCTTATCGATGGCAATTAACTCCACAAGTACGCTTCGGTTATATTGCATTGTTTTGAATTTCATTTGGATTTCTTTGTTTGCTCTAAAGCACCATGTAGGTTCCCCATTAACCAGCACCCGCCTCCAGCATATCAGCATAGTGTGCAACCAGTTCACTATGTATATCCAGGCCAGACCTACAGGTTCGCATGAATATTTAGTCACATTTATCAATAAATATATATTATTATTATTTGAATATTTAATATTCGTATTATTTCTTGTAGCCATGTTCAAGTGCAGTTGCCCATGCAAATGGCGGGAACGCAAGCACCAGGGTAGGTTTGATTCAAATTGAAGTTCACTCAAATAACTAATAACATATTTATATTTCCATATTTAATGTCTGGCAACAGCATGCAACCTTATCCTGCTATGCTACACTGTGATTTGAACTCGCCTGGACCGATGCCTGGGGCGGAACCCACGGTTCTTCAAGCAAGCGCCGAGAAACCCGTCAGTCAGCAGACCCACCAAGGAGCCGTTGAATCAGTTAGTCAAATCTAAAGAGCATTTTGACTAATTTCGTTTTTAATTTAGGCAAACTGAGTTGTGTAACTTTACAAATCTACAAAACTGAAGAATTAATAAATTTTAAGTTACGAATAATTTGACTGAGAAAGAATTCCAACATATGTCCACACTTACATTAAATTAAGCTGTCCGAATTGTGTTTGTTTGCAAATATAAATTAACAACAAAAATTAAGAATTCAAATTTATAATCAATTTAACTGAGATAAGATTGCAACGGATGGTCACACTTAGCTATGCTATCGATAGTCTGCCGAATCCGTACTAGCGCCGCAGAGTTGCCAAGTACACTTCACTACTTGCATTAAATTACCATTGCTTTCCAAGAAAATCTGATCTTTTAAAATAAAATACTTTAAACTTAATAAAATACTTTAAGCGCGTTTATTTAAAAATTAAAGTCAGCTGGCATAACTTATTTATATTTTTGAATAATTTTTGCTACTTGCAATCGATAACTGTGATCTGGCAACGCTTCTGCAGGGGTATTGGTCGTGCCACTTCTAGATTGTAACTTGCAGTTTTCCACAAGGGAAAACAACGTATTGTTTGTCAAAAAAATTAACAATTGCAAGCGCAGTGCCGTTTCAATTTTACCACAAAAAAAACCGCTGAAAATGTTGGTCAACGAAGCTAGACAAATCCTGAGCCGCGCCAGCTCCTTGGCGGCACGTCACCAGGTGAGGATATCCTTTCCGCCCTTTCCGCAGGGGGGATTATTAAACAATAATATTATATAAGAACCGAAAACATCATTAAACCCACTTAAATCGTCATAAAAACAGGTATTCAAATTATCGCAATTGGCGGCGATTATGTAAACATTTTCCCATTGAATAGCAAATTAGAATGGCGTGACTTAAAAACAAAATGCGAACAAAACGTTGAAATAATATTGATATTTTTATTTCGTTTTTTTTTTTCCAGCTGCGAACGATTAGCAACAGCAGCCAGTTAGAGCAGCAGGCGCAGCCGAAGGAGTCCCAGGCGCCGCAAATCAAGAAGTTCGAGATCTACCGCTGGAATCCGGACCATGCCGGCGAGAAGCCCTACATGCAGACCTACGAGATCAACATGCGCGAATGCGGCCCAATGGTTCTGGATGCCCTCATCAAGATCAAGAACGAGATCGATCCGACCCTGACGTTTAGGCGCTCGTGTCGCGAGGGCATCTGCGGCTCGTGTGCCATGAACATTGGCGGCACCAACACCCTGGCCTGCATCAGCAAAATCGATGCGACCAGCTCGAAACCGTTGAAGGTGTATCCCCTGCCCCATATGTATGTGGTGCGGGATCTGGTCCCGGACATGAACAACTTCTACGAGCAGTACAAGAATATCCAGCCCTGGCTTCAGCGCAAGTGAGTAATGCGTAGTTGACCGACTAGTTAATACCCTGTGCCCATCTAAAAGGCCTAGATTAGAACAGGAATTTGGGGATATCTGATAAGATCTGATTAGATAACATTTTAGACACTCCCAAAGAAAACGAACTTAAATTAGGAAATTGCACCAAACTGAAAGCAGCAAACAAATTTCTTAAAATGTTCCACTGGAAAAAAGTTTTTCCATTGAATTGCTAAATTTCTAACTCTAAATTCTTCATTGGGACTAAGCAAAAAAAAAAAATTTTAATTTTTACAAACAAAAATTCGTTGATTTGAAACATTTACTTTTCCAAAATTAATTTTCGCTTTAGCGAAATAAATTGGTTTTCAAATTGTTCTTGTACTGTTGCGAAAAAATGATATCAGAATTTTTTTAGATTTTCAATTGTTATTATGTAGTTCGTTTATAGTGGAAATTCTACCCAACACACTGAAAAAAAGGGCAAATGGTTTTCATTTTTCATTCCTAAAAAAAGAAGAAAAATACGAAATCCAAAAAAATTGTGCCATAATTTAAAGGGGAAGAAGTCAAAAAGTAGCGAAAAAAAAAATAATAGCACCACATATGCATTCATTATAGATGTTCTTTATTTATTTCTAAAATGTTTAACTCTAAGTGCACATTTGAAAAATTGTGTTACTATTTTTTCATTGATTTTCATCCATTTTCATTTAAAGTGTAAGACAAAGAGAGAAAGGCAATTCTGGGTCTTTGGGTACAGGGTATTTCCAAGTATAGTATTAATATTTGAAGTGCATATTATGTAATTGATGTGTTTGATCCGCTTAGAAACGAAGCTGGCGAGAAGAAGGGCAAGGCCCAGTATCTGCAGTCTGTCGAGGATCGCTCCAAGCTGGATGGCCTCTACGAGTGTATTTTGTGCGCCTGCTGCTCGACATCGTGTCCATCGTACTGGTGGAATGCGGAGAAGTATTTGGGTCCGGCTGTGCTGATGCAGGCTTATCGCTGGATCATCGATTCGCGTGACGAGATGACCGTGGAGCGTCTGAGCAAGCTGAAGGATCCGTTCAGCGTCTATCGCTGCCACACCATCATGAACTGCACGCGCACCTGTCCCAAGGGCCTCAATCCGGGTCGTGCCATTGCCGAGATCAAGAAATTGCTCTCCGGCCTGGCCTCGAAGCCGGCACCCAAACTGGAGACGGCTGCTCTGCATAAGTAGGGAAGTTGTTAATCCTCTCGTAGCTGCTTTGTTTGTGAATCCGCTCCCTTAATCGACTGATAGGTCCGATCGGTCAGCTATATAACAACTATTTACTTATTTTGCTTAATATGTTTATAATTTATTTAAGATTAAAGTAAACGAAACTTGTTAATACAGTTTGTAAAGGGAACTCTATAAACGCAACCTTAATGATTAATTAACTAAATGGTGTACGGAACTGTGGGCGACGTCTCCTCATTCATCTGTACATCGTCGGCCGAGTAAAAGTCCTGGGTAACTGGAATAACGCGATCGTTCGTCTCGTCGTCTTCCTCATCGTGGCTATCGGTGTCCTCGCTGTCGTCGTTGGCTTTTAGGAATTTCAAAATATAGAATTGGTTGTCAGTTTAAGTTATTTCTTATCACTTACCGTCCTCGTCATCCGTCTCGACGCCGGTTATTGTGTGCACCTTGCCCAAGGGCTGCAAGTCCGTTGCGGCTGTTTTCAACGACTCTCGCTAAAATTAATTGCAGAAACGGAATGTCTTTTTTAATGAAGGATGGGTTTTTTATGTACATCAAACACACCCAATTCCTGCGCTCGTCCTCGTATCGCCTCGTTTGCATCTCTTCGTCGGAAGTCACATCGAACCAATACCGATTGGCCACCGAAGGCTTGAGATTGGGAAAGAATGGAATCATGGACATATTTGCGATTTTCAATTACTTTTGTGAGAAGCGATTTGGCGTTGTTTAGCTAGTTAGTCTTTGCGACAGTCTGGCAACGTTTTTAACATATGGGTGCATATATCGATTAATTTGCCATGGTATCGGCATGCAGTTGTCGAAACATATGTATTTTGTTGTCGCATAGAAAGTCGAACTCCGAACACATAAAGTATGATTGAAATCACCTGCAACGATCGCCTGGGCAAAAAGGTAACACATTTGTGCTTACACTAAACAAATTAATTAATAACGCTTGCCACTCGCCGTGCAGGTGCGTGTTAAATGCAATCCCGACGACACAGTTGGCGACCTCAAAAAACTGATTGCGGCGCAGACGGGCACAAAACACGAGAAGATTGTCCTGAAAAAATGGTACACAATTTACAAGGATCCAATTCGCCTATCTGATTGTAAGTATATATATATATATGTGTATATATTCTTCTTATTGGCATTAATAACTTATTGCAATTGCAGATGAAATCCACGACGGAATGAACTTGGAGCTTTATTACCAATAATGCGCTGGGCCAAATGAAATCATAAATAAATCTTTTTTACTATTAAAATATAAAATAAATACATATTCGACAACAGCTACAACTTTTCTAATTACTAATGATTACATTTGATGCTTCATTCACTTAAAATACGCTGTATGTGTATTTTTCCGTGCTGTGGCAAATAACTAAAACAAATTCATATATATAAAATTCGTAAAGATTCGCGCCTTCTTGTTAACAAAACATAGCAAACCTGGTCAAATGTGTCCTTTTGTAATTTGAATCATCTAACTATCTATCCATTTCTATTCAATGAAATCATGTACATTTCTTATTAACTCAAAGAGTTATAATAAATTTAATATAAATACTAAGTAATATGCTTATTTTTTATTCATTTCTACGTTTTTTATGACCCGTTTTAGTAATCGATAGTTGGCAGCACTGCGCCTGCATAGTGTTGCCCTTTTGGCCTTTTTCCACACGGATCAGCCATTTCACTGTTAGTTAGCCGGAAAAATTAGCAAGCCATCGCCATTGAATTTCAAAATTAAATGAAAAAACCATTTGAGCCGTAAAACTCATCCTATGGTCACAAAGATTCAAAGATTGGATTACGAGCTTTATATTATATAATATATCTTTTCACATATTTATTTGGCACTCTTTCTTAATTCAAATCATCGATAAGAAGATAACACTAATCAAAATATCACAGCAAAATCATCGCTGTTAAACCATTTGCGATTTATCGGCAACTATCGGGCTGAATGCTCGAATTTCGACTCATTCGAAATAGATTTTCGCTGGGTTTGGACGTGTTTTTTTTTCGTGGTGCACAAAGTCTATTTATAAAGCGCCCGCCAGCAAAAAACAAATTGTGCAAAAGCCCATTTGGAAGAAAACAGTATTTCTGTGCTTGACAACGTGAATGTGAAAAAAGTAAGCCATTTCTCACATTTGAATTCCAAAGCCAATGTGTGTGCGTGTGCTGCGTGTGTGTGTTCGACGCCGTCGATTGATGACGCAGATGCCTGGCCGGAAAACTTGTTTTGAATTTTCACACATTTTCGACCTGCAATTAAAGAAAATTTATACTTATACGTTTTTTTTTTTGGCTAGCGAGTCGCGTCGCATTTTATTGATTAACATTGAACGTGCTTGGGTTTGTTTATGGCGTTGCCACCCACCCCGCTTGGCTTATTTACACTCTCTCTTTCTCTCACCGTCTCGTTCTCCCTCTTTTGCTTTATTTATGTTATTGCCTTTTTGTATTTTTTATTGCTTCGCATTTACCGACTTTCGCACCGGCAAATAAAAAAAAACGCGCTGCTTGCTTGCAGCTGCAACTGCTTGTTCTTATTTATTTTTAGCATCGCATTGCAGTCTAATTAAAACTCGAGCAGTTGCGCTCATTTCCACACGCATTGCATAATTTCTAATGTTAATGTTTTTAAGGGGCGCACTCAAGCATAAAAAAGCATTAAAGTTATGAGAAACTTTACACAGACACTTAGAAACACACACACAGACGTGTGAGTGCGTCATACATATGCACATATTTTCGAAATCTCATTCGAAGTGAATTTACCGTTTGTGCACATATTGTAAACAACCCACACCCGTTAAACACACACACGCATAGAAGTCTTGTTAATTGTTTATTTTTTGTGGTTTGATTGCAGCAGCGATGAGCGACGAACTTTACCAGATCGAAACACGTCGACGTTCACGCTCCAAGACGCCGTTCCTTCGCTCCAGCTGCGATCATGAGAATTGCGATCATGCGGGGGAAGAGGGACATGTTCATCATAAGAAGAAGAAATCCTCAATGGCGCCAAATGTGCAGTGAGTATTTACATATATACATACACACATGCATATATACATAAATACTCACTTATGTATATACGAAAACATACATAATTCGAGCATAAGCAGCTAAAAATAGGAACCAATCAAATCAAGTTACTTTATCATGCGAAGAGAATAAATAAATAACTGTTACTTTCGCAATACACAAAAACAAACGCTGCTCAAGCGTCATAAAAATAAAGCACACAACACAAGCACATGGCCAGCTCTGTGTATGTATGTATGTGTGTGTATGCTTGTGTGAGTGTGTGTGACCATGACGTCATGTGTTTGTTATTTTACACGCGACGCTACAGTTTAATTTCGAAACGAGCAAATGAGCAACTAAAGTATACTTTTAAGTCAGTGATGAGCGAGCTTGTCACTGTGACTGCTCGTGAATAACGCCATGCTCAAAAGCGGACGAATCATCTAAAAAACCATTAATAAATTTGAAATATATAACAAATGTGCAATCAAATTAGCACAGATGGGGTTATAAACTTATTGAAATTGTTATGAAATTGAAATGTGTATAAGATTCAGTTTGAAATCAGATAAGCAGTGACTCATATCTACCAGATACAATTCTCAGTACGAAAGAACGCTCGCTCAGCACTGATGCAAATGTGTGCGAATTCCAACTGCTCAGGGTGCTTTGTCGTCTGCCGCTTGTTGAGTTGAGTTCGAATGTTTTTTGGCGCGCAAATCGAATTCAAACGTCAGCTTTGTGGTTTGCTTTTATTTCTACTCGTTTGGCTGATGACGACATCATGCGCGTGGTGGGAGGCGGGGGCAACTTGGCCATGAGAGACTCGTATTTATTTATCGCTGTCTTTGTTTAAAGCCGTCGGCTGGTTGGCTGGGCTTGTTTGAGGGTCAGTCAAGTTTCTGTGTGCAAAACATTTTAACGGGCCTATTTTTTTTGTAGTTTGTTTTGATTCACATGTCGTGCGTTAATTATGCTTTGTTTGATTTCCGCCAACTTCGCTAACCTGTTTACATATTTGCAGAACCATTGTGGAGGAGCACGTGGTTGAGACCCGTACAACAACCACCACAGGCGGCAGCACCAGCGGCCACAGCAGCGGCAATAGCAGCATCAACAGTCGCAATAGCAACAGCAAAGCCACGCGCTCAAAAGCATTTACCCATCTAACCTCTGACTATTCAAGCGATGAAACATCGCCGGATTACAGACGCAAACAGTTGCCCGGCAGTGCAGCGGCAGGCAGCACGGCAACATCTACTTCCACGTCTACGTCCACGGCGACAAGCATGCTCACCAGCACCACCAATCGATTGGTCAATGTTTTAAACAGCATCACTGCTGTCACTTCCACGCCACGCAGCCAACTGGAGACTACACAAAGTGTGCTCAACTCAACGCACGAGTTGCAACAACAGCAGAAGCAGCAGCAGCAGCAACATCAGCAGCGTAGCCGACGTTCTAATGGCAATTCGCCGGCTAATTTAAGCGGCGATCATCTGGCCTACATTGAGTACAGAGATGCGGGCGAATACTGGAAGTGAGTAGCTAAAGTAAAGTACAGGTTCAAATTGCACTTGACTTGATTGATTGAGTTAATCAGAATTGAAATGTATATAGAAAAGACAAAATTTCATTTAAAACATCGCATTAAATCAATTGGCGAATTTCACATGTTGTAAAATGATAAATAATTGTCAAAATATCAATGAATTTTCCTTATTTTATAATTATAAATAATAGTTCAAATTAATAATTGAAATTCATATAAAAAAGAAAGAAAAAAATCAATAATGTAGAATTCCTAAATAATTATTTAAAAGTGTTGTAAAGATATTAATCAATTGCGCATATTCTACAATTTGATTTGTTGCAACTATTAGCCTATTAATACAGCAACGATAAACATGCAAAGCCCTGCGATAGCTGTCAAGTGAGAGTCTTCCGGTGCTTAAATTTTAAAACGTTGACAGTTCAAGTGCAATTTTAGCTTTATATATTTTGAGTTTACTAATCCCTGTTATGTTTTGCAGCAAAACACCCAAAACGGATTATACGTACTCGGAGCTGTCGCCGCATCGGCGCCAGTTGGCGCCGGGGATTGTGGCGATGCCGAATATGTCGCGCCGCAGCCTGGCGCATCATGATGAACGTGTCGATTTCATGGTGCGTCAGAATCCCGCTCGGGAGGACTTCATCCGCCGTCGCTATCAGACGCAGACAACCACATCACGCCACAGGTATGACTCCGACGATGAGGTGGACCACATGCACCATTTGAGCCAACAGCAGCAGCTGGACTGGTGGCTCGGACGCTTTATCAGCATCATTGTTAGCGGCATGAGCAACATGTGGACACGAATCACTACAATCGGCAACGCATCGACATCTTCAGAGTCAGCAGCATATTACAACTACTACGCCAGCAGAAGGCAACAGCAGACGCAGCATGGACTAATCGCTGGCAGCCTGTTGAGCCTGATGCGCTATGTTTACCTTGGAATTGCATCGGTGCTCAGCCTAGACACATGGCTGCTCCGATCCAACAGCACGGAGAATAAGTCCAAGAAGCGCTTTTTGCTGTTTCTACTTATCCTGCTGCCCCTGCTGCTATTAACGGGTGAGTGAAATTTTACACAGATCAAAATGCATGCAGCAATGGACAAGTAAATAGCACAGATAAAAATTACATTCCAAATTGATAAGGGAACGCAACTTTTGTGGTTGATGTTTGTTATTAAACTAATACATAATATTACATCAATCAAAAGATTTTCGATCGGATTAAATTCGGATCCTTAAGATGGCCATTTAATTCGTATAGATTTATCTCGAAAGCCATTAAAGCCATTTGCATTATTTATATCGACGACGACCAAGTAGCAAGATCCTTAGCATGGTTTAGCGTCTTGTTTTTAATTAAATACAAATTACTTGTTTTTATTTATGCAAATACATTGCAAACAATTAACATTGAGACATTCTATTAGAATAATTAATATTTTGAATGCTTGCAGTGATTTCATTCACTCAGTTTAACACAAACTAAATCAGAGTTACCCAAAATCAATTAAATATTTACAAAAATAACCCGTAAACTGTGATTTTTTCTTATACGATTTGATTTTAAAGACTTTTGCTATTTATGTGATCAAATTCGGATCTTATAAAATTCTAGAAAAAAACAGTAAAAGCTCAAATATTTTAAAAGTATATGCAGAAAGTAGGTTTTCTTTTTGGTTCTATTTATCTGTCCATGGCTGTATATGTAAAAATGAATTTATAAACGTTTGCGCCCTGGCATTGAACGACTGCCAAAGGCTAACTGACCTTGGATCATGTCTACAACTAATGCCACATTCATAGTTCACCTTGTGCTCGGTGTCTACAGAAGAAACTGGTCATTGACAGCGCATGACGTCAGCAACCAAGTATGGTTGTTGTTGTTGTCGCTGTTTCTGATGTTCTTGTCACTATTGATATGAAAAATGTGTGCAGAATTTGTTCGAATTGCTCAAAACACAGACACGTTTATATGTTTCACGATATGCTGGAATGACACTTGCTAGTTCTTAAAGAGTTTATCAGTCGGAAATGATGTAAAATGTAATTTAATAAAATTAACTATAAATTAACGTAAACGTAAAAGTTTTCCGTTTTGAAATTGGACCCGCTTTTAGAACAAAATATCATTTCTCATATGAAAGTGCAGCAGATTATTTTTGAATCTGTTCGGTTGTATCTGTAACGTTATTTTAAATAATCATTGTGGAACGTATGAAATTTGTTAGCAAAAAATACTTGCCGTTTTTTGCTTGCATTAAATCATTTTAATTATGAAATCAATTGAAATTCACTGAGCTAACAAAATTGGGACACGCCTGATAAGCATATTTATCAATACATAAAATTACAAAGAATATAGATAACATTGTCCGACTATGATAGCAGAATGATTGAAGTGTCATGCCAACATCAAAACAATTTAAGCATAATAATAAACTCGTAGAGTATTGCGACATGGCTAATTTGCGACTTTCGACTTTACAGGTGTGTTCTATTATCTGCATCCGAATGAAAGTTTCCCGCCCGAATCCCTATCGCTTAACACATTCACACTACCCGAATTGCCAAAAATCGATGTTGGCGCCTTTCTGAAAGCCGAGCAATACGAGTCGATGCGCACGCAGGCCGTTGAGCAGGCGGTGCGCGTGCGTGACTGGGCCGATGATTATCTGTTGTATTTGAAAACAATCGGCCAGAATGTGGCCAACAGGGGCCGTCAATTTTTTCAAAAGTCCGACAACGAGCCGGTCTATTATGAGCGTGTTTAATGCGTACTTCCAGCAGTTCTGCTATCGTTTTGGCTTCGAGCTGCTGCAACAGTTGCTCGCTTGAAGTTTTCTTATATTTCTTATTTTTTTTTTTCATTAACGTTTGTTAATCGTCTATTTTAAAGGCCAAGATCAATTCAAGTACAAATTCAAGCATTTGTTTAGTTTTTCCCTAAGAAATTCCTGTCATTTCATGTTACATATATTCTATGTATTTAGGATCATCTATTGTATGCCATATATTTTTTCATTGTTTAAATTGACCAACCCACCTGCCACCTGCCACCTACCACCTACCACCTACCACACACAACGCATACACATCACACCCCACTTCCCCCAATCCCCCTCACCCCTCACTTAATGACGCAACATGGAGAAGGATAGAAGGAGAGAGAGAGAGAGAGAAAGAAGCACCGCTGTTCAAACGTGCAGAAATTAATCACAAAAACAAATTCAATTAATTTTAAATCATTTTTCTATTTGTCAAAAACAATTGTTGCATCCATTTGTGTTTTTTGGGTCGCCTTTTAACGCCCAGTTCTAATTTCTGTTTCTGTTATTATTATTTTCGAATAATAATCACATGACTCACGTTGAAGCCGTTAAATCGCAGCCCAGAATTCGTTGGATGCAACGATTAAGCATTATTTTTGTTGTCAAACAACGTTCAGTTTGTAATATTTGATTGTTTGCTTTCGTAATTGTTCATAAACTCCTCTCGATATGCATCATAATAAAAAGAGAAAAAAAAATGCAAACATTTTCAAATATATTTCAAAATGAAAATAGTTGTTTTATTTGCCATTTTATTGAACTAAAAAATCGCCGCGATTGCGAGTTGAAAAATGGTAAGTAAAATACACCAAATACATCAAGAACAATAATAAAGAATAGATCAACATTAGTTGGCCATAGAACAGAACAATCCTTCTATCCTTCTGCATTTGTTGTGCTCATCTTGTTTGCCACTGGCGTCGAATAACCCTTTTCCAAAAAAAAAAAAAAAAAAACTAAATACAAACAAACAAACAATTGCCTAACTTTGTCCCTAGTTTAAAAGTTGCAAATGTGGAAGGATGGATTAGGATTATTCTGTGCAACTGTTGCCAACTAATGTTGTTCTATTCTTACAGCCTGGCTGCAGTTGCCCGAGGAGCGTCGCTTGGCGCATTTGCAGCGCACTGAGGCGCTGCTGCCAGTGACCCTGCTCGCCACACTGCGTGGCCATTGGTCGCACGCTGGCGCTGCTGTCAAATCGTTGTGGCAGCCACAGGAAGAGGCTGCGGCCATTAAGCTGCAAATGGAACAAGTACAGCAGAACTTGAAACGGACTCTAACGCCAGAGGAGTATGAGAATATACTGAATCATGTCAACAGCTATGTGCAACAGCTGGTCGAGCTAAAGTTACAACAGCAACCGCAGCAACAACAACTGTCTCCGCAGCAAATACAAATTATTGTCAAGTTGATGCGCGAGAATCTGGAACAATTTGCGGAGCAAAAGACGCAGTACAACGAACAGCAGCTGGCCGATTTGGCGTTGCGTTTAAAGTTGCAACTGCAACAGTCGGGCGAGTGGCAAGCGGCGAATCTGCGCTTAAGCCCCGAACAGTTGGCGGAGATTACGCGACAAATCAAGGCGGAGTTCAAGTTGGAGGAAACCCATTATACACTGCTGCTGGAGCGCATCGATGTGCCACAATTGCTGCAGCGTCTGCTGAGCACACCCGGCCTGGCAACCTTTGTGGACGAACGCATCCATTTGGCGCTGCTGCAGCAACAGGGACAACTCAGAATGAAGGAGCAGGCGGAGGAGGGCTCTGGTCAGGCTGCCGTCGACCAGGTGAAACGCGAGTTAGCTTTTATTAAGCTGACGCTGTCGGATAAGCATGCGGAGAATGCGGATCTGCAGCAGTCGATAATCAGTCTGAAGCTCAGCCAGGATGATTTATTGGAGCGCATGCAGCAGCATGAGCTGGCACAGGATCAGCGCTTTAGCGGCTTACTCGCCGAAATCGAGGCCAAACTGGCATCGCTGAATGACTCACAGTTTGCGCTGCTCAACAAACAGGTGAAGCTGACGCTTGTCGAGATTCTGGGCTTCAAACAGCAGGCGGCCGGTGGCCAGTTAAATGATATCGATCTGCAGAGCTGGGTGCGCAACATGTTCGTGGCCAAGGAGTATCTGGAGCAGCAGCTGCTCGAGCTGAACAAGCGCACCAACAACAGCATACGCGCGGAGATCGAACGCTCCAGTCTTGTGCTGATGGGCGACATTAGCGAGAGGCTTAAGCGTGAGATACTCCTCAGCGTGGAGGCCAAGTACAATGGGAGCAGTCAGTTGGTGAAATCGGAATTGCGCGAGGATGAGGTGCGCAACATTGTGAAGGCCGTCCTGGCCGTTTACGATGCGGATAAAACGGGTCTCGTGGACTTTGCTCTGGAGTCGGCGGGCGGCCAAATACTTTCGACACGCTGCACGGAAAGCTATCAGACCAAGTCGGCGCAAATCTCTGTCTTTGGCATACCGCTCTGGTATCCAACCAATACACCCCGCGTGGCCATTTCGCCCAACGTTCAGCCCGGCGAGTGTTGGGCCTTTCAGGGCTTTCCCGGTTTTCTGGGTACGTAAATGCCGTCAATGAACTGAATAATTATCTGCAACTTTGTTCCATACACAGTCCTGAAGCTGAACTCCTTGGTCTATGTCTCGGGCTTTACACTGGAACACATATCGAAGAGTCTGTCGCCAACGGGACGCATTGATTCCGCACCGCGCAACTTTACCGTTTGGGTAAGTTGCCAACTTAACAATCGTAAACAGTTTGTAATCGTTACTAATCGTTGTTAATCGCTGTCTGGCAGGGTCTGGAACACGAGAAAGATCAAGACCCAGTGCTGTTCGGTGAATATGAGTATCAGGATAATGAGGCATCGCTTCAATACTTTGCCGTACAAAATATGGACATCAATCGTCCATTCGAGATTGTCGAGCTGCGCATCGAGTCGAATCATGGCCAGCCGGACTATACGTGTCTATATCGCTTTCGGGTGCACGGCAAGCCGCCACGCACATAGTGTGCTCAGGAATCCAGGACACAGGTCTAACTACAACTTCAGTCAAGTGTACATAATTTCAGTGCCTTAAAAAGGAAACTCTACAATACTTACAACAGCCACGACCACAACAACAATAAACATAACAACAAACAACTACTTACAAAATCTAAAATCTAACACAACACACAACGTTAGGCTATAGTTTGTAAGTGTTTTTTGTATCATAATTAAGTTGTGTACAATTGTAAGCAGATATTTTGTATATACCTTAATAGTTTAGCACTAAGCTAGTTGTGTCCACAGTACAGTTGTCCTATAATATTTATTCTGATTTAGTTGGATTTATGTTGCAAGAGAATCTACAAGGAATACCCAGCGGAATGCAACACGGAAAAAACCAAGCTAATTTTAAATTGTTTGCCATTTTGAGAACGTTATAAAGTTAATAGTCATAGGCTTATAACTAACTTAATTGAGCCATATGCTTGCTATATGTTTACAACACAATTTACTTATTGTATATTGATCTTAAGTTATTACTAAGTTTATTTTAAGTTTAAGCAGAAGTATGAAATAGTAGAAAAATGGAATTGAAATTTAAATCCTATCTTATCCAGCCAGCAATAAAACTGAAAATCAATAGCTCATCTGCTTAAGGAATTATTATGTTCTTTCGATAAGACTCTACATATCTCGAACTTAACTTTATTTAAACACAGTTTACATGTATACGTTTAAAATATGCTTAGAAAATGAATCCAAAAATAGTTACTAGCTTAACAAATAATTAATAAAACACATTTGCTATATTTTACTTTTGTTGTTACTTTTAAGTACAAAGCTAAATGTCCAGTTTACAGTTTCTTTTCTTATGTTTAAACAATATTTAAATAAATGCGTTGCACCCATTACTGATACTAATTGTAGTTATAAATCCTGAAAATGTTTGCATTACTTAACAAGTTATTAAAATTTATTTTTCAATTAATAGTTTCAAGTTGGCAGGCAACATATTGCCACAATTAATTCATTATAAGCTCATTAAGAGCTTGTTAGCATTTCAATTATAATTGTGCAGTACTTCAAAACAATGCCCTGACAGCATTTCAATTCCAATTTAATTTATTACACGTGTGCAAATTGTTATCTGACAGCATTCCACTTGGCCAAATTAATGCTGCAATTGCAGACGAGTCGACGGCAAATCTTATATTACATATGTAAATATGCATTTAAATATTCGACAAACTGAAAATAACCTCGTGTAAATTGAAACGGAGCTGCCAAAGGAGTTCATATCTGCAAGCCATGCCAGGCACGCACTTAATTAAAAGCCGCTGCTGCCGCCTGTTTCACAGACTGGCAAACTCCCAAAACTTGACTGACTAACTGACTGGCTGACTGAGTAACTGTTTGCTACATTCTGAGACCTGGAAACACTTGCAAAATAGATGAAATTGCAGTGTTTAAGCTTGTTGAGAGCCATGCAAGGTGGCTGGGAGTCAAAGTGCTGTGGCCTAAAAGCGCGGAGCCGGGGTTTCCCGCTTGCTATTAGGGATGGACTCGTGTCGCATTTATTTGCAAAAATCACGACACATCATTTGACAATATTTGAAACAGAACGAAACAATATTTTTTTTTTCTATAATATAATTTAAAGATTCATCATAATAAGTCGAAGTTTCCCCTCATACATAGATTTCTTAATTTAAAAACAAAGCTTTGATAATTCAAACAAACCATTACGAACAATTAAATAACTAATTTTAGGGAAGAAAACATTCCAAACAATTCGAATACAAATTTTAGGTAATCGAAAAGAGGTGAGTTTGATACTTCCACTTTCGGACGTATTATGAACAAGGCACTTTCTCAAGCATCGAAATTTTGTAGTATTTAAATTTACCATTCCGCATCAGCAAGATTACTTTTTTTACTCTACTCCTCGTTGCTGCTAGATGGTATTACTATAACGTTAACTCATTTTTTTTTATCAACTTGGCTATTTTAAATTTAATTACCATTCGATGTTTACAAATCAATAAATCGCAATTTTAAGTAATAACCAAAACATGGACACCCAAAAAATATAGTACACCTGATTTGTGTAGCAAAATGTGTAAAAAATACACCATTCGATTAAAAAATATAAGTTATTCCTGGAAAATAATGGCAAAGGTTTGTACAATATAAATATTGAACAATACATTGATTTGTAATTATTAAATTTTACTTCTGCGCGTTGTTTTGTCAAATACAAAAATGTAAAAGGTTTAACCATTTTGGATTAAAAACTCTTACTTTGTGCCAATTCGTGGCAATTTGTAATTATTGGAAATGTTAGCCCAAAGTGTGCCTCATGTTTTGGTATAGCAGTTTTTATGATTGATTCTAGTTCAAATTTACGAATGAATAATATAAGTAATTGGAGATTTCGATATTTCTGTATACCTGGAATATCTTGTTGAGCAAAGGAGATGTTCGTAATTATAATTTATATACCCTGAACCCATTTAAAATCGGCAAAAAAGGCACGATGGTATTGTGCAAAGTAGGAAGCATCTCCGACTTCCATTAAATGTATATATTCTAAATCTGGATCGATATAGCTATGTCCTTCTGCAAGATATGAGAGTACTTCCCCGCATGCTTACATTTCAGTGTTAACAATTTGGCAATAAGGCTGGGTTCTTTGACTTTTATTCATTACTATTATTTACATCGATATTCTGCCTTTTTGTTTGCATATCGGATTCTATTTCATTTTTCGAGCCGTGAGTATTTTTCTGTCATCTCCAGTCGGCAGTTGAAGACATTGCTGACGTGTTTTGTTCACTGTGTGTGTAATTACTAGATTACAGCCCCGCAGACGTTGCACATTCCTGCTACAAGTTTATTGCAGTCAGGCTCAGGGAGCGGGAATGGCCAATATACTTAGTAAAAAGAGGCTAAAAGAAAAATTAAATTTTTTGGCCTGCCTTGTTATTGCAGCGTTATTTATTTGGGCCTCATTAGACCTGTGCTGCCACCCGATGCTCATTAGTTTTTTTGTTGTTTTTTTTCTACCTGGGGGAAGCTGGTAGCACGTTTAATTTGTTTACACAAATCTTGCGCAACGAAAGCCGCATTTGTTTGACTTGCGCTCAAAAGTACACAAATATAACAAAATATAAAATAAAATGAAACAAAATGAAAAAATTGAAATCAACTTTAACTACTCAGGAAGTTTTGCTGTTGTGTGTGTGAGTGAGTGTGTAACAATTAAACAGCCGCTAAAAATAGTGACTAATGAGAAAAGTTTCAAGCAACAGCATTAAAAAATAAAACTGCCTTTTTAAGTTGGTCCAACTTTTATTTTATTTTCTTCTTCAATTTGTTTTTTATTTTTTATCTCTTTGCTCTCTGCTGTATTGAATCTGTTGGCCTTTCGGCTCAAGCACACAAATTTTGCGAAAATGGAAAGTGTGCGAGCCATAAAGCGAGTTGGCCAAAACATTGAAATCATTACATAGTTCATTGCCTCGCCTCTGCTCCTCATCCGGCTCCGTCGACACTTATCTGGGCGTAGAAAATCTCAAAGTTTGACACAACTTCAGCTGAAGTAGCTGATAAGCATTGAAGGCGCTTATAATGCGAAATACTTTGGCCAAGTATTTCCAATAAGAATATGGGGCAAAACATTGTCGACGGCCCTTATGCGCATTTGGGGAACTCCAGCTGGAACTTAAGTTCAATTTGGGGATTCAGCAGCAGCAACAAAGGCACGCGTCTCAGCTTCACTTTGCTTATGTTGTCTGCCCTGTGCTGTATGCAAAACTCTTAGGGAAAGTATTCAGTTTATCTATTGATATGCCAAAAACACTACTGTACTGAAAATCGCTCCCCGATTGCACTTTCCTCTTCAGCAGTTAGTTTAAATCAACATCTTGTAGTCTCTGATAGCACAAAAACTTTCTTTGTATTTTATACCAAACACCTTAAAATTTCTTTGTCAAGTCGGTGCATTTTCTGACCTGGTCAAGGCTCCACATCCTAACTTCTTATAAAGTATCCATTAAATTCTGTATCTATGAAGAAGATCTCACCTCACGCCGTGCTGTGTGCCTGTATTTAGATATTGGTATAGAGTTTGTATCTGCCGAATTAAGAAGTCGTTGTTTTGGACCTTTTGTATTGTGTTTTTATCTACCACCTGCTTTAGACAATTCTTTAGATAACTTAGCTAAATCTGTACAAATACCATTTCTGCAAGATCTTCAGTGGAATACTTATAATAGCTATAACTATAATATAAAATAACTATAGTTACTTATCGAAGTAGACTTTATTTAATCAGTTTTCCTTCTCCTTCTGATCGTATAACTTTTCGCTTTACCCATTCGTTTGTACACTCAGAAAAAGTAATCGCCCTGAAATGTAGAAAATTGTCCTACTTTTTGCGCCAATGGCAGTTCTTCTTATAACTTAGAAATTACAGTTATAACATTAAGGTATTTTTTTCTTAATTCGATGGTAGATGTTTCTAAAATGAAGAAAAATTATTTCTGAGTTTTCATTACTTAAATTATTTATTAAGCATTAGTATTTTAAGATTCCAAACAAACATTTTAAAGTGCTTATAAATTCATTTAATTTAACTTGAAAATAATTACAAATTAGAGCTTCATTTATCGTTTTTGAATTTCCGAAGGATTTTTTGCTAAAAAGATGCTTTGCATTTTTGCATTTTATATCTTCGTTGCAAATATTTATCTTAATTATCGAATATCATTTAGAAAAATAGAAAAAGGCTTTTTATTCTTATAAACTTGTTTTTCCCTGTGATTTATGCACAGTCAATAAATTTTTGAACTGGTCTGCAGTAATATTTGTTTATTTAAAAAAAAAGTTAAAAGTTCAGTTAAATAAATTACCAACGTATTTGATGTGACAAACTCTTCTGTGGCTAAGCTAATAGATAACAGCAACTTTTGGCTACTTTTCTCTTATGTTTGAGTGGAAATATGATATGGGTTTGTGCTCTGACAGCCAAGTAAACTCAAATTGTGGCACATTGGATGCCGAACACTGAAGTGACGTGCAACAAATGAACATTAGATATGCGCATACATTCAGCGGCTGGCAAAACTTTTGTTTGACATTTCAAAATTCAAGTATCTTTCTTTGTGTGTGTGTGTGTGTGTGTTTGTGTGTGTGTGTGTGTGTTTGTGTGAGTTTGTGGTTGAGAGGATGTGTGTGTGACGAAAGTCGGCAATGCTTAGTTAGAGCCGTTTGTTTGAGTTGCGACTGTAATTAAATTTGCTGTTACTAACTTTAAAATAATTTTACAGACCGTTAAGTTGTGTTAGACCGAAAAAAAAACTTTAAAATTGATTTTGTGTCATTTTGTCTGACGTTTGTGGCTCACATGAGGCGCACTAAGCGTGAACTGGGCAAATTGTGTCGCACGTTTTGTCGCAAGATAATCGCCCATTATATTTGTTAGCCTCCACACCCGTAGGCCCCACCCCCCCTTGGGGGCTAGAGCTTAAAAGCCGTAGTCAAATGCAATAAATGTTGCCCGCAGCTGGCTGACAGGATATTTTCATTGGAAATTAAATTGCGCATGAAACTTGTTTACAAATCCAAACTTAATCCTTGCTGCCAGTCACTTAGTTATTTAGTCAGTCAGTTACTCAGTTGGTCATTCCGTCAGCCTGTCAGTCAGTCAGTCAGTCAGTCACTCAGTTAGTGGGCAACTGAGCTCACATTAACCTTAATTAAGTGACAAACAGCAATCGTACGCCCCGTTTTTGAGTCCTCATCCCAAGCCAAAGAAGTTTGGCTCCGTTACTCAGAACCTCAGTTCATTTACAGGCAATTGAATTTTAATGGGATTTCGCTTTTAGCCCAAGAATGCTCGCTTTGGCCCAAGCTTAGAGTTCTTGCCTTGCAGTTGTGGAGAGGGTCCTTCTCCTCCTCGGAGCCATATGCTTTGGCGGTCGATTGCCAAGTGTCCATTTGCATATTTGTCGTTTCAGTTTGGGGCCCTTTGGCGCTAGCTTTTATTTTGTGCGCTCGTAATTCAATTTATTTGCAATGCTCGCAAATTTTAAGCGTGAAAGTGAAAAGATTTTTGGGGTATTTTGCCTTCTGGTGTTTCATCTATGTGTGGGGTCAGAGTATTAAAGTTCGTTGCGGTTAAAGTCACAAGCCGCATGTCAGTTTAAGGCCAGCCTTATCGCATCATTAAAGCTGCTGACAACTGAAGGGGGTAGTCGGGAGGCAGTCGGAAGCGATTATCTATGCCTCTCTTAATTAAAGATAAAATGTGCTAAATTGTACAGCATTTGGGAGTAAGAGTTGGATTTAATGTTCTTGCTGATTGTAGTTTCATTCCACTTCTCTACTTTAATTTTTTTTTGTCCCTTTAGCAGATGCTTGGTCAATGCAAGCTTTCATCCAACTATCAATCAATCAATTACGCTTACAAGTGCGGCAGAGCTTAAGCGAATGGCTTTGAAACGTGCCTCAACTTTAGTTTTTTGTCAGCGAAATTTACGACCAACTTTGCTAACAAGAATGAATTGAAATATAACGCTCCAAAAGCTGGCCGCACTTCCCTAAAAGCGAAAATAGGAAATAAAAAATTCTTCGTACGTACGCACTCAGAAAAAAATAATCGCCATGAATTTTTGAAAGTCATCATACTTTTTGCGCCGAGCGTAACTCTCTTTTTTATTCAAAAAGTATATTTTATTATAAATTAAACATTAGTTTTTTAAGATTTCACCAGTAGCATTTTAAACAGTTTATAAATTTAAATAATTTATTTAAAACAAAAAACTTACGATGTTACGGCAATTCGAGCTCGAGAATTGAATTTTTTACTTTTAGAAATGTTTTCTATTATTAGGAAATTGTTATGTTGAAAAATTAAAAATAAGTCTTTCTAATTTTATGGAGTTTTTTTGTGTACGTTGCTTATTATTATTATTATTATTATTATTCAAGGCCATTCATTTTACACTTTATTTATTTTAAGCCTTTTTTTCATTTTTTCTTTCTTTTTCTGAGTGTATATATGCATAAAGCTTTTAGGGGCATTGAGCTTAAGCTGTTTCATTCCCCATCGACAAATATCTTTCTACAGTACATTCAACTTGCACCGTAATAAAAATATTACTTTTTTCAAAAGTATTAAATTTTTATCACATCTTTAGTAGCGTCAGCATAAATGTGCTTATGAATGTTCACGAATTATTTATATTTAGTTCATATTTTCTTGCTAGTTATATCCAATTTTATCTATATTGATTTTATACTAAAATACCTTTCGAGTGATTGCTTCAATTCAAACTAAGATTTTTAATTAATAAACTTTCCTTGTATAGCTAACAGTATTCATTTAATTTGTACAGCATGAGATCAAGGCTAACACTTATAAATAATAATTTTACTGTATTTTCTATTTTGCTTCTTATAATGTATTTTGCTCCAATTGGTCCCTTCATAGGTTTCTGTACAAAGCTACGAACGTGTTTTTTAACCACTGAAATTTGTTAACTTATTATCCATGTTTCTTAATATAGAGATTTGAAGTAAAGCCTTTTCACATAAATGGAAATTTTCGATCAAAATTCATAAAGTTAGCTAAGACTAGCATAAGGGTTGGTTGAAATTTGTAATTACTCTTTTTTTTTGTTTTTAGTAATTTGCCATGGCGCTGATTTTGCTTTTTTAATCAACTGCTATTTTTCCACTTTTATTTTGTGTATGTGCGGATTTGGCATTTTGATCAACAGTCATTTTTCTATCGACCATAACCGCCATATTTATTGGATGTTACACAATGTTTAAAACATTTATTATTTACAGTTTGCATTCACTCAACTCACATGCTGCTGCCACGTTGTTGCCGTAAATTCTACAAAGCTGCAAAGCAATTATTTAACTGAATGGTCGAGTGAAAAGTTTTTTATATTGTTAGCCAGACAGCATGTCCTGCATAGAGCACATGTACGACAAAAGGAATAAGGACAAACATTTTAAATGAAAATCAACACAGAATACAATCCAGATTTTGTATAAGCCTGACTCTTGACTATTTGTTTCCTGCAGGAAAAACCAAATGTCACCAATATTTGATGTTGTATTTAAATTAAACCTATATTTAAAACAGATACATTATATAACATAGAGCTTTCTATATATTTTTCTATTTATATAATTTGTTTAAATCGATATACTAAAAGCAAATTAATTTGATTATTTGCTCCCGAAACTTTGCACTGGTTTGCAATGCAAATATAGATAAAAAATATTCTTTTTAAATCGTTGTTCAGGTACTGTAATCAATATTTAGGAAAAAATGGGTAAAGAGGTTTCTTATTTGCTTCTGTTTTTTTATATTTTTTTTTGAAATTACATTAATTAAATTAATTAATATAAAGCGGTAATTTACAATGCAAACATCAGTCGCTGCTGTGACGAGTTTTGTGAAGTTAATGTTAGGTGAAAAACTATAATTTTTAAGTGAGGAAATTTCCATTTAAATTATTCAAACTGAAGGAGCAGTTCTTCTGGAAACAAATTCTACGTAGAGTAGTGTAATTTAGTTGATGTGAATTTCTCTTTTGCAAAGATAGTTATGTGTTATGTATTTTAATTAACAAACAGTGCTAAAAGTAGTTTAATTTAAAATTTCAAATATAACAGAAAATACATTTTTGCTTTGAATAATGTGATATTTTTATATTAAATTAAGTGTGAATAGGATATTCAAGCGCCCGACTTAATCGGATTAATTGTGGTGCATTATATTTGTTTACTTAGTCCATCTACACCTACAATGTATTGGTAAGATTTAAATATTAATTTTGTATCTTAAATATACGTTTGCTATAAGTAAATCTGGTTTGGGCATTGGGCACACATTATTAGAAAGTCTCAATGGGCCAGGATATCCGTTTTCAAGCACTGTCGCAAAGGATATTCTTTTGGTGTTTTATCAGTGCCGCCAAAGTTATTGCAGGCAAATGGTTGAGAGCCACAGTTGCCACAGTTGCAGTAGTCGCCACATCATTATAACGCAGCTGCGATACTTAAATACGAACTGAAAAAGCAACAAAGAGAAATGGATATATTTACCCAACAGTGTACACTGGGCGAGATAACCATTTTTGTGGCATAAGCGTGGTGAATACTCAAAATAAATCATAATTATAATTAAATATAATAATATTAATTGTAGAACACCTTCGAAGTTGGATGTTTGGTTAGCTGTTTTTTGTAGTAAACGCATATTGTTTTCTTATAAACTAAAATGTAGAAAATCTAACCAATCTGTCTTTTCGCTTTTAATTGGAAATTGTGGTCAAAACTGTGTTTTGTATTGTAGAAATAATATTTCTTGGAACTTTTTACGACTTCCCTTGATATTTTTAAGCTTGAAGTTCACAAATGGGTAAAAACTCACCTCTTATTAGATTGGTTTTGATAATGATTTTTTGTATAAATGTGCGAATATAACGTATAATAAAAAGGTACAAGATATCTGATATCTTGGAAAAGAATGATTGGTTTTATATATGTTTAACAATTCACTTATCGATTTTTTCACTGGGAGCAGCATGATTTTATAGACTGATTTCGAAGATTTTGTGCAATGCTGACCGAAAAACAGAAAGTTTGGTTATTATATCTTGGCAAAACAAAAAACATTTATTTTATACAACAGCCTTGGGAAACGTAGTGGCTGACGAGCAAGAGAGAATGTGGGCAGAGAGGCCCCAGCACCAGAACCGTATTGTGGCGTAGGAAGGCATAGAATACGACTGGAACTTAGAAAAGAGGACAGACAGAGGCGACAACAGAGCTGGGAAGAGGCAGCAGGACTCCGTGAAGCGAGATGTCTTCTGGGTGGCTATAATCTTAAACGATTTAAGCAAGGGAAGAACAGGCTAAGGATACTCACTGACACGATATTGTAGACTAAGAAGTCACCTAACTAAACTAGGTATTTATAGCAGCGAACACGAAGAAGAATCGTCCTCCTACACATCCTAGCAAAGTGAGTCACCTTAACTAAAAAAAGATGCACCATTCTGGAGTTGCATGTTATGAGTTGCAGATCCGAAGAAGCGCTCAACCCAACAAAGATTCCCGCATTGGTTCGCGAACTGGGGTTGATGGAGGAGCTATGGGCTCAGAGGGGGCACAAAATATCATGTTGGTTACGGTGCAATCCCCCAATACTAATAAATAATAATCATAATAAATAATAATACAATAGCGTTTCCTACCGATTAATCCGACTGACACGCAAATTTGTTGATATTGTTTATTTTTCAAACAAACAATGATATAATAATTATTAATTTTTTATTTGCGAGCTTGCTCCAAACGTTTATTTATTTATTTAATACAATTTTTGGAATAAAAAATGCCGAACTGGCCCAGTGTGCAGTGGTAGCATTTGTGTACGACACAAATTGCATATATCATGGCACGTGTAAAGTATTTTTCATGGCAGCGGAAAACTGCTGTTGACACAATTTCGCACAGTGATTGCTTTTGTGATTTCTGCTGCTGCATTTTATTTGGGTGACGTTGGTTTTTATTTTATTAAAGCTGTTTGCACATGGCCAATATCACAATTGCAACTGTTTCCTCTGCTGCTGCTGTCGCAATTCCAAGTTGCAATTCGCAATTACTGCATTGTCAAAAGTTTAAACAAGCTACCAATCAGACAGAGCCCGCGCGAGAGACAAAAAAGATGCTGAGAGATGAGGGGCAAGAAGCTTTTACTATTTGCAGTGCGATTAATTGACTCAGCGCATTGTTATGTATAGCTCCAAGCACTGCTCCCAGCGAGATTCATTATTGTTGCTCGACATGCATTAATAAGTACATAAATTCAATTTGTGTCATGTTTTGCTCGGCGCTCAGACAACAAGTGAGCCAACACACACACACACACACACACACACACACACACACACACACACACACACACACACACACACACACACACACACACACACACACACACACACACACACACACACACACACACACACACACACACACACACACACACACACTCACATATACAAACAAGCGCTGGCGGCTATTGTTTCATATGGCGTATGCGTAATGTTGAAGAATTTATTGTCTTTTAATTGATAGCACATAATTTTTAATTGTTGAATTGTTGTATTGTTGATTAAATGTCAGTCTCGATTTAATTAAAATTTGAACAATTCCACACACGCATGCAGTTACTCATTAATTAAATCCCCACACAAAGCGGCTGCAATATGGTGAAAGGACCTTTGGGCAAAGACTTATCAGCTTTGTTAATAAAATGAGGGCAGCTCTTATGAGAGAGCCCATCTTTGGTCTCATGCAAGTCATATACTGGACTATAACTTGTGTGGCAATTCAATTGCAATTGTAGCTGTCACATTAACTCTGATTTATGCGCCATAAAACACAAGAGAGCTTTGGCTATGCTGAATAGCTGCCTCTTTTAATACCCTGCGTTCATAAAACATGTAATAAACAGGTACAAAGAGACTGTGGCATACAGGAAAGGATACATTTGATATATACTATATATGTAGGTCTGCTATATACTCTTTTTATACCCTACAGCTATGAGATAAGTAAGTCTTTGCCGGAGACATACATATACAGAAGGTATTTGAATATATCTGAACCCCTATGAATTAAATATATTTTATATATTAAAAAATGTTTACTTTAGAATTAGGCCCTGTATAAAAGTGTGTAATAGGCTAAATGAAGAATTGAAAATGAAAGCTAGGAAATTAGAATATACGTTCTCGTATAGCCCAGATAAAATTGTTTTCATTTTATCCATAACGGCCATCGTTTCACGAATATCGATATAAATCGATTTCCGATAACAACAAAAGTGAACGTTTTGAAGGCAGCGATTTCCTTTTTTTTATATGTAATTGACATATTAATGATACTAATGATAACTGGAAAAATTTAATTAGACTAGAATTCATTTAACAGCAGTGTTTAGGGTATTCTGTGGTCGAGTTCACTTGATTGCAGCATTCCAACATGTTGTTTTTGTTTTTTGTATTTTTTGATACAGCATTCTATATATATATGTTTCTTTTATGTCTTCCAATAAAAAAAAAAACAAAAAAAGCGAGTCGGGCGTTTGTTTAGTCAAGTAACGAGTATTTGTTGTACAGCTGTCAATATTTGTGGGAGGAAGGAGGAAAGTGGTCCCTAACATTGCGCATTTTGGTTAATTTTAATGGAAAACCCGTTAATGCAAAGTAAACAAAACAGTCGAATGAAAACTCAAACCCTTTTGTTTATCCAAGTTAATTGCGTTCAGGTGGGGAACTTGCAAAATGTTTGCTTATTTGTTTATGGACCCTTTCACTACGTGCAAAAGGATTCGCTGCAGGTCATTTGGTCATTTTGAGTGTGTGCGTGTTTTTTTTTTAATCCTAATTATTATTATGCTGACGACATTTTTATTGTGCTCAATGCATAATTCATAAGCCCAGCACTGAGAGTTTAAGCCTAAGCGACAGCTAAGCCAAATTGGATGCTCTCTTCGAGGACTTGGAAATGCCTAAGCCAAGTGGCTTCTTATAAATATATACTACATTCTAGCGTATCGCAAGACTACTGCAGCCGCAGGTGCGCTTATCATGCACTTCAATCAAGTTCTTAAAAGAACGCCAAGTGGTGCATTGTCTTGCGCTGAGCAAACAGCGTGGGCTGTTCCTAAAGTTCCTTAAACAACATTAAATATGGAGAGAGGCTGAAAGAGAGAGAGGGGAGAGAGTAGAGGAAGTTAATTTAAATGTGTGCGAAACTAAAGTCGACTCTACTCTCCACTCGTTTGATAAGGCTCAGAAATTAAGAAATCCAATTTTAAAACTAACAAGTCTTCTGCCTTTAAGAAAACACTTCTAAAAAAAATTCTTAAAATTTGATAGAGTTTTTTCTATTTTTTTTTTTAGAAATTTTTCCTATTATTAAGAAATATATTTCGAACAAGGGTATAAAATATTTTCCATTTAAAAATATATAATTTAATTTCTCCAACTGAATAACAGAAAAGCAACTCTTCATTTTGTAACACATTATTCAACTAATTTGTGTATTTTATTTTAATTTTGTTTTTTACAAAATTTGTTTTAAGTAAGCTTCAAAATAACATGAAAAAACGTTCTCATAAATTGTAGATTTTATTCGCATTGATTACAGATTAATTATTCGTTTTTAATTTAGCATCATTAAATTGTAAGTTAAAACTTAAATTAATTATTTTTATTTTAGTTCACAATAAATAAAATTAGTAAATAAATGTGTTTATTCATTTTGGCTGTAAGAAGTTCACAAGCAGCTCTCTGACAGACACGTTGGAATCGCTGGCCCGGAGCTGGTTTGACTGATATGACGTTGATGCCGCTGCCAATGAATTGGCCTTCAAGTTGGCCACTTTGCTGCACGCTGTGGCAGAATTGTTATAGCAACCGACAACTGGTAACTGGCAACTTGCAACTTGCAACTTGATGCTGGGTAACTTTAGCATTTTATCTTTCGTTGCTGCTGCTGCTGTTGTTTTCAAATTGCTTTTAGTAATCTTCTATACCTTCCTCATCTAATGCTTCTTTTGCCCGAATCCCTTTTTTGTTTTTGTAATTCTTCAACACGATTCTTAATTGCTGATTTTTTAAATATGCTTTTTTCTCTATTGTTTCTGCTTCTTCCAACTTGGGATTGCAATTAGAGTTTTTCTTTGTAATTGAAATGCGCAAATGATTTGATTTCAAGTTTACGTTTTTAATATTGCACAGTTTGCTTTCAAGCGGCCTCATTGTGGGTCATTTTAGCCAGGAGCAGACAACTTTCGAAACAGAACAAGAACAATGTGCGATAAAAATGCCTTTTGTGGAGAATGAAAAGTTTTGCGAGTTCATTTTTATGATACAACTAGGTTTCATTTCGTAGTTCGTTTCGTAGAACTTTCTCTATATGCACGTGTGTGTGTGTGTGTGTGTCTGTGTGTGTGTGTTATTGTGTTTGTGTGTATGATAAAGCTTGTCAACTTTTCTTGGCAACTGGACAAAAACTTTAAGCAATTCCAACACTCCATTTATGCGCTTTTATCGCGACACACAAATTTTTTATGCAAAATTTTATTATTTAAAGCTTCAATCAATATTGGAATATGAATAACTTTAAAAGCAATAAAATGCAATAAATGGTAAATAACATCAAACTTGCCACATTATTTTTGTTGTTGTTGGTTGAAATTGCATTCCTGTCTAAAATTCCGAATTTGAAACAATTTTGATATTTGTGGCTTATTTACGTTTTGCTTTTGTGGCATGTCTGTGAAACGAATGTTTTGCCTATGACATGGTAATTAAATTAAAAGCACCTGAATAGGTAAGCTGTCCAAGAGTAAACTGGTCTAAAGCACACATAGACCTAAACAAATAAATGCAGCTGGAACTAACAATTTTTGCTGCCGCATCCCAATCTGGTCTTAGTACTCACAATGCCATTGACAAGTGTCTGTAGCAGCTTGCAGCAAAATTTGCTCGGCACTTTACATAACGACAATTTTTTCGGAAGGGTGGAGTGGGGTGGGGGTGGTGGTGGTGTCAGTATTTTACCATTTTAAATATTTACATACGGTCATCTGCATTTACAGGCCCTGAGCTTTTTTCTACTTGCTGACCTCGCCCCCAAAAGGGTCCCACAGAAAGTAGTCTTTAGAATTTATAATTGTTATTTAATTTGCATAAGCTTAAGACACAGCCTTGCTCCGATCTCAGCCATAGCCCCACCGCACTTGTCTTGGCTTTGACTAAAAGGAAACACATGTCCAATGAAATGAATCATTTTTATGGCCGGCTGCCCGCTGAGCCGACTTGGCTAATTTATAAATCTTTCGGACTACTTAAAAATTTAGAACAATTTATTTTAATATTTATGGCATAACTTTGTGCGTTTTTCTTGACGGCAAAAAGGATTTCAAGGATTTGAGCAAAATATAATCATAAATACCGAGTATTATGCCTAATAAAATCAAACAAAAGCGTTTGACACTTTTATTAAATTTGACCCAGCCTGTGCACTTCCCTGAATAGATTTATTTATACATTGTGGGGGGAATGTAGTGTTAAAGGGGTTGGCCTTAAAGCAATTACTGAAGTGATTTAATTTTCGATCCACAACGGCAAATGCCTTTTTGCATTTCCAAGAAATTTGTCAAGTTCCTTTCGGGTCGCCACTTTGAGTGCGAAATGGCAAAAATCAGCCCAGGTTAGCCTGAAATGATAGAAGTGTTAATTGATATTTTATTAAAGAACACTTTGTGGTATCCATCAGCTATATTTACCGGTAAATATTTTAATGTTTTGGAGTTCAAAGTCCTATTGTTATATATTTAATTTTTCATATTTTTTTTTATATACATTGGCTTACACACAAGGATATCTTGCGTTATTATTAAGAAATTATATTTCTAATTTTAGAAATTTGTTTTTTTCATATACATTTATAAACTTATTTTTTAAAGCCACACGATTTTCATTTTGTTGCGTTTTTATAAATTTCGTTTTCTGATTATCGGTAATAAAATTGCAAACCTAATTGGAGATATAATTGTTTATCCGGGATACATGTCATAATCATGTTGTTTATTTTTTAATGTGAAAAGGATATTCATATGATATGCTTGACTCGTTACGAATAACAAGCATTCTGATTAATTGCTTATTTAATTGCCACGTGGAAATGCTCATGAATTGTAATTCTACTATTCTGGGGAATTTGTATTTCGATATTTTGTAAGCAGATGCTTGGCCTAAGCTAAATTATGATGGCAATCAAATATGCCCAACAACAACAACAATAAACACAAAAATGTCAATGATATCAAGATGTTATGGCTCATAACTTCCACATAGGAAAATTGTTGCTGCTGCCGTTGTTGTTCTTGTTGTGAAAATATTGCAGGCAATTGACATTTTTCAGATGTCAGCCCATATTGATTTTCACTTAGCCGGTCTGACTTTGGGACCGGAAACAAATCGATGGCGTTGTCATTTCTGAGATATCTATGCCATATATCATAATATCATGTGTTGCAAACGTATATCGTGCTTCACACATGCGGCATGTGCCAACTGTTGCGTGTCGATCGGAATTAATGCTTTTGCATATTTCTAAACTGACATACATATGTGCATGTGTCTGTGTGTGTGTGTGTGCGAAGTGAAGTATGACAGCGACACTTGATGAATATGAAAATGATTGTTATGCGAGTTTTATGTAAATATGCAGCACATGAAATTTATAAAAGAAATTAGCAGTTGAATGCGTATGAGAAACAAGAAGATTCAAAATAAACATTGAGGGGCATGGGAGTGTGAGAGTCAGAGAGAGAGAGAGAGAGAGCGACAGAGAAAGAGAGAGAGTGAGGCAACAGTTGACAGTTATCCTGACACAAACACGCATTGTCATGTCTAACAAGCGTCAGCATCAGCCTCAGTTTCAGGCTTCACATCGCCTGTCAGTCAGCCTCAGTCAAGTTTTGTGCGCCGGCCCATTTACATATTTACACTTTACGAAAATAAAAGCCTGCATGCTTTTGTGCGTAAAGCTGAAGCTGTTTAATGGACGGCATCAGCAAGAACAGCAACAAGAGCAGCAACAAGAGCAGTTTGTCCAATGGCTGCCAAAATGTAAATTGCACAAAGCGGAAGCGCTGAGAAATGTTTGCACAAAACTGATTCATTTTAATGAAATTTGCGTACAGAACACACACACACACACAAGCTACTTTAGTTAACAGCGCTCTAACAGCGCACTCACTGTTAAAACGCTGCCCAAACTGTCGCGCTCAGCCGAGCTGTGCTTAGCGCACACAAACTCATTCATAAAAAGGACCACAACGAGAGAGATAGAGATAGAGAGAGAAAGAGAGAGGGCGACAGTCCGAGAGCGAGAGAGAGCGACAGTCCGAGAGCGAGAGAGAGCGCGCGCTTGACAGAGAGAAAGAGCGTAACAGATTGAGTTGTTGGATGCTGTGGCTTTTGCTGTTGCTTAAATACGCAGTGCACAGCATCTGGCGAGCACAGTGGGCGACGCAGCGTTGAACCTGAACTACGGCAACAAGATAAACACACAGACGCCGCGTGTGTCAGTCTATCAAACATACAATTCGTCAGTCACTCAGTCAGAGGGACAGACGACGTGAATACTGAGTGCATTATTTGCCTGACCTGCATTTGAAAAGCAACAAATTAAATTGTGTAATTAGCAAAAATAAATAAAAATAAAAATACATATTTAATTAAAAGTGTGTGTGAATTGAAATTGCAGTTGGAATTTAATCAGTGCCTGAACACATGTGCAGCGAAAGTTATTATAAATGAAATGTAACTCAAATATTGCGCATACGCCCCGATGGCCAGACATGAAGTCTGCATGTATGTGTGTGTGTGGGTGTGTGTGTTTCAGTGTGTGTGTGTGTGTGTGTGTGCATTGCGCTAATTTCTCACACTTCAAACGTCTGGCAATGAATTTCCGTTTGCCTCTCACGACTGCTGCCTCGCACTTCACGTTCCACATTCTGATTTCCTGCTCCTTTTATTTTTATTTTTATTTCCTTTTTTTCTTCTGCCTTTTTCTGCTTTTGGCTTTTCACTTCCGCATTCGCCCGAAGCGAATTGTTTAGCTCAAGTGTTTTGTTTGCCTTAGTTCTATGTGCCTCTCAATCCGCATCTCCTTTCGCTTCCCCCAGCCGCACCTCGGTCCTTTTATACCATAAATTAAGCACTCTGACAGTTAGTTTACCTTCGCATTGTTTGCCGGTAAACACTTTATGCGAATTTGAGCTTTGCATTAGCGCCTGTTCTACGCTGGCAATCCTTTAAATCGTTTGTCCTCGTTGATAGAGTAGAGTCGGGCATTACTGATGTGTGTGTACAGCTTATGTGGCTGTGATATGACTGCAAATCAAATCACATTACAAAAATATGAAAAATATAAATAGACTGGCAGAATTTATGACTTTGAGCAACTGGTATATCGATCTTAGAAGAGATGGCGTATTGTCTGTTTACTATTTCAAATTCTATGTGCTATAAGCTCCCTAAATTATATAAATTTAAAAAAAGACTAATCATTATTATATCAGATCAAATTGGTTCATCGAATATTATAATGACTTTTAAATTAGATTGTCAAAATCCTTCCTTCCTTCCTGCGCCTTCTTGTTCTCGCTTTCTTAACTTTCTTGCTTTCAATTTAGAAAATCGCAAAGAGCGATTATCAAAAAACTATATTTTTTCTTTTATTAATGTGAGGGAAGACTTTTCTCAAATTAAAGAAATCTCCAGATCAAGCTAACTTCTTAAATTTTATTAACTCTTATTATTGTTACTGTTATTATTAAACATGGTATTTAAAGATTTCATTAGCAATTTTTTTAGATTGCTTAGGAATTGAGGGATACGCTTGCTAGAATTTCTGAAAAATGAAACGGCTCATTCTAATTTTAAGAAATATTTTTGTGTATATTTCTAAAACAAAACAGCGATTTTACGAATGTACAAATTATAAGACATTCGTTAATATTGGTTCAGAGTTTATTTTTTTTATGATTATTATTATTAAAGTCCAACTTGAAAAGCTCTTGGTCAGTAGCTCTTTCAGCCGTTTACTGACTATGTCTTCTTTTATACTAAGTTCTTTGTTCGTTTTTTTTGTTTTGCATATTTTAATTGGCTTTTTAATTTTGTTGTTCTATTTTTACTTGAGAGCCACTTGAAAAACGAGCTATAAGCGATATCTTTTGATTAGTTAATGGCGTTTATTTGATTTGAAATTGCTTTACACACGCCGCAGCTGCCCCACGTTGTTGCCTCCTTTGAGAGTCGCGTCTCGCGTCTGTTGGCCAAGTTTTGCTTGTGTTACATAAAGCACGCAGCGTAAAAGTGAGGAAACACTTGTTGGCTGGATTGGGTTGGATTGAATTGGTTTAGATGGGGGGCAGTTAGTTGTTGGTGCATGGCACGTAGCACAGTCGAATCACAGTAGTGCGATTACCAATTTAGTAAATGAATTGAACATAACCAGTGCTAATGGCAATAAATAGCTGATTGTGAATGGGTGTTGCGTAAGCAAGACTTAAAAATACCATTGCCTACTTAAGCGGGCAGCTATCAGCTTGTGTGTACTGCTCTATATATGTAGGTGTGTGTGTAAAGTGTGTCGCGTGTTGGTTTGATAAAAATAACAAGACATACTTGCAGCAAACAACCAGCTGCAACACTTGTCCAAAAATAGACGGCAACAAAACGAAATAAATAAATAGAAAAACCAACTGCAAACAAACGACGAAAAGCGAGAAACGAAAAACGGTTTTGTGCGAAGGTTGCGTGTCTATTTTGTGAGTACAGTGCGGCAGAATGTGCCATTAAGTGCATGAAATCCACAAGCAAACGCAAAAGCAAAGGCACTGGCAACGGAATCGGAAGTGAGAACAACATGCCAGGGATTATTAGCAGTGGCCGAGGCAGAGGCGGTGGCAGTAGCATCAGCATGACGAGCATCAATTGCTTGTGGTTCTCGCTGCTGCTCTGCCACAGCTGCAATATTTTTGGATTACTGCGTCTTGAACAGCACCTGGCCGAGGGTAAGTCTCAAAGGGTTCCGAGCACTTAGCTTTAAGCCAGAGATATTTGATATAAGTGTTTCACAGTCAGCTTTAATCATACACGCTTAGAAATCTTGGACAAAATATAAATATAAGAAAAAGGAGTTCTTGTGATAAATGAATTAAATTATTAATTACAATAAAATTCATATTTTAAAATGCCAAGGCAAATTTATGATATTTTCTCCTCTTCCTGGGTGATTTAAATTGTATAAATAAAAATGCAAATTATTTAAATTGTGTGTCTAAATTTGTACTAAAACTTCTATTTGTAAAGAAAGTGAGCAGGCTGGCAATAAATTTCTAAAGTGATCTGGCAAATTTAATGAAGTGTAGCAAATCCCTTGAATACAAATATTGAGTTTTCCGAATTATTATTGCTTGATGATCTCATTGGCTCCAGATCAAGTGCTTAAATTTATTTTATAAATAATCTGGATTCGTGTCATTGAAGAATTTATTTATTTTTTATTAATAAACTAATTAGGAACGATATTTCCAAGAGTGTTTTACTGATAATAAAAATTTAACCGACGTTTTATATTTATTAACAAATATTATTATATTTAATCTACTGTTGACAAAAAAAGAAAGAAATCTTTTATTTCTAGTCCAAGATTTCTAAGCGTCCTGAATTGAAAATCTGTGCCAAACAAATTGTGATGGATTTTATGAGAGCACGCTCCAATTGTGTTGTATATATGCCATTTTTGATTTACTTTGCGGGTTCTTTTTTTATGTCATTATGTGCACAGCCTTTTGATTTAATGACAAATGCCATAAAACACATACACATACACACATAAACATAAATCTCTGTCTGTGTATGTGTATTTGAGCCTTATGCGCACTTTGATTTATTTCCAAGTGCTCACAAATGTTATGCGTTTCATTATTTTTTATGATAATTTATCAAATATGTGAGCAGCATACAGAAACAAAAATAAAACATAAGAACAAAATCTGAGTTAACAGTTAGCAGTTTATGGCTTTGCTGAAAGGTGGCAACAGCCGGCTGATGGCAGCTTAGTACTAATATAATAACCCACAAAATGCTTTTAGAACAGCAAGCGGGGCTTTAAATAAACTTCAAGATACCGAAACAACAACAACAACAACAACAAATAAGCCAAATCAACAGCGTCTTATTTCGCCTATTTGCTTTCTTCCTCTTTTTGCTCCCTTTTCGCCCCCTCTGCACTGCCCCACACTTTCACAGCCCTGCCCTTTGAGTACTTAGACGAGCACCTGGACGACTTCAACTACGACCTGGACGAGGCCCAATCTCAGGCCAAATACGATGCACGTCTGCTCTCCGAGCAAATGCTGAGCGACGCTGAGCTCCAGCAAAGAGCGGACATCGAATCCCGCATTAGCTCCAATTCGAATGTCATAATCAAATCCAACAGCGACGCCAACTTTAATTTCAACACCAACTCCAACTCGGATGCTGACAGCGAAGCGCAGTTGGCAGCAGCTGCGGCCAGCTCTGCGACTGAGGATGACTTGGAGCCGCATAGTCGAGCAGCTGCTTGTTTTACAAATGGCCATAAGTACACACACGGACAAAAGGTAAGCCGTTGCACACACACACACACACACACGCACACATACTAGCACACACACTCTCACTCACACACACACAACTGGCTTATGCACACCTGTGCTTTCAACTCAACTTTTCGGCATTTCCTGAGCGAATATTCATTTGCAGTTGCGGTGCTTTTTCCGGATTTCTCCTTTCAGCTGACGCATTTAATTACACATTTATAGTTTGCGTTTACACCTATAGGCTTGGAAAAGATTTTATTATAGCTGTATAATTGCTGTGAATACAAGTACACTCAGAAGAAAAAGAACTACAATTTTGAGAATCACTGAAGTGAAAATCGCATTGAAAACAACAACGTTTTTCTCGTTTTTTTTTTTTTTTTGGTTTTTACATTTCTTAATCTCCGAAGAAAACATTTCTTACGATTAGAAGGGTCTTTTACAAATTAGTAGATATATTTTCTACTTTTAAGAAATGCAAAACTGTTCTTTTTAGAATAAAAATGAATAAATGAATAATGAAATTTGCAGTTTAAGTGATAGCTGAAAGCTTTTTCGAAAATTATATTATATGAATTTTAAAAATTTCTTAAAAAAATTGTTTATGTGAAATCTTAAAATACTAATGTTAAAGAAAAATATATTAGAAAAAGTATTTTCAGGTTTTATTAAAGTACTAATATAAATAAAAAATGTTATATAAAATTATGTTGTTGCTTTTTATACTTTTATATTATTTTCTAACTTACAAACAATTATTAACAAATCTCTTTTAAATTTTTTGGAAAAAAAATCCTTGAAATTGAATTTCTAGATAACAAACTGAGCTACAATACCGCCAAAAGTATGTTTTTTTTTTTTTTTTTAATAAATTTCGGTTTCATTTTTTTTGAGTGTACATTCATGCAACTTTTTATATATAGTAATAAAGTGCTTGCATTGCATTATATAATCAATTTAAATTGCTCTACTTTGGAAGATGCTTCAAATAACATATTATTTGGCAAATAACCCAAGTCACTAACAATTCAGACATTGGCCATTTTTCTGAATCGTTTAATAATGTGGTTGAGGTTGAGGCCGACTTACAGACAAATATGAAATACAGTCATACAAGTAGATAGTAATATGTGCACCTGTTTAATGATTAATGTAAAAAGATTTGCTCTTTTGAGACTGGTTGGGTAGTTGATACGTTCAGGGAGTTGGCCTGGTTGTAAGCGCTTCTGTTAAAACCTGGTAAATGCTTTGATGTATAAAATTTTTGCAGCAGAAATCCTTGAATAGTAATAAGCTTTATCAAGGGATTTAATTAAAATGTAATTAGGTAAATCCATGTGTCATTTAATTTCAAGTATAGCTGTGTTTCTCGTGTCCTAATTTAGTAAGCAGCTCTCTTTGGCCAATTCACTTAAAGGTTTTAAAAGGGATTCTAAGCACTTACACACAGCTTCAGCTTTAGTTGCAGCTACTCAAATCCAATATAATTAGAATGTAATTAATTATAGCCATGTGTCATATAATGTTAACTGTGATTCTAGTGTCCATTTCAAAAATGAAATATGCTAAATTTACTAAGCTATCTTTAGCAAATTCATTTTGAGGTTTTAACAGGGATTTTAAACATTTACATATAGTTTCAGCTTTAGTTGCAGCTCCTCATATTTTGTTATGGGAATTAAAAAAAACTCAACCAAACCATGTTCTCGTATTTGGTATTCTGGTTGTCGTTAGTTTTTGTAGAATTTAGTTAACCCTTGTTTTGTGTTTTTTTTTTAAACTATTTTTGTGCCCTGTGGCAGGTGCCGCGTTTGGATGCCTGTGAGGTTTGCCTGTGTATGGACGGTGAAATCTTTTGCTGGTGGGAGAAATGCGGTTAGTTTGAATTGAGTTTTATGTGCTTTAAGGCCCGCAATGTAGATGAAACTTTTCACTTTCTGCGCAGATAAGGCGAATATAAATAGAGGGGAGGGGACTGCAACGGCGACGGCAACGGCGATGGCGATGGCGACGGCGATGGGGACGACTGGCGGCGACTATTCGGATCCGTATCGGTATGAGACCACAACGAGAAAATCAACAAAAGTGCACAAAACGACGAGGAAAGCTGGCAAGCGACACAAGCATCACAAGAATCAAAAGAATTTTAATGACTACGAAGTTTACCATAGCCGCAAGCAGGCGCCGGATTATAAAAAGCCAGACATAATGCAACAAAAACAAAAGAGCGACAGTGCTGCCAACCACAGCAGCAGTATCAGCGGCGTCAGCAGCAGCAGCAGCAGCAGCGAACGCAGCAACTACAATATAATCAAGCAACACAAACATGAGCATCAGGAAAAGTCGGCAACTGCCCAGCAACAACATAAGAAACTTCCCCAGCACGAGCAGCAGCAGGAGTTCCATGTGGCTGCAATGTCTGTTAATCAAGCGGCAAAGGAAACACATTATCAGCAGCAATTGCCGACGCCTCACCAACAACATCAACACCAGCAACAACAACAGCAACATTTACACGCCCATCAGCCGCATTCTTCCAGTAAAATATTAAATTTTCCTGAAAACTTGCCGGCTCTGCTTTATTACGACTACAAAACGGAGGAGCATGAACATCATCAGCATCAACATCATCAGCAGCATTTGCTGCACGAAAAGCAACGACTGCAACAACAGCAGCAACTGCAAAAAAAGCAGCAGAAGCAGCAACTGCGGCAGCCACTGCGAAAGAAACAGCAAAAGACAACTCTCGGCACAGACTTGGTCGTTGTTAAAAACTTTGATGAGGCGGAAACCGACAGCGATATTTTGCCCGAGCCACCAACCAAACGGCCTGCAATGACCGCAACAACAACGGGCAGCAGCAGCAGCGGCAGCAGTCACAGCAACAACATTGCCAACCCAACAGCAACAGCAACAACAATGGAAATGGTGACAACGCCCAGCAGCCAACAAGCTGCCACAGCGTTTGTGATGGCCAATACAAATGTAAGTGAGCAAATAACATAAAATACAGACAAGAAAGAAATGTTAACAACGGTCTAAATTCTCTTGCAGAAGCATGATTGCTCTATTTTAAACATTTATAACGTTTTCAACTTCTAATTTCGGGAATACAATATTCATTTGTCCTTTCGTATTAGCCCTTTTTACTGTTGGTTTGATGGGTTTGGTCCAATCCATGCAAGAAACGTTGAAACAATTAAATATCATTAGAAAATTCTATACATTTTTAAATTTTTTGAAATACGCCTTGAAGTTTTAAAAGTTTTTTAATTTGATTAAATTTATTTTAATTCTTACTTCAAAAATATTATTTTTTTAATTTAATTGAATTAATTCCTATATAGTACAACTTTTTATTGATTTAATTTTAATTTGAAACCCATTAATATATTAGTTTATTTTTAAATTCATTTAATATAATTTTTATTTAAAATTGTCTTAGTTCAATAATTTTTAATGTGTATTTCTTAACATAAATTTAAATGATTAAGTATTTTTAAATTATTTTATTAATTTATGTAATTATTCCAATATTTTATATTTATTATTGAATAATTTAATTTATTTATTTTATTCATTTTATTTATTTTTAGTTTGATTGTGTCGACTGAAATTGGTCGGCATTAAAGAATCAATCATTACAATCTGCTTTCGAGTGCAGTGCTAAAAACGATGAAGTCAGTTGCCAAAATGTAAGAAGTAATTATTGTTATGTTGCTTAATGTTGTTTAATATAATAGAAGCACACAGAAACACACATTTAATAGCTATTTCTTTTTATTTTTATTGCTCCTTTACTTAACGTTCGTTCCAAATTGAAATTGACAGATATATTACACATATAACTCAGCTTGGCATCTGCTAGACGATTACACCTTTTGGGGTTAGAGTGGTCTGCTTCAATTTGTTGCACATTTAATAACAAAATATATAATGGCCACTGCCAAGAGTATAATAAAACCCAACAAGCCACAGCAAATTTTAGTGCTTGCTGGCTGATGCAGCCGTGCCCCAAGTGCTTCTAAAGTGCGGCCAATTAAGTTTTTAAGCATCCTTCGTCTTGTGGACATTTGTTGCAGCCTTTTGCAATTGCATTTTTCATGGCACAGCTGTTTCATTATTTATTCGAGTTTAATGTTTGTAACGCAATTAAAAAGAAGTTCCTCAACACTGTTTAGCAGACTTTTGGGTCAGAGATTGGATCCATTAAATTGCATTTATTATGTATTAATAAAATAATCACATTTGCTTACTGTGTAACTGCAGCGAGTGCAACAGGATAAGGAAACTGAGGAAGCTGATGATGCATTTCATCGCTGGCTGACATCGACGGAACTCAATATTGACAGCACAAATATGTTTGACGATAACTTGGTAGCAGCAGCAGCTGCAGCAGCAGCAGAAGCTACGATTCAGCAGGAAACATCAGCATCAACAATAATCGATGATGTTGGCAGCATCAGCAGCAGTAGCAGCAGCAGCAGCGTCAGAAACGGGACCACCAGCAGCAGCAATAGTAAAGACAATGGCAACAGACACGGCAACAACATAGCTGACAATGCGGATGCTGTATTCTTCCGTAGCTCTTACAATGATTACAGCAGCGAATTCAATGGCAGCGTTGTCAATATTGATATTACACTAACTGCTGTAGATGTGCATCCACATCAGCAGCAGCAACAACAGCAACAGCAGCAGCAACAACAGCAACAGCAGCATCAACAGAAGTTACCCGGAGCCAGCGCACAAACGGATTTAATTGCAAATGACAACCAAACTTCAGATGTAAGTCCCGTTCAAAGACAACCAACAACAATGCAACCAACGGCCACATCAACACCAATACCAGCTGAAGCAACAACCACAGTAAAATCAATAACAACAACAATGCCCACCAACAGCAGCAGCAGCAGCAACAACATCAGTAACAATAACAGCAGCAGCAATCAGTACAACTTGCCGCCCTTCACGTTGACGACGATTATAACAACAACGCCGCTGGCAACGGGGCGTATGTGTAACGTGCTGGGTAAGTTGCCAAAACACAACAGGAACAACAACAACAACACTGATCACAATAGAGTAGTCTCCCCCATTTTAACGGTGTATTCCCTGTCTCGTCTGCCATTGCAGGTAAATTGTATAAAATTGGCGAAGTTCTGCCACAGGACACCGGTAACTGTTTGCAGTGCATCTGCACGGATGCTGTGACACCTGACGAGCTGCCCAGCGTCACCTGCAGTCCGCACAACTGCCCGCCACTGGTGCTGCCCGACCTCTTCGATGCGACTGGTTACTGAGGTTACGGGTTTGTGCTGTAAGTTGCAACTGGCATGCGTTACAAATTAAAAGCAAAATTAAAACAACAAAAAGAAACACACAAAAAAAGAAGAACAATGATAAAAAAGATATAATTACAAATTGATTAAATTTTAATTGGATTTCAAGAGAACATTTGTATTAATTTGCATTTCAACTGCAGCAAGTAACTCGCATGAAACTAATTACACACACAAACACACACTCGCGTATACAACAACAACAACAAGAACAACAACAACATTACCCAGCAGCCGCTGTGTTCAATTTATGGATTTCAATGTAAAGCCCTCCCTATCACTTAAACAAATACAACAACCTATCAACAAGATATACAAACGTACATACTTAGTATATACTCATATACACACGCACGCACACACTCACACACACAACACACACACACAAACATATGGACACATAACAATGTCTCATGTGTGTGTGTGTGTTGAGTGAAACAAATCAAATTGCTGAGAGCAATGTCTAGTTTATAAGATAAATGTTTATGCATTTTACAAAACAACGTGCAACAAAACTTATCGCAGTTGCAAGCTATCAAGCTCCCCTCTAACTACACACCTACTTACCCCAACTCCTCATCTTCTACTCTAGCAAATGAAAATGAATGTATACACCATTAGAAATTTTAAAGAATTTATAGATGTACTTAAAGCCCACAAATTGAGCAACATAAATTACCTACATATACATATATATACATATACATCTACATACATATACATAATATTCAAATACCAATCAAAAAATATATTTAAACTAAAAATCGTTTTATTTTACCCTGTATCCATTCTAAATACGTACGAATTGTAATTTTCCAATTTTGAGAATAATATTTGATAATCTTGCAAAATAATTCGCTAGTTTCGATAGATCTTTTTGTGGGATCTAGACAATTTTAGCAGGATACAGGATATTGTCCAGTCGAGCAGGCCAGACTACTAAACCAATTCTATTTTTATTTAATAAATATGATTTACGATATATTTATATACGAGAACATATATACCGAACGTGGTGTAATTTAAGCAACCAAATCCATAACGTAAAAACTGAACAATGACAAATAATGAATTGTGTATATGAATAATCAGTTTCCATTAGTTTAAGGTAATACGAGTTTTTTATGTTTTATTTTTAACTACTTATTGCACAGTATTTATTGTTTAGCGAATTAATGCTTCTTGAATATTATTATTAATTATTAATAGAAATACGTAATAATTTAATAAAACACATTTACGAGTATCGTATAATATATGGTTAGATATATCGGTTTTAGCTGCCCAAGGGGCTAAGAAAAACACCATATCTTGTAGAAATAAAACTTTTACGAAATGAAACTAAAATTTAGACAAGAACTAACAATCATTTATGTAATTTAGTTATAATTCAGTATTAATTTGCAGCTATGCGGGGCGACTTGAATTAAACCCAGAGCCTGTTATTTATTTAAAAAAAGAAATGAAGAAACCAACTATATTAGTCGTGATAATAATTAATTCACTTTAAAAATTAACTGTAATTTAAGAAGAAATACTTGAAAAGTAGGCACAATTATCGATACTAGATAAAAAAAAAAATCGGGAATAAGAACTCCAATTTTATATATGAAAATGCTGCAAAATAACAGCTAGAAAAGAACTTATTTAAAAAACCAACGTTATAAATTCACTTAACAAAATCAAAATGAAAACTTGTATATTTATAAAAACGAAATGAACCCCCAGAAAGTATGCTTGAAGTAAAGCAACAAAAAGAATGAAAGAAAAAAAAAACAAAAAAAAAAACATGAAATCGATGAAAATAATATGTCAGAAGAACAAATTGAATTCGTATACTCGTTATCCGTATTATCAATGTATACAAAATAAATATTTGCGAATATATCGAATATTGTATGTGTAAAGTAATTGTATCTGCAAAATCTCTAAGTAATCTATTTACATATTATATGTATGCATATTTACAGGATTCACACACACACACACACAAACACACACAAACACACACACACACTCAAAACGACACACATGCAAATTGCGTATCACATATATGTGTATGTGTAAAATGTATTTTGTGTTCGAGAACAATTCAAATTGACATGAATAAACCAACATATAATAAATGAGTCTGCGATTTTAGTTAAGCTTCGACATTTATTGATTTAAGGTAAGTCGCTGGCACATGTTCAATCAATTTAATATGTACGCAACTTGACTGGCAGAGACACATGCATCATTTGACATACATATATATAACTTGGCTATAACATATCACTCTCGCTGCCCGATTCAAAGCCGGAATCATCCACGTCCGCATTCGATCGAGTAGGCAATATACCTTCAGGATTCATCAGGCCATTGTCAACTGGGCTGCCCTGCAGGGTCTCGATTGGATTGTAATATTCGACGGGGGGCTGCTGCCAGATGTGCAGGTCCTGCAGTATCATTTGCAGCCTGCGATTGATCGGTCGCTGATTGTAGTGGACCGTTAGCTGATTATCGCCCCCACCATTCATCGTGCGTTCTTAATCAGTTGCAGTTCGGTTGCGTTTTTGGAATTTGTGTATGAATCGAAATTGAATAGTTTCTAGCGAATGACACTCAAAATATGTTTGAGCTGAAAAGCAATGCCCGGAAATCAACATTCGGTTTTGCCAGATTGCCTGTTAATATGGTTTAATAAAGCATAAATCGACATGTGCTGGCTGTCCCCTTGTCGCACAAAAAAACCAAAAAAAAAAAAAAAACGACAACAGGAATAATAAAATAACCCAAACTATTCACCATTTCATATGCTGGCGCTTTATTAGATTTTTGGACCAGAGCGCAATCAACGCGCTGCCAGCAACCACAAACCACTTAACTCTGTGTGTGTGCAGCTGTGTGTGTGTGTGTGTGCGGAAACGGAAGCGAGGCAAAGCCTGTAAAATGTTCAGCCTGGTTGAGTGACCGCACGAAGCCATTGCCCGTTGCCCATGGTCCATGGACCATATTCCATCGTGCATCGTCCGTAGTCCATAACAGTGCATAGACCATAACAAAAGTCCAAACGCAACCGTTGACCATGCACAGCTGGCTCAAATTATTGCCCCATAATGCTGCTGCCACATTGCCACACAGCCGAACACAGCACAATGCTTCTGAGGTCAATTTGCGATAACAGCAGCTTTATTTCAAAATATATCTACGACTTTATTTGTGGCAACTGGTCAGAGTGGCACCAAACAGTGGGCAGTGGGCAGTGGGCAGTGGGCAGTTACTCCTCGCATTAAAACCCAAGCGACTTGTACAAAATTCATAATGTAATCAACAATCACTGAATGTAAACTGAACCTCGGCAGTCTAATGTCCATGGCCTTCACCAATCAAATAATCTTGGCAAATGCTAATTATAATGCTTGACTTAATACTTCGAATCAATTAAGCTGACTGCTCGTTGATGTCAATCCACTTACTATTTTAGATGCACTTACTATTTTCTTGAAAATGTCAGTTATTGACATAAACCAAGTCGAGAGAGCTCAATAAATATGTTATGTGTATTAGTTTAATAATTTCAATCAATTAAAACACTGGTTACCTTTTAATTCATTTTTCTTTAAGCCCCTAACGGATGCCCTTTACATATTTTTACACAACTTCAATATAGCCCTGTTGGCAGCTGCAGTAAAGAACTTTTAATTGATTATGAATTGTTTACATACTTGAATTTGAGCCCTGTTTCGCTTAAAATAAATAACTTATTGTTAGTCGTATTTACATATCCACAGTTTGAGCTGCAGCTGCCAGCGTTAGCAGCTCTCTTTTCGTGCAGGGCACTCCTTCCCATTTTTAATGGATTAAGATTATAAGAATGGCCTATTAATAACGTGTTTTGGAAATAGTTTTATGCATATTATTATTAGGAAATAAATTTAAAAAAATCTTCTTATTTGCACTGCATATGCAGTGTTAATTATACTCGAAGGCGTCGCTCAATCAAAAATGGTAGCTAGATTTTCAGAAATCTCCTCCGAAGATTGGTAAGAATATTTCGTTGCTACGACTACCTTGCCCCCAAGTCGGGGAGGCTTGCATCTCATGATTCGAGTCGAGGCTAAAGGAATTTTAAAATGTAATTATTCATGAAAAAATACAATGTTTCGAGCTAACAATTCATATATATGTGGTATTTTTGAAATTTGAATTTGGTTTTAAATTAGCTCAACGTTGTGGCGGTAAAAAATTAAATAAATCAGAAGACTGGTCACAAAAGTTAATGGGAAAACTATGCACGCTTTTGCACATTTTTAATTACGCTGCACATTTGCATTTGAACTGCGCATTTTACACGCTGATAAGCGCAAATAAAGGGCAATAGTTGCCTGAGCTGTAGCCAAAGACACACGTAACATGCACATGAAATGCATACACTCGGCCTACACACACACACACATACACCTATACACATACGCTTACCATTAAAATGTATGTGTATTTTTACTGATTTTCAAAACGTGTTATTTTCAAGTTGACAACTTTTGTACCAAGGCAGTGACCTCGTTGTGGAACACACTCACACATACTCATTTGTGTGTGTGTGTGTGTGCTTTTGAAATTGCATTGCCCACAGCCATTGCCTTATCCATTGCATACTTTTGTGGGCACTCGAGAGAACTGCATTTTCCAGCTGCAGACAGCTGAAAGCGAACGAAAAGCGAAAGTCACAGAACAAAAGAACAAGAATTTTATTTGCCTTACATTAATACTTATATACAAGCTTACAAACGCACAAACATACAAACATACAAGCATGTCAAAGTTACACATATTCCTGCCACCCGCTGGCCATAAGCACATCTTATTACATAAAAATTTAGAGCTTAACACAGGCAGACAAAGGAAAACAAAACAGAAAAACAAGCAAACATTGCTTCTTGCAAGTCTTGAAAGCATTTCGGTCGCATCCCTTGCAGCCCTTACCCGTACAGAGGCGTTCGTAGAGGGTCATGATTTGATCCTCAACTCTCTACAACCATACGATTGCTTTCATTATACGTAGCATTTGATTCTCATTGATGTTGGCAGTGAAATGTTCCCAACGCACTTAACGCATTTAGTATTTGGTGCAAGCATGCAAAAAAGTATAGTTAACAGGTAAATATTTAAAAGAGAAGCAAGTCTGAGCGAATTTAAATATTTCATATTGGAAATTGGTACAAGTGATGAATATGCCACGAAAAGCTGCGGGTTTTTTTTGCTATCGGTAATCGATTTATTATCGAACAAATTAAAATACCTTGGAATGCTCGTGGTTTATGAGAACTTATTTACCGGTATAGAAATCTTGTTTTTACAGACGCATAAACGGATAGAAAAACTACGGGCAGGTAGACGGACATGGCTAGATCGACTCAGTTGTTGATCCCCATCAAATATATATATATATATATTTCGAGGGTCGAAGATGCGTCCTTCTGACTGTTGCGTACATTTGCACAAAGCCATTAAACCCATTTTGCCCATTTTTAATGGATTTAGGCTGTTATGAATATTTTCGACTGTATAATTTAGCTCAGAATGGAATATAACAAGCACATATGTATTTTATATTTAATGAATTGCAAATGTTGTTTTAAATTTTCAGCTTGAATAAAAAAGAAATAAATTAGAAGGCAACGTGGATAATTATGTTTCTGTTTGTATTTATTAGTGTCATCATTGTGTGTGGGTTTATTTCATGGCCTACTGTTGCCGGTATAAAGTCAAGCTGCATTTGAGCAAACATTTATTTTGGTTTGCCCACGCTAGGTTTTCGCTGCCACCAGCCACTAAAAAGGGCTTTTAGCTGCTGCTTGTTTAAACTGTTTTTAATGACGGCTAACAGCAACCGCTGCTGGCGGCTAATGATAGTGCCTGCCAAAGTTTTTGGCTACAAATTGAAATTTGCTGCCTTTAGAATTGTTAAAAGTTTCTAGTTGGTTTTATTTCATGCTCTTTTTTTTTGTGTGCCTAAATGAAAAATGAAAACGTGCCTGGGGGCGTGTCAGTTTCCCACATTTCAGGCGACATTAATTAGTAAACGCGAAGCACTCGCGAATACCAAATGAAGATTTCAGCAGGCATGCGCTCCCATTTCGCCAAGATGTCACGCAGCAATTTAGGTCAGAAGATACCTATATAAATGAATATGTATATAAATATTGAAATATGTGCCACACACTCAAGCACCCTCTCCTTGAACAGTTTAAATGATGATTTAATTAATAAGCTGACTCATTACTCATACGACCAGCAGGCCAGCTCTGTTGCGGTTTCACTTTAATAACTTGCAATTTGACTGATCCGCTTGAGCCACTCAACGCTTAACATCATTGTCAATGGAACAGCAACATATTGAATTGCCCCATCGAGTCATAAATATGCGCAGCGCCCACGAATCGCACTCGCAAACAGCGTCTGTGGCAATGTCCTGCAGCTGGGCCCAGCGGCAGCAGTGGCAGCAGCGCACGTAGTGGAAGGAGTGGCAACACTAAAAGGTCGCATGTTGCCCTTTCGCTCATTTATAAGCATTCATCATTCATTTGGCACAATGTCTGCCTGACCCGCCCCCAAATGCTCCCCCTCTTACCCGGCTCCTCGTCTCGTATCAAAAAAATTCCACAAATATTTGCGGCATTGTTATGGTCCAGTCCAGCGAGTGAGAGTGATTGAGAGTTGGGTGTGCTACCTTCGGCCAGTGTGCCTTTCGCATATGAGTCCCCTGAATTGCTGCTCTCGAGTTGCTTAGCATACAAATTAATCTTCATCTCCATCTACATCTGTACACATTGGCCCCGGGCACAACTCAAGTTTGCCATTTGTTAGGCACTTACTTAAATGCAACCGGCAACCTGAAAACAGAAACCAGCAGAGCAGCACAAGCAGCAAATGTGGCACACCTTAAAACAGAACTGAGACGACAATTAAGCACATTATATACAAGTAAGGAAATAAGCTTTGTTTAGCTTAAGCATGGGCACAGTCCTTGAATCGCATTGTTTGTTGTATTTGTATAGCTTAACTACCTGCTTCACACATAACAACGGTCAAAATGGAGTAGTACAAACATATATTTTGGAATATGGTTCGAAAAATAGTTCAAATATACCTTAAAAATGCACAGAGTATTTTTCTTGCTTTTGGTAGCAATCATTACTGAAAATAACTAAAGTAAAAGTTAACATTATTGATGATATTAGCGGAAATTTAATTTTAAAATAGTATTAATAGTTATTTTATTTATTTATTTAATTTATTTTATCATTTTTCAAATGTAAGATCTCAGTAATATTTGCATAACAATCATAAAATATAATCGAACAAATTTTTTTTTAGCTAAACGGACCAAATCGAAAGGCAAAACAAAATGGTATCCATAGCCAAGAGAATTGGACCTGCCTTCGGAATTATTTTCTGAATTAATTCATTCAAGAGAGGATCATAGTCCACCTCCTACATTTAATTATTTAAACATTGTCCAATTTATAAAGTAACTGGACAAAATATCTCTCAATGTTTTAGATTTAGAAATATGACTTTTGTCGAAAAACTTGAAACAGTAAGAAATTGAGAGAAATAAAAAATAAGTTTAAAACACGTGAAGAACAAGAGATGCAGTAACGAGGAACTATGTTCAATGTGCAACAGAAGTCGTCATGCTTCACATTTGTAATAAAAGGAGAGAAAAGGGACAGTCAAAAGAAAAGACACCACACTGAACAGAAAATAAGTTTGATTTTTAAGGTTCCAACCAGTTCAAAGGCTAGTGTAATTGACTTGCCGGAAAAGGGATTGCTTACACTTAGCTCAGGATGATTTGAAAGAACTGAAGATAATATATAAGTGGCTCACCTTGAGCCACTTATTAGAAGCTTTAAAAGTAGTCGTAGTGACTTTCCAAAAATAGTTTGGAGTTCATTAAAAACATACAGAAGGACCAAAGAATGTAACAAGAAAACTGCAATTTGTCAGGCCATTACAAAATAACAAAATCTTACGCCAACTATTTTGCCGGTCCTTGGAAAAATGTTCAAGAATGTACACTATTTGTAGACAAAGACAGCACATGCTAAGTGTTTAAAAAGCATTTGAGTATATAATTAACTTAACTTGAGAACGAAAATAGACAGATTGTAAAATGACTCTTGCTTATGTTAAAATTCCCCTCAGCTTTTTCAGTACAATATATAGATAAGGCGACAACTTTAAGAAATAAAAGGAGTTCGAATTTAGCGTAATGTATTTCAAATACGAAGAGAAAACTGTGGAATTTAGAAATGTGTGTTTTAAATTTGAATAAATATATACTTGAATTAGTAATAGTATTTCTAAATGGTGGTCTATGTCAAATTTTAAATTCCAGGGCCATTTTTTTACAGTGCGCAATTTAAAAACACACAAAAGCTTAAGAGAAAATCATGCTTCGCTAAGAGCAGATGTCGATAACGATTGCGTTTTTAATTGCTGTAAAAAATACAAACTTTCCATGTAAGCAAAGTGGATGCTTTTTGTTGAATTATGCAATTTATGTAGCATCTGTTCGTGTGAAAGAGGAAAAACAGCAGCTAATGCAGCATGTTGCATAGTGACTTTTGTGTAGCAGGTTTTGTGGTTGCGTTTATTGGGAAGTTTCACTAGCTTAATACTCTGAAGAACATTTTTAGTTATAACGTGAACTTTGTGACTCATTCATATTCTATTTATCTTGATTATATTTGTTCTTGATCAGCATCACTTGTCGAGTCTGTTTTTCTTCGGACTACTTTCAACTCTCTTTAACGCTGTCTTGATAAAACTTGACTTACCTATATCCGTCTGAAAAATATCTTTTACTTTTTTAATTAAACTTATTATTAAATTTTATTTGAATTTGAATTTGATTATTTTCACTAAATAATGTTTTTTGTGACGACGGACTGCGGTACTTAAATGCAAGCTTGCTCAACATTTTTTTGAAAGGATTGGATAAACACCAAAAATAACCAAATCAGACCAAAGATTGGTAAATGTTATTTGCATAGTAAGAAGAAGGGAAAAAGGGAGCGATACGGATAGGCACAGAAAATTAAGAATAGAGAGGCAAATCTCTGAACCTATTGAATAAGTTAAGCACGCTCACAGATTTCGTAGATCTATGTTTTGTATCTTGTATCCAAAACTTGAGTAAATTAAATAAGATTTTGTAATCAGACCCACATTCGTTCACTATATCATATGGGAACTGCGGTCTGTAAGGGCATGTCATCTTCGTGCTGCCTAAAATAGCTGATCTTTCGTTTTTTTGTATGCCAATTGCTTTGCTGACAATGATTTGGCTTTAAATATTCAATTTCATCGCCGGCTATTGAGAGGGGGGCAGTTTGAGTTGGGCGTAAAACAGCTTAACACAAAACGAGCAACACATTGCAAAATGCAAAAATTGTGTAATTTTCAAGTTAACAGCTCTTGACCTGGTTTGGCTGGCAGCTTACCCGCTGGCTCACGACAGCCTGCCACAGTTGGGTTTGGTTTTTTTGGACAACTCGGTTGCTCGGTTGCTCGGTTGCTCGCTTTTGCTGTTTTTGTTTACGAATATGCAAAAGCGCAATTGTGTGTGAAGCTGTGGGTGAAGCTTTGTGTGTTTTTGTGTTTGTGTATCTGCCGTTGCATACTTTTGGGCTGCGCGAAAGAGGTAAATACATTTTATATGCCACTGAACGGGGCATACTATAAAGTTTTGGGGCCCCGCAGCAGCAGTCGCGACGCTGACGACTTTTTGCGATAAACTTTAAGCCTCGAAACTTTTAATACACCGCCTAACAATTGGTGTGCTGGCAGCTGCTAAGGCTTTTAGCGCATACATTAGGACCTCACCAGCTCCTCTCCACCCGTCCCAACATTAAGGTTCTCTTTCTTTTTCCTCGAGCCGTTATACGGCCAGGAAAAGTTGTGCACACATCTTGGCAGTGTTTTGTGTTACGTTTCCTTTTTGTTGTTACTGTTGTTGTTTGACTAACAATTCTCGTTGGTTTGCCACTTCAACTTGAAGTACAACAACTAACTAAGAAGTTGGTTATCATTTAATAGTTATACAGGACTAGAAGTCACCCCTGAAAATCGCTGAACAATTGGACTGCATTTGTAGAGATTTGAATAAAATTCAAATTCGATTAGAAGAACATGGAATACAAAAGAATTTTGTCGTGAAATACAATCATGTCAAAACTGATCAATGGGAAAGAAATTATTTGGAATAAAGTTCTTAAGCAAGAATGATATAGAATTAATTAACATATTATAATGGAAAAGTGGAGGTGATTGGAATATACAGAAAATAATATATAAATATATATATATCTTAAAATAATACAATATAATAACTTTTTTTGTGGCAATTATTTGTAAAAATTAATCAACCCATTAAAAGGCTATAAAACATTGATTTCTAAAGGTGAGAATGAACAACAGCAGTGAATCAAAATCTATAACATAAAATAGAACTGATTTTAGCAGATAATAAATAACATTAAGTATTGCATTTGTATCACTTTAATTTACCGCATAGTGAATGATGAAGAGAGACAAGCGAATCGTATTTGAGTATATTTGAATCTAGGACAATATATCGTTAATAATATTAATTTCGAGAGACAAATGAATTGAATTTTCATACATATATTCAAAACAATAAATATAATTCCCATTCTTAAACTTAAATTATTTCAGTTTAGATTCTCACTAGAGTAAAAGTGGTTACTCTGCATACATCCACATTTATCCACACTTTCTCAAAGCGCCGTTTCGATACAGGGTACACCACCTCAATGTTATAGTGTGCGGGGTCTATGGGGGGCACAATGTAAGCAAATGTAAAAATACTCATATGTTTCAATAACAAAACACTCAGCACTTTCTGTAACAGGCACAGAACAGTGGTGGGTAGGCGAGTAGGTGGGGGTGGTGCTGGGTGTGTTGCTTGGAGTGGCAGTATAAGTTGAAAAGCGCAACGACCGATTTACATATCAACATATATACATACATACACACACACACTCTACGGTTAAATACATACACACACAAACACACACACACACACTAATGAAGGTCCTGCAAACTATTGTGGAACAATAACAAAAAGTTTTACTTGCGCTTAAAATAAACAGTTTTATAAGCAAACTTTGGTTGAAAGATTTGTTAATAATTCAGGGGGAACTATTTCTAAATTGTGCAAGCTTAAAAATTAAAAAATTGTACAACGGAATAGTTATAGTTGCAGTTGCCTGGCCTCCTTCTCGTTATGCTCGGATACCGAAGGTTGAACTTGAATTTGTATATACAAACATTAAAACTCAGTGCTTACAAATTATGAATTTGAAGGGTTTAAGATGGGTCACTTTATTATTATGCACTTACCTATACATTAAGACCTAATATTAAATATGAAGAACTAATTTTATATATTCCCTTTTTGGAAACTTATTTCTTATGAAACTTAACATTGTCCTGAAAGTCGAAAAACATCTTTCCTTTTTTAAGAATTTTTTTTCGTGTATTATTTCTAAAAATAATAAAAACAATTGTTTTTCAGTCGATTCATCTCCTCGGCAGATTGCTGGCAGGCATCTTTTGTTGTTGAATAGGTTTGGTAATTTACTTTAACGATTGTCATTTAGAATATCCCAGACTATCGCGATGTGGAAGGCGTCACGAGAAATATCTTTGAGCGTCTGCACCATTGAGGCCTGGAGGCTTCTAAGTGCGTTTTGGCTGCAATGCTATTGACCTGTAAGCCATAAATTGGTCTTGTAGATTAGCGTTTTACTGCGCTGGGGTAGCTTATTGTTGGCCTTGAGAAACTGTTGGCTCCAAAAGCGGTGTCTCCTGCTCTTAAAGCTTGCAGTGCAGAAAAAGGCTGAGACAAGATTTCTTCTTAAAAGAGACATCCCACGAGGACGTCAGCTCTCTCACACATTTCTTACCATCGGGATGTCCTCCTAGTCCAATAGGGATATTATACTGAGTATGTCGAGCGTGATTACTTTGTAGGGGTAGACCAACAATTTAAAAAAGTAAATAAAATTATGAAATTAAATTGAATATTAAAATAAAAGTTAAATTTAAAAAATCTGGAGGTATTGAAATATATATATATATAAATATATGTATAATCTAATCCTTAATTAATTGAAAGGATGGCGGATACTCAAAAAAAATCCATTCAGACGAATTATTGTTAAGCATCTTTAGCTAAATATTGAACAAAATAAAAGTTATGAATGGAAAGAGAAAGACGGAGATAAAGTGTGAAACAAAAACGGGGACATCAAATAAAGAGGATATAGGCAAACTTCGGAAACTGTGGAGTAAGATAAGTTTACCACAGCTGTGCACGCTCTAAGATTTTCCGGAGATTTTTTAGTATTAAAAATATATCTAAACGAAGAAATGCTTCCACAGAGAATAGGTGAAGTAAAACATTGCAAGACATCCAGATGACGCCAACAGAATTGTGAAATGTGACAAAGTTCCTAATAGGTCTACTAGAAAAAGTGAAGTAAAGACGACTTAGTAAAAAAGGGGAGTCACCATTAATTAATGAATGAAGGTTGAGGAAAGCTGAGTAGGAAGAAGTCTGGTAAAGCGATGGAATTGACTCAATTAAATCTTGGTAAAGCGAAGGAATGGACTCAATTAAATCTTGGTCATTATGATTTCGAGCAGTCAATATTGCTCAATATTCAAGTATGCGAAATATTTTGGAATTAATCTACTTAAATTAAAAAATGAATACCTGTAGTTTTAATTGGCAATTTTATACTCGAATTTCGTAAGTGAAGCCAGAGAAATTGTTTTATTTGAGGTGGCACGTCCATAGGGACTTGCAAATCGAAAACATATCGATATATATGAAAGTCTCAATCGATTATATTTCATTATTATATTTCGATGAAATTAATAATAGAAAATACGTTTTTTAAATATCATCATAGCTGATGGCCATTAAACCTCAATCGATACATTATATATACTTATACACTCTCATTCGGTTCTATAAGGTAATAGTTATTTGACTCAATTACTCGTTGGCCTCTTGGAAAATAGTTGTGAGCGGAGGATCAAAAAAGTGCCGATAGGCCTCGTGGCCAGACCTCAATTTGTGTTGGCGGAGGTGCGAATCAGGGGCACCGTTGCACGGAAGCGGCCGTGGCAATTCGTGTGTTTGCTAGTGGTGCGGAGGGGGTTTGCAATGAGCTGCACTTTGTGGCTATGCAAATGCCACGAACGTTGCCCGCCTCCCGCCGGAAATCGGCGTTTTTTATGCACTTTATGGCTTCCACGGCCGCAGGGGCAAACAATAAGTGGTCGCAGCTGTTGGGGGTGTGGACGAGCTGGTGAAGGGGTTAGCTGGAGGACAGGATATTCGCCGGCAGGACGCTTGCATTATTGAGCAGAATCAGGGCAGAAGGATCGGAGCCAGAGGGTATTTGGGCGTGTTTGTTTGACTTGTAATTTCGAGAAACGCCCCAATCAGCAGAACAAACCTATACCCTGACAAAAAAGACCCAAATTCAAATCACTCAGTAAATTCTAGTTTCTGTTATTAATATATGATCTTAATATTAGAAAATCTATTTTTTTAATTTAAAAAAAAAAATTTTGGTACTAATTACATTTTTAATGCAAGAGACTTAAAATTTTGCACGAGCCTTCGTAACACTAAGTTAGAATTTCGAATGTATTTCATTTTAGTTGGACCATGCCTTCATTGATGAAAATAAATATGGTTGCGTACCATCTTCATTCAAGGAAATAATGTAATCTTGAATTATGAAAAAAAAACTCTTTATTTTAAAAATATTAATTTTTAAATAATTAGGTTTCAGTGCAGTTTCTTTTTTTTTTTTTTTGAGTGTAATGAGGATGTTTTTTGGTCCATCAAATGCAGCGCTAAAAGCCAACCAAGTGCTCATTAGGTATGCGTCGGCGCTGGACGCGCTCTAATTATGCGACCGAAAGCTACTAAAAGTCAGATGTGGTAGCTGTTTGGGTAGGGGGTGAGGAGGGTGTCAAGTGACTTTTGTTGTCAGCGGGGGCATTAATAGCAGCAAAGCGGAAATCGTAGCTGGCATTTCCGCTGCAGGCAGGAAACGGCACAGAGTATACGACACTCCGGATGGACACTGGATATGGATATGTGAATGGCTGATCTGGATGAACATTTCGAGCAATGGCCACATTTATGAAGCAAATCTGACACAGTCAGCGGGTCGAAACGGGTTTTAGGTTCATCGAAAATCGTTTGGCTTGACCTTCGGGAGGGCATTAAAAAGAAATAAATAATAAATCAGCCGAAGCATGAAATATTCAATAACCTAAGCCGACAAAGATTTACTGCTCAGCCATTTATTTATTTGTTTTTTTTTTTGTCTTTTTAGTTATTTTATTTTATTTTTTATATTGTGAAAGCCCGGCAAAAACAACAACAACAACAACAAGAAAACACTTTGTAAGCAATTTGTGCCAAAGGTGCTTTTTGAGCAGGCGAGTTGGTTCTGAAAGCTGCCAACTAAAGAAGAAGTCATTTCAGAACCCAAGCGCACACACAAGCACATAAATATACGCCCACACGGAGACACACACAGACACACACACATACACACACCGACATCCGACAAATTGAAAGAGTTGCCTAAAGTTTATTGCCGGGTAAACGAAAAGAAAAATGAGGGACGGACAGCGGCTCAAAATAGAGTCAACTGCCCCGAGTTGAGTTGGCTAGTCTTATGTGACTTATAGTTAGGCTTTTCATAATTTGCTAAGACACCAACGGCAAGACAGCAATAAGCCACAAGAAGTTGAAAAACTGTGCATGGCACACTTGATTTAGAGGCCAAGGCAACAGTAAATATAAATTGTCCTTGGACACGTGTGCCACATTAGGCGCATGAAAGGAAATGAAGTAATCAAAAGATAATGCCACAAAAATGTCATCAAGCAAAATGAGCAAACTTTTTACTTTTTTCCTACAACAACAACAAAAGCAGCGGCACTTCAAACTGAAATTGAAACAATGAAAAATGCATACTGATGCGGGCACCTCTCATAGCCATTTAGCCACAACTCAAGTTGAATGTACCAATTGAGCTTAAAGGGACCTAAAATGTTCGCTTTGAAGATGCGGGCTGTGACAATGTCCTTGGGCTCTGGTATTTGCGGCGCTCACTGAGCCAAATTCGATTCGCTATTTGCATACCCTAGCTAACTTCGAAAAGGTCAGATCAATATAAAGCATTGCTCTTGTTTTTTGTTATACGACTTAACAGGTATTTAGGTGTTGCTTCGCATCCGAAAGTTGCCATGCTAAAGCTCTCCATAACATTTTAAATTTATTGTTAACTATATTCTAGGTGACATTTGGCAATCAATCTTCTCGCTCCATTCAACAATAAAATAATAAAATCTGTAACGCAGCGACACTTATCAAGTTCAATTTAATCCCTTCAAAAACTTTCTTCGAATTCGGTTCTTAAGGAGTTCAGGGACAAACAAACGCATAAAAGAATTATCAAACGTGCTCCAATTTACGAAAACGTTAAAGCTTTTCATTATGAACATAGATGTTTTGAGCGTTTTCAAAAGTGATTCTCAATTTTTTCCATTGGCATTATTTTTAATATGTTCTTTATTTATGTGTGTGTTTTTTTTAAATAATATTGCAGTACTCAGTTATGCCATTATTAATATATTTAAATATATATTTTGTGTCTATTTGTAATTCTGCAGCTAAGTCGATCGATTTGTAGACAGCAATTTGTTCAATGTGATTATAAACTTAATTTTCGAATGTCAAACAAATTTATTTTGTTTAACTATTGAATTAATAAGCTCATAAAATCAAGACAAATTCGAAAAAAATAAACATTGCGCCTTATAAATAAATCCGTCCATTTGGAAAGTTGAATTTATCAAACATTTTAAGTAGAATTGAAGTTTTGTATAAGTTGTGTATACGGCGTGTTTATCGAATCAGGTTGACGGAGCCATGAGAACATTGAATATTGCAGGATAACAAGTGGTTCATCTGTTATTGACAAGCTTTAGTTTTTCCTTATTTCCAGCAGTTTTGTCGACCAATTTGGTTGAGTGAATAAATGCGCTCTGAAACTACAAGCGACAAGACGCTCGCAAGCAAGTACAAATTCAATGGCTGTGATCTGGCTGTGGTAAACACATGCTTAATACGTGAACTCAGACATATGTAGACATTGTCGAAGTATTAGCCACACAAATGCCGACTGTTGGCCCAGAAACGGACATTTGTGCCAACGACGAGCGAAGGCAGACTTATGAACATTTATGTACAAATTCAAATGGATTTTTTGTTTGCTTGTCAGAGTCGCTGTCCTGCAAATGATTGAGCAGGAAATGTGTTGTAGGAGGGGCATGTAGGAGTTGGGGTTCTGAGGCAGCTTGTGAAGACAGGACAGCAGCATAGGCACAGACATTTAATACTAGCAAATAAATAAAGCCGAAAATAAACGCGACGCGTCGCTGTGTATACAAAGTGGCAACTGCCTTGCAGCATGGAACATGGTAAATTAGTCGAGTTTTAGTGTCTGTAGCAGAGCTCATAAATTGCCACAGCCAGAGATGGACGGGGACAGTTAGTGCGGAAGAGGGACTAGGGAAAGAGGGCGGGAGGGTGTGATATACATACATTAGCTCATATTCATTTATATCTATGCGGTATTATGATGAGCACATTGAGCTCATAATTTTCAATAAGCAAACGTGCCAGTGGCCGTGATAACGCGTCGTATGCTTCATATTACTTGTTATGCATAAGTTTGGCCAGCCAGCAGCCGGCCAGCAGCTGATTGGAATGCATATTGATGCTTGGCAGTTGGCCCAAGCCAGACCGTAGTGGTTGCTAACAGAAGTGGATACGGTTAACAGAGGCTTAACATTTCTCTCACAACTTGTATTCATTAAAGGCAGAAAATTGCAGTTTATTAGCAGCAGTAGTAGTAGGAGTAGTAGTAGTAGTAGTGTAATTTCATATAACTGTGCCCCATCCACATTTGCCACGGCTGCCATATTTTGTCAACGAAGGCAGAAAGTGTCAGTGTAATCAGGCCATAAATCATAATCAAATTAGTCCCTGAATCTGATTATGTTGAAGCTGGCGCATGAAATTGATTAATAAATCAGGTCGCTATAATAAATCAGCAGCAGCAGAAGCAGCAGTACAAGTGGCAAGTAGCAAGTGGCAAACAGCACCAGCATGAGGCAACACGCATTAAATTTGGCTCACATGAAGAACACGTGTCTAACACTTGACTTGCGCTGTCAGAGCCTATATCCTTAACTCAACCTATTTTTGCTGCTCAAATGCCTAAAATCTGTCATCGCTTAACGCATTTCAAAATTATTTTTACACTGATTAAATTGCTCGACGAATCAATTATTTGCTGTCGATTTTGGCTGTTTGCATGTGCAAATCTGATTTACACGCACAAATGAATATTAAATTGCTTGAATCAATTGTGCTGGTAGCACACACAACAACACACACACACACACACCTGCATAGCCCTTCAATGATTGTGAACTTCGTGTTATGCAAAATCAATAATAACATAAATCGCAAAGCGCACAGCACACAATGAAATTTCAGCAATTTCGCTCTACGCTCAATTCTCAGTCAGCTTCAATTCGATGTGATAGCAAAATCGAATGAGTGTCAAATGGCAGGGCAGGCTGGGGAAAAGGGTGAAGCACGATGATTTTTGGAGCATGCACTTTCATACACTCAATGTGAAATGCTCAGAAAGCTTGAGGAAGCAACTAAGTGAAAACATCTCTTAGGAAAATTCACGACAATTAATATGTTTAGATTGAGATGCAATATCGAATAAAAAATATGATTGTGCGATGAAATACTTATTGGCATTCAGAAAGATTTTGTAGCTGAACGAACCAACAGTTGCGTTTCATTTTGAGGATTCAAGGGTAAAAAAAGTAATCAATTTAATTATGGCACACCCAAATATGCCTTTGTAAAGCGTATCAAAGTGTTAGCAAACCCCAAACAGTTTGTAAAAGTTTTCGCTTTGATTGTCTCGAGTGTTGGTTGTCGGATGCAAAACTCTTGATATATATGATATATATATATGTATATATAATATATATATATATATACGTAGTACATATGCATATCCATGAAAGGGGACTTAGCTGTACTAAGTGTTTTGTGCGTTGTCTGTCATATGAATTCCTGAGAACAGACTTTATTGAATTTTGTATTAATTTTTGTTCCTGTTGTGTGTTTTATTTTGATTCTTTTATTTACTTCCATGCCTGAAAGTCAAGTTTTTGCCTGCCGTTGTCTGGATTTTTACCGCATGGATTTAATATGAAAACGCTGGCGTTTATTAAATTTTGTTTTGCTGCGCACAGTAAAAGGGAAAAGTTTTCGTTCGCACATTGCATGTGCAGTTGACAACTTTATGTGTGTGTGTGTGTGTGTGTGAGTAGGTGTATGTGGCTGTATGTGTGTGGGTGTGTGCAAGTGCTGAATTGTTGCTATTGCTGCTGCTGCTGTTGTGTTATACTTGCTTGTTGACATTTTCAACGCCAAAGTAGTGCTTGGCCAAAAGTGTCTGCTGCTGCTATGTGTGTGGCACTCGAATGTGTATGTGTGTGTGTGTGTGTGTGTGTGTGTGTGAGTGTGCGAGATTGTGAGAGCTTGTGAATCATATCCAACTTTCATATTTGTCAATTTTTTGGCACAAATTCTAAGCCCTTTTTGCAGCTGCATCAGCTGAGCAAAAGTTTAATTGCATGCCACTTGTGGTAGTGAGTGGCAATGGCAGCAAACAACAATTACAACAAAATAAGAAAAAACAGGGCATTTTCAGCAATTAATTACATATGTGCAAAATGAAAGAAAATGTGTGTGGCAAAAGCACCAAAGCTGCTCAAAACCCGCAGCTCATATTTCAGCTGATAATAACGAAAAGGTTAAAAGCAATTTTCAAAAACGCACACACACACACACACTCGCACACACAATGCCATGAATACATTATTGTTGCTTGTGTGCCCCGTCTAATTGCCATTGTTGTAGCCTGTGATGTTGTTGCCACTTGCTGACTGCCTGCTGCTTGCTGTAAATGTGTAACAGGTGCGCCTTGGCATTTTGTTGTTGAAATGTATTTTCAACCATAAATTAAATAACGGGCCATAAAAAACGTTTACGGCGCTCAGCGCTTGCCAGAAGTGTTTAGAGCCAGATATTTGTTCTTATTTCTTTTTTTTTTTGGCCAGCTGTAAATTCCAGCAGTCAACTGAAAACTCATTTAAAATGGCCTTCGCTGCACGTCTGCATGTATGTATTTGTGTATATCTATGTGTATATGGTTTGGGTCTAATATCTCAGCCCGAACTGCATTTTGACTAGCCATTTGTACCAATAGCACAACGGATATACAGCTCATCCGTACATTTAAAATTTAAAAATAGGGTATTTGTTGGTCCGGTTTTTAATTTTATTATATTTTTCCTTAATTTTTCCCATTCAAATTTTTGTCGCATTTTTCATAAGCTGCTCCCTTTTGTGCTTAACTTATGTCTTTTAATAAAGCATTTTAAAAGTGCCATAAATTGCTTAACTCTAAACGAGTTTTGCTCATTTGTGCAGTGAAATTGCCAAGGCAGTCATAATTTTTATAGCCCTTGGGAAAAGGGGAAAATACCGATGGTGGTGAATGTGCATATTCATACAAACATTTACATATATATGTATATATCACTCGCCATGGAACTTTTGCAACAGAATCTGCATTTCATACACTGCCTGAAATTGAACAAGTCATCGTACTTTTGCACCTGCTCTATTCATAATTCAAATGCATTTTTTTTTAATTTAGAAAAGAGATTGCTGAATTCCAGGCTGTTTGTGTTTTATTCTTACATTAGTTTTTTGCAAACATTTTCGACAGCTTATAAATTTAAATGATTTATTTTTTCTTGAATATTAGAAACATATTTTGTTTATTAGCAAGATTTTAGATTTATTCTTTTTTACCTTTGCTAGAAATATGTTTCATAATAAATTTAAATTATTTTTTATTTATGTGAATTTTATTTAAAACCTTTAAGTTTTAAGAAATTTGTATTCGTAGATTAAGAAATTACTTAAAAAAAAACTAGAAAAACTGTAATTCTTTTTATTAATAAATGGATTCTCTTAATTTCACTTTGATTTTGCAGAGTGTACTTTGCAAGAGATGCACCAAATGGAGGGGCACAAGAATATCTTCATATTTGTGGGGTGCTAGTACTTATAAAGGTACTAGGACCCAGACATCATTGGTACACACTCTCAACACCGCTCGACCCGTCACCCCTTCGTTCACAAGAACAACCACTTGAAGAGTGCGCGTGACATTCAGCGGATGTGACAGGCTTCCCTCCCCCTCCTCCACTCAGATCCGGTCCCTGTTTCACACAATTTCTCCAGCTCCCTCGCATATTTGAATAATGCCCGTCAAGTGGCGACGCCATTGTTGGGCTTTTATTTTGTCTGACTTCGATCCGTCCACGGCCCAACTCAGACCATGCGACCTGGCTTTGATTGACGATACGATTTTATATTGAATTCATGCTTGGCTCCAAGTCAAAGTCTGTGACACTGCACGTGGCAGTTATTAAATGTGCTGATTAAGTGCAAAGTATAAACTCCCAGATCAACAGTGTATATTTAGAATTATTTATGAATTTTGCTTTTGGCTTTTGGCGCCTTTGTTAGACAGCAGCATAATTATGACAAATTGATTTGATGCAATCATCACCTCACAATTTATTGCAAACTGTTCAATTGATAATGGCAAATTCAATTTATTTTCATTTTCCATGTCAATACAATAATTGAATTTAAAAGTACTAGTTGTCATAATGAACGCAATGGGACTACTTAAGTCTGAGCTTATACATTATAAATTAAATTCAAATAATATTTGAAATATTTTTAAATAGACGCTAATTCCTAACAAAATATTAACAATCCATAAAAAAGCAATTACAATTTTTAAATAGACTTGAATGCCTCCAACAAAGCCAAGTAACCTTAATTCAATCAATTTAAATTAAATAAAACACGCATACCAGAAACGTAAAAAATTTGGAAAAACGGAAGATTTCGTACCCTTGCCACACCCTTGCTTCAAGACTTTTTATAAATACTGTGTAGCAAATAATCATAACATACGTAATACATTGCTGCCTAGCAATTATTTTCCAATTACACAACTGGGCACGCACAAAATGTACTTTAAAATGTACATCGGCATGTCTCAAAATCGATATCTCCTTTGCAATTTTGCATCTTTCGTCTTATGGACCACGAAAAACAGTTTCTCGGGCTCTCTTTCTCTCCTTGGCAAGGATTGCAGCTATTTAACACCCATCAGTAAAGAATGAAAATTGAAATAATTATAATTAGAAGTGTAAATAGTTTTAATGTTAATAATAAAATATTTTTGTAATTTGAAATAAAAAGTTACTATTTATAAAGGAGTTACAGCTACATAATTGGATCTACTGAGTTGGATCTACTGAGCCTGATTCATGCTCAAAAGCAGTTATCTTTCTTGTGATGAGGGTTTCTATGTTTCCTTAGTTAAAAACATGCCTTCCCAGGATACCACATCTTCTTCTTTTAGCTAAGGTGATACATTCAGCTTCGATGTGCTTTGAGGATTCCTCCTCACAGAATCGGCAGATTCCGCAGCTGATTAATCCACTGCGTCCCGTCTTTGTATAATTTTTATCGTAATTGTTTTCAAATGATGTACTTCATCTAGTGAATCACATTACTTTCTACTACACATTTAAGCATCGAAACTTTGCTTAAGCAGGTGTTCAGCATTTGTTTCATATCTAGATTGTGTCCGCCGATAAGTTTTTGGTATCTCTATTGCCAAGAACCTGTTTACTTCCAACCCCTTCAAACGATGTCATCAGAAGACTTGCTTTTTGCTGGAGCAAAATAGCGCGATGTGGCGATTGTCCATTTTCTCTCCCTTTTGCATTTGCCTCCCCACGGTGATTGGCTATATATGAGAGTATGGGCCGTACTGCCTTCAGGTGTAGCCATCTTATTATCTTTGATAACGAACGAACGAACCCCTTCCACTTTGCATGGCATGTATAAAGCACTCTGGAGCACTTTCGTATCGTATTCGGCACATGTGCGCCAGAATTTAATCTACTGTCAAATGTCACTCAAAGGTTCTTAATTTGCCTGCTTCCTTCGACTCTGATTGCATTTGTGGCAAGCATAAATCTTAAAGTCTCTTTCTTTGTGCTGATAGAAAGTCAAGTAAAATTAAATAATAACAACAACAGTATTATATAATTTTTATAAATTGATGCTTCCCTATACTCTGATACCGAACTTATCATAGTATATTGGTTTTCTGCAGCCGATAAGAAATTGTGTGGCCACGCCCACACCTACGCTCATTTAACCGACATTGAGGAAGAAGTACATATAATTACCACACTTGGATGGTAACTTACTTATAGTCTCCCTCAAAGATCGGCATATACATTTTTATCATATCTTCCAAAATATATATGCTAGAGTAACCAAATGTTAAAGTATTTTAAATCCCCAAATCGATATACCTTTTGATGTAAATCGAAAAGACCAAATATCTCACACAATTTGATAGCTAGAGTCACCAATGTTACTAATAACACACAGATAGATTTCTAAGAACGTCCTCCAAATCTTCTTATGACCACATCCACTTCCTCCTCAACAATTCCCCAAGCCAAATTCCCATATCTCTCGTAATTTAATAGTTACATTTACCAAATTTGGCTGGAAGATTACTACGAAACTCTTCCAACATTTTTTCCGACTACTCCCGCTCACGCAAAGATATCTACCTCAATTTTAAAGGATAACTTGTTCGGTCCATTACTCAAAATCTGCAAATATCTACATCAAAGATTGGTACTTCTTGGCTACACCCACCCACCAATGATTATATGATATTACTTATAGTATCAGAGTATTTCGCAGGCGGTTACGCCCGGCTGCACAGTTCTCCCTTGTTTAAATTTTGCAGCTTCAAAAGCGAAAATAATTGCGCTAATTGGGGCAAAGGTCGGCAAAGGCCACTTTCAGTAGCAAAATATAAAATAAGGTATATCATTTATGAGAAAGGAACAACGCAATGTGTTCATTCAAAGATGCAAATTGCAAACGCGATTATTAAACTGACTGCGCCGGTAAGTATGCAATGAACATTTGACACACTAGCGAATTATGAGCAAGGTTCAAAGCACAATTACCCAGTCATCAATTCGATGAATATATTACATTAAATATTACGTTTACATGAAACATGTGTACTTATGTGTGCATTTGTATTTATCTCGAGCATGGAACACAATTAAGCAGCACTTTGATGCTCGACTTGCTCTCCATGTTGCATGTGCGTTGTGCTCGTTATAACTGATATTTCAATAGCAATACTGAAGAGCAGGGCGCTTGCATTATGGCTGTATGCTTCTGTAGAACATTTATTATCTGTTGCGAGCTTTTAGCTGTAATAATAGTGCTGCATCTTTAATGCTTAATGTCGATGTATTTTTACTATGATTGCGTTTATAGCTTCGAACAACAGCAACAACAACAATAGATGTGGCAATCAGTGGGAGAAAAAAGAAAACCTGTTAAGCGGATTTTATAAAGTGCAACAAATGCCAATAAGCGTACGGATCGTGACTTGTTGCAGCAGGACGACTCAAATGCAAAAGGGGGTTCCCAGCTTGAAGCACGTGCGCTGCATAAATCGATACAAGTTGGCAGCTCTACCAAATGAATTTATATTTATGTGTGTGGAATATATATACATATATATATATATTATATTATGTGGTGCCCTGAATGTAAATTCTGTGTATTGTTGTTGGAAGTGTGTGATGGGTGTTAATGTAAATCTATGAGTGCGCTAGCAAATCAACTAACTAGCTGGATCATCAAATTCAGATGTATAAATAAATATATATATATATATAAATAAATATATATATAATATGCCGGGCATCGTCTGAATCATTTTTCAGCAAAGAGCAAAGAAAAGAGAGAAGAAAAACACTTTTGCAACACGTAAAATTATGCAAATTGAGCGGCCAATTTAATCAATATTTCTCATTAGCATATTGAGGCCGCATTGTTTACCACAAATTGCGGCAACGATAGGGGTATTTGAAGCAAGAAATCCACACTTTGTTTATTATTATGCAAGACGCAACCAACGGCCGAGTTATGCGCTCAGCCATATCATTTTTTCACTCCGTTCACTCGCCACCCACTCAATCAGCCAGACAGCTATAGTTTGACTTACTAATGCCCTGCTTATCAAAGGTTCAACTCCTTGCCATGAAGGAGCCAAAGTGTTAAGAAAGACAGCTGTTTGTGCTGAAGGTCGTTCATAGCGTGGCTATATTCTAAATATTATATCTATTCGCTGCTCAGCTGTTTATTATAGATAGTTCTCGATTTACGTGTTCCATCTCGTGACTGGGACCGATGTGTTGCCGTAATGATGCCAAACAAGATTATTTACACACACCAACCAACACACATTCACACACTCACACCCGAAACGCATACACACGCAGACATAATAGATCACTTAGCCGTTAAATTTATGTGCATGTTGAGAATCAGGCATGCGGAAGCTGATTTTACCGGTTAGTTTTGGCCACTTAACGCGGCTGCGAATAGACACACCTGTGCGGCAGACCATCGCAAATTGAACATTTCTATCAGGCTCAATGCGATGCGCAACTTTTAAAGTAGGCACAGTAACCATTAAATGTCACTTTGTTTCTTTAAGTTGCGCAATATTTTGTGAAAACCTAAAATGAATATTTGAGGAGAGCTTCAACCTTCTCAAATACATATCTCAATATCTGAAACTAATCTTGAAATTCTAATTTTTAATATATATGCTTATTATTATTAGTGGGATTCACGCACTGCGACCTAACAGATCTATAGTGCCGCCTTCGGAGCCTTTAGCTCTGCCATCAACCCCAGCTCCTGCACGAATGCAAGAAACTGTGTCGGGTTGGGGTTTCCAAGTATACTACATCTTTTCCCCGTTATAATATTATAAAATACTAAGTTAAGAAAGGTGACTTATTAGTCTACAATGTCCTACAATATCAAAATGTGTCTGATTAAATCGCTTATGTCATTTGGCTTGACGGAATCCCGGTGCCTCTGCCCAGCTCTGTTGTCGCCTCTGATTTCTATGTTGCAGTCGTATTGTGTGTCTTCCTTTAACACAAAAGGGATCAGGTTCTGTTAGAGGCCTCTCTGCGCCCATTTTTGCTTGCCCATTATACCGCTTCATTCCCCCGATATATCCTTGTAACCCGGAAGCCATCTTAGCATATTGAATGCTCCGAGTTGGTGTATCTTGGAGCGTACCCCACGAACTACTCTTGGCCCTCCTAAGATATGCATTTCATGCAGCTTGACTATCGAATAGATGCGATTTCATATGACGGACTTCATAAAATGTTGTCTATTTTCTTTTGCTACTCATATGAACTGAGAACTTCTGCTCGAATATGTATCCAGTTGGTATTGCATCCGTAGGGGAAAATAAATATGTTCATTATATTATAATTATTAATTTAATTTAAAATACAATTTTAAAGACAAACCAGGACGGTATTTCCTGTTTGATATATGTTATCAGTATTACAAATGGTATCAAAGTATTTCAAAGTCGGTTATGGCCGACTACAACATTTTCTCTTGTTTTTATTGATATATGAGTCCATACGGAAAACACAAAATGAAAAGACGATCACTTATTTCTATTGTTCTTACGGGGAGCTGGAATTTTGCAAAATCACGTTGGCTCTAAAGAGAAATTTCGCCAGAAATCTTAAATTTCTAGCCAGGGTGTCAAACTGAAACTGCAATCGGATCCGTGTGTTGGTTCTATTTAAATTCAGAATCGGAATAAGATCCGACTTCATTTGAACCTTTTTACCCATTTTTAATGTGGTCAGGGTACAAAATCAAACAAAAGTAACATATCCTTGGAGACATCAAAGCATTCAGCCAACACCACAATTGTATTATTCATTTAAAACACTTCCTTGAATATATGCCGGAATTGCTACCGGAATTTTTATACTTTTCAAACAAGAATCCGAATTTAAACTAAAATATGTTTCTATCTGTTGTCTTAAAATGTTGATTTCTGATTGAGAGTTACCAGTTGCCACTAATATAAAACCACATTTACATACGTACATGCGTATGCACATCTCTTCTGTTTGTGTGTAAGCTATCATATTCAAATGTGGAATTTGAATACCATTCATTGCCAAATGCCAGTTGATTGTTGTGCAACGTTGCATGGCAATAACCACTCATCTTTGCAAACTAAAGGACAACAATTGTCGCCATGGTAATAAAGTTGTGCAATTTTCATATTGTGGAAGATAGCTCTGCCAAGTGGAGGGTACATTAAACTTGGCGTGTACATATACAAATTGGGCAGGATCATACTATAATTAAATTCAAATAACTTAGCAGTAATACTTCTCTAATAAAAAATAATAATAAAATAATATTACATAATAAGCTTTCACTTTAAGTCAGCTTTAATGAAGTTTAAAAATATAATTGTGAATGCACATTCAAAATGCGATTAGAGGGTTAATTACTAATCAGGTTGATCTAAATGATGTATGGTAACATCGGTGCAATATCGAAAATCTAAAAAATATAATGTTTAATAGCCACCTGTAAGTTGGTTTTGGCCGTTTTGCAACTGCGTGTGGCCATAACTAACAAATATTGCAAAACGGTAAACCGCACTTGTCGCCAGGGCAACACATCGAGTTTACTCTCGGAAATTGCAGTCCATGCGGTTTTGCAATGTGCGCAGGGAGTATGCACGACGGGAGGATAAATGTGTACTGGGTGGGGCGAGCAGTGGCAGCCAACAAAATTACTCAATTTTGGCACCACAACCTAAAAATGAGCAGCAAATTGGTTGCCACAATCACAAATAGCGCAAAAGCCACCAAAATACAATTAATGCACGTGCACTCAGAAAAAAATGCCTTGAAATTTTGAAAAACACCTTAAAACTGTATGTTTTTTGGAAAAAAAAATTTTTTTTTTTTTTAAATTGCTTAATTATTTGGTGTGAAAAAGAAATATATTTGCAATATATAGAAACAATTCCTTGTAAAATAAAGAAACAAGAAGCAACAAAATTATAATTTACCAGTTTTCCGTTCAAGATTGTAAATGATTACGAGTAAACCCAATTTTCAAAAAAATCTTTTTCAGGGTAATAAATAAGACATTTTTATGTCTGAAATAAATTAGTTGCTATAAATATGAATTATATCTTACAAATAAGTGTAAATAAATACAAGTGTAACCACATTTCTGAGTTAAGAGATGTCAGTTAATTTTTTCAAATTTAATTATAACAATTTCAATATTATCTTAAGTCTGTGTAAATAGGAAATACTAAAATACTTATATTAATAATAGCATAAGAATAACAAAATGTCTATTCTGAATCTATGAATTTTTTCCACATTTTTAGAAAAGTCTTCAAATGAATTCAGATAAGAAGACACTGGCTGGAAATGTAATTCCATTGTAAAATTCACGTCGCTTTTTCTTCAGTGTGCATTTTGCGAGAATTGCAGTTGCAGTTGCCAGTTTGTTAATAACTAACAAAGAGACAGAGCTGTGATGGAGGGCTCATTGAAATTTGTAGTTATCAGTTGAAAATGTGTTATGCAGGCAGTCAGTGAAAGCCGCCAACTTGCCGCAATGGGGCAGGTATTGGAATCCTTTTATCGCAATTATTTCGGGTCGTGATTGTAGAATCATTAGTGCATGAATTTGTGAACACATTAATTAGTGGATGTTATGTGTTCCCTTTGTGCACTTTGTGTGTGGGAGCATTCGAGCGGAAGTGCAATGTGTAATAGTTAACTGTGTGATCAGATCAGGCAGCGCATTAGCAGCTTATACAAGTTCAAGTTCATCAATTGTGCTGCCCAATTTATCAAAAATTTAAATGTGCCCATCCTGTTGGACCAAATGCCTTTCAAAAGCAGCAACAACAGTAGCGGCAGCAGCTGCAAAGCAATTTGTTTCGCCACCGAGTAATTTGTCTTCAAAAGCAAATGTTCAGCAATTTGTTAACAAGAAAATTTCTTCGCTTTTCTGCGTCTTGGTCTTGTTTGCAGTCGCCTGGTTTTTTGCCCAGCTTGTTTACATTGTTTGCGCCGCTGTTTCGTTTCTTGTATACAACAATATTGGTTAGCCCTCTGTCTCTGTTCCCTGCACCACCCTCCCTTTATCACTTCTCTCCCTCTCCCAATCTCTCTCTCTCTCTTTCTCTCTCTCCCTCTCTCTCTTTCCCTCTTTCTGTTCTATTCTCACTCTCTGCCTTGCTCTAAAGCTTCGCATCGGTCTCCTTATTGCAAATGAAAACACGAATGCTGCCTAAGTGATAAGCGACAGAATTCTGTAAGGGAGTCCTCTGTTTGTTCACTCCCACATACATACATGTATACATGTATATAATATAATATATATATAAATATATATGTGTGTGTGTGTGGTGCTTGTTAAAGTCTTTGCTTTAACTTGTAATAAATGATTTTTTAGCCAAAAATTGAAAGTAAATACATATTGATAGGCTAAAGACGGAAAAGTCTTGCTCTGAGACTAACCTGACTTGAGTAATACCCTAATTATTTATTATCCTTGGCCTATTTTACCTTTTATTTTTATATAAATAAAAAAAGTTAAAAAATAATTGTATAATATAAATACATATGTTCTTAATTATTGTTGATTTTACTGTGTAACAAATTAGGTATACTCAGAAAAATGAAATAAGAATTTCAGCTACTACATGACGATCTCAAATTACTTTTATTTTTAACAACGGGTCCCTGGTATGAGGGTAGTCATGAATGAATAATCCTAATGGATTATAATGCACTCAGCTTTCCAGATCTTCGGATCAGCTAGGGACCTGATTTGCCAACGCATGCTCCTCAAAGTGGAATGGAATTCCTATTGATTTCTAAGTAGACACCTATTCTGAAATAATAAAATGAGAGCATAATTTCAAATATTTAATTCAACCCAAATATTTCATAAGTAAGAAAACAATTTAAGTATAATTACGCATAAAAAGACTTTTGGTACAGGAGTACGTAAGAATCCTTAAAGCTATTAATTAATTCATCCGAAAATGTTTTGGACATAAACAAAATAACCCTTGTAAACAAATGTATATGGTCAATATAAATATATATAAAAAGTAATTTAAAACAATATGTTACATTCATTACGACAACACTATTATAACTTGATTTACCCATTTGGTGTGCAGTGTATTCACAAATTGTACTGGCTACAAGGAGCAACCTGAAACAATTCAGATACTTTAAAATACTTAAAGCATTCAACCAGATTTTATTACTTTAGCAGCCCATTTTGTTTTTTTTTTTATGACCGCTGTAACATTCCTAACACCTTTGACAAGCAAGTTGTGGTTTGAGATGCTGGATTATCAGTGGTTTTACACGAAGGTAATTAATCAAATCAACTCAAAGAAATCTCTTCATATACTGTACTTACGATAATTGAATATAGCATAACTCTTTCATTTATTTATTGGTTGTTTTTATTTTATTACAAATAGATAACTCGTTTGTGCAAATGTGTTAAATGTGAATATATGTAAATATACATGGATGAGCCCGTGCGTTCATCTGCGTAAATTCAATTAACTTCATGACCGGACACGTTAATTGGCCTTTAATATACGATTCGCCAGCACAGCTGTACACATACAGATGTACACAGACATACAAGCATGTAAAAGGCGATATATATACAAATGTGTGCATGTATTGAAAAGCTGTATCAGCAAGTACGGAAGGAATTATGTGCTGCGAAAAATGTATCAGATATTTTTGCAGCATTCCAAGCTGACCAAAAGTAATAAATAAATAAATAAGAAAAAAGTTGTGAAAGCACTAGTTGAGTAATTGATGCAACGATATCCTATATGGAGTTTCAAAATGCCATTAACCCATTAACAATTGATTTTTGTTTTTTACTTAAATAGTTTTTTTCACTGTGTAGTCCACAACTTTTAAAAAAGTGAATTAAAGTCATTATTGAAATGGCAAAAAATTGAAAGTGAATAAATAATTGTAATTAATTAAAATTTGAAATGAATAGTTAAAAGTACATTTAAAAAGAAAATAATACATTTATTTAATAGATATACGCAATTTTCTTTTAAAAATTGTCTGACCTTTAAGATTTTAAAAAAGATTTGTACTCTATAATAATATATTTATATTTATTATTATTCATTTTTAATTTGTTTATTTTATTTTATTTATTTAATTCATGCTAAAAGCAGTGCATAATATTTAAGAAGATTTAAAAAGTACAATTTAAATTTAAGATAAAAAGTAAAGCTGAAAATTTAATTATATAAAATTAGAAATGAATATTAAAATTACAAAATTAAGTAAAGAGACCAAAGTCTTAATGTTCGCCAATATTTACACAATAAGTCGATTTGCACAACTCATTAATATCCTTTAAATCACTTAAGGGTTACGAGGTATTAATAGAAAACTGTTCGTGGCATTAAAAATATTAAACTTGTTGTATTTGATAAATTGAAGAACGCGCCGCATCAGTATTTCTGTGGATACATATTTATTTTATGTATGAGCGTATTTGCTAACCAGCTGTACAAACTTTGTGGATTTAACTGCTTTTAAGTCTGCTACTGCAAAAATGATTTAAGGGTTTCCTTTGAATGAAAGCTTGAAATTTGCTAAAGTTTGAGTACCACTGAGTCCCTCTTGATGGAAAGATGGTGCATTTGAAACACCATTTTCATGGAGTGAATAGTGGAAGTCTGCACTTTATTGGGTTCTCTTTGTGATGTTTAGTAATCATAGCACACACACAGAGGGAAAAAATGGACTGCCAGTGAGAGTGAGGCGCAATCATAAAACGCAACAATTTGAACTTTAACACCTTCAATGACAGCTAGCAGGAATGACCCCTGGCGCAATTTTTGTATAAATAACATGAAAATAACAAAAATAACCTCAGGCCAGGCACAGGCGTCAGCTTGATGGCCACGTTGGCAGTTCAGCACCGCCCATGCCACCCAAAACCACTTACGGGCAACATTTTGCTTTGCCTTTTTATGAGTGCGTTGTCGTAGTTGTTGTTGTTGTTGTCGTTGCTGTAGTTGGCCATTATGCGCATAAAATATAAGAGGGTTGTTCATATTCAAGACACAATAGAATCAGCGCCTGATGCACACAGCCACAGCATAAATCTGAGATGCTTTATAACCCACAAACAGGGACAGGCAACAAGAGCGAAAGAGAGAACCCGAAAAAGACGAGAAATTGAAACTTCACTGCACCGCAAAAAAAAAAATAAATAAAAAATAAAATAAAAGGCTAAAGCCAAAAAGATTTATCTTAACATTTTTATTATTAGTTTCTCGTTGTAAGTTTTGTGGTCATGCCGGGCTGGCTTTGGCTGTGGCTTTTCCTTTGCATTGCCTTCCATCAACATCATTACAGATTGTTGCGAACTCGCATTGCAAATTATGTTAAATTTTAGGCACTTCATTTCCGACTTGAGTGCCTGAAAACTGTAATCATTTACTCGCTTATGGGCACACATTCACATTGAAATTTCCAATGTCAAAGTTTAGTGCTCAATGAGAAAAGCTACGAGTTAATAAAACAAACAAGACAAAACTGGCAAAGGCAATAAGAACTTTGTAATAAGTATGGAGCTAGAAAACTACAATTCATTTAAATATATTTAAAGCTTGGATATGTTAAATAAAATGCAGATTTCACTTATATGTGTTTAAATTTAAGCATATTTTCATCTGGTTTTCACTTTTTAAGTAAATATTAATTAAGTTCATTTACAAATATTAAACGTATTTTCTGTTAAAGTCTAGTCTAATAATTGAGAACAGATTTGACTGTTCTCTTAAAAGCTATCGTTTTAATTATAATCTGTTTTATTTTTCAATGTATAAAAATAAAAAAAAATAAAACGATTTTTAAAAGTTACAGCTAATTTAATATTAAATTTAAATAATATTAAGAAAAAGAATTGTTTATTGGTTTATTGTTTTTATAATTAAAAAAACAAAATTCCTGGCTCCAACAGAAACATGAAACTTTAAAATTCCTTAGCTGAATGAACGGACGCTAAGAGCCTTCGTATGTATCATAAATAAATAAGTATTTTATGTCAAAAACATAAAATGGTAATTGTTGTGCCATATTTGTACAGCCTTCAAGTAAATTGGAGTAAATAAAAATAAAAAATCACATGACCTGGAGCCAGCAAAAATAAAATAATAATATACTCAGATCGTATTCCGGATTAATCGGAAGCTGTTGCGTTGAGCTTGTGTCATTTGCACACATTTAATATATTAGGAATGCCTTGCCAGAGCTTATGAATCGGGTTTTCCAAATGATTGGCTGTGCCTGTGCGTACTTGGTGTGTGGACCGAAAGTCAGCTGTCAGTGGCCATAAGGTTCAATTTATTGTTTGCTGCAAAGCTGACAAAATAACTGAATGGCTTCCTGCTTGGCTGCCCAGCTGCCCAGCTGCCCCACTACCCAACTGCCCTGCTGTGTGACCCTTTTATCTCAATTTCAGGTTTATTTTATGCTTGACAATTTCATTTTGCAACTACAAAGTGACCTGAAATTGAACAGTTCGGCTTGTTATCGACAAGAAGGATTCAACTGGTTGCCAACCGACTGTTTCATTTGATTATTTTTTCCATTTAGAGACGTAATTTGTTGCACGTAAGTGCGCATTAAAACCCTATCCTAATACGTATCAAAGTGCAGCGAACAATTTCCATAATGCGACGTACCTTATACATTTGTAAGCCTTGTAAATTTCCAATTTGCTTTATGCTCAGCCAGCTAACAGCTTCTCGGTGGACGGGGGCTCAGGGAGGCTTTTCCATTTAGTTTTCCCACTTTTTTTTCCTGCTGTTTTACAGCGTTTTCTTTTGCGATGCGCTTTTTGCTGACTCGTGCGCCTAATTGCCAGTATCAAGCAAACCATTTTCATTTCAGCAAATGGCTCCGAAAATGAAAATGAGAATGAAAACGGTATACTAAGAGCACTCCGATAGACACTCATTTTCATGCATATATAAGTAAAAACCTAGCTGCCTGATACTCTGTTCTCAGTGAAACAAAAGAGCTTTAAAAAAAACCGTGGACAACAGATCTTTGATTATGCAGTTAGTGAGTCCAAAACTGTTATTGAAACTTAAAAGGTGTGTTATTTAAGCTCTGTAGATTTGGCCTCCCCTCCCTTCGTTGGATCCATTTGGGAACGGAGTGTAAAAAAAAAGCAAAGAGGAATGACGCTGCAAAACTTTTAGCCAAGGGTTTTTTTCGCGCTTGATTAATTCTTGTTGCTGGGCGCCTTTTTGTTTCCTTCATTTTGTAAGCATTCATTTTTTAATAGAAAAGTGTTAAGTTTGACTGTTCGGCTTCACTTTTGTTTCTTTCTTTTTTTCTTTTTTTCTTTGGTAAAAGCACATTATGCACACTTGATTAAATATGACCCGAAACTCTGGGCTGAAAAGCGTGAGCAGGCAACTTTCAAATTGCGCTCGTTATGTAAATTTATAAACATTTCTTTCACTGCTGTCAAGTGATTGGTAATTAATTCAGGTTAAAGTTCAGCGAGCATTTATCCCGTTTGCCATGGAGACAGCTGCATTAGAAGTTTACGCCGGATACAATATCTGTATGTATGGCATACATAACCTGGGTGGAAAGGCGGTCAATGAGCACATCATTAGGCTTAGGTGATTCTGTAAAGCAAATGGCAAAGTTCAAGTGGTATTCAGGACTTGATTTGATTGAATGGCGAGTGAGCTGAAAAGCTTCTTCAACTCGAATACTTAACTTGATGTCTAGCTAGACACACAGACACACTCACCCACAAATAAATATTTATATATATTTATATATATAATATATATAGGGGAAGAGATATGGTTAGAGTTATATTTGGGTTCGTATTTATGCTGGTGTGTTGAATGCACGAATACAAATTGTTGTTCATCGTCGTCTACTCAATGGCAGCGTACTTTGCTTTCAATTTACTAATGCACCAATGCTGCCAAGCCAAAAGCCAAATGTTGACTAGCTGCCAGCACACTCAATGATGGAGATGTGTTTTCCATTTTTCTCTTTGTTTTCTTTTTCTTCTTCTTGTGTCAAATCAACCTTTTGATCCCCTTCTTATATGCATCCGTAAAAGCACTGAACAGTTTCTAAACGAATGTTGTCTTAAGCACAACATTCGAAATATTGTTAAGAAATAAATAGATATAACTATAAAAGCTTAAATAATAATATTCATAGCTCCTTCTGTTTCCCTCTCTGCTTCATCTAATGTTTCTAAGCAATAATTAGGCACCAATTATTTGTATTCATTTGTACCATACCAATTAGCCTCTATCTGTATAATATATAAAAATGTATCTCAGATATGAGTTATGGTCCCGAATCTACAAATTAAAGTGTGCTGCATATTTAGAGTAAGCTCTTCAAAATGCTTGAAAGGAGCTCAGTTTGATAAACAGATGCAATCATAAAATCGGTGAATGAATATGAGCACAATTTAATCTTGTGAAATCCACAATCTTTTCCAATTATCAAAGTTATCAAAACTGGCTTACGAAACTTTCTTTATATTATATTTAATAATCTCAGATAAGAGTTGTGGTCAGTAAACTATATATATATATATGTCAATTGTTTAAAGTAAAGCGTACAACTTATTTCATGCAAGCTATGCAAACAGCTGAAAAACAGCTTAGTTTGATAAATGAACTTTATCATCATATTCGATATTTGAAAATGTCTTCAACATTTAAAAATGATCTGAATTAGTATAATCCAATCATAAAAAGAATAATAAATCAAGAAAATGTTTCGCAAAGTCTCAACGCCATTAGTGGATATCTACTAGTTTGACACTACCCACTTGCCGCATCTTCAAGTGTGTCTTCTTTTTTTCGCTCAATTTCTGCACCGAGCTATTGTTGCACGCATATCGAGCGTGCTGAAGTCGAACAAGTTTTTGTATCTCTCGAGCATTGTAATAAGTGCTTTGATATGTGCCGTGGCATCTGCCACTGTGCAACGTATACACACATTTATAAGGCAGTCTATGTTTGTATTCGAGAGTGATGCATCAATTAAAGAGAAAATAACCAAACAGCCACTGAATCAAATTAAGTAACATATATGATTTTGATTAATTTCAATAAAGTTTGCTTTTGACTCGTGTGAAATGCTTGCAATTCATTTCATTTGATTGACACACACGGCGAATGGTTAATAGAAGACTTTCCGCTGAGTTGAGCTAAATTTTGGTTTCGCCAGGAATCACTTGAGCCAATGCGAATTAATGTAGTCAATCAGTTGTGTGTGTGTTTCAGTGTGGGTGTGTGTCGTGTTTACCCTCAAATTTGCACCTGGCCACAAGTGTTTGTTAATCTATCAGCAGCTGTTGCTGATAATTGGCTGAACTCCAGCTTAAAGGCCGCATTTAGTTAATTCAACAAAAGTGTGCACAGAAATAAGTTAGTTAAGTTTAGCAGCTGCTTTAATACTGAATTTCAAATTTGCTACTTTAATTCATTTAAGTAATACACAGGGCACACGAGGGAGGGCAATGAAAATAAATGAATGCTCATCAAAATAAAACGTTGAATATTAAGAAAAATGCGCGCAGCCAGCAGCCAGCAGCCAGCAGTCCGCAGTCCGCAGCCGGACAAGTGGCGGATGATAGCTAAAAAAAGAACTTTGGGGAAAAAAAATAAATAAAGAGGCAAATGAATTTAAAGCGAGTCGCAGGTGCAATCATTAAGCCACGCGGACAAACAAATTGGTTATTTTCTTCTTTTCATTTCTTGGCAGCAACAGTTGCGATTGCCAGCTTACTTTAAGCTATGGCAAATGGAATCATGCACATATATATATATATATATATATGCATCAAAAATTGGCAATTCCGTAATACTCGCAATGACAATCCAAGGTTTTGGCTCAAGGATTTGAATGAGGATGAGGATGGCATGTTGTGCACACTTTGCTTGTGGTCTTTTTGTGTTTGTTCAACGTGGCACGAACGTTAGACTGCCATGTCCACCCAACAGCAACTGTCAAGCTGGGTTGCCCTGCACTTGAAGTGCAAATGTGCAGTGTAATTAAGAGTGTATGTGTTTGCTTACAAACCGTCTACTAGAACCTGTATATGTGTGTGCACTCGTGTGTATAGGTGTGCACAAGCACCACAGCAATTGAAAACAGAAATGACAAAAAATATGATGGGAAAAAAATACATACAGAACTTTGGCTTATGTGTGAGCATGATATATATGTGCTAAAGGTACCCTGTTTTCGAGCGCTGGCCAAGTGATGTCCATAGGCTAAATTACTTTGCCAAATTTGACAATATTTAAAAATAATCTTCGAATTCAGGTTAAAGAAACTCTGAGGAAAAGGCTTTCTTAAATTGCAAGGAACAATCTAACAAATAATATTATTGGCTTTGACTCAAACTTCCTTGTTGGAAAGGCATAAATAATTAATGTTTTCTTTTAGAAAAATCTCTTCGGCTATATAAATAATGTTTGTCGTTCTTCGGCAGTCCCCACTAGCAGTCAGATTATGCACTTTACCATATTTTAAATTTAAACCACGCTACAAACTTTTAACAAATGCCATCAGGTTACGAAAGGGTATTTCAACGTATGAACAATTTAATTAGAATAGTTTCTGTGCTGTCAGTTTTTTATACCCTGTTACCACTAAGAAAAGGAAAAGGGAATTTTTAAAATTGTCTGTCACAAGCAGAAAGAAACATTGCCGACCATGGGCATGAAAAAATACAAGTTATCGGATCCATAGGCAGAATAAATATTTTTGCCTTATGTGTGTGCGTTTTATTGTGCATACATACAGTAATTAACTTTCTATTGCCAAAGGCGGCATAGCTTCATTTTTTCGCTTAGTCGCTTGTCTTGCATGGCCTAAAATGTCACTAAACCTTTTTTGTATGCAACAAATATTTGTAGGGCTTTCAGCACTGCCTACAACATGACAATAATATTTATTTTCAACTGCAACCAATTTTAATATTTTAACAACTTCACATGAGTGTGACAACTAATATTGAGTTCCCAGAATTAGAAAAGAAAAATGATAACACATAAAAGTTCTGGGTGCAGAGCATCGCATAGTTGGGCGCTTTCGACTTGAGCACTGTTACTGCCTTGACTTCTCTGCTTTGTGAGCTCAGTTTTACCAATGTGGGTAATTTTCAGAAATATGAACTATCTGCTGTTTTACTCGTATGCCGGCTTTTTGATTGCTGGTGGCTCTAGGCCCTTTTAAGCACAATAAGCCGGTCAGCGACATAAGCACAGACTTCATCTTAGTTATCAAAAATGGGAAACGGTCAGGCAAGTAAAATAGAATAGCCCATAATGGCAATGCTCAGTGTCTTTAGACAGGCTGCCAGTCAGCCAGGTTGCCATATTGCCAAATTGCCAGGTGGCCCGGCAAACATCTGGGTTTTTTAATTAACATTTGGCCAAGAACAAGAATCAACTTCCTTTCCTTTTGTGTTGTCTGCGTCCCTCGCATCTTATCGTTTTCGCAAATTATTTCGCAAATTTCACAGTTGGAGTGCACTTAGTCTGAATATGTGATAATTGAGTTTTACGCTATTCAATAAAATCAACAAACACAAACTTGCCTTGCTTACTAATTGCAATTCATGCAACTGGATGAAAAGCCAAACAATGCTTCAAATAAACCAAAAGAATATATGCAAATTAATTCAATATATTTTCCAAAAAATATTATCAACATATTTTTATTTGAAATAATAAAATTAATGTACAAGGAAATGTTATGTTGAAAACATGTAAATAAATAAAACGTGTAAATAAAATAAAATAAATGTGAATGTTGCAGAAAGGGCGTAGACGACTGTGAAATACTCTGATGGCTGTGATATACCAGCTGGTCGCATCTGGCAAATGTATTTCTTATAATAGAAGATATTTCTAAAACATAGGAAAAGCGACTATTCTAATTTTAATAATTTTTTTCGTGTATCTACAAACTCTTTCTAATTTTTAGGACTATGTTCTTAATGTCTTCATGTCGTTTTTTTTTATGATTTTAGCTTTGAAGTTGCGATAGATAAATGGTTTTATCGATTTGCAATTTAGCATACTGTCGATTTCGCTGCTGCCCAGTGACCATATTACCAGGATTTGAACCCTTTCGCGGACACAGACGACTGTATTTTTCAAGATTCAAGTCTCCGAATGTACGAGTGTCTACAAAAAATGCCCAGCATGAGGGACATTTCGCAATTTTTATATGTTCGTATACCTTTGGTATCAGAGAATGATAAGGTTAATGATCAAATCAATTTCAGTCACATTTATGAAATGTATATACACACACATGCTTCGTATTCTGTAAAATAAAAAAATTGAATTGATGGCAGTTTTTATGGCCATGCGTTAATTTCAATATATATGAATTCCAAACAGACTTTCTAATAGCAGTGAGAAGTAAAATGGAATGAATAGAAATTGCACACAACGGGAAAGAGACGTTGTGCGGCATTTTAAAAACCACCTCGATGGGACAGCAGCATGTGAAAGTGCGAACTGCTAAGCATAAATCTTGCCAAGCACAATGGCCCAGGCAGAAGAGTAGAAGTTAGAGACGGAGACAAAGCCATCGCAGCATTGGCAATCACAGCCCAAACACTGAAAGCACTTAGCCTTGGCTGTGAAGCTACCTAAATTATGGGCCTGTCTGAAAGCACAGAGGCACTGGGACACAGGGACACAGACAGGGACAGCCAGACAGGCACGGGAACATAGAGCCCCCACCCAAGCAGATAGGCAACGGCAGAGCAAACAGCGTCAGATTAGCCACAGACGATTGCACTGAAACAATGCAGCATGCAGAAATCTGGATTCGTCTGAACGGCAGCGATATCTGGCCATTTTGTGGGATTTGTTAAACTAAGTTTGTTATGCTTGCCACTCAAATCGATTTGTGCATTTTAAAGCACTTTTATATATTTTAGACACTGTCATAAAATTACAAATTGATTTGCATAATTGAATTCGTCCGAATGATGCTCGTTGAATGCGATACCAAAATACTTAAGCATCAATGCAATAAAGAGCCAATTGGAAATGTGAGTGGCTTGAGCCAATAAATATACATGGAGATGTATATCCAACCAATCATTTGTGCAATTGAATACTAAAATCATTGTCTGTTCTCTGAAAATGAAATTTAATCCTGCGAACGCAAAACTCCTTGGAATAATTTTAATTGCCGAAAGCTTTTATGGCAGACTTAGAGATAGTTGAGCAATCATGCACGGTGCAACACTGAATCTTTTGAAAATCGCAGCAGCTTCAACTGCTTCAACAATGTTATTTTTACTACTATTACTGCATATCAGAAGAATAAATAACAAAATACGAAAACATAAATCTATGTAAATATGCTTGTACATTGTGAATGCGGGAAAGCTTCTATGTAAATAAAAGAAAAATAGGATTTGAATAAGTTTGTTTCGTTTACGACTTTGTTTCTTGCTTTAACACACTTTATTATTTATTTGTTTATTTATTTAATGTTGTCTAAGAATGGGCCACAATGTAAAAGTTGGAATGCTGTAGGCGATTGAATTCGACTACGATATACCTTTAGATTGCTAGGGAAATGGGGGTTCTGTGACAGGAAGTTGTTTATTGTTTTCGATTTATAATTGCTTCATTATTTCAATTGATTTATTGCTTTTTAGATGGGAGGGGATCAGGTATATAACCTCTTTTTAAATGTCAGGATTTGGGTCACGTATGAGACATTTATGATAGAGTAGTGTGGCTTGGATCAGGTGGAGGATTACTCAGCAACACTTGTTTGTGCGTACGTAGTTTTAAAGAGTTTTAAAGAGGAGATTGTCTGCTAGACAACCTATGTGCTAAAATCAAGTGGAAGATCGGTTAGCTGCTGTCCGCATTAGTGTGCGAGTATTATTTGATTTTTGAGGGTCAGTTCACTGATCAGCTAACAAGCAATTCTCACTTCTCTTTTTTCACCTTAATTGCCAATAGATGGAACTCATGGAACACCTCACACCTGAATGTTCTCCCACACCATTATTATAGAATTTTTGATATAAACTGTTGTATACAAACTCTATTTGAGTGACCCTACTTCTGCCTGCAAGCTACATGCCTACGTTGTTGATTGTAATTTTTGAAAACCTTAGTTGTTTTGGAACAATACAAACTCAACACAATCGTTTTGTATTCACAAAAAAAATACCAAGCGAGAACAGTGCAGTCGGGCGTAACCGACTGTGAAATACTCTGATACCAGTAGGTCATACCATCTGATAACAGGTGCCACAGAACAGGATATGTGTAGCCAAGAAATATAAGAAATTTGAAGGAGGTTACTAGTTATCTGCTTTCAAAGTTTAGTAACTGTAGTTCTTAGATTGCGTGAGTTATATAGAAATCAATATACCTTTCAAAATTTGTGACTCTAGCTTTTAATATGCGAAAGACAAACTTTTTTGTCTCTTACATGAATCAAAACCTGACATTTTCTAAAAAAAAGGTTTTACATCTGATCCTCTCCCATCAAAAAAGCAATAAATCAACTGCAATAATGAAACAATTAAAAATCAAAAACAATAAATCACTTCATGTCATATAATTCCCAAATCCCTACTACTCTTTAGCCCGCTGCTGAAAATATTCCAGTTTTATTGCAAAGCTTAAATCATTTTGCTCACTCAAATAAAGGAGACATGGGGAAATATATTTAATATTTTAACAATTTTGGCAGATTACTGCACAAAATGTAGAATTTATTTATTTAACTTGTGTTACAAATATTAATTGTTTTCTATTGAATCAATTAATACATAAAGTGGATGTTTATTATTAATCAATTGTGTTTTAGAAGTGTAGCTTACATTCAAACACGTAAACTACCAAATAAAGATATATCCTACGCTATAATATTCAACCCTCTTCCCAATATATAACTCGATACTCAAATTCCAATTCCAGGTAATATCATTACGCTTTTATTAATAGAAATGGCATAACTTTTTTTTATGAGAGTAGCGAAGTGCAGGGAGAAGTGCCTCAGTTGGCATTCATTTGATTGTTATGGTTATTATATTTATTTGGCTGAAGCTACTGACATTTATTGCAAATAGTAAATGTTTGATGATAGTCACGTAGTTTCTACTACTATACTTTAACGACGACAGTCGGGAATAAAACATCATCAAATCCGAAGACAAAAAAGCAGATGGAACTGTGCAGAGTTCAAAGTTGGCGGCACATGACATGCAAAAACAAAGTCCAAAAACACTGAAACGTGCCGTTTTCATATTTACCATTGTGTATGTGTGTGTGTGTGTCCATGTGTTCGAGGCACGTGTGTGTTAGCAAATTGAATTTGGGTGTATTGATTTAATGGCAAGTAGCTAGCAAGGCAAGCAACTCAGGAGACAAGGAGACAAACGAGTCAAGGAGGCATTCGGGTCAATTACCGCTGCTAAGTGAATTGACAGTAAAATCAAAAGTTGGTAACAAACTGTTAACTGATGATGGCCCACAGCCCACATTGTTCAACTCTCAACTAACATATACATACATATACACACACACCCATACAGATTGTATTACTTTCATTATCTGAACAAATATTTGGCAGTTGCCAGTTTGACTCAGTTGCGTCAGCTCAACAGTTTTTTAAGCCGCTTAGAGAGCAACCGAAGTGAAAGTTATTATGTGTTGACAAAAATAACAGACAGATACACACTCACACACACACACACACACACACATGTATTTTGGTGCACATTTCATAAATGCGCTAAAAGACAAACTATTTTTTGTCCCAGCTTCTGCTGCTGCTGCTGCTGTGTTTTTGTTGTTGCGTGCGCTTTTTATGAATATTTCCGACTCACTGCTGGCAGTCCTCAACACACGTTATATGTCGCACCCGCGGGGCGCCCCACAGTCTGGGGTATATGCGATCTTAGCATTCGCACATATATGTATATGCCAGAGGCCTCAGAAACTATGCACACGAGGGCCACAAAGTTTGGCTGTTGCGCCCAAGCACAGCAAGCCGCCGCCAGCTGTAAATATTTGCCTTTGTGGCAGGGCAAAGCCGGCAGTACAAACATCTCAACCACTCGCAGCAGCAGACGACCCCAAGTATTTGAGTTGGCTGAGACACGTTTAGCTATTCCTGGCACCTGAATGCGTCGTTGAGCCAAAGCCAAACAAGAAAGTCAATTTATGCGACGAATACAAACTTTATGCCATCCACATGCATGTATATATGAGTGCGTGTCCTGGACAGACAGTCAGCCAGCCAACATAGCCAGCATAGCGTATGCGTAATAAATTGCGAAAAATTTTAAGTTGAATATTGTGAAATGCATATAGAGGAAACCGCATTTCATTGCTCGAGAAAGCTAATTAACAGCGCTTTTACGACACATCAACTTACGAGAACGAGCAGATAATAAACAAAGGAAGCTTGTTTTGACTCAGTCCTCAATTTCTTGCTTTATGTAGGGGTATAAAAAAAAAGAAAAGAAAATCGCGTGTAAATTTACGACACACTCCTCACTCCTCGGCGGGGAGGGGAAGACAGTCTGCTGCTTTAGTGCTGCTGCTGTTAACAACTTTTCGTATTTATTTAGCACGTGTTTTCTGGCCATGTCAGGGGTCATGGGCCAGGGGTGCGCGGGTGTGTGTGGGTGGGCATGGCATATTTGTTGCTTGCTTTTAATTAACAAATGCCTCGAATCTCATTTGTGTAATCATTGCGCTGCTTAATTACACATAAAAGTCTAGCGCTAAATTTGTAGACAGGTTTTTATAAGACACTGTAGCGTAGAGCGCTATCTGGCCATATAAAATCATGATACAATTTTCAATTTGCAATCAGCGTTTGGCCATCAACAATAAGTCAACAGTCAGTCTAACATTTTTATTCATTTATCTCTGTTAAACTCTCTCTCTCTCTCTCTCTCTCTCTCTCTCGCTGTTAATCTCTGCTCTCTTACGTCGCTCTCAACTCTCACTCTCTCGCTCTGAGCAGCCCTCTGTTAAACTGTGCCATCTGCTTTGTGGCTCTGGTCGCCTGCTATTAAGCGCTTATGTTAAGCGACCGCTGTTACCTTATAAATTATTCACATGCCGAAAAGACTTTAAGTGACTACTTTCAATTAAAATGTCAATTTCATTTGAATTAAGCTTGTAATTGCCTAATATAATAGTAATGCCCGTTAATCTATTGTTTAGCCCTTAATTAAGTGCATTTGTTTACCCAATTGATTCGCCTCCTATTTGTATTTGGTATTTTGATAATTGATAATTGCATTACGGCCACAAGTTAAATATTATGCAATCAATATTTAAATAATTCAAACTTGATTGTTGAAAGCAGACAATTAAGAGGCATTTTCAAAGTTACTTCCACTCGTTGCAAGATGCCGCATCCGCCACAAAAGCCGTTCAATTGTGTGCACATTTCCTGTTTTTCTTTGTCAAGTGCAGCCGTATTTGCCACTGATCCAAGTGTTTCTTTAGTGGCAAGTGCTACAAAGTTAGAAGCATATCTTATCAATTACTTTTGTAAATATGTGCTTTAATACATTCGTCTTAGAATGGGCTTTGTTTGAAATCATCAACATAGTTGGCAGATTAAACCTATCCTCTCGCTAGAAGATAAAAGCTGTAAATTTATTTAACTGCGTAAATCATGCTAAGGAGCTGAAGTATCAAAACTATTCATAACCAATAATTTTTTTTTGTCTTTTTAACATGAGTAAATTGTGCTGATTAGCTGAGATACCAAAACTATTCATAAGAAATCATTTTCTCTTATCTAAGCTCAGTTATTTACAATTAGCATTACACGAGCAGTCGAAATTAACTTTGTTGACACTTTGCCTGCTACTTTGTGGTAGGTTAAGTGCTGTATTGAGATAAGCACTCGCTAAGTGTGACAAGCACACTCACACGCACACACATGCGCACACTCACTCACTCGTAATACATAAGAATGACAGATGATTGATCAAAAGTTTGCCCTATCAATAACTTATTAGATAACACATCATCGTCTGGCTTTTTTCCTGCTGCACTTTCCGTCTGCGACACTCGAAGTATGCACTTAACAGCTAATCGACACGAGAGCCAAGTGCTCCATATAAAAGACAGTGCATGGCCAGAGTGCACAGAGTACAGAGAGCGTTGTTTCAGCAACGTTCAACACACAAAACAAATAAGCGAACAAAGGAGCAGAAAGTATGAAAGTGTTGATAGCCTTAGCCCTGTTATCCTTGGCAGCGTTGGCCAACGCCGCAGCCAGGAAACCATCGCCCGCCCGCTACGACCTTTTCAAAGTCTACAGGACTTTCATCGATGATGACGAGCAGCTGGTGGAGTTTAAAAAAATTCACCATAGCATAGAAGTAGGTACAGCAAATAGAATCGGATTGTATCTAAATTTTATTTTGCTACTTTTAGATTCATATACTGCACGATATTCAAGGACCAAATCGCAGCTATGACGTTATTGTGGGTCCGTTATTCCAGCGTGCCTTTGAAAAAATACTGGAAGATTTGGAGGTGGACTACAGGATAATTGTTGAGGACTTACAGGAGTAAGGAGAAGTGCATGAAGATAAGAAAAAAAAACACTTTTTATTTCTCAATGAACTTTTGTCTAGGTTACTAGACAGTTCGGCATATGATGAGGATGCGGATATGGACTGGGAAACATATCATCCGTTGGACAAAATCTATGACTGGGTTGATGAGCAGTGCGACGCTCATGATTTTCTCGAGTGTAAGGTCATAGGTCACTCATACGAGGGTCGTCCCATCAAAAGTGTGCGACTCTCGAAGCGAGAGGGCAACAAGGCCATTTTCATTGAGGGCAACATTCATGCCATGGAATGGATATCATCCGCCACAGTCACCTACATTCTCAATCAGCTGATTAACTCGGACAATGCTGGGATGCAGCGCCTGTCCGAGGAGTACGATTGGATCGTTGTGCCCATGGTCAATCCCGATGGCTTTGTCTACACGCACGAGGTGGAGCGACTGTGGCGCAAGAATCGCCGTCCCAATGGCTATGCGAACGCAACGGGTCCTTGCTATGGCATCGACATGAATCGCAATTTCGATTTCCATTGGAGCGGCGCTGGCTGGAATATTGAAGATCCGTGTGATCATTGGTTTGGTGGCGATGAGCCAAACACTGAGCGCGAAATACTCGCTCTGCAGGATTTCGTTAGCTCCTTCGATGATGGCTACATTCGTGCCTACATGGCCTTCCATGCCTACGGCCAGTATGTCCTGCTGCCTTACGGCCATTCGACTGACGAATTCCCGCCCAACTACGATCAAATGATGCGCATTGCTGCCGCTTTTGCGGATGGTGCTGAGGATGCCTATGGCTCTGAATTTACCTATGGTGCCAGCGGCTTGTTGAACTGTAAGTATTATTGTTATTGTTATTCTCTGTTAATTCTGCTTGTTGCTTAAATCGAGTCACAATTAAAATATCATTAACCGCTTGCAGATCCTGTATCGGGGGCTGCCAAGGACTGGGCGTATGGTGTTAAGAATATTCCATTTACCTGCACGGTGGAGCTGCGTGATAAGGGCACATTCGGTTTCTTCTTGCCATCCAATCAAATTACGGAAGTAGGAGTCGAGGTTACCGAGGGGCTTAAATCGCTCGTTGACAAAGCTGCCGATGAAGGCATTTTCGATTAAAATCGGTCAAGTGGATTGACGGTGGGTGCTGTCAAGTGTCGTCGACAAAATGAGGCATTTGAAATTACTTATAAGTAAAAGACAAATACATACATATATATTAATATGATGAGCATTCCAAATTTAACTATACGGCGTATGTGTTATTTTTTGCACTGCTTGGCCTGGGCTGCAAGCTGTGTTTATACTGCTTCCAATGCGAGTTGTCAGCCTCAAATGTACTGCTTGCAATGAGCGTGTCAAGCAGTTCTAATTCCGGTTTATTTCTCAGCTAAACTTATGTGGTAATTTTACACTGCTTGCTCATGCATATTTAGCCACTGCAACTGCTACTACGGCTTTTGAGTCTTGACTAACAGCCTTGCAGGAACTGGTAACAAGGTTAACAGAGCGCCAAAGTCTTGGAAATGTTAGTGTCATTTAAAAACTTTTAAAGAAGCTGCTAACATAGGCAAAAAACTGAAGTTAAAATATTTTATTTCATTATTATTTATTACGAGTATGGTTTTGAAACTAAATATTAATATTTTGCTATAGATACAATTAGTCACAAAATGTTCGCGCTTTAAAACACAGCACAACGAATTGAAAATTTCAGCTCAGCAAATTGCTAAATAAAAAAACCCTTTTTGAGCACAACAAAGACCTGACATATAATCAAATCAATTGAAATATGTTGCTACTATTGTTAACAATGAATTTTACCATAATTAGACTTAAACATTCAAATAAATTTGAAACCTAATTATATTAGACTCGTCGTTTCGACTTTAACTACACAAAATTTGATATATTTTTGAATACATTATATTATATAAATGTTAAATAAGCGTAGCATAAATGACAATTTTTTATTCAATAGAAAAGGTCAACAGACTGTCTGTCTGTTTGTGTGCGAACTAATTCCTTTCGCCTAGAGATATATTGAGCATAGGAACAATCTGTCAAAAAATTTGTTATTGTTTGAAAAACTGTTGTTGTATTCCAAGGCATCTGGGCAAAAATCACTAACTGTGCGTGTTATTACGCGTTTGAATACGCTTTAACAACGTGCCTAACGTTCTTTCTTGATTTGGGTTAAACAGAATAATAATAACAAAGATAGCCATTATCTCTTGATTTAAGTAGAAACTCTTGTAATCTTTAGACAACAAGCAATGCAATATGGATTACATCACATTCCTTAAGAATACCCCTTTAATATTTTGTGTGCCTTTCGGACATATTCCAAAGTCCCCCTCTTATCTTTCACACACAATTATGAGCTCACTTATTGCAGTGCAAACTATTATAATCAATGGGCTTTAATTAAGGTACACACTTAAGTGTATGGTTCGCCTGCATTACAAATACTTAAGTCGCTTGGGTCAAGCGACTTTATCGCTACACAATATTAATGCCCAGGAGTGTGGGCTCTTATCGGACTAATCAGCATTACTGCTTAAGCTGAGCGGGTCACGTCAGGTGTACAAGTGTAACTTGATTTTTATTGATTTCATTTTCTCGGTCACGTCTCACGCATTTGCCACAAACGAAAACAAAGAAATTTACAATAGTTGGGTTCACAAGAAATTGCTGAAGATTAAATACTCTTGCAGTCGCATGTTCATGATTGTTAATTCAATTGTAATATTTTCATACATTCTAAGAAATTTAATTTAAGTTGTTGGAAATTTATTTATTTAGCAGAATATTTTTTTGTATTTAAACTATGATCTTTGTGAAATATTAAGTCGTATGAAATGTATGCAAATATAAAGTCTTTCCAAATGAAGTAAGTATCAAATCATTAGATGCTAATAGAGTTCATTACTTGTGCAACTTAAATTCTACTCGGAAAAAAAATCGACTTGAAGTTTAGAAAGTCGATTCTGAAAATCGAAACGCCAACACATGTTTTTGGAAAAATTGAAAACCAGGTTAGGCTCGACAAGAATTTGGCTACACTCGATGGGATTACAAATGTGCCCTCATTTATTAGTTACACATTTCGTGACACAATTATATGGCATAAAAGGCACAAATTATGCATAATAGAAGCACTAAATATGATGTGGCAATGAGCATAACAGTTTCACGCTCGACGACAGGTTTCTTTCTATTTATGGTAATTTGGTGGGCGAATGCGCATGTTGAAAATGGGAGACCCCATATTACACCATACCTTGTGTGTCATTTCAGTCGAGTTCTTGTTGTTGTTATTGTTTTCTCAACTGCTGCTGAGCCCACGTAACACAAAAAGGCTTCAAGCCGTATGCCTGGCGGGGCAAAGTTAATTGAAAATTTGTCGAAAAAAAAAGAATCTGCTTAGATGCGTTCATGCTGCCGCCTTCACATTTCCCTCAAATTTGATCAGGGGTTTTTCTTTCAATTTATATTCGGTTTGCATATTTGATTACAGCTGAGCATAGCTTGTCAGAGCCATTTGGTTGGCAACGCTTTGAGAGCGACACTTATCTGGTGTCAAAGGGCGACTGCGATACGAGTGCAGCTTGTATTAGGCAGGCAGCATTTCAAGCACATCAAGCATTTTCAGCATTTTCCGCATTTCTATCAGCCAGCACACATTATGGAGAGCATATCTTGTGTCCTACACTTACCTCAGTACGCACTTATGTGTATGTACTTGCAGTATTTGCATGTCAAAGCTCTAGAAAATCATTGAGATGTAAATCATGTACCGATATTAAAGTCGATCGTATAGTGGCATGCCTCATTATATCCCCATACATGTATGTATATACAAAAGCATGTTGAGGAACTGCCCGGCGCATCTGAAGCAGCACCTTCTATCACAAATAGAGTTGCTGCAGGGATGTAAGTGGGCTTCAAGTTATGGGCTGGGTTGCAGCTTGCGTATCTGCGTTGGACACGTGAAACCATCATCAATCTGCAGGCAACGACAGTTTTAACGACTTCTTGCGGATTACTTCAAACAAAATAACCACTTTGTAGTCGCTTGCAATTTTATGTTGGCCCGGTTGCTGTTGATGGCCCTGGACTTCCTTATGGTGGCTATGGCAACGGCTTTTGGCTTTTCGTATTTGCTGCATTTGGATAAAAGTTTGTGCTCCACGCTGCAAAAGTTGCCGGCAAATGTTGGCCAAACTGCGAACGTTAACAGAAACTGCAGCACACCACATCACACACACACACACACACACATCACATACATGCAAAACGTAAGCATCAGTTTTTATTAATGCTGCAGTCAAGCGGCAAACACTATTACAAGGTGAAATGGCTCGAGAATCCTTACAAAAATTGTTTATGGGCGAGCGAACACATTTAGGATTTGTTTAGAAACAAAAGTGAACAAACCATAATCAAGTCAAGTGAAAATGTTCGAAGAAGTTGCTTTTAATTTTTGGTAACGAGAATGAAAAATATTATGGAAGAGTTTAGATTTAGATAATAAAGTTCTTGTGTGTTTTCTAAAGCTTAGCAAAAAAAAAAAAAAATACAATCGATTATTGACAGTTCTAAATATGTTTGAAATTTACAAATTATCTACGATACGAATTTATTTAAAACACATTATATTTAATGCATGAGCTTGGTGTGAGTATACAAACAGTAGTAACTACCAGTATTGAAAAACTAGATAAGCAAAGGATGATAAGCAATTGAGTACAAATTAAACAAATAAACAAAATCCAATAGATTTTTGATAAATTTAAAAAAAATAAAAAGTCTGATTAATTTATTTTAATTAATTATTACCGATTCTCAGTAGAAATACATTTAAAATAAGTAAAACGAATAAACAACAATTAAATCAAGTCAAGTTGTTGGAAATGCTTCATTTTAACTTATGCCAAATTTAGATTTACTTGACAAAGAATTATCGTGCGAGTCAAATTTAAAAAAAAAAACCCTTGTCTTTTACATAAGTGGTATTATTATTATTAAACTATTTAAGTGTTGCAATTTAAAGGAATGCTTTTAAGAAACGGTATATTTAACGTATTAGTCTTTCGTAATTATTAGCAAAAATATGTAATTTTAATCTTCACAACACAAAATCAAGATAATGATCTTAGCCAGATATCCTTAATTAAAGAAAAAAACAAGTTAAGCCAAAGCCTGCAAGCATGGCTAAAACACAGAAACAACCCTTAAAACCAGGCAGCAGCTGTTGCATTGCTTTGGGCCAGAAAAAAAGGAGCGCATCACAACCGCACAGCATGGAAACCAAAACGCTGAATCCCTACAATATGTTGGCCAGCGGCTGTGGCAAGTCTTCTGGCTGGTATTTTTTTTTTGCCGTTACCCCAGGAGCAGCAGCCGCAGAGACGAACAGAAAAGCAGAAAGCAGAAGGCTGAAGGCAGCAGATGCGACAAAGCTTCATTAAAATTAACAAAACTTAATTGCAGCTTACGGGGCACGTAGCATGTTGCAAATGTGCTTTGCAATCTGTTTGATGGCCCCTACAATCAGCACACAGCACACAGTGCAGAACGCAGAGCGATTGTCGAATGGGGAGAGACGCAGCTGCCTGCCACCGCTGCGCACCGATCGCGATGTGGCAGGCAGCCAGCCTGCCAAATTTTGATGTATTGCGTTCGCTGTTTTAAGTAGGCAGGCTGGCTGGCAGGATACTCCGTGTGATCCTGTGAACAGTCGCAGATTGCAGCTGCGAAAAGGATTAGTATAAGGGACATGACATAAGCAGGCAACAGGCAACGGGCAACAGGCAACAAGCGAACGGTCAACAGGCGAACTGGAAACGAAATGAAGTTGAACGTTGCGTGCAACTGCTATTGACAATTTCAACTGCTGCCCCCTCCACGCTGCAGGCATAGAACTTTCCTCAACTCAACTTAACCCATTTGGCCTGTCAATGGCTTGTAACTTGCCCAATCGGTTTAGGCCAACTTGATGCCAAACTTTGCCACATGCCATGTCAGAAATTACGTTAAGCGCTTTAGTACCTTTGACATTTGCATGCAATGGACGGAGCTGAAATGAAGCTAGAGCCAGTGCCAGAGCCTGCAACAAACAATATCCGCAAACTGCAATTACCACCTCCTCTCCACCCTCCGCCGACTCCACCTGTCCGACAGAGTGCAGCAAAGGTCGTTGGCGTCAATGGTCCAATGCAAATTCAATTTGGTGGAAGCATTCCATCACCTGCCACAAAGCACGGGCAATTTGTGCTCGAAAAAAACATGAAAGAAGTTTTATCATCATCACAATTTGACAAACAACTTAATGCGTTTGCAGAAATTTGTAGTAAATGTAGAATAAGTAAGCGACTTGCCATGATATGAAGGTACATCATTTTATTAAAACAGTATTTGCTTTTAAATTGAAGCTCTTTTTAAAGGTGATATTAATTCGCCAATAAATCACATTTGTGCGAGTTCGGTTTTCTGAGCTAAACTGGTAAAAGTTCTTTTGCGGATTATACATTTATACATTATACATTTTAACTTTGAAGTGTGCTCCCAAAATATTTACTTAAGAATTACGTATGACATCTGAAAACAATTCATGTGCATGTTTTCTATTTTTTGAAATGCAAACGGATTTGTTACTTTTGAAAGCGGTTACTCAAAAGCTTCCATTTTCAAAGAGAAATCAACTCCGTTTCGCAAATTTGCCCGTTTTAAAAATGAAAACAGCAAAATTTTCCACTTTTGCAAATTGCGCTAAAAAAAAAAGAATCAATGTTAAAAATTTCATAAAGTGTGTAGAGAAAGTATGTTGACTAACTAAATTTTAGTTGCTAAGCTGTTCAAAATTATGAAAGTTATGTTTATAAAGTGAGCATAGTGTTCGTATTTTACGTGCATAGTTGCCTTCGTGAGACAATTATAACACTCCCTGCGGGGGTATTAAAGTGTCCAAAACTGAATATCAATTTTGGCCAACTTTGCAATTAATTGCAGGCCAGCAGTCAACAAATGCTGACAGCGGGCGGTGTTAAATTCATAAATTGCGGCCAGCCGGTGCGGCATGAGGCTTGTGGCCAAACAGTTGACCATGTGCAGGGACAGATAGACAGAGAGCTAGTGTGAGAGAAACGGAGAAGAATAGAGACAGAGAGAGGGAGAGGGAGAGTGAGAGGGAGAGGGAGAGAGTGTGTATGTGTAGTGCTTGTGGTTTGTGGTATCATCTGTTGGAGGCGTGTGCATTTCTGCACCAGTTGTTTGAAGTGTGCCCCAATAAATGACGCCAGTTGTGCTACGACAGGCAATGTGCGTATGAGCGATCAAATTTCAAAACAAAAGGTTTTCGATTACACGCAGACATTGCTTAAAGGGCAAACGCAACGAAGTGCATAATGATGATAAAAGGAAGGACCACACACACGCTTACACAAAGAGAAGTTGGCTGACTGCCAGTGTTTCACAATTGTTCATATTTTTGGCATAATTTTCGCATTAATGCGCCGTGCATCGACGTCGATTTCAATAATGAGAGCCAGCGCAAGAGCCACCATTTAACGCTCGAGTGCGCGTATTTTAATGCCCAACAACAAGTTCAACGAGCGAGTTGCAGATAAATGATAAAAGTTGATAGCTTATACGCCCCGTTGTTGCATGCGCCGTTATCCTTGCCGGGGCAGCTGCTAGCTACTTTCTGCTGGCTGTTAGCCCCGTTTGCAGCGTTATTTCCTGTTGCTGTCGCTGTTCCTGTTGCTGTTGCTGTTGCAGCTTCGTGACCAATTTGAAGTGCCACAAGTGCTGGGGTCCTGCCCGCTGCAGGACTCTCAGGCGCCCATTACATAAATGCGCTTTTAATAATAGCATACACCCAACTACTGCTTCGTGTGTTTGTGTGTGTTTGTGTGTGCCTAGGGTGTATTTGCATTTGCCATAATTGCGACTGAGTCTGCGTTAAGCCAGTGTAATTAAGATTGCAGCCACAGATATTGATACCAAGATGCTAACCGCAGCAGCGCACACTAATTAAACCAAAACTGTTGCTAAACTTTGTAGCTGGCTTTTATTCCATGCTCAAACAATTGCGAAGGGTTTTGAGGGTAATTGTGGCACGCTTTGTTGCGAATTCCACGTCTCACATTTCGTATCTCTATATATATTTGTATATATTTTAAGTTAGGACAAGGAACTGACTCAATAAATAAATTTATTTAATTTTGTTGCAAGTAGTTGATAACATGCCGTCAATCGAATTGGATTTTTATGTGAACTACATTTTTTATGATATTGGATTACTATAATGCAAGAGCGTAGAGAGGCTCCAAAGGCATAACTTCAATACAAAAATTTTATTTTATTGAAATTCAAAACTCTTATAGAAATTAAATTTTAAAAATACATATTTAAAAAATATTGACTACCAAACGATTGTTCCCTGTTGGCAAGGTGCTGATGGAATGGAAATAAATTAATTTATTTTTACATATTATACATTTCTTATTATATTATTTCTTGATATATTATATTATTTCAGGATATCTCATTTTTCTATGCATTCAATCATTCTACCGAAATTTTAATTTTTGCGACGCTTTTTTGTTTTTTTCAGGTGGCTTTTAGCGTGACACTGAAAAAAATGCTCTTCTAAATCTGTTGAACTCAATCAGTTGGTATGCAGGCTTTCCTGTGCAATAATTTCCCTTTATATGTCTATAATTCTTGCGTTTTTATTAAAAAAAACTCATATATTTTTCAGACAACCTGTTATAATTTTTTTAAACATTTTTCCAAAATTCTTGATGTATTAGCAGCATAATTTTTTGTTTGCATCTTTTAGAGAACAGGTAGTTTATTAAATTGCCCAAATCTACGCCTATGCTAAAAATACAAAACATTTTTGTTAGCTTCCCTTGAAAACCCATGTGGAAAATGCGCTTTTTGCATACAATTGTTCCACTGAGTACATAATTTCTTTTATTTATTTTTTTTTAAAGGAATAATAAAAAAAAAATAAAAAAGGGTACTTCATCTCTAAATGGGCAAGAGAATTAAGTTTTCGATATCCATTCCATAGATATGTGTTTTTCTCGATTTAGTCTTTGATTTAAACTCACTTTTTCTCCCCATCAATCAATGCAACGAAACTTCAATTAATGTCCATTAAATTGGCATTAATCATTCAGCCGCAGCTACACAGACTACATATACGAAAAACAAAAACCCTATATTAACCCTTATATATAAAGCACCCCTCTAAAGCAATGACTTTTTTAATTAAATTCCAATGAACGAGGTTGTCGCTGCTGTTGATGTCCAGTCCGCTCTGACGATTTCATGTAAATTCAATATAAATATTTAAGTATTTGCCACATGCTCATTTTTTACAGCACCTGCAGCAGTTGAATGCCACCAGCACCAACAGCAGCATTTTCTCTTTCTCTTGCGACCAACCCCCGCTCCCCATCACCTTCCCCCCTGCTGCAAATCAAACAGTAAACACTCAGAAAAATAATAGTCCACAAATATAGAAAATATACTTAAAATAAAAATCGCCTAGTTTTCAAATAAATTTGAGGTATTGAAAGTCTTTATTTATTTGGAGAAATACTTTTGTTTAATAATGGAAAGCATTTGTAAAAAGTAGTACAAGATTCTTTCTAATATTAAAAAATTATTCATTAAAAATACTCTTTCGACTGCTACATTGGAATTTTGTTGTTGTATGTTTTTGTATATTTTTAACAATTCAAAACTAAAGTTAAAAAAAAAAAGCAAAAGCTTTTCTTTCGGGAATTTACATTCCGTTTAACAAGTTGAGTTTCTGGTCGACTCTTTTCCGAGTTCAAGAGTCGCGTGCATTGGACTTGCCACTTGCCCCAGTCGTCGCGACCCAGTCGGCCCGTCGTCTGTCCCTTTGCATAACATAATACGCTCAGTTCACACACACGTGATGTTCTTGGTGTTGTTCTTGTTTGGAAAGAGACTGTCTGCATGAGTAACGACTTCGGAACGACAACTGCACTTCAGTTGTTGAGCTGCTGATGACTGCCCTCCCCCTTATCTCCCTCTCTCTCTCTCCCTCTCTCTCTCTCTCCCACTCTCACAGTTCTCGTGTAAAATTCATGGTTCAATGACAAGGAACTTTCGAGTGAACACAACACACTCGCACACATACTTACACAACACCAGAGTAGCCGTTAGCAGTTTGGTTTTAGCCAGCTATTTGTCTGCGGTTTGTACTCTTCACCCTCCCCCAAAACGCCAACACATGGTACAACCCCCCATCTGTAGTTGTTGTCCAACACTTATAATGCACAGTTTCTGTCAGAAGTTGAGGTCTGCATTATGGTTTTGATCGATAGCACTCTGAAGATATGATCAACACTGAAAAGGTGTTGCAAATTATAAATTACATTATCCAAAACAAAAGTGTGTTTTGGCAAATAAACAAAATGTATAAAACAAGTTCACAAATCCAGCATGTTTAAATTGTTCTGTTAAATTCATTTGGTTTAACGTTGGTTTAAAAAGGGCTTTCAAATATTTAAAAAATTATGTCGTAAAATTAAATTTTGAGACATTTATGCAAGAAATATAATTTACACTGGAGTATTTTTTAACCAGATTGCAATGAAATAATTTCATTACGAGAAGTGGAAAAAATGAATGATGTTGAAAATAATTCATTTATAATATTTATTTATTATTTGCAGAAATTATGTGAGTATGTTGAACGCTTGCTTTGTTTTTTCATTAATTATTTAATAAAATAAAATGGTTCATTATTACTTAAAGCATTCATAATACCAACAACTGTTAATAAAATAATGTTGCAATCATAAAAGATCAATCAAGACCAAAAACTCAATTGATTAATAATTTTATCTTTCTTTTTAAATCATTCAATGCGAAAACCTTTTTATTTTTCTTTCTGCACTTCTGCAAATTTTCATATTTTTGATAAAAGCAGATTAATTTTAATTTAATGGAATGCAGCTTATTTTATGTTTTGACTCAGCTATTTTTGAACTCCAACTTTAGCTTCACGACTTCAGTTTTTATGTTATTTGCAGAGCTGAATACGCACCCCAATAAAATGTTCGCTTGGTCATTTTTTTCAGGTTTAACGAAGTGGAACTTGGTTGTGGAAAGTCAAAAAAAATAAGTACAACTTTTTTTAGTGGAAAGTGTTGGGCTTAGGAGATACTCTGTAAGCTTCATCACTTTTTTCACTTATGCCTTTGTTGTACAAGTTTTACAGATTTTTATGATTGTTTCGTTTAGGGCGTCAGCGTCTGAGAATTGTAGACAATTCTCTGAATTATAAATATTTTACACATTTTAATCTTTACTTTATAAATTTCATGTTCTATGTCGCTAGCACCAGCACAATTGTTTTGTTTTTTTTATAACCTATATTTCCAATTGGGATTCGATATAAATTATAAAAACAAATCACCGAACCACAAATCCGTTTCCGTTTCCGCTTTCATTTTCAAATTGAGTTTTCATTTTCAAAGCGACCCAAAGCAAATTACAAAAGTTTAGTTAATAAAATTTAAAATGTTTAATTAAACTGGAGGAGGCACGATCTCCATGTTAAATAGTTGTAAACAGAGTCCTAAAAACTCAAATTGTTCATATTCTTCAAATTCATGTATTTAAAAATATAATCTAGATATCTACTTTTGACTGTATATTTTTTCACAGAATTATTTCGCATTTGGTCATTTAATGGGTGAACAGTTTTACAATACAACAAATTACGTTAATTCTTGTTGAATTTGATGTGCGGTCGACAATGGCCCCAACTACAAGCTGTAAAGACGGGGTTCAGTTGGAACTGAGCGATACTGTCGAGTTTCCCCTAAATGAGAAGTTAATTTCATGGCTTTTGGGCTAACAAGTCCAAACTCATTAAAACGCTTGAAATGGAAGTCAAAAATTAAATGGCAGGGCTTACAACAGATTTGCAGAGTCGTACACTGTTGACCATAATTTAACCGTTGGGGGTGGGCGAGCGTGGACGGTGTTGCTGTTGTGGGCGTGGCAAGCTGACTGTCATCGCTTAAATTGCGGTTGCAGCGAACAAAAATGAATAAGTGGACGCACAGCGTTTCGGATGGAACATTTTTTAAACGATTTCCATGTTCCAAGCTGATGTCGCCGCTGCTGTTGCCTGCATCTCGCTACCGCATGCAATTTGCCACGCATCAGTTGGACACACAGGATACACACTGGGCCAGTCAGGCAGCCGCCACGTTGGCCAATCCTACAAATGAACAACGTCCTCCGGCTGTTCAATGTCCACACTTTTCACATTTGTGCTGTTCATATTTCATTCTCAATGACGCTGACAGGACAATGCGGTAAGCGAGCCCCGTGCGGCGACTCCTGGTTACGTGCCCCAATCTGTCAATGAGTGTGCTTGTATGTGTGTGTGTGTGTGTGTGTGTGTGGGAGAGTCGTTTTGCATGCTGCAACGCATTTGTGAGTGCGTCGTGTGTGCGTTGTGTGTGGATGACGCTTCCCTGCACTGATTCCAACTGATGAAGTTGGCATTTTATGTGCGGTTTCCAGGACACATACAGCATACGGCATTGTTTATCTCCAACAACAGACACCGACTGTTGACCAATCCACGCTCCCGACCCCCAACTCCCATTCGCCAACCCCCCAAACACACTCTGCCCACACTCGCATCCACACACACGTCACCGGCTGCAATCATCAAAAAGTTCAGTGTCAACAAAAGTGATTTTTCGTGTGCATAATTAAGAAAAATAAATAAAAAATCTTAAGCAACAGCAAAATGGTAATAATAAAAATAAAAAAAAAAACAACGCAAGGCAGGGAAGCAGTACAATGGACGAATGAATAAGAGAATGAATGAATGAATGAATGAACGAATTCAAAAGGATAACAGTTGAGACGACGCATATGTTATTGGCAAACGGAAACAAGGCTTCTGCTCATTGTGTGTGCTCAGCCTGGCAGCTGACAGTCCTTATCCTCACACATTTCTTGTTCGAGCTGCAAATCGAACGGATATGCGCAGGAAACCTCAAACACGGTCACATACACACAGACACAACAATATCAACACACACACACACGCGGAGGCAGCTTGCCCTCAATTTCGATTCATCTTTGGGCTTGGCATTTGTTTCCTTTAGCTGTAACTGAGCAGCAGGTGATATTCCTAACGATTTCCGGCTTATGATTTGACTTTATGTCTGGCCTCTTGGCCCGCCCCCATTCAGCTATCACTTATGGGGTATTGGCAGCAGCAACAGCAGCAGCAACAGCAGCAGCTGCTCTTACTTTCCACATTTGCAGCTTAAGCTGCCTCATACATCATGCCAATCAAATTGGCACACACACTCACAATCATTGCTACACAGTTATTAATTGAAGCCATTGACCTGTTCGCCCTGTGCTCTTGAAATTTATGAGGCCCAATTGCTAATAACTCTAATGACTCTTGAGCGCACAGAGTTCGAGCTGTTGTAAAGGTAATAAGAAAAGTTTAACTTTATGATTTCTTGCTCAGCAGCAGTGAGTAGCAACAAGAAAATTTCAACATCAACAACAACAACAGCAGGACGAGTGGGGGCAGCTCACGCGGCGTATGCTTGTTTGTTGATATTTCTGGGTACGAGCACAATAAAAGCATAAAGTGACAACAAAGCGCCACTGAACAAAATAAATAAATCACAACAAAAGTAGACAGACACACACACACACACACTCAACACCTACTCACACACACCCACACACAAAAACACGCACAGCAAAACGGAAAACAAAACATAAAAGAACAAATGAAGAAAGTTTGAATTACTGGCTATCAAATACCCTATGGCATACCCTATCTTATTTTATATTTATATATTTTATATAAAAATATATTTAATATTAAAGTCAATTTTAAATATATTATAAGTATGTATAAACCATTCAGTTATCAGATCTGACTATTTATTTTAGATATCCGTTTTGCTCAGGTCTGAGTAAAGCTGCGCAGTCAAACCACCCAAAATGACGATTGCATAAATATGTTTTCAGTTTATAGGGTAGGCTCTGCCTACTTTTTTATTCATTTTATCGTTGACTGTGTATAAATGGCACCAACAATAACAAGTACGGTAAAACTTTTAGTTGTCATGTGCTTTTGTTCTTGAGAGTCCCTTTTCCGTGCGCACGCGATTCATATTTTTGCGAGGCAGACGCCTTCATATGCTGGGTGGCTTATTGTTGCCGTGCTCTCCATAGTTGGATTGTTGGGTTGTTGGCGTTGTTGTTAATGTTGTTGCTGGCATTTATTGTACGGCAGTTTGACACAATGCACAACAAGGTGGGCGTAGACAGATTCCGAGCAGGAGCTCAACCTATAACTGCCCCAAAAAGAAAAAGAAAAAGAAACGGAAACTTTGTCATTGTTACGTTGTTTTGTGGCTCCCTCTCCGGCTGCTGGCTGTGCTGCTGTTAAGCATTTCCGGCTTTTATTGTTGTTAAGCTTGGCCCGCCACTAAACGCTTCATCATTGCGCACAGTTTTCATTTTGTTTGTTCTTTTCCTTCTGGCTCCTTGATATGGGCTAGGATTGGGTTTCCAAACAGACGGCATCGAATTGGTGTCGTTGCACGTTGAAATATTTATGTTGCTGCTTGTTAATTTATAATGCGCCCAAAAAGACGATGCGCTCAATGGACTTTTCGCTTTAGGACATGGTCACTTGTGCATGTCCGGCTCATTATAGTCTATCGTACTCCGGCACCAAACGTGCCATTTTTGCATGTCTCACAGCAAATCACCTTTGGACCGAAAACATCACGAATTTCTCACAAAAGTTTGCATAAATTTTCGTGAAAATTTACGAGCTGCGAGCTGTGTAAAGTTTGTGCTCCCTTTATTTATATTTTTCGTTTTCTTTTTGCAGTCTTCTGTGTTATTTGAAATTTACGATACAATAAATTTTGTCAAACACTCGAAGTTGTAAAGCGGCCAAAACCCAAAGGAGTTTCCTTTGGTATTGCCTTCTGTTTATTTATTTATTTTTTTTTTTTTTGGTTTTCCGTTTTTTTATTGGGCTGGTTTTGATAAGCCATTAGTCAAAATGACAAACGTTTTAGGTTGATTTAAATTGGAAAGATTTACAATGCATACGGTAAAGGCTATTGAGCTTGAAGATAAGCACCAGCACTTGTATGCCCTGGAGTTGAGATTATGAAGGCTCTGCGCATTAGCCGTAACCCACCAAAAATCAGTCAAATTGATTTCGATACACCCTGTATAAATTCCCTTGCATTAACCTAAATAATAAACCATCGAACGTAACTGTATTGATGGCAAACTTATAACCTGAATTTAATTATTTGCAAATATGTTTGGTTTCTTGACTGATAATAATAAAAAAAAAAGTTTTTCCATTACTTTGTTCTCTTTGTATACCTTAAACAGATTAAACTACATACGAATAAATTCTTATCTCAGAGGTACACCAAATTTGGACAATAAGTGAAGAATAAAAAAGTAAAGTTAACCATGCCTACGAGTCCCACTTAAATTCAACATAATTTGAAACGTTACGGCTTAAATAACTAAAAACCTTTGACGTTTTTCTTGATTTTAGAAACAATTTTTAATTTTCATCAAATTTTTCCTCTTTTTCTGCTTCTACCAAATTAGTCAAATTTTCTACCTTCTTCTGCTTCAGCCAAATTATTCAAATTTTCTACCTTCTTCTACTTCTGCCACACTTTGATGCATTCATATTATGCTGTAGTTTTTGGGCTTAGGACATTGGCTAACTCACCATTATTTTGTTGATTACGTGTGGCGAAGTGTTCGAATTTGACAGTTAACTTGAAATTGCACTCACAGTTAAGTATCGGCGCTTTAAGCCCGCTGGTGCTTAAAAAATTCAAAAGCTGTTTTCGTATAAATTCGCCTAAAGCGGCGCCTCTTGCATGAGACCTCGAAATCGCATTCGGCCATTTCGAAATTCCATTCGAATTTCTCGTATTTTGCATTCAACGATTGCCCACAGGCCATTTTCATTGTTTTGGTTTTGAAGCCATGTGCTCATTGAAAATGGATAAAAGGGGTATAATGAAGCATTAGACAGTATGGAATCCACATCATTTTCTTGACCCGTTTAGGTTCTTGATCAGCATGAAAAGACGAACGCTTCACCTGTATAAAAATGCTGATCTTACAGACTATAAAAGCAACGTTCTTCAAATTTGGAATAAAGGTTTTCAGATCCCACTCGCATATCGAGTTCCAATTGAATCGTGATTGCACTAAACGCAAAAGACTGATTCAACTATCAACATTTTTCTTGAATTTCAACAGTGAGTGAAGTTTGTTTCTAAGTGGGCTAAAATTTATTGTTCTGTTATTAATTTCGTAAAGACAGATCTGAAATCCATGATCAGCTGTATTATTTAATGATTTCGGTAATTTTTCGAATTATGAGGTTCATAATAGAATCGTGAAATGTCAAAAATGTGAATGTAGGAAATGTTAAGCATAATGGAATCAGGCTACATATAAATAAAAAAAAAACAAATATTAATAATCTGTAAAAATTGTGTTAAGCTTGATTAAGTATATTTATATATTCCCCATTTATCACAGTAGAAAGCGAGGGATTTTGAATGTTCATAAATCAATACACATACATAAACACATACCTCATGATGATGATACCCATGTTGTATGACTTATGATAGGTAAAAATATTTGTATCATGGGTATCTTTCAGAACTCTGTCTACTCTCTACCGAAGCATTTTTTTATTTTTGCTCTTGCTGTTGGCATGGGCAGCAGTTGCAGCCAGTAAACTTTGTGCTGTCCCCATTTTGTTATACCCCGACCCCAATAAGAATGGTTAAAAAGGGTATAAAGGGTTTGTGCAAATTTAGGTAACAGGCAGAAGGAAGCATCTCTGCCCCATAAAGTATATATATTCTTGATCAGGTTTAATACTCGATACGATATAGCGACTTAGAGACTTCAAACTTGGAATATAGCTTCTCGTATACCCGGCTCGAAATTTTTTTAAAAATATATCTTTGTCAAAAAAACTAGAATAGAATAATTTAACAGCTCGGTTCAGGGTATATCGTGGTCGAGCTCACTCGACTACAGCATTCTTACTTGTTTATTTTTCCTTTAGTGAAACATTTTTTTGTGGATTGCTTTTTGTCGCATGTGCAACGGTTTCATATCCTGCACTGGGGCAATTAAGTTCGTAATCTGGGCGGCATCTGTGCTGCATTCGATGTTGCATTGCCAACAATAACAACAAAAGCACTGATTTTTGGGTGCGCAGTGTTTTTTCAATATATCGTCGACTATTTCATTTTTGAGCGTTTAATCAGTTTTTCTTTCTTCCTTTTTTTTTTGCGTGGGTCAAGAGGCTATTTGAGTGTTGTTCACAGCATTTTATTAACTCTTTCAGTTTTTTGAAGGCTGCAGCTGCTGTCTGCCACGTGACTCAAATGGATAGCCGTAAACTTGCAAATAGCTGCAGTGTCCAATTTTTTGTGGGCCGGTGTGTGAATTGCATGTAAGTCAAGCATGATTCCGAAGGATTATTTTTGAAATATGTAATACTTGCAATATATGTAGTAATAATCGATAAGGCTAAATAAATGGTGAAGAGTATGTTTGGTAACATTTAAATTCATTGCTAGACAAATACCGCTTTAAATAAAACAGCCGATCGACTTATGTGCATCTGCCCGGGCCAAATTAATCATAAATAAATTAACAAAAATATAAAATAGTCTGTAACCAGTTTTTGCGCAAGACAAACGGAAAAATATTACAAATCAATTTAAAAAATGATGTGCTTAATTCCTATCTCGCTTTCAGCATTAAGTTTTAATTGTAAACAATAAGTTAAATTATAATTGTGTTTTAAAATAGGCGTTTACATTCCTTGAAATATCAGCTCTTTGTGACACTGATATTTTATTATACTTTGTATTGCAAAAATACAATACACATTTTGAACATTCGCAACATTCTCTACGAATGTTGCATGTACAGAATGTTGGTCATATTGTAGACATATAAGAATTTGAGAAATGTTGATAGTGGAATCTGGATTTTAATGGCGCTTTCGAGTATTTCCAGCTATACGAAGTGGCTGGGCAAGCTAATCTTAATACCTTTTCTGACTCAGAAATTTATAAATTTCAAAAAAATAGCCTTATACATTGTATACAGCAACAAGCATTATTGCAACTATGAAGTACTCTTGATCAAATATTACGAAAATCCTGCCAGTTAACCGCATAATGCATTTTCTTCGTTTGTCTGTCATTTGCGTGACGATGATTGATGTAAAAAAAGCTATAAGGAGCAGTTTAAGGACATTTCACTTGACTTGACTTGACTTTCAAAAACTAGAGTACACCAACTGCACTGGGATTAACCCCGGCAACTGGAGATTGATATCCTGTAGGCCACGCTTAAGAGCAGCTGCAAACCAACAAGCAGTTTTGTAGTTGCATTGTTGACGATGTGCCTAGACATTTTGATGTATATATAAGCAAACACGCACAAAGTGTTTGAGTGTGTGTGTAAGTAAGTGTGTGTGTGTGTCTGTGTGTAATAACTAAAGTCATCCTGATGCGGTTGCTGATGCTGGTATCGCTCCACCTGCTAGCTGTCTTTCGCCTTGTCCATTAACTGCTGTTGAAAATCTGTTGGCCGAGCAGTCGAACGCTCGTCAGCTGCGTGAATTTTTAGAGACGAGGCCATACTTGAAAAACATCCTTTTTACACCCTGCAGAAATGCCAGTCACTTAAGCCGGGTAGATGCAGGTGATGGAACGCATGTTTCAGATTGAAATAAAAGTGCACAAAAAGGTGTTTCATCTATGGCATGACTTAAATATTATTTAAACAAATATTAATTTCATCAAAAAGAACAAATTTAAAACTAAATATTCTTAAAATAATAAGTTCTGCAATTTCAAATTAATTTATAAAAAAAACTTAAACACATCCTATTTTTTCAATTTAAATGAAAGTGTCTACGAGACTGACATCTAATCTTAAGATCTAAAAAATAAACATATATGTATAACTCAATGTTGTATTTTAGCATATAACAGCTGCAAATGTATGACATGAAAAGTGTACGAATAAATAAGTGAAGATGAGCTTATTAAGGACATATTTCGAGTTGCCTTCAATGCTGTGTTAGCTAGGAGTATTTTTGAAAATAGAATACCAAATTTGTTCAATTTTATATTTCTGTATATTCCAATATATTCTCTACCAACACATTTACAAAACTTCACATTCATGAAAGATTAAAAATATCTATCATAAATCAAGCAACATTATTTTAGATTTGACTACAGGGTATCTGATGCCAAAGCTATCGCATAGCAACATTCTACGAGGCTTATTTCGAATGAAGCGCACAGCTCAGAGTTATTGCACAGATTAACTATGCTTGAAATATCTTTTACTACTCTGTGTATTTATTGAAATATTTTGAAATTTGAACTTAAAAATACGTTTAATTAAAATGATTTTTGCATTTGTGTCACTAAATTGTAACGTTTTTCATACGGATAACTTGATTTTTTGCGCTTGCGTTCGCTGTGCGTTGTAGATGCAGCTGTCGTTTTTGCTCTGAATACGGACACACACACACACACCAACACACACACACACACACACACACATACACATAACGACGACCACACATAGCTAGAGTCTGTGCCATAGCTATGGGGTTTTTATGGTTTTTCAATTGGTTCAGTTTTGCTTTCGGTTCTTTGTTGTTTCTTTTTGGCTTAGGCATTTTGTTTTTTTTTTTTGTTTTTTTTTGTTTTTTTTTGTGTATCTCAGCAGAGACAGCTGTCAGGCGTTGTTGGCAGCGTTTCGCATTCAGATTCGCGTGGGTCATTCATTAGGGGAACGCAGCATGAAATTCTGGCTAAAGGCAGAGCTCGACTCGATGCCTGCCTTTGGCTGCTTTTGCTTTTAGTTTTTGGTAGTGTCGGTGCTGCTGCTGCTGCCAGCAATACAAAAGCACTAACACAAATACGAAGGACACACGCACACACCAGCTCGGAATGGAATCAGCCATGCGGCAACAGCCTTGAGTGATAACATCATCATGTGTTCGCCCTCCCTCTCTCTCTCTCTCTCTCTCTCCCTCTCTCTCTCTCTCTCTCTCTCTCCCTCTCTCTCTCTTATTTCTTTGTGTGTGTCTGTGTATGAGCAGCGGAGCATGCACGCAACATGCTATGCCAAGGAGCAAGCGATGAAACCCAGAAACTGCAACAGCAGCGGCAACAACAGCGGCAGCAGCAGCAGAAACAACAGCAGCAGAAACAACAGCAGCGTCAGTGACATGAAACCTTGGCAACCAAAAAACACCGTAGACAAGAACAAGGCAGCACGACAATGGTACAAAGGGAGAAGAGCGAGGGGCAGTAGAACTGGCGGCGAGGCAAAAAAGATTAAATCAGGTAGGAAATTTTCGTTTAAGCGGTAAATGTTTTTGCACCTGCCGTTAGCCAGCAGCCGGTTGGCATTGCTCAGCTATTGTTGTTGTTGTTGTTGTTGGTGCTGCTGCTGTTGCTGCTGCTATTGCTGTTGTTGTCACTCAGATGATTAGTGCGCAGGCTTCAAGCTGCGACTGCGCAGATACTTTTTTGGGTAACTGTTGCCCGCCGCATCGCGTGCGTCTTTGCAACACTGTGCGGCAAACAAAGCAGAAACCGGCTCACGCACATTGCAGCTTTCTGTTTCAAAGGCGTTGCCGTAGCCAAATTGGTCAACAGACAGTGCGCGTGTTCCACTGTGTCTGTTGTGTGTGTGTGTGTGTGTCCAAGTGTGTGTGCCTGCCTGCTTATGCAAACAATCAACAGTGTTTGGGGCGTTCTACTCGTATCAAAACAAGCACGCAATTCTGTTGTGAACAGCTCAGAAAACACCTGCTCTAATTTGAGTGCACCTCTGCCAAGGCATTGATTGTTATTCTAATTGGGCTTAGCGACATTAAAATGTTTGTATTGCAAACTATGTATTCTGACTCAATAAAGAGGAGCGGTTAAATCTTACTTCATTTAAATATGATATTTTTTGCCTATGCCAACTTGCTCATATCTTCTTACTTAACACAATTTTAATGTATATATTTGTAGCTGCTGACGATTTAATTATGATTTCCGCTGGCTCCGGTTTAAGTGTTTATTTTTTAATTTTTTCATAAAAGAATGTATTTTTTTTATTTTTTAAATATATTTTTAAAAAATATTTAAACAAATACTTAACCTGGATGGAAAATTCATTAACTTACTTCATTTGGCCACCCTAAAATTTAATTATATCTTATTTGTAAGTGGATGCTTTTCGGATATTTTGTAACGTATTTAGTTTTAAGATAAGTTTAGGAATTGTATGCTATACAATAATTAATAGAAGTTAAGCAAGGAAGCAGAATTGTAAGCTATATATTTGTAAGCGAACTTATTTCTAAAGTAATCTTCTTAAGTTTCTTAAGCTCATTAAAATTGTTAGTCAAATATATTTAATTTTTAGTTGCAAATCAAATGTATTATTTTTGTTAGTTCATAATTTTAAAGCAGTTCATTTTTAATTTTCAATCTTCTTAGTTACCAATCACATAAATATAAATGAACCCATCTCCAAGAATAACTTTGATTAATATTTAATATGTTGAAGACTGCTTCTTCCCATGTGCTAAGAACTCAATTTTATTTACATTTTTTATTAGAGTTACTTTTTTTTTTAGATGTTACAACCACTTTCCCGGCAATGCAAATAAATCCCCAGAATGTATTCCCTTCTGCACTTCAAAACCAATATTGTGAATATGGCATTGGATGGCATAAAATTCTAAAGCACTCGAATGTAAAAGTACTCACAACCTCGAAGTAGAGCGTAAAGGGTTTAAACGCAGCGACAATAACGACAGGCGGCAAGGTTTACTTACAGGCCATTAGCTTAATATGGTCTGACCATAACGTGAACCGCATCAGGCTGGCAGAGAGACAACACCATAAAAACCAGCAATAACAATAGCAGTATTAACAACAACTATAGCAACAACTACAACAATGGGAACCAGGCGACAATGCAATGGGCAAAAAGAAAAGCACGCAGTGCAATGCAAATGGAAGCAAGTAGCAAAGTTGCACAGTTGCAAGTCGCAGAGTTGAAAGGGCAACAGAAAGCAACAGCAGAACCGCCACCATCACAAAGATTACACTCAGAGAAAAAAAAAAACCGAAAAAGTACACAGAAATGAGACAAAAGCAGCAAATCTTATTATTAAAATATTATATTTCTAAAAAATAGAGTCTGTTTTTTCTTAATTCAAATGTAGTTTATTCTTAAATGTAAATGTGACTACAGAACTTGTAAAATAATTTTATTAACACCAATTTTAAAACTTCAGATAAGCAAACCTTTTGGAAAATTCTTAAATACATTAAAGAAAATAGCTTATAATTTTCTACAGATTCCAACTCGCGATCGACAGCAATTTTCATATTTATTTTTACATTTTAGAAACATTTGTTACTTTTATAAAATATAGATTATTTCGAAAAATATTTCTTAATAAAAGATATTATGTATTCAAAATAGAAAAAGGCCTTTTAAAACTTTGTTTTTGGGGAATACCTATTTAAAAAAAAAGAACAACTTTTTACAACTCAAACACCTTTTTGCTGAGTGCATCAGCACCACTGCGGCACTCACAATTGTGTAGGGGTTAATGGTCTAGGGTTGGGGTACGTTGGGTATGGGGAATCACCGGATGCGCTGTTAGCCGCACGAGTTGCCTGCATTAATGCAATGTGCAACAAGCTAGAACACCGCGCCGCAAATTGACAACAAAACAAAAGGCAACTAAAATTAAAAATATCCACATATAGCTAAATAGCATGCAACGCTCAAAATATGTGCAACAACAGCAACTCATGTTTCAACTGGCAACTGGCAGTTGATTATAAACCCATTGATGTTGCTGGTCAGCACTGCCGCTCACCTTAACCACCCTCCGTGGCTCCCTCCCCTTTGTCCACAGGCCAACAAAGCCAACAAGCATCACAAAATAAAAGAGAAAATATTGCAAATTGCAAAACACAGCGCAGACAAAGTGCCAACTATAGGGTACAGATAGAGACAAACAGAGAGAGAGAGAGAGAGAGAGAAAGAGAGGGGGGATACAGGAATAGAGAAAGAGAAAGGGAGAGTTAGACTAACAAACTGTTGCAGTGGCCAACACGACATGGCTATCAACTCACCCCATTTTTTTTTTTTTTTTGACGTGTGCAGTGAAGCGCACCACCCGAATGGCATGCCGTACCTCCACCCTGTACCCCTCCCCCTCTCTGCACGGTAGGCTGCTTGTTCCTTGGTGGCTTAAAGGAACCCTTCACATGGCGACAAAGTGCGCCATTTTTGGCATATTCCATTCTGACCTAACAATAATGTTGCAAACTCAACACAAGCTCCTGAAAACAATGCCGCTAAACTAATTTAATTTTCTACTACATTTTTTTGGCTCGCTTAGTTTCAGCTTTTAGTTTTAGTACTCAGCTTTTGTTCGGCATTCGAAAACTGCACTTTTCAACACTACCAAACAAATGAGGTAAATGACAATACTTTTTAAGTGTTTTAGAATGTTAGGAATTCATTTGATCAACGTTTAGGAACGTTTTAGGTGTACAAATGTAATGTTTAACAATTTTTTATATACTTTTAGGATTAACTAATGTTTATTTTTAATTGAAAATATAGAGTATTAAATTTTTGCTCTTATTGAAGAAAATAATTCTTTATATGTATGTCATATATGTGACTATCTTGTTGAGAATTGAATTAAACTGTTGGACCCCATTTGAACAGAGATATCAAATCTTTAAAACGTTTTTGACCTTTTTTGAGCCTTACATTACAAATTGGTTTCTTAAGAAAACATATTTTATTTCTCGCTCAAATAAGATGTAACTAAAAAAACAACAAAAGAAAATACTTCAAATATAACAATTTTCAGATGAACATATTTTTTAAAATTAATTCATAAAGTAAATATTTCCTAAAGGTATATTCTCAAACAGAACCTTACTGTTATAAAGGACATTTAGTATTCATACAGAAAGATGAGAAAACATCTGCCTTTGCTTGCAAGCTGATCGCAGGCGCGCCATGTGCCAGGACGATATGCAAAAGAATATTCAGCATGCATACATATGCACCAAGGAAGCCTAAAAAGCTAAAAAGGTAAAATAAAAAAATAAGTATATTCCTGTTGTAAATTAAGTTCGGTTTAATTGTTGATCATTACAAAAATGATTATCAATTAATGATAGTTGGCTTTTGCTCACAAAGCAGACTCTAGTTACCATAGTAAGACATGAGGAAGGCCAAACGGTGCTCTTAGCATTACGCTCTCTCGCTCTCTTAGTGTCGGTTAAGTTCCAGTTTTGCATACTCTTCAACCACAACTCGTTCGCTCTCTCTTTCTCTCTCTGGCGCATTTCTGCGCTCTTTCGAATTTAGTGACGCGACGCTTCGGGCACGACTGGCGTATATAAAGGACGCTGCTGCTGCGCGCCGCTTTAGTCCTACGACGACTGTCGCGCCAATTGCCTCGTACGCGAAGTGCTGCAGTAGCCACAAAGTGAAAGTCAGACAATCTTTTCTCAAGCAAATTGAGTCGAGTTCTTGGCGTTCGTGTGTGTGCCAGTGTGTGTTTATTTGTGCATGTTGTGGTCTTTGTGTGTGTTTTTGATTTGGGTAAAGCCGCTTGAATAAAAGGCCAGCCCCCAAGTGGCAAATGCTAAACAAACGTTTGGCAGGCAACAAAACGGCGGCGAAGAAGAAGCATTAATCGCGCATAATTCAAAAATTGTTAGCGCCGCATTTTTTATAAGGTGTTTAGCTGCGGTCCGCTATGAAACGTGGCCAACATTTGCATAAATACCAAATGCCAAAACAATTCTAAATTGAAACTCATTTAAAGCCAGCCAGAAAACCTTGACTTGAATTTACAATTTACGCATCGAAAATGGTGCGCGTAATTGTATCGATGCTGCTGCCGATGCTGTTGGTGGTGGCAAGCGCGCGTGGCGCCACCACCGGCGTTATCAGCGATGTGAACAACATGTTGCGCGATGCGCAAGCAACCAGCTCAGCTCCGGCCCTGTCCAGCACTGTCCCATCCAGTGTGGAACTGCTGCGCTTTGTCAACGATGAGGACAACGACAACGAATCCGAGGAAAGCGAGCTGGGCCTGCTCTCAAATGGCGCTCAGGTGTTGCAGCCACGCAGCAGCAGCAGCAGCAGGGGCATCAGCAGTAGCAGTAGCAACAAGGGTGAGCAGAGCCTGGAGCTGGGTGACCAGGTGCGTCTGCTGACGAAGCAACTGAATGCGCTGATGACGCGTCGGCGCGAGGATTACGAGTTGCTGGAGCACAATTTACGCAAATCCCTGCGGCTCACCTCGAGTGCGGCCAGCGTGGATGCGGATATGCGCAGCGAATTGGATCAGTTGAGGTGAGTCTGCAAATTGATAGCATTATTAGCTCATGGTGGCCCACAAATGCCAATTCGTTTTTCTCAACTTGCGACTTGCAACTTGCGACTTGCAACTTTGGCTGACAAGTTTCGTTCAAGTTTTTCAACGCACAGCACTGCGACTGCCTGTCACAGGCACCTTGGTGGTGTGTCACAGTGCGTTAAATTTGTGGGCGTAGCGCATCAGCAATTCTCACACACATGCCCCACTTTGGCGAGAAGCCTCAAGTCAATTTAGCAGCGCTCTGAATTAGGCAACACTTTTTGCGACTCGCTGAATTTTGCTGGATTCCCTTTCTGATATACTCTACCACATTCCGAAATCGATAACATGATAATAATAATAGTAAATTTAATAGAAATAATAATTAAAATTAAATAACATTTGTTATAATAATAATTGAACCGAATTTTTTCTGTGTAGAAACCCCTCTAAGATTATTTAAAAGTTAAACGGTTCAATAATAATAATTAATAATAATTAAATATAGCGCTTGGCGAACTAAAACAAATACGAAAAGTAAAAACTTAATTTAATTGAAATAAAAGCAAATTTATTATTTAAATTAAAATATATTTTATAATCTTCTCATTTTATACAGTTTGAATACTAATGTTTTTAATACAAAATAATTCTGAAAAATAGCCAAATAATAAGAAAAATGTAATAAAATGGATTATAAAAAAATAAAAACATTAGCCTCACTATTAATAATTAAATGAATAAAGATAACTATTATATTCCCATTATCTTCTGTTTATACCACATTATTTAAGCAGTCAATGAAATAAACATTTTGAAGGATGTTTACTGTATTCCCATTGCCATTGACAAAAGTTTACATGTCAAATAGAACACCTGCCAAGAAGGGCATGTAATTGTCGACAACACGCACAAAGCGATTGCTACTCGTTATGGCATTTTCCTTGTTTGTATTTGCTCCAGAGACAGCACAAGTTAATTTAAACAAATAAGAAACCGTCCAAAAATCCAGCTCCTTAAGCAGCTTAGCACTGATAGGAAGAAATCGCTGGGCGGCAGCACGTAGAAGATTCCTGATTTCTGGCCTAGGCCAAGCCCAAAGTTTATTATTATTTTTATTTTATTTTATTTTTGTTTTTTTTTTGTGATTTGTTTGTTTTATTTGTGGACTGGCTGACTAATAATGATTGTCTCATCGACACACACACGCACACACGCACACACACACAGCGTGTTGATCTAGAGCAGAGAACGACAAAAATGGCGCTCACTTAATTTACTGTACAAATAGCTTTGGTTAGTTTCGCTGCTATACATATATATATATATGTATATAAACATGTATATATATATATATATATATATCTGTTTTTTGTTTGTTTGGACATGTCGTGAACGTCGTAAACTTTGTCAGTGACACCGTAAATAATTCAACACACAACGCATGTGTGTGTGCACACACACTTACACACACGGGCAGACATAAACAGGAACTCGCCAGGGCCAGTCAAACGACATGTCAACTGTGGTTTATGTGACTCGAGGTTGCCTGCCTCCAACCGCCTTCTCCCAAGCACCTCCAGGTCGTTATCTGATTGCGGCACGAGCCATCCAAGCTCAATGGAGGGATACAGTTTTATTGAAGTGCAGGGGTGCAGCAGTTCCGGAGCTCCTGGGATCTATTAAGCTGGCTGCCATTTGCCTTTACTGATTTGGTCTAAATTTAATAGCGCATTCAGCCCATTTCCCTTCCCATTGCCAATCCTGTCCAGCTTCCATTTCGATAATTAAAATGTGCACAATTTTCAACCGAACAATTTTCGTCCCGGATTCACGTGAATTTTTCTTTGGCATGAGCCGCGTGCTTTGTTGTGCATTTTTCAATTTGATTCCATGTCATTGACAGCATTTCCAATTTTTACTTGACGTGTGCTGCTTTCAGCTATAAAATACAAAAAAATATACTGTTGCAGCCATGCGTAAAATTGTGCAAATTTCTCGTAGCTGGTATATCGCTGCGAGTGTGTGTAAAGCCAACAATAGTTTACTGTGGGTGATGTGTTTTCTTTTAATTTGATTGATAAGCCGAGCCGAAAATTGGTGGCAGATTTATTACAATGCTAATGTAACAATTATAACAAATTCGAAACTGATCAAATTTACGGGCAGGCTCTAATTTACGCACAGATTGTTTCCGTTTTCGCAAATTGGAACGTTGTAAATGAAAATCAAACATCAATTTTAATATCAACTTACTCTTAAGTTCCAGTTAGTTAGTTATCCAGAAAGAAAAAACCAGATTGCCACAGTTAGGTAAACTTTTTAATAAAATAAAGCCACTTAAATCACAATAAAATATGATTAGATTTAAAACACGCTTAACCTAAGGAGATGATTTTCGACAAGTAAATATAAAGAACAGAACTAAAATTGAAAATTAGAAAAAGTCGTAAAGTTTCAGCAAATGCAAGCGTGCATAAGTCAACAACATGCAAATTGAAATATTACTTATACGCAACATTTCCAACAAAACATGCTTTTTGAAGAAAACTTTTCTTTATGAAAATTTCATGTAGCTTTGCTCTTTTGACAGTGAAAAATAAAACAGCAGCTGCTGAGCCACAACGAAATTCAAAAGTTCCCTACGCAGGCCAACTTGACGGATTAGGAGGGAGGAGATTCGGGTACTTGAGACGACTCCACGACTGACTACTTTAATTGTCTGAAATGCCACAAAAATGCGCTCAAGTTTTGAAACTGGATTCTGCCAACTGCCACAAGTGCTACAACATTTTCATTTTTACGTTTTGGACAACGACACAAAAAAAAAAAATAGAAGGAAAACAAATACAGTGAAAAATATTTATTTTCCAAAGCTTAAACAATATGTTCTCATGCTATGGCACTTGTTGTTTCTTGTTTCTGTGGTAGGAAAGTTTTCGACTGTTCTTTGTAAATTTTTTCTATTTCCATTCTGTGAATTGCAGTTGACATTGGATGTGATTTGTTTGTGTGTGTGTGGGTGTGTGTGAAAATTTGTTCTAACGTTTATTTACCAAGTTGCAGAGTTGCTTTGCCTATGTGTGACATCATTGTGGAAGAACCCCGAACAATACCATCCAAAACGTGCCTAATTGAAAAACTGCATGAAAACGCTGTCGCTTTTTCTTGTAAGCCTCACGCCCTAATCCCATTATCAAGCCAACATTCGTTTGTCTGAAAATGTCAATTTAAATTAGATCCTAACACCGCACCGCATGCTGCCCATTTCAATGTCAATTAAAATGAGCCGCAACTGCCGCGCTTTCGAGCGCACTCTCGCAACATATTCATGCTGCGGCTCTTGTTACACTCGGAAAAATAAGCGGTCTTCGTTTTGGAAAATATTCTTATTTTTTGTAGAAGAAATATTCTGACATTAGCTTTTGAAATTAATCTTATATAAGGCATCAGTCAAAAGTGCAAATTATTTTAATTAAAACTTACGATTTTTTTTAAGGAAAAGTTTTTTTTTTCAAATTTTTAAAAATGAATTTCTTAACAACGGAAAACATCAAAAACAATTTCCTTTTTAGCTTAAAGAATTTTGTTTGATATATTTAAAACTTACTTCCAATACCAAAAAATTTGCCTTGTTTTCATGGCGTTTCTTTTGCTGAGTGCAGTTGCCGGTAATTCAACAGCCCAACTACAAACTGCATGCATCGAGCTAGAAAAAATATGCTAATGTATCTGCTCTATTTGTTCCGTTTGTTCTTTTAATTTGCAGAATTGAAATGCAAACGCTGCGTGCAACACACAGCGGCACCAAGGAGCGGCTGACCGTCGAGTGGCTGCAACAGTCGATATCGGAGATACGCAAACAACTGGTCGAGCTGCAACGCACCGCCAGCAACGTGGCCAGGGATGTGCGGCATGGTGGGGCTGCCTACGAGGATCTTGCCACAATACGCAACGATTATCAGCAACTGAAACTGGAGCTGGCCGCTCAGCGCGAGCGACAGCAGCAAACCGAGGTGATTGTCCAGGAGTTGCGCGAGGAGCTGCTGCAGCAGGAGCAGGAGCACAAGCACCAGCTAAACAGGCAGCTAAATGCCAAGCTGAATGCGATTCCCAAGTCCTTGGACCAGTCGGCCGGCAGTGAGGTGGAGAGCAGCAGTCAGGAAGTCAGCCATGAGGTGAGTACACACTGGAGAGGTCTGCCCAGCAGGCGGCTAACTTTATGCTAATGATCATATAAGCACGCAACACTCACAAACACACACACACACACACACACAGTGGCACACACTCAGGTGGAGTGATTCAGGTTTTACGGCTTTGAAATTTCTTTTTGTTGTTGCTGCTGCTGTTTTAAGTGCGCTCATAAAGCGACCGCCCTGGTTGAGTTTCTGGCCACCCCATAGCCATTATCTGCCCATTTTATGCCTTATTTTATACCTGACTGTTATACCATTGTTTTTTTTTCGGAGGGGGCGCCATCTGAGACACGATGTGCTAACGAGCCGAATGCCCGAGCCCGACTCCAAGTCCTGTGTGTGTGTGTTTGTGTGTGTGTGTTGGTCCTTACTTTTTAATGGCTCCTCGTATGCTCCTTAAATTACTCATACGCACCGCAGGACGTCAACATATTTAATATTTAATGCGAACGCCTCGCCCCGGGCAACCACTCAGACCCTCAGTCCCTCAGACCCACAGTCTTTCTGCTGCCCCGCTCCATATTACCTGCTCCAGCTAATGTGCCTAACAGAATCATTAACATTAAGGTCAGGTAAATCGCAGACAGCGCAGACTGAGCAACAACATGCTAACAACTTTTAATTATAATTAAAGTCAATAAAGCGCGCAAATTGAAGTGCAAGTCAAATGTTGAAATACTTAAGCGCACTGCCGAATTTCAAAATACCCTGCAATACCCAAACCAGGCTTGAAATGCCACAAATAAAGATATGTTGAGTTGTTATCAGCATTATTGACAGATTCTTTTTTTATTAGAGACATCCAAGACTAATTCCTACAGTTCCATCTCTCAATGAAATTAGTTAGTAAATTGTTAAGGTATTATTTAAAAGTTCTAATTATTTAACGTATAAGAAAAACACGCCAAGCACTAAACAAATTCTTAGCGCTATAAAAACAGTTCAAATCGGTTCGACTATTCAAGAAAAAGTGACTGAAACCACAATAAATTGCTATCTCAAAAGGGTTTACAGCATTGCCTTTAATTACCAATATACCAAAAGCAACCAAGAAACCTCATTTTGCATTCCTTTCATACATATCTGAGCCAACAGGTAAAGCCACAACATCAATGAAGGGTTGAGCAAAATGCGGGCGATGCATAAAATAAAAATACAATTTTGCACAAGACACGAAAGAGGCAAAAGAGGAAACTTCATTAAAGGGATTATGTGACTTCCATATGCATGCGGTTGCCACACAAAATATATCAGTGAAGTAAGCTGAACAAACACACACAAAAACTGGTTTAGAGCCACCTGCTTGTGGTTAACTCTCTACTGCTCCTTGCCACTTTTTTTTTATGTTACCACTCGAATGTTATTTATTTATTTTATTTTATTTTTTTTGATAAAGAAGAAATGCTTCCCCTTTACTTTGAAGTTGTTGGACTCGTCACAAAGATGCTTAGCTCAAAATTTGCTTGCAAAGGTTAGGGGCACGCCTGGTGGCAAAGTGGCTTTCGCTCCCTCTCTCTCTGCCCCCTCTCAATGCCACTATCTCTCTTTGTTGTGCCAGCTGATTGGAAAGTGAAGCTCGCTGCACACACAAAGCAATTACATTCACAATCAGCCACTAAAAATTTTGACCACAAATTGCTTTAAAAATAAAAAATTAAAAAAAGGGCAAACAAAACCAATAAAACCGATGGAGACGATAAGGCGTGCAGTCAGGCGCTCTAAGCGGCTTTCACAACAGGCACACTTGAATCACATACACGCACACACACACACACACACACACACACATACACCTATATACATGTATATATGTATTAATGTAATGTTTAAGGGCACGTCTGCTCGCAAAATACACGTACTTTTTGTATAGAATGAAATTGCTGAAAATTGCAAACAAAAAGCAGGAAATCACCTTTTAATCGCCCAGAGCATTTTTGGAGGCACAACGAGGGCGGCACTGAGATAAAGAGAGAGTAGCAGGGGCAGAAAGAAAGAAGCAAAGACAGACAGAGAGAGAGAAACAGAGAGAGAGAGAGAGAGAGAGAGAAAGGGAGAGAGAAGGGTAGACGGAATTGGTAAACAACGCCAGCTGCTCAGCTGCGCTGTCAGAGCCCAGTGACGGCTGCTGTCTTTTGTCTTGCCATCACTTGGCCCCAACCCCTCTTTAGCCCCTCGCTTACCGCTCCCAATTCCAGTCTTGGCCAGCAACAGCAGCAGCAGCAGATGCTCTTGAGTGCCTTGATAATCAGTTTGTTATATGTATTTGTTTTTTCTCTCCACGTTTATGATGCGCGCAATGCTTCAGCACAATTTGATCCTTTTCATTATTTTTTAGGTTTTCTCTGTTGTTATTTTTGTATTCGCATTTGTTACCAATGTTCCCTACAGCAGTTGCCCAAAACCAAAACCTGTTGTTCTTGTTGTGGCTATATCTAGCTGAAAAAAAAAGAAAGAAAACAATGGGAGTAAATTGGCAAAAGCAATTTTCAAAAATGTTTATTATAAAAGCGCAGCAAAGCAGAAATTAGGTTAAATTAGAACAATGCGCAAGAATAAAAAATAAAATTGCACAGGTGGCTGTACAAATGTAAAAAAAATATATACATAAAAATACAAAGAGAAATACATTATATGAGTTGATGTGTGCGTTGTGATTAAATTACGTAAAAATAAAATAAATAAAAATGAAACAGAAGAAAATTGCAAAAAAAAATAAATAAATAAAATAACAATGTGGCAAATAAACCCCAAGGGAATGTTTCGGGTGAAAGCAACTAGGAAGCAAATTCGTTGAATTTTACTCATTGCAAGCGGTATAAAAAAATTGAATCCGTACTATTTTCAGCGCAAGCAAGGCGCGCTAAACTAGACCGCAAAACAATTAAAAATTCATTTATTTTAAGTGGTTACAAAGTGGTCAAAAAAGGTCGAAATTGGTTTCAGTTCTGCAGGTCAACCAAGTTTTGTAGCAGTTTGATATTAACAAAGGCTTTACAGATATATGTGTAGATATATTATAAGTTCTAAATTGAAATTGAATTAAAAATAAAGATCCTGTTTGTTTTTTAGAAATATACTAAATAGAAATACTTAAATATAATAATAATATATCTCAAGGAGATTTTTTCCGATTGTATAGCTTACCAATATGCCAATTTGGCAACTCTCTGTTTGCCTGTTGAAGAATAAATCAATGGTATTAAATATTTTTAAATGGGTGCCATATTTATTTCGGTTGTCGACAAGTGTCCGAAACGGTGTGTGTAATTGGCCATCATTCTGACAGCTATTGGGGTTGACTTTAAAAGTATCTTCAGCTTGCTGTGGGTATGGAAAAATGAATATTTGATGCTGGTGGCACTTAGTCAAATTGACTGCTACTAATTGAACCCGAATTGATGGCAAGGCCTTTCACCAGACCGTCACAAATAAATAAATATAGATAATTCAAGAAGCAGCTGCCAGTGACAAGTTGGCAGCACGAGGATGCCACGGCCGAGAATCGACCCAAAAAGAATGAAGATGTTCTAATTGCAATCTGTGCAGATTCATAACAAAGCAAATGCTCTGCAGAAAGCAAGATGGAAGCTGTCACTAGCAACAGTTGAACGCAAATATTTATCTTTGGTTATTGATGTGATGCGACTGATGTCGGCAGCAGACAAATGCTAAACAAAGACAGGCAGGCAGACAGACAAGTAGTGGAAATATACGAGTAAACATATATTGTACATATGAGAAACTTGCTGTTAAATTAGCCAGGCAAACAAATGCGGGAATCACACAAATACACACACACAAACACCGACACACGCATAGAATGAGCATGAGCTGGAGCAGTAGCAGGAGTAGAAAGAGACGCTGTGGCACAAAGAGTTGAAGGAGGAGCCGCAAAGGCAACAGGATCCGGTTTCAGACGCAAAACAGAGGCCACAAAAACATTTTTTTATTGTTTTTCGGGTTTTTTTGTTATACCCTTGCAAAGAGCATTTTTGTTAGCAGACTTCTTCAAGCTTTCCCATATATTATTTTTTATTATTAATGACTAACTTATATCGATTGTGCCCCCTACCAATAGTTCCATCAAGCGTGATTCTTGCAAGAACTCAATAATTGTTCTCAGATTTAGAATTCCTGTCTTCCTGGCATAAGATTTACTTTTTTAAGGCATTGCATCTTTTTCTCTATACGGCGACTCAATTCGATTTTTTGTGCTTGAAGGATTCCTTGTCATTGTCACATAATCGACAGATGCCAATACTGATTGTGCCTAGTCCTAGTTTCAGTCCTGACTGTTCTTTCCCAAGGATATTTTTTGCTTAAATCGTTCCTGATTAAAGCTGCCTTAAAAACATTTCGCCTTTCTTATACCTGATCTCTTGGCCCGGCTTGATTGCCGCAAATGTCTTTGTTCGTTTCTCAGTTCTTGCCGTATTGTGTATTTTCCTATTCCACAATACAACTCTGGTCCTCTTATGAGCACTTCGTCCCATTTTTGCATGCTCTGCTGCCGCTTCATTTCCCTTATTGTGTACTCTAAATTGGTCTAGCTTGGTCCGCACCTTCCGGACCACTTTAGACAAAATTCTTCGTCTTCTTTAGTGCGATTTGTCCTGCTTGACTGTCGGAAAGAATGGATATATCTCTGTTCCGATAGTTATGTTTTAAGTCCTTCCTATATGTTAATCTGTGTACAAACTTGTCATCATAAACAAAAATATATACAACACTCCGTGTTGGATCATTTCGCATTAAAATACTCCCAGAAATCTTCCAAACTTATATTTCTTTTCTAATTTGAGTATTTAATTTTATTCTTAAATTAATTTTATTTGCTCAAAGTAGTATTTTTCGGGTTCAACTGATACAAGCCGACATTCAATAAATATATATTTGAAAAGAGCAAAGGTTAGGATTAGAATCGCATCTAATAAAAAGGTCAAAGGTCCGCAAGAGTATTCAATCTTCAATACTCTGACAGAGTTTTTATATGTTGTTTTTTTTGCTGGTGGTTTTTTCTTTGAATTGGTTTGTTGTATGTTGGAGTACTCGAGTGGGCTGCAGCATTTTACCTTATTTATGTTGATATTTGTGCTGGCTTTTGTTTTATGTTACATTCCTTGCCTCAGTTTCCCCCTCAGGTTGCTGTTGTTGCCACAATGCCCGCCTTGCTGCTGCTCTGCTGCGGCTGGCAATTTGTTTGATTGCCGGAGTGCTTGTATTTGCTGGTCTTTTCTTGTTTGGGTGGGTAAGGCGTGGAATGAGTTTCATTTACATGCATATATGTGGTACTCGTAGTTGATATTTATTTTATGAGTGAAATTATCTTTATTGAAACTTGGCATAATCTTGAGATTCATATGTGCCACTTATATCAATGTCGAATTGTGTGTGTGTGTGTGTGTGTGTGTCATGTTTCTATTATTCGAAGCTGTCTCTCAAGTTTCCCAAGCGACATTGGCTGTAAACATGCTGCCTCAACATGCCGCACAGACTTGCCACAGAAAATATATTACTGCATAAATGCTTATGTTTGGTTTGAGCTGCTTCATTTTTATTTGCTTGAACTTTATTTCTTTATTTAAAATTGCTTTGGGTTGAGTTTCAGTTAAAGAGCTCTTCTAGTTTTTGATTAAACATTTTTGAATGCTGCACTGCAATATTTGCGCAAATTTAGTTTCGAATTATGCACACGTTTGCCATTTGGCCAGGAAATAAGGAAACAGACATCGTTGTTACAAATGGCGGCACCTAAATGCGCATTAACTTAATGGCATTTTGTGGCACACACACACACTCACAAATATATATATATTTATATATATAGCCTGTATCCGTGTGTGTGTGTGTGTGTGTGTGTGTGCAACTTTTTGAGCGGCACACAAAAGTCCTATTACATTTTTACGACAATTCAGCGCGGAGCAACGACAGCAGCCGAAGTAGCTTTTTTTATATGTACTGCACACACTACACACCACTACACACACACAGACACACACACACATACACACACACAGAGTCAGCTCCTGAATGTGGCTGCTGCATAGCTGTCGCTAATAGCTATTCCTTGTTAGCCTTCACTTGAGTACAACATGTCCAAATTCACTTTAATCCTCCCCACGAACCAAGCATTTTATGCATTTTATTCAAGTGTGTGTTTGAGTGTTTGAATGTTTGTGTGTGTGTGTGTGTGTGTGTGTGTGCAGTGTTTTTGTGTGTGGCTTTGCAAATTAATTAGCCTAGCGGCTGCTCTTTTTCCCCGATTAGCATTTCTTAATTGTAATAACACACACACGCTGCCTGGCATAAAATATTTATGCTTCAATTTCGATTTCAATTAGAACCGCTGTCACTTGCCACGAAATGTCTTTAAAATTGTTTTTGGCCTCCGCTTTGACTGTTTGTTAATTGGTATTGGTGAACGTGGGGCCCAACACATAAATCACATTTAATTATATTGTTGACGTCGCCCTCAGCGAATCTCCTCCGTATATCACCTTTTCCACGCGCCGAATTTTGATAGCTTCGCCTGAACTCTGCCTCTGCCTTGTGCTCACTATATATAATATAAATATACATATTTCTATATATATCACAGTATATACATATGTATTGGTTGCGTTGTCGAACATGGCGTATTAGCAATGTTCGTGACCTTTCACATAAAACAGCAACGCTGCTCTTGCCACAAGGCATAGAGACGTGCGTTGGGGCAAGAAAGTAAGCACAAACAGCAACTGAACATTGGCAGCAAAAGTTTCGCGTAGTCGCACAATTCACAATCCAACAGAGACATGAATAATTAAGTGAACAGCCATCAAAAGTGAACAGCGCGCAAAATAAACAAATAATTTCTATATGTGAAGCGATTTTAGTTTTTTGTTTTCGTGTTTTTTTTTATTTAAATTTGGCGAATATTTATTTTTCTTTAAAGGCAAAAAAGACTTAAGAATTTTTCAGAATACCATATTTATTTACATTGCATATTACACCAGATCCATTTTCAATCCACTTAAAAATAAAAGAATTGCTAATTTTTAAACTCAGTTTTAACAATTTACACGAATGTTAAGAATCAAATTTTGTGATCGAAAAAATTCATTCATTCAAATTTCTAACCAGTATTTATTTATTGCATCGACAATTATAATTCTTATTTCTGGCATATTATATTCTACTTAAGTTAAGAGTTCTGGCTAGTGTGTCCTTATCCCTATCCTGATATATAAATATATGTTGAATTATATGTTGATCTGGAGCCATAAAAACAAAATGTATTAAAATATGTCATAAAACAATAAATATCTTCACATTCAAAGCTACCTAAAAAAGCAATTTTCAAAATAATTGATGTGTCGTGATTGAATTGGGGAGTGTCTGAAATGTATATATTAAAATAAAAAAAAAAAAACTTCCGTGAAAATCACGTCTTGAGCGTTCTTATAAAAGCTAAAATTCCCATTCCCATATTTTCGCCAAACATGATCCGATATCCAAGTGATATTCATTTGTATACAGTGTTGGTGGATATATATAAATTTTGCATTGAAACATGAAAATACATTATATTGTCACATTTATTTATAAAAGTTATTACTTCCATTCTCATAATAAAGGCAGGAGTCCTTTGGAAGACCAACTGGCTTACAGAAGATTTGGCAATACTTTCTAAAATAATTATTCTAGTAAAATATATATGAAAAAAACGAAAGCAAAGTGATTATTTAAATTAAGTTATTAATAATGTGAGTAAAAAAAAGCAAATTTGCTATTTAAACTTACTCAATATATTGAAATTTCCATTCAAAAATTACCAAGAAAAATTTTAATAAAAACTTTAGAGTCTCTCTCTCCCTTCTCTGATTCTCACCATTGTTGTCGCTTCCTTTCATCACAATAGCTTTCATTTCCTTTCATTTGTGTGTCGCATAATTAAACAGCAAGTTTCGACTCTGCTATGATTCACACACCCATAGCCCAACCCATGCCACCTCCAAAACACCCCCAGTCATCAAGTGTATATTCATTAGCAGAACATTCCATTCACTTCGTATTTGCGAGATGCTTTATTAGTCAATTACAAGCGATGTTGGAACGAACGTTGCGAATAGACAAAAGCGTAGATGAAATACGAAATAATATTGTTTGTTTCAATGGAAGAAGCATACATATAATTTGTATAGGGGTATGCGTTTGTATCTGTGGCTATATCAGTTGCCGGGCTGCAGGCGTATTCATTACATTTGCATTCACAAGTCACCAATGTGACCCAAATGCCATTACCTTGGTTAACGCTTGTCACTCAGTTAAATTATACTAGTATAACTTGATGTATGTGTACACATATGTCAGACTTAAGTAAGACTTGTTTAGACGTGAAATTCCGACTAGAACATACCCAGCACTTGCAAATCGGAAAGGGATAAGCTTCTTGTCTGATCAATATTAATGTAGAAATTTAGGGCTAATAGTTAAATGGGAAGTCTCGGGGAACAAAGCTAAATAAAGCTAAAATCGTGAAAGTTTTTCTTGTTTTTAGAAATATTTTTAAACATACAAAAAAACACATTTCTTAAAATCAGAAAGACTTAATTTTCAGTAATTTTCCATCATTTGGAGATATATTTTTGATAAGGCTACAATAAACACAAACGAGGGTCGCAAGATCGAATCAAATTTAACTTTATAAGTTATGTAACTTTTAGTATTAATAATAATTAATAAAAAATTAACGAAAATATAAGAATTCGGTGTACACATATAACAAAAAAAAACGCTGAAATTTATAACTCTGCTTTAAAATAATATTTTTCTGCTCCTACCAACATTTTTATAACCCTTTTTTTCGAATTTGAAAGATGTACAGGGCATAAAAAACCCATATATGAACTTGTGTGGCTCCAACATAGAAAACTGCCAAGTTGCCCCAACTAAATATCTGCATGTGTGTGTGTGACACAGACACGCTCGGTGGTGTGCTGGTGGGTGTGTCTGCACACTCCCTACGGCGGGGATTTAAGCGTGGGGCTGCCGCTGACATTATTGTTGCGCACGCCTTTCATCCTTGCATGTTCGCTATCTGTTGTTATGTATGTGTGTGTGTGTGTGTCTCTGTCTGTATGAGTGTGCGGTTGTGTATGTAATTTTGTGTGTATTTTTGTGAGTGTGTTTGTGTGTGCGACAAAGTTGTTTGGCGCTGCTGTGGTGCGTTACAAAATGCATTTATAATAAATGGATTTAGGATTCAATTCCCCGCACATAATCCAGTGCACATGCATATTATGAGTACGCTAAGACAACGACGACTACAGGAAGAGGACAGACGGTAAAAGCGCTTAACTAAAAGCAGCTTTAAAGCTTTGTGTAGAATTAAGCACCCAGCTTAAGCAAACAGTGGTCGCTGAAAATTTGGAATTTGCAGTTGCCAACAATACTCACAAATTAAAATAGATATTTGGCAAAACTTTTATTTGCGACAAACTCGTTTCACAATTCGTCTTTTAAATTCTTTAAACGAAGATTTTGAGAAACTAATTACACGAAAATGCTTAACGTAACACAAATTTTTTAAGCTCCCGCTTCACAAATTCTTTTCGATACTTCATGTTTTGATGTGCTTTTAGTTTAATTAGAAGCATTCATACCAAGAACGTCGTGTTTCATTATTATTGTGAGCAAAAGCGAAAAAATAGAATTTAAAATAGGATTTGAAACAAGAGTTTCAAAATATTAGCGTTTTCTGTTTATGCCTTTTTGTCAGTAAATGTACTTAAGGCTCAATGATATTTTATACAAGTTCGACTTGAGTAATGTTTGCCATATGCAAAGAAAAAATCCCTCTTTAAGTATAGTATTGGAATATTCGGCAGACAACTTTGGTTCTGTTGCCTATATTAACCACATTTTCTCTCTAATTGCAGACATTGTCAAGCAGTGAGCTGGCCGATCATAGGCGTCGTCATTGCCGCTTCCAGCAGGAGCAGATACACAGCTTGCAGTTGACGCAGCGCAACCTGCGGCGGCAGATGAACGAGCTAAAGTATCATCACATTGATGAGAGGGTGCGCAGCATTGAGCTGGAGCAGCATCGCATCGCCAATGCCAACTTCAATTTGAGCCGTCAGATTGCAACGCTAGACAAGCTGCACACCTCGATGCTGGAGCTGCTAGAGGACGTGGAGGGACTGCAAAGCAAAATGGACAAGAGTATACCCGACCTGCGTCACGAGATCTCCAAGCTGGAGTTCGCAAATGCACAAATCAGCTCCGAGCAGAATCTGGTCCGTGAGGAGGGCAAGAACGCAGCACGCTCCCTGCAGGCGATTGCTGTTAGCGTCAGCGCTCTCCAGGATGAGCGCGATGGTGTAAAGAAGCTAATCAGCACCGTGGAGCAGCTGCAAACAAATGTGGATCGCGTTCAATCACTTGTCCATAACGAGCTGCACAACAAGGTGGGTAATGAATTTCCAGGAAACTGACTTTGACCCAAGTCATGTCAAATTAATAAATTGTTCCCTTATTATTCGGTAACAATTGCCTGCACTCAAAAAAAAAAAAATTGTTCGCCCTAAATTTAAAAAAAAAATGCTATAATTTTGGCAACATTGTTAACAAATAATCAGGCGTGCTACAATAAGCAAACACGGGAAAGTTTTCCATTTTCATTTTCAAAAGGCCAATTCGTGAAATGGAAACCCTTTCCGTTTTCCCATTTTTAAATGACAGATAACCATTGCGATAATTTACTTTTAATTTACTTTTTCTTACTTTCTTTGTTGTTTTTATATGTGCTACATAAATTTTTATAAAAACATTAGTATTTTAGGATTTCACAAACATTTTAGATAGTTTTTAAATACTTGATTCGGAATTTTACAACGAATTTTGCCATTTATACTTTTATATCCTTACTAAAAAATGTATCTAAATAATAGAAATGTAAAAAATAGAGAAAGTCATTCAGAATTTCTTTGGATGCAACCGAATAACTTTTCCTGAATTTAAGACATTGAGCAATGAAAAATTGGAAATTATAATTGCCTGCTTAGCGTGTGCAAACACAAAGTTTCTTTGTGAAGATTGAATGTTGATAGCAGTTTTGTTTACCTTAGCGGAATAGGTGAAGGTGAACTTCTTAATATTATATTAAAAACGTGTATTATATAAATTATTTACATATAATTTATTGAAAACTTACTTTTCTCTTACACAGCTTTCACACCTCAACAAGCCGCACAAGCGTCCGCATTATCAGCAGACGATCCAGAATCAACCGCAGGCCTCAGATTTGAGAACTGATAGTGAGCTGGCCGAGACGCTGGTGGCCGAACTGGAGAACGTTGAGGCACAGTATGAGGCAATTGTGAATAAGCTGCCGCAGGACTGCAGCGAGCTGTCGACAAATGCGGATGGCCTACACCTAATAGCGCCCGCCGGCCAACACCATCCGATGATGACACACTGCAGCGGAGATGGGTGGACGACAGTGCAGCGTCGCTTTGATGGCAGCGCTGATTTCAATCGCTCGTGGGCAGATTATGCTCAGGGTTTTGGAACGCCGGGAGGCGAGTATTGGATTGGTAATGAACAGCTACATCATCTGACGGTGAACAACTGCACGCAGCTGCGTGTCCAAATGCAGGACATCTACGACAACAATTGGGTGGCGGAATACAAGCACTTTTATATATCGTCCCGGGCGGATGGGTATCGGCTGCATATTGGCGAGTACAGTGGTAACGCATCGGATGCACTTAATTATCAGCAGGGCATGCAGTTCTCGGCGATTGACGATGATCGCGATATATCACAGACGCACTGTGCTGCTAACTATGAGGGTGGCTGGTGGTTCTCTCATTGCCAGCACGCCAATCTCAATGGGCGCTACAATCTCGGCCTGACTTGGTTTGATGCCGGCCGCAACGAATGGATTGCGGTCAGATCAAGCCAAATGCTGGTCAAGCGCCGCCCCAGCGACGAGTGTGCGCCAAGCAATGGCAATGAGGCACCTCCTCAAGTGGCAACAACCACAGCAGCCAACGAGCCAACGAGCACACGGCCAACCACTGTGGTGCAGTTCGTTGCCTCTGCGCAGGCGTAAGCAAGCAGCTGCCATCAGCCAGCTTGCTAGCCACAGTGAACCACCAGAGCCATGCCTACTATAGTTTGGAGTGCGTGCGTGTGAAACACGCTCAGTGTAAAGTAAAAAAAATACAAAAATACAAAAAAACAAAAAACAAAAACTAAGAAAACGAATAAGAAAAAGATAAGGAAACTCGCTCTAGCTAATTAAGAAGTTTTGATGCGTGTTTCTTGATGTGTTTCTTGTGTACATAGCTAACCATTTGTCTAAGTTGTAGTTAATACCATTTCAATAGAGCTTACTAGCCTCAACAGAAAACTCCACAAAAAAAAAAAACAAAAACAAAAAAAATCACAGAAGAAAGTAAAGAATTGTGCTTAACAATACAGTACACGACGTGTATGCGTAATCTAGTTAATCAAGCAACCTGTCCATGGATACATATGCAACCCGTACATATTTGTTTTGTCTTTCAGCAGATCTCTTAGAGGCATAAGTTCGCGCATACACAAATGTTTTGAACTCCCCGCTCCCCAATTTAAGCAAATATCTGAAAACATATTGCCGCCATTCTATTTGGGCATATCATGAGCAAAACAAATAGGTGCGTGTATGTCTGCAGTTATTTCCATAATAACGTTAGCTCTAAGTCAACGCCAGTCTAGTTTAGGCATCTCAGACAAATAATAAATATACATAAATGTCAACACTCAGACACACAAAGTACGCAACCGAATAAAAAGAAAAGAAAAACAAAAAAAAAAGAATTAAAATTAAATGAAGTCCAAGCTTTTATGAAATTTGTGAATTTTTATGTGAAACTTTGTGTGCTTCTGTGCTCTAGTGTTTAAATGTTAAGCGTCCATATCAAGTACATTGTGAAGGCTTGAAACAGTCATTAAGTATAGTTCTAATGGTAATTCAAAGTTGGTATGTGTAATTGTTTTATTGTGAATGTTATCAGCAGATCCTATATCCCTATCGTGCTTGCTAACAGTTGCAAATCTATAACTGCACAACCATTTGTCAGCTTCACTCTCATTTTGGTTAACTTATGCAACAACCAACGTAAATGCCAAAGACAACGAGAACAACCACAAACTCAATAAAAACCAATAACAGTGAAAGGAAATACTCGAGAAAAAAAAAACAGAAAACAAAAAACAAAAAAAAAAAACTATTTTCTGCCGTTTTGCATATACCAAAAAATATAAATTATATAAATAATAATAAAATTACAATGTTTAGGGGCTAAACTTGCAGCTAACTTACGATAAGTCAGTAAATGGTCAAGCAAAAACTATAAATATGTATGTATTATATATTTATAAATATATATATACATATGTAACTGTAAGCAAATATACTTGTATACATTAATTTTATGTAACTTACATATTAAGTGACTCAAAAGAAAAACTGGCCACGGCCAGCGTATTTTACAATAAATGAATTGATGTGAACATTTTTTTTGCAACATTTTTTTTTCTCAACAGCAGTTAAATTTAACGATTCGCCAGCTGCATCAATATCTTATCGACCACTGGCATCGTGACTGGCAAAAAATTACCTTAAGCCAGGATAGAGAAGAATAAAAGAAGGCAACAATTTGGTATAAGCATTTTCGGTTTGCGAACCCTAAATACCCTACCAAAAATATATATAAATAAAAGCTCTCAGGCAATTTGATTCGAATTGTTGATAGCATATATAGGACTAAGTAGAGAAAATCGTTTTTAATTGAGTTTGGTTATGCAATACAATTTTGAGCAATGGTATTTAAAATTGATTTGGTTTAGGGTTTAAATATTTACGAAATACCAGCGTTCCTTCATGGATTCAGTGTACGTTATGAATACACTAATGAGAAACTGTTGTTATTTACACTATATTATACTCTTTGAAGGGAATGAAAAAGAACAGCGTAAATCTTTGGCATATGCGCAACATGACAACGCACTGCTGCGGTTCTCACGAGTGTTGTCATTGTTGAAAACAACAAAAGCAACAACAACAGTATCAGTCTGAGCAATGCTGAATGCGCAAATTTATAGCTGCATATATTAACGCCACGGATCCAACAAAGCCAGCAAAATCAACGAAAGCGACAAGTGAGAAAACTGAAAGCCAAGTCAGACAACAATGCACACAGCTGTAGCTTTAGCTGGTTGATTTTTGTTGCTCTTGTGTGCGGTATTGTTTTTGGCCAGTTTGTGCTGTGGGTAGCCATTTGGAGTCTATGTGCTGCTACGAATCAGCAACATAGTTCAAATGATCAACTCCAAAATGTGCGCCGGAAAGTGTGCTATTATTTTTTAAAGCATTTTTGCAGACTGCACAATTCGGAGCTGGGGCAAAGAGTTTTACGAGTTTTGAGCTCTGAATTTCCATTTCAGAATGCCAGCTAGCTGCTTGACATGTCTGACAGTCTGGCGATCTGACAGTCTGACAATCTGGGCGGTCTGATAGTCTGGGCGGTCTGACAGTCTGACTTATATGCACAAGACACATTTTCACACTACAGTTGCACCAAATCCTTCAAGCAAAAGCTCAGCTGCAATTTATCAAGCATGAGAGCACACACTTTAATAATGGAAGAGTGCGCATTTTTTTCCTGATTCACTTACCCCTCTTGACACCCCCCTCCCACACACTTGTTCTTGTTGCTGCTTGACTTTCATATTGAATATTTTTCAGCATTGACTTTTGACTGGGTAAATTGGGTGAACGGAGAGGGTTGGCAAAATGTCATTGTAGATTGACGCACTGATCTTTATTTATGCATTTATTTTGTTGACACTTTTGCACTCAAGACTTCAGGCTAATGCAAGGCTGCCAAGCGAGATGAAAGAGCCACAAAGAACAAAAATATGCATAGCTTTTTATTTCAATTTTCCTTATTTGATTTCAATTTTTCGTTATGCGCTTGACGTTTATTTGCTGGCTGTGGAAACTTAAATAAGCAAACATCATTTGACATTTTGTGTTGTACGCGCCAGAGACTCTTGAGGAAACTCACACAAATTTATTCATACATGCACAAACACACAATATAATTTATATATATTTTATTTTTTAGCTTTACTTAGGTCAGTCAACAGTTTGCAGTGCTTCTGCACCATTTAACCTAAGAACATCTTTGCGTATAAAGTCAAATTTAGTGTAAACTGCCCCGACAAAAAGAATATAAAAAAAAACCAAAGCCAAAATCAAAAGGAAATGACCCCAAGCCCCAAACTCACCTTCCGCTTTTTGCCTTTTCTTTCATTTAGTATATAAGTATTTTTATAAAAGTATTTACAAAGGCCAACGCTTAAATAAGTGAGACGAGCACAAATACAAACCGAAAGCTGATGCTGCACACATTTAAAATGCAAATCTATTCATGCTTCTGTGGTCCTAAGCACCGCAGAGTTCTGGAGTTCTGGAGTTCTGTGCGTTCGCACTTCCGGCAATTAATAATAAGCCACGCGAAAGGTAACTGAATTTTCTTTAAGGTTAATCTATCAACCACATCAAATTTTATAACAATAATATAAATGTTTATATTTTTTTACCAATGCAATTTATACAGATTATGCAACTACACATTTCGATTCAGCAGTTTTAGCTAGAAAGACGAATACAAAACTAAATTTATGTGCAATAATTCGGGTGAACTCAGCCACAAATTGTACAAAAATGTGTGCAATTTCAACAGAAATAATTATGTGGTTTTCAGAAATTTGTACGCTCAAATAAATATGTATGCCAGTCCTTAAACATAATTATTATAATTAAACGTTGCAGTGCAATCGATACGAATTCACTGCCTTAAATTAAATTTTAATTTACGGCACAAAGTTAATGGCAAGCGATATTTACATTTTACATTTCACACACATGCTGCGTCTGAGAGCACGGCCATAAAAACCTAACAACAATTTAATTAAAAAATACTCAAACTAGAAACTCAACCTAAACAATATAAACGAAAAAAAAAAAACGAAGTCAACAACAGACGTAAAAAAGAACTATAAACTTTTACGACTCAAATGCGGCGTACAAATGACACGAAGAGCCGCAGGCAAAGAGCAAATGCTTGTTAGCTTTCCCTTTTAATCAGCTGGTAACGCGAGCTTTGCCTTTTCTTTTTTTTTAACCAAGTTCCTAAGTCCTGCTGACAGCGTATGTGGTGTGGCGAGACCATGGCCACATCCTGCTGTGCGAGGCTAAAGGGAATATGCTAATTTTAATTAGCCAGAAATTTACATGTGCTACGCACTCAAGTCAAACACACACACAAACCCATAGATACGTGCTTAAGTACTTAAGTAGATATCCTGGCGCAGGACTTTTGCAACTGTTTTGACAGCGCAAGCATAAAGTTTCCACATGTGGCAAAAATGTGCCCAATTATTGTTATTATTGACGATAATGACATAATACGACTAGCCAGCGAAATTAAATTCGCTGAATAATTTATTATATTTAATTCAATTAGAATTTCAATTTTAGTTTTAGACCTTATTAAAAAGCGTTTAACATGAAACTTCGTTGAATTTAATTGCATTTATTGAAGCACATGAAAATAAATTGAAAGAAAGCGATTTTTGAATAATTTAATTGAGCTGCGAATGTGCAACAGCTAATTTGCAACAAAATGTCTATAGTTGATTTAATAAACTAATTTATCTCAAATTACAAGTGAAATATTTACAACTTTTACAGCAAATAAACACAAATAAATGTGCAACAGCTAATTTGCCACAAAATATCTGTAGTTGATTTAAATGAACTAATTAAACTCAAATTACAAGTGAAATATTTACAACTTTTACAGCAAATAAATGAGTAAATATGAGGATAAATATGGGGTTTTATTATAACACTTAATAGTATTACGAATATAATGTCAATATATAATGTAATTAATAGTTTCTTGTATTTCACGTCAATCTCTTTAACATCTTTTCCGCCTTCTTCTCTTGAGACACAGCTTTCCCAACTTATTCCGTCAGAAGCCTTACTTAAATACTATTAATAAATTAGTGAACAAAAATCTATTTATTTATTTTTTGATTAATTTTCAAAGCTAAATGTAATTGAATTTAGTTGTTAATATACTTATGAAGGTTCTTTGAAAGGTTAAATCAAAACCAATGCACGCAATTAATAAATATTAAATTAAAAGCGATATTTTCTTAATTTAAAGGTATTTTTACAGAATGTGAGTATTTAAATTATGATATTCTGACTTGTAAAAGAAAAATCTTATTTAAAATTAAATTAGCCAACACAATATTTAGACAATTTCATACAATTTCTGCATACGATAAGGTTATTGGAAGAAGCTTAAAATGAAGCTGTTATTTGAGAAATGGAGGAGTCTGAAGCTTATAAAATAAAGGAGTTGCAAAATAGGGAAATTTTAAAACTACCTACTATAATAAGAACAAAAATTGCACAACCTTCAAATAAATAAAAGAATTGTATCATTAAGCCTTGGCTTAACATAAAAAAGCATCGAGTTTTGAGAAGTACTTTGTGTGTTTTAATCAAACACAAAAAGGCAAAGAATAAAAAAGACGCAAAATAAGCTAACTTATACAAGAGCTAAAACAATCATGACTCTTGGCCAAAGAGATCAAGAATTCACATTTGCATCTGTGCAGCTCCCGGGAGAAAGTTCGAGGGGGGAGTGGCCACGCTTCCAAACTCATTCGCCGCTTATGCAGCTCTCTTTTTCGGCTTGAGCTCTGTGTAAATGCTGCTAAAAGTCACATTGCATTCAAATGCAAAAATGCGCCGAGTACGAATCCAAAAAAAAAAGACTTATTGTTTTCTGGTTTTTGTCTACTCCCAGCCGATATTCCACTTTTCTCGACGTTGCGACGCGAGGCAAAAAGGAAGTTTATTGTTGCAAAAGTTTGTTGACAATTTACGTCAGGCCGGGAGCAAAACTTGCCAGCTAAGAACCAAAGAACGCGAAATGAAGCTGCAGGCCAGCTACTGGTAATAAGGCATCAGGCAATAACTGTACTGAAAATAAACAGTTGCCTAGTCAGATAGTTGGATAGAGTGTTGGATAGTTGTCTACTGGTTGGATATTAAGTTGGGCTTTCCTGGACGGTGCGTGGCTTTTGTTGTTGTGGACATCTGAAACTTTGCATTTTAATAAAGACTTTGCAATTTATTTCTTTCTTTTATGCGTTCTACATTTATTAAGGCTATGCTTTACTTGAATAATTTTACTTTTGTTGCTGCTTTGGAATTTAATACGCCGAGCCTGCGGCGGGTCAACGACTGCGATTCTGCCATTGTGCGATTGTTCGAGTATTCTGAATGCGGGCTTCGGAAATTGTATATCCGTTAGAAAATTATCAATTTATGGTAAAATGAGCACTGATTGCAAATGCCACGATACGATAGGAATTGAAAAGTGCCATGCTTTGTGGCATTGCTAAATTGAAAATGAATCGAAATGAAAACCAAACCAAACCAAACCAAACCAAACTGAACCGAAGCGAAGCAAGGCAATGCGAAGCAATATCGCAACCAAGGCGACAGTCAACCAGCAGCTGGCGAACGACGACATTACCAACAGAGGAGAGCCATAATGAGCAAGTCAATAACATGGACAGCACACATATAGCCCCACACACACACACACACACACACACACACATACAACCCAGCAGCAGCAGCAGGAGCAGCAGCAGCAGCAGCAGCAATCGATGAGGTTGTGGGCAAAGTGAAGCTCTTGAGTCTTGCCTCTTGTGTCATGCAGCGTGCGATAAAAAGCAGATTGCAATTTGTTTTACTGATTTCCATGCTTTTGGCCTTATTTGCACGACGGAAACTTTCATTAACATCAAACAGACACAACCAAAAGCCGGAATGTCTCTGAACGAGACACGGCAAAATAACAGCATTTCGAGCAAGTCTCAACAGCAGCCACATCTTGTAACATGTAATGAACACATATATCACACGATATTTCGTCAAATGGCATGATTAAGTAGCATCGGGCATTCTTCATTAATGCAACTAGTTAATATTTTGTATAAGACTCACACAATGTATTTGGTAATACAGTCAAACTGCATTTGCAATGACCCCCAATGGCATTAGCTTAAAGTGGCAAAAGAAACAAGTTGATTGAATCAACTGGAAATGTTGTACTCTAATTAAAGTTCACTGCCAATAATATTGATTATTATTCTAGTGCCCAAGATATCCCTTGGGCGGTCTAAGTTTATTTCGCTGTTATTCGCTTGTCTTGTAAGGCCCACCAAATGGTCTCAAAATCATTATTTTTGTTCACTTTTCTTGCCAGTAAATCAATTTTTTGGGTTCTACGAATAAGACAATAAACAAAGTAATTCAGTAAATGGGATATTTTGGAGAGCTATCTAAAGGCCCTCTTGGGCATAAGAGGGTTAAATAAACTTTGAAATCTTATTTGTGCCAATTCCTCATTGTCTAATTAAGGATTTCCTTATGTGGTCTTTCGAAACTTAATTTTCTCAATACATCTTTGTGCTTTCAAACTGTTTCGTGTATTCAACTGGCACTATGCGAATAGCTTATCGCCATTTAGTTTTATGAGGAACTTGCATTTTATGGAAATGATTTCAGACTCTTTGTCAGATTCGTGAAACACATGAATTAAATTTAGTCGAACCATTATTTTTTTAGGTACAATCATAAATAAACAAAATTCGACTGAATAGAATCTTCTTTAATACAGCTTGACAAATACAGAATAACAATATAATAGTTTAGTTCCTTCAGTGAGGCTTAGGTAAACGGAGCAGGATTTATTTCATTGAGTTTAAAACTATTTTAGTTATTTTATTCTCCTGCATTCCTCAATAGATTGAAGCGCACATACATCTTAACTTAAGGCGATTAAAAATGTAAGCCAATGCACTGCACTTGAGTTTATTTTCAGCCAACCTGCGGAGTGAATTCTAAACCGTTAGGAAACTAAGACTAATGTACTCGTCTGTCAATTTTTGGTAGGACCTTGGCCATTTGCAGTTTGGGTGCGACTGCAAACACATCTAATTGGCCGCAAGTTGATGTGCAAACATTTGCCACCTTGAAATTTGTGAGGGTAGACATTCGAAGGCATCTGAACAATTCCATAAAATATGCAGGGCGAGTGCAACCAATTACTATGGCAAATAATGGCCAGAAATGAGTTTAAAGTATCTCACACTCATTGAGCCAACCGCAGGCATTTGCAGAGAGTCCTTTTGTTCGCATTTACATTCTGATTGAGCATAACAAAAGTCATGCCACAAACTCTGAATTTATGAGACCCACTTGACCAGCCCCCGCGCAACTTAACCCCTGAACCCTGACCCTGACCCTGACCCGACTCCTAACGCCTGACGCCTGACGGCCAGCATCTAGGAAAGAAAGATGTCGAAATTGTATAACTTTGTTTGTAAGTAATTTTAACAAATTTGCGAGACATTTGTGGCCTTTTGTGCAAATATTTAACCTATTTTAGGCCAACACGGGATCCCATGCAGACTTCCCACATTATTTCATAGTCTTTGTTGTGTTGTGTTGTGTTGTGCTGTGCTGTGCTGTGTGGTGTTGTGTGTGTCTGTGTGAGTTTGTTTTGACTTTTTGTGGCCAAAAAGGCCAATTAACTTAAATAATTAGCCAAAGTTTCTACAGTTACAATAAAGTTGTTGTCCAAATTGGACTTGGTTCCGCTCGAGCTGCTATTTCAGCACTAATGGCCACAAATTTCAATAAAATTTCATTGTTCTACTGAGTTATTGTTCCGAAAAGTGTTGGCAATTTAAACCAAGTAATCGTTGAAGCCACAAAGATTTCTAGGAAACCCAGCAGTCTTCAAAATTCTATTGAAATAAAACTGTATTTCCAACTGAGAGAATGGGCAGCAAAACATCGAAGCATCGTAACTCACCATATATTAATACGCAGGACGAAAAGAAATTTGCTATCACGCCAACTATTTACCGTATTCTCTTTTGGGCAATTGTGTTGATTGTGTTGTTCCTAATCCTCGTGGGTCTTTTTTATACAATCCAAGCGGACTTTGGAGAATGCAATGACTACGACATGAAGTGTTTTTAAAATAAAAGTACGTATTTTAATCGCCAATTAAGCATCAATTTATTAACTTATAACTGCCTTCAGTTGAATTTAGTTACCAAAGCGATGTACAATATACCGTGGCATCCCAGATATCAAAAAAAGCATTATAGATATTGGGCTGTTGTTTTCTGTATTCTGGCTTTAATAATACTCACATTATTTCTATTGGCGAAGCGCCCACCAGTTGTCTGCACAGACTTCGAAGTCATCTGTTTGGAAGAGGGGGTAATTTATATGCACATATATAACTAAAATCCAGGGTGTCAAACCGAAGAGAATTTATTCTCTGATTAAAGATTCCAATATTTTTCATAACTTCTTTAAGATATTCAACTACATATTTTACCGTTAACCCATTAATAATGAATTTGTGCAAAAGTATGTATGCCTTATATTGGACAAGGAACATCAGTTCCGGTATTGAGGTCTTTAAGCAATTTTGAATATGTGTTCTGATTCCGTTTCTGAATTTCAATCGTTAAATTACTACTCTGGTTTGACACCTTGCTGAAAATCAATTCTCGTATTTCTAATATCTATTAAATAAATTATTTATTTCAGTATGACTTATGAAGACGCTCAAGGTGCTATAATTCTTCTACCATGCCACCATATAATAAACTCTATGTTTATTTACAATTATGAACATTTGCTGAATGTTGTCTAAAGTTGAGCCTATGAGAGATATTGATTTTACACACGCAAAATTTACTTACTCGTCAGAGACTTAACAATTTGCATTTCGTGCCCAGCAATTTGCATACATGGCCTGCAAAATGTGCCTGTCATTATTCATCTGCTTTTTGTTGCTTTTCGCCGACCTTAACATAACATATGATATTGCATATTTGATTGTATTGGCTTAACTATAGATAAAAAAAAAAAACTGTTGACCTACTATCCACATATTGAACGATGAAAACACCTTTTGAAATTGATTGAAGCGATGCCATTCATGCTGATTCTCGTTGAATTCGCAATGCACACTCATGAATGGACCAAATAGTGCAGTTTATGGCTGAATGAGTGGGAACACAGCGCATCGAAACCATACCATATTCAATATTTATTGCTATCGATTTAACATAAGGATTAAAAACAACAAGCTGCAAGCACTCCATTTTAATTAAGGCCTTAACTAGGATTTGGGTTTGATTGGATTATATTGTTTTAATACCCTTTACCCACAAAATTGGTGTACAAAGACGTTAATACAAATTTGTGAAAATGCACTCACACATCCAGGAAAGAAAGTCGCTTTAAACTTAGAACAATTATTATAAAACTAAATATAAATAAAATAAAATTAAAGAAATAATTTCTAAATATGCGTAAAAATTTCAGAAAATAAAATGGATTTTTATTCACTGATGGGTAATACGGATATATTGGTTTTGTGCAAATGCATGTAACAGTCAGAGGGAAGCTTCTCCAACCCCATAAATTATATATATTCTTGATAAGGTTCAACAGTCGAAACGATATAGCGAAATAGAGACTTCAAACTTGGAATATAGGTTCTCGTATACCCGACGCAGATCAAATTCGCTTTTTTTAATCGAAATTTTTCTACTTTTCAATGACTGTGCTTGCTATGAAAAATGAGTGCACTTGCTGCGCTGCTCACATTTGGGTGCAAAAACTCTTAAATGATATTTTTGTCAGTAAAACTAGGAAATATTTAACAGCTGGGTTCATGGTATATCGTAATCGAGCTCACTTGACTACAGCTTTCTTACTTGTTTCTTTATCTAAATATATTTATTATTATTAATAGCATTTTAGGTATTATAACTGATAAAAGATTTGTAACATTTACAAGATAAGCATACTTTAGACCTTTTGCCAATTGGATATACCCTATTTATGCATTGTTTTTGTTTTATTTTAAAGCCGCTTTTTGTAGAATGAATTTATGTTCTGACTAACAGCAACGACTCACAGTCAACGCGCTAGTCACTTGTGGCCAAAAGTTTACCCAGCCACGCCCACACACACACACACATAAAAAGTTGTAAATACAAACAACAAACTGCATACTAATGATGTCTCTGTTGTGGTCTGCACTTTTGCGCTGTTAGCTGGCATAATTGGACCCGGGTGTGTGTGTGTGTGTATGTGTGTGTGTTGACTGGTTGCTGTTTATCTTTTTTGGTTTATGATTTGTAACACGACAGAGCGCAATTTACATTGCTTTTCTGCTCGGATATGCATTAAATTTTCAAATGCAGCGACCGCAAAGCTACAACTTCAGCGCAAAGATTTTAAAAATTTTAAAATTACTCCATTAAAAAAGTCATTGGAAATCCGGTTGCAATCGAGCAAATCAAATATGTGATTACTTTAGTTGTGGCACAAGCTGAAATGTTATCGCTTTTTTTATTACTACTACAGCTGCACAGAGCACAATAGAATTTGTTTACTCTTGCTACTGCTATTGTTATCCCCAATGACTGAGCAAATTGGAGCCAAAGAGTATTCACTTCAATATTCTGCTATTGCTCTTATATAGTTCGTACTACTAGCAAAACAATATTTCCATTATTCTTTCTGCAAATTTAGTAAATTTAAGCGCTGCTTTAAACAAACACTGCTTTTGATGGTAATCATTGTTAGTGGCCTATTTCAGTTTGTGTCATTATGGCAACATCAAGAAGAAAGCTTACCATTGGGTGCCAGAAACTTAATAGCAGAGTCAGGTCGGGAATAAACTGATGGAAATATATGTGTTTTTTGGCTGTCGCTGATACTTTGGCGCACAGCAGGTGAAATATAAATAAACTTTTAGAATTTCCAACGTAGATTTATTGCCAGTACTTGGCTAAAGTTTGACATGACCTGCGGTTGCGGTGACCCTAAGTCACTCACAACCAAAGACTCGAGAGGTATTACAGCGCTGCTATGCATATTTTTGACAAAACTTAATCAGTTATATCAAGTATTTGCGGCTTGGAGACACTTATTGAAAGCCCTAGACAACTACATATATAAAATATATATTTATGTACATATTTTTGTGTTATTAATTGGCCCACACAGTAAAAAGTCAAGTTGAATTTAGAAAACAGTCTCCCAAACCAGTCTTGGCTGCTACAGTAACTTAAATAATATGAAAATACGTAATAATCGTAAGTTGAAAATAAGGAAATGAAAATACTCACACAGACGTACACATTTCACTATTTGACTCTGATTTATCCGCCAGAAACTCACACACACACACACACAGATATATATATATATATATATTTACACACATTTATAAGTCATTATTTGAAACTTGTCTGCTACCAATCACAAATTGTGTCTGCAAATAATTGCAGGAAGCTGTAATAAGCAGTCAGCACTCCTTCCCCTCCAACCCGCCTACACTGATGATAATTGCAAGCTAGAAGGAATGCAGTTAACGAGCTTGCAAACAGTCCCCCCGCTGGCACACTCTGCGAATGGGTAATATTATGTTATCAGCATTTACATAATTGAACTTTCCGTTTGCCTCAGACACAATTAGATTTAGTACACAATAATAATACAGTTACGAACAGATGCGCCTTAAAACGCACCAATGAACACACACACACACACACACAGATGCACAGACAGACAAACAGTAGTAAACGGCTTATATGGTTTATGTGTGCAATGTTTGCGAGCCGCATGCTCAAAATAGTTGACATTGCAACCACAACTTGCTAATTAGAAATAGCTGAAGACAAGGGCAGACAGATAAGGCCACATGCAACATGCAACTGGATATGACACAAAAACACAGAAAACAGAAAACTCCTAGTAAGCCATATGCAGCACACATATACATATCACATATGTATATGTATTTGCATGATTTACCTTGTCTTGTTTGGCAAATTTTTCTCGAACAATTTTGAGTGTATTGACCTAGTTGTGTGCTGTCAGCTTAAACTCTTCCACCCTCTCCCTTTCTGTATGTCTCTTTTTCTTTTGGTAAGTTAAGCCGAGGCCACTTTTCAACTTAAATCACTTGGCTTTGTTGTATCTTGTGTCTGACTTAAACCTTTGATTTGGGCTCTATTTGTTGCTCAATTGCCATTGCCATTTTAGAATCCAGCACAACACGTGACTGGCTTCAATATTATTGTTTGCTATGCTTTTTGTGCCGAATTGTAAATTGTATTTAAAATAAACACGTTTTAAACAAGAGGCGCTGACGTGCGCCAAAAGACCAACAAAACATTTGACTTTAAGTATGTGAGATTTGGGTTTTAATGCTCTCAAATCGGGTATTATGATTTAATCAAGTGATAAGTTATGCATTGAAGAGGTGTAGTGCCAAACAGCTTTTAAGCTCTAAGTAGTGAAAGAATCAATAATAATAAGCTAAATATTCCCTAAAAAGTATTACAAAGCTTATATGGCAAAAGCATATTTTGCTTAAACTAGTTTGACTTAAGACTAACATAAGTCGAGTTAAGTTTTTAAATAAAATATAAATTAAAATAATTAATAATAAAATAAAATATTTTAATAAAATTCATTATTATATTTTTTCTTTTTTTTTCTACTACGGAATCTGCAGGCCTTTTTTTATCTTTAAGGGTATTTATCCATTCATGACCCACTTTCGATATTTCATTCCTTTTTTTTTAAGTGTTGAAACAACACGTGATGTGGTATGTAAATATAGCAAACACACGCACACAGAAGCTGTGTTTACATTTGTGTCTGTTTCGCTTCCGTATTTCAGATACAATTGTTTTTGTTGCAGTTGTTGCTGCATTCTTCCTGTTATGTTCATCGTAGTCGTAATGATTGTCACTCGGCCATTGGAATAGCTGCACGTGTTTCCTCTTTCATATTGGCATTGCCATTACATTGTTCCGGAACTGATTTTTTCTTTTTGCCTTAAACGTGCTTAAACACCTCTATGAATAAAGACAAGACGAACAAAACAAAATTATAGCAATAAATTGTAGAAAAAATAATAAATAAAATTCATAATCAATATTAATTAAATAAAAATTAATTTAAATTAATGCAAAAAATAAATATTAGAGTATTTATAATAATAAATGATTTAAGTTATTGAAAAATAACAAAAAATAATGCATATTAAGAAAAAATTAAAACTTCTGCGATTGCTTTCATTAAAAATGGTCCAATATTTGTGGCATATATTGGGGAAACCACACCCAAATGCATAAAACTCTTACTAGCATAATGGCTGTGAACATTAAATATTCCATTAATTTAGTACACAGCTGACACAGCTCTCTGAAAGCTGGCTTCTGTTTGTCGCATTCATAACTAAGATGGCAAATAGCTCAAGTTATCTGTCAAAGGAGTTGATGCTTGCAGGGGCAGTGTCACCAAGCGGGCAGCAGTCAAATTAAAGTCCACTCAAAAACAAATGCATATACTGAAATTGCACATCTTGCCAAGGCAGCTATGGTCAACATATAATGAAACAAATGGGGTACCCACACAAGCCCTTCTTCTCTGTGAATCGGAAACAAGAAATTTGTAAAGTGCATGAATACAAAATGAACTGAGACTAAATTAAATCTCGTTTTTTGTTTTTTTCATTTTCACATTCTTTGAGTTTCCGCACGTACACACACACACACACATACACACACACACACACACACACACACATACCTCCCCTTCTTCAAACACACACGATGTTCATATATAAAAATAAAAATAGAAACAGAAACAGAAACTAAGCGAAACTTGCATACGCAGATACATTTGAATCTACCCAGTGGATAGTGATTGAGCCACATTCCCATTGCTTGCCAGCGAACACTGTGGTTTCTGTGACTTTTTTTGCGATTTTGTTTTTATGTATATTTCGAAAGCACTAAAGCCGCAAATTGAGTTATTAATCGAACTGATGTCATGCAATAAGTCTGCACTGCAAGCGATTTGATAAGGATTCAACAGCAACCATGCCATAAGCTCTGCAATTTGTTAAGCATTCCATAGGCCTTTAAAAGTGATATACTCTTGTTGAGCAAACACAATGCAAGCAGGCTTAAATCTTTTCATTTAAATCTCTTCATTTAAGCTTTAAATTTGTTGTGCGCGGCCACTTTACAGCACGTACGCTGTACGCCGTTAAAAAATACTCACAAACTAAAGGATTTCGATTTTCAACCACAACTATCAAGCTACAATAAGAATTTAAAGCGGTGCATAAAATGCCCGTGCGTAAAAAAACTAAAAAAAAAAAGGTAGGAAGCCTTCTAAGGAAGATGAAGTAGCGCCCGATCGGATTTATGGCGTAGATAAATGCATACACTTAGAAAAAGAATTGACTTGACATTTAGAACATTGAAATAAAAATAAAATTGCCTGGCTTAGAAATGATTCGAATATGGTTTTTGCTGGTTTTTTTTTCAGGACACATTTTTTTTTCATTTCATCTACTCAAGTTTATTGTCTTAAATTACTTAAACTTTAACTTAAAAACTCTGTGTACATACTAAAAAACAAAAAGTTAGACAAATTCAGAATTTCTTAATAATATAATAAGTTTAAATGCTGCTGGAAACCAAAACTATTGCGAATTTGCAAATTTCAGGACGATATCGAGTTCATCAACAGCTGAAGCATGTGCAGCAAGTGCTGAAAGAAAAAGTGTTTTTCTCGTCTCTAAAGAGACAAGCTAAAAACAATTGCTTAGTTATTTTAATCTCATTGAAAACAAGAAAATGAATCATATTGGGAATTAAACTAAAATACAAATGTAACCAAGCTTAAATTACTTGGGGCACCTACACACATTTTGTATATGATTCCATTAGTTGCTTTCTATTGCTTTTCTAAGCTCATGCCTAATGCTCATTTTCGTTTCTTTGGGGTATTTAAAATTGATTAATATTTAATATTAAACAGTAGATATCTCAGAATATATATTTTGTCTGCTGACAGCAAAACATTATGATATAATTTAAGCCCGAGTATTGTCAAATTCCATTTGCAGATATCAGCAGCGCAAGTTGGCGTTCTCAAGTGAGCCTGAGAGAATTCAAATCATGGCAACTAATTCGCATGCATAAAAGTTTATTCTATTGTTGAAATTTTCAGCAATCTTGCACTTGCTGCACTTCAGGCTATAGTTTTGAAAATGATACCGCAAAAACTTTTGCATGGTGGCTGGGGTGCGGAATAGAAATGGTGGCCACAAAAGCACTTAAAATGTTTCTCTCATATTTCGATTATTTACAAAACGATTCAAATTTTCTCCATTCAGTTGCGATGAATTCAACAATGGCACAGGAAAAGGTGGTAGGAGCTAAGGGGGCACATTGAACGTAAGTGGGCGGTTCTATGGCATGCTATTGACAATGATTATTTACTCTGCGTGTGGCTTGTCGATTGAGCAGCTAACTTTGATATTGTATTGTTCTCAAGGCCAATTAGCCGACTCATCTAATACCCAGACTACAACGCCCCTCCCACTTCCACTCCCACTCCCATTCCGACTCCAACTCCCGCATTCACTTGTATATCCTGATTGTTCAGCTGAGCACCCAGTAGAGCCCGTCGAATACAATTAAGCGGCTGCTGTTAAATTAGCAGCATAATAAGCCCCAAAATGTAGTTAAGCCGTAAACAAGCACAAAAGCAAAGCCCGATAAATTAAGCGCTGACATTGGAACAAAAGTTTGCTTTATTTGATTGCCTGAGCGCCAATTACTTTAGCTCAATTGCACAGAACTTAGATAAAAAGACAACCAGTTTTGCGAAATCGTATAGACAATCAAGGAATCAGAAAATACCAAAGGTAAAACTTAAGCACGCAATCGAGGCCAAAGTTCACAAATACTCAACCTGTGATAAGGGATTGTCTGGATTGTCTTCCTTTCACATATTTGTAACAAATATTATTTTCAGCCAGACACATAAGAATATTAATATTGTCTTGACATGAAACTGAAATTACAATATAAGCAACAGCAATGACAAAGTACTTTTATTAAGTACACTCAGAAAAAAAACCGTCCTGAAACTTAAAAAATTCACACAATATTAAAATTGCCCAGAAAACTAGAAAAAAAAATTTCTGGATATTAGAAATAATTTCTAAATTAGAAATAAGAAAACTAAATTAGCTGTCTCTGGTCTAGTCTTCGAGTCTTAGAATATATACCTTAAATCTTTAAATAATATTAATTAATAATAATTTAAGTAACATATCAGAACATCGTGGAAATTAGAAAACTTTTATCCACATATTAAAAAATCTATTCTTGATAGAGTTATTATTTAGATAAGTTATTATTTACACCAAAAGTACTGCGATTATCGAAATACAGAGTACAGATTAATGCATGTTTATCTAACGCTTTCAGCAAGTGTGCTTGTCAGCGTGTAGACAGAGAAGGTCTGCCAGCTAAATCGTGGACGTAGACAAAGACGTTTATAATGAAATATATACATTGAGCTGCATTTTTTGTTCCTCATTGTGACATAACGTATACTTAAATGTGTGCATGTAGTACATTTATTTTATGCATGACATGGCTTCAGCACACACACAGTCACACACACACACACACACACACACATTGACAGGAAAATATGCGGGCGTCTTGGCTGGAGATGAAAATGGCTGACACGTTTTCGAGGATGACAGCCGCACATCACGTTTTGCAATACCAGTATATCATTTCTGAGCTTCTGTGAATCCTATTATATAATTACTTGAGTACGTTATAACCAGCAAGATATACAATATAATCGTATTGTGCATAGAAAATACACATTGCGTATATTTAACTCTTAAAAGAACTTAATAAATTGTTCAAGCTCTGTGATACCAGCTCTGAAACGGAATTAAAAATCATTAATATCATCAACATTTTCCCAAAATTGTGAAGTAAGTGGGTAATATTGAAATAGCAGCATTTCTCTATTATTTAATGCTGCCTAATTTCAATCAACTCAGAAAAATAAAATAAAAAATTAAATTGAAACAGAATTCTTAATATATAAATGCACTTTAAAAACAAATCAAAACTTGTAGCATATTAATTGTAAATTTAGGATAAAATTTGCAAGTTTCTGAGCTTTGATTGAAAGCGGAAAATTGTATTTATAAATGTGTATTGATAAAAAGTAAAAGTAAAGAAAGAAATTAATCAAGTAATTGCAGAGCACTGAAAGTAATTTTTCTTCAATAAAATTTCATTAAAAAAGAGCTTCAAGGGAATTTAATTTGCAAATCGGACATGTTTCACTAATAATGCTCAGGGCCAATAAATTAGGTTAAGAATATGAGAATTTTTTTCAAAATTATTTACAGCAATTCGCAAGAATGAAATGTTGTCTCACGCACAACTAATTACTTATGCTGTCTATGTGTGTGTAATTTTTTTTAAGTCGTTTCCTTTTTGGCTAGAAAATTCCATTTTGATGCAGAGAACAAAAGCATTTTGCAGAACGTGCGAACATTTGAGATGCTTTTAACACTTTAATGGCATTAATTTAAATGAATGACACGCACAACAGACGCAGCACAAAAAAAAAACACAGCAAAGAGAAATACAAACAGGAAAAACAGCCAACTGACAGTTCTGACAGAAATCAAAAACAAATTTGCTGCACTCCATGCAAAATCTATTTATATAAATGCTTTTAAATAAATGTACACAAAAGTAGCCTTATATATAAAATATAAATTGAGCCTCAGGTTATTTACAATACATAAAGAAAAACATGGCTATCTACAGGCATCCAAGGCATCCTTAAAGAGTCTTGCTAACGATTTAAATGAATTGATTTTGTTATAAGCGTGATTTAGTTATTTTGCTATTTTGTGGAGAGTTAATAAAATGTAGTAAAAAATTAAAATTTCTTACAATATTGTGGTCTTTCCTATCAGCTATCAGCTATCGTACAATGCTATCAACCCTGTAGGGTCTCAAAATATAGCTAGAATAAAATCTCGAAGAACAGTATAAAAATGCATTGAATCAGTAATCCGTAAAGTACAAAGGGATAAAGGCAGTCGACGGCTAGAAGGACTGCAACTGGCAAGTGGCTGGGCAAGTTGGCAGTTGGTTGCCTTTTAAGATTTGCACTCGACTTGAGTTGAATGCGTTTGGCAGTTAGTGTCAGTCAAGGGCAGTCAGCAGATGTCTTGTAATATAAAATAGTAAAACGATTGCGAACATTAACAGCATCGACACGTTCAAAAGTATTTAGAATAGCCTTTAAATAACAATCAATACTTATAAAGCATTCTGTGGCATAATGTGAAAAGCACTGCGTCAAATTAATTAACGTACAATGAGCTCAATTGTTGTACAATATGTGTTTGTGTTGTTTAGAACTTAATGAAGTGTAAATATTTGATCCAATTTGTGCATAAATGGGTGCACAATTTATGCCAGTGCCTTTTGAATTCGACAAATCAACAACAATAAACAATCGACGCTCATTCAAAAATATTCATGCAATTAGGCAATAAGTAAACACAACGGCGATCCCAACAACGCGCAATGTTCAAAGTAGAAAAAGGCTTGACAGCACGGCGTATACGTGACAAAAATATGATTGAATGACTATTCAATAAATAAAAAAATTTTAATTGCATATTTAACACGAATTGTTAAAATTCAAGACTGATTTTTTGGTGTGACAAAATGTGGGGAATTGCATCCACTCAATATAAATTATTTCATGGGCCTTAAATACTTTATGCTGTGTGGTTGGAGAACACCATAAACCAATTGTTTCGAATTGCTATTGAAATGTCTTTATGCGAGCAGCATAATTTAATTCCTGATGATATGCACAGTCAAATTAATGCCGTGCGAATACTATAGTTTTCTCTCGCTTGAAAACTCTGGGAGAATTCAAAATGGGTAAATTTAATTAGTGCCATGATGATTTGCCATTGTTGGCGTATGCTGTATGCTGGCAACGAGCCGAAACGTTTGCCGTATAAACAAATAGCACAGTAATATGAAATAAAAATAAAAATGAGAATTGCAATGAGCGACTTTTGCATTATTATGTGTGTATTTTTATGATGCATCTGAAATGTGCAGAGCAAACGTAGCAGAAGACTGCACAATAAATGAATAACATAAATACCAAAAAAAAAAAAAACGATTTATTTTATATTTAAATATATATATACTGGTTTGGAAGAAGTGTACTCGTTTAAAAACCAGTCGCGCTGAACATTTATTCACTGTAGCAAGAGCTTCTGGTTAGTACCACGCTCGTTTCCGCTGCAGCTGAAGCGCCGGATGTGATTTTCATTTTTATTTCCGGCAATTAGCCCTTGAATTGAGAGTGCAAACGTTCTCTTAACGCAGCCACTGAAGTATGCTTCTGACGAAATCCATTTTAACGATGATTTCAAACTGCATTTACACTCCCTCTCCAAGGGGGCATTACGATTTTGACAGCGTGTCCGTCTGTCTTTCGGCGTTACAAGATTTATATGAATTATTGACATATTATTATTGATTATTATTATTATTATTCTTTATTTGTCTGTGCATACTCCAGGTCTGTGTACTCAAGCCCTTAATCTTAGTATCATAGAAGTGCTTTATGGTTTACTTTGTTTAATCTATCGTAAAATGACTCTAACATAAACGATGTGTTTGCACTCAACTTAAACTTTACTTAACAAGTTTGTGCGGCCACTTTTACACACATTTAAGCACTTCTTATTATTGCTATATATAGATTCTTGAGTAGACAAGAGTTAATAAGACTTATTACATCAACTTCTATTTTAAATTAATTTATTTAATTTCATCTTCATCCTAACAAATATGAAGTAATTCATCTTCATCTTTTATACTTTGATACCGAAGGTAAAGTCGCCATATTTGGTTGGTAAGTTGTTGGCAATGTCCTTCAAAGATGTCCTTAAAAGGTGTATTGCTGGTAACATCCTTCAAAAATCCAGAAAAAATATGGAACTACCCCCTTCCTAGCTATCAAAAGTGATAAAAGCCTTTATTTCCTGTAATTTATGAGCTACAATTACCAAACTTATAAGGAAGATTACTAGGAACCTTCTCCAATAATGCCGTAATTTAAGAGCTATAGTTACCAATCTTGGAAGGAAGGTTACTAGGAAACTCTTAAAAAAAATTGTTTCGGCCACACGCAATTTAAAAGCAAACTTGGATTGGTGTTGCTTGGCTACCCTGTTTCGTGCTACTTGTTGTCACCTGGTATTACTTATGGTATCCAAGTATTTCACGTTCACTCTTTTTTAATTTTTTACCTCCAGCACTTAAGGGACACAAAAGCAAACTATTAAAGTTGCTTAAAGTTTTGGTCTGCATTTCCGCGGCCAGCTTTTGCTTTGCTGCTTTGCTGCTTTTCTACTAACTGTCGTGGTTTTTGCAAACTGGCCGAATTCATGTTTCCGACGCGGTCTGCAACTGTTTCGACGCTGTCTCTGTCACATCCGGCATTAGAATAAGTTCGCTGCAGTCGCAAACCAAATACCGATTGCTTTCAAAAAAATAAAATTTATTTGTGGCAAGCTTCCTCGAATATCAATATTTTATCAATTATTCTGTTTTTAAGTCAATTATTAGCGTACTTTAATTGGAAGAGCTGTCGATTGGAAAAGCAAATAAATACAAATAGTCAAGAATAAATTGTGTTTCTAAATTAAACTCATAGAACGCATGGCCAAAAAGTAAAACAAAAATAATACGTTTATCAAATTTATTTTATATTTCCTTCCTTACACTACAACTTTTCACCAATAATTTCCTGCGCTAATCACAATATTGTCTAAACTAGCTCAAGACATATAAGAAGCTTTCACTTTTTTTCCAGATCTAATAGTTTTTTTTTATTAAGAGTTTAATTAGATTCAAATAAAGTTATCTAACGGACAAAAAAATTGAATAAAATTTGAGTTATACGAAGAATCTTTTCAATTAAAAAAATCGTTTACCGATTCACTGAAATAGTTCTTAAGTTGAGAGGTAAGGACAAATTCACTCTTCCTATCCTGAAGAACTAAAAAACTCATTGAACGTTGTGTAACCAACTCACGCTTGACATATTTATGTGGACCAAAATTGATGTTTGATGTCGCAGCAAAGTTCGTTATAATTACGGCAACTGATAGAGCAGAAAAGCCAGCATCTTGTTGGCTGCTGCCTGCTGCCTGCTGCATCCAGGCAGTTAGGTTGGTTAACAAGTGAAGCAAGTCGGACATATTTATCAACTAGCCGCAAACCGGCAATTTGTTGCCAGTTGCCAACCGTTGGCTGGTTACATAGCTGTCTGTTTGAGCTGTGAACAGCGGCAAGAATGAACTCGAAAACCAGCTGGCAGCTGATTTATGATTACAGTCACAAGAGCCTGGGTCTGGTCTGGTCTGAGCTGCGCACATAAAATATTAAAGGCAACCGAAAATTAACAGTCAAATGTTATCGAGTTTTAAATTACTCAAGTCTGAGAACAAAAAAAAAAAAATATCCAAGCAACTTTAAAATGTGCAACTGAGACCCAAAGAATACCCACCCAAAAACTGTCTGCCTTAATTGTAGCAACATGCGTTTTAAGCCACAAAACCATTTCTGTTACGACTTTACACTTTTGCACTTCATTTCGCCAGTCCTTGGCAACGGCTCTAATAGCAGAATTCGTGGCCACCAAAATGAAAGTAAAGCACCAAAGAGTTTACTCAGTTACATTGCTTTCTTGCTGCTTTTCCATCTGCTTCTGCCTCTTTCACTTTGCTTCAGTTTTAGCAGCTGACATGAATGTTGTTTTTATTGGTGTTGCTGTTGTTTGCCGGCTGCATTTGGTATTTCAAAGCATTTTACATGACGTTAGCTCTGTGTGATTCTGCTTTACGAGCAAAGCGAATCCAGTGGGTTGCTTTACTTCATCTTCAGCTTCAGCTCAGTAACAAATATCCCTTGGGCACACAGAGCGTATGTGTAATGCGCTTAGTGCCAAAGGAACGGTGCAAAGTAAATCGACTAATGTTTTACTTATAGACTGTCTTGCATCGCGCATCAGTAGAATATCTTAAACCCAATTTCACTAAGTGTTGTCTGTATTCAAATTAATATTATGTTTCTTCCTTGGATGGCAATAACCAAACGTTAAATTATTAATTTTATTTCTATTATCATTACTTAAACCAAATTGAAGCATTTATTGAGCAACAAGCAAGCCTTTATCTGCATTCAAACTAATGCAGTATTTCTCTCTTAGGTGGCAATAGCCCAAGAGCATTATTTACCTTTCAGCTTACGATAAATTTCAAGTTGAATCAAATTTCTACTGTTACTGATTATTTAAAATTTGCAAATATTTCAAACCATTTATTTTATGAATAATTACTGTGGGCAACAAACACACACATGCAGCTAATGTTTTTAAGCAAAGTCAAATTTAACAATTTAATAAATTAATACCATATTTCTCTCTTGCAGAGATTAAATGATGTTATAATAATATATTATTTAACTACTATGAAAATAAAATCATTTACCAAATTTAAAATTACATTGAGCAATTTAAAGATATTTTACCGACTTAAAGCGCGCTTGTGTTATGCACAAGAGTTCACATTCAAAATGCAATAAAGAAAAACGATTTCAACTCTGACATGTCCAAAATTTTGGTATGCATTAGTTGAGCACAGTCTGTTGCCTTCTGAAACTAAAGATAGTGCACACGTGTGCTCAAAATCAAAGTGACAATTGAATGCAGCAGGAGGCGCATCAGTTGTGGGTGGAGCAGCAGGAGAAGGAGCAGTGCAGCAGTCTGACAGTCGGTTGACAGAATTCCAGCTGGCATACCAAAATATTACTTATGACTGGACAGCAAAATATCCTTTCGAAACACACATAAGGACACACATAGAATAAACACATGGAAATGCTGGATGTGGAATCCGTGTGAAGCACGAAGCTATGTAAAAATTGTCAATATGACAAAACATTGTACGTTGAACGCATTGTCAATAGAAACGTGATCAAGCAGGCTATTGACATCCAAACTGGTACTGTTCATATTTTTGAGTTTTGATTTCAGATTTACGGCACCAGACACCAGACACACGCACACACATACACAGCAGCAGAAATGATTTGCTAGATTCACGATAATCTTGGCAATAATAAAACACAATTTGTAACCATGTTATTTGATGTAGATAATTGCCAAAATCATGTACAAAAAGTGCTGCAAAATAAATCGAATTACATACATTCATTTGATAAGCTAAAGAGAGTCACGAGGAATATGGAAATGTAAAAGTAATTTGAAATTTATTTTTGCTACACTCTGTCAGCCCTTTCAGAGGTTTCGGGTCAAGAAGTTTACCATTCATTCGTAGAATTTTATAATTTTATAGACAAATTTTTACAATACTTACAATATTTGTATATACAAAAATATGCTTCGTATTTCCCATTTCATCATTGTTCGCTTTTGATGTCAACGGCGCAACAATAGCAACAAAAGTAACCCAAATAAATATTAAAAAAAAAAACCTTAAGAGTGCTCTAGTTGAGACAACCAGACTACAAAATAACCTGTACCCAAATCTTTATCCATTATATATTGAGAGCAACACATTCAAAAATACGCCTACTTTAGATGCTGATCAAGGCAGTATATGCCTTGACTTCTGTCTGTTACATACTTTTGTACAACTCCATGATACCCCTTTCAATCAATTTTAAAGGGCCCAGGGTATAACAACAATCAACAACAAAATGCCGAAATATTAAAATTGAAATTTGTTTTTTTTTTTTAAAGCGGGAAACAACAGCGTAAAGCATACTGAAAAAAAAATAAAAATAAAATAAAACAACAAATCCCCAAAGTTAGAGCCCAAGCAACTGTGAGGACTGTGGCTCTGTCGCACGACTCATGAGTCGGTGCAAACGGAATAATATTTACCCAACGTGATTTTGTTTACCTATCTTTTCAAGCCCAACTGCGTGCACAGGCACCTGCAGACTTCCGCTACACCACATCCCCCTCGACCAGAAAAATAACCAGAGACGCATACACACACAAATCTAGATGGCCACAAATTGTTTGTATTTTGTTATTAGTTTTCTCTGTTTATTTCGCCTTTTTTTTACATTTTTTTTTCTTTTATTCTCATTACACTGTTTTATGTATCTCTCATTGTACTCATTGTGTACTTTGATCAACTGAAGTTAATCCAACTGACATAGCAAGTATCTTAAAGATATTTTGCTACTGTCGTGCATTTAATGCAAAAATCAAGTTACAACTTTAAGTTTCTTGACTTAATTCAAGTTGCCGGAAGTTTTTGCAGCTGCATAAAGGACGAACAGAAAATAAAATGTGGGGATGCAAAGGGCAAACTTGCAAAATACGAAAACAAGGGCAAAGACTTCATTTAATTAAAAACTTGACGCACGCATGCAAAATGCTTCTGTGCAATGAAAACATGTTACATCTTGCATGGACATGTGCCAAAAGTTTTTGGTAAACTTCAAATGTATGTTGGATTTTTCATTAGCACTTCTTAATTAGCCCGGACTCTCCCTGTCCCTCTTTCTCTATTTCAATTCCCTGTCTCTTCCTGACAGTCAGACCACGTAGTATGGCTCAGAATTTTTTATGATACATTTTAATGGCAAAGAAAGCTGCCCAAATGTCAAATGTGTCTCCATAAAACTTAGCATAAAGTCCGAAGTTCTAGCATTGAAGAGCGTGGCAATTGTATCCAGGGTGCAATCTCTTTTGATGTCATGAGCACTCCATTGTGTGCGCTTTATTGTACAACGTAAATCTCTATTACTTCTTAGGTGTACTTTGGGGTGTACTAATTTAATACCATCCGCATAGAAATGACACGCCTAATGCTCAGCATTCGGCTAATGAAAGCAAATTGGTTGTAGCTAATTCTTGGAAATGCAGCCTCCGTCAGTTTGTTGGCAACTTTAAGTGAACTTTGTGGTCTACTTTAAGATAATAACAAAACAGATATCATCCCACGAACATTGCCCAATTTAAATAAAATGTCGCATTAATTTGCTACTAAAAACTGGGATTGGTTTGTAAAAGGACTGTTCTGTTGTTTAAAATTTATGAAATCCCAATTTTTATTAGCAACAGGTAACTTGACATTTCATTTAAATAAACACAAAGTAACCCAAAGGCTCAACACACTCAATTTAATTGAGTATTTAACTACAGGAATAGTTACAGTGAACTTTCTGCAATTTACATTGTTTTTGCTAACTTTTATCGCAAATTTGAAATATATTGATTTCGATGAATAAACGCAATTTGTTTACCTTTACATTGTGTACAATAAAATGTTTTACATACACTCTCGATTTCCATAGGTACACACACTGATATATGTATGAGCATTTGGACTGGATTTTATTTTTGAAAGTTTAATTTTCCTTATGTTTTTGTATATGCCTTTTCTGACTGTTACTGTTTCTGCATGTCGGTTGCTTATTGGCTTTTGTGTGTGAGACATAAAATAAAATATTTCCATGGTATTTATTTTGGCAGCACCTGCTGGCCTGAATTTCTCGACAACTTAGGTAATATAGCCACATGGAGTTTATTGTTAATTTTAATGTTAAAATTACGCACTTTTGCGTGTTTCGCTTGATTTATGCATGTTGCGCGCCTTAAAATATGCAGCATTTAAATTAATAAAGCAGCGCGCTTATAAGTATAATCCTTTATGCACATATGGCAGCCAGTATTTATTACTCCCGGTGACACCCACTCACCACTCACCTGACCTTTTTATCAAGCAGCTTTATCCTCCCCACAACACCCGTAGATAATTTGCTTTTGGGTTGAGGAGCACATTTTGAATTTATGCACATTTCCTGGCATTAATTATGCGCTTTCCATTTGTTGTTCCTGTTGTTGTTTTTTTGTTGACATTAATAAACGAGCAATTAATGAAATTGCAAACGTGCTGCCTCATAATTAATTATTTGCATTAATTATGAATGCTCTTAAATTTATACAAATTGTAAATATATTTCAATTTAACTTCGCATTGCTGAGTTTAATTCAACACCAGCTGATGTTTAAAATTGTAAATGGACAGTATGTAAAGCAAAGAATTGAAACATTTAAAATTCAAAAATCTTTTATGTGCTATTCGCAGCTAACCAGGTACTTGAGGCTGTTGGCATAATGCATTCAAATTGCATAGATAGCCTACTGCCCCGTCACTTTGCACTTTTATGCACTTAAAGGCACATCGAAATAAAAAGTAAAAATCTTTTGAATCAACTCACCGCCCAGTGGCTGTGAATGGTAGCTCGAGTTACTGCTAAAAACTTATTAAATTTGCTATTTTCTCTTCAACAATTAGCACTTGTACCTGGAGCAGGGACAGTCAACCCGGGATATCCGGGCCAGCCAGGCAGCCAAGCTATCCGCAGCACAGTTAATGAAAACTTTTGAATGAGGACTTGAATAAGTAATAAAGCACTTGGCCTGCGTAAAAAAAGAAGAAATAAAGCAAAAAAAAGCACATTGGCAACTGATGATGGGCAGGGCCAAGCGGGTGAATGGATACTTCAAATCGCCTCGGTGACTGGTTGAGGCAAGCTATTTGCAGAATGCTTGACCAACTTGCGAACTTTTGAGTAACTTTTGATGGCATCCACAATTGTTTGTTGTTTCGCCGAGAGTCGTGCGCTTGCCACATGGCCCAAGTCGCCAGCAGTGTTGCTGTTGTTGACTCGCATAAGTGTCTTAATCGGAACACAACTGATGCTTAAAGTGGCGCAAATAAATGCAAATGAGAATATAATGTGGACATATACTTAAAAAGCACTGATCACATGTACATACACTTATCACAGCCAGAGTGTTTTACTGTAATAATCAAGCAAATAGAGTAGGAATAAAAACTAATTTAAAACAAAGCAAATATTTTTATACGTGTTTTTTATTACCCTACGGACATGGCCACACCGACCCTGCTGTTGACCCTGATCAGGATTGTATATACTTTATAGTGTCGGAAAAATCACTACATCCATTTTAGCCATTTATTGGGTATAAACAATAATTACAAATATATATATATATATCAAATTGACACAGCTTTAAAAATTAATGACTTTTAAAGATTAATTACATAAATGGATACATTTGTTGTACTGATTCAAATCCAATTAACATAATTGTGAACAAGTGCATAAATTATGTCCGACTGCAACTGACAAATGTGGTTGTCTGTCCATTCAGTCGGATGTTACAGAGCTGCTCTGCAAGGTGAACCGCATTGCCAGGATTACAAACTCAATCAAAATAAGCACAATTGACACAATTTAAATTCTGAGTCTATTTTGCAAGGCAATCCATTGAGACTATCGTGCCAACTGCAGAACAGTCTGGCAGCTTGTATAATAAATAATAATATTGCAGACAGGGTCCGTCTGGGCAATGGCATGAGAAGACCTCCACCGGCTTGGACAACATGTTTCGTTCGTTAATAGTTTTTAGCGCACAGTTTTGCATTTATTAATAAGCAAAAACACACCTCTGGAGAAGGAGCCAAAGCAGTAGTAAAAAATTCCGTTTCACGCAACGCACGAATAATTAAAATTGCATTAATGGATGACGCGAAGAGGAATGCCATACAATTCAATACAATTTTATATTTATTACACTTCATTGTTCACAATATTTAATTGCATGTGTAAATGGTATGTTTTACTAAGTTAAATTCAAAAACATTTGACAAATACAGCTTGTTAAATTGTTTTTACATCGTTGTGAAAGGGGCTTGCTGCCGCTGCATTTTGTATTCGAGAATTCGCTTGTTCATCGAATTGAATTGTTGTTGTTTGACGGCACCCAAACCACTGCTTTCGCATTCATGAAATATGGAACAATAGACATTACAATCAACTGGCTCCGAGCATAGACAAGCTTCGAAATTTTCACTTGTATCAATCGAGCATGATTTGCATTTGCATAAAATAAACAATTCAGGTGTATTTCCAATTTTCACGCAACACACAGATATTGTAATTAGAATTTGCATATGATTACGAAACAGCAGGCTAAACAACAGAGCTAAACAACTGCAATGTGAACTTGTGAGTGTTGCGAGTTCATAAATACATTAACATTAATTATGTGGCTTGCCAGACGAAGTTGAAATCCAGGTTAAATGAAATTTAAACATCTGAATTTTGCTGCCAATTAATTTTGATATGTCAACATGAACACACAAAATACATATGAATGTAATTGAATTTAATAATATTTGTGTCCTGGGACAGATAATTTAATTTTAGTCAATTAAGATAATTTAATCAGCCTTTTTATCACATTTTAATTAGTGCAAACATCTTTAATTAAATTGGTTTGTAGTTCTTAATCAATCGATTTTACTGGTCTGCAGTTGTTTGAGCAAAAACAATTAACGCACAGAATGCAATATATTCCACTCTATAAGGTATATATGACCTTGTTGTACACAATTAACAGCCGAGTTAATATGGCCTTATCCAGGCTAGCTCAGAGAAAAATAAATTCTTCCTTCACCAAAAAGTTGATGAGAAGCCATCTTATAATATCGTTGTGAACTACCCGATTGTGAGTCATTAATGAATTGGTCACTAAAAAAAATAACTGAAACTTTCTGCACAAGATAATCTACTTCCAAAAATTTTGGCTATCCCACAAAACGATGTTTTGTTGAGAAACTTCCGTCAAGAACTTTTAAAAACCCAAATAGTCGCATAATAACCCTGAATGTTATCGGATTCTGGCAGAGTGCTTCTTATCCTCATCATAAAAACTACCCTGAAATTTAAAAAACCGTTATAATTTTGGCGTAAAGATTTGTTCAACTCATTAGTAAGATGTGCTTATTTTCTTATCTTTATTCAAATTAGATTTTTCTAAAAAAAAAAAAAACAGATTTTCGACTTTTTAAAACATTGTTAGAAAAGATTTCATAGTCTTTTTTTTTTTTGTTAATTTAGACATTCTTTCTTAAAACTAGAAAAACTTTCTGTTTCTCAGGGAGATTTTCATTTTAGTACGATATTTCTCTGAGTATCTTTGAGGCGTGGGACGCTGAAGCTAATTTCTATGGACCAACTTTCGTTAAAAACTATTAAAAACGAAAATAGCTATCTTGACTTTTTGTCTCAATGAATCTTATTGGCTTGTTGAATTCGAGCAGAGTGGGTTTTAATAAAAAAGTGCAACCATGGCCACCGCCATCTTTCGAATCATCAGGATTCTTCAAATGAACCAGCGAACTATAAATAATTAATAATCCATATTTATTGCCATTAAAAAAAAACGGCATATTTATCAAATTACAAAGCAGCATACATACATATCTGCATACATGTACACGCACACACATATACACAAATATACATACACAATATACATAAGCGAGTTAGTGTGTTGATTTGAATGGGACATGTGCGACTCATGACAGGTAATGACTTGGGTTCGGAGCAGCCGCTAATAGATCTCTCTCGACCAAAACATTCTTACTAATTTTAAATGTTAAAGTTTGTTGCATGCAAAAAAAATTGATTGATTTATAGAACTGAAAAAAATGTTAGGGTATTTAAGCATCGGCAATGCGATGCCGTCTCTTTTTGTGCGGTTACAACTTGTACACGATGACTGCGGTACACCACCGAGAATCCCCAATGCTGTCAATCAAAGTCAAAGCGAGATTTTTACACTTGCCAAGCTAGGCGCGGATAGAGATTGTGGCAGCAGAAGGAATCAGCAACACATAGAATCATATGTAATGGTGGCGTATCCGTATCTGCAATCCGATACAGATACATATTCGTATGCGGGCTGAGTTATTTGTTTGCACATAAAAATACGCAGACAACACTCTAGAGAATCGCAAAGGCAAAAAGATGGCAGCAACAATAACAACAACAGGGACAACAACTTCTACTTCTACTTATGAGCTTACATGCAAATAGCGTGCAATAGCAGCAGCAGCCTGCAGGAGCCACCGCAGAGTATGCTATGGAATATTTCAAATTGTTTTCAGCAAAGGAATTTTAATATCAAAGCCTTTTCCAAAAAGCCAGAAGCACACAGCCACCCAGTGAGAAATAGAAAAATAGAATGAGAGAGAGAGAGCAAGAGAAAGAGAGAGAGCGTGATATAGAAAGAGACAGCGCTTCAGTTACGGACAGACACGTGCGAAGAGCGCAATCAATTTGTACTTCATCAAAGTTGTGTGCATATCCAACACATAATGCTAAAAGTAGAAAAACAAAATTAGTTGGCGCTTATTAAAAGAACTCCGCTTTATGAAAAGCCATCAATGAACTCAGTACGTTCTCTGTCTGTGTGTGTGTGTGTGTGTGTGTGTGTGGCATGACGCTAATTGAAATTAATTAAGTACGCATGCCTCCAATAAGAGTCATGCCTGATTAATTCCATTCTCAATGCGAAGCTATTGAAAAACTATTTCGCTACACATTCGCAATGAATTCGCCTTTGAGTTGAAAAGGCTGTTCATATTTTTTTTATTGATTTTTGTTATACAATATTAAAGCAATCACTTCAAGTACCTAAACAAATAGTTAAGCTGTACAAAAAAAAACGCTTTCAAACTTAATCTGAGATCTGTTCTGGGTCAGCTACTAATCAAGAGCAGCAAACTCAAATGCAAACACAACTTGGCGATTTGGTGAGGCAAAATATTTTTGGAACTAGTGCTTATGCTTATTATATGCTCTTTCGGTTGCCAAGTATTTGGCCAAAAACAACATCAAAAGCGGCTCCCAAACTGAAATAATTATTTATTAAAGCGGAAGTCCAAAGGCCAAATACCACGAATAACTCAAAGTGCTCTTCTCAAGCTAAGCTAATTAGACAGCCACTGGAGCGTCATGTGAGCAAACAACTCATTTGTGCAAAAAACTTTTCGCCATTTGCTGGACAATATTTTCTGTTGCTTCTGAAAAAACTAGCTAAACAGCTAAGTATACTATTTTGCTGTAGCAAAAAAAGACGTGACAATTTTAATAAGCCTCCCTCCCAAGAAGAAAAAAATAGCGAGTTGCAGTCTTTAGTCGTAATCCCAAATTGATGAAGGTTCATTTTCAATGCCAAGCAAGCAATTATTATTAACTATGCTCCAGGGTGCCAGAGCTCAGCACTTGCCAATGACACTGGACCCCGCAGGCAGCAGCAACGAAAGGAATATAAAAGTTGTACGTGTCTGGCATACAATTGGGTATGATGGAGAGGGGGAAGGAGTGTGTAAAGGAGCGCAACTAGTGGCGTAAAAGATTCGCGACGAGCGCTGTAGTTAAATACAAATACTTAGCCATGGGCTAACTAAATGAAATTGCAGCTACCCAAAAACTTAAAATTGAACGCCAATTTACCTACGCACATTGACACACACTCGCACAAATGCACAATGCCAACTATTCAGTGGAAGGCTTATAGTCAAATCACATTACGTATGCGTACCGTTCGGCAGCACAACAATGGAATCCGCGCTGCCAGGCAACTACTGGCAATGTCAATGGCAAAAGGCTTACGGTGTTGCCAATTGGTAGGTTAGAACGGTGGCTAATTGGTAAGTCGTAATTGCTACTAATGGCTCATTATTGACGCATGGTGCAACCAATTTGTACGCATGATAAATCAGTGGACAAATGACTGCGGCAAATCGGAATGGAATTCAGCACATCCGAAAAGTTGATAGCAATTTCAATCCATCTTAAATCGGAAATAAAATTATTGAAAAAATGTCCTAGCAAATCGCTGAAGCTTGCGCATTCAGCTTCAGCCTTGCGTAAAATATTCGAAAAATATTTAAAAAGAAAAGGAAAGAAAAAAAATAAAAATAAAACACCTTAAAGCAGCGCTGAGGCGAATGCTACAAACATTTGCATAAATAAGTCAGCAGCAACCGGATGAGAAAGGCGTTCTCAAGCGGCATTCAGTTACCTGCATTGCCTGCATTACCTGCTGCTGTCGTGGCATTTTGCCTTTATTTTATGTACTACTACTACTGCTGCTGCTGCCCGATATTGTGAATAGTTGAAGCGGAAAATTGTAGATGTGCAGATGCAGCGAGCAAATCGCATTTTATCTCGCCTATAGCCAAAATGCCAAAGACGCTTGCTGCAAATTGAAAATAATGAAAAATAACATTTACTTAAATTTAATATATACAAATGCATAACATTATGCGACTGCAATTACATAATACGAATCAAAACTTGTATTTAGAAAAGACATTTGCTTTAAATTCTTGAGATAAGATTTTACAATTTTGCATGTATTAAATGTTTTCTTAAGTATACAAAATATGAAGACATTAAACTAAACTTGTATTGAGCAAAGACACTTGCAACGTTAAATAATACAAAATGGCATTTATTTACAATGCATTTACAATGCAAAATGACTTTTGCTTAATTAAGAAAAAATTCGAATTAACAGCTGGCTGTAATCTTTTTTGATATATATTGAACTATATAAAAAAAAACAAAACAATTGAAATGAAGTTGACCAAAAGAAATCACCAAAACAATATTAAAAAAAAAACAAACAAAACTTGTTTTGATAAAAAATTTAAATTAAAAAGATACAAAATTTATTTAAATTTGATTTTTCTGTTCATAATACAAAATAGCATTTACATAATTTAATTTTAAAACCAGTAATAATATTGCAAAAGCAGATATGAAGCCAAATTTGTATTAGACGCTTGACACTTGCTCTAAGTAAGCAAAACGTGTATTGACTCTAAAGTTATTTAGCGATTATGCGTGCTGAAAGCTTGTCGTAAATAATATCCTAAGATAACATCATCTAAGATTCGCTTAATGTTAAAGTTCTGATAGCGGCACCAACCATTATTTAATTGATTACAGTTGATAAATTGAATTTTTCGCCACTTGATTTGCATGCAAATGTCAAAGCCGGAAGAAACTCATCCTTAAGCTAATTATAATATGCCAAAAAGTGCTCAAAAAACACAAAATATCACTTAGGTATTTATCTGAAAAATACGCACAAAACGTTTTTATTAAATTTATCTCTCTCGAAGGACAGCATTTGCTGTGTTGAGCCCAACCAAAAATACATATAGAATACATAAATTAAACGATATATCATGCTGACATCTTAAATATTGTTAAAAACTGTCACGTTTACATTTTTGTTGCTTACTCATTCAGTTGGTGTTACATAAGTATCATACCTTGAACCACCGAAACCAACCCCACATCCACCCACTGACTCTGCGGATTTCTGGACTGACAGTTAATGGACCATAAGAAATTCAATTAGAGACGATCTCGTGTTGTTGTTGTTGTTGTTGTTATTGTCGTTGTTGTCGTTGTTGTCACTGCGGCACAGCAGTTCGTTTTGTATTTATGTGTGTCGGCTTGTGAGTGTGTGTGTGAGTGTCTGTGTGTGTGCGTTTGCCATGCCCTATTCTTCTTGTGGCATTATTTTTTTATTAATGATACTTTATGCTGTTGTTGTATGCGGCAAAAGCGGCAGCAGTACAAAGCCAAATATAAAAAAGGCCGCGCCAAAAGCTGCAGCAATTGTCTGACTGTCAGTTGTTGTCTGTCACTGTGTCTGTCTGTCTGTCTGTATGCTCGTCTGGAGCTTATGAATGCTGGCAAATTTTACAATGGCAAATGCTGAATGCCGACGCCAGGAAGTATGCAACACAAATTTGTATAGTAATTTGTGTGGACGAGGGCAAAGCAGGACGGGGTAGGGCAGGGCAAAGCAGGCCGTGTGAAGCGAGTTATATGGCTAATTAAAGCGGCTTAAAAGCAGCGCTACAGCTAGTGCCAGCCGCAAAGGCCTAAATCAGCCAATTGACAGCCCAAAGCGTTTTAATTAAGCCAAAAGTAACGCTAAGCAGCAGCTCTAACAATACTCAAACATGTCCAACAAAAACCAAAATGTCTGTCTCCTAGTCTGCCTGTCTGTCCTTCAGTCTGGCCGTCTTTGTCACTGTCTGACTTCTGGGGCCTGTGCTGGCTTCTGGGGCCTGTCTGACTAACTGTTTGCTTATTTGCTTTCGTGATTGTGTTAGCGGTTTCTTCGCTGACAGCGGCCGCTGTCTTTTGCCTTCATTAGCGCTGTCAAGTGAGCGACGCCTTGTCGTACCACTCTCTACCCCCTAACACATTCATCCAAGTACTTTGCTGCTCATTTGCATAACAAACCCGGCCACGTTTATCAAGTGCTATCGCTATAATCAGCACATTTGTCTTTAAACTTTATGGGCCCACTATCTGCTCGCTTCCAAAAATGAATGTGACAGCTCATTTAGACCAAAAAAGCAAAAAGAAAAAATCACGCATACGTCGCATGTGCCGAAGTTATTTATGCAGCTTTAGTTGTGCTACTTGGCGTGCCTTATTAACTTCACTGTCAGCTTGGTGGAGCTATCCCATTATTGCTATGTATGGCTGAAACAACTACTTCAACTTGGCTGACAAAATTCGATTGCTTGGCAAATACCAACACATCGATCAATCGTCGCACTAGCAAGAGGCACACAGCAAGAGACTGCAACGTTTTGATAGCTGCAAATTGATTTTTATACTCGATGGCAATGCAATCCGACACAAACAGCTAACAGTCAACAGTCTATCAAAGCAGCAACAAGAGCAAGCAGCAACAGTAGCAAACGCATAACAATGCAGTTTATAATGTGCTGCCCTCACATGTATGCAATGATTTTGTTCTCACCAGCGCACACACACACACAAAACACACACACCCATAGAGTAAACTGCCTGCAGCTGGCATTTCAATCATTGCTGAGCAAAAATAAACTACTTAAGCTTACTGCTGCTTACAACATACAGTTACTTATAATTGCATTTCGCTCTGACTCGCTTTTTTTGCGCCCATATTTATGATATTTTTTTATTTATGGTTCATATTTCGTTGGCTTTCCCAGTTACAGCTGTGCTCACTGTACTGTACATTAAATCAAGACTCAACTTGATGCCAAACATTTTTCATTGTTCACATTTTTCACGTGTCGCTACACAAGAGCCAAAAATAAATAAACTAAATATATATAAATACCAACAAAAAAATAACAATAAAAAGAGAAAAAGAGGAAAAATAAAATCCCCCAAAACCGTCGTTAGATTTGTGCACTCAACTGTACACATTTCATATTGTACTTCAATTAAACAAAAATTTTCATTTCAATGGGCACAGCTCAAGGCTCTCACAACTTGAGTACAAAAATACGAAAAGCTACAGCTTATAGCTGACCAAATGTGACCTTTGCTGGAAAAATTGTTGCTGCTTTCTATAGAATATAACAAGATAATACAAATAATAATAACAACAATTTTCCCAATAGAATGAAGGCTTAGCTGCTTAGTATCTTGCTGAAAGCAATACGCAATAATAATAAGCACTTTAAGCTAAAGTTTAAAATTTGTATTTTCTTCAATTTTTAAATAATATTGACAGTTTTTATTCCACATCAAATAATTTTCCAAAATTATTATTCAAGATTCAATAAATTTAACTTTACAAATAATTATCGACTTTAAATATTTTCATTTTCTTCAATTTATTGACAGTTTTTTATCCACTTTAAAAACATAGAAAAAATAAATAAATATAAATAAATAGAAACAAAATCTGATTGCCTCCAAGGCTACTTAAACTTAACTTTACAAATATCTTCCGGCCTTAAATTTTATGGAAAATATCTTATTGTTTGAGCTCTGAAAATTCAAATTGTTGTTGTTTTTTAAATGCCTTGCCTATAAGCAAAACATGAGTTCTTTGCTAACTATGCCCTATGGAATTTTCGCTCAAACTATTTTAATTTGCATCGCAAATTATGTGCGAGGCAAATTCCTTCGTTTGTTGTTGGCAGCGTGTGTGTTTATTTGTGTTAATTAAAATAAAGTTTAACATTTTCAATTTAATGCGATTAATAATGAACTAATTGAATTCAAGGCGGCTTTGCACAAGCCCATTGCTTCACAAAGCACTCGACCAGCATTTTTCTCTAATTGCTGACCCAAACAGCTGAGCATGAAAAAAAAAAACGAAAAAGTTGCCTCTAAATAGAAAAAGTACATGTGAATAAAGTTAAAATTACTCAGAAATAAATAAAAACAAAATGCGATGCTTGAATATAGTTTGAAGTGCACTCACAGTACTCGGCTGCAATTTAATAACTATTTTTACTAAGTTTTAGCCATTTGGAAAATGAATTCTCACAATCAGCGAAACAGAAAGTAATTTCAAGTGCTTGAACAAAGAGGGTTACGAGCATAAAACTTGTAATAAAGTGGAAAATGTATTTAAATTGATAATCCTTTTGCAATCGGGTCTTTTAGGCTATGCAATTCCCTGTGATAGTTGTAGGATATTAAAACATATTTCCATATTAATTGAGTAATGGAAGAAACGTTCATAAAGTACAGAATATTGTTTTGTATTGACGTTGTTAAAGGTAAAATACAGACTGCTGCCTAAATGCTTCATTAGACTCATTAAAAATGGTCTTAAACTATCTACAATTATGCTTATCGTACTTGGGACCTTATCAGGATACACACTCCACCTGCATAGGCTTAAAAACTCATCAGTCTATCACAATATTTTTTTTATTATTAAAAATCCTTTTATGTAAATCTTATAAGTCCCGGCCACGTTTGGAAAGATGTCTTTTCGAAAAGATTTTGCTTTATATATGGAGTTTAAAATAAAACCTTTTTAAATTAAATTAACATTAAAAAAACTTTTAGATTTTGTAATTTTAATTGTGACTTAAGAAGTTTAGGGAACAATATTGGATTATTACAAAAAACAACTTCAATTTATGAAATATGCAACTCGATTAAAATAACAAAGCTAAATGTCAACTCAATTTCAATTTGGTAAACCAAAAGTTTGAACAGCAATTAAAAGTTAAGAACTCCCTCAAGTTGCCTTCGTGTGTTGTTGCTACTGCTGCTTTTCAGTGTATGGTCAAATGAATTGCGGCATTTAAAATATGCCTTTGTGAGCCAGTGCGCATATGGCCCGACCTCGTCCTCAACAATGCAACATGCTCGTACATGCGTGCGGCACCTGACCAGAGTCAAAACCATAGACAGACATTGCAACATTAACGAAGCAAACGAAGCACACAGAAGCCGCAAAGCAAGAATCAATTGAAATCAGCATATGCTATGGCCTGGTCTCTCATCTAGGACAGACCATTCCCTCTCTCTCTCTCTTTCTCTCTTCCTCTCTCTGTGAATCCTTGCTGTCCCTTTCTCTTTCCACTCTACTCGATACAGAAATCATTGCAGTTCTCATTCGTTCATTTGGTATCCAACCTCTTTCAGTGGTTGTGGTAATTTTTGCAATTACTCTGAGCCCCATGGCAATAGCTATTGTATGTACGGGGTGGGGTGTGGTTGGAGTGAGGAGTAAATTTTGGGTGAAGGGGAGGGGGGAGGACTAATGCGCTCTTAAATATTTCATTTTGTGACGTTGGCGCAAGTGCAGCATAAACTGGACCAGGCAACAGTAATAACAATGACAGCCAACAATGGCAACAAATAAGCCGAAAAATAAACAGGAACCCGGCTAAACAAATAACAGTAAATAACAGCAGCCAGCCACAGTTATATATACGTGTGAATGTATCTGCTTGTATACAGACAGACCGACACACACACACACACACACACACACACACACACATAGAAACAAATGGTGCTCTAATCGTCTGCGCATTTACTGCCTGCTTTTTGTTTGAACGCCTCGCCTAGGAAAACTTTGCATGCATGTCCATTGTCGCACCACGGGACCTATGAGTATTGTTCCGTATTCCGTATGCCGTACGCCGTATTCTGCATTCTGGCCCCCTTAACAAAATGGGTCAGTGAAACTGTATTTTGTTGCAACAGCTGCAGCACCAACAACAACACCAGACACAAATCGTCGCCATGCGAACGTTGCAGCAAATAAATTTCAAATGCTGTCACATAAATTTTCACATTTTATATGTTTTCCCCTCTCTTTCTCTCTCAATCTCTCTCTCTCTCTCTCTCTTTCTCTCTCTCTCTCTCTCCGTCATTTCTTCTTTTTCCACTCTTTTTTCTATTTGCTACTGCTCATTGGTGGAGCTCAAAATTAAATTTGACTGCACATTGTTAATAGGTCTGCGATGTGGCCATAAAGTGCTCATAAATAAGTCTGGAAATTATCACATTTCTGCATCGCTCACTTCTGAATTGTGAGCCGCACATTTCGCATTTGGCCTATAATAATTAAATAGGTCCACACAAAGCGAATCAGTTAGCCAAAAACTTGTCGTCTGCTCTTGCTGCCAACAAATTGCATAAAAACTTTCCGAAGACATTTCACTTGATGCGCTTATTTAATTTAGTTGCCATGCAACGTGAATGCTTTTCACTAGTTTTTTCCCAGAAGAGCCACAAGTTTTACGCCAGCCACTTTTCTCTAGCATAGGTAAGTGTATGCTAAAAAGGGTATTACGAATATGCCAAGCAATTTGTGTAAGCTTTTCTTAAGGACATAATTGGAGGGGCCTTAGGAAGTTCGGCTTGCAACTTGCAAGGAAGTTGTATGCAACATAAATGTTTTCATCCGATTTTGCACACATTTTTCAATATACATCACAGGTTATAAATTCCCTCCGATATCGCATACAATTTTCATTTCACATCCTTTGCTGGTTGTGATTTGCGATTTGTCTGCTGAGAGAACATTGTGCAGGAATGAATATTTTTATAGAGAATTTTAATAACTGCTAATTTATATTTCAACTATATACAAATTATTTAAATTACTTTTATAATTATTGTTAACATTATTATTATTAAAGATGGGGGCTTCGTTGACCGCGACTTTTTTAGATACATTGTGCCCCTTCTGAGCCCTGTTTCTTGCATAAATTCAAGAAATTTGGTCGGTGTGATGATTTCTATATGTGGCCAAAAGGCGACACAATCTGATATGATGTGCTTTGGGGAATCCTCCTCGCTCGTTCAGGTGAGTAATCTAAGTATTTTCTTCCCCACCCGACTAAATTACAGTTCGCCCAAACATGATATTATTGCACAAAGGTAGATAGATATTAAATTAATTATGCCTTAACTCATGCCATTAAAGTTGAAGATAAATATTAAACAAAATTAAATAATATTGTTAGACAAAATTTAATAACATTAATTTAATTCAATGATCACAATACAGTTGACACAGGAACATTTATACCCAAAAGCGTATTGAGATCCTCTCCTCAGGTTGCATGCACAAATCAATAAGCCAAATGACACACTGTATGAGCCGCAGGGGTTGTTGAACAGCACAATCACAGTGGCTGATGTACACACACAGGCACGCCAAGTGCACATGTTGATTTGAGACTGCGGAGGTTTTGCTGGCAAAACAGCCACACATGCTACATGCAACATCAGCACATGCTGCAACATCAGCGAGTGCTTACAAACTGTTTCATTATTTGTGCAATTTGTACTTTGTATTTACCAACTGGAGCACACACGCACACACACACACACACAATCACCCACACATGAACACACGCAGCCTTTGGTCTGGCTTCTTACCCCTGTCATTACTCGGCATTTCATTTCTTCTCTAATTATATAGAATTCCAACTGCATTTGCATTTGCACACGAATAAAGCTCATGCCGAATTTCCATTTTGTGTGCTTCTGTAATTAATAAACTAATTGACAAATGCCATAAAACTAAGTATTTGTTGAGAAACATGTTTATTACCTGTGTATTGTATATAATTTGAATTGATAACAATGTGTATTTTGTGCACCGATTTTAGATTGCATTTTAATTGCGAAAAAATTAAATCAATTAAAATTAGTTTAAGTACGAAAGTGGAAGAAAATAATAATTGAATAAAACAAAAGTAAAACATGTCTTTTTCGTCTTAGTGGCTGGTGCTGTTTTTTGAAGGACGTCGCTTCAAAGATACTAACCAAATTTGCTGACTCATGCAAAATTCTCTCATAACTTCCATATAAGAATATAAAAACATTCAAATTTGCATTGCAGTCTAATTGTTTTCGAATAGTTAATTAATTTTATATATTTAATTTTATTTATTTAATGCAGTCCAAGACCAGGCCAAACTTAATAAAAGTAAATATAAAAGAATTTTAAATTAAATTTAAAATTAAAATTGAAATAAACAATTAAATTAAGTTAAATTAAAAAATAAATGAAATAAATATAACGGCAAAGAAAATATGTGGATTTCAAAATGTAATTTGTCTGAAAAATATTGCATGGACTGGGGAAACATGTTTAATGCTAGTTGCTTAGTAACCAGGAAAGTAACCCGGTCAGAAGAGAGAGTGAAAGAAAGAGCTGAAAAAGGTCAAAGAAAACACAAAGAGTAGGTAAGCAAAAAATTGTACCTATAGAGTAGGATAAGTTTAACACTTGAGAAATATATAATATTTAAATTTGTATAATAATTGTCAAACATTTACTTGTTAATTGAAGTACATAACAAGCATAGGCAGGCTACTTGAGGGATTTACATTAACTATAGGTAAAATATACTCTCTCAAAGCCGGGCAAATATTTTTAGTGAGTGAGTGATTTTACACCTAAACGTGAAAAAATGCTAATAAAACAAAAATAATTATATATTTATGTTCGTAACTCTTAGCTGAGCTACGAATTTATAAGACGCTTCTCACAATATTCGCATGGAGCTCAACAAGTTTCGCGCATATTTAAAACGCTTCAGCGTCATAATGTGAGTATTACGTTTATTTAAAATAAACATGACCGGGCTACTACGGGGAAACGAGTAAAAATTCCATGCACATTTTCATAGTTTCGCTCTCTGCCCCAGACACACACACACACACACACACACACACGCGTATTCACACATACGTGAAAATACAAACATTTGGCGCCTTTTAGCCGCACATTTCTCAGAGACACAAAAGAAGAGGGCGACGTGTTTATGTTTCGGATGCGTTGCAAAATGACATCCTGTCACATTTCCCGTACGCATGTGAGTCGGTCTGCGTGTGTTTGTGTGTGTGTGTGTGTGTGTGACGCCATCTGTCGGCATCCTGCGTAAAATACTACCCGCCATATGTGCATGTGTGTGTGCGTGTGTGAGTGTGTGTGTGTGGGCGGGTGGTGGCTTGTTTTTCTTTTTTGAGTGCGTGACTCCCGACGCGAGCAAAGCTGCGAAAACTGACAGACTGACTGACTGAGTGACTGATTGAGGGCCGCTTTAAAGCCACGTCACTCCGACAGCCGGCAGCAGCTGCTCGACAATCTGTTCAAAACATAAAGACACGTTTTATTTAAATTTTACGCACTTACGATAAACGAATAAAAAAATTGGGACACAACTGTCATCTTTAACACACCGAAGTTTGTATACGCTTACACATCCAAATTTAGTTATTCATTTTAAAAATAGAAGCTGTAGTTGCTAGTGTTATTTTTATTTTAGCTAATATTTATATACATGTTAATACTAAAAAAAAACGAAAGAATATTCAGATCGAAACAACTTAGAAAAGCTTATGGAAAACAGCACTGACAACTAGAAAGATTTTCTGATTTTTTTTTAATAATTTCTAAAAATACCAACAAAGAATTCGTTACGCAATACCCTAAAAACTTGACATATTTTTATTATTTCGTTTTCATTTAATTTTAATTTATTTAAATAAACAAATAATAATAAATAAAAATAGTATACAAATAAATTATAATGGTTTTTTCTACTTTTAAAAATATATTGATTCATTTTTACTGAGTTTCTGAGCTGAACTCTTGTTACTGACCAGGAATATATAAGTAGTTTTTTTTTACTACGACCGAGCTAATGTATCCTCTGCAAGCGTATAACGAGTGGAAAAGTGAAAAGAAAACGGCAGCAGGCGGCTCAAATGAACAAATTCCGTTATTTCACATAAATATATTACACACATGCGCAGCTTTTGACCTTTATGCTCATTTAATACGACAAATATTGAAATTAACATTATTTTTTATGCTTTTGATTCCCTAAGTGGGCACTTTCGACTGTCATAAAAAGTCAAAGGCCAGGTTAAGTCTGTCGCTATTTATGGCCCTCTAATAATTACAATAAAAACGAGATAAAAAATCAGAATTTGTTTCCGGAATGCTTACATTTTAAATATGCTCACAAATATACATATAATTTGCATGACTTTTAATCTTAATCTGGGTATTAAAGTGGACTGTTTCAGTGCGTCTTGTGACACAATTAATTTTTAATTTTTGACTATTGATTTCTGTTCAAAAAGAAAACTTTTGAATAAATAAAAAAGCCAGCATAATTTAAGAGTGTTGGCTTAATTAAAAAACTCTGCAAGTGTGCAAAAATAATGATAACAATATTTTGTTCATTTCAATAAAGTAATACAAATTGAAGCTAGGTCTTCGATCCGATTTGTCTACTGCTCGAGGATTACATTTGTGCATCTCAAAAAATGCTGTTCCAAAATTTATGCGGCTGCTTATGCGTTCAGCTTAACAAACAATGTGTTAAAGTGGCTCTCTGTCGGCTATCAAAGAGAGTAGCCAAGAGCATAGGCATCAGAGCTAAGAGAGAGCAAAGTATGGCTTTTGCCAGACACAGACACAGTTCTCTTAACCCACATTAGAATGAAGCCACCATTTGAGAGTTTAGAGTTGAGCCGACAGTATATCAATTAGTTGCATAATATTTAATTTTGTTGTCCTATTAGGTCATTTATCGCCAATTTGACTAAGTACTTCCATATAAGGCTAGAATAAGCCAAACCTCAAAAACCGACAATTGGTTGGCATATCAAATACGCTTCAAGGCAGCACTTTGCATATTAATGCAACATATCGGAATGCACACATGAGGCGCGCCCGTTTTGGGCTATTAAGTAAACTGTATTAATTGCAGAACCTCGTCGTATCAGGGGAATGAATAAATCATTTCAGTGTTTTGTAACACACACAATATTACAATGCTTGTGCACTTGTGGGCTTATTAAATTCAAGTGCTAATAAATACAAAATATTTCATATTTATTTTGTGGTTGCGTTATAGAAAATCTGTGAAAACGTCAATTTTTGATTTGCATGTGAATGTAGTTGTAAACATAAAGGATTTATATTTGTTGTTTCAGTTCATTTTCAATTATACAGAGAATTTCATATTTATTTACTTTCAAGTGTCAAGTGAATGACTCAAATTGCTCTTTCGGTCAATGTTTTTTTAGTTGCTGCTGAGTACAACTTGTTGTACATTTGATTATCAGCAAACAAATTGATTTTTATCGATAAAAGAAAAAACGAAAAATGAATGCAATTCTTATGCATAGTACAATCACTTGTCAAGATTACTTAACTGTTTTTGAGTGTGAACCCACGCGCTTAACGCCATGCGGAAGCGGAAACGGAAAATTCCATTTTATATTATTTGCACTTGACAATCGAAATGTGCAGTTCACATATTGTACTTATATAAGCACTTGTTCCTGCGGTTTATATATCCCTACACAGACACACTCACACACACAGACGCAAAACTTTTGCTGATTGTGGTCATGTGTGGTGATAGTATTAAAAGGAGATGTGCGGCAACTGCAAGAAGGGCAACTCGACCAACGGCTGGCGACACGCACTCACGTTCATAAATGTTGTGCAACTTCAAGTATAACTTTATTTAATTGAGTATTTCGGTGTAAAGGCTGTCGTCAAAGCACACACACACACACACACACACATATGTGCGAAACATATGCATGTATAAATACCCAACCACACACACACACACACACACACAGCTTACACACAAAGCAGGCAACTTAAGTTGTATGCGAATTGTTGGAGCTTCAGAAAACTTTGTGAGCCTTTGGCACAGCTGCTATTGCGGTTGCCCATTGTCTAAAGGAATTTACATAGAGTTATGCGAATATGTCACCCAATGACTCTATCTGAAGGTGGTCGCTCAAGAATTTAATTTTTGCATTTTCTAAGAATATAAATACACGAAATACCTAAAGTTCATTAAAGTTCACAAAGACTCTGAATAGCAAGTGCACTCTTTAAGCGACAATTAAATTTAAATATTAACAGATTTAATACTTCCATTTGGTACCCAGGTGAAGTACAAAATGGCCTTTTGCCAATGAGAAAAATATGTTAAGCTTTGTTTGGAAACTCATAACTATTATTTATTTAATGAAGACTAAAATTTGATTTAATTTCATTTAATTTAAAATTAATTTTAAATGAAATAAGACTAAAAGCGATTAATTAAATTAAATTTTAAAACAAATAAACACTTAAAGTAGAGGACAAAATTTATTTTGGTATATTCTTTACTTAATGCAATGATTGAGGAAACCCAAACGAAACCCAATCAGACAAAACTTAAACTATTATTTATTTAATGAAGACTAAAATCGGATTTAATTTCATTTAATTTAAAATAAATTTTAAATGAAATAAGACTAAAAGCGATTAATTAAATTAAATTTTAAAACAAATAAGCACTTAAAATAGAGGACAAAATTTATTTTGATATATTCTTTACTTAATGCAATGATTGAGGAAACCTAAACGAAACCCAATCAGACAAAACTTAAAACATGGCAATATTTTTATACAGTCGTTTTTATCGTTTTATGCAAACTCCAATTTGTATAAAAGAAATCCCTTTGAAATCGTAAATTTCATTAAGTTGAATTAAATTATTTCATAAACTATCTAAAATGTTTGTACATGTGAAATCTTAAATAATATAAGCTTAAAATACAATAATAAAATAAAATATAATAATAATAAAAGTTCAATATTTTTATGAAAATGTATTTTTGAATTAGGAAAAGGAAAACGCGAGCTTTAATGAAACAAACCCTTCCGTTTTAGATAAATACCTTCATAATAATAAGGAGATTTACCCAAATAGGCGGTTCTAAGAATCTGTGCCAAAACTACATATTTTAAGTCATGTTTATCGCTTTATGATTTTATTTAGTGCTTCAGGCTTCCGTTTTCAATAACATTTATTATGCCTAGTAATACTTTTAAATAATGCATTGGCTGCAGCTGGAAATAAATTGGACCGCCCATTGAGTTTGCAGTGCAAATGCAGTTTGATGCCGGCGAATTTTGTAAATTGCTAAAATGTAATGGACTCGTGAGCAGTTTTATCTTGTGGCTATACGCATGAAAGGCAAGTAGTTCTCTTACCACAGCCATAAAAACTGGGGAAACAATAAATATGAAGCGCAATACGCGGCACACACACACACACACACAGACACACACACGGCTAAAGGGTGCAGGCAGAAGATTTTATTATGCGCTACAAGGCATTATCTTGCAGCTAACAGGGGTAATACTTACAGACATGCACATATGTGTGTGTGTGTGTATGTGTGTGTGTGTGTGTGTGTGCACAAAAGTATTATAATATTTTATTTATGCTCATAATGCTGAGCAATGAATAATTAAGCAAATGGGTCAAATGGCGCTCAGCTCGGCTGCCAACTAGCCCGAGGACTTGGCTTTGGCTCTGGTCAGTACCAAATGGCTGGCAATAAACAGGTCCAAAGAAGTGAGACGATTGCAGTGGGCCATAACCGACTCAGAAATACTCTGATAACAATATAATAACAGCTAATAATAGTTGGAAAAATGTTTGTACGAAGGTGACTAGTATTCTACCTGTAAATTTTGATAACTTTATCTGTTCGATTGCGGAAAATATAAGCTCTTGCCATATTTGAGGGCGGTAGTGGGCGTGTTCCGAATATATTGGAAAATTTTTTAAGGATGCTAGCAATAATTCATCTAGCTTCTACATTGTGAGGGATAAATGATTTTATCGATCCACATCACCAGGCATATTGGCAGAGGTGGTCATGGCCGCAATCAACTAACTAAATTCGACAACTGAATTTTCAAAATTATGTGGTTTTCTCGATTGGGGATTATTGATTTCCCAGCGACATAGTAGCCCAGCCACGTATGTGTCTATGTATGTATGTATATATGATGGAAATTGCACAAAACCAATATGGTTCTTTGCCATCGATATCAGAGTATTAGAAAAAAAAAGCAGCAGCTGTTTCCTCCGCACCATTTACAAAATACAAGTTTGAACAGTTTGCCAAGCACTAATGCCTCCTTGCACTTTAACAAATGCAGTTTGGCCAAAATATGACCACTGATGCTTAACGTTTAGTTTGACTCACTTAAGTGGAAAAGGATTCGCAAAAAATGCTTTAGTGTCGCTGGCGAAGCTGTGCGCCATTGTTTTCGTCCTGCGAAAATAATTAACAACTTTTTGCCTTTTTGAAAGAAATCACTGCAAATTCAAGAAAGGCAAACAAAATTAAAAAAGGTTTTCATGTTTTTATTTCGCGCCTTTTGTCGCACGACTTGGCAGTCCAAGTTTTTCAGCGCAAACTTTGTTGCCTTTTGATAGAAACTTCAACTTTTTCGTCTGTCGCACTTTGATATTGGAGATCTTTAGCTTCAGCTGTCTGGCAGCTCATGAAAACTTGTCCCCAAAGTATCTACGCAAAGCACACAATTTAATCGCTTACAGTTTTCTATACCCTGTCTAGCAGATAACCCAACGGCTGCGCATGAAAAGCAAAATGTTGGAAGTGTCTTACCCCAAAATTGTTATATTTTCATCCATTAATTTATCCCAAACCTTACAAGATTTTTTTTGAAGACGCATTATCCTTTAAGGTAACCCAATTAAATTAAAAGCAAATTGGGTTTGCATTTAATCAGGCCTCGTTACAGTTACAGCAATTTGAGGTTTTGTAGGGCATCTCTAAAGACTTGGGAACTTTTAAATACAGATTTCTTCTAACAGACATATACATGTATGTCGTTTTCTTTGGGTCTTAACTATGAAGTGATTTTCTACTGAACTTAAGAATTAATATAATATTTTTATGAGAAAGTAACCCTCGAAATTATTATTTTATACTTTATTCACAAATATAATAGATACATTTTGAAATGAAGTATGACTTATATATAATAATTATATATACACTTAATCAATAATTCTCAATCCAAAAAATCAGCAAAAAAAAACAGTAGTAATAAATATTGGTCTCATAATAAATGTAGTTATTATGGTTCTATGGCATGACTTATGATTCTGGCAAATGCAAATCGTAAGTAGACTGCTGGAAAAGATACTTTTAACTCAAAACAGTTCTACGATCTGATTAGCGGCAAACAAATTTGTATGATTTTATTAACTTTACTTTTTCAGGTCAAGCGTGTTTTGGGTAATTGTTATTATTAATTTCTCAGATCTGCAATGCGTTTGGGATTTCGAGCTGAACATTTCGCTTTACGCAGAACCAATATACTCCTTGTCAGGGTATAAAAACAGATTTAATGGTCACATACATGTCGGTTCCAAATAGTTCACTGGTAGTAAATAATTCTGGAATGCTCGCGGAACTCACCACCAATTTCTCCTTTCGCTCTCAATGTATACTTATTGTTTAACAACAGTGACTACATCGCGTTTCTTTCTGCTTTCGTCTCTCTTTTTCTATTTCCATTCCAACATCTATTTTCCACTGATCAAAATAATGCTAGTGAAATAGTATTTCATTGTGTAGCAGTCAAAACTAAATTATATATATTTTTCAAGCACGCCTACTCACTTTACTTTATCTACAACGATTGAGCTCTTCCTCTTAGCGCTGGTGATCACACCAATGATATCGATATATATCGATATTAAAACTAAGCACAAAGTTGCATCTTATGTTACAAATTTTACAGTCTTAGTACTATGTCACCCAAGAAACTAATGTCAAAGAGGTCTTGGACAGTCACCCAATGATTTAATAAACGTTAAGCGTTAGAAACTGTGTTGATTACTTCGCACCACAAATACTCAATCTGGTTGAGATCTAGAAACCTTGACTCCATTGGTCTTGAATGATATATTATGGAAAATTCATTCCATGTTTAATGGCGAATTACGAGTATCTCTTAATTAGCACTCTCAACCACAACTTCCCCACTCATTTTTTATTCATCATAGGAAGTCGAAGTCATGGATTTGAAACTTTGACCAAGCTTTAGCCAGAAATTCTTTTTCTTTTCTTTTTTACTTGAAATCATAGCAAAGTTTTTTGGGATCAGTTGTTTAAATAATATATATGTGTATATACTTATATAATATGCCGGCTGCATAATATTTATCACGAATATCTTGGACAGCTGCTGCTGCTGTTGCTTTTGTTGCTGCCGACTGGCAAATAAATCAATATCGCATTAACTGCTTAGTTGGACAAAACTTTTTCCTAAATATCCCAAAGCACATAAATAACGAAATGTCAAAAAGTTTCTGTCCACAATTTCTTTAGCAAATTAAACTGCCTTCTCAGTCAGCTGCAAATGTTGAGCCCACTTCGAATTTGGACACAACAAAATATTGCTAACAATTTGTTGCTCCTGAGCTTAGAGACTTTGTCTTGCCCTAATTGAAAAACGAATTAACAGTTTTAATAAGTGAAAAGCAAAGTAACAAATTATGGGTCCCAAAAAAACATGCTTTCAAAATAAATCTCCTGTCCATTAAACTTGTTGAAGTTTTAAAAATAGACATTTATTTAAAATGTATGCTAATTATATTTGAGTTATTTATTTGATATTGAAGCTATTTCATTCAAATTAAAAATCAATATTTGACTTTTATTTTTAGTATTTAATAGTCTCTCTCTACTCTATCTAGGTTTATTGAAATCATTTTCATTGTTTTATCGCAATATCTTTTGACAGAACGAATGAATCTCAAACAGACTAGCATTTTCAGTCCACATACACAGTACATAATTGTTGAACTCAATTTTTAGCCTTAATATGCTGTTGGACATAGTTGCAGGGATTACAATTTCCGTTATCTCTGTGGATGACACTCTCAATTAATTTTGTTTAAATGAAAACGCACAGATTTTTCCGATTACTTGTAATTAATTGCGAATCAAAACTTTGTCGTTCGTTTCGTAGTGAAGGCAATAAGATATCCTGGGCCCAATTCTTAAATGCGTTCGTAGTTAGCTAAGTAAATAAATAATAATTAAATAGCTTAATCGCAATAAATTTATCTCGCTTAGATAAATGTATGAAAATTCAGGGTATTCGAGAGCGATTTATAAGAGAGAATTCATATGAAATTTGGTACATCAAGCTCCGATTGATAGTTTATTTTATCGATTTTATGGAATCGGTGATCAATTATATTATTTTATTATTTGTTTATATTATTTTTCTATATTATTCTTATCTGATCGTAGACGCTTTTTTTTTTTTGTTTGTTACATAAAAAGCACTTTTCAAAACTGGTTATTCATTCACTTCCCTCATTTTTAAATCTGCATTGTAAGTTTTTTTAAACATATCTTTTGAGTTTAGGGTATAAACAATGAAGCTCCAGAGCCAAGTCCTCTGACTTTAACTTGATTAATGAATTGCATTGAACTCTGTATGCGAATTCACTTTGAAGAGCGGATAGAAAAAAGTTTTAATTAGAAAACCAGTTGATTAATTCGCTCAAAGTGCATCAGATATGTGTTGCCAAAGAAACTTTGACTTGGCATGTTAATTACGTTCTCTGAGGCACATATGATATTGAGAATAGTTAACACACCACATTAATTATAACTTAACCAATCAATTTAAGGATTAAATTAAATTGTACTTATTTGATTTTGTCGAATTTTCATTTCAAATTGAAAAGGGAATTATTATGAATTTGCCAACAAGTCATTTCAATACAACCAGAGAAAGTTGATCAAGGCAATAAGTGAATACTAAAAACAAACGTAAAATCCTAATTTTATTTTGCATGAAAGAATTCAAAAAGTTCCACTGCTCTTAAATACGCACTTTAGCATAGAGCATTATTGGTCACACCCAAAGCAATAAAAGCTCTCTCTCCCTCTCTCTTTCTCTCTCTCACTCTCTAAAAAGCTCTTTCTGATCTGACATCAGCTGCAATCAAATTTAGTCGTATCGCTCTCGCTGACCGACATTGTTTACGTTTTTTTTGTCGTTTGCACAAATGCTAATCCAAATTAATAAATAAATAAACATTAAAAAGCTGTGAGCATTATTTTTGTTATTTTTATTATAACATAGCGAAAACAATTAGCATTATTATTAAACATAAGAAAAGCCGCCCAAAAGGCTAGCAGTGCAAACAGCAGTTATGAGCTTTTCACATCCGTTTGCCGCGCCACATATTTAATCCAAAACTTGTTCTTGGGCACCATCTGAAAGCCCAATATGTCGCCCATCATATCCTTTGAGGTTTTCTCAGCCGGCGTCAGTTGGAACTTGGTAAGCAGATGATAGACTAAAGACTTAACCTCCATCAGAGCCATTCGGTTGCCTGTAAAGAATTAGTTTTGATATGAAACCGTTTCAAAATACATTATTTGCCATAGTTACCAATGCAACTACGTTGTCCAATGCCAAAAGGCAAGTAAGATGAAGGTTTTATATCGTGTTTGTTTTCGTCAGAAAACCGTTCCGGTATAAACTTTTCCGGCTCTGCAAAATGCTCTGGATCATAATGTAAAGATAAAATGGGTATAAATATTTGATCGTTCTTTTTTAGGGAGAGCACAATTTCATCATTCTCATCGCTTAAATCGATATCTGCGTTACAGCCACGATCCGTTCTTGTTACCGGCGGCCATTTGCGCAATGATTCAGATACAACCATATCCAGATACTTCATGTGCATTAGAGTATCATAATCCAATGGCTTTCCATTTAGTTGCTCTTCTGTCGATAAAATCTCTTCATACAGCTGCGCTTGCACCTCCGGATTCATGCATAATTCATAGGTGAGAAAGCATAGGCAGGTGGAAACCGTATCAAAGCCGGCAAAGAAGAAAAGCAAACACTGCGCCAAGAAACCATCATCCGTAAACTTTTTACCGGACTCCGCCTCGTTTGCCTTGCGTTGGGCCTCCATAAGCAAGTGGATCATATCGGGTCGTATAATCTTATGCTCCACACGATAATTAACCGCATTAGAGACCAAGGTCCTAAAGTAGTCAATGTTCTTTTCATCCAACAAGCTGACGCGTAGAATCTAAACAAAAAAAAATAAAGATAATTAAAAAACAACTATTTTTCTTTCTTTAAGTTTGTGTGGGAAAACCGTACCTTCATAATCCAGGGTACAAACGTAAAAAAGAGGCTCTTTACAATCGCCTTCAAATCAATATTTGTAATGACCTGACCAATTTTATAGAATCTGTTGTCTTTCTCTTCGAACGAGTTAATTTTGATGCCAAAGGCGGCAGACGCAATTACATCGTTTGTAAAGCGCGTACAGTAATCTTTCATTTCCAGATCAATTGAATTGCCACCTTCCTGTTTCAGCCGCTTTTCAATGTATTCCACGCTCACTTCACAACAGGCATTGATCAGCTCGTACATGGATCGCATTTTGCTACCGCTGAAGGTGGGCGTTAAAATATTGCGCATCTCTTTCCACTCGCGATTCTTCAGCTGCACCAGACTCTTCGAAAAGATCGTCTCAAACTTATCAGATGCATGGTGATTCATAAAATGATCAAATTCCTTAATGCCAATATTCCTGATTAGCTCCAAATCGCGCACAACAAAAACGGGATCGCGTAGGAAATAGATTCCATAAACTTTAGCTTTCGGAAATCGTACATGCTGCTCGAGCTGCTTACGTAGAGTGGAAACAGAACCCATTAATTCACCAATGGACACATTTCCCAGCAGGGGTGTTGGCTTCTCATGGGGCACACCACGCTCCTCAAATTTATGATACGTGGATGTCGACCACTTGTAGAGTAGTCCCAACAAAATGACCACAAGTGTTAGCACAATTAATAACATTTCGTTTATTGTAATTACGATTCTAGATCGTATAATATATATGCGCTCTATTTATATCTCCAAATACACTGTTGCTAGCCAGCGCGGTCAAGCGCTCGACTATTACTGAACTGCCGCAATAACAATAACATGGCTATATATAATATTCCTCCCTATGAGCATTTATTTGTTATTGCTCCCTCTCTCTCCCTCTCTCTTTCTCTTCCTATCTCGCTCTCCCTGCGTTAATATCTAACATGCACTAACAGTCGCTCTTTCGTTAGAATTCTCTTTGAAGTAACCTTGAAATAAAATGAAACGCTACCGAAATAAATATTCCAACCGGTTTAATAGTAGTTTCAAGAGATCAGCATACTCTTAAAATGCCTACCAGTGACTGATTGGCTGATTAACATAATTCTACCTTGTTTCTTCTAAAAAAAAAAGTAAGAGAATATAATTTGAAATTCTTAAATTTTTACTCTATGGGGTAAAACTAAGAATTACATTATCAAGAGCTAGGCTATAATTGTACTGGAAATTATTGTTTCCATAATGTGTTACATGTGTATTTCGTATATGGCTCCTGATTTAAAGACTGATTAATGGAATTTGCAAGACATAATGGTAAACGCCGCAATAACAATGGCACAGCTACTCCTCTCTATGAATATTTATTTGTTATTCACCATATCTGTCACTCTGTCTTTCTCTTTCTCTTTCGCTCTCTCTCCCTCTCTCTCGCGCTTTCGTTCTCTCTTTCTTTAGAACTCTCTTGGAATTAGCTACCAAAATAAATATTCCGATAGGTTTTACTATCTTTCAATTGTAGTTTCAAGAGATCAGCATACTCTTAAAATGCCTACCAGTGATTGATTGCCGGTTCGCCTTTAATTATCTGCATTTTCTATTTTGTTTTTGTTAAAAAAAGTAAGAGAATGAAATTTGAGATTGTCCGGTGGTAAATCAATAATTCATTCGTACTCTAGCGGTGACTGACAACCTAATATTGCCTTAACCTAGGCTATAAAGATGTGTGCGGACACACAAACTGAACTGTACTGGAAATTATTGTTTCCACAATGTGCTATCTGTGTTTTTCGCGAATGCTTTATTGTTATATATAATATAGATATCATATCAAATTGTAAAAAATGATATAAAATCGAACAAATAGTTGAAATTTGCAAGGCATATTAGAATATTTCTAAAACGGCAAATTGTGTCTTTCTTTTCTCAAGTCTACAATTTTTAGAGTGTTTTTTACATTGAATATATTCTTATTAAACAAATGAAGATTTCACGCATAGAAACAATTAATAAATTCATATAATCTTTGTTACTAATTTGTTTATTTTTGAATTGACTTTTTTTTGCAAAAAATCTTTAGCATTTCTTCTTTATATATTTATTGTCTTTTATTTAGAAATATATTTCCAAAAAAAAACCCCTATTATAATAAATATTTTTCATGTTTTTAAATTATTTGTAAAAACCAAAACATTTTTCTAATTTTTAGGGAAAGTTTTAATTTGAGCTTTAATTTTTTCATTTACTACTTAATAATATTATATACGAACATAGCCATTGAAAATCATTAACAAGTCAAACTGATTTGTATATGTAACTGTAATTGAACTTTCGTACTCGAATTTATCGACACTCGACGGTAATCTTATCGATTTTTTGTTAGAGATAATGCAATTTATTGTCATATGGATCATTATAATTACAGGCATTACGTAAACTTATGCCATTAAGCACCTTCTCTGGTCACAAACTTGATCCAAAACTTCTCTTTGGGCTGCATATGGAAACCGTTTAAGCTTTGCATCATATTCTTAACCGTTTTCTTTGCTGGTACTAACTTGAATTTGCTTACTAAATGGTAGATGATGGATTTAACCTCCATCAGTGCCATTCTGTTGCCTGAAAATAAATTATAATTAATGAAATGCTTGAATTTTTGCTGATAAGTTTGCTTACCAATACAACCACGTGGTCCTAGGCCAAAAGGCAAATACGTAAACGGTTTTATATCCTTTTTATTTTCATCTGAAAAGCGATCTGGCCGGAAAAGTTCGGGATCCTTAAAATAATGCGGATCACGGTGTAATGCAATAATGGGAATATTTATAATGTCACCCTTTTTGAACTTCACAATTATTTCGTTGTTCTCATCAAACATATCAATATCCTTGCCACACTCTCGATCAAGGGTAAAAGCTGGCGGCCACAGGCGCAATGACTCCGATATGACCGAATCCATGTACTTCATTTTGGCCAACATGTTATAGTTGAGGGGCTTACCCTGCAGCTCTTGCTCCACTGACGAAATTTCGTCGTACAACTTTGATTGCACCTCTTGATTCATGCAGAGCTCATAGGTGAGAAAACATAGGCAAGTCGAGATAACTTCAAATCCCACCATGAAGAACAACAGACACTGCGCCAATAGATCCTCATCGTTAAACTCAGCGTGTTCTTCCCCCGATTTTGGTGGAATCTCATTCTGACACTGCTGCTGAAACTGACGCTTAGCCTCCATCAGCAAGTGTATCATATCGGGTCGAATTATTTTGTGTTCCGTGCGGTATTTCATGGCATCAAACACCAAATTAATGAAATAGTCGATTTTTTTGGAGTCAAACACTTTGACACGTAAGCACTGTAAATAAGTTAAGAGTTAATTTAGCCATAAGGATTTTCTTTAATTCAATGGTAAGTTTTTTAAATTGCATGCTGTTTTTACATTTTTGTAAAAAGTATTTTAAGATTTGATAAACTGAAAAATTTGTATTTGAAAATACAATTTGACGACTTGGCGGCTTATACATTTTCTTAAGAATTTCAAAAATTTTTCTAAAAACAAAAAAAGAAAACATTTCATGGCGATTTAAATTGTAAAGCGAATTTCTAAATAAAGCAGGACAAATTATATTTATATGAAAATATGTACCTTCATAACGTTAGGTATTATGCCATATAAAAAGACTTTGAACATAGCCAGTCTAGAAATATGCATTACCGACTGGCCAAGTGTATAGAACTGATTTTTTTGATGCGCAAATGAATTAACCTTCAGACCAAAGGCAGATGATGCAATCACATCGTTGGCAAAGCGACCAAAATAATCCTTCATTTCCAGTTCGATTTCGTTTATGTTCGCGTCCCGCAGCTCACACTCAATATAACGAACACCCTCCACGCTGCACTCATTAATCAGCTCGAACATTGCCTTAAGTTTGCTGCCCGTGAAGCATGGCGTCAGAGTGTTGCGCATTTTCCTCCATTTATCGTCCTTGAGGGCTGTAAGGCCTTTCGAGAAAATTGAGTCGATGTAGTCGATGGTCATCAGAGAGCGATGATTGGTGAAATTATCGAAATGCTGTATGCCCACCCGCTTAATCAGCTCGACATCGTGCAGCACAAAGAACGGCTCCCTCATATTGTAGAACCCATGGATCTTGTGGTGCCTAAACACTAAATACTCATCGATTAACACTTTCAGCAACGAAGTTCGTCCCAGCAAAACGCCAATTTTAAGATTTCCAATAAATGGTCTCGGTGGCTCATGCACAATTCCGCGCTCCTTAAATATCTTATATGGAGAAAGAGAAAATTTGTAGAGCAGCACAGCTACAACTAGCAAAACTGTTAAAACAATTAGAGCCATAATGAACTGAAGTAATCAAAGGTTCGACTAAAACTAAAACTTCAATTGAACTAAACTGAATATGCATGTCCTAATTAATGGTAATTTTGGTATATCTGAAAAATCTAATCTAATTACTAATGTTATTTGTTATCTTTTAGAAAAATATAAACATATTGATAGTGTGCCACGATATATAAATAAAAATGTAATTTGCAAATATTTACTCCATATTGTCCATATTGTTGCAATTATTGTGTAAAAAGCCTCTGATAATCGCATTTGAATAGAATCAAAATTAAATGCGATGAAAAAACTAATAAATAATGAAAATAAAATAAATAAAATGCTAAATTTAAATACCGTATGCATAAATTGGTTTAGTTAAGGCTGTAATAAATGCAAATAAGTTGCTAAATGCTCGCATACAAATATGAATACATATTTTCCTCAATGTAGCTGCCCATTCAGTTTGGGTAATCGATAAAGCGCACAAGTGAAATGCAAATAAATTTAATCAAAAATTGCACAGCTTTCACTGCTCCCATAGGTAATCAAAAATAATGCCAAATCATGTGCGGCAATTTTGGAAATTGGGAAAAAAAAACAAATAAGAATGCTCCACTACGACATACCCTGAAACCAGCTCTTAAATATGTTGTTCTAGCTTGCATGTAAAATGCCCGCTCAAAAATTGTTGCATACTCAAATGCATTTTTGTGGCTTGTATTGCTATTGGAAATCGATTAATATCGATATTCACGAAATGGTGACAGAAATCTATAAGTGCTGATATGAAATAAATCTGATATGCAAATGATATTCGAGAACTTTTATTTTAAAGTCTCTCTCACTCTCTCTCTCTTTCTTTCTCTCTCTCTTGACTGGCATAGCTATATCGATCATGATCGATTGTAGCACAAAACCATTAAACTCTTAACACACATTGTTTCAATGGTTCAGAGTATAAAATGGGAATTATTGCATCAGAAATTCTGCTTGGGAGCCGTTGCAAGGTGCAACATAAGTCAATCAAATATTATAATATCAATTACAGGAGGCCCTATAAAAGTGAACTGTCTGTGCTGTGAGGCAAATAGTCCAGTATTTGGCGGTGCTTTGAAATATGTTCGAGGATATACAATTAGTTTATATGAACGTTAAGATATTGCGCTTCTGGGCGCTGCTCTACGATAAAAATGTGAAACGCTACATTTGCTTCACGATGACCACGATCCACGTCCTCACCCAGCTGCTCTACCTATTCACCACCAACGAGGGCCTCAACGGCATCATACGCAACTCATATATGCTGGTGCTCTGGATAAACACGTTGCTGCGTGCATGTTTGCTTTTGCACGATCAGGAGAGTTATATGCAGCTGATAAACGATCTCAGATGTTACTATTATGAGCTGAGGCGACTGCATGATCCGTATATATCACAGATGTTGTCAAGGTTAAATCGACAGGGTCAGATTATGGCACGCGGCAATCTGTTCTTTGGCATGCTCACCTGCATTGGCTTTGGCCTGTATCCACTCAGCTCCAGTGAGCGAGGTAAGCTCTGACTCACAAAGTTGGCTAACAGCGCCAGCTAAGCTTTTCAATATTTCGAAATATACCTTTAACAATACCAAGAACGGAGTTTATCGCCTTTAGTTCGCAACTCAAAATATTATTTTCCAAATCAAGAAATCAAAAATTTGGCTTTACATCATAATTCTGCGATTTGAAATGTGTTGAAAACGTACAAGTCTTAAGCAGACTTTATTAAAATATAAATTTTTCAAAAGTTTATTTTAAATAAATATTTATCTTAGATAGAAATGATTTTTCCTAAAAGTAAATGTTTGTAATTATACTTTTTAGAAGTATTTTCTAATATTAAGAAATATATTTCTGAAAACAGAAAAGAAAGAAAGAAAATAGTTTGAAATTGTTTGGAATTGAATGAGTTACAAAGCTGCTTTTATAGACTCTCTTTGGATGCCAAAAATAGTTACCAAATTTAATGAATGAATAAGATTTGTAGATTTCTTATAACTTATCAGCTTTTGTTTTTTAAAGAGCGTTTTATCGATTTGAAATTACTTTTAGCAACACTACGAAATAAATCGATCTGACTTTTGGTGGCTGAGGTAAATACGAGGGAGCAAATATTTTTACTATTTTCTGAATTTCATTAAGATTTTTTAAAATAAATATGGGCCTATTAGCACGAAACAACTTTCTTATTTTAAGATTTTTTTTTCGTTTATTTAGAAAATATTACAAAAAAAATTACTATTTAGTTTTTAGAGTTATTTTAAGTTTAGTCCGAGCTTTGAAATGTAAGCTTAATTTTGTTTCGAAGTGTAGCGCAAAATTTCTTTGGGACTCTTGCAGCCTTGCCATTTGGCAGCAAACTCCCGGGAATAAATGAGTATGCGACGCCCTACTATCAAGTGTGGTTCTGCCTTCAGTTGCTCATCACTCCGATGGGCTGCTGCATGTACATTCCGTATACCAGTCTGTGTGTGGCCTTCATCATGTTTGGCATTGTGATGTGCAAGGCGCTGCAGCATCGATTGCGTTCCCTGAGCAGCAGACTGCTAACAAATACGCAGCTTTCCAAGGAAATAAACGAATGCATTATCTATCATCAGCGGATCATTGAGTAAGCTAAAGAATGGATGCAATTTTATTTCTTTTGCTTTTTCGGTGTGCTACTAATCGAACTTCATTCAGTTACATACAGAACATCAATAATCTAACTACTTACATATTTCTCATCGAGTTTTTGGCCTTTGGAGCGCTGCTCTGTGCGCTGCTCTTTATGCTCATGTTTGTAAGTGTTGCTCAACGGGTTCTCAGTGGCCGTTGGTGAATGAGTTATTTCATGTGATTTCTGTATAGGTGGACTCAACGGCGCAGGTTGTCATTGTAAGTGCATATATCAACATGATACTCTCACAAATCTTGGCACTCTATTGGTTTGCCAATGAGCTAAGGGAGCAGGTGAGCATTGGTTCTGGATCCTTTGGACTTAGCTGAATAATAGTTAACCTTTTGCAGAACCTGGCCATTGCTGTGGCGGCTTACGACACGGAATGGTTCACCTTCGAAATTGTAGTGCGCAAAAAATTGTTATTTATGATTTTACGTGCACAGCGGCCAGCATCGGTGATTGATGATGAATTTGCGTATCAAATATTGCTTTGATTTTATTATTTGCAAATTACTTTCAGATACTCCTGGGCAGCATTCGACCGATTTCATTGGAACTATTTCAGAACTTACTCAACACGACTTACACAGTTTTTACCGTACTCAAACGCATCTATGGTTGATGTCTCAAATATGAATGAGCAATTTTGTTTACGTAATTTGTAACCACAGCTCATATTTGCATATAATGCATATTGGTCAAATGTTTTGCACACTTTATACCTAAATCCATATTTCCGCTTATTTTGCATTTCGGTTTATATTTTTGCATTTTCGAAAATGAAAGCATAAATTGTCTATTTCATTGGCAATTACGAGATTACTCTAAATACAAATTATTAATGCTTATTGCCCTGTTCCATCGGCAGATATTGAGATAAGTTATTTAATTATTTATTATTTATAAATTTAAATGACTGATTTGAAGCTTGAACTATTAATTCGCAATTCAATATTTTTAATTTGCATTTTTTTATACAGATCAAAAAGCAATTAACTTTTTCTTTTTTTTAAATAAAAGGGCTATAAATCTTTAATTTAGCGTATAATTTTACATAAAATGTAATTAGAGAAATTTAACTTTTTTATCTTTATTTTAAACCAATAACCACCTGATTGCGTATCTATTTGATTTAAAAAACCGCCGACATATATGATAAATTTATTTTTCCGATTTTCATAAATTATTTTTGCTTTACTGACATAAACGAATTTCACAGTCAGTAATGCCCAACTGCAACTCAGCTTATATTTTTCCCTCATGTATATTTTAAGCGTTTATTTTTAATTTGCCAATGGAACAAAATATTTACAGTTTAATAATTAAGCGAAATTTTTTATATAGGGTTTCCCTATGGCATTTCGAAAATATACTTAACCGGAAAAACGAATCGAAATACGCAGTTGCCTTAACGCCTTTAGCTATTTGCTATCAAATTTACAAAGGGCTGAACACCGCCAAAGAACTTTAACATATGCATTAATTATTCACAATAATTGCTAACCACAAACAAATATGTTAGCCATTGTCCGCACATAATAAATATGAATAATAAATATTTAAATGTTAATAGTTGCCAAGCTTTAAGCAATTGTTGCGAATTGTTTTTAATGAAAACAAATGAAATATGGCACAAAATAAATTTATTTATTCTATTATAAAAAAAACCTGATTAATTAATTTGAAAAATTATTTTGTAATTGCAGAGCATTTTTCATTCATTAATAAATTATTTTTGTAATTTTTATAGTAATACTTGCCCATTTGGTTGGGAATCATTTGCGGTTGTCGGACATTTCAAGCTGCGTTTGCATTTTTTGCTCCAACCACGTTTTCCATCTCCGGGATTGGGAGTGACATAAAAAAAAACGCATAAAACTGTAGAAAGTGTGGCGAGAAAACGATAAAAAAAATTGTTTGCTGAAGTTGTCAACGCCAAACGCGATGCCGAACTGCCGGCAAAGTTTGCACCGCTGACTTTGAGTGGCATAACTTAGCACCACCTGCACAGGAGGGTGGCTCTAGGTGCCAACAAAACGAACACAAACTGTTGGCAGTTGTTGCAGTACGAGCAACAACCAAATACATTTCAATTTACAAGAATTTATGATCAAATCAAACTAAACTGAAATCTGATTAAAGTCACTGACTTTGAAAAACTTAAATTTAAAACGTAAAAAGTAAAATAATTTTAATTTAATGTGTCAAAAGGTAATGCGTAATGTGGTCTTTGTTGCTCCTACATTTTTTGCGAAATTCATAACTTCTCAACTACAATGTCTTTGTAAATCTTTTTATATTCATATTCAACTCTTTTGACATTCAGGATTTGCAAATAAAATTCAATCTTTTATTTTCACTGACTTCAGTAATGATTTGCAACCTGTAAATCATAAATGGCATTTTATATATTTTTTTAAATTTGTTTTAAACCTTCATATTTCCGATTGTTCCTATGCCAGCTAGGTATTATTATGGTGCCAAATGTGTGAACGCGTATATCTGGTGAACTTAGTCAGGATTATATCTTGATTATTGTAATAAGAATTTATATTTGTTACAATCCATTTATTGGTTACACAAACGCGAGTTTTCAAAAGTCACCCGTCGGCCTTTGGCGTCATTAGCTCAAAATATCCTTAAGCCAAATGGGCAGTAAAGCGTTAACAATATCATGGCCAATATTTTCATTTTGTGGCAGATATAACGGCAACGGCATAGCAGCAGTCAAATTAAACTTCTTCAGCATCAGCGGCGCAAGTTGCAGCAGCAAATTGTAGCTCATTTCACTAATCAACCCCTTACAAAGTGGCAACAGTTAATACAAAATTTGAAGCTAAGAACTAATGGCTTATTTATATAATTTATTGGTTTGAATAAGTCGTAACTAATAGATTTATAATCAATTCGTTTCAATTAAGTAAATGCATCGCTTTAACAAAAACAAGCTGGTATAAGCCATTTAAATACATCAAACGTAAATCTATTTTCTTTTATACACTATTACCTGGTGTAGAGGAGAGTTATGATAATAAACAGAAATATGCATAAAACTTTACATTGTTATGTGCATTTCACAATTTTATTTTTTTTTATTTGTTTTCTTATGATAAATAAATTAAAAATAGATCAAACTTAATCTATTTACATCACAATTATGCGTGAACGACTATAAAAGATTTATGGTGTTTTGAATACAATGAATACAAAAAGATGGCTCTTCACTTTGGTACTTCTCGGATGCCCCAGAATACCGCAAGCAAATAGTATAAGATTTGTACAAATTACAGCTAACGTTATTAAGCGACTTTGAAGAGTACGTTAGAATCCAGATTTCTTAAAGTTCAGTAAACAGCTTGAAAGTTGCACACAAGACAATTGTCCAAGCAATTGCCACACGATTTTCTATTGTTGGGCATAGTTGGGATTGTAGGGCATTTGCTTCTCATAGCCACCGGGCATAACGCTCGGTCCAGAATTAGCCATAGCCATGTCATATGTGGGTGGATTCATGTTCGCAGCTCCAGCTCCTGGCTGCGGCATGGGCATGGGCGGATATGCTACCACATTCGGCTGCATGCTGCAATTAGACGTAAATAGTAAGTGCACCTGCTAAATATGTATAAAGTGTTGTTGTAACTTACCCAGGCATTGGTACTCCAGGCATGGGCATGGGCATCGGCTGCACACTCACGTTACTGAGGGGAGATACATATATATATATACATAAATGGCTTGTATTTACATTATGTGAGTGGTGTCTAGTATTTACCCCGTGGTCTGTGCAGGATATGGGGTTCCATAGGTGTTGGGCTGATAGGTTGTGGCTGGTATCTGTGTAACGGGATAACCGCCAGGCGCTGTATGTGTGGCCGATGTAACCACAACCGGCGCTGCAAATAAAAATGTATCAAAATCAAATTAATTACAAGCATTGATGGTTGATTTTAATTTAGATTTTGTATTAATTAACCTTCACCTATTACATGGCCCACATTTGAGGAAGCCTGCACCTCCCGTTTCATATATAAAACAACTGTGACAATCACATACACTATAAATGCCAAACATAAACCAATTACAATTCCACCTGACATTATTCGTATGCCAAACGCAGTCTTTGAGTTGACAATGAAAACTGCAGTTTGCAAATTGTTTAGCTCACTCAAAATACTCATACACACTTGTTTCTAGTTTGATTAAGCAGTTTCCAGTTGATAAGGATAATATCAGTTAGCTGACAACACAACGTAATATTAAAGATATTCACTCGTGCTCTAATTTAGAAAAGCCGAAAACGTTTCGGTTTCCATAATCTATGAGTACTTTTTGGTGCTCTAATTTGCAAAAGCATGGAATTTTTCCGTTTATACAAATTTTAACAAGAAATATAAATTATTTATCAATGGAAGATGGCAATATATATTATTTAAACAGTTTACTGAGTGTTTTGGAGTCTAAAACTTTCACCTCAGCGATTGATTATGTGTTTGTCAAGTGTTTTTCTCGTTAATTAGGCTACTTAAAAGGTGGTAATAGAATAAACTGTTATCAAATAAACACTCTAAACAAGTTAAACACTCAAAATGAAATTATTCCATGCTGATATTTAAAGTATTTTCTTCGGGCTGGTTATGAGCGTTGAATAACTAAGTGCCACTCGTTTTATTTATTTTGGTTCCTTATAAATAATATATGAAGATATTACACCACCCAAGGAAATGAGTTCAAAGCCAAAAGTAATATTTCGAGCTGGCAAGGAAACAAAGACAGTCTATTTGGCCAATAAAAGAACTAATCGTTTCTTAAATTGGTTGAAAATCTGAAGTCAAAATAAACTGATCAATAAACTTAACTGATAACACAGACAAGCAGTTAAAGTATTATAGTAAAACTCTATTATTGCAATACTTTAGCTTTGGGGCGATTTTAGATAGAGAAAGAAACTTCCACGTCTAAAGAGAGCACGCAATGAACGAATGAATCAAGTGTTCAAGTGCAGTTGACCCATTTGTGTGAAAATGTTTATACATTTACAAAATTATCAGTTAAACTGATAAGCAATGTGTTATAGAACAGAAATAGTGGGGTAGAATTTCACAAGACCCACATTTAATGTGTTATTATCAAACATTTGTCGTATTTATAAATAGTTATAAAAAAAACAAGACGTTGACAGACCTGGGCCCGCTATGAGCTCCGATCGACGTTTGCGTCCTCTTGTCAGGAATGCCGCCCAAGAGGTCAAAAAAAATATGGCAAATGTGAAAAACAATATCCACGCAAGACCGGTATTATCCATGGCTTATTTTAAAAATCCAAATCCAGAACAATACGCACTGCGCAACAAGCGGGAAACGACTAACAAAATGCATAACTTAGTTTAGCGATAACAAATTGCGCAAGTCATTCAGTGAATGGGCAATTTCTAGAGCAATTAATATATGGACAATCTTAACAATCATAAAGATAACTACACAGTTCCAAATTTTGTAGTTAATTCTAGTTTTAAAAAACATTCACAATGTATTCAATAGCAGCTTATTAATAGTCCTAAAGCGTAAAATATTCTTGAAACTTTAAATTATTGATGGAATATTAAATTGAATTTTTTTTTATATCATTGATCTGATTTTTAAGAGATTAAGATTTAATTAATATATTTTTAGTTTAATTTTCGATTATTTTGTTTATTTTGGATCGATATTTTCTTTTAATGGTGTTAGAAGTAAATTCTATCAGAATATTTTTTCTTCTATTACATTAAAATTAAATTCAAAGAAAAGATATAATTGTCCTATGACTCACTCAGATCGATCAATGACTTAACGCGACGCTGGCGACGCTTATAATTCACGAAATAGGTAAGCAAACCGAAGGCGAGGCCATAGCTGATCATCATGAGGAGCACCTTGCAAATGGACACAAACACAATTGAACGGGAAGGTAAATGAAACTGAGAAAACTCAGTTTGTATTGTGTAGTTCTGCATTTTAAGGCAGTTCTCAGTTAACTGAACTAAAACCAACTATATTGTTGGATAATCCACAGAATTAATTCACTTTTGCCCTACATTATTTGAGCTAATGCGTGCCATACAAACTGATGAGTCTATTAACATTATGAAAATAATTATAATTAGAACAGTGTTAATATACTGAAGTGGTTTTCGCGATAAGCGACAAATAAAATGTCAGTTTCAATTTCAATTTAAGTTATAATATTGCTTACATATCCACTTTGTAAAGGTTTGTTTGGGGTAACAATTTGGTTTTTAAAAATACATCAACAATATTCCAGCCATAATTATAATGATATCACCTTCACTGAACTCAATTTCATTTGCCTTTTCGTCATTTGAGGTTCGTTAAAATCTCTGTCAATAAGCCGGGCATACGCAATGGCAAAGGCACTAAGAATGACCAATGCAATTATTTCGTTAACAACACATTTCCAATCGAGCTGCAGTCGCTCTGTCATATATGACCAGTATTCGATTTCAAAAATAGATGCATTCATCTTGAAAGTTTCAGTTGAACTCCAATCGACCAAAATACATGCAAGTATGACAAGTGGTACTCAGACATTTATTACCTTTATTGAGTTATTGCTCACTCATTTGATTCATTCATCGTCATTTTTCTCTTCCTATGAAGTTTTGACAGCAGAAACAACAAAATATTCACATGTTCAATACTGAAATTGATAAAATAGATTGTTGGTTCATTTGTGCTGTGGTCTTTTATATGCATACCAGAAACTAGTCAATTTCCAAAAATATTGGGAATGACTACCAGATCATTCTCGGCAATATCGAAAAACCCTAACATTCCCGACATATTCCTACAATCGCGATCAATACAAATAATCTCGACAATAAATAAGAAAAAATCTGGAGACTCGCAGAACCAAATCTTCTCTTCGTGATCAGCATCAACAGCCGATTTCAAGTTTATTCCATTTTTTTTTAATAAGTTTCAACATTTCTGACATAAAAATATATATTGATTTAGTTTGTTTTAGATTAGGTGACTTTTAATCAATAAAACCAACACAATTAGGTCAGAATTGATCCGTTGTGCTACCGTGTTCAGATTCTGACAGTATAAATAAATTTGCTAACTGAGAGAGATCGGTTAGAAAAGTAGCTTAATGTTCTGAAGATTTTTCTTCTTACGTCCTTTATTAGCTTGTGCAGAAAGGATTGTAGAAGACTGGGAATCAATTGGTGCGACCTAATCAGTGGTCAGTTAAGATTGCTCAGTTGTTTACAATGCTCTGTGTTTATTTCCGGCCTAGTTTGGCTTCCTGTATTTAAAATGTATACAATTTGCTTATTCATCATGATCAGCTTGCAGGAGGCGTTCTGCCGTCCCTGGTTCCTCAGTTTATTGTTGTCTAGCCAGTTTCCATCAAATTATTGGCAGCCAGTCATCCTTATCAGGCTGATAACATGTTGCTGAGCTATCTTGTGCAGATATTTGCAACATCGTGTTACCAATATCGAATTTGTCCATATCGCGTACGTGGATCTGATAGCCGCAAAACGAACAGTGTAAACATCAGAGTGATAATAATCCAATACCAGCTAATAATAGGTGGCAAATAACACAGTGAGTGTGATCAATTAATTGTTGCATCAATCTTTAACGGAAATTGGTAGTAATCAACCTTCACAGCTTGGTAACTTTTCTAGCTTTTAAATTGTCTAAGATCTTTAAGACTGAGACTTTATCGATTGACAGAATCAGGTATATAAAAACACAACTTATTGATTATATATATTAAATATTAATCATCTTTGAAACTCACAATTTTTGCTTGTTGCGTTCAGGTCATTGAATAAATAACGACAGCTTTATTGACATAGCTGTGGCTGTAGCTTTACACAGCCCACAAACACTTGAATGATCCAATTACTCATTCTTTACACAAATTATAAATTGAGCACGCTAAAAACATAATAATGTCTTTTCTTATTTATAGACATATTAAAATAAAATCTTAGATATTTACTATTGCAAAATTCAGCATGTTGTGTTTGTTGTCGACGACGCTTTAAGCAGCAGACACAGAAATTTAGACAGCAGCAAACAGTTATCAAAACAAATACGATAATAACAAAACACATAAAAACTTTATCGCCCGTAGCAAATGGGTGTTTATGAATATGATGATCATCATGATGAAAGATGCCTCTTTCAAAATCGTTGACGTACACGAATTCATTGCCAATGTGCAATGGCATTTTATTTAAATTTGACATTATAATAACAGTTCTAAGCACCAGCCGAGGAAAAAAAGCTAAACGCGTTCAACGCAAACAAGGCGACGACTGCAACTGAGACAATATTTGATTGGCAAACCCGCTTTTAGATTGCTCGCAGTGATGCTATAAAATTGGAAATACCCTGGCAGCGATGTGTAACAGCATTAATGGGAAAATTTGTAAGAATCATTTGTAAAAAACAAGTTTTTTCACCTAGTCTTAAATTATATTATTTAATATTATCCATTACTCATCTGTGGTATATCGTGTAAGAACTATTTGAAGACTGTACTAACAATTTCCGACATCCGATTCGAGTTTTGTGCAACTCATTTTTGGTGACAAGATCATGGCCACTGCAGGGAAACCCGCAAACGTATTTCCAAGCCGGTTTTGCAAATGCCAATCGCACGTTTGTCATTATGAGATCAAATGAATGTTTTGCGTTTAGCCTTTGCAATTCAGAACTTAGTTAAAACTAAAAAGTCAAGTTTTTACAATTATGTAGTAGCTACTCGATGTCAATTACAACTAATACAAAGTAAAACCAGACACAAGTTATTCAAGCCACTATAAAAACAAAAACACAACTCGCATTAGCTGAGAGTGAAAATTGATCAATGTGTTCCTGATCATTTGAATCATTTGCATTTAGGTAACTATAGCTTTCGCTATAGTTACAGTTATAGTTTTAGTATATAGTATAAACTAAGCAAAACAAATTTTGCATATGCCTCAGTTATGCGTCCGGCTAACACAAACTGAGAACTGCAACTGAGACAAAACCTGGTTTTCTTCAAATACGTAATTTGTAAGTGGATCATTTATATGCAAAACTATTCATCGATTATGCGGAAATGATAATAATTTTGATTTACAATTTTAATTGTATTATGACGGATTTATAAGTATAAACACAGATTGTGCATTGAACAAAAACCAGTGATTCCTGAGAAACGAGACCTTATCAAACTGATAACCGTAGCTGTGACTCAATGGAAAACGCCACTCAAGTTGTACAGAAGTTAACAACGTAAATAAATGTTAATCATGAACTGCCCCTTTGTACTCTATCTATCTTTTTGATATGCATCTAAATTGTAGTTTATTGAAAACAAAACAACAAGCGCACTATTTGTTTATACTATTCAAAAAGTATGCTACACAAACAGAACCAAATTCGACATGATCAGAATTAAGTTGTATAGAAAATAGTAAAGTTTAACAATAACCTGGAATTTACAAATCTTTTTCTAAAATTTAGAAAAATCTACCAATAAACCCTGATTTTAGAAATGTTAATAATAATAATTAATTATAAGGAGAGCAAGTCTTGGCGCCAATAGAATTTTTGCAGTCTACTAAAGGGGCACAAGTCTAAAATAATTTTCAGAGAGCACAAAAAACTTCAGCAGCTTCAATTATTTTTTAGAGGTAAAGTGTGGATTGTTTTGTATAAAAAATAGTAAAGTTTAACAATAGCCTGGACTTTACAAATCTTTTTCTAAAATTTGGAAAAATCTACATTTAAACACTGATTTTAGAAATGTTAATAGTAATAATTAATAATAAGGAGAACAAGTCTTGGCGCCAATAGAATTTTTGCACAGTCTACTAAAAGCTTGTGCCCAAAATAATTTTCAGAGAGCACAAAAAACTTGGGCTGCTTCAATTATTTTTTAGAGCTAAAGTGTGGATTGTTTTAAAATGATTGCAGACTGCACATGGTCTGAAAAAGTAAATTTATCTAGATTTCTGCACTGTTTGGTTTGTGTTCAGTCACAGTAAATATAAAAAATTACCGCATTTTGCACTCATCACCGGGACACTGATGCAGATAGTAAATGCCACATTACTCACCGGCTTGTCGAAAGAGTTGCACATACATTTTGGCAACGAAACAACAGCGAATGAAATGAATAAATGCGAGTGTTATGCCGACTATGAGTATTAGCACGGCCAGTGGCAGAAATGCCAGATAGTCCATTTAGCAGCACTTATCGAATTTATTACAATTGTTTTACATATGCCTATGTATGCATTTGTACATCCGTTCAGCTCGCAACCAAGTCCCAAATGCAAATGATTTACAACCAACAACTGCAAGGCGATTTGGCACTGGACTAAGCCAAGTGTCCAAGAATAAGAAGAGAGGCAATCGAAAGAAAAACAGTGGCTGATAAGAATCAATGCAAGAAACAAACAGAAAATAAATGCGAAAATCAAAAACAGTTGCTTGTGTCATCCAGCACTGGGATAAAGGACACAAGGACCTCCTACAAAATGTACAACGCTTTTCAGCCGCAAAGAGGAACGTAAACATATTTATAGATTGTGTCTGTGTGTGTGTTAACTGATTTAACTGTCATTTGAAGTGCTTGTCAGCGTCAGACAGAAGCAAAATTACTTTGGAATTTTACCCTCAACTTGAATCAGTTACGTTCTCTCATTATTTGCTCTGATTGAATGGAAAGCTTTTCTGCACAAATGATAACAATCTGAGACTAGTTATAAACATAATTATCACAAAATCCATAATCATAAATAATCAGATAATCAGTGCGCTTCAGACTGATATCAGCTCCGTTTATGGTCTCGCAAATGGTTTATAGTTGTATAAATTATAATTAAACCAAATTTTCTATAAACATATAAATAATGTTTGAAGCGAAATAAAAAAAAAACAACAAATTTAATGGAAAATCTGAAAAAAAAAAATATACTGAAAATTGCTTATAATTGTACATTTTACTATCCAACTACATTTTACAGAACTGCACACGTAATTCTTAAAGAAAACTTTAACAAAAATTCAAAGCTAAACTCGATAAAAAAGATACTATTGGCAAACAGTTGAATAATTTAAAATTCAACTAAATTATTTAAATATAAATATGAAATTTCCAAAGTTAACTTCAAAATAATCGAAGCAAAAAAATCAAAAAATTAAATTGATTGGTAAACCAGAAAAAATATTGGAAATGTATAATTTACAATGCAACTCAATTTCCTAGAAATGTATTTATAACTTTCAAATAAAAGAAACGTAAAAATAAAAACTTGACTGGTAAACTTTTCAAAACTTTTTCACAAAAATATTGTTTTATTAATTAAATTATTGGTACAATAAGATCTTTGCTATTCAGTTCTTTAAAGTTCTTTACAAATTTTCAATACTTGACAGTCTTTTGAAATGACTTAATAACTTTTCATGATCTTTGGATTTATATTATTATGAAAAATTATAAACGATTTTAAAAAGAAAAATTTTCTCACTGTTTATTTTCAAATTTTCAATAAGCAATATTTTCCCATGAGAAAAAATAATTGTGTTCTTTAAAGCTTACTTTCAGTAAGCAGTGCTTGAATTCACTACTCAAGTCGTTTTTTATGATATTTTATTTATAGCTTTAAATGTATTTATTAAAATAAAGTTTATCTACAATAATAACATTTTTTTTGCGCATTTACATTTGCATTCGAGTAATTCAAGCATGAAAAGGCCTTTAAAATTGATAAGCGTCAGTTGAAATGCTCTCAAGGAGAAATACAATATTTGCTTAAGAGATTTTAAAATCACAATAAATTTAATATTCCATTTGAAACTCATTTTGTTTTCTTTATCTGCATATTATTGTTTGTTTTTTTTTTTGTAACAAAAATTCACTGTTTACGAATGCCTTGTTGTTTAACTCTTTAATCTCGTATATTTAAATATTTCGAGCGTTCCTACATTTCAATAAACACAAAAATTTTAATAAATGATTCCATATCTTTAATTAGTTGTAAAAATAATTATTTGCATAGCACAAACACAAAACGAATTTATAGCTAATTGTTTCTTAACATTACAGATGAAGGCAAGTCAACTAACAGTTGTCGATGGAGTAAGACCTTTGACGTTTATGCTTTTTGATGAGGCTGCGTACGATGACCGTCAACATGGCCGTAAAGGCGACGAAAAACAAGCAGAGCAGAACAATTGTGGAGATTTCCAGATCCCTGTCGGTGGGCTCGTGAGCCATTGTGAATATGATATGGGTGTATATTTGTTAAAGACTATAAATTCGATTGATTTGCATTTGTTTTTAGTTAAGTTTCACTTTCGGACTACGCGTTGTGCATTTCTTAAAAGGTGATGAGTAAATAAATCCGATGGGTGTTTATTGCGTGCGCTTTAAAGCATTCGGTGGGCTAACGTGGCATTTATCAGATAAGATATGGCAAAGCCAACTACCAGATGTCTGTGACGTCTAAACTTTTAGGGAATTGATTAACACAACACGAAGTAGACTATAAAATTCTAAAGTGGACTCTTAATTTACAACAGCCCATTACCCGATCGATTATAATAAGTATACAAAGCATTTCTTTTTTAACACTTGCACAGCCTTCCCGGATGGAATCGGGTTAAACCAAGAGAAGCCTTGAACATCGCGTATCGCCAATGATAAGCAATATTTATGTAGATTATCCCGAATACCGCAGTGTCTGCTGACGTCAACTGTGATCAACATAGGAACATAATTATTAAATTACACCTAAAGTGACGACAGCTGGAAAAACCATCAAAGACATTGCTATAAACAACTTAAAGCGTATTTAATAACATTTAGTCACCATTTTAGGCGATTGTGTTTAATGAACAATAAAATAAACTTGGTAGTTTAGTGTTATCAATTTAAATGTAATCAGCTCTTATGGATTCTCAAGATTGAGAATTAAACAAACACTGCTTTTTCAATATGTTTCTTAAATATACAGAAAAATTTGACTGAAATTTAGAAAATGGTTAAAAAACACTAAAATTTAGAGAATACTAAATTTTAATATTTTTAAATTAAAATTTTCAAAATAGCTTATTAAAAAAACATGGAAATTTATCTCATTTATTAATTTTCGAAAAATGTACAAGGATTATAGAAAAATTATCCGAGTTTTTTGAAAGTGCCTTTTCCTGCCGTTTTAGAAAAATGATTTCTTGGCGCCAAAAGTATGGCAATTCTATAAAAATCATGATGATTTTGTATGATTGTATTTAGTTATAAATACACTCATAGCCGACATATCTTTGATGAGAAGTCAGAGTTTTCTCTAAATTTAGATTGCTGTGGCATCTTACGAGGGGCGCCTCCGAAATAGAATATTTGTTTAGAATATTATCTATTTATATATTTACTCAAAGAAAGTAATATGGGTGCTTTTAAAGGCAAAGTTTAAGGTTTCAAAACTGCGACACCTGATAATCTTTCTAAATATCTGTTAATAAAATATATTATGCATCATTTATGAAATGGCAATTTCACTTTTATTTCCATTTTTAATTAACTTAACTCTATGGAAACTTGTTACGACTAATTGAAGCTACATGAAAACCAGATCGAAAAATCAATTTAAAATTATTGCATATATGTTCACTTTTGCCGTGTTCGACAGTGAACATGATAAACCAAAATCCCCAAAATTATTCCAGTACAAATCTAATTATAACATCATTTTAATAAGTATGTTCACTCGAGTTCAATATTTAAAATAGTTCCAATCAAATTATTAACAAGTGGCGTTCTAACGATCTCAAACGTGGACTGACGTCAAAGTAATGTCAAACATAAATACATTTAAATTCAAACTAACAACTAATTCGTAAATGTCAGCGATTACGCATAATAGTCTGAATAGTAACACAAATGACAAAAATTATTTGTGGCACTCGAGATAAGATTTCACTCAATTGCACTCTGTAAAATTCCCAATAGCATTATCTCGAATATATCAATTATCAGGGGGAAAGTACGTTTAATGTATACCAATTTTAGATAGAACTTCGCTTACCGCTGGTGACAAGTGTTGCGTTCTGCGACCGCCTTTTACGCACTTGAATAATTCGCAAAATACCTACTAATGTAAAAACACAGATCAACACAACAATTGGTATCCAAATTTCGCAGTAAATGTAAACCATGCTGGAGTTTAAAACGACCGTGCCCTTTTAAGGTGTTCGAAAGTTGCACTCGTACTGAACGACACTCTTCACATGCCTTGATTTAAAGGTTTTTACTTATTTATCAAGAAAAAACGAAATTGAGTTATCTATAAATATCATAAAAATAAAGTACATAATTGCTCTATAATTTTTGGGGCATGACGAAAATGCAAATCAGTGCAATATGTTTAACTCAAGGAAATGTGTTTACTTTTAATCCCGCGTATGAAAAGTATAAAAATATTATTTTGAAAATGTAAGTTTAATACCACAGTATCATTACAATTTTAGTTTTTAATCATTTTTTCTAAAACTCCAAAATCAGAAGTAAAACCCTTGTTCGAAAGTTGCTCATGTATTGAACAATATTCTCTGAAGAAAACCATTTATAAAATACATTTTAAGAAAATAAAATATTAATAATATTAGAATTGAGCAATTTTGATATATAAAATAATATATGGAATTGTGCTAAAAGATAAGGTAGCGAAATTTTTGTATAGATCAGGAATATATGGTTTTATTTAAATAAGAAAAGTATAAAAGTATTTATAACCGGAGTATTCTTTTTCTACCAAATTCTTCATATTCCTTTCTGTACAGAGCAAGATCAGAAGATAAGATGCCCATAAAGAACTCAAATTTGTAAACCTTTAAACAGACAGGTTTATGCAGGTAAATAAAATTTGGGATATTTTTACGCAAATAATATACAAATTATTTCAAAGCCAAAACTAACAAAAATTATGCAATCATTGATCTCAAATATCAGAAACGTTACAGAGCATTTGAATGTGACACAATTAAATTTATTACGGAGGTCGGGCCACTATGTGATTGTCGAATAAAGCCATACGATAAGATAACACACAATAATTAGATAATTATTAGTCATTTGCCTATAGATATATATATATATGGGTAGATGAATTGTATTTTTAGTTTCTTATATTATAGTCAAATAATTAATGAAAAGTTTCGATGACATGTGGAGAGAACTCCGCTGAAACTCATTTTGCCAACCAACCGTAATCGTCCAAGCTCTGCGTTTGTATATTGTATACAAGACAAGTATCGATTCTCGTACGACAATGTTTACGAAAGAGCGTGTCTAACAATTCCCGAAAAAACAAAATCGACAAACACAAATATTCCGTGTAGACACAATAATGAGATTATGTCGTATCGTAAATATAAATGAATTGACAAGAAAATTATACTCAAACTTAAGCCCTGTCACACAGTATGCACAATTAATTGTTTGTCATGAAGTTATTGAAGAAAAACACGAATTCAGCATAAATCATATCAGTAAAACCACACCCTCCCCTCCCCACCCCTCTCCTTTCAGCCCCACAAACATGCCATCATCACTGGCCAAATGATTCATGGGAAGAAGAGAGGAGAGCTTTTAATACGATTAGCACCACTCACTTGAAAGTACCGTTCCGCGTTGCTTGGTCGTGCAGCAATATCCGCAGCAGCTCAACACGAGAAACGTCAGAAGACAGAACATGAAAATTCCCCAGAAATCCATGGCGAATTCGTCGAAAACTTCGAAATCCTCCAGTGCCTGGTGGGACACATGAAATTAAAAAAAAAAAACGTTAAAAGAGAGATTGTAAAAATTATGATAGACTCACGTTAATTGGCTTTCAATTGCACTCACAAACGATATTTAAGTTATTAATTATTAATAAAATTCCACTTGTTGCAGTTGTGTCTCTCTTTGTTATCCTCTGATTAATGCATCGACACTTGTCAGTTGGCAATAGTTGGAGCACGGTTATTGCGTTTAAGCGTTAAACGAGTTACTTTGGTTTAATCAAGTTTATAATGGGCGTTATCTTATCTATTATTGGGATTGAGATTGCGCTAATCTTGACTCCTCTTCGGTTAGCAGAGCTGCTCAGTCATAAATGGCAAGTGTTCAGCGGACGTAACACAACACTGACTAGCTATACTGTGTTTAGTGCCCACAATAACAGCTGTGCGATATCGATAGTCTATCGGTATGTCGTGCGGCATTTTATATGAAAAAAGCAACAAGAAAATGTTGAAAATAATGATTGTTAGTTATTGAAATTAATAGTGATATACTCTGGGATGCAGAACACCAAGCCGATGGCATTTTTTTAGTGCATTTTGTGCAATATATCGATAGAAAACACAAAGTTTAGTGTTTGTTAACAGTACTACGAACAGTTATACATACTGCTTTGCCATTTTTATCATGGCGATTTCTTTTTGACATTTGACTACAACTGGGCGCACGTGTTTTTTTTCGGGCTGAAATCTGTGCTAAATTAAATAGTAATATCAAAGTAATTCCAAAATCAAATCCTAGCACACACAACAACATATTAATTTGCACATTTCGAACGCGTGTGTGCTTCTCTCTCAACTTGCAGATGAATCCAGAGAAGCTGAAGAAGTTGCAGGCGCAGGTGCGCATTGGCGGCAAGGGTACCCCACGCCGCAAGAAGAAGATTGTCCACTCCACCCCTGCAACCGATGACAAGAAATTGCAGTCGTCGCTAAAGAAACTGTCGGTGAACACCATACCCGGCATCGAGGAGGTGAACATCATCAAGAACGACGGCTGCGTCATCCATTTCAACAATCCCAAGGCACAAGCATCGCTGCCAACAAACACGTTCGCCATCACCGGCCATGGCGAGAACAAGACGATCTCCGAGATGCTGCCCGGGATTTTGACGCAATTGGGCCCCCAGGACATTAACCAGCTGAAGAAGATAGCATCCGAAATTGCCAACAAGAGCAGCGCTGCTGGTGGCGCTGCAGCTGCTGGCGTTGGCGCCGCAGCTGCTGCTGCCGCTGCTGCGGCTGCTGGCGATGATGATGTTCCCGATCTGGTCGAGAATTTTGAGGAGGTCGCCATTGCCGGTGCCAGTGCTGAGCAGGCCAAGAAATCTGGTGAAGTTGCGGCATCTGCCTAAACCCACAACTACAACCAAAACACACACATCCATTTTAACAGCACACACACATACACAAACAGAACGAACGAATAGGAGTAGGGAGAAGGAAGTGGACGAAAACATACAAGTACTTCTTCTTTCAAGTTGGGGGTCATGTCACACACACACTAATAACAAAAAAATACAAAAAATAAAGGCATCCAAGTGAGCTCTAAGAAACAACACGGAAAACAAACATAAAATATATGATAACTATATTAATATACTAAGGGTATTTTCAAATCTTAAAACAACAACAATACTAGTTTATAGCTGGAAGCGCGCTTAAGCGATATTATGTACAACAACAAATATATATATATATATTATGTATTTTCAAGCTATAAAGCACGTTTCCACTACATTCACAGACACACACATTCAGCGCATTCTCTTGTTTTTTGCCTCCCACAAAAAGAAAACAAGCAAACATTTACAAACACACATATATACATAGTTTTACAGTTTTTACTTTTCCAATATTGCGTATGATGAGTGCATGCACACATACACACACATATAAATGTATATTCAAAGTGATGCGACAAAGATAAACACTCCAGAATAAGTCATTGCCAGTTGTGTGCGCGGGAGCAGCAGCAACCATTTGTGATGAGAGAGCGTGTTGAATATATATTTTTAGCATAAGCATTACTCTTCTTTCCTCCCACTCCTTTTCCCCCTCCCCACCCACGCATGGAATACATAGGAACACAATATGTAAGAAGAAAGCAGAAGCCTTGCTAAGAGTTTTATTTGATAACCGTTTCACAAACCCGCCGCCAACTAAAAACCGATTCTTTTCTCACCCGATCTGGAAAATAACCTTTGATTTGTAGCATGGGGAAACAAACCGTTGGAAGCAAGACTCTTTGGATGGAAATTACAATGGATGCAAAACGAAATTGTACCAAAATTGTTAAAAACATTTTTATAATTTGTAAACTATTTTTTTAGACTATCATACACATTAAAAAGAACTGTAAAAAATCCAATCAACTCATTCATTCATTTGTTGTAAGCGTTTATTTCTGGCTTGCATAACTCATTTTATGCCGGCACACGCACATGCACACACACACAGACGCACGCACGCACGCATACATCTCTGTGTAAAGGCTTATGCATGTGAGTGTTATGCCTAGCAACGCCTTTTGGAGTGAAGAGCGCAAGAGAGAGAAACCAGGTGGGGAGAAAAGCAGAAGCACGAGGCAGGGACAGAGATAGAAAATAAACTTGTTGACATTGAAATTTTGGCATTAAGCCGCGAGCAGCTGTTCGGAAGTTTTACAACTTTGTTTTTAAGCCAGTGAAAATAATTTATTAAGCAATTGCGTCGTTTTGCACTCTAATACAGATGAAGACGTTTTACAATGACTACAAATTATCAGGGAAACCTGTACGTAATTATAATAAAACGAGCAAAACTCAAAGGTGGGAACTTTCCACATACAACTTAACACATGTGTGCGTTATATTTCTTTGCTTGATCATCAATTGTTTATATTTACAATGAGTCATGTTCCAAAAAAAGTTAGAATATTCTGCTGCGAAGTTTTTAGTAACATTTATTGCGGTTAATACGCTTATCAAATTGTGGAATGCCAAAAAAAAACGCGATAGTTGCTAAAAAAAAAATCCCTTAGTATAATCAGAGAAAAAATGATTTTTGTTATACAAATTTTGCGGTTATTCGTTGGCTGCCAAACTATTTCCACTTCCCCTTTTCGATCAAATTGAAATGTGCCGCGCACTTCGATTGCAGTTGGCCGAATTGCTATCGATAATTGCCGCGCAACGTTGCCACTATGTAGTTTGACACGCTGGCAACGCCACGTCATTTTACGTGGCTTGCAAAAAGTCAGAAACATTTCGGAGGCATTTACTAATTATGTACATTTGTATGTAATATTAGTAAATGCTGCTCATAAAAATTCAATGTGCATAGTGCAAACACACAAACAGCAATAAAAACCGTACGTCGCTAACACTGTAAGTAGCCGCATAACACAAAAAATCGGCGGCCGATGGCTGCTGCTGCAACAGGAGTCAATTTCAATAACAAAACAACCCTTTCACTTTTAATTGCAATTGAAATTGCACTCAAATTAAATGGGCAAAAGGGCAATTAAGTTCTATAATCAGCCAATTGATTTTCGGTTTATTATTCAATTATTCGCCAATTTGCAAAAGAACAATAATATTAAAAAGCTTTGTCTGAAATTTGTTGTGTTTTGGATATGTCAAAATATGCAAAACACATACAAACACACACACACATAATACATGTGTGCATTTTGTGTGCGTGTGGGCGCTAAAAATACATTGCTTCACAATTTTGTTTTGAAACCCAACAAACAAAGGGCAACAAAAACAACAACAGTTTTTCTTTTAGCTTTTTGTGTACGTCAACAAAAATGGCTTACATAAGAACAGCAAGGAAGAAAACAAAACAAAATTGCATTTTGTCTATGCCAAATTGTTACACACACAGAAATTCCCACCTGGTGCGCAACCATCTTAATTTCACATCAGCTGTTGCAAATTGCTTGTTCTCGCTGCGGCATTAGCAGTAACGGTTATTTCGTGTGCAAATGCAATTGGACAAATGACTGGAAGTCCCCTCTGTCTCTCTCTATCTTTGTTTCTCTTCACTGGAAGTGTGTAATATTCTGCACGCATTTCATCAGTCAATGAATCGTATTTCATCAGCAGCTGCTATAAAAGTGGCGTCTCCCGCGTTGATCCTCTTATTTCGTGAGCGAAATGAGAACGAAGCGGACGTCGATCAAAGCTCAGCTAAGACAAATTGGCGTGGGATAGGTTAGGTTTTAACTGTAAAATATGCTCTAGCCTAATATTAATTAATATTCACTCTCTCTTTCTCGTTCGCTCCCGTAGAAACATTCTGCATGTTCATTCAGACACAAACACACACAGAAAGGCAATGATTCCAAGGATATAAATATTGGCCAACTTTAGATAGACTACCGCAAATATGAACAATATACAGAGCGCAACGCCCAACAATGTGGGCGTGGGCATTAAGAGCGCACGCAGCAACATTTTCACAGTCGACGGCCTGCCCACGCAGCAGATGCAGCAGCATCAGCAGCTGACCATCGACTACTCCAGCATCCGTGGCAAGGATGTCCTTGTCCAGCCCACAGACGATCAGCGGCAGCTGCTCAAGCGACGTCTCCTCGATCGCATCGCGGACAGCTGCGGCGAGACAATCTACGAAATCGGAGTGGGTGAAGGTAAGCGATCCGTAAATCCCCCTATAGATCAGTATTGTTATACACATATTTATATATATTTATTTTATTTTTTTTCAAAGAATATGCAATAATTAGCGAAAAATAATAGCAACATCTGAGTACTTTACAAAAATAGTTTATTTATTTCCAATTTTCATAATATTAATTATAATTTTTTACGTTAATTTTCTTCGTCATTCTTAAAATTTCTTAAATAAGCTGAAAAAGACACCTTTGACAACATTTCTTGTGTGAGTGGAGCTATCATTTTGTTCGCAATTGTAAATAAAAAATATATAAAATATTTGGTAAATTTGCTTAAAAAACGATTATAGAAAAATTCAGTTCCCGTCAAATAATGTCAGACAGACAAAAAAGCACTCATCAAATTTATTTCCAATTCCCTTAAATTGTTGAACTCTTCCTATCCTCAACATAGCTCCCGAGATCATTTTTTATAGTTATCAGATGATAAGATGATTATACAGTGACCGAATCAAGATAAAATGTTTTAAAATTATTCAATTTTTAACTCGTAGGAATCTTATATATATCAGATCAAATCGAATCGAATATATAACAATTCAATTAAATGTGAGTTGAGGGTTATTTGAGTTATTATTTGGAAATTGATTCGCAGAAATATTTAAATTTAAATTCAAAGACTGATTTAAATAGCTGCATTTCCAATTGTGAAACAAGTAAGAATTGCATAGATTCTTCATCATTCCATCATTTTTAACAGATCGAATAAGGAGACAAATGGGCCAAGTAGAGATGAAGGAAAAGAGTTTCTTTAATTTTGATTCGTTTTAATACTTTTTCCTAGCAATTTTTATAGTTTTGACATGTTAGTTTCAAGCCTGTCGATTTAAATATATTTTTATTCTTTTTTAATAGTTGTTCATATTATTTTAAATTAAATTAAACATGGATTTTTGTGGCTTTAGTTGTAAAATGTATTGCACATAAAAGTGGTAATTGAGTTATGGAATTGACTTAATGTTCTTATGCCAGATGGCAGAGATAGCGGCCTGAACGCGGAGGAGTTTGAGGCGTCTGTGCAGACACTGCGCCAGCTGGCTGCTGACATGGATGCGGACCTGGTCAATCTGCGCGAGCGACCCGTCGAGAAGGGCAAAACGGCACAGTTTCTAATACGCAAGCATATAGACACCACGGACTTCATGGAGATACGGTGAGTGGCGACAATTGGATGGATCTGGATGTGGCTGAGGATGTGGATGTGGATGGACTGCAGCAGTAATTAACTCTTCTCTCTATCGGTCTCTCTCTGGCAGCGTTGCGGTCGTTGGCAATGTGGATGCTGGCAAATCGACGCTGCTGGGCGTGCTGACACACGGCGAACTGGACAATGGGCGTGGCCATGCCAGACAGCGCCTCTTTCGGCACAAGCACGAAATCGAAAGCGGTCGCACCAGTTCCGTGGGCAACGACATACTCGGCTTCGATGGCGTTGGCAATGTGGTCAATAAACCGGATCACGGCCACCTCGACTGGGTGAAGATATGCGAGAAGTCCGCCAAGGTTATCACCTTCATAGATCTGGCGGGGCACGAGCGCTACCTGAAGACAACTGTGTTCGGCATGACGGGGCATGCGCCCGACTTTGGCATGCTGATGGTGAGTGAATCCAACAACAACATCAAACTGCCCCTATAAGTGTATATTATGTGTCTGTATTCTTGTAGATTGGCGCGAATGCTGGCATTATTGGCATGACGAAGGAGCATCTTGGCCTGGCTTTGGCTTTGGCCGTGCCTGTCTTTGTGGTCGTCACGAAGATCGACATGTGTCCGCCGAATGTGCTGCAGGATAATATGAAGCTGCTCTTCAAGATGCTTAAATCGCAGGGCTGCCGCAAGGTGCCGGTTGTGGTGCGCAGCCAGGACGATGTGGTGCTCAGCGCCACGAATTTTGTCAGCGAGCGCCTCTGCCCCATTTTCCAGGTGTCGAATGTGAATGGCGACAATCTGGAGCTGCTCAAGATGTTCCTCAATCTGTTGAGCACGCGCATGGCCGGCTCCGAGAATCTGCCAGCGGAATTCCAAATCGATGATGTGTATTCGGTGCCGGGCGTCGGCACCGTTGTCTCCGGCACCTGTCTGCAGGGCACCATCAAGCTGAACGATGTCCTCATGCTGGGCCCGAATGCCGTGGGCAACTTTGTGCCCATCACCATCAAAAGCATCCACCGCAAGCGGATGAATGTGGAGCGGGTGCGTTGCGGCCAAACGGCCAGTTTTGCGCTGAAGAAAATCAAGCGGACGTATTTGCGGAAGGGCATGGTGATGGTATCACCGGAACTGAAGCCGCAGGCCTGCTGGGAATTCGAGGGCGAAATCCTGGTCCTGCATCATCCGACAACGATCTCGGCCCGCTACCAGGCGATGGTGCACTGCGGCAGCATCAGGCAAACGGCGTCGATTGTACGCATGTCCTGCGACTGTTTGCGCACCGGCGACAAGGCGCGCGTCAAATTCCGGTTCATCAAGCAGCCGGAGTACATACGCGCCGGACAGCGACTGGTCTTTCGCGAGGGACGCACCAAGGCGGTGGGCAACATCTTGCAGCCGATGCCACATGCAGCCGCCTCACCATATCGACCGAAGCCGGCCAAGATGCAGTCGCGTGCCCACAACGGTAACAACGGCAGCGGCAGCAACAGCTCCAACAATCAGCAGCGTAACCACGGCCAGGGATCGTCGTCAGCAGCATCGCAAGCGGCCGGCGGCAGCAGCAAGGATGCGGCTGGCGAGGAACAGAAGCCGCAGAATGGCGAGCGACGCGAGGGCAGCCGACGGGGTGGCAAGCGGAAACGCAACAATCGGGTGCAACCAGCAGCACTGCCCCTCAACGGCAACAGCAGCGTCGCCCACGTGGATGCCACGCCGATAGCGGAGCCACCGCAGAACTAGAAATTTATACTTGTATTTTAAATCACAATCTGTTCCAAAACGCATTTTGTGTGCATTCGAAAAACAAAAAACTTCTGTTAGTTGTTAAGCCCAAGCTCCTCCCAAGTATTTTGGCGAAACGGTTGTGCTAAGAATGTGAATCGAGCAGCTGCTGTTTGCTGCAGTGAACACCCGCGATGAGCGACGTTGATCACTTTGTATGCTGTGCGAAATTTGCAAATGAATGTAAAATAAACATGTTTTTTGATTTCGTCCATGTTTAGTGTTAAAGTCAACCAAATTAAATTTGTGTATTTTTTTCTGATCATTTCGTAGTAGTTTAAGCAACATGATTGCAATTGGATATTCTTTTTACTTTACACAGATGCTGTGTGTTGCATGCTGTGTGTTACTCTTGACGTTGAAACGTATTTAAATTTGCATAATAAATTTAAAGTTTGAAAAACTAAAAATTGTACACCAAAACTTTTGGCATTAAATAGTTTAATTTATAACCCTCAATTTAGAGATCCTCAAACTACAGTGGACTCTGCGGCAAATCGACACTTTTTGTGGCATTATTTGAGAGGCATAAAATGAGAAATAATTTTATTAATATCTATTTCTAGTTCTGAATGAGTTCGTTTACGGAGTACTTTTTTGTTTCATAAGATATCTTAACAAAAACAATCAAATAAAAGTTGAGTTCCAATTTGAAAAGTTTATCTGCGAATCTATGTTGATTCTACAGCAAATCTTTAGAATATATTTTTTGTATATATTTTGGAAAACGTATTTATAAATTCTAAAATTCCGCAATACCTTCGAAAGAAATTAACTGATCTCCGATGTCTTTATTCTTTATCTATATTGATTTAAAGCTTACAAATTATTTTTTTTATATATTTAATTTAAGAAAATAAAATAAATTCACGTTTTACAAGACAGATTTCAATCAGACCAACTCGTTTTAGACACCACATTTTATGTTTTTCTTAAACCAGTTTTTTGTTTGACCTTTATTAAAATTAAAATTTTTAACACTGCAGAATTTTAAATTAGCTGTGAGTATTTTAATGAAGGAAAATAAATATATTTTCAAGCATTAAAGTCGCAAGATTTAATGTTTGGGCTGCCAACGACTGTTTTAAAGCGTAAACTAATCGGAAGCCAGTTAAATTTTAATTGTGCGAATGAAATCAGCTGAGGAATAGTGCAAGTTGCAAGTCTGAATGGGCCACAGTTTGATACCCTGTAAGCAGCTCTGCCCTGCCAAAACATACCATTTATAGATACTTAGAATCTGATCCGCGCTGGCGCAATAAAAGATTTTCTGTTTTCAGCAGAAATTAAACTTTAAAAAATCTCATTTTGTAGTTGTAATAATTACAGCCACATTCCCAATTTGTGGCATAAAATTAATCAATTTGTGGATTAAATTGATCAATTTGCAGCTATTCTAGATATTTGCAAACAGTAGCATTAAAGTTATCTTTATCTAAAACCCGACATTAAAACTTGACCAAACAACTAAAAAAAACTAACTTAAAAAACTAAAATGTGGAATGGTTAAATATTTACTCGTCAGCCTTTTTGCCTGCTTTGCTATTATCAAATTAATATTATAGAAATGGTTAAATTTTAAGCATTGAATTTCAAAATACAACAAAATTGAGTTCATCATTTCAGCATTGCTTGGTAAATTTGGTTTATGTTCCTAAAGTCTTAGCTACAAGTAATAAATTAATTTTAGTTATTATTTTTTTGTATTCTTCAGCTCCTTTTTGAGGCCCTCCAGCTCCTGCCTGACATTGGTCTTGAACATATTCATGAAGGATCTGCAAGAAACAGAGAAACCGAATTACGTCTCAATAGAAATGTGGACACTAAATTGTGGACCCACTTGAATCTCTCGGGGCTCATCTCGTGGAGACCCCGTTCTCTGGCCATGCCCTTGGTGCGATACATGAGGGAGACGACCAATTGGGCGGCGCGTCGCATCGGATAGCTGTCGGCCATGCGCTGGATGAGCTGCTCATTGTTGGCCAAATAACGCATCAGGAATCGCAGCACCATCTTTTCTTACAGGTCCTAAAATTCCGTATCCTTATATTTGCGTATGAGTTGCTGTTTGAGCTTCAGCTGGCTGCGCAACAGTTCCAAGCGCTGCAGTTGCTCCTCCTTGTTGTAATCGATGCCGGGCAACTGTTTAATTTGCTCGCGCGCCGATTCAAAGCGTTTCTGCAGCTCAAAGATCTGAGTAAAATATTACAATTAAATGTGACAACAATTCAACAATAATCCGACTTTATTTATGCCACTCACCTTGTGATTGCAGTCCTGTGATTCACGCAGCTTAACTGTGTTCTCGAGAGGATCTTTTTCTACGCTGCAAGCCGAAACAAAGAAAAGAAAATAAGCATTGTTTCTTATATAAGCACATCTGAGCAATTTCATCGATTTTCCTCTCTTGTCAACACTTAGTATTTATTTTATTTTGGCAGTTTATTGCACTCACTGCTAAACACTCACACACACCTGTTGTCAACAATCGGCACTGAGCAACACTTACCAGCGCACAATATCGTAGATGATCGGCAGAATTTCGATGTCCAGCTGGTCAACCGTCAGCGGGCCGCCGATGCCGATTCCGATGCCGTTCGATGTTTGTGTCTCCTGCGAGACTGTTGTTGTTGCTGTTTGTGTGTTTGATGCTGTTGTTGCTGCTGCTGCGGTTGGTTCGAAGGGTGAATTTGATGTTTGCACCAGACCGTCGGCGGTTAATGTCGGTTTTCTTTCCTCGATTTGATTATGTGGGGATAATTCCATTATAATTTCAGCGTTTTTTATTCAACGCGTTGTTGTTTGCTCTGCCACAATTTGTGTTGTGGGTGTTATCGATATATTGCCAACTATCGCAATTGCAAACGATTGTGAAGTGCTGTAAAGCGCGCTAGCGTTCGACTGACAGCTCGCGCGCCTTATTCGAATATTTCCAACGCCCTGCTGAATTTATGGCAAATTTGTCTTGTTTATTTATTTAATGCAACCAAAGTCGATAACAAAAATACAAATTAAATTACAAATTGAATATAAATTTTAATTATAAAAATAAAGAGTATTTTTTAAATTTCTGGGGGTATTTACATGCAAAATGAGACAAAAGATATTGCTAAATGTGCTAATTTAGATATTGATCCGTACTTGTAGTAGATTTTTTTTAAGTAAATCATGTTGTTGAATAAATTTAATTAAATTATCCAATTAATTTGGAATAGATAATTAGTTTCATTCATATTGTGCGAGCCCTCTTCATGTGTAAAACTTTACAGACGTCTTCTAACATATTTATTTATTTCATTTACACATTCGGTTTTGTGAATTGCTATAAGAGCGTAAATAAAATGACCAGCATTGTGCTAATTAATTTTAAATTAGGAAATGATATTTTCGTTAGTCGCTAATTGAAGCCACTAAAAATTCATATTCATGATATATTAATTAAGACCAAAGTCGGCAACAATTTCTTACCCGCGTTGTTGAAACATGTCTGATCAATATCTATTTGAATGAATGTACATGTATGAAAGCATACAATTTTATTACAACGAATTGCGTCTTTGACTTTCATTGTGCAAAATTAATTAATTTCACTTGAAACCTTGCTATTGATGGCAATTTAAAAACAATTGAAAAATATTCAATTCGCCCGTTGTCATTGCCATCAATTGAAGAAATGCACAACGGGAAAGCATTAAAAAGTTAACATCAGACTTAAGAAAACCAATTTGGTTTGTCTTATTGTCATTTTTTTTATTGATTAAGCGCTATTTCGGTGACTTTTCCCAATTATCAGTTAAACTTTTAATTAACACAACTTATGAACGAAGTCAACAATTATTTAAAGTTTAACAATTATTAAATGTCAAAAATTAATTCGAATTAATTAACGATGATCTGAATTTAAGTCACTTAAAGCCACATTTAAACGAAGTCATATTTTGGACCAATCAGAAGCATTTGCGCATTATTTGAACGTCAGTTTTAAAGATGATTGGCCCTTAAATGCTGATGATTTAACATATGTGTGTGATTGCTAAGAGTAAAACCGTTGATCCAATGGCAGATGCAGCGCTGTCGATGCTCTTAATTAGTTAGTTGTTGCTCTTAAGCGCAACAGCTGTTTAACTGTTGCGCTTATTTGTTGATATTTTGTTTTATGTGGGGAAACGAAGGACAGCTTTGACTTTCCAGAGCTTTGTTTTTGTTGTCAGCTGTATATTCCAGCTGGCATACGCATGGCATTATCATCATTTCTTTGTGTGCCTGTCCCGTTCTCTTACTTCTGCGGCAAACGAGAGCGACAGAGAGCGTCAGACGTCAGTCAGCTGGTTAAGCGCAGAGCATGAGCTAAAATTTATATTAACGTGTGTTGTTCGCTCACCAAAATCAGTACGTTTCCTTCCATCGGTTAAAACATAAGTTTTTTTGCGTTAATTTTAACATCAACAACAATCCAACAAATCAGTCAATCGATAACGACAATCAGCAGAAATAACACGTCGGCAATAGTTGTTTATCAAATAAAACAAAAAAACACCAAAGCGGCTAAAAACAGAGTTTTGCTCTTTGTTTTGCCGTTTATTAAGAGTGCGTGCCAAAATACGTCATCGACGCGCGCAGCAAAAGTGCGAACAGCAAATACAACAATAACAACAGTAAAAACAGCAACCATTGAAAGCTTTTGAGTGAACAGTTCACAAACAAAAGTGAACACATACACATACACATACGTAGATTAAACATACATGTAACAAGTTTGAATTGAATTCAATTGCAAGTGCAGCATAAAAATTGAGCAAAAAAAATACGCTTTGTTTGAAATAATTAATTTGTTATTGTGTCGCTTGTCGGCAGCATTTGCAGTGAAACGCAACAGCAAAGGGTCACCTAAAGCCAAGCGCGCAACACGTGTGTGCGAGCGAGACGTCGCTAGTGGTGCTGGTAAAGCGTTTTGATAAAAGGAAAGAAGGCAAAAACAAAAGAGACAATGCGACGTCGCTGCAGTCGTAATCAGAATAACAGCAGATAAGAAAACGTGCAAAACAGCTGAGCAGCAGACGGAACAAAAACAAAAGAAATTCCAACAAAGCCCTTATACTATTTAGATAACAACAACAACAACGATTGTCAATTAGAGCAGCAACAGCAGTGGACAGCGTCGCAGCAGAGCAGTCGCAGCAATCATCAGCTCTTATCGACTACAATCAGCATCAGCTCAGCAGCAGCAGTAGTCACCACAGTCGCAGCAGCAGTCGGAATCGCAGCAGCAATCGCAATCTCTCTCATCGTCCCGTGTCCGTCGTGGTCACAAGTTTTGTTTTTTTTTTTTTCGTTTTGTGATCGGCTCGTTGTCGTCGTCGTTGTCGGCTCGCTCGGTTTGTGGTGAGCTGAATTCGGAAACAGAAAAATTGAAATTGTAAACTGTAGTTTCCCGCTAACGGCGAATATTCGTGCAACTCATTGATATTTTAGCCTCGTGTCCGTGTTGGTTGGCGCTCGACCAAATTTCTGGCCACACGAAAAATGCTCGTCTCTTTGGGCTTTTCGAAGCCTCGCTTCGCCGGTCTAAAAGTGCTCCTATAGCGTGTAAAGCATCGCAAAAAAAAAAAAAAATAATAAATAAAATAAAGGATACTAATTGGCAGCAAGCAAAATAATCAACAACAAAAATAAATCGCAAATATTAAAAATAAATATATAATATACATTCGGTGATCGGCAAAGCAAGGAAATCAAACGATAAATTCATTTCGATTGTTAATTTGAATAATTGGCGTTATAGCTCAAAAGCCCGTTTCGAAATAAATAAAAAAACTGAGCTGCTACAGAAAAAGGCTCTAATAAAAAAAAAAAAACTTTATACAAGCATATAACAATTCACACATTCATATATAACAAATATAACTAAAACTCACAGACTCACACAAATGTAAAAGAGAAATAAACGACACACAAGCGTGAATAAGGCTTTAAAAACTTTATCAGTCTGCTGCACACGCAGACAACACACACAGCAACAGCTTCTATAAATAACACGCATACATCGACAACTGTGCTACTCTCTCTCTGTGTCTCTCTCTCCTCCATATGAGCAGCGATTAAAGTTTAAGCAGTGGGTAAAAATATTAGTGCCAAAGCTCCGCAGCGATTTGTACAGAAAACAGAGTAAAACCGAAGCGCGTCTGGAATAGTTGTGCCTCTCTGCTGCTAAAAAAAAACATACAAATATAAATATAAAAAGAAGTGACGGAAAGCGTAATAAATAAAAGTGTAAACCAAATGGAATATTTCGTTATCAAATTTTTACATTTCAAGAACTCTGCAAACTACTTGCCGAATTAACAGCAATAATGTTCGCCATCTGACAGTGCCCACTAAAAAAAAACCCACCAAACCAAACGACAAAATAACTATAAAAAAAGAAGCGAAAATATAAACAAAGTCGCACAAGTGCCAAACCATCTGGTTCCCCCCGCCCCATAAGAATGTCAAACATCAGTCAGTGTGCCCCATAAACACAATCAAAGTTCGCCTTCGCTATAAACGAAAGGAACCTAAATCTTGCAACTCGTGTGAAAGAATCACTCCCCGCTGCAGATCGCTAGAATGTACGGATTAGTCTGACGCCAAAAAAACAAGCCCACCAGCAAATTACGCCCAAAAGAGGAAAGGAGGAGAAGAGGAAAAAACGGAGCAACAGGCGGAAAATAAGTGCGGCTCAACTTTGCATCATTCCCCGAGAGTAAAGCGAAACTTAGCGATAAATGGAGAAATCTGTAATCCGGCTGCAACGCATGTCCAATGAATATCAGTCGCAATCGAGCTATATGTATCTGCGAAACAAGATGCTGTTAAAAATTGAAAATACCCTACTTCGAAGCCATCGTCAGCGTGAGACCACCGGTATCAAGAAACTGTATAATTCGTTTTTTGTGCTGTTTTAATTGATCAAAGATCGCGTTGTCCCCCGCCCGAAGAACGCGCAACAAAATTATTTTTATAAATTCAAAAGAAAAACCATACATAAATCTAGTTGCGAAAATTGTTAAGCAAAATAAAATACTATAGATATTATTTGGTTGTTAGTTGTTATCCAATATCCAAGTGCTGTGCTAAGAGAAAAGAAAAAAAAAATATTCACAAAAATAAAAGAGTGTAATAAATTTCTTTGTTGTCATAAAAAATTCACAAAATGTTGACATAACATAAAAATATACTTTAAATATACAAAGCAAAAAATAGCTTCATTCTTCTTCGAGTACATACAAAAAATATTATTTGTTGTTACAACAAATCCAACAACAAAATCCATACATAAATATAATTTATAAGAGTCCAAAAAGGAGAAACTTGATAAAAGTGCAAACGAATCGTGGATCGTGGATGATACCCTGAAAAACACCGTGTCTCGTTAGGAAGTGCGTATATTACAGTTATTGTGGACATTACATCAAAAGACAAATAAATAAAATCAAATATAATATTATAATATTTTGTAACAAAAAAGAGGACGTGGAATTGAACAGTAATTTGTTTTCATACCGAATGGCGCTTTCGTTTTTATCGCAAAGTTCCGGCCTTTTGGATTTAAAAAGCATATTTGATCCACAATATTCATTACAACAACATCAACAAGAAAATCAACATCAGCAACATCAACAACAGCAACAACAACAGCAGCAGCAACTTTATTTGCCATCACAACAACAACATCAACAACAACAACATTATCAAATATCACACATATCAACGAAATTTGATTTGAGCATTTTCAACGATTTCGATCAAATGGAATTCAATAATAATTTGAGTCGAAACCATAATCAGTACCAGAATAACAATAACAATAACAATAACAATAACAATAACGAAAATAACAGTAGCATCAACAATAATAACAACCACAATAACGACAACGGTGAACATTTGAATCAGGTAAGCTCATAACATTTTCAAGTTGTATAACTTTGAGATCATTTTTAGAAAAAGAAATTAAAAGTAAAATAAAAACAGAATTATTTGTTTGCTTACCAACACTTGAATAAACATAAAGATTAGTCTAATGATATAAAAGTAGTTGAAAAATAAATAAATAATAAACAAATAAACATTGCCAACAGCCTAAAATGCCAGTGTATTAAAAACAAACCTTAATTATAAAATTAATTTTACACATAGTCTACAATTTATATTTTTAAATCCCTTGTTTTTAATTGTCAAGTGTAAAGCAAAATTAAATAAGTAAATTTAATGTGCATGTAGGTGCTTCAAATGAGTATCGAATTGGTTTCAAATAGTAAATAGACTGGCGCTGACAAATAAACAAAATGTTGTGTAACTGAATCGACTTGTCAGACATTAAACTGCCCCTGGCTTGTATACCATATAGAGAAGCGGATTCAGGAATAGCTTCAATCTGTCGACTTTCTTTGCTTGCCAACACATTCGACAGGTTGCCTGCCACTTGTGGCATTTGTTTACAATGTTCTCTCTTATCTTTTAAGAACGCAATAAAATGAAATGAAGTCCACCGACTACAGACGTAGCGGCGAAGCAAATCAAATCTCAACCACCCGTACATATACAAAAACATACACTCAGAAAAAAAGTGTCCCTGAAATCAACTATTAGTATTATTAAAAATCTTTCTAAAACTTAGAAAAAAGATTTCTTGATTTCAGGGTGTAAACACTGTTCTTAAATTAGATAATGTTGCTTTTATTATTGTTAAACATGTGCAATTTAAAATTTCACATTAAAAACATTTTATATTGTTTGTAAATATTTGTTTATGAATTTAAGAAAGAAATTTTCCCACAAATATGGGTTTTGTATTGCTATTTAAAATCAAATTAAAAAAAAAGCGAAAAGCCGTTCTAATTTTACGAAATTGCTTGTCGAATATTTAGAGATTATTTCTAAAAACAAAAAAGACTTTATAGTTTTCACGGTGATTTTTTTTCTGAGTGTATTTATACAATATTGCAATGAATCGATTATAGAGACTTTTCTTACTCTCATACAAAAAAAAAAAAAAAAAAAATAACAACTGAACGCGTGAAAGATGATGTACAATGTACACAAACACTCACATTTCAACACAGACACTCACATATAACTGAGCACAATTGATAGGCGTAGCAATTGTCACAAGTCTGTATTATTATCAGCAAGGTTTAGGACCCCTATAGCATTTTAGGTAGAATTGAGTGATAATGTGCGCTCTGCTGAGGCAATACATCGTTTGGCGGGCGACTCTTGAACAACATCATGCTTCGCGATTTCAAAAACGTTCAGTTTTCGGAAAGTAAATCGTAGGTCGAGTACTTGAAAAGTTTCCTCGAGACAGGGTTCTAATAGTTGCTCTTAGTTGCTTCGAATTGCTTTGAATGATATCCACGTTTCCATTGCCTTGCGTAGGTCCAAAATCGCCATTTCATGAGCGGCTATCATCATCAGCATATTGGGTCGGATTATGAGCAAGTGATTAACTTTGTTGACTCACCACCGACCTCTGAGGAATCTTGGACAGGTAAGGAAGAGTTTTATTGATAATTTCATTTCGATAATGTAACTCATCACTGCCCACAATGTAAACATAAGAGTCATCGAATCCATCCACTCATCCACCTTTCAAAAGCAATCGATATCGCTTTCGTTAATGGCTAATCGATACGTTTTCGATTCGATTAATTTCGATTCGTTTCGGTTCGTACTACCGCAGACGCACAGTCCAAGGATTCACCAGGACCGCATATTATCGACGTACGGACAATTTACTCAGAGAGTGGTTCACGCAAAAGACGAATGGATTGGGACTCATTGGATATTGGCCAAAGTGAAAATTCGCCGACAACACAATCGGGCGACATACCCAATAAGGTAGCACATCTCGAGAAAGATAAACACAAACGTGAAAAGCATTCAGGTAAGAAAGCATATCATTTAAATATATTAAAACAAAAAAGCTAACGCAGAAACTTGTTCAGGTTTTGAACAAGTTTTATTTGCATTTTTATAAAACATTTTAAATGCATATATAATCTATAAATTGATTATTAATACTATTTATTTATTTGTTGTGAACTAGGAAGAGACCATATTAAAAAATGGTTTTAAAAATTCAGCATTGTTATTTAAATGAAAGTTACGAATGATCTGACATATTTTTCAAAGTGAATAATTAAAATACAACTTTAAAATTAAAAACAAAAACTTAACAAATGTAAAATGGGTCCAACACTTATTACAAGGATCGGAAAATCCTATCTTTCTCTTTCAAGTGTTTTTTTTATTATGGAATTTGTCTTAAAGTTCCTAAGACAACAGTGAAGGAATACATCTTGGTCCGACTGTAGTTAATAATTTCATGTCTGCAAAATATTTAAAACGTATTTGATCCCTCATAGCTTACGGTCAAATTCGGTTTAATTTGAGTGATAATTTGATATTATCAATATTATGAATATTTTATTTGTTTACGTTTAAGTTCCACTACTTAAATTGACGTTGAGGGAAATCCCAGTAGAAATGCTTAATGAATTAAGTATAAGGGCACTCAGACATTTCGAAGCGTCTACTCAAATTCTGTGGCCTAAAAGTGAACAACAATTGGAAACTTGTTTTGAGCATTTGCGTCAGCGAAATGTGCGATTTGGCGTTGATTTTAATCTTAATGAGCGGGTGGATATACAAATGGATGGCATCAGAATGAAATGGTCTACAACCCTATGTGGTCTTAAGACTTGGGCTTATTATTTTTGAATATGACATGGAGCTGTACCAAACTCGATGCCGTAGCAAATGTGTTAATTATTTTCAAAAACAAAAAGCCATTTGCTAATTAATCAATATCCAATATTCGTGTGTGTCTGCGATGATCGTAAAACTGACTGTTGTTGCCTGTTGCCAAAATCGTGACTTAACACTTATATAATCAAACTCTAATCACAAAACTAAGAAGTAAACTAGTTGTTTAAATTTTTTTTAAAATGCTTTGCTACGATAATGAAAACTTAAACTGCTGTAATACAAATAATCAAAATTATTCGACAAAATATTTGCCATATATAAACGGGATATGGTTTTCTCTATCTTTGAAGAAGGTGACCAGTAATCTATCCTATCAAATTTGATGTCTTCAGTATCGGAAACATTACGTTTTTCAGAAACCTGGCATTAGCAAATGATTTCTTTCGCCATATCTAATTAGTGGGCATTTAAATTGACCTCTTTGAATATTTTTTCGGCCCTTTCTTCTTGATATCAAAATATGATACGAACTCGAAAGAAAGTGGGATAAAGATAAGCACAAACAAAACCTGAAATATCGCTCAAAGATTAAAGTCTTATTTCGCTCTTCTTGTTTATTGTAGCGTTTCTGTAAATCTGTAATTAACTTAGACCATTTGGGAATGAATTGGTGTTAATTGACAGAACATTGTAAGAATAAAACAAGCCAAATTTAAGTTATTCAAAGTAAAAGTTGAACTTTATTTAACATAAACTAAGCAAAACACTTCATATCGAGAAACATACTGTCTAAAAGATCACAGATGGTCAAAGTCATGTAAATCACGTCAAACAACAATTGCCATTGGCCTAATTACAGATCCAACATAAGCCGCAACTGCCACAAAACATACACAGATATAGAGAGATATCGAGCCATATAATTTTAACTCTTTACAAAAAACAAATGCGCAGCTAACACAAAGCAGAGGCGCCCTATCGCAGTACTCATGATGGCTTATCAAGAAATTTGAAATGCACACGTCAACCGTGCCAAGATAAGGCCACAAAATGGTTGATGTTTGGTAGAACCGGCAATTAAACCAATTCCGTTTCTGTTAAATCGTCACAAATTGTGGAAAACTTTCGCGCCGTATATAATTAGATTTTTGGAAAAAGCTTTTAGCAATTATTTTAATTATCTTAAACTTGAAGCAAATAATGATTAAGGCTATGGTGTGTATACCACTTTGATTATTTACACATTTATAGTATTCACATTCAGTTTATGTAATGTTTAGCCGTTTAATGGATGTTGTTCATTTATTTCGCATTCTAAAGCGCCTCGCCCAGCCTTCATTTCTATTATTCGAGGCGGTTTCGGGCTCTGCTCTCGAAATTGTATATTTAAACAATTAGAGTTCAACAATTTCCCTTATAAGCAGTAGTGTGGATAATCACATATTTTAACAGTCAGTAATTTCGACTAAGTTGAAATTGCAATGAACTTTATAAATTTCATAACTAAAACAGATTCACGTATCTCTCCCGAAAGTCATTAGATTGATTGATATAGACAATGTATATGCACAAAGCCCACTCGTATCTATAATGAATAATTAATTTTGATATTTTATCATTAGGTTCGCTAATTGAGGAACAGCTTAAAACCAAATAAAACTAGAGAGTAAAGAACTCACAATTGTATTTATATTTCTTAGACTTCAAATTAAAGTAACGAATTATTTTTAAGCAAATAATTAACAAATAAAATATAAATTTAAATTAAACAAAATCCATGCTTCAAATTTGCTTTATAAAACTAGAAAAAAAAATGTAAAATAAAAATTACAAATTAAACGACATAAGATTGAAAAAGAATATTTATTCATACATTTAAAATGACAAAAATAAAAATAAATATATAAAAAATACAATTAAATTTAAAAAACTGAACACGAAATAATCCAGTGTATTGGTTAATAGATGTGATCGGAAGGAAGATCATATGGGTAGCGAGGAAAGAGGTTTTTCAATATACGGGAAGTTTTGTATTATGCCAAAATTCACGGCAGTTTTTTTAAACCAATAACTTAATAAGTAATTTACAAACGTTTTTTAGATTAGGTTAAATACATTTTTTTTTTTTAATTTTTGTATTTATTTATTCATTTTAACGTTAGCCTTATAGAGCTAAGCTAACCAATTTACTTAAAATCAGTAGTTCATATTAGGTTTCTCTGCGAACATTGGTATTTTTATGTTTATCTCAAAGCACAACAAAATTGATATATAAAATCAACTGACGTCATTCAAAAAAACACAATAATTTGTTGACGACAACAATCACAATTTATAAATAATAATTAGCAAGATGTGTGTTTAGTCACACTTGTTAAATTAAATCAATAACCACAATTTTTTATATTTTGCCTCACTTTCTTTGGGATGATTTACTTACAGGTCGCAGCAGCTGGAGCGACGATATTGGCTTCGATCTGAACGCCGATTTTAATAGCAACTCATATTTGAACAAGTGAGTGAGGATGTCGAATGAAGAGGGAAAAGCTGTCACTTGCTAATGCTAAAACTATTTTCGCAGTGAAAACTTCTTGGCCTTCTCGCCGAGCTTAACGGCATTAAAACAGGAGCCGCAAACGGAGCAGCTGAAACCGACTACAAAGCTACCCTTGGACAGCAGCTCTGCGGGAGCTGTGCACAATATTGGCAAGATCGACAAGTCGTCATTGGGCGATGCCAATCATTCACCACAGCGCCCGGCCCAATCCCAGGAAGTGGTTGGCGCTGTTGCAGGAACAGTAACAGCTGCTGGCAACAGTGGCAGCGAAAGCGGTGGCAAGCATGAGTTGAACTCCGCAATTATATGCGGCTGTGGCTCACCACAAAGCTCGCCCGCCTCAACGGAATTTGAACTGAAGGACAGTGCCACCAATAGAAATGCAGCTGCATCTGACAAAACCATTGCTTCATCTGGCAACGAGGCTTTTGCCCAGGCGCGTAAGTAAAGCATAAACATTTAGTTTACATTACATTCCATAAAATTGCATAAATTGATCATTGCAGCACGCTCCGAGCTGCAGCAGCAGGTGAGCGGTGTTGAAGCGGCCAAAATTGAGCCAAGCTCATCCAGTGGTGCATCACATGCCGAGGATCACAAGTAAGAAAATCTCCGTGTGGCGCGCATACTGAGAGCAGACCTGGAGTAATCTTTAAGGATATTATCTGAAATACGAGCCTAAGCAGTTGAGCGCAAAATGTCTGTCTTTTGCTGGAAGAATATAATTCAGAGTACTTAATTATGTTTAGCTAATTATTTTCGCTTGGAAAAAGATGTATTTCATCGCCAGTCAGGTTAAACTGTCTATGTTCAGATAAAGATAGATAAAAAGATTGTCCATATATATAATGAAGAATTGATAGTACAATGTTTTGAGCTCCATTCCAGATTATATTGATTCCATCAGCTTTCTAAAAATATATCTAGCAAAAAGCTTTAAAAATATATTTGACGTAATAACGGATTAAATTCTTATATTAATAAATGATAAGGTTTTGTATAACATGGGCGTATCTAGCTTTTTGTGTATGTGTGTTTGGTATGTGATGATCTACATTCCAGATTTCAAGTATTTTTTCACACAGTTCATAGTACTTAGGGAAGTTAATAACAATCTTTTTAGTTTCAGCTTTTGTCTTAGAATAATTTAAATAGATTTCTTTATTTTCATCTTTAGGAAATGAAATTGAAATGAGTTTAAATATTTCTTATTTCCATTGTATATAGTAAATATTTTCTTATAATACTAGATCAATAAATATTTGATTGATATCTTTGCAGATTTCAGTACATTCTGGCAGCGGCCACCTCAATTGCGACAAAGAACAATGAGGAGACTTTGACCTATCTCAATCAGGGTCAAAGCTATGAGATCAAATTGAAGAAAATTGGTGATTTATCATTCTATCGCGATAAGATTCTGAAGGTGAGTAAAACGTTGTCGTAAATCAGAATCCTCACACTTCTTGTCGCTCCGTTTTTTGCCCAACTCATGCGTTGAGTTCAAAGTAATTTGCAAAAAAAAAAAAAGAAATAAGAAAAGTTAAAAAAATTGAGTTTAAATTGACAGAGTTATTGTTATGGCTGTTTCTATTAAGGCTACAGACTGTACTCGTTAGGAATATATATATATATATATATGATTGTTGTTGGGCAGCGCGGCCAGCGTCGACGTCAACCGCGACTGTGGACAGATATGTGTGAGGCACTTTAATTGATTTTAATATGTCCCAATTAAACTTAATTTATACGCAAAACAACTTGAGGCATGCGCATGCGCATGAGCCATGTTGCCTCATGTTTCAAACTCGGATAAGAGCAATAAAATAAGAATATTAATAATTATTGTTTGTTGGCAAACTGAAAGTTGACAATTATGTGTTTCCCTTTATGTCTTGTAGAGCGTTATCAAAATCTGTTTCCATGAGCGTCGATTGCAGTTCATGGAACGCGAACAGATGCAACAATGGCAAGCATCGCGTCCTGGTGATCGCATCATTGAGGTGGATGTGCCATTGTCGTATGGTTTGTGCCACGTGTCGCAGCCTTTGAGTTCGAGTGCATTAAACACTGTGGAGATCTTTTGGGATCCATTCAAGGAGGTCGGCGTCTACGTCAAGGTCAATTGCATTTCAACAGAGTTCACACCAAAGAAGCACGGTGGTGAAAAGGGTGTTCCGTTTCGTCTACAAATTGAAACTTATATAGAAAACTCACCAGCAAATAGCAGCAACAGTAACACCAGTAGCAACAGCAGCAGTGTCAGCGGTGCCAGTGTCAATAACAACGCCAACAACAACACTAGCAACACAACTATCAACAACAACAACACATTAGGTGGCACATCGGACAGCCGTGCCGCACTCAATGGCAAACAGGCGGTGCATGCAGCTGCTTGTCAGATTAAGGTGAGCATTGCCCCTGAAAAGGTAACAAGTCCACTCAGCAACAAATTCAAACTGAAATTTAGAAAATATTTACACTTTTTTCTTTACGAATTGTCAAGAAAATATATTTCTTCCCCTTGATTTTTCATTATTCTTATGATTTATTTTTATTTAAGTAATTTATTCTTATAAATTAAATTTATTTTTAAGAGATTAGTATTCCAACAATTCACATATTTAATCTTTTAAAATAGTTTTTATTTTCGTATAATCTAAGCTTCAACATAGCAAATTTCTGAATTTTTGCTTCTCAATTTTAGATTTTAAACCATTTTTCTAACGATTTCTTGAAAAAACTCTTTGTTTTTATTTTAGAGCTAGAATTTAAATGGAAGAAGCATTTTTTTATATTTCGAAATTATTACCAAAAACAAGAAAGACTTTCTTGGCGCTAAAACGATTTCGATTGAAGGGCGATTTGCCAAATTTCAAGCCGATTGCGAGTGTATTTCTGAATATGTCGACTAATTGAAATGCCTTTGCAGGTCTTCAAGCTAAAAGGCGCCGATCGCAAGCACAAACAGGATCGAGAAAAAATACAGAAGCGGCCAACATCTGAGCAGGATAAATTCCAGCCCAGCTACGAATGCACCATAATGAATGATATATCATTGGACCTGATAACGCCAACCACCACAACAGGCTGCTACAGTCCCGAGTAGTGAGTATTATCTTCTGCGAGATTCTTTTAAATATTACTAAATGCAGTACGGAATTTTTTTTCTGTTCCTGCTGTCAAGATAATCATAGCAAGGAAATGATTCTAAATATATATTGCCCTCTTTTATTATATGGTTTCGGTTTTTAGTTAAGTTTTTAATTTTAGAATACGCTTCCAAGCCCAGAAGGTACTCATGTTCTTGATCAGCATCAGAACATCTATTCGTATGTGCTCTTCTTTGTGTATAAGCAGAACTCCCTCAGCTCTTAAGCTATCTTGATGAAACTTGAACACAGTCTTTTTTACCAAGATATTATTAATATTTTTATTATTATTATGAGTATTGTTATGCTTCACACATAAAAAATCACAAAATCTTTTAGTTTCCTTACGAACAATCGATATAAAAGTTGTCGCACCGAAATATCTATAAGCAAATGTGTCATCCTTTCTGATAAAAGAGAACTACACAAATATGGAATATGCAAAACAAGTATTTTATATGTTATATGGCAGTTTGGGTTCGGTGCGAGAGATAGCAGATTCTTTCCTTTAATCATTCCTCTCTTAAATAATTTGGCATTTTAATTTGCTGATAGATTCTGTTCACCATTTTTGAATTGTCACGTTTTTGATATATAAAAAGTTTTTGCTTATGGAACTGTTGTAGACGTTGTAGACACACGATTTAGCTTTTGATTTATTCGTGGAACTTAAAGAGCGCTCTGGGTTATAAAAAACAGTTTAACAGACAAATGCTAAGTACCCTGCCACAATAAGCTAGACTACTCGTTAAGCTGTTAAGCTAACTTTATTTGCATAACACGGCCAGCTTAAAGTGCAATAAATTTACGTATGTGAGTAAATCAGTCACACATTCACACACACACACACACACATAAACATGTTAAATACATTTTTAAAATTTCCATATATCTGCAGATATTTGTTTACTTTGATAGATGAGCTTTTATTTTATGTTTATGGAATTATTTTTTTTTTAAATGGCGTTTTATTTTTTTCCCGTTGGATAAACAAATATTTTAATCTATTGAAGATTGATCAACGTGAATTTGAAGCCAGTTTTTGCCTTTACTCATTCGCATTTCAGCCCCAAAATTTTTTTTTTTTGCAAATATAACTTTTTTATGAGCATCTTGTTTAAGCTTGTTTTTCTCTTACAGTTTTAAAAAGATGATGGTTTTGAAATGTTGCTATTTAAACCTGTTGCAATACCCTTTGTGAAGACTTGGAGGGGTTTATTTATCATTTATAAATGATACATGTAAGGGTTCTAAAGGGACGCTTTTTATTTATAAGATATGACCAAGCATACAATTTGTTGCTTTATATTATAATACAATTTAATTTAAATTATTTATTTTTTATTGTGTTTTCAGTCCACTTAAATGCAATAAATATTATTAGAATAAAAGCGATCGATTTAGCTAATCTTATTTTTTATTGCTAAACTTAAACTTATAACTAGGTTTGAGGGGGAGTTAACATAATAATAATGAATCATATACAAAATCTAAAAACTTCAGTTATGAATAGAATTCCACTAATAGTTAAATTGGCCAACGGTTTAATTTCTGCACAGGTTAAGCATGAAGCTTTATATGAGTTATAATCGAATACAACGCAGCTTGTCTCAAGTTTATATATAAATAAATATATATGTATTTATTGATGGGTTTTGCATTAAAAACCAGCCTTAAAGCCAATGCCAAAAACTACTAACCGAGAGAGAAGCAGCCACAAAAACCGGATATCTGTGTGTGTGTATCTGTGGCTAAAGTTTGTGTATCTTTTGGGTTTGATTTTCGAATTGCTGGCTTGTTGAGCATTCGTGAAAATGCGCTTGTATCTAAAGGATCACAAATGTTATAAACACACGAGAGCACATCGAATTTGTAAATAGCATTTCTTAAATTCATTTCATTTACAACTTACTCACTTTTGCACCCTTCTTCGTCTTCTTACAGTATGAAACTGTGGCCGAATTCGCCGGTGCATGTACCAAAATACGATGGAATGCTTCCATTTGCGAGCAGCGCATCACCAGCGGCCAGCAGCAGTCCCATTGCGATCAATTCAGTGACATCAACAAATTCGCCAACATTGAAGCTAATGGATGCCACAAATATGGTATCGCCGCCACATGTGCCAGCAGATATGGAAGACTATGTAAGCATGCCACACACATACACACATTGGCACTTGTATAGATATTTATAATCTATCTTTATTGTAGAATCAGAACATAATGCCGGACTCAACACCGGCACAAGTGACACAATGGCTGACCAATCATCGTCTGACGGCCTACTTAGCCACATTTACTCATTTCTCGGGCGCGGACATTATGCGGTGAGCATCAGCTTGCAACAGAGTTTCCATTTCCAGCAAATGCTTATACCACCCTCTGCATTCTCTTTCCCTATTAAGCATGTCCAAGGAGGATCTTATACAAATCTGTGGACTTGCCGATGGCATACGTATGTTCAATATTTTACGCGCCAAGTAAGTTCAAAACCCATTTGACGAAATAAAAAATAAATAAAAAAACAATTATAGGCTCTAAATTACACCTAAAGCTTAACAAAAAATATAATTTCAAACGGCATGCTCACTTTAGTTATTTAAAGAAACAAACTATGCATAATTTTGCTGGCGATGTGGGTTTCAATTCAAGTTTATAATAACAACAGATTTACATTCATTTAAAAAATATTTATAAGCTAGTTGGCATTATTAAGTACGGAAACATAAATGTAGGGTTTAAAAATCCATTTTTAAAATGGAAAGCTCAACAAACAACTAACAAAAGTTTTGAAACCACAAAGCTCAAGTTGAAAAATCTCATAAACTTCGATTAATGGAGCACTGTAGAAGATAGGATAACTTCGGCGTTCAAAAACTCTTTCATTTAAATATAATTAATACAAACTCAATTATGAAATTTTTATTTTGCTGACAGAACGATTGCCCCACGTCTGACTCTCTATGCGAGCATGGATGGCTACAGCTACAATGCGATCTACTTGCTCTCCAACACGGCCAAGGAGTTGCAGCAGAAGCTGTACAAGTTGCCGGGCTTTTACGAGTTCATGGCGAAGGGGGGATCTGGTGGCGGCTTGGAGAATGGCGGTGTTGCAGCTGCGGCTGCTGCTGCTGCGGCGCTCTACAACAATTTTGGCATGCATTCAAAATACTCCGGCAGCGGCTCGAACATATTCAATGAGGTTAACAAGAGTTGCGTGTACATTTCGGGTCCATCGGGCATACTTGTCAGCGTCACCGACGAGGTGCTCAACAATGAGATCAAGGATGGCAGTCTCTATTCACTGGATGTGCAGGGCGGCAAAGTTGTCTTGAAATTTATCAATAAGCAGGATAACAATTAAGCGATTTCGTATCTAACTTGTTTGTTGTAGAATTGTCTTTGTCCATTGCTATGCTATTAAAGCTACAAGGAAATTCCAAAGAACGAGTGTAATTTTTAGCATTTATAACCAACCCACAAATTTATCGAAAAACACACACACGTATTACAGTTATATACACACACACATACCTTTTTTATTTGTAAATAAGTTTTAATTTGAGAATTCGTGATGCAATCTTGAAGAAGTAGCAACATTTAAAACCGAATAATCGCCCCTTACTAAATATTTGGTGCAATATATTTGATTTTTGAATTCCATTTTCTTTTTCGTTTCTTTTAATGTTCTTAGGTTTAGTGTTTTCAATTTTTGTCCAACGCATTTTAAGTTTAGATCTTTGTTTAATACATACAACATAAATATTGTAAAGATATACAAAGTAGAACAAAAGTAAAAAAATAAAAAAAAATGAAGATATACATATATAGATTTAGCTATTGATAACTAGCGCAGTCTAAGTGCAGTACCACATTGAACAACTTATGAGAGCGTTCAGCTAACAACCAAACAACTTCTATTGTTTTTACAAAGCTTATCCATAATATGTGATAGAAGCAATAAAGTGTTTTCCAAGAGTGGACTGTCGAAAAAAAACCCCACACAAGTGTTTCATTTATGTAGTCTGCATTAAGGCAAAATGAATCCCATACCATGAACTCCCCAATCTGTAACTAGTCAAACAACATTGCTGATTATTGAGCTGAATTATATTTGGAGTTTGTATGCTCCATCAACTTGTTGTGCTGACCAAATAGAGTATATACTCAATGGGATCGGTGATCCATCACACATCCATTTGTTGAGGGCTGCTGAGGTCTACTTCAACTATTCCAACTTGAGCAAATTAATATCAAATTGCCATGAAAATAAAGTTGTTGTTGTTTTTAGAAATTATTTCGAAATATGTATGCAAAACAAGTTCTTAAAAAGGATATCTTGGCATGTAGCAGTTGTCTATACTAAATGATTCCTAATCGCTATAGTAAATGCAATAATTAGTTAAATAATGTCAGTATGGAAAGTGCTTGGGATCACAGCAGTATATGAAGCCTTCGTTAGCATTGTCGGACAGGCTAAATGGACATGGAATAGGCTGGCACAGATCGGGAGCCTGCGGCCTGTTCCTCTCAAATGTGCTGTTAAAGGAGAGAAAGACATAGAGACCATTGCCGTTGTGCTCTCGAACAACCTTATAGATCCACTTGGGCACTGGCAGCTTGGATTCAGACAAGTAGATATCACGATAGTCTCCGTTAACATCTCGTAGTGTGAGCACTTCAATGCCACCAGTTTTAATCCGAAACGGGCTGTTGGCTGGCACCTGACTGCGGAGCCAGCGCTCAACTTTCTCCCAGTTTTGATCGTTGATGCTTTTGAACTGCGGTACTATATTGAGATAACGATATGTGCTGGACATCTGGTCGACAAATAGAAAGTCAGCGGAGGCCACAAGATGTCCACGATTGATAACCAGGTCGTTCGACGATGACAAATACTCTTGGGCATCGCCGAAAGTACTTTGAAATGCTGAATATATATTATGCTTGAAATACGCAGCTGCCTCTGAGGGGGTGATTATCTCATCCGTCGTGAATTGCACAAAAGGCGGCCTGAAAACTATTTAAGAATTTTTCGTTTAGGTTTACAGGACTGGAATTTATAAAGCTGATGCCTTACAGAAGGTCTTGAAGTAGACATCGCTTTCACTGTACAACACACGTCCATTATTTCTATCATAGCAGGAGCGATAGAGCTCCAGCTGCTGACCCCCAAGTACATATCCCACAATATACAACGTTTTGCGGCATGCAGCGGCCTTACTTTGGGTAACCTCTGGCTGCATTGGCGATATACAGGTCATGGGCAGCGCCTTTGTAAACTGGTCATTGTCCTGGCACTGTGTCTCCAGCACATCATTGACATTGCAGAACATTAACAGCGTCCGCCCGGTGGGCACGAGCTCTGTGCGCAGCAGCTGATAAGAACCGCTATCATCGCGATAGATAAATATGCGATTTGTGTTTTCCACCATGTACCGAGTTAACTGACAATCGCTCCTAACCCCTGTAAATCCGTTACTGTTTTCACTTTTAAATATGCATTTTATATACTTACCCATCACACAGAGTGTTATTAATAAACATAATAATAATTTCATGTTTAAAATATGCTAAAAATTTACTAAACATCAAAAATTTTGGTATATAATTTTATATCCAATTTCGAATCAATTTATTTTCAATCAAAATATTTACTAGGGGAACTCCCTGATAAATGCCATTGCCAAAATACTTTGTATAATCATTGGCCAAATGAGTAATACGGTATTAATTAGTGCTTTTTGATTGCAAACAATCAAAATACTACTGCAAATAACAGTGCTAAGCTTACTATCGTTTATCGATAATCGATAGGCGTTGCAGTCTGTGTGTGTTGGGCGTGCTGAAGCCAAGACGTGTATTGTCTATTGGCGCCAAATTTAACTGTTGACCCGCTTGAGCAGCGCAAAATAACTGTAGGAGCAGTTCACAATCTGTAAAGTAAAATGAGTATTTATCAATGTGAATCCTCAGTAGTTACACTTTCATCATACAGATGCAAAGGTTAGGGAATTAAAGCTCTGTGTGTGGTCTAAGGTGTGCACCTCCAGCGGCTTACTTAGGCGCAACATCATTAGGAGACACATTTTGCGATTGGTCCTGTTCCAGGTGGTCCACTCCGAGCTGTACAGCGCATGGGAGAGTAGTGCGCTTTGACCGCTCATCTCGTCAGCTGCATAGCATATAATGAAGATTTGCAAGAGCATGACAAACTGATACGAGCCCAACATAATCATGAATGCCGTTTCGCTCGTCCGAATGGAAATGGCATAGAAGTTCGAGACGAGCACCAGCACCGAGCAGAGCATCTGCACCGACCCAGGTACTCTGATAAGATTATCTACCAGCTCCTTCAGCTTCACAATGTTCCCATAATACAAGCAGCAATCACGCAACTTCATCGCAACGCCCACGTTATCCGGCGGGGTCTCAGCGGCGCCCAAGCTCTGCAGACGAGCGGACAACATGGCCAGCTGCGTCTCCAGGTGAAAGAGCAGTGAGCCGCACAGCGAATCGAAGGAGATGTTTAGCCAGCAGGTTGGCATCAGCGACAGCACCTGATACAAATAGAGGCCATAGTAGCAGCTGTTCCTAGCCAGATTGCACGGCTCGTACATGGACAGAGGCAGGGCGCTGCTGTCCACAAACCACTGCGTGATTAGTATTAGAGAAGCTGCCAGCAAAGAAGTAAAAGCATATATATTTCGCCACTTGACCGACCGAGCAGCGCCGCGCATATAAATCTGGTATTCCCTGGAAGACAGCGGCTGAAAGGCATTGGAATGCATCAGTGCTAGGATCCAGGCATGGTTGGCAGAATTCAGCTTAATGCTTAGCAGCTTGGTCATGCAGGACAGCTCGGTGGCGAACATGAAGAACACCTGAAGTATAACGTTTAGCTGATCAATATTGGCCAGCACGCGTATTGCAAAGAACAACAGCATTATGGCCACAATCACAAAGATGAGTCCAAAACGCAGTGCGTGCCACACACGTTGCTGCCTTGTGGCGTAATCCTGCAGGCTCCACACGCCCAACAACTTGAGATACCACACTTGGTACTTGTAAAAACTCGCCGTAAGCTCCTCATAAGTCGATTGACTCATGATTGTATTTCTACTAACAAAACTGAACTGCTCTGTCAACAACACGATTCAGGTGCTTTTATAGAGGATCCCAGGCCAAGGACATGGCATATGGCATGTGCCATGTAATTAGCTATAATGAGCCGCTCATTGTGGAATATTTAACTAATATCTACAGTGCACAAAATGCAGTCAACTCACCGCAGTGAATAGCGCCAAGTCAAAACCGTGGCTGGCATCTAGGGTCCTGATCCGTATGGGTACATCCAGACGTTGCATTAGCATCAGCAGCAGCCGTCGATTGCTGCGCTGCCAGTTCACCCAATTGGCCTTATACAGATCGTGGGACAGTTTCAAGCTGCGCTGTGTGACCTCTCTATTATGGTTTTTAGTTATGTAGGTGAAGATGTGGCTTACATGGTCCATTTCTTTGTAGACAGACTTACCCCGGAAAGTAACATAATATGAAGACCTGCGTGAGCATGGTGCTTTGGTAGATGAAGAATTTCAGGAATATCAACTTCTCATCTGAAAGCTGTAATTAAAATAAGAAAACAAATTCTAGCGTATAATCGAAACATTTAAATTAGTCCCAAATGTAAAAGTTACATTTTTAGTTATCATTTCCCTTGCAAATAATTAAAATCAATATATGTAATACCATAAAATAAGGTATATTTCAAGTATGCATCTTGAAATCCAATTTATTATTTCTGAACTCACCAGTGACATGGCATAAAAGCCAGATGTAAGAACCAGCACGGAGAACATTATTTGCACTGACATAGGCAGATAGAGCACAGCCTCAACATCCGCAGCCAGTTCTACAATCTTCGTATGCAAATGGATGCAGTCCTTTAGCTGATGCTCCACTTCTTCCACACTTTCCTCGTCATCATTGCAATTGTGTCCGATACGTTGCAGTCGCAATGCCAAAATATCCAGCTGGCATCTCATGAAAATGAACAGGGAGCAGCATAGCGAATCGAAGGATATATTGAAGAAGCAGGCCAAGGAAATGGCCACACATTGATAGAAGTACATAATCCAGTAGCCAAAGGAGCTTTGAGCACCGTCAAAGGGATTATATGATGGCACAGGCAGCTCAGTATTATCGATTATATATTGGGTTGTCTGCACAGTAACTAAAGACATCAGAGATATAAACCCATACCAGTTGCGTACAATCCGACTCAGCTCACGGGCAACCGCAAAGATGCGCTGCTCCTCAGCACTCTCGGAACAAAATTGGGCATCTTGAAGATTAGCAATGATTTGAAGAAAACTAACATCGTTGAACCTGACGTGTACGACCTGTACACAGAGAAAAATGTATCAATTGTATTAATTTGTGGATCATAAAGAATATTTGAACCTTCCTTCATAGTGTATGCAATGCATGTGGCCAGCAGAAAGAAAGCCTTCATTATTTCATTCAAATCGCTTATGTTGAGCACAATGTGAAGTGAGAGTATCAAATCTAGCAATAATATCCAGAAGAAAAGCGTAAGCCAGAATCTTATCCTATGCAACACAAGTCTCCAGCCCACTTCACGCGGCCATACAGAGTACAAGTAAAGGATACGCTCCTGTCCCTTGTAGAACAGCTCCACGGACCAATCAAAGCTCTGCTGCATTACGTTGTAAACTTCGCCTAAAACTAATTTGGTCTTCAAATTGGTCAAGCCTTTTAAGGCTGCTCTTAGCGATTTGCGTAAGCGATTAAAAACTCGTTAGGTATTTTAATTGCTGAAAGTTATTAGATGAGACTGAATCGGAATAGGCATTGAAAAAAAGGAGCTAACAAAACATCAAGAATTTATTTTTTAAAAAGTATGTTCTAATTTAAGTACTAAACGAAATATGAATATTCACTCATTAAACATTATTTAAAATTGAAAACACAAATAAAATCTAAAATATACGATTTGCTCAGCATTAATATTATATGTAGTCAATTATAGACTAGGTCCACAATTTTGGGCAGTGCTTGCAACTCAACTTAACTAATCGCTTTCTGTTGTATAATAATCCCAGGACCCTTTGGTAAATTTACTGAATTATTAAATACGAATTTCTGAAAGGGGACAATCAATTTAAGGATAAAATTGCTTTGCGAAAATTCAATATTTATTTGTTTATATGAACAAAACATTTTGTCCTGGCTTTTTTATTGTTACTAATACCATAAGTTTACTTAAGGTAAGAGTAAAATTTCTGATGTTGATTTACTAAATTGAAAATAAAATTTAAAAAAAATTATAATCTGTTTATTTCAATACGCTAATTGATACAAATGCGCAACACTTGGGAGACAGATGTCTATTTTTGTAAATTATTTAAATATTTTAAATTGTTTGAGTTTTTATAGTCTATAATTACAGGGTTATCCGGCCAGATATATATGAGTTAAGCTTTAACAGGCATTGAAAATATAAAAAAAAGAATAAAAAAATATATATAAATACAAACATTTTAAAATATTATAAAAATTATCTGGCAGTATAGCAATTGTGAATATATACATATATTAATTATTCTACATAAATTGTACTTGGGTAAAATAAGATACTTTATGGGAAAAGCTAAAAGTGTTTACAATTCATTATTGTTGGAATTCCAGCAACATATTGCATTCTGAATGGGAAAAGTGCAATTCTTACTTGCTTTTCTTTGTACCTTTTATTTTCGTATATCACTTTTGAGAAGAACATTCCCAACTTCACGAAGATATATGGTGTACCTTCACCGACTATCAACCAAATCTTGTTAATTTTCTTTAAATATTTATTTTAATTTAGCCAGTTTGGTTTTCAATATATTTTTATTCTGAGAACATATTAATTTTCTTTACATATTTTGCGTCAATTTGCTTATTTAAGAAAGAGAATATTATATTTAAATGAAGGAACAATTTTTGTTTTATAAAGCGACATCATAAAAATACCTCAATTAATAAATTAATGTAAATAAATATAAAAATAAGCCAGCAAAAACTGCTATGTTCATATAAATAAATAAATATTGAATTTTCGCAAAGCAATTTTAAATTGTTTGTCCCCTTTCAGAAATGCGTATTCAATAATTCAGTAAATTTACCCAAGGGTCCTGGGATTATTATACAACAGAAAGCGATTAGTTAAGTTAAGTTGCAAGCACTGCCCAAAATTGTGGACTTAGTCTATAATTGACTAAATATAATATTAATGCTGAGCAAATCTTATATTTTGGATTTGATTTGTGTTTTCAATTTTAAATAATGTTTAATCGGTGAATATTCATATTTCGTTTACGACTTAAATTTGAACATACTTTTTAAAAAATAAATTCTTGATGTTTTGTTAGCTCCTTTTTTTCAATGCCTTTTCCGATTTAGTCTCATCTAATAACTTTCAGCAATTAAAATACCTAACGAGATTTTAATCGCTTACGCAAATCGCTAAGAGCATCCTTAAAAGGCTTGACCAATTTGAAGACCACATTAGTTTTAGGCGAAGTTTACAACGTAATGCAGCAAAGCTTTGATTGGTCCGTGGAGCTGTTCTACAAGGGACAGGAGCGTATCCTTTACTTGTACTCTGTATGGCCGCGTGCAGTGGGCTGGAGACTTGTGCTGCATAGGATAAGATTCTGGCTTACGCTTTTCTTCTGGATATTATTGCTAGATTTGATACTCTCACTTCACATTGTGCTCAACATAAGCGATTTGAATGAAATAATGAAGGCTTTCTTTCTGCTGGCCACATGCATTGCATACACTATGAAGGAAGGTTCAAATATTCTTTATGATCCACAAATTAATACAATTGATACATTTTTCTCTGTGTACAGGTCGTACACGTCAGGTTCAACGATGTTAGTTTTCTTCAAATCATTGCTAATCTTCAAGATGCCCAATTTTGTTCCGAGAGTGCTGAGGAGCAGCGCATCTTTGCGGTTGCCCGTGAGCTGAGTCGGATTGTACGCAACTGGTATGGGTTTATATCTCTGATGTCTTTAGTTACTGTGCAGACAACCCAATATATAATCGATAATACTGAGCTGCCTGTGCCATCATATAATCCCTTTGACGGTGCTCAAAGCTCCTTTGGCTACTGGATTATGTACTTCTATCAATGTGTGGCCATTTCCTTGGCCTGCTTCTTCAATATATCCTTCGATTCGCTATGCTGCTCCCTGTTCATTTTCATGAGATGCCAGCTGGATATTTTGGCATTGCGACTGCAACGTATCGGACACAATTGCAATGATGACGAGGAAAGTGTGGAAGAAGTGGAGCATCAGCTAAAGGACTGCATCCATTTGCATACGAAGATTGTAGAACTGGCTGCGGATGTTGAGGCTGTGCTCTATCTGCCTATGTCAGTGCAAATAATGTTCTCCGTGCTGGTTCTTACATCTGGCTTTTATGCCATGTCACTGGTGAGTTCAGAAATAATAAATTGGATTTCAAGATGCATACTTGAAATATACCTTATTTTATGGTATTACATATATTGATTTTAATTATTTGCAAGGGAAATGATAACTAAAAATGTAACTTTTACATTTGGGACTAATTTAAATGTTTCGATTATACGCTAGAATTTGTTTTCTTATTTTAATTACAGCTTTCAGATGAGAAGTTGATATTCCTGAAATTCTTCATCTACCAAAGCACCATGCTCACGCAGGTCTTCATATTATGTTACTTTCCGGGGTAAGTCTGTCTACAAAGAAATGGACCATGTAAGCCACATCTTCACCTACATAACTAAAAACCATAATAGAGAGGTCACACAGCGCAGCTTGAAACTGTCCCACGATCTGTATAAGGCCAATTGGGTGAACTGGCAGCGCAGCAATCGACGGCTGCTGCTGATGCTAATGCAACGTCTGGATGTACCCATACGGATCAGGACCCTAGATGCCAGCCACGGTTTTGACTTGGCGCTATTCACTGCGGTGAGTTGACTGCATTTTGTGCACTGTAGATATTAGTTAAATATTCCACAATGAGCGGCTCATTATAGCTAATTACATGGCACATGCCATATGCCATGTCCTTGGCCTGGGATCCTCTATAAAAGCACCTGAATCGTGTTGTTGACAGAGCAGTTCAGTTTTGTTAGTAGAAATACAATCATGAGTCAATCGACTTATGAGGAGCTTACGGCGAGTTTTTACAAGTACCAAGTGTGGTATCTCAAGTTGTTGGGCGTGTGGAGCCTGCAGGATTACGCCACAAGGCAGCAACGTGTGTGGCACGCACTGCGTTTTGGACTCATCTTTGTGATTGTGGCCATAATGCTGTTGTTCTTTGCAATACGCGTGCTGGCCAATATTGATCAGCTAAACGTTATACTTCAGGTGTTCTTCATGTTCGCCACCGAGCTGTCCTGCATGACCAAGCTGCTAAGCATTAAGCTGAATTCTGCCAACCATGCCTGGATCCTAGCACTGATGCATTCCAATGCCTTTCAGCCGATGTCTTCCAGGGAATACCAGATTTATATGCGCGGCGCTGCTCGGTCGGTCAAGTGGCGAAATATATATGCTTTTACTTCTTTGCTGGCAGCTTCTCTAATACTAATCACGCAGTGGTTTGTGGACAGCAGCGCCCTGCCTCTGTCCATGTACGAGCCGTGCAATCTGGCTAGGAACAGCTGCTACTATGGCCTCTATTTGTATCAGGTGCTGTCGCTGATGCCAACCTGCTGGCTAAACATCTCCTTCGATTCGTTGTGCGGCTCACTGCTCTTTCTCCTGGAGACGCAGCTGGCCATGTTGTCCGCTCGTCTGCAGAGCTTGGGCGCCGCTGAGACCCCGCCGGATAACGTGGGCGTTGCGATGAAGTTGCGTGATTGCTGCTTGTATTATGGGAACATTGTGAAGCTGAAGGAGCTGGTAGATAATCTTATCAGAGTACCTGGGTCGGTGCAGATGCTCTGCTCGGTGCTGGTGCTCGTCTCGAACTTCTATGCCATTTCCATTCGGACGAGCGAAACGGCATTCATGATTATGTTGGGCTCGTATCAGTTTGTCATGCTCTTGCAAATCTTCATTATATGTTATGCAGCTGACGAGATGAGCGGTCAAAGCGCACTACTCTCCTATGCGCTGTACAGCTCGGAGTGGACCACCTGGAACAGGACCAATCGCAAAATGTGTCTCCTAATGATGTTGCGCCTAAGTAAGCCGCTGGAGGTGCACACCTTAGACCACACACAGAGCTTTAATTCCCTAACCTTTGCATCTGTATGATGAAAGTGTAACTACTGAGGATTCACATTGATAAATACTCATTTTACTTTACAGATTGTGAACTGCTCCTACAGCTATTTTGCGCTGCTCAAGCGGGTCAACAGTTAAATTTGGCGCCAATAGACAATACATGTCTTGACTTCAGCACGGCCAACACACACAGACTGCAACGCCTATTGATTATCGATAAACGATAGTTAGCCTAGCACTGTTATTTGCAGTAGTATTTTGATTGTTTGCAATAAAAAAGCACCAAATAAAACCGTGTTACTCATTTGGTAAATGATAGTATCGAGTACTTTCGCGATAGGTATTGCTTGTGCTTGCCGTGACTGACCATGTCATATCGTTCAGCTGATGCTACGTGTAAGAAGTTAAAATGTCGGAAAATGTAAAAACTGACGAAAATGTGCCTAGCTGCCTGCATTGCAGAGTGTACAATTCGAAACAGAAATATCATGAGATATTCGACGAAGTCGGCATCGAAATAGAGCTCGCCAAGCTGCTCGACAGGTATTTCGAGATAAAAGTTGAGCCCGCCGGCCAGAAACAGAAGCAACTGCTCTGCGAGGAGTGCGTTAATACGCTAATTCGTTTCTTTGACATCGACGAACTGCAAAGGGAGCAAGATGCCGCAAATGGTGCAAATAAAAAGCCCAGTAATGATACAAAGTCTCCCGCTCCCAAAAAGGATGAGAGCCCCGCGAAAAGGCAGACAGCTGCCGACAAAAATGCCCAAGGTTCATCAAACACCTCGGCGAAAGCAGGCAAAAAGCAAGAGAAGCCAACGACGGCTGCTGCGATTGCTACGACTGCTGCTGCTCCCGATGATATTACAAAAGCAGCGCCAGAAGCCGTCGGCATACGCATCACCAGAGCCAGGAATGCTCCGCCAAAAAGATTGCCCATAAATATGAAGAAAGCAGTCAAGCGAAGTGGAACACTTAATGGCAAAGCAGACGTCAAACGGAATCGGTCCAGAGAAGCTGCACAAGGATCAGGCGATCAGGAGCAGATTAGCGCACTCATCCGTGACATTCTAGAGGATGAGGAGTCGCCAGCCGATGAAAAACTGGTAGAAGCAGCGGCCACAGTCCGTCAGCTGGAAAAACAATCAGCTGAAGAGCAACGGCATCTGGAAGGGGCGGTGGAAGAGGAGCAAGTGGTGCTCGAGGACCAGGACAATAACGATGAGCTGGAGTTTCTGGTTGAGCGAGAAGGTTACTTATTGCATATATGCATATGTACTCAATGTATCTAATGCTTGCTCGAATCCTCACAGACAGCTCCTCGGAATTGAGTGTGCGCCATTTCAAAGTGGAGCGAAAAATGAAACGAGCCCCTTCGCAGTCACAAAATGAGAGCCAAAGCGAGAATGAAGCATTCAAAGTGGAGCCCTTTAATTTTGTGCTGATCAAGGAATGTATGTATGCCCCACAAAAGTATTTCACACACCAATTTAATGAACCCAATCGAATTGAATCCCACACAGCTGACAACATTGGCGATCTGTACGAGTATTTGGGAACCGTGGTGAAGACCTGTTTTGAGACTTTGAACTTTGACTGGGACACTGTGTGCCGCCACTGCTCGCTGAAGTGCAGCAAATATGAAAGTTTATTCGGTCACATGCTGAAGCGTCACAAGGAGCCGGGCGATATTTACAAGTGCCCGATTGCAGACTGCGCGACCGAGCTGCAGGGAGCCAAATCCTTAGCCATGCACCTGGTTGTGCTGCATGCGCCGGTAGCCGAGTAAGCTGCACCGAACTCTCGAGATTAAAGGCAAATAATTGATTCATCATCTTTCCATCTAGTATACCCATTTATGGCAGTTGTCCCGAATGCAACATGACCTTCTCAAACATATTGCAGTACAACAAGCACTCCTGCGCGCATGTCATCAAAAAGCGACGCGGCATACGCCTGTATTGTGAGATGTGCGGCTTGGAGTTCCCCTCCTGGAAGCGGCAAGTTTTTGCTAGCAACTCTTTTGTTTCTATCGCAGCTAATTTAAATTTTGATATCGTTGTGCAGCTTTAATTTTCACAATCAATTTCATTTGGAGCGTCACAGGCCGCGAGCCTGCTTTGTGTGCAGCTATGCGGACACCAACATCGATGAGCTGTTCCATCATTTGCACTACGCTCACGAGCCAGAGGGCACGCTCTTCTGTGACCTGTGAGTGTGTTGCGATTATTTAGCTTACCTCCCCTCACCCACACATATGTAATTCAGTTCTCTTTTTGCACTCACAGCTGTGATCGCAATTTTCGGGATCCTGCCGTCTTTTTGGAGCACAACAAATCACACTCGAATGTCAGCAGCACCACCTACAGCTGCACAGAATGCAGCGCCAATTTTGAGTCACGTGGTCGTCTCAATGGACACCTGGTTAGTGCTAATCGATATACACATTGGGTCGTTATTAGCCGTCTAACTTCTTGAGATTGCCATCATATTCAAATATTTATTTGCTGAGAATTAAGTCTTTTGTTTTATATAAAATTAAAAGTAAAATTTGTTGCTCTTGCAGCGCACCGCACATGGCAGCGTCATCAGCTGCGAAATGTGCGGCCGCGAGTTTGCCACGGAGGCCACATACAATCTGCACATGAAAACGCATCTGATTATTGAACGCGAGGTGCATGTGTGCAACAATTGTGGTCTGCTCAGTGAGAATAATGACAGGATGCTGGTAAGCCGAGCAACTAACCAACTAACAGTAAAAGTCCATTGCGAATTTAACGTATTTATTGTTGCAGGCTCATGTGGCGGAAGAGGATTCGGCTTGCTTTGGCATGGATGTGGCAGTGGAACTAATGCGTGATGCTTATGTCTGTGAATTTTGCTCCGCCTACTTTAAGCAGAAGAGTGATTTAGGCGCCCATCGCGAATCGGGGGTGCACAAGGATGGCCACTTCTGGTGTCATCCGTGCGGCAAGAAGTTCACCGATATGAAGCTCTATCGTCACCACTTGCGCAACTATCAACAATTGCGCACAGATTTTTCGCATCGCCGGCTAGAAATTTGTCTCTACTACATGTGCGATTATGAGGTGAAGATATAGAAGATATAGATATGTATTTGTCAATCATTACTAATTTTGAATACTGCCCTGCAGAATTGCAGTGAGGCCTATATTAATTGGAATTCGCTATACACACACAAGCGGCGCACACACGATGCCGTCGAGAAGCAGGAGCCCAAGACGAAGGATAACGAATGGATCTGTCAATTCTGTCAGAAAGTGTGCCGCTCCAAAATGTCGCTCTCGGTTCACGTGGCGCGCAGTCACAATAACAGTGAGTAGCTAGCATAAATGGATTAAATATTAGAATCCGCTTTAGAGCTCCACTTTTTGCAGATAATGTTGTCTGCTCGCTCTGCAAGGCTTCGTATAAGGATGAGGAGGCGCTAAAGAAGCATCACGCCTATTGGCATGAGCTCATAGAGTGTCCGAAGTGCTTGAAGGTGGTGAAGAATCGTCGCAACTTCGACACCCACATCAAAGTGGTGCACTCAAACAATAAGCGTTACTCGTGCAGTGAATGCCAAAAAGGTTTCTATCACAAGAGCGAAATGGAGGCCCATCAGCGGGTGAGTCAACTCATAAATACTATATATTCAAATGTGACATAAAAGTCGGTCAGACAGAATTATTTAGCCAATATTAGTTATTGGGATTGTAAATCCAATAATGCATAATAAATTGCTAGGACGATATTCTGATATTCTGCTGTGAAGATAGCAAACGTTGCTTGAATTTTCTGATTTTCAGCTCATCACTTACCCATTTCAGCTGTCGGAGCGATAAGTTCTATTCATTTTGTATTATTTATATTGTTATATATATAGTTTTATTGTGAAATGATTGATTAATCCTTATCTATTTATCCACAGCTGCATTCGCAATCGTTTAAATGCGAACAGTGCAACTTCACCACGAGGAACAAGAAGTCGCTGTCGGTTCATGTGCTGGGTCAGCACTACAAGCGTTTTGCCTTCAAGTGTAAGTTGTGTGAGAAGCGCTTTGGACGCCGCCAGGGCCTATCGAATCATATTCTACGTGTGCATGGCTCTAAATTTACGTGTCGTGACTTCTTCGATGGCGGTTGTGGCAAATCATTTGGGTCGACGGCACGCCTCAATGTGCACGTGCGAAAGGCGCATAACAGCAGCCTCTTTCTGACTGATGACCCAGCCAAATCGGAGGAAAACGAAGATGAAGAGGAGGTGGAGGAGGAGCCGGCTATGGTGGATTCGGCAAACGAAGGACCGTCCACATCGAAGAAACGTTTAATTCGCATCAATGCAAACACTGAAATTGAATTCATTGGCGATGCAGCTGATCCGGAGGATGACGACGAGAGTGTGACGGATTCGGAAATCTACGAAGAGTTTGAAGAGGTCAAAGCAGTAGCAAAGCAGCCACCAAAAAAGAAACCAAAGCCAATGACAACGCGAGCATGACAGGCTCGGAAACGATTAGGGAACTTCAGGATAACAAAAGCGCTGGCAACAAAAAAACGAATAGAAAGCAAAGTTAATCGTGTCGAACTAAGAACTAAGAACTAAGAACGATTGGATTATTTGATTGTTGCTTTTATTTGTATTCACTAAAGCTGTTATTAATCATTTGATTTCAACTGATTTAAGTAGTTGCTACTCATTATTTTGAACACAAAATATGTCAGTAGATAGACATACATAATGTATGTATGTATTATAATATAATATAACTAAATTTCTTGCCGTATTTCAACTGACTTTCAATCACTTTCACTATTTGTCTCTACATTCATATCATTCGCACTTGTCATTCATGAGCTCATTTAACATTGGTTCTTCATTTGCACATCATTCATCTTTCACTCGACTTTCACATATTTTCATATATATTCACTTATCATAATTTGTTTCAGGAATTACTTCTGGGTCTAATGATAAGTCGCTATCCGATCGTCGCTTTGAACACTTGAATCTCAGTAATTATAACGTTATTAAATTTGTTTAGCAGACACTTCTATGCCCTACACAGCTCAGCTTCGAAATTTTACAAAAAAAGGATTATTTGTTTTTCAATTGAAGATGTGTTAAAGCTACGTTGCGGTTAAAACTTAATTTACAGGGTATCTGTGAGTCCTATACGTATAATATTATCGGCAGCAAATTTGATTTATTAAGCGTTTTGCAGTTTGGTCATTAAAATTTCTATTGAACAAATAAAATAAAAAATGTTCGATTGTGAATGTAGTGATTTGATTTGATTTATGATACTCTAGAACTTGGTACAGAGTAACTGCTGGTCGAGCAGCTCTTCTCATCTTATAATTAGTTTAAGTATAGAGATATTACATATCGACTAATTTCAATTGCATTTAACTAGCCAGAATCTGGCGGAAGCAAATTTGATTTATTAAGCGTTGTAGTTTGGTCATTTAAACTTTGAAGATTGTGTGCGGAGCTCACCTGTAATTAAAATCAGTTTTATATATCATAATGATTGAGATTAGTTTCTGATTTGTACTCACTGGGCTAATTGGTGTTATAACAATGGCGGTGCGCGTGGTGCAATGCAATAGCGCCGTGTCCTCAGTGGACTCATCACAGTCACCATCCGCATCCACATCCACATCGGCGCCAATGTCGCTGTCAATTTCCCAAGTCGGAAAATGATCCATTTCACCCTCACAGTTCAGATCCTCCTCCTCGAAATCCTCATACTCATCAATTAGTATAACTGTACGCAATACATATACATAAACATATATAAAATAGTAAATATCTTTTATTGACAATTCCGGAGTAGAACTCCACAAATGTTTTGAATGTGTGGCCAATTTGCGTTCAGTTTGAGAAATGAAAAGTTCTTAATTCGGTGAGATGCTCTTTATTTGGGTAAATAAAAAAATGATTCTTTGGTGTGGTGCGGGATTTCTGTTCGAAGTTCAGGCACGGCCTGGCTTACTTGAACTATCTGGCGGCGTTGGCTTGGCACTTGAATCCAAGGATTGTGCGCCCTCATCTGGCATATTGATGCGTTGCTCGTGTTTGCTATATGGCTCCGATGTGGATCTATGCAGGCTGTTCAATATAAATATCTACATATGAGTTATGCTATCTATATACATTCATGTGTGGATTTCATACGCTTGCAGAGGCTTATCACAAACAAAATAAATATTTACATATAACCTCAGAAAGAAAATCGACCTGAATTTTATACAATCGCCATATTTTAGCAGCTCACCTTATAACTAAGAATTTGTACATTCGTTTTTTTTTTTTGTTATTTATGTTATTTTAGATAAAACATTTTAGATAGTTTATAAATTCAAATAATTTAATTTGAAAAAAACTTACCCTTTGCGAAACTAATCTTTAAAATAGCGGATGTAGCCAGTTTTATACTTTACTACTTTAATAAGAGTGTTTTGCTTTCCTACCTTTTACAACCTTTTCTAGAAAAATATTTCTTAATAATAGAAAATATTTCTGAAAATAGAAAAACTCTTTCTAGTTTTAACAAATTTTTTTTCATATATTTTGAAATTATTTCTATAAACAAGATAAATTTTCTAGTTGTCAAGGTGAGTTTGATTTTAGGATGGTTTTTTAAAATTAAAGCCGATTTTTTTCTGAGAGCCTTATAAAATGACTTCTGTAAATTAGTTAAAAATCTATATATAAATAGATTATTGTTATGAAACTTGGCATAGAAGCCTGCTTTAGCTGCAGGAGTTAATTGGAAGGATTGAAATATGTTTTGAGTTTATTTTGATATGAAAAAGAAGTGAGCAATTGGAAAATATTGGAAAGCTTATAACAACTTATTTCAAGAGAACTTCAATTACATACAAGCGTTATTGAAACAGTCCTTTGAAAGTATTTAAGATATCTTGACCAATAGATAAACAATTAAATCAATATCGTCGAATAATATATTCTAGTGTTGTCTGCAAGGGCATTTAGTCTTCGGCAGGCCGAAAAGAACATGTTTATTTTGATTAGAACTTACCTTAAAGTAACTCGTTTCTTAGTTCTATTCTCTAAATCAGTCATAAATACATCATTGTGCTGTTGCTTCTCAGGCGTTAGCTGATATGAGTTAAGCACGGAAGACTATATTACATATATTACACATATTATATATAATCTGATTCTTTTGAGCTGATTGTTAGGATTCGCATACCTTTGTATTGGTCGCTGTATGCTGCGTATGCGGCATGGTTGTTTGTGTGCCAATCGCATCTGTTGTTGTTGTGAGCGTCTGCGTCGAGGTTAGCGCCGTCTCGCTGCTGTCCAGACGATCCGTGGAGGCAGCTTCCGCTGCTTCAGTTGGGGTCGTCACCAGCTCGGGATGAACGCTAAGTGTTGCCGTTCGCTTCCACACATCGATCATGTTTTGATGTTGTGTGTGATGGAGATTATGACTGTGACTAGGGCTAATGGAATGTATTTTGGGTTTCGGATTTGCGGGCAAAGGAAGCGCTAAGAATCTATCACGATCCTCCATATAGGCCTTGATCAGGATATCAAGTTTCTCCTCAATATCCACGACCTGTAATTGTACAAAATATAGTTGGAACTAATATGCTCGTAATTAACTCAAATCTCACTTGTCGCTCGACTTTAACCACACGCGAAGCTAAGCTGATCTTTGATGCATAGACATCCTTTGCCTTGGAGCCCTGTTTGCCCAGTATTTGATCTAGACTGTGGATAGAAAAGAACAGATCACAAACGGTATTATTATTCATAATGTTTTTTGACTCGAAAAGCATTTCATAAGGTCTACAATATACCTCATAATGTCTACAACTTCTTTCGTATTCATATTTCTGTTGGGTGAACTTAAAATTGTTTTAAGCTTAACTTTTTAGAGTTAAATTTTCCTTATAAACATAATTATCCAGACGCATATACCTCATAGAAGTTTATTTATAACTAAGAGATTACCTTGGTCAACATCCAAGTTTTTCCTAGGTATTCATAAAGGAAACATTCAGTAAATTAAAGCTAACAAAATTCTCCAAGTAACTACACTACACAGAAAAAAATCGGCATAACATTTTGAAAAAGAAAGTCACTTGATCTTAGAGATAATTTATAAATATAAGAAAACAATTTATTACAACAATAAATACTTTTCTACTTCTGAGATTACTTTCTATTATTATAATATAGAAACTAGAAGAATTTTTTCTAAAATTCAGAAACAATAATGCCAAAAAATTAACAGTTCGAAACGCTGATGTAAGATATCTGTACATAGATGTAAAAAAGCGCTGCAATTTAATAACAGTTGTTTTGAATTTTTGATAAAACTACGATTGCCGTTGGCGATGGGGTGATGATGATCGTTTGAGCCAAGAATGCACTGTAAGGTGATAAGGACTGCTCTACCTGTTTATATTATATATCTGTCTATATTAAATATCTATTATAGTTCTAAGCGAACTGCATTTCATGCATCCAATATTAATACTTACCGCAAGTGCAGCATTTTGACGCGTCCCAGTAAATCCACGTGACCTGCAAGTGAACAGATTAAGATGCAAAAGTTTTCGAAAATAATTTGAAGATTATGATTTGAGCTAACCAGCCGCATACTGTTCCATGACGTCCTTGACATCGTACGGCTTCAATGCCTCCTTAAACTTGCGACGTGCCACAAAATACTTGAGCTGCAACCAACAGGTATAAAAAGTAGATTGAGTATCTTTGATGTTGAACTGAATGTGGATGGCATACCTTGCGTATGAAGCGTATGGCGATCTTATGCCGATTTGTCAGCTGCGTGCAACGCGGCTCCTCATCCTCATCTGCGGGCAATTTGTGAATCAGAGAGATTGACTTGTGCGTTAGGTTTTGGTTGCTTGCTTCGCGCGTGGTTTAGCGGCAATTTGTTTTGTACATTAATCAAGTCAATCCAACAACACACAATTAACACATACAAGTAGCGTTATACACACACGTACATACATTTGTAGATATATGCATATTAGGTAGTAATATATAGATCGTACAATAAGTATACAGATATTAGGTTAGTTACATGTATAAAGAATATATATATATCAAATCACAATATAATTGTTAGTTGGATGGGGGAATAGTGGTTAAAGCATAGTTGAGAAAGCATTGAGTAAGCAAGCGTTGTGTGTGTGGCCATGTAGCGTAGGTGAGTAGTTAGTTAGTTGGTTGGTATTAGTCGTTCGGAGTCCTTTACAGGCATAACTCACTATATGATACGAAGTTAGTACAGTGTCTACTGAGCTACCAAAATGCAAAAATTAACTAACTCTACGACAGTCTAGAGAGCGCATGCTAAACCAAACCTAGCACAAGGATAAACACTTTCTCAGAGCAGGGGCTGGGTAGGCTTATTCAACTCTAGCTGCAAGTTGCCAGTTGCTAGTTGCCAGTTGCAAGTTGCAAGTTGCAAGTTGTACGCACTTGCCACATAGAATGCGCCGCTGTTGCCCTGCAATGTGCCCGTCTCCAGAAAATGTGAGGCAGCCGCAAAGAAGCGGCCCGTGCGTCCACGGCCTGGACTGGGACTGGGACTGGGATTGAGATTGAGATTGGCATTCGACTCGGCCTCCGGCTCATGCTGCTCCACATGACCCGCCTCCAAGTCCTTTGCGGGCGTAATGCGCGGATTGCGCAGCGAAAATGTTGACCCAAAAAAATCACCTTGCAAAAAGCCGCACAGCACAACGGGTATGGTCAGCGCATTGGAACTAGCCTCGACCTTGGGCTTTGCGGCATCAGCAGCAGGAGCAGCAGCAGCAGCAGCTTCTGGCCTCTGGGTCTGGCCCAGTGTGCCCAAACTGGCGCTATGAATGCTGTTGGCCAGTTTGTTGGGGGACGGCGTTGGACTTGCTGTATGTGCATTTGTGTGTGTGTGTTTTGTTTTTTTTTTTTTTTTGGTGAGAAAGCGCATTAGTCTCGGCTTGATAATCCCTTAAGGCAACCATACATCATCATCCTTAGCAGGTTTTTGGTTTTATTTACTTTTTCGTTTAATTTTTTATTTTTTTTTTGTTTTTCTTTGCAAGAACCAATTATGAACAACATCAATTCAATTTAATTAAAAATGCAACCACAACATTGACACAACCACAACACTCAAAATACGGTAATATAATTTATAAGAATCTCAATTTTTTTGTTTTGTTTTTTTGTTTTTTTTTTTTGTTTTTTTTTTGATTATAAGGTGTATTGGTATATGGAACCTGGGCGGGACCTTGTAGACTTACCGTCTGAATTTTTAATATTTTTTAAGCAAGTTGTTTCAGCAACTGAATCTTCGCTAAAACTTGGATTCATGGATTTGCCATTTTGTACTACCTCTGAAAATTTCAAACCAGATGTTAAAGTTGTTTTTTGTGTTTTCATTTTTGTTTTTGTTTTTGTTTTTAATAATTTTGCACGTGTGCCAATGAGTCAATTAATCAATCAATGCAGAGACACGGTAGTCTATATTGGTCACACATAACGCTTACAAAGAACTTCAAATCTACACACACCAAGAGTTATAAATTGGTCACGTTAACTTTTAAATTTTTTAAGTTAATTCGGTAATAAAATTCATCTCAAATTTGTTGCTTATGCAAACGCTTAAAATCTTTGAATTTATTCAATAAGTGCGTAGTGAAATAAATATTTAGGAAAAAAACAAAAGAAAAAGTTTCTAAATACAATATTAGGAAAAGGTATTAAATGAATAAAGAATTTGATGAACTTATGGTACATGAATGTGGCATGCAGTTCGGGTGACAGTAGACTCCATGCTTTCTTTTCATCCTCTTACACAATTATTTAGAATGCATTTGAGTACCTTTTATTTTCTTATATATACAGTATGAAATTCTGGCTCTTTTCCTCCTAATAACTTTGTTTCCCTCCGCGTTTCCCTACTGATTTTTGGTATTAAGGCTCTTCTTGTAAAGGTATTTAATTATATATTCTACGTTCAACTAGACATCTGTGTTATTTTAGGTATTTCCGCTAAGTATATCAAATAATATTTCATTAAATTACTGTTTAGCTACATTTTCACATTTTACTTGTCGCCTCCCTGCTAAATTCGCAATTTGTTTGTTTCGATTTTCTAATAAAGCTGCGGGGCTTCAATTAGTTTCCTATGCCAACGGTTTTATTGTTTTATTATTGGCTGATTAATTGAAATATTTTCTCATAAAGTGAAATTTATTATTTTTTGTTGAACCTAAGCCAGATGTTTGACTACTAAAGTGATATCAGGCGATATTTAAATGCAGTGCATAATATATTTGTATAGCTGGATGATGTCCTAAAATGTGTATATTAATTAGGAATTTTTACATTAAAACAACATTTTTGTGTATGTAACATAAATGCAATATTTAAAAAACATTCATAAGTAAAAGTATGAACATGAGCCCAAAAGTTGTGGAACATTTTTATATCATTAGGTGAATGGTAGGAAAAGCTATGAAATTTAAACTCTTCAAACTTTTATGTGTTGCTAATCATTATGAAACTGTAGGCAAAGCATGGAAATCTGTCCCTTAAAGCTATTCAATATGAAAATGCCTTTGATTATATTTTGCTTAAACTGTTTTTCTGATGAGATGCGCAGCGCAAATAGCAAATAGCAAAGCGAAATCTGTTGTGAGTTTTGCTCATTGATGCGAGCCAAGTTGACATTGAATGAGATTTGCACAGATTGTGGGTACAAGTAAAACATGCAAGGGACCAAGACAAATAGAAAACGATAACTTGTTATTGGTTGTGTGTTATTATTTCATCATATTTTTTCTTTTGTTTTTCGCAAGTGATGGTGCATGTGGTTAAATGTGTGTGTTTGTGTGTGCAAACAGAATTTGTAATAAGTGGAACTTTATTGGAACTTTATAACAACTGCTAAGGCAATCTTGAAACAGAACTCAGCCATCATCATCATTATCATCATCATCATCAACATCATCACCATCACCGAATGCCAAATGGCTTTTGTTAAGCAACTTACCCAAGTTCTCCACAGATGCGTTGATATCTCGAATGGTGCGCGAGTAGCGCGTCGAGGCCCTCGACGAGCCCGGCGGCTTGGACATTGTGGAACCATCGGGTCCTGGCGTCTGGATGGTCTGGCTCTTGTGTCGCCTAATCGTCGGCAGGCGCGCCACAAAGGAGGTGTTGTGCTTAAAACTGGATGAGGCCCGTCTATGGAATACAATATGTGTACAGTTATATTTGTAAAATTAGTAAAGATTCCAAAAAAAACAGAATAGAGTAGAATGGAGTAGAAGGTGGGGGATTTCAGTAAACGGAATAAAGTTGAGCGTAGTACAAAGAGCTCGAAGATAGTTGCAAATGGTGTGTTTGTGTGTGTGTGTGTATATCAGTGTGTGTGTGTGGGTGCGTGTGTGTGCTTGTGAGAGTGTGCATTTGGTGCAGAGCTGAAGTTGTGTGTTCTTTGAGGGATAATTCACTTGTAGATAGGTGCGTGGCAAGCTTCAATTACACCAGCTGAAAGCGATTCTACACATTTTCCAACCGATTGGCGACTTTTGTTTAATAATTTTGCTGTGAATTTTAATGAAATTAGCAATATTTAAAGATTTGAAGTTATTTTGAAAGTCTGTAAACAAATTGTATGATTTTTAAGAGATGATTAAATCCCATCTCGTTTCATAATTTTAAAGTGTCCTCAATCTAAAAGTCACAAAAAGAGGTAATATAAAATATTCATAATTTTAGTCAGTCATTTGCCAATAGCAAAAAGGAGTTAGGATTTAATATCTTAAAAAAACGAGTTGGAATTTAATCAATAATGGTAATTTTATATAGCCTCTTTACGGACTAAGATCTTCCTGAATACATAAATAAAAATACGTTGATTAAAATGTCAAACAAGTGCAATCTGCCAGATGTTCGTTAAAGCTGTAAATCGGAAACACAAATACAGCACTGCATTAAGCCCGTTAAGGAGTTTGTGGATCGTAATTTCAGCTGATGTCATTGCGAGTTAAAATACACTTAAATACAATCAAAGTAGCATGGACAATAAATGTGCAATTGCTTCAAAGATGGTGTACAAATATTTGTGCCAAATTAGTGTTTACATTTGTGCGAATACATGTTGTAAATATTGGAGAAAAAAGATAAAAACAGACCGGGTGAGTAAGAGAAAAAATGGGGATAAAAAAACATTTAAATTGGTTGATTGAACTCACATGTTAATTAAAGTACACATTTTATGCATTTACGTGTGATGTGTGTTTTTGTTTTTTTTTTTTTATTTTGGTTTTATTTTGATTTTTTTTTTTTTGATCACACAGCAGCAGCACAATGAAAATCAATTTGTATCACATTGATTAATTTACTTGTATCATTGTTGAGAATATAAATTAAACAATTGCAAAACAGAATTTAATATAGGTTTTACAATTTTTGTTGTTTTTAGCGCTTTTTTTCAATAATCATCTAATATTTTCGAAAATAGCCAACAATTGAAGAGTGGGTTCGATATAAAGATTACGGATATATAGGACAGTGAGAAAGAGAGAAGTATGTAGACAGAGATAGTCAGATAGGGTGCGTTATATAGACAAGCTGCGAATTACAAACTCGATTGGTGTGTGTAAGGATTTCTTTTGAAATGTACTTAGGAGCATTTGATGCATTTGATGTTTTATGGCTTGGTGCTTGCTAAGCAAATACCCTATGAAAACAAAACATGAAATAGCATTTGAAATCATTTTGCTTGATTTTTTTTTTTTTTATTGTAATATTTGTTGTGAGTATTTTGTTGCTTTTATCACTTTTACCTATATTCGGTTATGTTTTTTAATAATCGCTCCCAGTTTTCAGAACTGAAAAGTTTATATAAAAAATATTATGAAAGAAAATGATAGAGGTACGTAAAAAATGTTCAACAAATTAGGTACGCTGAAACTGAAATTGTTAATCAAGAGACGGAGAGGATATTTATATATTTTTTTGGTTGTTCTGGTTTTTTTTTTTTTTTGCTGTTGTGGCTTATGTGAGCAAATAGTTTTCATATACAGTTTTGGTTTTTGGTTGTACATACATACATAAATTTGTATGTACAAACTACTCATGCGTTGGGCATTGGCATTGGCGTTGGATGTGTATTGTACAGACTAACTCGTTGGTACCATTGCAGCTTGTGAACCCCTTTCGCAGGCATTCACAAAAGATACTCATTTCAGACACACTCTATTAAACAGTTGCTTGTGGGTTCTTGTGTGTTGTGTTGAATGTGAGAGTGTGGTTGTGGGTGTATCTGTACAACTGGACTGCATGAAATCACTCCCAATTAACTAACTGAATAAGACCCAACAAAATTAAAAAAAAAAAAAAAAATTGATAATTATCAGAGTTGGAAATATCACAAATATCACGTAATACTTTAAATATTTTCTTTTTTAGGATTTTAAGATTTTTAATTGTGGCAAGAAAACTTTCGAAGTAAGTTAAATCAAATCAACAAATATTTAAGGTTTTACGATATGCAAATGAAGGAATCGAATGAAAAATGAAAAACAATCAACTTGAGTTAGTTGAAAAATAAATAATAAAAATGAATATATAATAAATCAGAATTCAAACTAACAAAACTATTTCTGCTACATTTTCCAAACAATTTTAATTTATGTTGTGGCAGCCTATTAAGTTGAACTGAGAGTTATTTCATTTCATCCCCATAATTGCAATTGATTTATTTAGTGTTACGAACACTTCATAACTTATTTTCCGCTGCAAATTCCCGGAATGTATTTTGTATTCGAGTGGGGCAATCAGTGTTGCCCCAATGGAGACACAGTGGTTGGCTACTTACGATGCGGGCGGACTCGGCAGCGCCACCTGATGTATCTTCCAGGTGGCTATCGAAACGGAATGCTCATCGGCCGCATAGCAGCGCCAGACGGCCTGAATGAGCGTCGCCGCCGGCTGGCGACGCCGTATCATGTGCTTCTGGCGCTGCTGCTGCTGCACCTTCAACGCAAAGCCGCTGCCCAAAATGCCCTGAAATGAGCCAGAGATGAATACCGAATTGCAGATGTTGCATAAATAAACGAGAAACTTACCGCAGGTAGCGCAAAAAAGGAAATGCCCAACAGAGCACAGCAGGAGGCAATCAATTTTCCCTGCCACGTTATGGGCACCATATCTCCATAGCCAACAGTGCACAGCGTTATCTGGGTCAAAGTTAAATAATTGAGATGAAACACGGTTGGCTTTTAGCTGCATATTTTTCTTCTTGTTTTTTTTTCACTTCATGTTTTCTGGTTGGTAACATACCACGCCCCACCACAGCGCCTGGGCGAAATTGCTGAACTTGTCGTTGACGTCCTTCTCCCACATATAAACTAGGAATGATGCAAAGATGAGACCTAAAAATCCAATGTACATGGTTGTGATGAGCTCCTGCAAAAGAGATGGGCAAACGTCAGTTCCAAGCTAATTGCTCACTAACAGCTCTCAATCGAATTGCCAACCTGTCTGTGTGCGTATACAACCGAACCGAGCAGTTTCCAGGTTCCCCCACGTCGATCCATGCGCACCATGCGCAGTATCTGAAAGAATCTTAAACCACGCAATGCGCTCGTCGCAAACACCTGGCCGGAGGTGCCCATGCCTAATACTACAATTGAGGCTAAAATGGTGATAATATCTGCAGAGACAGCCAATTAATAATGCAGTGCATTTTGTATGCGTTTGTACCTGGAAGCCTTCTCTCACCTATAATACAAAATGGTTGCTTTATAAATTTAAGTCGCCCAAGTGTGCCTTGGTATCTGGAGCGGCAGCCTGATGACCAGAGTCGCGCCCCAAACTCCATGGTAAACCAGATGACAACTATGATTTCCATGCGAAACAATATATACACAGCATCCTCCTCGTATTCCTTGATGGTGGAAAACACGCTCAATGCGAGACATGTGAACACCATCAGAAATCTGAAAATTACAAAAAGCAAAATAAAAGTATTAAAAGAAAAAAAAAATTTGGTATTTAATTTATTTGAATTTATTATAAAATTACTTTTGAATGTCAATTCTATATTCAATTTTTTTTTCAAACTCAAGGAGATTTTAAATATATGTTTATATCGTGTTTGGGCTATCAGTTTTTTGATAACTTTATTTGCCAATTAATAACATAAAAGTTATTTCCAATATGTTTTAGAGTTTACTTCAAAGTTTATGGTGAGACTAGTAGCTAAAGCGAAGTTTTTTTTTAGGCAACACTTTGAAACAGACAATGTTGTATATATTTAATATATGTATATTTATTATCAATTAAAACTTCTTTGCTGCTGCAGCAAACATAAACTATAAGCTAAAATAATATATAAAATAAAATATTCCTTTTTAGAATTTTCTTTTTAATTCGATTCAAGTGCGTAAAAGGAAAATACATTTTGATGCCGAAGATCGGATGGTAAATGTGATTATAATTCAGAAAGATCTATAATTACTGTATACTCGTTACAATATAACTTTGTAAATTTATATACTTATTTTATCAACTGTCAATTTTCTATTTATAAAGTTTTGAAAGATGGAAGAAAAACTTGATGAGATCGTATGAGAAATTGTATCAGAAATAGTAACTATGTATTTGAGCTGTGTACTTTCAATGAAATAGTTCAACAGTAAACTTTGTTTTATTTTTATAAACGTTTATAAGAACAAATCGCCCGATTGTATTACTATTTCTGTATAACTGCTCTCGAATTTAATCAATGTCTTACAACTTAACAAGTGGCTAGAGATAATTTTGGCAAACAAGTTTAACAAGCGTGCTTTTTGAAGTGTTAGATAAAGTATCGTTTTTTTTTATTTGATGTTTTTTTGTTGTTTTTTTTTTTGTTATACTCACACCATCACATGATAGAATATTGCATGCAAGCCCCGCGGTCGCTCCAGAAAATTGTACAGGCGACTTTGCATCCGCCGGTAGCGCGCATCGCGGCGATGTGTGCCGCGATTATAGTTCAGCGGCTTCCCTAGGAGTGACATTCGCGGTTGCCGAAAACGTTGCGATTTGTTTGGTCCCGCCGGTCTACATTTCCTGCAAGAATCCACACAGCACAACCACAAACATTCATTAACAAACTTTAGAAACACAAAGATGAAATCAAGTTTAGAGAATGCACTGCACTCGTACCCCTTGTAACCTCTTATATCATAGAAAGCGTAAACATCGTTTTCGGGATCCATGCTGTATGCATTATCCTGCGCTAAGATCTCCCTTCACTTTACTGCACTATCGCAAACAAAAAAAAAAAAAGCGGAACCCTCAAATTGGCTAATCGGTATTTGGGCGACGTGTGTCGCGTTTGGCGTTCAGTTCACAACTCGATCGTCTGCTAAGCGGGCCGAGCGTTAAAACCTTTTCAGCCATAGACTTTCCAAAAAACCTCTATGTGTATATTTTGTTAATTATAAGCAGTGTGTTTTTTCTACACACCTTGCATTTTTATGGTCACCTACGTAGACCTTTATTTGATTTGATTTTATTTTGTATTTTATTTTACTTTATTTAATTGCACCTGGGAAGCCCTCATAAAATTTTTTGCGACGACTTCAGTTTCGACATTTGTCTTTTTTTTTCGCACATTCTGTGTTTCTATATTGTTTTTCTGATTTGCGAGAGCGTGTCACATCGAGTGGGCGCTTAGCCAGCTCCTTAGTTTAGTCACGATCTGTGGCGGTGTTTTTTTTTGCTTTTGTCGACAACGTGCCACATGGCTGATGCACGTCATTAACATTACGATGCCCCCTTTTAGCAGATAAATAATGCAAATATGGGTGGGATTCGATTTTGGGGGGCGCCTTTTTAATTGGAAAATTACGTTAGGCATGGAAACGTTTTGGCTGATACAGATAAAATACAGTTACATTGACGTGCGCAATTTTGTCTACGAAAATTTTAATAAGCTCGTATTTCTTTAAAATGTCAGCCTTAGGGCTTTGGCAGACACACCCACCGCATTGACCCAGATTTATGGGAACAAGCTTATATGTCACATGGAATTCGTAATCTGCCCCTGGGCAGCTCAGTTGAGAGAAAAGAATGCAGAAAAATTCATCTTTAAGAAATATTATTTGTATCTTTTATTCTATATAAGTTTTCATGGTCTTTATTCTTTTGATTTGAATACTTGAATATTGAATTCATCTTAAAGTTACTTTATAAGATTGTTTTTAGCTTTCCAACTCAGTTTTAGTTCTCTTGAAATTTGACTCGGATATTATTTATTAAGTTAGAAACGTAAAAAATTGGAAAAAGAAACTTTAAAAATCATTTGAGTATAATTATTTGGAGACAAAGCTTGGCTTTATTTTGTTATTATTTAGTAAGTTTTCAAAATATAAAATGTAGGCCACCTAAGATGGTTCAATTTCTATCCAGTGTTAAAACTTATAAACAGAATTTCCCTTTTCTGATAATTTAAACATTTAAAATGAATTATATTGTCGTAATTTAGCAGTTTCGCTTTGTTGTCCATAAAATAATAGCTGTTTATAGTTTGTATACGAAATCCCGTACAGAAATTGCGGAAATAAAAAGTGCTAAATAGACGCAACCATGCATAATGTCTCCCACCAGAGACCATCATTCTTATAACGATGCTAATTGTGTGTGGGATATGTGAAACGAGTTTCAGCTTATTATAAACTAATAATAATAATAACATTAATAATATATTTATTGTGCTCGTATTTGTGTACACTGAACTCTTCACTCCTCACAGAATGTCGGAAATTTTTGGCTTACGTATTATTGGCAATAGATCAAGTTGAACGTCTCTGCCCATAATTGAAAGCCCGTAAGCAACTCGTTGACAGAAACCCCGACACCTGCCACATGTTCCTCAGCCGGATGAGCATTCAAGAGTGTCATATAAAGTTTATTGTGGCATTCACAAAAAATAACTCATAGATATTGTATCTTATCGGTGAAAACTCAGCCAAATATAGAGCGACAGCTTTTTTGAACAACTTTTTGTTTGCAGCCAAAGAGCAAAAAATGTTTTGCTTAATTCGTCAAAAGTTAATTATAATAATTGAGGCAAAGTAATTGGTTTTAAATTTTAATGTAATGCTTTTTTTTTTTGTTTAGTCTGTAGCTGGCTAAGGTTAGACGATAATTAAGACATATATGCAAATCGGTGTGTGTGTTCGTTGTGTGTTTGTGTGTGTGTGCACGTTTTGGCCATTTAAATGTATATACAACAATTGTTGGAGGTGGAAAGTTGGAAAATAATAATAAAAATACACATATGAATATTCATCGATTTATGTATTAAATTGTATTATATATATATAGATATCTGTATATGTGTATATGTGTGTATATTATGGTATCCGTTGTATCCGTTAGTTAGCATGATACAAGATCACAAGTTTGTTTGTTGCTGCTAGCACCCCGCCAACAATTGCAGTTGCAGTTGCATGATTCAATTGTTCACTTCTTGGCATCAATGATGATCTCATCGCCCGATTGAATATTGTAGCTGTAGAGCTGCTTGTTCGGATAGCGCATCTCCTCGGGCCCATGCTCCTTGTAGTCCTGATCCAGATAGTAGAGTCGCATTTTGTTTGGCGCCAGATTGATGAGCTTCTCCAGCTTGAGTTTCAGATCGCTCACACTTAAATAGATGTCCACAAAGCGACTCTCGCTGATTTCGTTGTACGTAAACAGAACCTTGACACGCTTCTCCGGCTTCAGATTGACATTGACCAGTGGATCGAGTTGGCCGTGCACCTCTAACAGTTCCGCATAGCGAGACGGCCGCTCCGATTCGGGTTTGTTCATATAGTGACGGACAAAGGCACGTTCGGCATCCACACGCTCATCGACACTGATCTTGCCGCCGCCATTCAACATGGACACATTGGGCAGACGCGCGATGAGCAGCTGGCGGCGCTCGTGTTCCGTGCACTCCAGCGTTTCCCACAGGGGCCAATGCTTGACGCGCAGATTCTGCAGCTGATCGTACTTGGCCAGCTCATCGATGTCCGCCCAGCTGTTGAGCTGGGCACAGCTCAAATTGAGCAGCTTGAGGCAGGGAAAGTATTTGTGGCACTCACTGGCGCTGGCCGAGTCCAGTTCGGCGCCGGCCTGCAGCGATTTGATGGGGCATTCGGCGAGCACGAGCGCTTCCAGGCTGGGGAAGAGCCGGCCCAGGCGACAAATTTCCTGCCAGTGCTCGATGGGATTGCCGGTGAAGTGAAGCGTCTTTAATGCCGCATGTGATTGTGTCAGCTTGCGTCTAGCCTGGCACAGATTACAGCAAGTGTCCGCTTCCGTCTCCACTTCCACTTCCACTTCCGTTTGCGGGTTTTCATTTTTATTGTGTGCTTGTGGCACACATTGGCAGCTTTGGGACTTCTCCTCCAGTGACTCCTGTGCAGCGTCCAGCAGCACAGCCCTGTAGTTGTTCAGGCTCAAGTGGAGCTCCTGCAGCACCGGCAGATTCTGCAACAACACATCCACACACATCCAGTCCAGATACGTGCCATTGAGCACCAGACTCTTCAGATTGACGGTTGGCGCCGCCAGCAGCGAGCTGGGCGGGGCGCTCATCAGCTGATTTTTGCTCAAATTTAAGAACTCAATGTGCGGCATATGCTTCAGTATGTTGAACACCTCCTGCCAGTCCTGGAGCTTGTTCTGCGCCAGATCCAGCTCACGCACACGCTGACACTTCTCCCGGATGCTATCGAAATCGCCGGCACAATCGATGTCGCAGTCATTGAGCACGAGCAGGGCGGGCACACTGGTCAGCGGGGAGAGCCGTGGTATGAATATGGAGAATTCCATGCGACCGCCGCATTTGGTTACCGTAAAGTCATTGGGCAGATCGGAGCGCTTGTGCAGCTCGGGCTGATTGGCATTTTCGAATTCGCATTCAGCAAAATATTTGCGCTCCAGCGCCTCCAGCAATGAGGGCATCTTTATTTAAACACGGCCAGTGTCTACAAATGCAATTATGTAAATTTTTGGACGCTTCACTTTTTATTCCGTTAATCCGCTTGAAAGCGCGCTTTGAGAAGCTTTCGATCTCTGCTGTGTCGTTGTGCTTGTTCTTGTTATTCTTCTCCTTGTTACAGCTTCAGTCTATGCCTGTTCTGCTTCTTCTTCTTACGCTTGCTGTTGTTGCTTAGTTTGTCAGTCGCAGCCCGTCTCAGCTCCTTTGCTGCTGTTGCTGCTGCTGCTTATTGATTTTTGTAGAACTTAAATTTCGTTTTGCATTGAATTTGTTGTTGCTGTCTTTGTTGTTGTTGTTGCGTGATGCAACTGTTTGCGCTTTTTATTTAGTTTTGCGCAGTTTTTGTTGCATTCGTCAATTTAAACAAATTGCTGCGCACGTTGCTTTTGTTTTCTATGCTGTTGTTGCTGCTTTTGTTGTAATTGCGCACTAATTTAACACAAAATTGTTGTTGCCGAAACAAAGAAACACACAACAAATGCGTATATGTGTGTGTGTGTGTATGAGTGTGTTGTGGGGGCCACTTGCCAGTCCAACTACAGCCCCTCTCTCCCTCCTCTCTCTGACTCTCTTTCGGGTGGCGTGTGTATGTTAATAATCCAATGGTGTTTACTACGACAAAAAGCCAGGCCAATGATGAGTAACTCTCTGTTTTTGTTATTATTAAGCTTTTCTAATTGTTGTCGCTATTGCTGCTGCTGCTCCAGCTCCAGCTGTTGGTTGTGGTGATTTCAATGGTGTCTCTCTGTCCGTTCGCAACGCCACCAAACGCTCAACTAAACCACAACACAAGAACGAACTCGCCTCCGTGTTGTATGTATTCTTCTGGCCCGTTTTGCCAGTTTGTGTGCTTTTTTTTTCTGTGTAGGTCGCTGTCATGCGCACAGGGGCGGATTTGCGGTAAGCTTTTTGCTCACGTTACACGTTTTCGGGCGCTTCGCTTGAGCTATATAATTTTTATAGACATATTCCAAATTAAACGATGCACTAAGTTCTCAACTGATGCAGATCCTCATCTAGCACTTTTGCAATTTACCGCGTCGCCGCCCCTGCAGCTCCAGTCAGAGAAAAAAAATTTCACAAAATAATTTGAGACCGCCAAGTAGAGTAAATGAAAATGATTTTTAGTACACATATCGCATAGATTGTTAAGTTTTTGTCGTTGTGCTGAGGCCCCATAGTTGGGCCTTCTTCAACGGGCCCAGTGCAAATGTAAATGCTTGACAGCGACCTTGCGACGTAAATAAATACACACACGCTCAATTACGAAATCAGTTTCGTCTATATAGTTATGTATATTGCAAATACAAATATTGCTGCGCTGCTTTTGCTTTTTTTTGGGTTAGGGGCACGCAAAAATAGAACTGAACAAATTTAGATCTTTGTAAAAACACATTTGCAATGACCTTACAATGCCTTGTACATTTCACAGCGGCCCTAAATCTACCAAAATTGGGCGGCCTGTGCGTTGCCAGATGCGCCACCGTTTCAATTTGTCTGGAAAACCAGTTATAAAGTCAACGGTCATGCCACAGTAAATACACGCTATAAGCACCTCCCCAAAAGTGCGTAGCATATTATTATTATGATAGGCAGCATTAAATTGTAAGCTGAGGGATGATTGCATATATAAAATCAATTTTAAAATTTTTATTGCCTTGCTGCGAAAATGCTGTCAGATTCAAAATGATGTCGTAACAACTCAGTGGGGTTCACTATGTTGACAGCTTGAAAGGTGCGCAATAAGCGAGCGAGTTTTAACAGTGGAAGTGGGTGCGGGCGGGGAGTAATTGAAACAGGCAGAGAGATAGAAAGACAGAGCGAACGGGGCGCGTGAGAGCGAGAGCGGAGCATTAGAGCAAGCGTTGTGAGCACATTCATTTACAAAGCTCTCTCACTCAGCTGCGCTTTGTTGTGGCGGACACACGTACAAAAACACAAACATATGTTTGTTTGCATTTGCGCTCGTGCGAAACTGCGCAGCATATTGAAAGCTCCGACGCTCAGCTGATTGTATTTGCAGTGCATTGTATTTGAGAGCTTTCTGTTCTCACTCTATCTGGTAGCTGGTAGCTTTCACATGTGCACTACAGCAACAACATCAACAGTATAAATAAAAACAACAACAGCTCACTGAAACCAGATGGCAGCACTGTGACAATTGACAATGGCTTGGAAGTCGATGTCATTGGGAGCGTTAGAATTTTGATTTGCAAGGAGCAGAACGTTTGACGCCTGTATGAGTTTTTATGACCCAAAAGCCAATTTGCTGCGAATATTGAACAGAATTTTTTAGCATAGAAAACAAAGAAATATTTATATAAATTTGAATGTCATCATGTGTTTTCCCGCTTGGTCAACTGCCCTGACTGACTAGGGTTCCAATCCATTCACACGCACAGGCGTGTGTAGATTTGATTATTCCTGTCATTGCGCGTCTCGTCTGCTCCAAGGAATTTTCAAATGATTGTGCGAGCAGTGCTTGTGCGAGAGTTGTTTGTTGGATCAATAGGTAGGAAATGGCAAATCGTAGCAGATGTCATTTCTATCAAGAAAATATGTATATGGTTTGTGTGTAGTGCGCGGGTTTATTTCATTATTTATGACAACAAATTGAATATGAATAGCTTTGGTATTTATTTTTTATTATTATTGCACGCCTGCAAACTCCACTTTTTTTTTCTTTTTTTTTTTTAATTATTTCTAGCTGTATGAGTTATGTTTCTTTTTCAGCCTCAAGCCAGCTTTGGGTTAAGCGTCAACCATTTTCTTAGCAAAACTTTTGCCACCGCTTCACGAAAAGTTCGAGCACTTTTTGAGTTATGTCTCAGCTTTAAATGTTTTGCAAAATTTAAACATTTGACGACAACAGTCTTTCTTCTAAATTTATTTTGTAAATATTCTTTTGAAAAGAATCTTTTATCTCATTGCGCATATTATGCGTCCCTTAAAACTTGAAAAGACCCCATTCATATGTTAGAAACAAGAGCAGAATTTTGAAAACAATTTGGGCTCACTGTTCTCATCAATTATATCTTTGTTGTATGCTGTTGTTTGTTGTAGTTGTGGCTGCTGTCCGACGACCCGAATCGCTCATGTCTCGGACATTTGAAGGCGTCACACATTCTTGTAGTTACCTATATACATACATATAAACCCATGCATATTTGTAGACATACATATATATACAGTCTATAATTATCCGTGAAAGTCGCAACACTTTGGGAATTATACTTAAATGCGATTTTGTTATGGTTTGACCGGCGTTTGTTTTGAGAGGTGGACAGAGAACGACAAATAATCCGTTTGTCAATAGAATTTCGAATTTAGCCACGATGCCAACGTGCTGACTTAAAGCCATTTTTTTTTTATAACTCATATATCATTATTGATGTTTTGTTATTGATATTTTGTTGATTTGATTTTATGGAGAACGATTGAGTTGGCGTTTATTATTTAGGGCTCGGTTTATCTTTTTGGTGTGCTCTGGAAACATTTTGTAATTAGAATTTTTGTTAACCGAAAATATATCGATTTAATTTAGCGAACGCAATTTTATGGCCAATTTGTGTTTACAAATGTATGTGCATCGTTGTATTATGTATATCTATATATGTATTTCTATTTGTTCCTATATATCAAAACAACAAAGCACAAGTAAATCCGTCGAACGAAATTTGTTCAAATCAATTGCGTCAATATAAGCCTCCAAGATGCTGTCTAGTTTTTGTTTTGTTTTTGTTGTTGTTGGTCGTAAAGTTCTATAAATGCCATTTTGTAAAATGGAAATTTTGACTTTTCTTACCCGGCGGCCTGTAGGGACTTTAATAAAACGCCACTACGTAAACAATGCAGTCATCTATGGAAAAGTATATGAAAAGTAATTTTCATGTCTCAAACATTTTCGCTTTGTCGCTGCAAAAAAGTCTAGACAGTGTTTTTTTTTCTTTTTCTTCACATTTTGAATTATTACAATGCCTTTTTTTATAGTCAGCAGCATACGTTCATACGTAAATAAATATATCTGAGTTTGACGAGGTCGGGCTGCTGATGTTGTCTTCTTGCTTATTCGGCTTTGTCTGGCCGCAGCTGAGCAAGTGAACCTGAACGCTACGCGGCGTATGAGTAATGTAATTTGCACAGCTGTCAAGCCGTTTCGGTGTCATTTAAAACGAAACTACATAAACACAACTTTAATGTCTCTGGCAACCTATTTGCCCACTTGCCAGGTATAACTATTGATTTTATGCTCCTCGAATTGTAGCCAATAAATGTATTTGCAAGAAATCACAATATCTTTTTTTTTCGGTTCTAAATTGGCAAATTGACAAATTGCATAAATGACAATAACTTTGTGCTATGGCTGACTGACTGATTGATGGACTAGTTGTCCAGTTGATAGTGCGGCTGGCGTTGACAGTTCTCATTAGTCGCCATAACATTTACAAACGAACAGATAAAACGCTTTCAATTTGAATGACACTTTTTCTGATTACCCAGCGCAATTCGAATGCTCTTTCGGATATGATAAGCCGGTATTGATTGACCCATAGTCTATTTGATGATGGACATTAACAGCTGTGTTAACTGTTTTTCATATGAACGATGAGAATATCAGAGCCATCGACATTTTACACATAAACAGATGTATTCGTTAAGGAATTGATTGTACACAATTTAATAAAATGCGATTATTTAAATGACTTAAAATTAAACGTGAATGTTTTGATTAAAATTTAAATATATATTTAAAGAAATTTGCCAATGATTACGGTTTCACTAATTTATACACTTGTAGATTAAATCAATTTTTGAATCCTAATTTTCAACTTATAACTTTTATTCGGTATCTGAAGAATGATGTGAGATACGACATGCTAGATACGCCTACAGGGAATTTTCTAGTCCATCGCTTTGGGACTTGTTTATGCTTTATTTTTTGCCCTTGTTACCGCCTCTTTATACGCATCAGATAATTCTGTTGTTGTTGGGACCGTCAACGTTAATTTAATATGCGACATTTGCACTTTTCGGTCAGCGCTGCCAAAGCCCGACAAGATGATAACTCCCCAGAGGGACTGGCTCAGCGGTTAGCTGTTGGGTGTCATTATCGCTGGATCGGTATCAATTTGTGGACGGTGTTTAGTGGTTGCACACTTTATACCCGCACGTAGCCACCGTTGCCGGGTGGTTGGTTTACTGCTATTATTCTTATTATTATTTTTTTTTTTGCAGTGAAAATTCCATTTTAGTGATGCACTTCATGCTTGGAAATTGCATTATGCTTAATGTAGTTAATCGAATCGAAACATTAACCTTCGGTGGTTCATAAAAAAACGAAGCAATCGCTTTGGTTTTACTTCAATCTTAAGTTATTTAACTGGCCAAGCTAGCATTAGTGGAATATATCAGTTAAAATATCGAGGTCAACTTGAAACTGCCATTGGCAGCACAATCGTCATAATTGTGGAAACTGTCGCCATTAAATTAATTTTTCAGCATTGAAAATGTGATCCGCTCGGTTCAGCAAATCTTGCTTCTTTCAATTGTTTACACACGAAATAAATACATACGTTAAATCGTTAAATCGATTTTAGGAAATTCACCCCCAGCCACATTTCTCGAGAAATTTGTGCAAATTCATTTGAAATGCCTTTCTACTTCTTGAAAAATTCCTTCCCCATGGTTGGAAAATTTAAACGCGATATAAGATTTTTTTCCTGATCTATTTAAAAGCTGTATGTGTTTCTTAGATTTAAAAGAAAATCATTTAGAGACTGACGCATTAACTAAAATGTTTGCTGCTGGAAAAGCTTCGCAGCTTCTTCTATATAAATAGTATAAAGAGTCAATAGAATGAAATCAGGTATTAGTTTCGAGGATGCATTACCCAAGCGATTGATTTTTGTTTACTATTTTTACTTTTTTAAGTGGTAGAATTGTAAATAATAATATGAAAATGTTAATTCGCGCTGATTTGCTTGTTTGAGGAGGTAATCAACACCAAGAAAAATATCGTTGACTGCTATTTGAATAAATTTTAATTTCTTAAAATTGAAAACGAACAAGTAAAAATTGGAAAGGTTTGATCACATCTTCTAAGCTAAACATTTGATACATTTGCACATTTATCTGAATTGTACCTAAAAAAAAAATGCTCGTCAAATCGGTTCAACTTTCAGCTGGTGTCATTGCATCTTTTAACAAGTGGTGTGCCAGGTAATGCTCTGACGTGACTATGTTTATGCAGATAATGTCAGTTATCTGACTACCTACGTTTTGCAATGCTACGTTGATATCAAGTTTAAATAAAGTATTTGCTGGCTAAATACTTAAAGTGTGATGAATCACTCGATTGCTCCACTGATAGCTCTAATCGTGTTTGCCCGAAATAAGTATAATGTGAGTGAATGATTACGGAGGAAAGTAATAAATATAGTATTTACAGTAGCTAATAATCGGATTGGTTGAGCTCAAAGTGCTCTTTGTATCTGAGTCATGTGCTGTTCAATTATTACGTGACGCAGACAGACGCCCGCAGAGACCTCCGCTGCAACTGCACTTGCTCAAGCAGTTGCAGTTTGCCATTTTGCCATTTTGCCATTTTACCATTTTGCTTTTGCCAGTGCAATTTGAGCTCATTATATGCAATTAGTGCGGTTCTCTTTCAGTTGGCCAGGACATAAAGTACCAACTACGCCGGTCAAGCCGACTTGCTAACTGAATTATGCATAGCCAGCTCGAGTAAACTCATTAAATACCTTGCACACAATATACGTATATATATATATATATATACATATATATATATATGTATTTATATGTATAAATATCAGTGCAACTATGGTCGGTTGAAGTACTCTACGGGCGCAATTAATTTGCTGGCAATAATGAAATCTAGGACAAAATGTTGGCAAGAGGAATACGTTGACAGTTGGCATACAAGCAGGAGTCGTATCTTATTCCATACTTGTCTATTCTTCCTTTATGCATATAAAATGTTATATATTGTTGTTTGAGCCTGCTGAACCAGCTCACACCCTGTCTAAAAATATCTCAATTCATGTGTAAAAAATACAAAGTGAAAATTGCAGGGTTTAAACAATTATTTTAAAATAATTAGAGCAAGTCGATTATAATTAGTTACTTGTGAAGTGTAATTATCAAAAAGTTCCCCATTCATACTATGAATTGTACAAAACAGAGCAAAATGACCCTAAAATTTAGAAAACTTGATTTAATTTCTAAATTGACAAAAAACAAAGCATGAATTGTCGATTTATTTTTTCAATTGATATGAAGATGTTTGTAAAATCTTAAAAAACTAATAATTAATGTTATAAAGCAATCTATTTATTCTGAGAAAGCCTTAAGAGTATTTGCAGAGATCCATCATACCACGATTAATTATTTTGGACACAGGGTACTCTTCATGTTCGTTGTCCTGAATACCCCGAATTCCACACTTGCAGATTGAAAATGAAATCATTTGTCAGATGCAGATTGCAGTTACACCTGTGCTAGGCGCTTCTTGGCCTAGTTGCGACAATAGGGAATTGTGTGGGTGGGGCAAGTAGAAGCGAATGGATAGGTAGGTCGATGTAAAGGCATATCAATTGTTGGCATTCACACTTCTGTTTGCTTTTGTGAGCCATGTTTTAATCAAACTAAAATAACTGGTAGGCTAAAACGAGCTATTTCTTATTCATATTCCATATTCCATTTAGACGATGCATTCCAGCGTCAGATAAAACTTGTGTTTGGTTTCTAAATCTGCTAGACAAAAATTATATACGCATACACAGAACACGACTAAGTAGTACATATCTTGATGTAAGTGTGATTGTGTGCCTTCAATTTGGGTAAGAACAGTTTAGATTAGACTAGATAAGACCCAGTAACAAATTGCTCATTCTTAAAAAATAAAGAGATTTTACATTTTTGTGAGTGGAATGTGAAATACTGCGAAACTTACAGTTTCCCATTCGGTTTAAATTTATAAATGTTTGAAGTACTTTAAAATTCTACATGAAGTTTGCCATTCATGGCAACAATAAAAAAAAAATTTAGATTTTTATTGTCTTATTTCAACATTCCAATAACGAAAAAAAACTGCGCAATATAACAAAGATTCCACAAAATAAATGTGCGACTTTTTAAATTTTGAGACTGGAAAGTGAATTTAATTTCAAGCTGAGCATTTGCATTAAGCTCGAATGCCTTTTAAAAGTGTTAAAATATTGCAAAACTTGCAGTTTCCAATTGGTATCCAATACGTGATATACAAAGTGGAGTACAACTTGTTTAGAGTCACTAAAATATATTGTTCAACTTTTGGTACTAAAAACAACAAACAACAATTATAACGATTTTAATTTTCTTATCTGCGCAGTGGATTGAAATACTCACAAAGAATCCGCAGAATAATTGTGAACATAAATTGATTTTTATTCAGTTGAACGCTGCTGAATAATTGTGCAGTTAGAAATAAATTGAGATTATGCATTAAGCTAGAGATACCGCAAATAACAAATAACCCTGACACCAAAGATGCTAAATAGTTATTACATTTTGTTTTTCACTGCGCATCAATTAGGACGCCTACAATGCGAATATGAATAAATGTGGATTCTTTTCTCGCATTGTCATTGCTCGATGGGGCATTTAATGGTTCGCATTTTCCATTTGGTGGCACGCTGATTAGCGCACAGTGCCCGACGATGGCGTGCCACAAAGTTATCAATGCCGCTCCAATGAATCACTTTAAGTGCGCCTATTTTCTCGTCTACCCATTTCGCCATTACCCGCCTTGCGCTGAACTTGAAACCGTTCCACAAATTTGTATAATTTGCATATTTTTAGCGCCAGTTGCCGCCGTTGGCCAATTTGTTTATTCAAATTGTTAAGATTTCAGATCGGTTATTTTTTTTTCGTTGTTGTGGTTCTTCTTGTGAGACTCTTCATCAATCAAATGTTTCTTTGGGTGTTGTCATTGGGAGGCACAAAACAATTGCATATTCATTGTAATTTGTTTGAACAGCTGCCAAAGTGAAATACAAACAGCAAGTGAATTGAGGCACGGACTGGATAATAACGCGGGGGGCGCTCTTTGCTTACAGACAGATTATGTGGATGTTGCTTTCGACTTTAAGGCGACACACAAATGCTAAAAAATAATTGCGTTAGTGGCTGCGATTAAGGTGACTGCCCAGCATGTCTCAATTGTCGGCCACGTTACGTGTGCGTTCTGAGTGACAATAACACTGACCTAAAGTGTCAATTAGGCAAGCCAAAACACAAAATACATCTGCCTACACTCAGAAAAAAATATCTCTTGCACTAAAATTTAAATCTCCATGAAAACTAGAAAAATGTTCATACATTTAAAAATGTCTTTTTTCGTTTTATTTTTCACAAAAATATTTCTTATTACTTGAAAATATATTTCTAACTGTAGAAATGCAGGTTTGATAGAAATATAATAAATAGCGAAATAGTTTTTATTTGTATTCAACAAAATGTGCTATATACACTTTATATAAATATGATCCCGTTAATACAGTATTCCACCTCCTGTCAATAATCATTGTCTGAAATCCATAAACACTTTCGGGTGTTTACAAATAGTTCCCAAATATATATTAAAAAGAAAAAAATTATAATGACTACTTTTCATTTTATTAGTTTTCATATTTTATTATTAGGAAATATATTTTAATTAATAGTACAAAAAGTAGAAATACAAAATCTTCTTTTTAGAAAAAAAATCTTTTATTAGAAAATTGAGCTACATGAATTTGACGAACTATTTAAAATGTTTGCCTATTTGATACCTGAAAAACTAAACAAATAGCAAAAAAGCTAATGTTGAAGTTCTCTGTAACACTTTGGAAATTAGACATCTTTAAACTATTTGGAATTGATAAAAGGAAAATCCGGATTTTTAGAAAGCCACAACTACGTCTGAAAATAAAATGAGCTACTCTTAGCGCCAAAAGTCTTTCGATTTTCTAAATTTCAAAGCGATTTGCTTTTCTGCTTGTTGGCCTTAGTTTAATTCGAAGGCGTTTAAGGCAATCATAATATTTAATAAATGTAAATAAATGTCATGACAAAGTTTAGTTTAAAGCAGTTCATTTGGTCTTTGAATTTCATAGCTCAATCTGGGTCTCAACTGAGCTCAGAGAAAGTCAAGTATTCCAATGAGATATATTTTAAGTACTTCGACTGCTTAAATTTCTTATGCATTGTTTCTGATCATGTGAGAGTGCTGAAAGAGGCTCTCGAAGAGCTTTAGCCACATCAGATTAAGCCTTCAACATTTTCAGCCAATGCCATTCGCATTTTGTTGTGCTGAACTTAATCCACATTTAACGCCTGATGCGCAACCTGAAGGTGGCAATATCAAAATGTGTTAGACACACACACGGAGACACGCACACAGACACACACACGCACACAGACACACACTCACACACACACATGTGTGTTCCGACACATAAAACGGAAATAAAACAGCGACAGGCATAATTATAATTATCATTAAATTGAGTTACGTTGTCAGCTGCGCCCGAGCACAACGGGGCGTATAAGTGAAAGCAACTTGGCTATAAATATACGCACATGTAAGTTAGATATTTATGCACATTTATAATATATATGTATGTGTGTACATCAAAATGTGTATTTATTGTTGGTTCAACACATAACTGTAATTGCATTTAGCTTTGGCATGCACTTGGCTCAGTTAACTCGGCACTTAAGCCAAGCTAATAAATTGGCTACATTATTTCTGCCACGACGGGACTTTCGTTTAAGCTGCTTAAAAATTTCTTCTAAAATGCTGGAAATGGAAATGAATTCTTTTCATTTCATTTCTTGTTTTCCTTTAGTTGAAAACTTTCAGCGCAGAGATTTTTGCGCTTAAGAATTTTGCCTTGCTCCGCCAATCGAAAATGTTTGCTGAAAAACTTTAAGTTCTCAGCAGACGACATGAACTTAACTCAGTTGGCTATATCTTTGCTCGATCTTTGCTTATATGTAACTCCATGTCGTCCATTACATGTGAATTAACTCTAATTAAAAGTTGAACTGACATTTTCTGCCATTGTAAGCCATGCGTCAACTAATTAATGACTAACGGCGATGTCTGCCTGGGGCGGGGTGTGTGTGAAGTGGGCCATGGTTGTGGTGGCGTTTGTGATAACTTAATATAATAGGATGGTGTAATGCGTCTAAAACTTTACAATTTTATAGCACAATTTTGGGGGCATTGTGAGGAATGTTTATTTTTGCTCGTCCAAAACAAAGATTTATAAAATTACACTCAGAAAACAATATTCACACAATTTTCAAAATTGTTGAAAAGTTTTTGTAGTTTTTAGAAACAAATTCGAAACATACTACAAACAAATTTATTAAAAATGTAAAAGTTTTTCTGAGATATTTTTTCTATTACTAAGAAATATAGTTTTAACAATAAAATATTAGAAAAATTGTTTTGCTAATAAACATTTCATTAAATTCACTTGCAGAAATAATGTTAGAATTCAACACATATAAAAACAGCGCAGAAAATGAGAGTGCTTTTTCCTAAATGTTATAAAAACTTAATCGGAAATTATCAGATGAAATAAACTTCAGAAAAATACTTTGTAAATAAAAAAAAGAGACTTTGGAGATTTTCAAAATTTCACTTGTCTTTTTTTTTTAAGTGTATATAGATACTGAATACTTATTCTCTCTTTCTAAGCAGAACACATTCCTCTCACTGATTCACTCAGCCAGTCAGTCTCCTTCGCAGCCTTTTTTTAAATCTTGATTCAAGCTTCCAAAATCTTTAAATGGCTTGAAGAATATCATAAATTACTTTTTAATTACTTCGTTGTTAAAGACCGTTTTGTGGAACAGATAAATTGTTGTTGGTTTTTTCTTTACAAAATATTATTATTATTAAGGGCGCCAATCGAGCAAGCAACTGTTACTTTTCCTTTGTCCCATTTAACCTGTTCCACCCACATAATTGCCGGGCATTTCTCTTTTCATGAGGCACATTTGCAAGTCGTCGGTTAGTTTCTTGTTTGCGCGGTGCAAGCAATTGTCAGTTGTAATTGCCATTGTTTTGTGTCACATTTGAGGGCACGAATGCGGTAATTAATTAACATGTAAAGACAGCTGTGATTGCCAACCTGTTATCAATCGCAAATATGCAGCCATCTAAGTGCAGGGTCGTCAATCAGATTAACGCGTTGCTTATTTATGATATGCAGACGTCAAGGGTGATGGTTAAGCGACGCTTGACGCATATCGCATATTGACTTTGTGGTATGCAACATGTGGCACGGTGACAATTAGGTGCTTCCACGTCTTCTTGGTCACACTGCGTATAATCCATGAGCGCGCTTTGAGCAGCTACTCAAGCACTTTCATAGAGGACGACAAGATATGCCAACTCTTGTGTCATTCGACTTAATTGTGCTGGTTGCTGTGTTAGTATGCGTGTGTGTGTGTGTGTGTGTATAAGCGCAACGTTGCGTATGAGCAACTTTTGAATAATTAACTCACTTCAGTGGCACTTGCGTGCCGCTTTTGTCAATCGCGCCCCTTTCCCCGTGCGCTATCTTTCTATATTTGCCACCCATTCTCATGTGCTGTCTCTGTCTGCCAACCAATGTGGAACGTTATAAAGTAAAAGTGCGCTGCAAGAACATTTGATATGCATAAATTAATGTGCAACCGCTGCACATACAAGCAACCAACCCCGAAACACACACTTCTTGCGGGTATTTTGCAATATTCTTAATGGAAGCTGGTTGCAGGTGTGTGTGTGTGGCTGTTTGTGTGGTTAAGTGTGTGTGTGGTGTGTGTGTGTGTGTGTGTGTGTGTGTGTGTGTGTGTGTGTGTGTGTGTGTGTGCGAGCATTTTACAACGTAAAGGCATTTTATAACATACAAGCTGACTTCATTTCTGGTCTCTGACGCATTCCCAATAACTTTGGCAAACAAAGCTGCATTGTCGTTAACACACACACACACATTCTAATATATGTTGCACCACACATACATAGCCGACTCTGAAAGGCAACTAAAATAAATTGAGTCTCATTTATATGTTAAATACTTAAAATGGTTTCTACAACTAAATTTGAAGTTTTTTAAAGACAAATGTTTGACAGCCGACAAATAGCGAACTTGAATAGCCAAAAGTGAAGCGAAGTGAAACATCTATTTGTATACAAAAATGCCAAAATTAATTTTCAAAATCTATTTGTATACAAAAATAAACAACAGGAAAAAAAAATTTATACTTTCCATAAAAAAATGCATAAAGATGATTGACGTGTGTTTAAATTCAGCACATTTTTGATTTGTTGTTACGATTTTAAATTAATTCGATAATAATACATTTTGTTTACCATTGAAGTGAGCAATAACATCGCCAGAGATGGCCAAATAAAATTTAATAGATTACGACCAGACCAGATTTTAATCATTCACGAATATTATCTCGACGGAAGCAAGAGGAATTGCTGCATTTTGAAGGGATTTTTTGTTAACATAACAGAAATAATTTGATTTTTCTATTAAATGCGGTCTATAATAAACAATACAAACTTAAAATTATAAATTAAAAATAATTAAATAATTTGTATAAAATTAGATGAAACAAAAATTAAAAATGAATGATCAAATTTGAATTTAAAAAAAGTTTTCATGAAATGATCAATAAATAATCTCCACTCCCGAATAAAAAAATTATTTCTATTATTGTTTTTATATTTTTATATGTGTTGACAAAAAATTCTTTCCACATTACAATACAGTTATTTAGTGTTAAACTCAACTTCCAATTACCAATTTGGTAAAAAATGAAGTGTTATTAATAATAAAATAAGACATTTGTTAACTTCTTAGTAAGTTATAAAAATTTCTATTATTTCATAGACAGCCAAAAGCCTGAGCGACACATACAAGTAAATAGACTTATTCGGTATATTTGTAATAAATAATGCAAAAAATAATAGTTTGTAAGTTTGTTCAACAATATAAAATTAAAAATCTTTCTGTCAACGATTCTCGCTTATGCAAAATTCTTTGACGTCAAACGAAATCCAAACTTTGAAGGCACTTTGACAATGTGTCAAAAGATGTTTCAGAAAATCAATTTTTCGCAAACAAAAAGCCAAAGTCAAGCAAAAATTTCCCCAAGTTGCTTTGCTCTTCTACAATGTAAAATAAGTTTTCCCATATACCAGTTGCAACTTGTGGTGGGGGCACATGCAACAGCTGTTGCTAAGCTCTGGCAACAAACCGCTGCAGTTGCAAGTTTGATGAACCCCCAAAACTAAGCATTTACTGCAACTGCCGCACAGTTGAACCATTGACATTGGTTTATATATTTCTCGTTTCGATATTATATTTCAGCTTGTTGCTCTCCGATTCCATTTGTACTTGAAACCATACAGAAAACGGAAAAAAATTTAATCGATATTATTGATTTATAAATGGCGAATATATGCATATATATCCATATATATATATATCTATATGTATATCCATGCACGCATATTGCGACTGCAATTGCAAATTATTTGCCCCGTTCGACATTGTGACTGATTGGCAAATTAATTGGCCAGATGCCATTCGAAGCATGTAAGCAATCGTAATTACCCTCGGTATCTAATATAGATACACCTCTGTGTGTTTACATGCAATATTGTTGATTCGATGGATAATGCTTTGATGGCACCATTACAGATTACTGCTGAAAGAAGTCATTAAACTGATGCTAATCATGCACACGCAATCACAGAAATGGCAAAATCAAGCAAATATTTGTAATATCCTCCATTCAAATACATATATTTATATATATATATATATATGTATATATATATGTATCTGCTAGTCAAAGTCTGTTTGGGTAAAGTTAGTTGGCGTGAATAATTTCCACTAAATACAATAAAACCATTCTGCTTGGGGCATTAAAAATTTGCATAGAAATGAAAGCCTCGTAACCGGAACTGTGCCACAAAACAAGAAAAAAAAAAGAAGAAAATAATAAAAAAAAAATCAGTTGATGAGCTTCTGGCTTGTGGGCTCTAGTCGGTTGGAGGGGGCTGTTCTCAGCCCGCGGATGTAAATAATAAAAAGCACATTAAGCAGCATTTTCTTTCATTTCGAAACGAAAACGAAACAATTTCCAGTTCTGCTCTTACTGGGGCACACCAACACAAGCCTGAGCAAAGAGACACAAATACAGACACACGGGGCGAGCGCCCAAAAATATGCTACAGTTGTGGTTGCTTGTTGCAACACCAATGAAGCTTTGACACTTGGGCAGCCGCATTACTTGGAGGGCTGCGACTACGGCCCACTTACGGAAATGCACTCTGCACTTAAGCGGACATTTGGTTTTCCCATTTCAACATAACATCAGCTCGTGATAAGCTTAAACAATTACAAAATCGCTGAAATTGCACAGAGAAAGCAATTAAATCGATTTTTTGAAAACATAATTGGAATTACTTTATTTATTTATTTATTGCGGATAACACACAATACCCACTTAATTAAAATTTAACACAAATTTAAATGTGAATAATTCAATTAACATTTGAATTGAATAAAATAATAATTTGAAGCATGTTTTATATCAGAGTTTTAATCAAAAATATAAATATTAATAATTATGCAGGCCTCAATAAATTTCTCATTCTACTACAAACAAAACAACACATTTTCTGTTTTTTGTTTTTTATTCCAACGGCAATGGTGAGAGACAAATGAGTAAAATAATTTATGCACATACAATTATTTGGCTGGGGTAATAATGAAACAGAATATTTCATTATTCATGAAGACCGGAACAATGTTTTAAAAGTAATAATCACATATCACATGGAAATTTAGAAAACAAAAGATAATTATTAATGAACAATTAATGAATGTTCGCTGCCTAAGAACTCGTTGTCTATTTTAGTGGAATGCAAACCGAAAAAATATCAAGTTAAAGTATAACTTGAATTTTTATAAACAGTTAAGCAAAAATATAAAATGTTATACTCGACTCGCACTTTTCATAAATACGTAATTTTAGACGCGCACAACGACAATCTAACCAGATAAATTATAAATTATGAATTCAAGCAAAACAAATTGCACCAAAATTAAAACTGAACCAAGCCCCAGAGCATAAGAACTTCGTTATAGCCAGATTACTTGGGGCTTTCTCCCGTTTTATTTCAGGTAGCCAGTGTGTGTATATGTTTGTGGTTATGTGGGTATGTTTGTGGTTTACTGTGGCAGTGGTGCTGCTGCCTAAAATGTGGCAGCTGCTACCAGGGGCCACTTGCAACAGTGGCTGCCACTTCTTTTGATGCCTTTCATTTTCATGTCCAATTTCGCATTTGGCGCACGCTGAGCCTAAAAGACTGCACTTGAAAATTTTATAGGCGTTGCAGTAGTTTGCTCCGCCCAGGAGTAAGCTGCTGGGAATCTGCTGGGCAACCGAACCGAACCGAACCGAAGCGAACCGCAATGCCAGGGCTCCTGAGTTACTGCCAACTTGGCTGACTGCGTTGTGGCTCTTATGATGACCAATTTAATGATGAGTCTGGGCTCGTCTGGGCTCGTTGCCCCATGTGCGCTGTACACTGAGTCTGACTCAAATGAAATGTGAAATGTAATCCGGTGCCTGCCAAGTGCCTTGTTTATTTGCCTGCCAGCGAGCCAGTGAGGCAATGAGGCAGCGTGGCAGCCAGCATTCGGGCCAATGTGGCAATTGAGTTTAATTTGTTGAATGCCTTTTGACAGATTTCAAAATTAACTGGTGGCACACTCGACTGCACTACCGAAGCAAATGACTCGTAGCCAGCCAGTTGTTTCCCAGCCCGATAATAGCTACACACACACACACACAAACATTGACTGAATCTCTGCTCGAATACTTATGTGATTGAAGTCATTGTTCAATGACATTTGCTGAATGTGGCTGAAACTACATTAAAATATCGGGCTGTCAATTAAATCTGGTTAGTTTGTTACTGGAAGATGTCGATTCAAATTGACGCTGATTGTGGGACCTAGAATTGACGTCAGGTTACATTGTAACTTTGAAAAACTTCCCAAGCCAGCAGGTAATTTCAGAGCACACTCAGAAAAGTATGTCCAAGAAATTTGGAAGTCGACAAATTTATTTTAGCCAATGGCAGCTCTACTTATTGTGAAGACATCAAACTCTGTTGATTCGCATTGATTTTTCTACAATTTATATATCTAATTTCCAGGATGTTTAGTTTAGAAATTGATTTTTAAAATTCCAGATTGTTTTTAAATGGGTACACAGAATTTTAACACTATCTTTTTGTTACTATAATTAAAACTTTGTAATTTCAGAATTTTTATATAGAAACATTTAAGATAGTTTACAAATTCACAAATTTTAATTTGAAATAACTTAAAATCGATAGCAAATTTCATTACTTAGAAATTTATTTATCGAAACATTTAAGATAGTTTGCACATTCACAGATTTTAATTTGAAATTACTTAAAATCGACAGCAAATTTCATTACTTTTAAAAATATGGTATTTTTTAATTGTATTTTTTATACACTTGCTTGAAATATTTTTGAAAAATATAAAAAGCCTTTATAGTTTTAAGAACTCTTTTTTTTCGTGTATTAAGAACGTATTTATACAAACAAGAAATTACTTATATAAAATCGTGGCGATTTTTATAGCTTTTTAAAATTTCAGGACAATGTTTTGGCTCAGTGCAGAACGTTAACTTCAATTGGTGATTTAAGATTTCAGGTCTGATTTGCCGTCAGAAATGGCTTTTGGTTAGCTAACGTAATGCTTGAATAACGATGTATCTTTGTAGCATCTAGAAAGCTGGTATATCTTTCTCAAGGTTTGCTAAAGTGATGCTTAAATATGGTTTTAAGCTTGTATCATTGGAGCTGGTTACGAAGCCACATGTTATGTTTGGTCGTGCAGATGAGAGGATTTGATTGCACGAATTCATTTGTGAAATTTGATTATGCACACTTAAATGTGTGTGCTGAGATGTGACTTGAGTATTTGTGATTTCTACCTGTCCCACGCAAGCAGCGAGAACCAACTCCATCAGCTCAGTTGACAAACTTTGCTTGTGGCACTATCAATTTTTAAACAGCCGGGTTAGTTGTAATCATTGCTTTACCACAACTTGTCGAAACTAAACTTAAGCCGATTAAAGTCAACATTATGCGGGTTATTTTATACTTTTCTTACCCATGGCAGGCTTTCCATGCAAAACAGCTGCTGAATTCGGCTTACTGTTTTCAGTCCCCTAAGCTGTCTCCCTGCCAAAGTTCTTAATGCATTTGCTTGCCCGGAAAAGATATCGATAACAGGCACCTTGAGCTGTGGTTCTTTGGAAAAGGGCACTTTAAAATGCAATTATTGCATGTAATTAACAATTCAGTCTGAATAGTAAAGTGGCTTCTTTGGCGTTTTATTGGGCTTTTCCTTTTACGAGCAGTTCATTAAACATTTTATGACATTTTAATGAGCATCGCTTGGTGAAATTGTAATTGAATTTAACAATGATTAGCAACTTTAAGAATTGAATTCAACTGTGATAGTTTTTTGGAAGAATCTTTTCAACATAAGTTAATTAAAGATTTGAATTATCTGGAAAATATTTATATGTCATTTAAATACAAGCTTTGTAAATAGAATAAGCAAATCTGTATTTGTTGAATACTAATAAAAACTATTTCGGTATTGAGTATATTTCCAGCAGCTGATAAATCACGTTGTTTCCAATTTCACGCCTGTCCCATAAATCTCACACAAACTTATCCCTCGCAATTTTTTCCAGAAAGAAATTTGTTGCGATTTCAGCGAGCAATTACAATTTATTGGCAAATTTATGCAACGATTCTCCGTACAATTTGGCCGACTAAACTGCGATTATTCTTAGTGTCAACAAGAGTTGGCAGCATGTGAATACATATATATTTCTCAGTTTAATATTTGCATATTTGCAAAACAAACTGCAAGCCAGATTACATAATGTGTAACACTTAATAAGAAAAGAACAAATAAATACATAAAATTTGAAAAGTAAATAAAATGATGTTATAATAGCAAACACATCAAAAGAGTTTTTAATGGTCTCTGTTTTTGTACATTTTTATTGCGCTGATAAAAGAATTTTCACAAATAGCTTTTTGTTTTGCTTCCCAAAGTGGAAAATATGCAATAATTTCTTCTTTCGCGTAGTTTATTAATTCATTAACTATGACTACTGAAAATGGACTTGGTAATGCATTTGTTTGCGAGGTGCGAGATAATTTGATGCAGCTGCTTGAGCAGTGCTTAGACGCTTAATTTTATTTGATCTGTGCTCAAAGTGTTAAATGTTAATTCAAATTCAATTAGCTGCACAAAATCTTTAAGAACATCCACCGTTATTGGAAATTGCTGTTGCTGTTGCACCTGCTGGTCTAGTGTCTGATTGGAATCCAAACATTGCACAATTTCTGCCAACAGCAGTTGTGGTTATCACATTACCATAATCCGCTGACTTATGTTCATTTGCATAAGCTTCACACTGTGTCCTGACTGTGCTCTAAACGGATGCGAAAAGCATCTAAGCCACTCGAATGCAACGCTTTAATAATTTTTGCATGCCCTGTTTAGGTGTGGCAGCTGCAGAGCTTAATCGAAGTCTGATTGTATTTCTTGCTGACTGTTTCCAATATCATTCATACATTTCACACTCTAAAATATCTTTAGAGTAATCAGTGTTTTGTGAGAAAATATTATGAAAAGAATGACAATATCAATGCCATAAATGTCGATATTTTAAGAAAGGTAATCACTTACATTAAAATATAATTATTATTCGATAAATTGAATTTATTTTTTGTATATTTTTAAATGAAATAATGCTAAAACTGCATCATTATTCATTTTTTAATATGTTTCTTATTTATTGGGTTGGTTGCATTTATTTATTAATTATATTTGTTGTATTATTATTATTGTATTCAAATCAATTGCTTTATATAAAAATAAAAAGTAGAAATAGCTGTTTTATTAAAATCAAAGGATAATTTGACTACTCATTTTATGATTATGAATATGAAATGACATTAAAAGATTAATCGAGTTTCATATTTTTGCAATTGGTTTGTAAAATTTTCGCAGGTCATATATGAAACTAGTAAAGAAATGAGTGCAGCATCGTTTCAAATTCCATTGCAAAAATCGAAAATACTCTTCTACCTTCGTTGGAGACGACCAGTAGCATATTACAAGATTTATTTAGTTATTTATTGATATTTTTCTATCGCAGTGCAATACCTTTATTCAGTTAGAATTCAAATTAAATCGATTAGCCTGATGATGATTGCACCCTCGAGTTTCTCAAACGTAAAAATATCTCACTCACTAACAGATTGAAAAAAAAGATTATTTTTTAAAATATTTTCAATAAATAAAAATAAAGTTAAAAATTACATTAACATTAAAAGTGAGGAAGGATAAGCGATTTACAATTATCTATTTTTATAAATGACATTAATTTAATGGTGCTTAGGCTATTTGAGAGTTCCTTCCATTTAAAGATTGTTTATACCATAGGCTGCCAAAGTGAGAACTATTTACGACAAACCGTTTTACTTGTAGAGCCTAAAATCCTTTGGATCCGAAAACATAACCCGAAGTTTATTCTAGTCAAGTTTTAGACTCAAGTGACTAAACTTAGATACATTTAAATGTTTCTCAGATAAGCTGAACCGGCATCTGCCCTTCAACTTGATTTAGCGTTTCTTTAAGTTTTGTATATTTCTGAATTGAAGCCAAGTGCAGATATCCGTATATACTTCGGATTTCCTACAATGAATTTTAACGAGTGCTGCAATTGCGGCAGGTTGACTAAAAATAACAAAAACCGCTGAGCAGGCTGGAGGCAGCAGGAAATGTTACAAAAAACAAGAAAGCCGCATTTTCAATGGCTTACTAAATATGTAAATTAATGAAAGCAAGACAGAAATGTTTCCACCAGCGGTGCTCGTCAGAGGTGAGCAGAGGCGAGCGGGCTGCACAGTGAATGCTAAGTGTATTTCCTTTGAACTATTTTCGTATGCATATTGAGTGCAGTTCTTTCTCTTTTTTCTTTTGGGAATGTACAGTAGGCTCTGACAAACGGCTCTGCGTTAGACACTCCCCATTCTCAACGCTGCGGCTCTCCATTGATCGTTAGGTGGCACAAATGGCGCTAACAATGCACTCGAGCCTTGACGTTGACACTTGACACAACCGCAACTAATAACTAACTGGCGCTGGTGTGGTTAAAATAGACTAACAAAACACTCGAATGTGTCCATCTGTATATGGACTACTTTGTATAGTGCTTGTAAACAATATAACAATAGCAATAATGGTAGCAACAATGGGTTTACATGCGTCATTTGGTGGCGCAGCCAAAGTGCAAATTTTTAATTGCCTGCGCGAATTTATTTCTGCTGCAACCTGCTGTCTCACACTCGAACACAAATGTTCTGAATTCTGTATTAGATTTAATTAATTGCAGATGCATTTTAAAACCCAAATAAAATTATAAATTTTTTCGCTTATTTTGTTTATGTTGTTTATCTATTTAATTTGCAGGTGTGGTTTTTATTTGATTGATATGCTTAAATTATGTGTCAAATTAGTGATAATTAAGTGCTCAATTGCAATTGTAATTTAACCTATAATTAATTATAATTTTCGGTAAGTGGTTTGGCAAAGTTAACTAGCAGTTAGGCGTGCAACTGATGATAAATTTGATTTTATGAAATGAAGTATCAAAATGATATATATAATATGTAAATATTTATTATAAATAATATTATAAGCGAATTCAACAAATATTTAGAACGCACCCAAAAATATATAAAACGCAATTAGAATGTAAGAATAACAATTTATCTTAAAATACCTAAGGAAAAACGTTTTCTTATATTGCATGCAGTTAATAGATGTGGCTGATATCATTAAGCCTTGAGATATTGTGTGCAATAAATGTTGTTGTTGTTTTAAAATCATACTGAAATGATCGAAAACAATTTCAAGTGCATGTCTATTTTCTCAATTGAAAATTGCTATTTCTATTTATATATTTGTAATAGCATCCCTCTTCAAAAGAAATCTTATCCGTTTTCGCAAACAATAACAGACAATAACAATTGCAAAACGACGCTTTTTGTGCACATCTCACTTCCAATAATTCAAGGCATTCTAAAAGTCAAGCAAAAAGCTTCAACTCTTACTATCTTACTGCTGCATGACAATATACACCTATCGATTAAACTTGATAATTTATCGTCACATTTTCTATATTTCTTTTTATTGCCACACAAGTTAATAAAGTTCAGATAAGAAGAAATGGCTTGAATAATCGATGAAACCCTCAGCATTCAGCAAGTTCTCACTCCATTTTATTGACTATTTGTATTGTAATAAATGCTATGATACGTTTCATTATACTGTTTGTCTGATTGTTATTTATTTATATAATGGACAGCTCCTATCGCTGGCATCGCGTTCATCATATTTCGCATCGATTACCAGCTCGATGAAATCACTTAACACTTTGGCCATAATAAAAATGCTGGCCAACTGTTACACCCATTTTGAGGAGGGCGTGGACTCGTAAAAGCATAAACTAAACTCATCGAAATGTTAAATTTAATTTAGTTTTTATGTGTGTGGAAGCGAAAGTTCTCTAATTTAGTAATATGCAAAATAAACAAATTGTTAATTACGCTCGTCGGTCATTTTGTCTCTAATTGCTTGCTAATTAAAATGTGGGTGTATGCCTAAGTGGAGTACAGTGAAATTTATGGTCTTCCCTTTTTTTTTTGTTTCTGTTGGCTTTGCGCCAAATTGGCAGCAGCTTGCGGGCCACATGCAACACGGCCAAAGGCTAGTTTATGCCTGGGTCAACTTTAAACTGCAACCACTGCCTACGAAACGTAAATTTCATTTTAGTTCTCGACTATCGATTCAAACATTGAAGGTGCTAGAAAAAGGATGGGGAGTGGGAAGGACGCACATATATATGAATGTGCAGGTATGTGGCAGAGCTTGACACTGATTTGGCTTAAGCGATAAATGCGGAAAGGTCTTTTGCGCCGGGCCAGGCCAAGCATAACAGTTTAAATGCGAAGAGGGTCTATTAAAAAACAAAATAGAGTACATGCTGGTACACACAAAACAAAAATATAGCAACACACGCACACACACACACACTCACACACACACATGCACACACACGTAAACACGCTTTCGTAGAAATGCCAACATGCAATTTATGAACAGCTTTTTGCTAGCGGGCCAAAATGCTCGTTTGAACCTAACGAAATGTTGCAAGCCGAACCAAGACAAGCCAACCTGCCACACACAGCTCGCTGACAAAAGCAACATGAGCAGAAAAAAAAAGGAAAAAATACTTTGAGCACTCGCAAGAAATATCTAAAAAAAAAAAAGTGAGAAGAGCGAAGCTCAGGTGAGTACCCAAGTTATGATGGTTACGGTACAGAATGGGTGTAGATGTGTGTTTATTTGTGTGTGTGTGTGTGTGTGTGTGTGTGTGTGCGTGTGTGTGTGTGTGTATGCGTGTGCTGCCAGCAAATTGCACAGGCTCCCCTTGGGAGCTTGCTAAGTTGTACTACCAATGGTAGTTTGCGTACCCAGTACTATTTCATTCAGAGGGTATATTCGGATTGACAGTGTTAATTATAACACTCACTTAAAAATTTATATTATTTATTTAAATTTTTTTTTTTTTTTGTTTAATTCATGAAAACTAAGTACAAATACGCTTTTTACCGAAATTTTTGACAGACAACATTTAAAATGTTATATTCAAGCCAACAAAATAGCCAACAGTTATTAATTTAATTATAATTAAGAAATATGAAATATATTTACGATTTAAAGGTATTTTAAATTATTTAAACTTAGTTTTCATTGTTTTTTCTTAATTTTTTTTACTTTGTGCACACCAAGTGAAATTAAATTAAAAAATGTTTTTGATTTTATTTGGTGTAAAGAAATTTGGTATTTAATCTTAGGAATCAAGGACGTGATGAATTCTAATGAAATAATTTGCTTCGTATCTGAAACCCATTAAGCTGTTTCTCTTCCGCCTCAATTTAAGCTATAATAGTGAAGTTTTCTATCACTTCGTTTAGTGAAGCGATAATGATATATTTCTAAAATTTTGAGATTTATAAAATAAGATATTTTCTTACATTGATCAATCATTAAATGATATGTTTAAATCATATAATAATGCAAGACATAAACATAAAAAATGAGAAAATCTGTTGATGGTGACAGTCATCAACGACAGTTATTTAATATTTTTTAATGTCATGATGCAACTTAGGAATCTATGAAGATCATTCATGCAACACGTATCTACGTCTAAAAGTATTATATGTTGTTTAAACTCTCTTACATTAGGGCAAATCGAGTTCACATCCGATTGAATGCACCTTTAAATAAAAAACAAATTATGTTTCGATATATAAAGTTCACAAGTCGGATCGTATGATTATATAATTTATTTATTATATTTATAAATGCATTGGGAAGTAAATCTGAAATATTAAATTTGATGAAATATTTCTTCTTTTTTTTATAATCATTACAACAATGATTGAGTGAAATATATGAATAATAAAATTTGAATACATGACTATTTCAGCTTTTTGTTCGAGTTGCCAAATTATTGAAAGATTTTTTGCTGATATATGTTTTTTTAAGGAATACCCATTAGGCAATATTTTGACAAATTTCATACACTTAAATGTGATAAAAATAACATTTTCACAGACAAATGGTTTGGCTTTTTCGTCAGTTTTCAATTATTTTTAGGATTTGTTGATAAATTTAGTTGTTGAAGGAAATTGTGAAATGAATACTCATCAAGCAGTATTTTGGCACATTTCGTTTAGAAATCTAATAAAGAGACCATCTCCTAGTCGACCAAGCTCTTTAAACCGTCAGCCATACGTAAGCAGCCCTTGTTGCTGTTTGCCATGGGTTAAATTTATAAAAATTGAAAGTAAGCAGGGGGGGAGGCGTGTGGAGCGGAATTGAGGTGCGGCCAGATACACTGAGTACACAAAGTATATGGCCAATGCGCACAATGAAACTTTTACATTGCATTCGAGCGCTATAAGCCGTGAAAGTTTTATGCAAATGTTTTATGCTAAAATATGTAGCAGGTCAGCGCTTGGACGCTTGGCCAGCGGGCACGGATGAGATAGTTAGTGGGATGTGCGGGGTGATGGAAAACGTTGGTGTGCCACATGCCACCCCCTGCGAGGTCAGCGTGCTGGGGCATATTGTGATATATTGGTGCATGAGGCGTCGACTGCAATTTGCAGTGGATTATATGGCAGAGAATCAGCAACACGTCATCCGGTTCCCATTCCACTTCCTCCTTCCCTTCACCACACACAGCTATAAAAATATAGCGAAAGTTATTTTGTGTAGTTCTTTATTTCGTGGTTTTTGTTTTTTAAATATGTATGTCTATTTTTTTCTTCATCTTTTTTTTAGGTTCTCCCAGATTTTATGGTCGGAGGCACAACAAAAGTTATAAAGCTGTGTGTTTGTGTGGTTGGTATTCAGGGAATATTTTTTTTTTTCAGACAAATTGGGCATGTTGCGAGTGTGTTATGATAAAGCAACAATTTTGATTGTAGTTTCAGTTTCGCTCAGCTTACGATTTCTGTTTCTGTTTCAGTTTCAGTTATGGTTGCAACTCAAAATGTAAAGTGTAATTACTAAAGTGTTACACATTTCGACAAATAATAGAGGAGCAGCTGTAACTTTTTCAATTTCATCAAAAAAATAAAAAACATTCTTTACTTTCGCTTGGCCATGTGAGTTTTAATTTTGTGCAATTTTGTTCATTTGATTTAAGAACTAGCTCACAGCACAAATTGTTAATAAAGGTACTGTTCTTTATAAAGCAATTATCAAATTAGATTCGTAGCTTTCGGTGTTTAAAAGTGCTACCTTCCTGGCCTTTCCATACTCACATAAAACTGAAATAACCTTCGAAACTCAATTTCGTCCATTCAAAATTAAGAACATTTACGTCGGGCAAATTGGAGCAATCAATTTGTAATATTTCTTAAGGTATTCATGAATAAGTTAGGCATATTAAAAGTCTTCTAGCTGAAAGGTCGACTAGCCTCTCATTACTAAGTGAGATTATTCACGTATCGATTCAATCTGATTTATTGCCCCTTATGTGAGTCGAGTGCCATATTTCATTTTATAAATAGTTCAGATTTAAAAAAAGAATAAAGTTTGAATAGTATTTTAAGTATTTAGCAACTTTTTGCACAATTTTATTGACTGTTTGGTATTGTAATAAATGCTCTGAAGCGTTGAAATATATTATTTATCTGATGTTTATCAGATACATCATATTCCGCATTGACTAACAAATTCGATTCAAACAAGTTGTTGTCTTTCTTTGTTTTCCATTCACTCACACGATTGTAAAAACTTAAACTATTTTGCATAAAATTACTTTTTTAAAGTGAAGATGTAAAAAAATCTTAATTTTTTTATGTTTAACTTAACGCACACATTTCGGTAAATAAATAATTGAAATCGAATCAATTGTTAAATCACTTTAATTGATTTTTTTAAGCTTGCGAGGCTACTTAATTCAAAATAATTATTGAACAGAAATTTGTATACCCTGCTCCCATTAGAAATGGTTATGCGTGGTATCCTCAAACTGTCCAAATGTCTGTAACTGGCAGAAGATCTTGTAAAGCATTTCTTTTTGTTGGGTGAATTGCTGCTTTTGATGTTTTTGGCTTTTATCAAATGGTCATTGCTATTTGACCATAATGCAATTATTTCTTACTAGTTTTGCAATTAAATATGTACTTAAAATATATTTTAAAAAAATATTCATTATTTATTTATTTTCATTCTGAATTGAATCAGCTGCTGAATAGCATTGAACGTGTTTTGAAATAAATAGTCAAAAATTTTCCTTTAGAGACAGTAGATAAACAAATATGTGTAAGACACGACAAACCAGCCGAGATTCAATAGGCGGAACAAAGAATGGCAAAGGAAGCAAGTCGGCTTATTGCCAATGGGAAGGCATTAAATGTGTTGACCTTGATACGCTTGCGAATATTGCAAGTCATTTTTGTAGCCGTTAACGTATGCTTGAATGTTGGTTAAGTAATACATATCCGAAGGGGTTTTTCCCTAATGGAGAAACGCAATCAAATGCCATGTGTCAACTGTTATTGAGTGTTACCCCATGTACATGTCAACTTTCCCTACAACTGCCCCTTCCTGCTCTCCCTCTCTCCCTCTCTCTCTCTGTCTCGCTGCCCACGAACTACAGCGGCGCCAAATAATTTTTCGTGTAATTCATATTTTTGCTTGGGCTCGTAAAGTCAATAGTAAAAAAAGAAGAAAAAAAATAAGAAGAGAAATAAAAAGAATAAAGTGGAGCAGTCAGCGCCTTTTCATGCTACAGGCCAATAAAAGGTCGAGCTTCTATGGAGCGCAGGGGGAGCGCGGTTGACTGCGACCCAATTCCAGGCGTGCCTTATCGCCGGGGCCTCTCGATAGCTCTGAATACCTCCGCAAACACACTCGTGTGTGCGTGTGTGTGTGTGCGTGCGTGAGTGTGTGTGCGAGAACATCATAATTATGCGCCTTAATTTAATAATAATATTGCCACAGCCAAAGCATATTCAGATATTTGGATATACAACTATCAAGGACTGGGTTAGAATATCAATTAAATATTTTTGGGTTTTTTTTTTTTATATTTGCCCACCTTTTTAGTGGGTTAGTTGGAGATTTTATTTTGCTTGTTTACCGGGCTTAGTTGCAAATTGTGTGCGATTTTCGTGCCCGGTTCTTTTGGCACGCATATTTAATCAATTATACAAATTGCCAGCACGTAAATTGTAGTAACAGAATTTTGTAGATATTTTTTTGTGAGGTGGTTGGTCGCTTGGAAAAGCTGGCGCCAATCTGATTAAATACAACATAAATTGTGTGTGCGCGCTTATCAAGAGGAACGTATCACAAATGTGCGCCAATTTTTCCAAACATGCCAAAAGCACACACACAAGCAGAAATCTACAATGAACACACACGCGCAACCTCAAACACACACACACACACACACACACATGCATACTGTATTCGCTTAATGGCATTCAACATTTTGCACGTAAATTAAAAATAAAAGGCAGGCGCGCATAATTTTCAATTTTCATGCAACGCTAAAAGCGCTGAAAAATGATATTGAAAAACGAAACTTAACGATGGGCCCACAGCGGCAGCAGTTGCCGCTGTGTGGTGGCATCAACAGGGCGGATAGGGGCAGCTGAAGGTAGCACAAAACAATAACTTCAAACTTTGGAAGCTACACTTGCAAAACTTTGTGTACTCAATTTATGGCAACAGTCTTCAAGCATCATAAAATATTGGTCTTAAACAAGGAATAGATGCATATTATTTATAGAATTTTTTTACATAATTTACCTTAAAATAAAAAATGGTTTCTGTGTCTAAAATTACTGATGATTTTTGCAATAGTACATGATTTATGAGAAGGGTTCTTAACGAATACAAAGTAATGGTCTTTAATACAGCTACAAGTATATATTTATAGAGAGTTCATTATTTTTTTTTTTAAATTGATAAGCAGAAATACAAATTTTCTGCTCTATGATTTTTGTAATATTTTTTTTGGGTTTTGCTGCAGGCAGTTGGACTGAATCAGGCGATTATTTAATATAATTGTCATAGTAAATATCCTTAATTAGAATACCACATTAATTAACTGATTCTTAGATTTTGATAAAAAAAAATCATTAACAGCATTAACAATAATTAGTTGTAATTACTGCGTTATCTAAATTTGTGTTATATTTAAAACAAAAGCTGCGCTTTAAAATCTTGTTTCAATTGAAGTTTTAAGTTGTATTTTATTATTTTTTAAAGTGTAATTATGATAGTATATGGGCATCTATATGTATAGAGACGCCACAGCCAGCTTACAGGCAAAAATTTCTTGCTGAAAAAGGGGTTTGGCCGCAAAAGCCACAGGAAATGAAGTGACTTCGACAGGGAAGCGTCTTCAAAAAGTTTTGTGCTTGAAACTTCCATTGAGGTTGCCTCCTCAGTTGAGTCAAACTAATAACTTCAGACAAATTAACTTCCACACTGATAGATGAATAGATAGATAGACAGGCAGACATAAACATACCCACACACACAGGCCTGCATACACAGACAGTCATGAAAATTGCTTAAATACCAAAGTGTTATTTGCTTGAGTGGCAGCATAGCCGATGTGACGTCATTGTCATTGGATTTATTACGCATACGCCGCATGTGCACCAACCATTTAGTTGGCCTCATTTGTAAGACTTGTGTCTGTGTGTGTGTGTGTGCTTTTATTCGTTGTTTTTTTTTTCTCTTTTGCGTTTGCTGTCAACAGAGAACTTTACATACACTGACGTTCAATTTGGCGCTCAGTTGTTTCAGTCGCTGCGACGACGGCTGCTGCTGTCATTGAATATCATAAAAATGTGTTTGAGGTAAGGTAACAATAACAAATAAACATGCGACCGCCCGCCCGCCCATTTCGTGTGTGTCTGCTCTGCCAGTGTCTAGTGGCTTGACTTGGTGTATACCACACATGCAAATGGCAAGACGCAAAACAAAATCCAAACCAATCCAGACACGTCAACAGTAAGATGCCAACACTTGGGTCTGATGTGATTTGTTTTTCTTATATCTCATTTGTTTAAGTTTCTGTTATTGTTCTCTCGTTTAAACGATCACTAGTAAAAAATCGCAGGTACTACGAATCAAATATATCTAGCGTGAGTGCTATAAATAAAATCGCAAATAAATCTGTTGTATTTTATGGAGCATATAACCAGCAAGCTTCCTATAATAAATAAATAAATTAACCTTTTATTAATCTTATCGTAGACCAGACACATGACACAGGAGTTTTACTGTATGAATCAAATTCCGATTTATAAAACTAAATTTTTTTATTTCATGATTAGCTTCACAAGTGTAACTGAGCTTTCTTTTAATTATATACAAAATAGTGTTTTTCAATCAACAGTTGCACATCACTTTTTCAATCTAAATTTTTTCAAGTTTAATTAAATTTCATTAAAATTCAAATTAATATAATTCTCAAATTAATAACCCTAATAAATACTTTAATAATATTCATAAAATAAAATTAATTGTATATTTTTGTATTCATTACGGACAATTAGTTAAACATGTGGCAAGTGCTTATACCCCTCTGCGACTTATTCGTAGGGTATTTTTGCGAGTGGTATTAAAAAAGTAAACAAATATAAAGTGTTGTGTTGGGTTTTGCCTTCATCTACATTTGTGGATGGGTGTGTGTTGCCGTGTGTGTGTGTGTGTGTATCTGTGTGCTCTTCATTTACGAAAAGCTGGCAGAAAGTTGTGGCAATAAGCTCAAGCAAGTGTAGGCGGCGGTTAAATACAGCAAGAGCCGAGAGCAACAGAAAATCAAGTAGGTGCAAGTAGGAGCAGCAGCAACAGCACCAGCAGCAACAAAATAAGAAGAAGATGATGGAAAAGATATCAGGGATTTTTAAAGACTAACGCGTTTATTTGTACATTGTGCCATATGCTGCATTTACATACATATGTCCATATATATATGTATATACAAATGTATATATGTATATATATTTGTGTGTGTGTGTGTTATATTGTGTCCCAGCTTTACAATTTCGCAAAATTTCAAGTTGCTTCATGTAATACTTTGGCTCAGACGCCATTTTGTACACTTGGGTGCATGGCACACATCCTGTTACCAACAGCGACAACAACAACAATTAAAAGGACTCTCTTTTAGCTCTTCTGCTTCCTCCACTTTGCTAAAATAAGCGCCAGAGGCTTAGCACCGCTCCAAGTCGCCAGTTGGTTAAGCGTCTTACACAATACAAAAAAAGGCCACAAATGAAATGGGGTAAAAAGAAGAAAGGAATCGTCATTATAATGCCGTCATATGTGAGGGTCTGCCTAGCTTCCAAATGTGTATGTGTGTGTGTGTGTGTGTGGGTATGTTGCATTGCTTATAAGTTGCCGCACACAAAAGGCGGCAAGTCTATTTCACTTCTGTGCCAGTTTCGTTCCAAGTTGCCTGCTTAGTTATGTACTTATTCATAAGTATATTTTTCTGTAATTGACAGCGCCATTAAATGGTTTCTGTGCTGTGCCTGTAACTGCTCATCTTACCCTGTAACTCATTTCAAATATTAGAAATATTAGTTGAATTATTGAATATTTAACTAATCACATTTAATTGTTTGAAAAGTAATGTTCAGCAATGTCAATTCGCTGTTTGATTTAAGTTTCTTTTGGCTTTAGATTGTTTCTGCGTCTGTGTAAATTACATTTTTCAATTCCAATTGATACGCAAATTGTTTTCCAAATATTTAAAAGTAAAGTGGGTATACAAATATAATATTTGAACTCTGCAACTCTCGATAGTTCTTTATGTTTTGTTTAATTCAAGAATACATTAAAATATTTAATAGTAAAACAAGTAAGCAAATATAAAAGTATACAAGTTTATCGATGGAATCTATTTTGGCTCTAAGAATTCTAATTTCTGCTGTTGGTTTTTTGGCCTTGGATACCCAAAGAAGATTAAATAGAATGGAAGAGGACAGAGTTAAAAACAATCTTTGTGATAGCAATCTGACATTGTTTATTTGTTACGCAAAAAAATGATAAAAAAAAATGGGCTTCTATGTTCCATTTAATTTTATTATTGGGTATCCTTTAGTCGCTCAACTTCACCATTTTCTCGTTTTTATATTATGTATATATTAGCCAAACACAACCTCTGAATTCTGCATTATTCATATTTTTTTCGTCCTTTTTATAATACACATATTATACCGAATAGAAAAGAGTATTTTGATTTTGAGAAATGTCCATTCGCCCATTTGTTCATTTGAAACAAATAACATTTAACTTAAAATATATAATTTTCCATTGCGAAAAACTTTAAGATTATTGTAAGACGACTACTATGGAACTGGTAAGTCCATACAGCATCGATATATCTCAAAGTGTAAGTCGATCAAACATATATATTTGGCTACTTTTAAGCTTACTTAGAAGGTAGATTGCTAGTAACGTTTTCTTGGGGCAGAGTATTACAGAGGCGGTCAAGTGCGACTGCATCTTTCCTTATTTTTTTAACATTAGGGCATATTTCACTTGAAAAATACGCCATCAAACATATGGCTTGAGGCAGCCTTCTGCTAAATGGCGCGTAAAATTTCACACTCAATTTGTGCGCGAATGTGTGTGAGTACTGTGTGTGTTGTGTGTGTGTGTGTGATTTTATTCCAAGAGTCGCAATTTGATTTTTGGTTAATGCTGCTTAATATGCTCGTGGTTCAATAATTTATGTATATATTTTATTTATTTTTTTAAATTCATTGTTCTTTGTCTCATTGATTTGATGCCTTTTAAATTGTTCTAAATATTAAAATCTATTGAAAATGTGAGCTTATTGTAAGTTAAATTAGATAACAATTTCGTCTCCGATTTGTCAAACTACGAGTCTGATTAACTTGTAACAAGTTCAATCTATTCTTTGGAGTTACTCTGTAAAATTTAGAGTCGTGTAAATAAAATACTGAAATAAATTAACGCTTTTATGCCTTTAACTATTTTTTTCTATATATATTTTCTGAACACAACAATGCACTTATTTATATAACTGTCACTTTGCGTACTTTATTTATTTTTATTTATTTAATGTGGACTAAAAATTTTCATTTTCAGCTGCTGCCAGCGAAAAACATATTGAAAGTTTCCAAAAATTTAAAAATTAAAGCTACAAATTAATTCATTTAAATATGTATTGAATTAAAAGTGAATAAATAAATTACAAGCAAAATAAATATAAATTAAATTATATAATAAATCTGGGTGCATTAAAATGCAATTAAGAGAATATAATTATATTTAAATGTGTGTGTGTATGTATAAGCAACCCGTAGGCAGAAATAAAACCTTCAGGAAAATGCTCGATTCATGAATTAAAACTGGGATTGGTTGTATAAGAAAAATTAAATAGTTATGATAACATTCCACACATAAATCAATTGCCTTGCAAATTCCCACTGCTTACTTGGACGATCCACAGCATTTTGCTCTCAATTAGAAATTATTGTCTTATAGAGATAATTTAATTGAACTGCAGCTGGAGAAACAATGGTTGTGCAATAAATCAACTCAGTTCTTTATATCAAGTGGCAATGTATGCGTTTTATGGTATATATAGAATTTATTTATGAGTTTCTACGTCAAGCTTTCTTTATTTAATAAGCTAGCTCAGAGTCGATACGATTTAAGAGGGTGTTTTTCTTGTTGTTCATTTGAATTTAATTAGTTTTGTGTGATTTAATTTATTGAGTTTTGAGGCCGAATGGCTTTTAAAATCAATTAGACCGATTGAATACGTTTTGCAAATAATTATTGTGAATTCAAATGCAAATTATTTTCCAGTTTATTTTTTATGTGATGTCGGGCCACTTTTGAACCGATAACCAATTAGAACTGAATAATTTTTGATACCCTTCTTTAGAGTTTTATTATTTTTGATCAGCACCTGAACCAAGTCAATATAGCCATATCCGTCTGACTGTCTGCTCGAATTTTTAAGTCTTATATGCGCAGAGCTCCCTGAATTTTTTAGCCAATTATGTTAATAGAACTTTGTAGATATCCGTCTTTTGGCATCAAAATAAATCATCATCATCAAAGAAGCACAAAAACAAATCGAAATTCAAATTATCAGGTTACCACAAAAGCATTTATTTGTCTTAGGAACAATCAGTCGAAAAATGAGTTTAAAGTTGTGGAATCGAAATAGACGTTTTCCTTTCCAATTCAACGTGTTTTATAGGGAATTTTTTTAAGACGAAATATTTTTTTAACAACTTTTAATTTGAACTGCAAACACATTCAGCACATTAAGTCCGATTTATAAGAGTATTTAATCTTCGATGTGGCTAAGTTAAACGTTATTTCTGGTTTATTTGACAATATTCAGTTAAGTGGCTTATTGGCAGCTTAAAAATAGGAATGAAATGTAAATAATGTGTTATTTATTCAATTAAGTAGCTTATTGAAAGCTTTAAAATCGAAACGAAATGTAAATAATTCTAATTATGTGTTATGAAACTGAACTTGACTCAAGGTTAAGTAACTTTTTAGCTGCTTGCTAATCGAAAACCAGCCAAAATTGGATTTCCAGCCGAAACTTGAACAAAGCTGAGCACATTTCAAAGTAAAGCTATTATTTAATAACCTCTCCGGAGTGTACGAAAGATAAGCCTCAACTTAGCTGCGAGCGAATTTACCCCAACTAGTTGCAGGATAATTGAAAATGTTTGCAAAGTTTGCGTTGAGGAATTCCAAGCTTAGGCGTCAGCTGATGTTCTAGTTGTCAGGCCAACAAAATCTTTAAGCACTCCAACTGCATTTCATTTAGTAATGACGAGCGACAATTGTCGTTTGTGAGTTTGCGATGCGGATGGATTACTGTGCGTCCTGTGGACGAGAAACGCCTGCTGTGAGTAATTTATGGAGACGGTGTTGTGGCATTTGCAACTGTTTGCCACTCAGCCAAACTGAATAAAACAGAAGCCGCAAGAAGTAAAACATGAACAAACATAAAAACTCAATCCAACAGCACCGACAGACAAAGTGGCCATCAGAAAACAGCTGGAACCATTGCAAGGTGTTCAACATATCCCCAATTTCCAAATTTCAATTCCAAATCTAACAGAAAATAAAACAAAACAAAAACTGTTTTTTTTTTATTTTATTTGCTTGTTGTAATTGATTTAGAAATGTCAGTTTTGTGCACACCTTGTTCTCAACTATATCTGACTGCCCCCCATGTCTCTCATCCGTCTAGAGACTGTAATAAAAACTGTTTTAACCCCCCACTTGTCATCTGTAGAACACATTGGGGCTATAGAATTTCAGGCACGTACCAAATTTGTCGCTTATCTTTCGAGTATGCCTCTTTATCAGGTGGCTTTAAATTTTGGTCTTGTTTGTTGCCATTGTTGTTGTTGTTGTTGCTGTTTTTGTTTTTGCCATAGTTGCTGCTGATGCTCCTTAAAACAGCTAAGAGTTCAAGTCTACAAAATTTACATGTTTGTTTCTACCAAGTAGTAGTTGGGGCTAATTGAATCCCATCCCAGAAGCGTCTACAAAATCTTAATTGGCTTTTGGTTAATTCTTCTTCTCTGAATGTAAATATGTGTTATAAATTCCTAGAAACAGACAATTAGTCTACACCTACACCTAATCCCAAATTAATTCTGTGAACAACATCCGTGTCCTAGTTGTAATTATAAATTGAGTTTAGTTTACATTTAAAATACAATTTTCCCTGTTTACATCTGATTATTCGTTGTTTAATTTCATTGAAAATCAAAAAAATAATTTTTGTATTTTAACAATTTTTCAGATATTCAGATAAAGTATGCAATTTCAGTATTTATTTGTTAAATGTTATTTGAAATAGAGCCTTTTAACTTATTTTTATTACACAGTTTTGGTCAAACTCGTTGCCAAAAGCGTGAAAATTCATGTTAAACATTCTTAAGTCCAAAGTTTCGTAGATATTTACCTAAAATTTTGTATTCAACAATATTGTTTAAGAATATATCAATGTTGAAAATGGAAAAATTGTTGCATGCTTTCATCCTTGCAATAATAACGCAACGAATAATTTTACGCAAAAGCTTTTTATTTTCAATAAAATTGGCTATTTTGTTAGAAATTAATCAAAATATTTATATTATAATTTTTACACTCTTTCTCTGTGTAATAATACAAAGTCAATTTCTACTCGCACCAAAATACACTTGAAAATTGGAAAAATGTGTACAATTTCTCTGTCGCTTAAGATAAACAAAATTTTTATCAAAACGAAATACCTAAAAATTGTGAATACTTTTGAACATTTTATCGGATATATATAAGTAAATATATATATATATATATATAAATAATATTTACATTTACATTTAGAACGAGCGGATTCATGATCGAGGTCATTTCAGCTTTAAAATAGTGTTTGGTAAAAGCGATTTGCTTAAAATCGATTTGATTTGCTTTGTGAATCGGAACACAAATCTCAGTTTCCCGGTTTCAGAGGTTTTCGAAACTCGGATTGTCACAGCGCAAATCGTAGTGTGGCTAATGCATGCATCTCATATACATATCTATATATATTATATATATTTTTGAAGTAGTTTTAGTGTTCACAGTAAATTGGTTTGTCAGCAGCCGGTGCTGAGTGATATGCACTGTGGGTGTTCTGGGGCATGTTTTTTGTGGGGGGAGAATGGGTGGCATGTTTCGGCTTGAGAGCCCAGCACGTAGCACAGTTGGAAATGGAACTGGAAATTGCAAAAGCTTCCCCCGCACTCTGTGTACACAATGTATTTTCCGCACACGCTTTTTGACGGTCAATCAGCTGGCGCTAAAGCATTTTTCGGTGAAAATTAGTGAACTTGTCCATTTGTGTCTGGCGTGCTTTGTCTTTGCTATTTATAGTTGTGAATTCTTAGTGAGGCTCTTTTCAAATGATTTCGTTTCTGTTATACATCTTTCAGTCGCTATTTACTCAATATTATTATTGTTGTTGCTGGATTAGGCACACGTTTTTTAGCCACGCTGCAGCCGCCTTCAATGACCCGCCCAACAAGTGAGATAGTTTTAAATAAAATGTTTTTATATATATCGATATTTATATATCTGTATGTGGGCAAATACAGCTGTTATACACAGCTATAGATAAGAATCTTTGTTTTTTATTGCCCTCCCATGGAATACACTGCAGCACACACAAAACCATTTGCATTTTTCCCATTTCCTTAATTGTCCAGCAAAAAATACTTTATGCATATCAAATGTATATAAAATAGTTGAGGCACTTCATGTGTTTTTTTTTCTTTTTTCATTTGGCTTACTCGTCAATTTCTTGGCAAAATATACATTTATTTAAGGGTATTTCATTTTCAACCCAATAATTGTTTCTTTTTTTCTTATTGAAATGTCACGTTGTGTTTATACAATTCAATTATTTATTGCTATATTTAATTTTCATCTATTCTAAGAATTTAAATATGCAGGTGTTAATTTTAATGAAGGCATTAAAAAGTCAATCGATGACAGCAAAGATATGCATTCAATTGAAATCAAATATGCTATTCATTTTCACTTTCAAATAAAATATTATTTACGATGCTCGAACGAAAGTTGAATACACAAATTTGGCAGCAGCTTTTTATTGTTTTGCTGCTGGTTTTTTAAATTAATGATAGCAATCAAAGAAAAAGTTCACGGATTGAAAAACCAGAGAATTGAAATATTTTTGGGACTCAATTCATGTTTGCCAGTGTTGTGCAAATGTCTACAGATGTCTGGGGCAGGGCAGTGAAATGTATATATATATATATACTTGCGTATATATATATATAAGTATATCCAATGTAGAAAATCAGACGATAATTTCCGCCACCAATGAGAGAAGCATTTAATTTCGAAATCTTGTTCACGCAAACAATTCGCAATACAATTTTACAAAATACATATTACTAAATATATTTGTGCAGTGTTTGCAATTCGATTAACACAGAATTTGTAATAAAGGCAATTCAATTTAAATAAAAGCTTATGTTAAACAATGTGGGGATAAACAAAATTGAAATTGTCGCACCTTTCTGCTGAGCTGCTTGCAATATCAGCTTAATTATTATTTATTTTCTTGTATTTCTTGTGTGGGTTTTTTTTTAAATTTTTTATTTGTTGTTAAAGCGTCTTTGCGCCGGTTATTTATTTTCTTTTGTTGTTGTTGTTGTTGTTGTTATTGTTGTAATTGGTGTTGTTTCTGATGCTTGAGTTGTTTGTTTTTTTGGTTGTGGTTGTTTTTGTTGTTGTTGATTGTACGCCTTGCTAAAGCCAATTTAAGCTTTTAATCAGCGATTTTTTTGCACTCACACACACTTAGGCAAATACACTCACATCGGACAATGAAACCCGAATTTGCATTTGCATTCGCAATTATTACTCAATTTGTTGTTGGTTTTAGGCGCGTGCCAACAGATTCAAGTTGAAAATACTTTTCTTTTTCCTTTTTTTTTTTTTTTTAATATCACACACGCCGAATACGAATGCGTAGTAAATAACTGTAACTGACGACAAACAGCAGCGGCAACGATAGCGGCAGCAGCGTTTGCCGAACGTGTGAACAGAACAGCGTCGTCTGCGATACTTGTGCGAAAAATTTGCTACAAAAGATGCCGCCAATACTTGACGTTTGCGCTCAAACACCGTCGCACTCAACGTGTGCGCTGTTGCGCTGGTGTGAGTGGAGTCGCTTTTTTTGTTGGATGGCCACACGCTGACTCGCATACGTCATCAATTTTGTGCGCTGCCAACATGTTGCGGTTCGTTTTGAATTTGTGCTCAAACCATTTGGTATGACTCTCACTTGTTCTTGTTGTTTGGCGCTCGCGCAAACTGTTGCCGTTTTGAAGTGTGTGTGCGTATGTGTGTCCGTGTGTGTGTGTTTGTGTGTGTGTGTGTTTGAAACGCCGTGCGTTCTTTTTTTTTTGTTTGCCTTGGTTTCAGTTTTCGTGCATGGCATGTCAAATAGCTTGAGTAGGTTGGTAGGTCACTGCCTCTTCTCTGTGCGAGAGTGCATGTGCGTGCGTGTGTATGTATGTGTGTGCGTGTGTGTGTGTGTGTGTGTGTGTATGCCGCGCCTTTGCCATCTATGTGTGCGTAGTTTTGGGGTTTTCTCTATGTCTGAGCTTAAGTTCATTAACGGCGCTTGCTTCGCGCAACAGTTCACGGCATGCGTTGCCTAACACACACACACACACACACCCACCCATGCGTATGTATTTACATGACCGTTAGTTAGTTGTAAGAGATACTCACACATTATTATTTTGTTCTTTTTTCTTGGTGTCTTTTTTTTTTTGCCTTGGGACTGATTGCCGCCACTTCTATTTGCCACCAGCCGCTGATTCAATGAATGGAACCGAAATTTGCACAAATGTTGTTTTTCTGTTATTCTGTTGGGCGCTGTGCTCCACACAAATCTGCGGCAATTCGACTGATGGATATTATTTGCACGTGCTCGTGCTTCTTCTTCTTCTTGTTGTTGTTGTTGTTGTTGTTGTTGTTGTTGTCGTTGTATGTGGATTTCATTTGATGGGAAATCGTATAAATAAAGGCGGCTTTTGGGCCGGGAAAGCAGAGAAATAAAAGGGTTTATCTTGATGGCTCCGCACTGAATGGTTGCCCAAAGTAAATGAAATTGTGTACACAAAATTCCAACTTTGAACTTTCCCAAACAATCAAATCAATGCACATAATCACTGCGCTTTTAGCTTTTGGATCACATTTCCCAATTTCTATCAATTTTCTTGGAAAAATATATGGATTTTCCCATTTGCCACACAATAAGCTGACTTAATTTGGATATGTTGAAAAATGTACAACTTATTACCAAATTCCTATGCTCTGCTTCTGAAGGTAAAAGAGTATATTGAATTGGAGTTAGAGTATTAGAACAGTGCCCGATTCAGGTAGTGTTAAATCGATATAGTCATTAATCGCTAAGCGATAAAAGAGTCTGCTTATTGGGTTAATATTTTGTTGGCAACGTCCCACTAGGCCATGTGCCCCTCCGCCGTCCCACAATCCCTGCTCCGCAGAGGTTTTTTGAGGTACACTTACCGAATTCTAACTCTATTTAAAGGTCGATAAAAATATTAAAAATTGGCCGCACGTGTTGATAAAAACAAAATTAAGTCCACGCCCACTTACCCGTCCATATCGATAAATTTGAAAGTGCAAATCGATAAATTCGCATATCACCCACAGTTTCCAAAAATTGCCGGGCTACTTGCTGCCCATAAAAGTAGAAAATGACTTTAAATGGCAGAGTCTTCAAAGTTTTATTTTGTAATTTAAAAACTTGAGTTTCGTAATTTGAAAGTTGGATTATTTTAGATTATTAGGATAACTTGAAAATTCCATGCAAGAGTAATAAAAAATTTCCAGGCCACGCCAAACCCGCCACCAAAAATCGCCACAACTTTTCAAGTTACTAAAATGAGGACTTATGAATATAAATATATATTTATAAATATCGATTTGTTATATGATTTTATGTTTAAGGTGCAGTGATTGCCTGGCTGTGTATAATGACACAAACATTGAATGTTTGCTTAGTCTGAAATTCCGTCAAAATGCGTCATGGTTTTTAAAGCTGGTTAACTGAAATAAGACAGTTGCCCAAATGAATCTGCGTTCTCATTTTGGCAGTAGCAATTCCATCGATAAACAAATAAATTCAAGGAACTTCATTTGCATATAGAATAAGTCGAGTGATCTTCCACGATCGGAGAGAGTTCTTCACAAGGACCTACGCAACTCGAAATAATCCTTTTCTGTAAATGTCACTTTAAATATGCTTTGATAGCCAAAATAAATTGTTTTCCCTACCGAACAATATTTGTAAAAATTCTCAAAAAATACTCAAATATAAAACATAGTTGTAAGTTACCAAAATATGTATTTATATGAAAAAGTTCTCACTTAAATATTTATATATCACAGGGTAATTTCATTGCATGCAATATTTACATAGATGCCAGCATTTCACTTATATTTGTAGCAAAGTATCACAACTGATCGTCAATCATCCGACGATATTTATTTATTTATGGAAGCAATATAGCAAAAGTTATCAACCAAGCCATCAAATATTACAGGATAAAGAAAAAAACAATTAAGAAAACTGTCATCGAGTGAGTGACTATGAAATACCCTGAACTCAGCTGTTAAATACATTTTTATAGTTTTAATCCAAAATTTCATACTGAAATATAAGCAGGTCTGGAAGTGCTCTCATAAATATATATTCATATAGATGTATGGGCATTTCTTATTCGATATAGATAAAGTTGTTGAATTGAAATTTGTGCAGTTGATTATATATTATATAAAATTATTTATACACATGATTATAAATCAATTGGAAGACTCTGCATTTAAAATTGTGCTTTTATATCGAAATACCCTCAATGGATAAATAAAATTCATAAATTTTTAAGACTCTGCGTTCCTACACAGAAAGACAGACGAAGATGACTTTATTGATCGGGTGTGAATGCTGATTCAGAATAAGTATACCCTATGGGGCCGAAGATATTTTCCTCTGTCTGTCAAATATTTTGCACAAAACCATTATTCTATTTTAATGATTATTATTATTATTTTAATATATTAATATTCGATTAAAGATAGATCGGTCCTCACAAATTGCATTTAGTCATTAGGCCAATCAATTTTTGTATAATTTGTGATTTAAATATATCAATAAAGCTTTTAAAAAACATAATGTGTTAATTTTAGAATAGTTTGTCGTTCCTATGCTAGGTAGACGAGTAGGTAGACGAACAGTGCTCCATTAATCATTTTGCTAATTATTATGTTAAATTGAACAAATCACCAAAATTACCCAAATATAAATCAACACTAACAGCTCGCAGTACTCGCAAAACATTAGCCGTTAATGGATATTGCGTGTGTTGTAGTTTGTTATAAATTGTTATGGGAACTAAGTTTACGCAACTTCTAGCTTAACTCCAAGCTGGTATTTAACATCACAAATTCTGAATGCAACACTACATGCCACTAGTTTTACCCTGAACCCCACAAGACTGGGGAATGGGCGGGTCTCAGAGACTACAGACTTCAAATTTGGTATGTATATTTTGGCATACCACGCAAAGATCAAGTTTGCCTACGTTTCTCGAATATCGATACATATCGATAGCAAATACAAATTTTATAAATATCGGATAGTATAGAAAATGTATTATCATATTTACAGCATTCTTACTTGTTATATTTTATTTGTAAGAGTTTTTTTCGTAACAACTGTTGATAACTCTGTTTAAGGATCCAAGTAAAGCTTTTGTTCAAGTCATAGATTTATATATATAAAAACATAAGAAATGTGTGAAGTAATCGACTACGATTAAGAATCGATTGATATCTGTGCATAGACAATAATATCAAAGATAAGATAATAATATCAAAGCAGGTAAGAATGATCAGTCAAGAGACTTGGACTACAGAATACCCTTAGTCCAGATGCTATATACATTGTATCCATTAAAATACGTGTTCCAAAATCCATCTGCTGCAGAATATCCGATAACCTGTATAACTAGGAATAATTTGAGTGTTTCTTATCCGATCTTGATGATATTCTTATTGTTGATCAGTTATATGTCAAGATATATTTTGAATCAATTGGAAAACTATACCTATAAAATGGGGCTTTAATAGTACATTTAAAAAACTTGATCCACGCTTGCTAAACATTTGTGTCTAGCTCTTATAGTCTCCGAGAGACATACAGAAATCGACTCCTTTGTTGATTTATATTGAGATGAGTGTATAAAACGATGCATCAAAGTATCGCCATTATTATGAAATCCTTTTTTAATTCCAAATTAGAAAGATGTGTTAACCAGCATACATATTTTATATTCTACCATGTTTTTTAGAAAATCAAAGGCTGTGTTATGAAGACTTTGAAACGAAATTAAAATTCGATTACTAAATTTGATGTGCCATGCTTTTAAATCCAAATTTAATTGAGTTCTACGTGCTACAACTGTGGAATTTAAATTAAATTGAAAGTGTAGTTTTTTTTATACATTTTATTTGTATTCTGTTGGCAATATTTGTCAGCTGTGCAACTGCAGTTGTGTCTGCGTGTGGAATATATGGTCAATTTGGTGGTAATTTTATGGCTATATGTCAGTGTCGGTTGCCTTTGGCTGGCGCTAATTAAGTCCGTTTTCTAACTGCCCGCACGCACATTTGTTGGAACGGGGCTGCCAACTCGCTTACGGGACTCATTAAGTGCAAATCCCAAATTAATTGGGTATTAGACACAATGCATTACGGGCTAAGCGAGAAGTGTTGCCAGGGCTCTACGCCCACTCAGCTATAAAAATCCTCCAATGGGGCGTGGCAGCAGCAGGCGACCATAAAACCAAAATGGCAAATAATAAAAAAAGAAGAAAAACGCCGGCCAAAAACGAGTGCCAACCCGCTTATTGATTCTTTGGCTCAAAGCAACCAGATCCAGAATCCCTGGCCACTAGCCCATAAAAATATGAATGTAGTAAAACAGTCATAATTCATTTGTATGAGGGTCCAGGTTTCTCTCTATAAACACTAATATACCATATTAAATATTTAAGAATCTGTCTGTTTATTGAGGCACATTTTGTGCATTTCTTTTGTTGGTATTTCCCCTATTTTTATGTACCAACATAAATATTTGCATCAGAGTCAGCAAATTCGTGTTTCGTGTTTGACTACGATTCTGTTTATATTTCAAAACTGCAGACACCAAGGCAAACACAAAGAGTGGGATCATAGTGGTCTGAGGGGAACACATATTGACAAACAGACATGGAGATATATATGTATGTGTATATTCATAGTGGCACTTTGTCCAGCCGAAGCAGAAAATGTTTTGTTTATAATCGGGTCGCATCTACTCGTATTTGTCTGTTTGTCAAGGCTCAAAGCAGGTTTCCGATTTACGGCACAAAGTTTTGACCAACAAATTTGCATGCCCTTGTTAAAATGCAAATTGCAGTTGAAACGCCAACAAATCTAGATTATCCCAACATAAGCTCTCGAAAATTCCGCAAAAGTAAACATTCATGGTAATCACGTTTTGCGATGTTCTAGAGATAAAATCAAAAATTAATTGTGTGCGTTTATTAATTTATTCATTTATTTAATTTCCATTAAAATATATTATGAAAGTGAGAAATATTCCTTCTCAATTCTTATCTAGAGAACAAAACAACAATCAGTACTTGTAGAAAAAATAAATCGAGACTAAAAGTGGAAAGTATCCAAGGAATTCCTATTCAATTCCAATCTAGTGTTTAATAAAAATATATTTAAATATTTTAATTCAATTTAAAGCATAATTTAATAATGCGAAATATTCAATTGATTCCTTCTGCAATGTGAATTATTAAATGGGAATTTTCTAACCAAGCAAATGTTATTCAACAAATCAAATTATGAAAATTGCTTAGCTTCTTATGTTAATTAAACTATAACAATTGAACTTAAATGAAATATTTATACTCAAAGGCAGCTTAATAGCTAAAAATATGTTCTTGAAAATGTTTAAACGAGCAACTTGGTCTTTGAGAACAGCCAAGATCAGCTCTTAGCTAATATGCTATTGTATTAAGTGCTGCAGAAACATAACTTTGTATTTGAATATCCGGCATACTTATCAGCAAACAATAGGAAGTCGTCAGTAGTTAATGCCCCACACCCCCCCGTTGTTTTCATTTCATTGTTATGCGTGCTATGCACATTTCTGTGTTCAAGTAAATGTACTTAGGACATGCCAGCGATTTATTTGACTACTCTCCTGCAAAACTACAACACTCAACTGTGAGTGGTTTTTTTCCCCCCTATTCGTGTGAGTGTGTGAATGGGTGTGTGGTGTGGTGTGCGGTGCAAATTAACCCAGTCACGTACTTCGCTTAGGCGTTCCTAATCAAATAAACGCGCCAAATTAAACAACAGACACAAATACAACAGCAACAACGCACTACAACAAGCGACAAGTAAATATATGAGTTTGACACCTCGATGCCAGATTGCACAGGCAGACAAATGCTACCCAAACTGAGAGATTTACATAGATGTTATGCACATTTTTACTCGCAGGAATATCTCATTTAAAATTAAACCAAAAGCACATCTGAAGGGAATTATATAAATAATAAAATTAGCAAATTTAAAATAACAAGAAATGTTTAAAAAAAATCCCAATTATTTAAATTAAACTAAACTTAAAGCACAGCTTGGGGGAAACACATAAATTTTACAAATTGGCACCTATTCATATTTTTTGAGTATAAATTGGAATTGAATAAAGTCAAAGGAGGAAGTGAAAAGTTATAAACCATATTGACGACAATATGTCTCTTTGCGCATGTCTACATGATGTTGCCAATCTCAGCTAGTTGAGAAATATGGTCAGTAAAACTTAGCGCCATAAAAAAAGATATGCAAGTGTGTGTGACCCACAAAAGTATCTTCGATACAATCTGGTTTAGGTTTTGTATAGTGAACTCAAAGGGTTTCAAAAATTGGGATAATAATTGCACAGAAATGTTACTTAGTTGCGAAGCAATGTTTTTAAATAAATTTTCACTATGGTGAGTAAAATAAATATGCCAAATTATTAACTTAAAACTATCGCAATAGTTTCCAAATTAATTTGCAAACACAAAAGTTAGAACCAAAAATCTTTGCCAGTTATCCAAAAACGTTTGCAAAAAGACAGAAGGCGTAATTTTAAAAAACAATGTAAAAAAATGCGCCTAGTTAAAAAAATTAGCAATTAAATAATATGTTTTTAAATTTAAAATTATTTTTATTTATTCTATTTTCTTAGGAATCTTTCCAATTATTAAGAAATATATTTCTAAAAATGGTAAAAAAAATTAACAAATCTTTTTAAAAGCTAGCAACAAGTAATGAAATCATATTTTCATTCTCGATTGCTATTTTAGAGCTTAGCCTACCGAAAACAGGGTCCACATTTAGAATCACAAATTATATGAAATTATAAACAATCGAAAATGTTTGTTATCTAATAATGCTAATGTGGTATAATATTAATAAATATGAATAAATATATAATATTAATAAATATAAATTTCAAATGAAATACCCTGATTTTTAGAAATATACTCTGCCAAATGCCAAATGAATTTGATTAAAAGCATTAATTTATACTCCAATAACTGGGATTAGAATAATATATTTATAGCCCACTCAAGTCGGTATATAATTACTTTATATTGGAGCTATATTTGGGGCAAGCTGTCTTCCATTTGTAGATGCTGTCTCTAAGTAAGTTGATGTGCTTATCTGACGTCATACTAATTATGCGGCACACAAGAAATAATGTGATTGGGTTGTGGCAGGCAGATTCGATCAGGTGGCCAGGCAACTCAAATTGAGTGGCACGGCTTGAGTGTGATTTTATCGAGTGGCGCTGCCAGTCTAAGGGCTACACTCAAGTGTCTGCTGCTGCTGCTGCCCGAATGAGCTGTGCCCCTCAGCTGAACAGCTGCCGCATCAGTTGTGCCTTGAGCTGTGGCAATGTGCGTTGCCAACTTGTTTACATTTTGTTATTGCTGTTGTTGTTATTGTTGTAATTGTTGTTGCTGTCTTTTCGTTAACATTTCTGTTTACTAGACGGACAGCACGTGCTGACAGAGCACCCCATCCGTTGCGCCCAACCCCAAGCGTTCTTGTTTTTGTTGATATGTTATGTTATGGGCATGCGGCAGTACCTGAGGCATGCATATTTAATATGGCCATAAGCTGCAGAGATGCCGTTGCCGCTGTCTCAGCGACTGTGTTAAGCCGCACTCGCTGAAAGGGGCAGAGGCGCACATCATTATTTTGAGATTGTCTTAGTCGGTATTTCTTCGACTGGATTTGCTGCGGATTTTCTACTGCTTCTGCTACTGCCACAGTTTCTTCTTCTTCTTCTTCTTCTTAATCTTCATCTTCGTCTTATTCGTGTTTAGTTACTTATTTATTTATGAGCACACTTTTGCTTATTCCCAAATTGCTGCAAGTTAATTTCAATTTTGTAGCGTTCGCAAATATTCGCAAGATTTGCAATTTTCAAATTTCTGGCATGTGGCATAATCAACAAGTCTCTTTACTTGCAATAAGGGGCAGCTTAGTTTTTGCTTCAATGGCTGACTTTCGCTTTTTGTGGTCGCCAATGGTTTTTGTCTCAGATGGTTTTTATTATAACTTACTAGAAGCCAGTAAAACTCAGTGTTTTGTTGTCAGTCGGGTGAACTTTCTATAACAAGTAAAGCTCTGAAAATGAGTTTGAGGCCAATTGCAATAAAATAAAATTATTATTTGTTATAATATCTTTTGTATATCCTCGGAATAAGGGTAACTTATTATTCAGAAAGCATATTTAAAAAACAGAAGGCTGTGTCTCTCTCAAAATCACTGGTTCTCCATTTTTAATTACAAGTAAAATTCTTAAAATTTGCAAAAAATATGTCAGATTTCCAGGATATTTTTTTTTAATGTATAAAAATCTACACACAACTCTAAAAGTCCATTTAGTGTTACTTAAAATTATACGTATTAATTAAAATTTTACGTATAAAAATTTTCTATAATTTTAAAAATAATGGTTTGCATTTTTGATTTTTTTTTGTAATATTCTGTAAAGTAAAATGAAAACCTTTATAAAAATGAAGATTTTATTTGCATATTTATAAACTATTTGTGTCTTCAAAGCGATGTTAATTTAGGTCGATTTTTATTTTGGATAGATTTTTTTCAGAGTGTATGTATACATTCTGTATAATAGCTGGTCCGTATTAAATAGTTTTAATGCCTTTGATATATATTCAAAAATTGTTTTAAAGCGCATCCGACAATATTACAAAATTGACGCTTCCTTCTTTGCCTCAGTTTTCCGCCCATCATCAAAATTATGCTCAGACAATGATCATTCAGTTTATTACGTGTGTCAATGTTTTATTTAATTTCAAATCCAATAATGACGGATTGCCAACGTTTAAAGAATGTCTTAATTAAAGCTGACAATGCAAAAAGACCGCATTCTGATTTGTTTTAAAAGACAACCGGAGTGGAGTGGAGACGAGTGGAGGGTTGAGTTAAGTTGAGTTGAGTTGAGACTAATGAGATTGAGAAAAGCGAGAAAGGCGATATTAAATTATGCTTAAATTATGTATTTGTTTATTTGCTTATAGCTCATTGCGTATTGCACAGAAAAGTTTCGCTTATTGTTTAAACATTGACAAATCACACCCAGTTTTTGTGAATCTGTCATTCATACGATCATTATTTTGGTTTATGTTTGCTTGATATGTGTGTGTGTGTGTGTGTGTGTGTGTGTGTGAGTGTGTGTATGTGTGTGTGTGTGTTTGAGTGTCTGTGACACGCCCAGATTGCTGTCACGCCCACTGTCATTATTAGACAAAAGGATGCCGCGTGCGTCGTCTGGATTTGACAGGATACTCGTAACCCTCGAAATCATCATCGAGTTCGTCCAGCTCGTGATAATGATGATTGTGGCTGCTGCGATGATGCTTCTTCGGTTCCTTGTGCTCCTTGTGCTCTTTGACCGGCACCGGAATGGGCAGCGGCACCTTCTTTATCACCGTCTTGGTGTGCACATGCGTGTGATGCTTCACCGGCACATGAATCCGAATCCTGCGAATGCGAATGTGAATGTGAATGTGAATGTGAATGCGGATGTGAATGAAAATGGGTAGGATATGGGCATGGCTATGAGTTTGTTGTGTGTGTGTGTGTGGACATGTTGTTAAAGGCGTGGCCGTTACACCTACTTAAGCTTCTCGTTTGATGGATGGCCGCTCGTCAGGGCAAACATCATGCAAGTGATAAACAGCAAACTTAATGCCTGCAAAAAGAAAAGAGAAAAAAGACGAGTCAAAAAGCGTACGAGAAAAACATAGAAGAAGTCGACTTTGAGTTGCCAGTTGCCTCTTACCCAGAAACTTAAGTTTATAAACTGCTGCTGCTACACACAAACTTTATAAGTAGTGCAAGTTCATAAATAGTATTGAGACTTTCTTGCATGAAACTTTAAAATTGAATCACCTCTCTTTAAATCGATGCTTTTAAAAATTAAAAAAATATTTAAAATAAAGGCATATCATTAATATGGCTCTTTTCCAGCTTTTATTGTTTTAAGTATGAATTTACAATTTTAATTTAATTTTCATTTATGCATTATTCATTTAAATTCAAAATATACTTTTTTGTTTACCCCAAAACTTTTTAAGATCAATTTTTAAAAATATATTATAAATAAATAACTAGTTCTGCTTTTTAAAAATTTGATACTAAAATATACAAGCAGCAAAGCAAAAATTTTAGATACACATTTAATAAGATTTTCTATGCATTTGCTGAGGTTCAAAAGAAATGATGTGTTTTATATATATATCTGCACATACTTCTCATCAACCTGATGCTACCCCATATCAGTCTTTTCCGACTAGAGGGTAAAAACATAACAGATTTCTTTGCATCTTTTAGTCTTGGCTAAACGTGATAAAAAAAAATAAAAAATAAATAAAACTTTAGCGTCTATAAACAAAATAACATAATTAGCATAATGCCGGTTGCCATTTTGATGTTTATGTCTATATTAGGCAACAGCAAATCTGATTTTGATTGCATCTGGCCCTGTCAGCTTGCGTTGGGGGGCGTGGCAGCAGTAGCTTAAAGGCCAAACCCAAGTGTAATTACAGTGGGAACTTTCTTAAATTACTCGCCTGGGATCTGGCCTAAGAACTTTTCCATTGTAATCGATTTTGGTCTAGTTCTCAATTCATTTCAGTTGTGATATTATTGTTAGATTTGTACCGAGGCGTATTCAATTAGCAGTTTGTTGTGGAGCACACAGCAAAATGAAATTGAAATTGAAAATTGGAAAATTGCTTTTAAATATTTTGCTCATTTTTCAATTTCCGTTCCCTATTAAATAACATGCTATTCTGCCCCTGGCCATGTGGCTAGAACAGACAACAAGCCAACTGCTGCCCCAAGAAATTTTTTGATATACCAGCCAAGTGTTATCCATGCCAGTAATTAAAATATTTAAAAGCTCTCATGTTCCAATCAACTGAGACCCCAAACTCGCTGTGCATGCAGCATGGGTGTATTATTAAAGCGCGGAATGCCCTCAAAATATGGCAGACACATCGATTTTAGGCTTTGCATTTAGATTAAACAGCAAAACAAAAGGCGCCATTTGCCCGCGATTGAATTAAAGATTGAAAGTTAAGCTTCTTTTGCTTGAAGTAAGTATTAAGTTGTGGCTATTATTAAATATGCATAAGATGAGTTTAATTCAGTAAAATAATTTCCAAATTAATGCAGCTTTAATTAAAAAAAGAATCGAATCAATATTAATTTTTTTTATTAGTTATTTTATTGATTCACACTTGAGCCAAAGTCCAATTACATATTATTTGAGGGCTCTTCATTCAGCTGAAAATGTACTAGTTAAATTACAAAATATTGCATTTATTTTATTATTTTTATTCGATTTGGGTGCACACAAATTTAATTAATTTCACGCGCGATTGAACACAATGAATTTGTTGGCCAAAAGCAAATTTTAATCGTTAATTACTTTTGGCTTCGATTTGTGGTTTTGGTTTATTCCAATGTGCGTGCATTGAGTGTACTTTCTAAGCGGGTTTTTGGAGTGGCTTATACACATTATTTTTTTCATAAATGTTTGTTTAATATTTGCATAATTTGTGGGTCCAACGCGTTGCACGAACTTCGCAGCTTGGCAAACAAATGGCAGGGCAGGCGCCGGGGGAAAAATTGTTTTTAATTGCTTTGAGCAAACAATAGAATGTCAGTGTTCATATTTTTTTATATATTTTGTACAGTTTTTATATATTTCAATATAATTTTGTAATTTTTTTGACATTGCACTTTTATTGTTGTTTTTACTTGTTTAATTTTAATTAACACTTACTCCATGGGGGAAATACATTTTGACACGTGGCTTGCGAAACTTTAATTCGATTTTTTTGCTCTTGAATTTGTATTTGTTTGCATTTGTTTTGATGCTCGATTAAGTTTAGCATTAATAATGCAGCGCGTCGATTTTTGCAGCGGTCCAGCAGCGTCTAAAGTTGAAATGAAATTGCAATGGGAACTGGCGTTGCTTGGCGCTTAAATATCAGAAAATCAAAGAAAAAAAAAGAGGAAAAAATTGGTGCCACAGTGAAACGTGCCACAACTCGAAATGTTAAGCCAAGAGGCAACAGGGACTGCAACAAAGCGAGAGGCGAGCTGCCTAGTGGGAGCAAGCGAGTCGGGTAGAGAGTAACAGTGACAACAACAACAACAACAACAACAAAAACAACAACAACAACAATAACCACAACAATAATAACAACAAGATAAGTAATGACTTGATGAAGTTGCCAAGTTGGAAGTAAGTAAAATAAAAACATAATCAACACACGCCGGCTGCATAAGTTGACCAGTGGAGTGAGTCTTGGGAGGGGAGTAGAGGGGGATGGCTGTAGTGGAGGAGCACAGTTTGGTGGTTTTATTTGTATATGATGTTTTTTTTGTTGCAAAGTGAGCGTCAACAAGCGCTGCGGCAAATGCTGCAGAGCATGGCGTAAACATCCAAACAGCTGCGCCCCAAAACGACTCTTTAAGCCGCTTCAAGCTGACAAACTAAATGAATTGATGAATGAATTGAGCCATAAACTGCAAGGCATTAGTTTTAGCGCACAACAGTTTTCAGATCCCTCAGAATTTAAAGTGTTCTTTAATACTTCAAAATTTGAAATTATTTTAGCATATTAAAAAAATCGAATTAAGCCCAAACATATCCAATATTAAAAATAAAAAAAATCTTGAAGTTCAAATCGTTAATTTTTAATATTCACATATTTTTATTACTTTTATTTCACTTTTCATTTATTGTTTGGTGACCTCTTTTTATATAGCAAAATATGAATAAATAAATTCAATTTATAAAATGCTAATCTCTCTCAGCTTAATAATAAATATCGAATAAATTTCGCAACAATCTCTGCAATACAAAAATTGATTTCAAATATGTTTAATGGATTATTGTAATTCGCAGACTTATTTGGTATCAGCGAGTTGGTTGCCAATAAGCCGCAGTATTTGCCATGTAGCGCTTTAAACTGATAGTGAAAATACGGCTCATATGACAACAGTAAAAACAACAACAACAAAACGGCAACAGCAATAAAAACAACAATGCGACAACAAATAGCGGCAACAAATGTAAACGCACAACGGCAATCACATTAGCAAGACACTCTCGAAAATGCTCACACAATGCTGAATAAGAGGCGCACAGAGAGCGATGGGAACCGCCTCGAATACATGCCAGCCACATTGTGAAAAGCCGCCAAACCTGTGCCAACCAACTGTGGTGCGGCATGGGGGTCGGACTAGGGGCAGACAGGCACTGCCAGTGGCGGAATACGGAGGATTGGTCTGTCGGCAAATGGCAGAGCCAAAGTCAAAAGCATAATTGAAGCTTGTGCCTCACTTAAACGCAGGCGATTATGTCTGCTGGCTTTTCACGGTGAGCCGCAACGGCGGCAGACAACTGACAACAAACAACAACAACAACAGCAACAACAAACGGCATCAGCAATTGAAAGCAGGTTCAACTTGCCACAAGGAATATGAGGCCTGTGGCTGCTTCCTGGTTGCCTCAAAGCGCCCAAACCGAAACTGTAACCGTAACCGTTTTCAGCTTACCGAAACTGAAAACGATGCTGCAAATAAAACTCGAACAGCAAACTGAACAAAACATTTGATTTTACCATCAGCCACTTGACAAAGTCATCACACATTCAGCTGCCTACCACGCGAAAATATGTTGCAACCACAAGCACTCGAATTGACAGTTTTTGAATGTGGCAATTTAAATGTGCAACGCTGCGGCGCCACCGACAGCGGCATGAAATTGCAATTGCAATTGGCTTGATTGGCGTTGCCATTCTGGCCAGCGGCGCACTTTATTTAATAGGTGATCCATCTAATTCAGGAAGTGTTAACGAGCCGATGCTGAAGGCCTAATGAGACGTGCTCAAAATGGCATTCAATCATTAAATTTTTTATTGCAAACAATTGATTTAACAAATCGAATTTGTCGATGTAACACAAAGAGAAAGCTGTGAATGGCAATGAAACTCACAACTCACCTCAACTGTGCTGATTATATGGAATTAAGCTGACTCACAGTCAAAAGCCAAGTTCAAAACTTTAACTTTTCAACATCGTTTGCCAAATCTGTGTAGTTAAAGCAACAAATTGGTAATGAAAAAAGTCGACAAATTTCAATTAAATTTCAAAATTGATCATCATCAATTATAATTCATTATAATAATATTAAAAGTTTAATTACAGAGCACAAATTGAGTTTAAACTTTTTTTTAAACTGAGTTGTCAAAATCTAATCGCATCTTTTTATTCCCAAATCAAGAAACTGAAACTTAGAAATAAGTGTTTCTTATTGGATTTGAAGTAACTATTTAAATTAAACAAGGTAAATAACAAGGTAAAACTCAATTTGTGCCGCCCTCCAACAATGGGGTCTCTCCTGCTATCGGTTATCGATTAGTGTCAATATTCGAGAAACGGTTTCGATCGAATTATTGAAAAAAGAAAATAAACTCAATCTTTGATAAATATGTGTTTCGCTGTTGTATTTTTAATTATTTGTACAGCAACTATAATTTTGTAATTTAAGCATGAAACACTTATTTATAAATACAAAGATTAAGGAATTATTTTCTATGTTTGTTTTGATCAACCAGGTGTCTACTGTGAGGGTATATTATTATTATATGCAACACTACCAAAGTGAACATTTTATTGTAATGCTTCTTTCTTTCTAAAATGCTCACTTCACGTATTACACCAAAACTTACATTCAAATAGATAAATACATAGATAGATCAATCCCAAACGTTTCAAATAAACCACAAGCTGCTAAATTGGCATCTAGCTCAAGTATCAGCTGGAGGACAATTAAATTGGCTGAAATGTGCAAACTGCACAAATTGTTTTATACTCACTTTTCGAGCACTCCATTGCTTAACAATATTAGCAATAATATAAATGGCCGAAACAAAACTTGCAGTTGGTCAGCAGTTTATTTGTTAATTGGCTGGAAACCGATAAGTTTTCCGCACAAATTAGCAGCTCGAGAAATGCCAGCAAAAACAAAAACGAACAACGGGTTTTTCACTTTTCTATGCCAATTATGTAACAACTAAAAATATATATAATTACAATACAATAATTACTATGTATGTCTAAAAAAAAGCACATAAATACTTTTTGTTAAGTTATGTACATTTATGGATTTCGTTAGGCATTTTTATGGCCAAGACAATTGGCCTGCAATCTCAGTAAACTGAATTTTAGTTTTTTTATTGCATTCAATTAACCCACTGTTGCACAATTTTCTTTTTAAGTTTTTGGGTTGGATTTCAGGCTATTTTTAAAACAGTTACATTTTTGAGGACATTGGATTTTGTACTGCTACTTTTACTTACAATTTTCACTTATATCGGCGTCTTTGGAATAGAATGCCTAATAAATAAACACTTTATTTTGTGCAAGATTATAAAAAATCAAAGTTTACTAAAACTATTAATAAATTATGTAATTTCTTTGTATTTTTTTTAAGGAAATTGATTTTCTGAGAAATGCATATGCTGAATTTCCATATAAAATTTGAATTTTTGAGATGCAAGCAGGTTATTTAATATGTTTTTTTTTTCCAATTAACGCATAATAAAAACTGCCAAAAATGTGCAATGCTTGAATAAATTCCTGCTCAGCACTCGGCGTAGATGTTGCAGATGCAGCAAATGACAAGAGGTATTCACAGGAAGCAACAAAAATCAGGATATCTTCTCTAAAACATAATTTTCTTTCATGTCTCTCATCAAAGCCAAGAAATCAGCCATCTCCATATCAATATTCAAATTTATATAAAAACATGTTTTGGATCTAAATTATTCCATCACCGGTTATTTTTCAAGACCTACAAAAGTTTGCAAAAAATCTTATATATTTATTATTTAAGTATTATTTATTTTTAGATTTATCTAAATATATAAATATATTTTCATAAATATTTTTAAGATGATTTTTGAGTGTGACAAATATCATAATCATTTGTATATTTAGCAAACTTAAAAAATCGATTTTCCTTTTGATTCCCAATTGGAAAAATTGAAAAAGCCTGCAAATCTGAAGTTTTAAGCCGATATCTGAAATCGCTCCCAAAACATATTGCGACCGGTTGCAGGCTGCCTGGACTGGGTATGGGTTAGTTATACTGGTCTGGCATTGTGTCCGGTTGGGCGGCTAATACATAATTAATATGTCTCCAAGTGTCAAAATAAAAATTCATATTGTTAATTGAGCAAGGCATTGCACCAAAATCGTTTATTGGCCAGGTCATTAGCAGCAAATTAAGTGAATGTGACAACGACAACGACAGCAACAGCAACAAACAAATAAACAACAAACAAGCAAACAACAAACGAAAATAAAAAGCAAAAACAACCAAAACGAACAACGTAAGCAACAACTTCGCTGAAAGCCTTTCAATCAATCTGTTTGTCAATATTTGTGCAATAAAAACTGGCGCAAGGCCAAGGGACTCGCTCACTCAATCATTTGGCCGGGCCAATTGGCCCATTCGTTAAGGCCACATTTGGCTAACCTGTTGGCCAAGCGGCGCCACAAAGAAATATCGCACGAAAAAGACCGAAAGTAAACCTTTCGCCTCCAAGCGAGAGTTGCTTTCTGCATTGTGCAAACTCCATCGAACTGTGTAATTGCTTGTGACTTACAAAATTTGTGAGAGTTGTTGTTGTTTCGATATGCATATATTGAAATATATTGATCATATTTTATATATGTTTTTCTCGATAAAAGTTTTAAACTGGCTAAAACTGGCACTTTCCTTAAGAGATATTTAGTTATAAACTTTTACTTGTTATATATTTTACATACGTTTACTAAAATTAAAGTATTCATTTAAATGGTTCAGAACTAATAATGAATTGTAATATTTAAAACTAAAATATAAAAAATAAAACTTAAGAAATCTGGAGTTACAAAAATTAAAGGTGGTCCAACATTCATTGCAAGGATTAGGAAAACCATGAAAAAGTATAAATTTAGAAAGTCAAACTTTGGAAAAGTTAGAAATTGAGAGAGGAGAGAGAAAGATAAGGTTGTCACTCGAAATGTGTGTCAGCTGACAATATTTACAATCCATCAGTGTCATCTCCATTAATTCGTATAAAAAATGTTTAATTTTGCTTTCAGATATTATATTAACAATAAAATAAATTGTGGTCAACACACACATATTAGTCCCAAATTTATGTTTGAAGCTTGCTTTTTGTTGTGATAAATAAACAATAAATAAAAATTATACTGCAAGTGGAAGCATTGCTAAGAAATGCTGAATGGAAATAATCATATACAAAAAAAAAAAAGAAGAATAAATTATAAAAATTTTACAACATTTACAACATTACAGAAAATTGTAAAATTTTTCGTTTTTATTGGACTTTTGATTTGTATGAGTAAATCAATATATAATTTCTGCTTACTGGTTGAACTCAGCTCAACTAAATAAACTCGGACCAACCAAAATTACGAAATTTATTTACGCATCCGGTTGACTTCCTTCTAGTATCATCGGTCCTACCTATGGCAATTCTGGCCTAAGTAAATCGGCTTTATAAGATAAGACCTGTCTAACCTTATTTAAGCAAACCAATATTGTTTCAATTAAAATATGTAACTTATGGCATATTTATACTTACTGTTGAGAAACGAGGTGTTACCTGTGCTAATATATAATATATGTGCTCAATATATACCATATATAATAAATATCATTTGTAACGATGCTTCACAAAACTTGTATTTAGAAAATAAATCTGTGTTGTTGTCTGTGCATTTATAAAATAAATTTTTTAAGCTGCTTCAGACATCTTTCCAAGTGACAAAATAATTTTAGATTACTAAAAACCACAAGAAATTAGTGCTAAATTTACTTATATTTACAAGTCAATAAGTAGTGCCAAGCGAAACATATAAATGATGTTAATAATTCAATCGCTTTTTCTCATTTTCAGGTGATAACCTTCTTGAACTGCCCTCGGGCGCTCACATACACAATGAGCGTGTGCAATGAGCGTTGCGCAAAAGGATTATCGAATTGTAAGGCCCGGAAACCAATACATCAGCCTGCTGTCTTCATTTCCTTAACCAATAAATTTTCACTTAACTATGTCGGTCGGGAGTTGCATGCAACATTCAATAGTTGCCGAACAAAGTCATTTTGGTTGCTGCTGTTGCTGTTGTTGTCGTTGTTGTCGTTGTTTTTGTTGTTGTCGTTTTCTGTGAGTGACACATTTTTCCAGTTTGGCTCGTAAACTCAATTGACGGAAGCGCGTTAAAGTTGCAACAGCTGCCGCACAGTGTGTGTTGCATGGTCGCAAATTGTATATACGATATATTTACATATTGAATGGAGCCAAACAACAATCCGTTGCCTGTAAACATGTTTTACAATAGAAGCAATGTAATTTATGAATGTGTTAAAGACACATTTATGTCCTGGCCACATGCGGTGGCAAGGCCACTGGCCAAAACTGGTTTTTGCTGAGCCAAGTGGCAAGTGGCAAGCGACAAGTGGCAAGACATTTGGCAAGTTCAGCAAACTTTTGCTATTGCCACAACACTAGAGTGCTGCGCACTTGCCTTGATGGCCATAAATCCAAAGCTCTCTTGGCCATAAAACGTGCTGCATATAGCAGAAAATCTTATACACATATCGACAACACCCCCCCGCCCACCCCAAACCCCTCTGACTCTGACAACATTGACACCTGCGAATTCCAACTTGGCCTGAACTGAAACTAAACTTTTCTGTTTGCTGCTCCACTTGCGTTGTCTGAAATAAACACCAATATAAAATCACACACACACACACACAGAAAGACACACACTCGCACATATTGACACACACACACACTCAAACATACGCACATACTTCTGGCCACAAATGAACTCAATGCCACTTAGATTTATGGCCAGTCTCCGTTGTTGTGGTTTCTCTGCGTATTTCCATTTGTGTATGTGTTGCAAGGTCATTCTGATGAAGTCAGCCGCCAGCAGTTGTTGTTTGCTCAAATGTTCAACTTTAAGTCTCAACTCAACCGATCAAATTGACTTTCACCTGTTTTGGGAGGCGTGCAAACACCACAAATTGTTGGTTAAATGAGCATTGATATATTCATTTAATGAGTAGTTTATATAAGCAGTTTTTAGCAAAGACTCAAGATGTGTGTATATATATATATATATGTATGTAGTATTTAGTAATATTTACTTTACAGTTGCATCTATCCGTGTAGCTGGAAATTTAAGATCAAAACATTTTAAATTACTAAATGCTCAACTTTTTTGTTCCCTGAACCCATTAAAGATGTGCAAAAAGGGGTTTCATGGTTTTGTGCTAAAGTATGTAGCAGGCAGAAGAAAGGATCCCTGACTACATAAGGCTAACATATATATTCTTGATCAGGAACAGTCGGTCTCAGACTCTATGTGATCTCGAGACTTTAAACAGATCAAGTTTATTTAATTTTATCGATGACTGTCTTTGTTTCCCGACTATCGATACATATCGATTTCTGATATCAAATACATAATATTGGTAAATGACATACTGTTAAATATTCACCAAGATGGGATGTGATTTTGCAAGTGTTTTCATTTTCGGTTAGCAGAAAATTTGACAATAAAACTAGAATATATTTAACAGTTTACTTACTTGTTTTATCTAATGTTTATTGTTGATTGTTTATTGGTAAGTAAAAATTATAGCACAGAATTCCGCTGATTATCGGTATTCATTATTCCAATAAGCATTTAATGCATTAACAAGAATTTAAAGCTGAAAAGAAAAAAAGGAAAATGCGTAGCCATTTTATAGCTGTGTAATTAAAAAGAAATTATAATTATTTATTAATTATCATATTTTTTTTAAGCACTTATTGAAATAATAAACTTTTGATTGTGTTGCAACTTTGTTGTGTGCAACTGCAGCGTTATGTTGTGAGTTTTCAGGGTTCAACAATGTGTGGCATTTTTGTCGTGACATTTCATTTACTCTGTGGCATTCCACTTCCTGGATGCCAGGCAGTCAATGAATTGGTCAATCGAAGCGACGATCCATAAATGTGGGAACACATGCACATATTCAATGCGAGCGGACATTAAACAATGCCGGTCTCATTGCCAGGGAGTCGACAGTCTGAATGACATTATTAAATAATGAAAAAAAAGAAAAACAAACAAAAAATGCGATTAAAGAGCATTTCCGAGCCGCAACACCCCCACCCCCACCACTGTAATGCGCACCGCTTGCAGCCAGCTGGAAAATTGCATAACTTAAACTGATTAAGGCAACACACAAAATGAGAGGGCGGAGAGAGACTTACTTGCCTCACTCTTCTTCTTCGATTTGTTTGTTTCCTTTTTTTGCATTTTGTTTTTTTTTTGTTTTTTTCTTTGTATAATTCAGATTACACTTTATTGTTAAGAATGAATTGAATTATTTAGTGTTTTTTTTCTTCTTCTTTGTTTTGTTTTGTTTTCTCTTCGTTTGCGTTTTTCTCTTTAGTTGCTTGCGTTTTATCATTCTCAAAAGTTGTGTTCAACTTTCTTTGAATGGGTTTTCTTTTTGTTGTTGTTGTGGTTGGTGTTGTTGTGTTGTGATTGGTTTTCAATCATAATAATAATCGTAATAATCATAATAATAATCATAATAATGCAATATGACATAATATATATGTATATATATATACACATATACACATACATAAATATGTTTGTTTGTTTGTTGGTGTTGGTTGTGTGTTTTGCTTGCATACACAACATATGCAGTCTATATATATATATATATACATATATACGATATATGCATATGTACTTTGTATAGGGACACAGTATATATATATATATATAATTCGATTTACCTAAAAAACAATTTACAAATATATAAAAAACGAATTCATCTAGTTAAACTAAATTATGTAAGCATATAAAAAACGATTTATACGTTATGTATATATATATACTTAAATATATATAATATATTGTTATTCTTTCTTTATCTTTTTCTCCTTATTTTGTTTATACTCTTATGTTTTTTGCTTGTTGTTGTTGTTGTTGTTTTTGTTTGTTTTGTTGTTGTTGTTTATTTTTCTTACTTCTTTTTAGCTCATTTTGCTGTGTTTCATTTTGAGTTTTTGGTTTCTGGCTGCTTTGCACCCCGCACCCATAAAGTGGACACAAAAAGGGGTATAAAAGTGGTTCGAGTTTACGCAGTTGCTGTGCTGCTGCCAATCAGCTAGCTGCTTTATTATATAAGAAAGCACAGAACGGAAAATTGTTTACAGCTGCGCAATAAATATTAAATTGTATTTATGTGTGTCTTGTGTACCTGTGTTTTTGTATTTTCTGTTTTTTTTTTTGTTTTTTTTTTTATGTACGCGCCTAAAAAGCATTTAAAATAACATTAAAATCGCCGAAAAGAAACGCACAACGCGAAATGAATTCTGCTCAAAAAACCAAACAAAATATGCATAACATGCAGGTGAAACACAAATACCGAAAATAGGCAGCAAAAAAACAGACAAACAAACAAACAAACACAAAAAAGTATTGTTGCGCATACGCCGCGTTGTGCTGAAAACACATTGAGCTCTGTTTGTGTCTGGCTGTGTGTGTGTTGTGTGTGTGTTGTGTGTGTGTTGTGTGTGGAAATGCAAGGATATCTGATGTGGAAAATAATGTGTGGACAAGTTGTTTGCTAACAGCATAATATATGCCATGAAATTTACTACAAGCACAGTGCGCGCTGCCTAAAGTGATTGTGGGACAGTCGATTGCTGGCGAGCAGCCACTGTGGGCAGTGCTCACTGTACTTTAGTCTTTATGTGTATGTATTGCTTTGCGTATCGTATTATAACTAAAGTCGCATATCCCCTTCAACATTTGTAGCTGTCAGTGGCACTTCTAAGGCGTCACCTGTGACTGTGTGTGTGTGTGGAGTATGTGGTGTGTGTGGGTGTGTGTGTGTGTGTGTGTATGCAATGTGCAGCAGTCGTACTACGGCTACACTTGATCAAATTTCATAATGAATGAGTTTATTCAGCTGCTTTCATATAACTATGAATATACGTTGTGGTTTTGTTCAGTGTATATAATTTTAGTGTTTCTCATTTTATTTTCACATGCTTTTAGGGGAGTTTCGTTTGTTTTCTTTTCTTTTCTTTTGTTTTGTTTTTTTTTCTTGTTTTTCTTTTTTTATATTGTAAATATTGTAACATAATAATATGCCGTTATATGCTAAATTTAAATTTAGATTTACTCGTGTTGTTTTTTTTTTCTTTTTTGTTTATTAAAAATTTAACCATTTCTTTGCACTAAAAACTTAGCATAAAAATTTAACAATATATATATTTATTTTTTGTATATATATTATATATAGATACTTTTTGTTTTTTGTTTTTTATTTTTTGTTTTTTTTCTTTTTTGCCTTTACTCAAATTAACTTTTTGCTTAACTTTGCGTTTGTTGTTGTTCTTGTCTATTCGCTAATTGCATTTTCAGCATCAGCTTTCTTGTTACTCATTGATTTGTTGTTAACAATATTTTCTGTTTTTCTTTGTTATTATTAATTTATCTTTCTGCCGGATTATCGCATAAAGTTTGCCATTTGAAAGCTGCTCCCTTTCTCTGTATAAATTATAACTACATTTTCACTAAATATGTGGTGTATATATAAAGTATTTACTTTTATTTACTTTTTGTTGTTTTCTGTATCGTTTTTTTTTGTTTTTGTTTTATTTGTTTTAAGGCCAAAAATGTCAAACGTAAATTTCTTGTTCAATTTATTTGCATTTAACGCAACATTTTAAAAGAAATTTATTTAGCAGCAGCAGCCAAAAAATTCTAGACGCCTGGGATAAAAGTTTGTAGCCAAAAAAGGTAATTAATTTTTGGATTTGTAATTGGTAATTTATTATGTATATTTATAATGTTCGCTTTTTCTTTTCGCTTTTTTCATACAATTAATTATAATTTTTATAATTAGTTTATTTAATAATATGCCTGCCTGTTTGGGGGGAGGAGGGAAGGTTCTTGTTTTATCTGTCTACCAAAAATTGTATTTGCTAATTGCAATTTAATAAAAATGTTTTGTTTTTTCTTCTTCTTCTTCTTCTTCTTTGCAGGGTGGTAGGAAGCGTGGGGAAGGAGGGCATTTAAGACACACCAATTATCACCTACTATCCAATGTGTGGTTGTTTTTGTTTAACGCTAGTTTAACTAATGTAATGTGTATGTGTGTGTGTGCTTGTGTGTGTGCGTGTGTGTGTGCTGTGTGTGTGTGTGTGTGTGTTATGTAACGTCTTTGTGTAGTCAGTCGTTTATTATGAAAACAAAACTCAGGAAAAAATATAACAGAAAAAAAGCAAGAAACACAAAATGTTAAATCCAATTTGCTTTGTCTTTAAATGTTTTAGGGGTGAGTGGGCGTGTGGGGGCGTGGGGTGCGCGGGGGGCGCGGGGAACTGTCCGGGTTGTGGCGTGCGGTCCATCAGTCTGTTTGGTATTTTTTTCATATTTTTTATATATTTATTTTTATTTATGCATTTTTTTTTTGTTTTGTTTTGTTTGTTTATAAGTTTTGCTTATAACAATAAACTTGTAACTTGATATTACATCATAATTTTTCCATTTTCTCATTTCTTTTATTTTTATCGTTTATCGTTTATCGTTTATTACAATCTTGTTTTTTTGCTTTATATGTAATGTATATCAAAAGTTTTTGTGTTAGCTAAACTATTAAAGTCTGTTAATGCTTATTTTTTTGTTTTAAATCTACTAAACCTTGGAACCGGAATTTGGGATTTGCTACCATGCTAAAAATTATATATGATCAAATGAAAATATATCCAAATCTGTAGTCTCTAACTGAATAATTTTGCATAGTTTGTTTTTTGTTTTTTTTTTTTTTGTTTTGTTTGTTTTTGATTTTTGTATGTGCTGTTCGTAAACTTGTGTTTAAAGATTAACGTAAATATAATTGTAAATATTGGTAATTGCATTAATCATAGTTATATAAGAACACATTTTTCCGAGTTATTCGATTTTTTGTTTTTTGTTTTTTGTTTTTGCTTTGTTTTTGTTTACAAAAATTTTCATTATGTATACGTAGAATCATATAAAAAATGATAATATATAAGACATATTTATATATATATATACATATAAATATATATATATATATATTGCATATATAATACACATGTGTAGTTTACAACAAAAGGCAGAGACAACCTAGAGGGTTAGCGGTGTTTGTTGAGGGGTAGGTTGCGCAGGGGTAGGTACAATGCAATAAAATCAAGCTGAGCTCTTTTCAAAAAGGTTTGAAAATTTTGGTATAGAAACAAGAAATCGTTTTGGTTTTCTTTTCTTTTTGTTTTTTGTTTAAGTACTTGGCTAAGAGGCGTGGTTATTTAGCGATGTTTGTAAAACGAATCTAAACTGAAGAGTGTCTTTGCTTTTAATATATTGCTGTATATTGGTTTGTTTTGTTTTTGTTTTTGTTTTTGTTTTTTTGTAGTTTGAAAACTTTTGCTAAAATGCATTACACTTTTCTTTCATTTTAGTTTTAATTGTTTTGTATATTTTGTCTATGAAGCGAGAGATTAACTAAGTTTTATGTTTTATTTGTATTTTTCTCATATTTTATTTACGGGTTCTTTTTTTTCTCATGTATTTAGCCTGTTTTTTGTTTTTCTGGTCTAGAAAAAAGTATATATAATATTTTTGAAATATTTTTCTTTTTTGTAGCTTGCTTGCTTTATGTAATTTTAAGTGAGTCCTCGGCCAGGATCACATCCTTGGTTGTATGCTAGCTTAAATGATGATAAAGTTGATTTCTCTCTTCTCTTCTCTTCTCTTGTTTGTTGCTTGTTATTGTTGCTGATGTTGTTGTTATTGTTATTGTTGTTGCCGCTTTCAGTCCTCCAGCTGCAGCTGCTGCTCGGGCGTTGCTGCAGTTGCCGTTGCCGGTGCCGTTGCCGTTGCCGTTGCTGTTGCAAGTATCTCGAGCGGACAGCCGGCAGCAACATCTGCGACAGAGCCGGTTGAAGTATCCATGAATTGCGGCTCTGGTTATGTAAGATCCTGTTGTGAATCTATTGAGAATAGCTCCTTGTACAGCGCTGGGAATACAACAGTCGGATGCTGTTGCTTAAATTTACTCAACGCTTCCATGTGCAAAATCGAAATATCGCTAAATAAAAGAGTGCCAAGTCAGATGGGATTGAACTCAAATTTGACCATATATCATATATATATATATCATATGTACCGGAAATTGGGTATGTTATTGAGGAGCGTGTCCAGCACGGTCACATCGCCCTTGAGCGGCGCATGATTCGTTTCCAGCTCCTGCCGTATTGCATTCATGCTCAGATTAAAAAGCCTCTGTATTTCCGTATTGCCGCGCACTCCATTGCGTTCTGCATGAGAAGTTAAGATCAGATACGGATTTTAAGTATATCAGGATGAGTGTCCCACCTGGCCAGAGCAGCACTAGACTCTGGTAAAGCGCCAGTTCGGTTTCAGTCAGTTTAAGTTCGGCTATGGATTTAGCCGTTTGGAAAATGCGCGACACCAGACGCATCTCATCCGAGTCGGATGTGTAGAATACCTCCTGTGGCAGCATCACATCGCCATACAGCACAGCATTCTGTGAGAGATCTAGCAATCTGGACATGCGAACAATCGCCAGCTCAAACGAGCCCGTCTTCAGCAACAATATCTGCAAACAAAACAATTCCCAATTAATTCTCATCTTGCCGGTCATCCATCAGTGTCAATAACTCACCTGATCATCCTGACTGAGGCGCATAAAGCCCGGTATTAGCTTTGCAAATTCGATAATATTCTGTATCATTTGTGTCAGCTTCTCGGCGCAATCCAGCCAGAGCTCCTCCTGACCCAGGTTCTTGTAATAAAGTATACGTGACAGATCCTGCACGACAAGAGACAGTTAATGATTAAAGAGTGTTCATACTGACTTATAATATAATAGTAATATAATTGTTTGTAAATTTACGGAACATGTACAATTCTTATGAGAATGTTTACTTTTGAAGAAGCCCATACAAAGAATGTTTTACGAGTGTCATTTATATTAAGTAGAATGTTGTAGAAAATCCAGCAACAAATTATATTAAGTTTTCGCTAATGAAAACATTTGTTTTCCATTTTTCATATTATTATTCTTGTGTTAGATTCATTATGTAGACTTCTCAGTCTGTAGCTCTTCAATGCACCCAAATTTGCGGGGGCTTCAATGTCTTCCGAGCTTAAAACATGTTTCGCTGGAAGCCACCTAAGCCGACACAATTTGCTATAAAATTCTATGATTATTACTAATTTTAATGCATTTCTTTTAAGAACAGTTTTCTTGTAGAAACAAAAATGTAAAAAATTATTAGACAGAACGATTATAAATAAATTAAATTAAATAAAAAAAATAAATAAAAAAGGTTTTGCTAAAACTGTTATTTTAAGTCAAATTTAAGCTAAAATGTAGCAAACCCGAATTTTGTCGGTTGCCATTTACTCAAAGATGATATAAGCAAAAGATGTCAAATATACTTAAATACTTAAAAGTTAAACTTCTGAAGAGAATCATTTTTTTAGAATTTACAATTTCCACATACATTTTAAATATTTGCAACAAATAAGATAAAAAAATTACAATTTTTGTATGCTGATAAATGAACAGCAGTCGAATCAATTCAGCAGTCGAATCAATTCAGTCATATTCATTGGATCCTGATTTCGGACAGATTTAGAATAAAAATGCAACATAATTTTAAATGCTTAGTAGCAACACACTAAATACTCCTTAACTTCCTTTCTTCTATGCGATTTTAAATCTTTAAGAGTTCTATGTCGACTCGAACGCGATATTATTCTAGTTTTATAGTCAAATTTCACACTCAAATAATATTTCTTATGGAGGACACAGGGACTGATGGGGTAACAAAACTAAGGTGGTGCAAGGAATTGCTTCCTTCTGCCTCTTTTCTATAAAACCTATAAACAAATTTTTCTTAATCATTTTGTGTGTTTTATTTTTTATTTTTATCACGAAGTGTTTAACGTATTAATGAAGACATCGCTGATTCCCTAATTTTTATATATTCCTGATCAGCTCTAGCCCAGTCTGCATACCCAAGTCTGTCTGTGTGCAGCACCCAGTCTCTCAGATAGAAGCAATATAAATAAATCATGTGATATATTCTGCTCTTCTCTGCACTACATGGGAATTATCGATTGGTGTTTAACTACCTACAAGTTATTTTAATAGTTTTATGATAGTTGCAAACTGGCAATCTGACTATGAAACTTAATAATACAATTTATCTAGTTTTTGGGACGGTTTCATCTCGAAAGCAATCCCAACACACCTGAGGCTTTCGGAACATGTCATTCACAGATTCCAGTTTGGTATTTGTGTTTGCATGCGCCTCCGCCAGGGTTTTGATCAGCACATCGTTGATATCGCCATCCGCTGGAATGGAGGAGAATTTAGATGTGAGTCAGAGATTCTTGGAATGAAGGAAGATCGATATTGGGAATACCATGACTAATAAATTCGGGATCGATCATTGTACTGCGCGGCTCGTATGTGGTGCTGTCGACATAGTCGGCCGATATATCGTATTGCATGGTCTGCTGGGGCGTCACCGATGCCGAGTAGCCGTAGGGACTGCCATAGCCGACCTCGTTGCTTGAGTAGCCGCCGCTGTAGCTGTGTAAGGAGGGTAAGGACCCATAAATACATGTAGAGTATCGAATATTTGGGCTGGCTTGTCATATATGCATTAATACTGCACCTGTTGTAGTTGGTGTGCTGCAGCTGATCGCTGCTCGAGGGCGTCTGTGTATCGTATACGGAACTATCCGGTGCCGCATCGCTCTGGGCACGCATCTGGGCGCGATGGAAACGCACCTCATCCTCCACTTTCTCGCGCTGCTTCTTGGACATTCTGCCGAATTTTACAGCTGCAACAAAACCGGAAAATGGAATGCAATAGTGAGTAACTGAAAGATAAGGCTTGTTGTGGGTGGCTTGGTGATCTGTTTGTTTGTCTGTGGTCTGCCTGCATCATACCATCACGACTCATTCCCAATTTTAGGCACTTTTGCAGTCTACAGTATTGACAGCGATTCCGATTAACCCGATCCACCACGCATTGCTTGTTGCGCGGACACTGATAGTTAACCACGGAGCTCTGCGATCTCCGGAAGAAACCCTTGCAGCCCTCGCAGGTGATAACGCCGTAATGCACGCCCGATGATTTATCGCCACAGACTTTGCATGGAATTATTTCAATTTGAGCTGCAAGTGAAAAATGAAATTTTAATATAATTAGTAATTAATTTGGATAATCCCATGGAAATTAAATTTATTAGACAGGGATTTTTATTGATTAAGATTTTGAGCACAAAAATAAACTCATTTAATTTTAGTTCAGAGGTGGCTGGAGAGCTATTCAAGAAGCACTTTGCTCAACCAGCAGATATCCTGTACCCAAATCTTTACGTAAAAAATATAAAACTGAAATTTAGAAAATCTCACTGGAATAGAAATCGCCCTGAAACCAGAAGCTTTTCTTGTGCTTAAAATAATGTCAAATTATTAGTTTTATACAAGAAAATATTTCTTTAAATTATGCAGGATTTTTTATTACGATTTTTACTGAGAAATATATTTCTTTTAATCTTCGGAGAGTTTTATTTAGGTACAATGACTGAAAATAAATATTTTTTTGTTTATTTTGTATTTATTTATTTTTTTTATTTAGCTTAGCTAAACACAAAAACACCAAGGTTTTAAGTGGTTTTATGTTGGTGACTGATTTCCAGATATATAATTTTTTAATGTCGATTTTTTTCTGATTGTGGCAGATACCCACGATGAGATGCATTTATAACCCTATCAGATATAAATGTTCTTGAGTCGATCTCGTCTTGTTCTTGTTTTTATAGGGTGTCTGGCATAAAAATATATATCAAGCCTTGCTTTGCTATTTAAATCTTAGCTATATATCAATATATATTTATATATATGTAAGCTTGATAACAAAACCCAACCTTGTTTCGGATTGAACTTGAACTTCCATTTATGTGTCTAAAAACAGTTCTTAAGCAACTGTAAAATGGATTTGGGCCAAACTGAAGACCGCATTAGCTGTGGCGTAAGTTTCCGCATATACCCTACTAACTGGGCTAATATATTAGCCAAAATCGTACACAGACCACAATTTTGGCCCTGGAGTTCGATGGGGGCGTTGTTATCGGCGCAGATTCTCGCACCAGTTGCCAATATTATGTCACGAATCGGGCGGCCGATAAGCTGACACGGCTCACGGATAAGATTTACTGCTGCCGCAGCGGGGCGGCGGCGCAGACTCAGGAGTTGGCCGACAACGTGGCCAACACGCTGAGCTCCCTGGAGTTGGCATTGGGCGAGCCGGCGCTGGTTCGCGACGCCGCTGTGCAATTTCGCAACAGAATCTATGCACGCAAGACGATGCTGGCCGGCATGATTGTTGCCGGCTGGGATCATCGGGAGGGTGGCCAGGTGTATGGTGTGCCCATAACCGGTCTCCTGGTACGCGAACCCTGCTGCGTTGCCGGCTCCGGTTCGCCACATGTGAATGGCTATCTGACCGCCCACTATCGACCCGGCTTGAAACAGGACGAGGCCGTTACTCTGGCCCGGAACGCTGTGCTGATGGCCATTCATCATGACTGCAGCACGGGTGGCGTGGTACGCATTGGCGTCATCAACGACACCGGCATGCACTCCAGGATCTGCTATCACGACGATCCCGAGGTGCTGCAGTTTGCCAGCGACCTTTTGTGGTTCACTGAATTTGGCAACTGCTGAAGGAAGGATTATATTCCTTCCACTGATCAGCTTGATATAAATTTTTTTTTTTGGTATCTTTCTTCAATCAACCATTTTCAAATATCAAATTTGTTTAAGTTATTTGTTTTCTCGTCAAACCGTTTCAGAAACTTCATTTATGTAAAACGTTTTTCAACTATAATCAAATATTAAATTTGTTTATTCGGTGGCAGATTAAGTTATTTCAACTCAGTTATCTCGTGACAAATTGTTGATAAATATCTTGATCCCATATCTAATCAGCTATTTAAAGCGTTACACTAAAAACTTAAGTTTAGAAAATCGTGGCAAAATAAAAATTGAAACTTCATCTTATTTTGAGAAATATAAAAAAATAAAGTGTAGCAATTTTTTATTTATTAAGAAATAAATAGAAATTTAACATTTTTATAAAACAATTCCTCAAAATTGAATGTTTTTATATGTGTAAATTTAATATGCTAATGTTTTATAATAATATAAGTAATTATATTATTATATTATATTATTTTTATTAATAATACACATATAAAAACAACCTGAAATTTTAGATTTTTTTCTCTGAATTTAGATATATCTGATATCTTTCAAGGTTTTATCCGACAAATACTTGTAAAGTCATCCAAATTGCAGCTGGTTGCAAGTCGTAAACGCTTCTTGAAATGAGTTATTAGTAATCTAGTTGCACTTGTCTTCCAATCGCCGTTATTACATTTTACAAGCTACCCATCCAAATGATTTGAGTTGAGGCGAATGGTTTGTTCCGCCAGCCGGTTAATGTTATTATTGTTGGGCCAATTGTGAGGCCGTTAACTGTAGCCATGTGGCATTCTGGCCCATACAAAGTAATGCAAATTAAAGTTCTTGTGGCAGACAGAGTTTGCAACAATGCGCCATTAGGATTATTACTTTGGCTTAGTAGGTTAGCCCATTGTCGTGGCTCAACAATGCCAAACTCGCTGAAGAACTAAGTACAAATTGCGCAATAGGAATTTATGCACTGCGAGAAAAAAAACTAAAATAAACGAAAAACAAGGTAAAAATGCTGCTCTTCTCTTTATTATCTGTTAGAATTAAGCGTCGCTCTTAATATTTTTGCCCCTGCTTCGCCAACAGTTTTTTCGCTGAGTGCAACGATGGCCAAAAAACGCGTAAAAAACGTATGCCACTTGTTTGTGCACAGACAATGGGGCAAGCTGCTTCAGTTCAAGTGGATTGCGTGTGCAATGGAAGGGTGTGCGTGTGTGTGCGTATGCGTGTGCGTGTGTGTGCGTGTGTGTGTGTGTGGGAGTAAACGTGCGACAGACAGCGACAGCTGTTGGGATTCCCTCGCAGCGTGCAACAATCCTTTTCAGCAGTGATAATGATGATGATGATGTAATTTCTTAGCGGCAAACAAAGAGAGCAGCAGCAACGCACACAGCAACAGCAAACAAAAAACCAATGATCAACTGCACTCCAAGCAGCAGCAGAGGCAGAGGCAGACGCAGCAGCAGCAGTGGCATAAATGAGAACTGGTTCTAGGACTGAGACTGAGGCTTCAACTGCAGCTAAGACTGAGACTGGGCCATGCAGCGTTGATTACCATCTACCCACCACATCCACATCCACACTTGCTGCTGCTGCTGTTGTTGTTGCTGTTGTTGTTGCTGTTGTTGTTGCTGTTGTTGCTGTTGCTGTTGCACTTAGTATTGTGTAATCTAGCGCTTTGCGTATTTACCCACGAGGATGAAAGATGTGCTGAACCAAAAAAAGAAAAAAGCAGACATAGGCAGACACACACAAACACACACACACACACAGTCGGCAGCGAGCAGCGCAGTTGGCAGTGCAGTCGCCGTCGCAGTTGCAGTTGCTGTAGAAAAATGTGCCAAGCCGCTGATATTGCTTTTGTTGTTGTTGTTGTTGTTGTTGCGGCTGCTGCTGCTGCATTGGGAGAAATGTGTGACAGTTGATGAACGTCAGAGCGAATGAGTAACAGACGTCTCTGTGTGTGTGTGTGTGTGTGTGTGTATGAATGACTGAAATGTTTTTCAAGTGTCAATGAACTTTTCCAACACGGCAGTATCACACACCATAATACAAATCATACAACACACACACACACACATACAGACACAACTAATTCTCGTGAGTGCGCGATGCGAATGAAAATACAAAAACATATTGAAAAGAAAGTGTTGCTCTTTTGTGTCGCTCTTTATTCTTAACACACAAAATGAGCGCGCTCGCTCTCTTACTTGCTCCCTTGCGCTGGCTCCCTTAAGTGCATGGCTTGGGCGCTCTTGCGCTCTTGCGCTCTCTTTGAATGCCAATGCAAATGCAGCACAGTGCAACAGACAGTTTTTTTTTTAGGTTTTTGTTTTTTTTTTATTATTTTGAAATGTGTGTCGTCACCAGCGGGCGGTCTGTGACTATATGGCTGTGCGTGTATTTGTGTCTGTTGTCATTTAGTTTTGTGTGTGTGTGTGTATGTGTGTGTGTACTTGTAAGCATCGCTTAAAGTGCTTTAAAATTGAAATGTTCTCAGGCATTACGAAATGCTTCGCAAAGTCTTGCGAGACGAAGAGAGAGAGAGAGAGAGAGAGGAACAGAGAGACAGAGAGAGTGGGAGACAGTAAATCTTTATCTTTATCGGCTTAGCTTTGGCTGTCTATGCGTGCTTTTAAAGGCGGATAAGAAGAACGCTTCTGCACTTCGAGCATATCAAGCACATATCTTTGTGTGTTTACCGTTATGCAGGCACATAAGTATGCGAAAGATTGTTGTAGTTTTTGTTTGTGTTTTTATTGCCCGAAATTGGGAACAGTTTTAAAGCTCAAGCCATAAAATGCAGAGAAGCGCACTTAGACAGGCAAATGCTCTTCCCAAAATTTATTGCACTGATGTTCAGATGGATGAATGTATGTATGTATGTGTGTATGTATGTGTGTATGTATGTATGTATGTTTGTGTTTATGTATGTTTTTGTGTATGAGTCAATGTGGAGTATGTACATAAAGATGTAGACGCGTTTATCAGGACACAATGGGAAATGATGTTATCAAATATTTGCACAATTAAATAGGAACGAGTACTTAACCCCATATTCGTATTTGTATTCGTTCTTCGTTATTGTCTTATAGAATGCTATTTACCGTGCAACAATAAAAAGGCACGTAACACGTTGACATACTTTCCAAATGTGACAAATATTTGCCAAAAATTATTTGTCACCACGCAAAATATATTTGCCCATAGAAGCCTACATAAATTATTATTTATATGTTTGTAAGTATGTAGATAAGTCGGTTAATTCCATATTTGACAAGATCACATTGAAATATTTAGGTAAAGTTTCGATAAAAGTTTAAAATTTAAATTAATAAATAAATATTAATTACGAACTATTCTTAAATATCGAAAATTAACTTTATTTTATGATTTTATATTTTATATAAATCACATGAACCTAAAACCCATTTATAAACTTTATACAATATATTAATATTTAACAGTAATTTTTGATCGACCCTTTGCAATCATATATTAATATTATTTAAGTTGGTTCAGTGATTTACGATACCTTCTCAAATATGAAGAAATATATAAAATTTTTAATAATCTTCTTTTTTTAAGATGAAAAATTAAAATATTCATAAATAACATCTGAAATTTTATTGTACAATCAATTTCCTTTCCATCCTACAATCGTTAAAACCCTCCTTAAGAGTCCATTGATAATTTGAGCAGCTTGTTTTTCACAATGAAATTCACGCAGATATTCACAAAATGCCGCAGAGGAAAAAGACAGAAATAACGCATACGCACCATGTGCAGCGGCAGCAAAACAAGTAACAGTTAATTAACTGCTGCTGTTGCCATAAAACATAAAATAAAAAAAAGGAAAACATCAACAAAAAAAAATGCCGCAAGTGCAAAGCGCAATTTGCCAACAAGTTTTCCACGAGCTGCACATAACTATAATTTAAACGCTGTGCAAAGATTCGCAATAAAATAAAATTCTGAATGGGCAACAAAATCACAAAAAAGAAAAAGAAAAAAATAGCAAAAAAAAAAACAACACACAAACATACAGACACACACTCACACACATAGACACATGGCAAACAAGAAAATGCGAAAATACTTTTGCATATGCAATTTATTTTGCATGCCTGCGGGATTTCTTGTTGCCCTCTCCCTCTTCACCTCCCTCTTCCACACCCTGCATTGGGTGCAGCAATAACCAGAAGTCAAAATTAATATGTTCTTCTTTATTGCAAATGCAGGCACAAAAAATACAAAAAAAAGAAAAAAAAAAACAAACGTTCAACGAAAATTAATATGCAGCGACATGTGCGAAAAAAAGTGCGCAGCAAAAGAGACAAAAAAAAAAAAGAAAAAGAAAAACAAGAAATACAGCAGAACTGCATATGATTTGCAGTTTTCGCTGCTGCTGCGGCTGCTGCTGCTGCAGCGAGAGCGCCATCAAATAAAATAATGCAAACAAAACAACAACAACAACAGCAGCAGCAGCAGCAACATCAATACAAAACTACATAATATCAGTAAGTCAGACAGAGCCCAGCAGCGCAGCGCAGCGGAGATAGAGCAAGAGCAACGGAACCGCAGCGTCAAAAGAAGTCGCAGTCGCAGTCGCAGTCGCAGTCGCTGTTAATGTTGTTTTTGCTGCTGCTGCTGCTGCCTATTGCACAAGTTGTCACGAAGCAAATTCGTTCGGGTGGCTCGGCACGAGCGCAACATTCGCATTCGCAAAGCAGCTTCGTAAGTGGGTCAGCGAGCTGTGGGGTCAATGCACCGCTCGCCTGCCTGCCTGCTGGCTGAACTGCTGCCGAGAGAGAGAGAGAGAGAGCGGACTGTGTATGTGTGTGAGTGTGAAGAGTGAGCTCATAATAATAATAAAACAGCGCCAACTCACAACTTTACAAACACACGCACACACACACACTAGCAGACAGACAGCTTTTAGTTGCTCTCTTAAGCGCGTGCTCTCTCTCTCTCTCTTTCACGGAGCATAGAGCAAGTTTAGTACGCTCTTTCCTTCTCGCTGCGTGCTTGGTTCTTTGCGCCCAACTCAACGTGCACACGTTAAATACGAAAACAAAAAAAAAAAAAGAAAAAAGTTTAATGAAAAACTCGTTTGCCAGCGCAGCTTTCACAAGTGAAAAGGGAGAGGGAGAGGGAGAGGCGGGCAGACCAAGCAGACCAAGCCGGCTGACGGAAACCAATACAAATACATCTATACAAAATAAATGCCGTTAGAGAGCGGCATTAGCATGTTGTTGTTGCTGTTGTTGTTGTTGTTTTTTGTTGGCATGGCTACGTAATGTTGGCGCTTTCTTTTTGCTCACATCCATTTGCATATTTACATGTGTGTGTGTAGTTGAGGAAGACGCCGTTAGAATTTGTAAAGAGCAGCAAATTCATTCACGCTGCCTCGCTGCGAATTCTTAATACAGTAATAATAATCAGCAGCAACATTATAATAATATAATTTTAATTTACGCGCAGTTATGCCAAAGTCACAGGCCTAACGGTGCTTTGCCAGTCATTGGCCTTTTTTTCTCTTTTTCTGGCAGCGGCAGCGCAGCTGCGTCGCTGACCAACGCAGGCATTTTTGTAATGTTTACATTTCGCACTGTTCTCCTCAAACCCCCCCCCTCCCACTCTCTATCTGTGTGCTTGTGTGTGTTTGTGTGCTGCCCGCTACGTGCCATTGTCAGTTGCCTTTGTTGGCAACAAAGATCTGGCTCACACACACACACACACACACAGAGAGACACACACACAGCACACAGCAATATGTATTTATGTTCTTTTGGGCAAAAGTTGATTGACCCACGAAATTCCCGCAACAGCCGTCAGCACAATGAAAGCGAAGAACGCAATCGCAAAATTTCACAAATGATGTAATTTGTAATGCGGCTTCTTAACTGATCTTTTTAACCAAATACACGCCATTTTTTTTATTATTTATTTTTTTGTGTTTTTTAGAATGCAGATTTGAACTGTTGTTTGCTGCCTGGCTTAAGGCTTAAAGCGGCAACAATTTTATTTATTTTGTTTATTTAAGGGGAAGATGATGAGTGTACCACATGACGTATGCTCATTGTTAAATTGCTACTTGAACGAAAAATCACGTATACGCCGCACGTGACAATGAAAACTGAGAAAACTGTGTGTGTCTGTGTGTGAGCTGAGAAACATTTTCGTCACATGATTCACTTCCAAGAAATGCATACATTTATTTTATTTTTATTTTTACTTTACAATTTTAACTGTTTTTTTTTTTCAGTACAATTGAATTACTTTTACTATTTACTGTCCTGCTCCCCAAGGAATTTGGAATTTTCTTGACTTGACTACAATTTTCTTAGGGCTTCATCAATTCTCTTTCTCTGATGCTAACCGTGAGAGATCCTCGATATTTTACAGTAAATATGTAAATAAATATTATTTTTGAGTTACATTTTGGTTTAGAGAACATAATTTGCATCAAGTCTGTAACGCATTTGTTGCAATATTTATCGGTTTATTTTCACACAGATGCAAAACTCAGAAAGTGCACAAAACATGTTTCAATTACTTCTCCATTTACACAATTAGTTATTTGTTGATGTTCGCTAAAATCTCGTTAAACTGGTTTATGTTAAAACTCACATTAAATATTACAAGAACAAATCAAAAGTCTCCTTTTTTGGTTTATTCGCAATCTTCACGAAGTTGTGTAAATGGATGTGTCGGCAATAAGAAAGCATCTTCGACTTCGTAAAGTGTCCATATATATTCTTGACCGGAATCGAAAGCCGTCTCAAAATACCCATATCTGGCTGTCTGTGTGTAAAAAGGCCTTGAGAATTGGAGACTGTTTGGTGACCTTAACTGGATTTTTGGTTTAATTTATTAATCTGTTTTTCTCAAGTCACAACTAACTTTTGTTTAATAAAATTGAGCATTTTTTTTTAGAAATTCCTGAAGTGTTTTAAAGGCGTATAATACTAATTAATTATATAGTTAATATTTACAAATCAATGATGGTAAATATTTGCGTACAGAGCACCTCCCAGTCGGGCGAACCCTTTTATATTGCTGTACACATTTTGCGGCACTCTTCGGCTTGCAATTGAAATTCTCAATGGACATTCTTGAAGGCTTTTCCAGCTACACACATACATGACATCATTGAAAGCTGTACATAACCGTTTACATACGTACACTTGTAGTTGTCAGCCCCTATAAAGAGGAGTATTACAAAAACCAAAAAAAAAAAAAAGAAGAGAAATAAAGAAAAACTGGAAAAACCATAGAGCTTTGGCTATTCTAATGCAAAGCGAGTGAAACAATGGCATCAGCTTAGCAAAGTACAAAGTGCAGAGGCCCAAAGCTATGCCCATGTCTAAGTGTGTGTGTGTTAGTGTGTGTAATAGTGTGTGTGTGTGTGTACACCGAAAAAAATAAAATATAAAAAAACAGCTGGCATTATTTATGCACGGCTTCAAATGCAAAAGCGTCGACATAAATGAAACTGAGCTCGAGTTAAAAAAAAAAACACACTCAAAAAAATACCTTGACAACCTCAAAAGCCACACACAAAGCCAGGTAAGTTGACACTTTTTGGCGTTTCTTTTGCGCAACCTGCAACAACATCAATAACAACAGCATTTGCACTTAAATAGCCAATTATTTATGGTATTTAAGTGTTGTCTCTTTTTTTTTTTTTTTTTTGTTTTGTGGCCAAAAACGCAAACAAGATTTTTTGGTTCTTGTTCTTTTTTTTTTCGTATATTCAATTTGGTGAAGTTGCAAGCCAGCTAACTGCTAACAGCTTTGACTAACTAACTTAGTGAGTAACTGACTAAGTAACTTGTTGTTTGCCTCTTTGCGAAAAATTCTTATAGAAAATTCAATGTGCAGCGCTGCAAAGTGGAAAAACGAGTTTTTCCGTCCAGCGCCTAATTGATGGAGATTTTTGTTGTTTTTCTTCTGTTTTTTTTTATTTGTTCTACTGCTCTTCTCTTCTCTGTGTGTTTTTTGTAGATAGACAAAACAAATGTAGGAACAACGCGGCGTATGCGCAATTTTTCCAAGCTGCCATAACAATGAATGCCACAACTGGCAGCAGCAGCAGCAGCAGCAGCAACACAGACAGCTGAGGCAGCATCAATGCTGTTGTTGCTGTTGTTGTAACAGTAACAGGCCAAAAATTCTGGTCTCTCATCCGCCCAGTTGAACGACGCCGGCGTCGCCGCTAACGTTGCATGCAAATTGTAATCACAAAAATCGAGTCGAGCATAGCCCAAAAAGCTACAGAATATATATGTATATATGTGTGCATATGTATATATGTCTGTATTTGTGTGCAGCAGTCGCAGCCAACAACAACAAATACAACAAGAACAACATAAACAAAAACAACAACTGCTTCTATAAAACACACCAAACTAAAAGGCATTCATTTTGTTTTTCCACTGCTCTTGTTGTTGTTGTTGCTGTTGCTGTTATTGTTGTAGTTGTTGTTGTCGCTGCCATCGCTTCCATCATGCAACTGTGCGCACTAATATCCGTCCTTGGCTCGTCTGTTCAACTTTGTCCCAGTTTTTCGCATTTGTTGGCGGCGCTCGTTCGCCTCTAACTTGTCGGCGAGTTGCATTTTTGTGTGTGCAGCGCACACAAACAACTAAATATGTATATATATATATATTATTATATATATATATATACATATATATATGTGTATATATATGCATTCACACACATGCACACACTTTACACTCGCAGCTCCAACAAATATATTCGTCTATGCATTTGGCGCGACTCGCTTTACCCAGTCGGACTCAGCTGCCTGTGTTGCACTTACAAAATTCAAGATTTGTTTTTCTATTTGCTTGAAACAAAATACAAATATTCTACACATACATAAATAATTTAAAATACAAGCCATGACAAGATCATTTCCCTAAGAATTATGCAGACACGTTGAAGCCCTTAGAAAGCTAACCAAACGTTAAAAATCAAAGATTTTGCTTCCTAAACCACCTGTTCTGCCTTGTTGCCTCATATCTTATAAATCTAAGCAATACACTCAGCAAAAAAATTTAGTAAAAATAGTAAATTGTTTTAAAAAAAAATGCAGATATGATTAAATATGTCAAATCTTGATATTATTTGGATGTGTGCATAGAATTCTTTCTTGTTAATAATTATTATAAAATTCTTTTTTTCAAACATTTTTGAGAGCTTAAATAATTCAATACTTTAAAATAGCAGCCGACAGAGCAGATTTAAAAAAGAATCTCAAAATCAGGGCCTTCATTTCCACCATTTAGAAAAGTATTTCTTAATATTTGAAAATAAATTTAAACAAGTTTTGAGTTGTATATGAAAAAATTTTAACAGAAAACCCAAACAGAAATTATCAGGTTGATTTTTTAAATTTCAGCTCGATTTTATGCTGAGTGTATCTAATTCTAATAGTTTGCATTTTCTTGCTCAGCCTTGTGCAGTTACTTCAGTTCTGCACTAATCAAATAACACCTGTTTGGAAAATATTGAAAATAATATAAGAAGAAGCAGAAACTCCTGATTTATTTCGAGAATTTCGTCTCGAAAATCTGCTCCAACTGGGTGGCTGTGCAGGCCATGGTTGCATTGTGGGGCACATGCAATCTTTTATTTGCCACGCAGACACGCATCTATAGGTATATGTGTGTGTGTGTGCGTGTGTGTGTGTGTGTGTGTGACAAACTCATGCGAGAGTTGCATAGATAAGATACGCAGCAGCTGCGACTGTGGTTCTCTGGCGGTTCTGTGGTGCTTCTGTGGTGGTGCGGCTGCTGCGACTGCTGCGACTGCTGCTGCTGCTGCTGCTGCTGTGTTGCACTATGTGCGGCCTCGTGGGGGCCACTGATGCATTGCATTTTGTCTGGCCAGATAATTGCTAGAACAGCATTATTGCACATACATAAATGAATTTCATTGCTTGTTTTTAAGTGTTTTTATTTCTGTTTGCAAGCATTTTCAAAGTTTGTTATTTATGAATTTATTTGGATAGAGCAATTTCATAATTAAAAGTGCTACAAATGTCTCTTAATAACTTTTTGTTGTTTATCTCGACCGTCATTCTTTAACGTTTCACTGGCTGCATTTGGATTTTAGTGTTCTTTTGCCAATTTGTTTTTATTTTTCTACAAAAGCTTTCAAATACTTATCTTTTCTCTCATGATTACTCTCTGTGAATTCTCATTTGGATTCCGTGCGCAAAAGTTTCATAAATTTTTAAAACAAATATAATTTATAAAGTTTTGCATGCAAGCAATTATTTATAGAGAGTGCACAAAGCTGATTAAAGGTCGCCTTATTGCTCATGCTGTGGCCTGAAGTGGTCTACGAGAAATGCTTTAATCACTCGACTCTCAATTCTTTTCTTGTCTGAGCTATGCAGCATTGAAGTTGTGGCCTTATGACACACATTTGTGGTTAGCTTATCTCTAATAAACTAAGTACTTGCTCTTTTTTCACTACACAATTATATATATATTTTGTAATCCAAAGAAAAACAACTATCGTCCGAGCAGATAGCTATAATTGACAATCCTTCAGAGTGCGCCTCTGTCTTTATCATTAAGCAAAGTCTGAGCCACTCACAGATCGAACCGAGTCGCCATTTCAATGAAAATCATTGATATTATCAATCGAGTGCTGTATTTCTAATTATAACTGAGAGTAGAATGTTTTGAAACAAGACTTGTGTGGATCTATCAAACTGCCTAAATCCATCTTTATGCCAAAGTCTGTCCAATAAGTGAGTAATACGACAGATAACTCCACACATTGTGAGGCGTGTGCTTAGTTAAGTATACAAAAGTAACTTCAATGTGTCTGCGGCTGCTTATCTTTACGACAAGTGTAACGAGGCGTTAGACAAATATTTCCATGGGTTCAATGAACTTTTCACACTGAAATCTAACACATTTCTATCAATTCGTACACAGGGAATATTTTCGAATTTTTAATGTGTTGCTTCCAGCGTAATTCATTTATATATTATTTATATCCGAGTATATTTAGCAAGTTGGATATTTAATCGAATATTTCTGTTTTATTTATTGAAATACATCAACTAATTTAATTGTGGCTACCAACAATTCTTTATCAACTTTATTTGCTCTCCCAGTCGTCATCTTCTACAGTAAAAACTTTCCCCTTTCAACCATTTACTTTCCCTATTACTCACCTAATAATATTTCACCATTTTTGGTCTTAGTTACCACTAATTATATACTTTAAGTATTTAAATTTGAATTTCATTATTCACCTTTATTTGTATATTTATTTATTATTATTTAATAACTTTAATTTTAGATATAAATAATAATATTATTTTTATTTATGTTATCCATTATCTTTTTTTATTTAGATTTAATTTTCATTGTAATAATTAATTAATTTGAAACTTTAATTTTAAATCTAATATTCATTTTTGTTTATTTTTTGTCTATTTTTATTTTATAATAAATAAATAAATTAAATAAAGAAAATTAATGTTAATGCAACAAGACGAGGAAACATTTCCAATTCCATAAAGCATATAAACTCCTGATATTGATGATGATCATTATAGATATGTGTACAGTTGTAGAACTTCTCAGTAATCCGTTATTAGTGGGCATAAAAAGCAATGTGGTTTCTGAATAGTTTGTGGGACAAAAGCTAATGAACTCAAGCAGAAACAATAAACACCAGCAACAACAACAGCAACAACAACCAAATCGCTCTATTTGTCGGCAAACAACTCGAACTTTTTAAGAATATTTGCCTGTGCCACATATGACTTGGAAATTCCATGCCAATAGGAACAAAATAGATATATTTATGTTTATGTTTTATGTTTTGGAGGGAGCGTGGAGCAGAATTTTCGCTGCTTTCACAGTTTCCCCAGCAGCACGCGGAACACATTACAAGCAGCTGTCAGAATAATGGCAATTCGCACTTGTTCCATTTGCGAACGGATTCCAGCGATTCCCTGCCTTCCCCCAAATACTTTTGGCACTTCTGCCTATGGCGTCTTAATGAAAATCAAATTAGCCGCTTAACGGCCAGCGAATGTTGGCCAAAAGGCGAACGGTAAAGTCAAGTGGCTTCCAAAGCTTTTTGTTCAACAATTAAAAGCGCAAGAGCAAATTTACGCAATAATTGTCAACTGGCAAAAGCAAACAACGGCACAAGTACACTGCAAGAAATTGTGCTGATAATTTACTTTTATTCAAAAAATTTATTTTCATATGCAATTTTAAATAATAAAGTTAATTGAATGTGAACTGTTCTTGAAAATCTGGAATTTTAAAATAAATATTGATTGGTGACTTATTCGATTCTTTTTAAACAAGGAGTGATATTTTGGTGATATATATTTTTCCAAGCAAGCAGATTCTAATTATTTTCATGTTTTTTAGTTATATTTTCATTATTTTTAATCATATTATTTTGTAATATTTGTAGTAGATTTCTATCTTATTTATTAGACGTTTATTAAATTTATTCAATTTTACGTTTTTTATCATTTATTTCTATGTAATATTTTTTAATTTAATTTTTAAAATTATATTGGTTCTTGATCAACTTCTAGTTAAATTAATTATTTAATAATTAATTATTATTTCTTTTTATTTTGAGTTTTATTGTTGACTTATTGAATTGATTATTATTAATTTCTCTGTATTATTTATTATAGAGTTGAATCAGCGCAATTTTTGAAATGTTTATCAATTCTCATAGATTAAATCTCGCCAATTTTACGCAGTGTATTTGAGAGTTCTGCGCCTAATGCAGAAGCCCTGTGAGCTAACAGAAAAAAAAACTAAACTAACGCAACTCTCTCGCTCTTTGTCTTGCAACAAAGCTCTTTCACTCGCTCTCTCTCTCTCTCTCTCTCTCTCTCTCGCTATAAATTCATGCGTAAATAATAATTTGAGCTGCCGCTGCCGCTGTTGCTGGCGGCGTCGTCAAGCCATAGAAAGCATCGACTTGTCTATGTGTGCGTGTGTGTGTGTGTGTGTGTGAAAGCGAATTCGATTGCTGCAGCTCCCCCACCACACCGCTGATAACGCCCACGAGCCACCCCCTCAGCCGACCGCTCACATGTTGTAATATGCGTTGCGATGACGTCGACGCGTCAACGCTCCCGTATAACAGCGAGAGACGCTCGCCACAAACACACTCACACACTCACACACGCACGCACACACACACGAACACACACACACGCATAGATACGTGCACGCACTCACGCAACTCACGCACTCTCTGAGCGAGAGACGGCTGTCTGTGTGCTTTTCGTTTCTCTGCGTCTGTGGCTCTGTGTGTGTGTATGGCTGTGTGTGTGTCGGTGTGTGTGTGTGTGGATCTTTTCGGGTGAATGACCGCCGAAAATTAAATTTTTTGTCGATTTTAGACTTTTACTATGTTGACGCTGATGATGATTGTGTATTGTGCCGTTGCTTGTCGAAGCTCACCAGACAAAGTGACAGAGGGAGAGAGAAAGATAGAGAGCAATGGAGAGAGGGAGGGGGAGAGAACAACTGCTTTATAGTTTGGAGTGAGGCGTTCGCACTATCGGGCGTAGATTTTATGAATGCAGGGAAGAAGTGGGTGGCCGGGAACGACCTGCAGGCTGTGTTTGTATATGTGTGTGTCTGTGTGTGTGTGTGTGTGTGTGTGTGTGTGTGCCTAGACTACACAATCAGCAACAACAATAGCAGCAGCAGCAGCAGCAGCAAAGAGCAAACGCAGCGCAGTCAACAACAACAACAAAAACGTTGAACGACAACTGACGTTTTGTTTTTTTGCTTTTCGCTCTTTACATATTTTATTTTTCTCTTCTTTTTTTCTTTTTGCTGCAAGGGCCTGCTGGCAGCCCCCGCGGGGCGGGGCTGAAAACGTGCGATCGCCAGCCACTTTCGACGAGTCTTTCGCTTTTTCTCTTCTTTTTTTGTGTTTTGTTAAATTTTTGGCCGCTTTCTGTTTACGCCGCATTTCTTTCACTTTGTACCGTACTATCTGTTTTCTGTTTCTGTTTCTGTTTCACATTTTATTGTCGTCGCGTTTTTGTTTTTTTTTTTTTTTTAATTTTTATGAAGTACCAAGTGCCAAATGGCGAGCGACGAGTTGCCTGTTGCTTTGTTTTTTTTTTTGCCAAAACTCGAGACAACTCGAAGTGAAAATTTCAATAAAACAAAGTTGCCAGCACTTTTGTTGTTGCGCCTGCTGTCGCGGAAGTCATAAACGCAAATTGCATACATACATATTTCGATGAGTTGTGCTTGCGCTGCTGCAGGGCGCCCAACACCCCACTGCAACCCACCGCACCCCATTGCTGCCAGAGCTCCTACCACTGCCCTAGCTTGTGTCCCCCAGCCGACCACCCCTCGTCAACCAACCATCAAGTCGTGTGCACACGCAACTCACGCAGCAGAGGCAGAGGCAGCAGAGGCAGCAGCAGCAGAGGCAGAGGCAGAGGCAGCCGCAGCAACAGTGGCAGCAGCTAAAAACAGTTTTAGTGTCGGGTTTTTGGTGGCTTTTAGTCGCTCGACATTTTTGGGGTTGGGAACAAAGTGAAAACAAGTCACAGAAAAGCTCTCATTTCCCATTAACAAAACTAAAATACACTCAAAAAATGTATTCCATTTTCTATTTGCACACAAACATAAATAATACGAATAAAATGATGTTTAGAAAGAAATCAAGAACAACTTCATGTCGGGCAAATAATCGAAGTTTATCAGAATTATATTATATATTGTTAAAGTCTACTTGCAGACTGATTGTATTTTGATCAGCAGAAACAGCTGAAACGATAATTTCGTTCGTCTGTCTGATTGTCTCAGGGACAATGTAGAAATTATGCCCGGAATCCATTATCAACATTTGTAAATCCATTAAGTATGTTGCAAATGTTAGAAATTCGACTCGAATACATTTTTTTTTATCGAATTTCGAATTAGTGTTATGAAAACTATATAAAAAATAACAGATATTTCAAAAATCTAATTAATTTAAAAATATATTAATAATATAAATAATCTGATTTATCGTTTTTAGTTTTCCCATTAACTTAAAGGGAGACTCATAAAGGAAGCGCGAAATGTTAGGAATAAGTTTAAGTGGCCCATTGGACCTCTATCTTATATAGATACATATATATCGGAATCTTATAAAAAAACTTGTTTATTAATTCATTTCCAAAAACACCTTTTCTTAAGGAATTGATCCACATATAATTTCCCTTTGATTGCATTAACATATTATCTGATTCTACTCAATTTCTTTGAAATACAATTTAAACCCATATGGAATACTTGTCTCAGGTTCAAATACAATTTGTGTAAGCCCAAAATTGAGCAAAATAAAATTAACACAACCAAAATGTTTGATAAAAAATGTAATGAAAAAAAAATCATAATAATAATAGAATCAAGGTATTCCAAAATTCCCAGCAAGCTTGAAAATGTAATCAAGAAAAGTTTTGCAAAATAAATAAGAGCAACACAAATTTTTTGTTTTAATATTCCACATTTATTTAGCCTTATTTTTCCTTAATAATGTTTTTGTTATTTAATTTTTTCATTGTAATTTTAATGTGAACCCTTTATTTTAGTTAGTATTTTTTTGAAATTTCTTTAGTCCACATTAAATAGATAAAATAGCTAAAAACTTTAACTTGCTGTTAATATTTGCGATAAATGTTAAATATCCCATAAAAAGTGGAAAATAGGAACTACATTTAAATGGGGTACATTTTTCAGCTGTTAAAAGGTGCTCAGCCAAAATTAACTCTGTGGAATGTGTTTTTGGTATGTTTTGTAGCTGGAACACGCTTTTAAACAAGGACATCAAAATGCCTAATAACAGTTGTTGGGGTCAGCGCACGCAAGATTGGGGCTTTGATTGACTTAGAGTTTGGCTTTGGGGTGTGGGAGACGGGGCTGAAATGCTCATTTCTTGGCCATTTCCCGGACTAAAGGTTTTTCACTCGTTAAACACCCACCGAGATTGAGGTCTGGCGATTAAGATTTATGACTGGCGTCCTGGCGTTGATATGCCCAATCCGAAGAAAAAAAAAAAACAAAAAATACACATTAACCAACGAAAGCGAAAAGCCTGACAAATGCTCATTATTCATTTTGGGCCGCTGACCCCGTCAAGAGGTCAAAGAACGCAAAGTTCTGGCCCCAAACCAGATAAGAGCGGGCGGCGAAGCAAATCGAGTCGAGTCGAGTCGAGGCGCGTTGAGGAGGTGTTTGTTGGCATTAGTTTCTGCAATAATTGCACTAATTCTTATACAATATTAAATATTATAAATACGCATAAATATATATATATGAAAGCTATATATGTAATCGTGTAGATATCGGGCATTATAAGCATTGAGCTAAAAATAAACTCAATTTGCCAACGCAATCGAAAGCATCGTGTAAAATACAATACAATTTAAACATCAACCAAATAAAGAAAAAGAAAAACTGGCAACTTTTTTTTTTAAATAAATACAAACGCACACAATACGTAGCCATAAAAACTGTTTATGTATGTATGTATCTATGTGTATTACCAATTCATATATTTATATAAATTTATTTGCAGCCAACAAAAATTAAAAAAAGAAAAACACATTTTTTTGGCATTACAATATCGCTTTTTGTTGTTGTTTCGCGAATTTTAATTTGCAAGTTGCTTTTAATGCATGTGTGTGTGTGTGTGTGTGTGTATTACAAATGTAAACATGTGCGTGTGTGTGTGTGTGTGTTTGTGTGTGATTCAGCTATGTGCAAAGGGTGTCTTTTATTGTAGGCTTATTGGTGAGGAGACTGGTCAGCAAATTGATTGCCATGTCGAATTAGTTTAATTGTTAATGCAAACACATATAAAAAGAGAGGGAGATGTATGAAGAGAGAGAGAGAGAGAGGGGAAGAAGAAAAGAGAGAGGGGGATAGCTTATGTTTCGTAATGAATATGTGTTGCTGGTGCTGTTGTTGTTGCTGTTGCTGTTGTTGTTGCTGTGTTGCGTCTTTCTTCATTTACGAATTTCATGGATTTCCCTACAATAATTCCGCTTGAGAAACTCAACGCGCCAAGTCTCAGTCTCAAGTGACTTTCACTGCCAACAGCGGACGCGGCAGCAGCTTAATTTACTTCGCCACTGGCCAATCAGCTAACCAAACTGACCAAGCCAACCAGCCAAGCAGCCAACCAACAAGCCACACAAACCCAGCGACCAGCTAACCGACTAACTGACAGACCGACTGACAAACCAACTTATGAAACTGTCAAAAAGCAGCTTCACTGATTTGTTTCTGCAATTAAAAGCAAACCAATTCTCAACTTGCAATAAGTCATGGCTAAGATCTTCAGCTAAGCAATTGGAAGCTGACAGAGTTTCTACTAAGTTTTGCAGTTGCTTAAAAGCATTTTAAAAACACAAAATTACCACTCAAAACTATAATTATTATGTATATTAAAATTAGTATCAATTATGCATTTAATAAATAAATATATGCATAAACAATTCTGTTTCATAATGGGTATAAAAACCCATTTGATTAGTTAACAGATTCTATCAAATTTTGCCCGCTTTCTGATTCCCAATTTGAGGCAGAACTTTATGCTTGGGTTTGTAACGGGAACCTAGTTTTTGGCAGCCTTCAACCAGAATTTTTGGTTCAAAAGTTAGTTCAAGTTTCAAAAGATTTGTATTAAGTTCTTTGAGTTTTTAAAAGCTTATTGACAGTTTCCGGCTTATTTCTGATTACGATTTGAAATGTATAATTTTTTATACAAACTTGTTTTGTGTTTGGTGATCATTTTACTATAATTTAAAATAAATAATTATAACAATTATTATATTTAAAATTTAAACAGAAAACGAACTGGCTCGGGTCAAGTGTCATTTAAGTGAGTCAGCATTAATCTGTATGCAAATTTCACCATTTTATTTTAATATTTTTTTCTTTCTACTTCCTTCCTTGATACGTTTGATGACTACTGAAATATTCCGAATCCGGTTCAATCTTGAATTGATTTTGGCATTTCAACACCCCTCGGAAATGCCATATAATTTTCTTATTTTTCTCATTTAAAGTTTAAAAAATGCAAACTAAGTTTTGCTTTTACTTAGATTTCATACAATTTAATTTGCACTTTATTATTTTATAAATGTTTAATAAATGTTTATTAAAACAATTAATGACCTGCGCCTCTTGAAAGAGCTGCTTGCAACACACAAGTGCAGCTTATTCAAAGTTGAAGTGGGAAAAAACAGATTGTTTAAACTAATTAATATTGCCTCACAATTAATACTAATTATAAATAGTGTTTTTTATGCAATGCGTAACGATGAATTGGATCTGTGTGTTTAGGGTTATCATGTGGGGAGGAGCGTTATTATTACCTTTGATTGAACCGCTTGAATTGTTTTGTGCCGCTGGCGATTGGACGTTGCTTTGACCCAGGTTATTGGCGTGTGCTTCCAGTTTTGAAGTGACGCTGCTCCACATGTCAAACATACGTTGCGTATACATAATTAAAACAGGTCGAAGCGCTCGCCACCAAAACTTTACGATTGTTGATTGTTTTTTTTGTTTCTGCCTTCTTCTTCTTCTTCTTCTTTGTTTTGGCTTATTATATTTATTGTTCAATGTTGTAATTAGTGTAAATGTAGAAGAGACCCACTCTCACACACACACACGCCAGAAAACTCACTTGCGAGCCACTACATAGCCAGTGCTGTGTGTGTGTGTGTGTGTGTGTGTGTGTGTGTGTGTGTAGGTGTAGGTGTGCTGTTAACTTAATTGTAAAATTGTATATACAATTGTTGCAGCAATTGATTTGTTTTATTTTCCCTTTTTTTTTGCTTTGATTTATGTGGTTTTTAAAGCAACGCTTTGCTTAATTTCTTTGTTGCAATTTGAATTTTTTTGTAGAGCTGCACTTAAATTTTGTTGCGTAGATTTGTTTCTTGCCCGCAACCAGAGGGGGGATTTTGGGGGGAGTGTGTATTACAATGTGGAATCTTTTTTTTTATTTTTTATTATTTTCTCGTTTACATTTATTGCACTTTGAAGAGTTTCCTTGTTGTTTTTTTTATTTTTATTTTATTTGTTGTTTTTTGTTTCGGTTTTTGTTTTATATGTGAAATTACTAATATCACAGTGGGGGGGCAGGGGGCGTGTTTTAAGCGCTGTTTTTGCTCTGCTCTTGCCAATATCTATTTCACTATATATCGATATATATATATATATATATATATATATGTATATGTATTGTGTATATATATATATTTATATATATATATATATATGTATGTGTGTGTGTGTGTATTTAGTTCTAACGTTGTCTTCAGGCCTGTAGGTACTAAAACTTCTGTGTGTGTTGTATTCTTCTTCTTCTTCTTCTCCTTCTTCTTCTTCTTTAATATTTGTTGTGGTTAATGTTGTTTTTTTATTGTTGTATACTATTTAACTATTTAATAAGACACTTGTTCGCGTATATATTTATATAGAAATGTTATTATTAATAATTATTTTGTAAGCTTTAAAGCGATTTTTGAATTCTTTTTACGATTTTAACTTGGTTTAATAAGTTTTGTTTGTTTGTTTGTTTATTTTTAGCCCTTTTGCAGAACATGCAAATTTTGTGGGCTGTGCAATTTTAAATTGTTGTTGCTGTTGCTGTTGCTTATTGAAGTTTTGGGCTGCTGCTGCTGCTTTTGTTTCTGTTGTTTTTGTTGCTGCTGCTGCTGCTGTTGATTTTTTAGCACTTTCACTGCGACTTTGTTGTTGTCGTTGTTGCTGCGTTTGCTGTGATTTTTATGATGTTGTTTGCTGCCGTTGTTGCTGTTGTTGTTGTTGCTGCTGGTGCCTTTGCTGTTACTGTTGCCAGTGTTGTTGTTATGCTCATTGTTTTGTCGATTTCTCTGTTTTGTTTGATTCCAAATCAAAATTTCCAAAAATACGAAAATTTCACGACAATTAATTCCGGAAGACATTTAGGCGCATTCTTCAAAACAGCATTTCCAATGAATTTCGTTTGATAATTATTACTTTAAAAAGGTTTATTTTCTATTATTTATTGCTGATGTTGTTGCATTTGTTGTTTATTTAAACACTTTGATGTATAAAATGGTTTGGCCCGTTATATAAATGCTTTTGCTACGCGTTGTTAGCCATGGCCAATGCATGGCATTCAGCATATTGTTCATTTAGTGGGCGTGGCAATTAGCCTGCGAATTTTTAGCAAACAAATTATTATCTGAAATACACTGAAACAACACTTGCCAACTCCAGCCAGTGTGTGTGTGTGTGTGTGAGTGTGTGTGTTTGAATTTTTCCGATAATTGTGAATGTGCCTTTAAGCATCAAACAAGCCAACATGAAACAGGACATGAAAACTGGGCCGCAACTCCAAAAAAACCAAACCCAAAAAAAAACAAAAAAAAAAATGGAAAAAGTAAAACAACAACAACTCCGAGCAAGGCAAATGCATGAGAATGTAACATGAAAAATCGATATAGAAATGAGATTTAAGGGTGCTAGACAGCCAAAACAGTTGGGGGGCCCGACTAGTCATAATATAACATGAGTATGGGGGTGGGAGGGTGTTCTGCTGTTCTGCTGTTCTGGTGTGGGTGGGGTGGGTTAGCAACGCTGTCAGACAAGGCGCGCCCGCCTGCAGAAACGAACATGAAATGCAGTTTACGAAGCAACAGCAGAAAACAACAACGACGACAACGCATAAATCTCGCAACGAAAGCTCGCCATGTACGTGTGTGTGTGTGAGAGAGAGAAAGAGAGAGGGAGAGGGAGAGCGGGCGTTCGTGTGTGTGTGTGTGCTTGTAAACACTGAAAAAAGTTCTATGACCTAAAGCTTCAGCGTTTGCCGGCATAAACAAATTGAAATACAGTGCGCGCTCAGCAACTAGAACTCTTCGCTTGCAGATGTAACTTTAATGAGCAAATAATTTGAGTATTTGAGAAATTTGCCATTTCTGCATGCAACTAGAGCAAAAACTAATGATTATAATTTCAGTTGAATTTCATCATTAAAAGCTTTTCAGTTAGTGTTTGTAATTATTAGTTTGAACCCATTTAATTGACTGCTCGAAAGTTATACTTTCAAATTAATAAAAGCTCAACATATTTCTAAAACATAAAAATAAGTTTGGATTTGATTGAGACTTCGATTTCAGGCTTGAATGAAAAGCATTAATGCATTTATAATTGCCACCTAATTGGTGGATAATTCTAACTGGCGAGCGACCACTGTATAAGCTATTATTATTCTTTTTTCTATTTCTATTTTTATTTCTATTTAATGCGAGGGTGCGGGAGTGCTGCTTAGGGATGAGGGGTTAGTTAGTTTAGGGTTGGAGCCCTGCGGGGTTAGTTTATTGGAACTCGAAATGCGGAAGCCGAGCAGAAAGAACGAAGAAGAAGAAGAAGCAGCAGGCAAAACGCAGACATGCAAATACGTCACCAGCAATATATTCTTATTGTCGTTGTTGTTGTTGTCGTCACCAAAGCGACAACAACAGAAATTGTGCCAGCAGCGACAACAACAACAACCAAAGCAAGAACAGCAAGAACAACTGTAACTAAAGCAGCGCCAGCATTTCTATTTTTTTTTCTTTCTGCTATTGTTGTAATGGAGAAATTTACATATAGAAAAGCGTCGCAGTCGGAAACAGTGGGAAGCGCAGCGCAGCGCAAGCGTCAAATAAACTGAAAAGAAAATGAAAATGAATAGCAACAACAAAAACAACAACAACTACAAAAACTACAACAACAACAACAAGAGAAAAGGCATACAATTCAAAAATTCTCTCACAGCGAGCGCACACGAACGACAACGAACTTACTAACGGTACTAAGCCGGTCAAGCCCGAAAAAGGGAGGCGGCGGCAGAGCGCCAACAAAAACAACAACAACAACAGTAATAACGGCAAGAACTGACGACAAAGTTACATGCTGACTGCCTAGCGTCGCTGCTGGCGTCGCTGCCCCGCTGTCGCAGTACGTTGACGCCGAAAAAGACCAATGACCTATGCTAGAGCTCTACACACACACACACACACACACTCATATATATACACATGCACAGCATAGCATAGCATTGGCGCTGCCTCTGTCGCTGTCGCTGTTGCTGTCGCTGCTAGGCTTTTATTTTATGTCTTTTTTTTTTGTTCACCCAGTCTGGGGTGGCTCTCTGGCACACTTATAGACGACACGACACATAGAGTGTGTGCTTAGCAATGTTGTTCTACTAACGGTAATGCAAACAGTTGGCGCTGAGCAAAAAGGTAGCGAGCGACAGAGAGAGAGAGAGAGAGAGAGATAGCGACAGAGAGAGATGATGTGAATGGTGGGTTGTGGGCGTCGTAGACAGAGACAGAAGACAGAGGACAGAGCGCTGCTGCTGCTGCTGCTTTAGGTGCTCTGAACTCAACTGAACTGAACTCAACTGAACTGAACTGAACTGAGCTGAGCTGAGCCGACTGGGTGACTTACTGGGGAGTTGAGCTAACTGTTGTTAACTGTTTACTGCCTACTGGCTAATGCTTGGCAGTCTTCTTTTGGCTAAGAAACTGTCTACTATTATAATCACAAGCCAAAAACAACAGCAATAGCAACAGCAGCAGCAACAATGACAGATAATCATAACTGGGCACAATGGGCAACAATTTGCATTGTTTTGTTTTTTGATTTTTTGATGGGAGGGGGTGGTGGGTGGGTGAGGGGGGTTGAAATTGGAATTGGACAGAAGAAACAATGTAGCTGCATTATGAAAGATTATTGCTGTGAACTTTTAACTGTCAGTTTTGGCTGATGATGATGATGACAGCAAAGCACACGCGAAAAAGACGAAGAAGAAGAAGATGCAAGCCAAAATATGTAAGACAAACGGAGGAAGAAGAAGATACGCAGACCAGTTAGTATCTTGCCAGAAGTGTAAATTATCCAGCAAACACCAAAAAGCATAATATTATTGAAAATAAATCTGAGCCAAAGTTTTTCATTTTCATTTCAAAAATTTCAAAAATGCCAAAAACAATGAGTAATCCTCAAATTTGAACCATTCAAAAATATAAAAATATATTTTTGGATATTGAATAAAAATCCGATTTATAGTTTTTTGTTTCGTTTTTCGTAACCTTCAAAAATCTCCAGAAGAGACAAAAGTAATGAATATTTATCGAATTTTAACCTTTCGATTATTTTTCAAACTCAGATTTGCCAATAGTTCCCAAAGGGAAGATAATCATGGAAATTGAAATTCCTGTCCTGGTAATAACATCGATAATATGTGTCTAAACTAATCTTATAAATACATATTCTGAATTAAGGAACAGACAATTAACTTCTGATATTTGAAGTGAACTGTTACAAAAAATAAATAGTTTTGATTGGAATAAAATTCAAGACTGCGATTTTCGACAAGAAGTTGGAAAGTTCAACTCATAATTCCAATTTCAAATGAACGTGGATTTTATGAAAACAATACTTAATGGAATTTGCATTATAAGATAAGATAAGAATTGGCAAATATAAAGCAAATATTGTACAAGGATCAAGTTGAATAACTTTAAAAATTGTGATTTGAATGGGTAACTGTAATCATAATGATTGTATTAGTAAAACAAAGGCGAGCAGAGATATGGAAAAATTGGTTGGGCAAAGATAAATGTGAAGTTGAGGAACTTTGGAAGTTGGCTGCTCTAATAATGATTATAATAGTAAATGAAAGGCATGTTAAGATAATAGAATTGATTGGGCAAAGATAAAGCCTAAAGTTGAAGAACTTTCGAAATTGGCAAAGAAACAATGCCAATTATAACAGTTAAAGTTGAAGAACTTTAGAACTTGGTAACTGTAATAATATTGACTATGATTATAACAGTAAATCATCAAAAAATGCTGCACTGCATTATCCAAGATTGATTCTAATACAGTCCAAAATTTAAATAAATTGTAAATGTGTAATGAGAAATGTATCCAAATCGAACTCTGACAACTCAAGAACATATATATATTTATAGAGTATATATATAGATATATATATATATATATGATGATATTTGGTCTGTTATCCATAATCCGCATAAATGATCCAATAAATAATCCGATTTGTGTGGCCGATTTTCATGATTTGTATGATCCAGTTTTTAGATATATGGATATATCTATGGATTTATAAATTATCCTTCTTGGCTTGATGCACACACTCACACACACACACACACACACACACGCACACACTGTGGCACACACGCACACGCACTAATTTATTGTATAACACAATTTATGTTATGTTGCAGTGTGTGGTGTATGGTGGGAGGGGTTGGTGGGGAAGTGGGAGTGGGGGTGGGTGTGGGGGAGTTGGGGCGTTTGCATTCTCAGCTGCTCCAAAAGCGTATTTGTTGTTGTTGGTTTTTGGAGTCTGTACCAATAAATTACGTCACTTGCACTTCCGTTTTGTTGTTGCTGTTGTTGCAATTGTTGCAGTTGCTTAGTCGTTGCTGTTGTTGTTGTTGTTGTTGTTTTTGTTGCCGCATCACGATGTCGCCGCAGCGATTTGCAGGCAGTTGCATTTGCTGCAGTTAGGCACGATTTGGAATTTGAATGCACTTCTTTACATATACATATATAACTGATTTTTTAATTTCTTTTTTATTTGTATTTTTTATTTGTATTTTTATATATTTTTTGTTGGTTGATTTTTGATTTTTACAGCTGAAACCGAAACAACTTCACAGATGCCAAATGGCAAATTAGCCAGGCATGTTGCGATATTTAAATTTGTTGCTGTTGCTTTTGCTGTTGTTGTTGCTGTTGTTGCATTTGCTGCTGCTGCTGCTGCTGCTGCTGCACACATCCAATTTTTAGACACACGCACGCACTGTGGAGCGGAGCGAGAGACGCGCGTATAACTGTTGGAAAAAACGCATACACCGAGAGAGAGACACACAAACACACACACACAAATCATATACAATAAGTATAAACAACAACAACAAATAATTAATAATAAAGATACAACGCGCAACGCATCGTAACCACCGCCGCCGCGATACGCTCAATACGAAGTGTAGCTGAAGACTGCCTCAAAATGTTATCGAGTTCGTTGTCCAAGTGGCGCGCCGCATTGCGGCCTCACAGTGTGGCAGCAACTCACACACACACACACATACACACACACACACACACAAACACACAGACACAAAGAGAGAGCGCGCGCGCCAAAGAGCGAGGCGAGCCAGCCACGTTGCGCTCAGCAAAATAAAAAAAAAAGTATAGTCAGGGCTCCCCCTCCCCCTACATCCCCAACGCCGCGCAAAGCACAGGCACCACTGTTGATGACGACGGCGACGCTGGCTGCGCTGCTTGCTGAGTGGGTATATGTGTCTCTGTGCCGATGACTTCTTCAATTTTTTTCAGCATTACGCTTTATGCCGTTCATTCGCTATGGCAACCGCTCCACTGGCGCTTTTCTATGTGAAGAGCATGAGTGTGTGTGCGTGTGTGTGTGTGTGCGTCTGTGTGTGTGTGTCGTGTAAGAGTGAGCAGCGCGCGCTTTTTACTAATCAGCTGTTATCGGCGCTCTTAGAAAGAGCGACTCTCTCTCTCTTTATTAATCAAAGCTTTGCTGCAGGCGGAAAAAGCTGTGTGCCATATTACTATTACAGCACTTTTTGTTGTCGCTGTTGTTTGCTGTTGTTGCTGTTGTTTGCTGTTGTTGCTGTTGTTGCTGTTGTTGCTGTTGCTGTTGTTTGGTTTTTGTTGTTGCCGATTTTCGTTCATTTCCTTTTTGTACTGCGCTTCGCTGCGACTACGGATGCTACTGCGACGGCGACGACGACGGCGACGGCGACTGCGACGACGACTGTCATTTCCATTTGAAATTCCCAATTAGCAGGTCAATTGCTTTTTAGGCCAAACTGTGTGCATTGCAGTCGACTTCTCTTTCTCTCTCTCTCTCTCTCTCTCTCTCGGTCTCTCTGTCGCGTTGGCCACTGTCTGTGTCTGTCTGGGCCACATTGTTTGTCCATTTGTTCCTTTGCTGCCTTTATCCTGAGTGCGGCATTTAATTACACTTTTAGCTTACTTTCCTCAACGACTCACTTATGCATGAAAATTGTTTCTAATGGCTCTGCAAATTGCGCATAAATGCATTTTGTACATCCAGAAACAAATACACTTGTACAAATATGATAACATATGCGATATTCCCATGCTGCTTATGAATAAGACTTGGTTATGTTTAATAGGATCAGGCTAAAAGTTTAGCCAAGTTGCTATTTATTATTTAATACTTTGAATTGAAAACCTTCAGAATTTTATTTTGAAAAATGGCTTAATACTTTGATTCTTTCGATACAGATGAATTTGATTTTTAAGTTGCGAAAATATTAAAATAGGTGTATAAAATTATATATTTATAAATGCAATTCAAGTGCACAGAGGACATTTTTAGATATAAATTTAATTATTGTAGACTTGACAATTATGTTCGCAACTCGCAATAAACTTGAACAAGAAGTTTAATGCTCATATATAAAGCCCATCAAAACCAGCTTAAAAATTGTTTTCCACATATTTGAACAAGTTAAATTTAAGCAAGTTAAATTTAACAAAAAAATTGCTTAAATATATATATAAATAGATATATATATATTTTAACGAAATCGATCCACTTTCAAGTTAAATGTATCAAATCCACAAATGACTTTTAAATGGCTTTGCTTAATATTTGTGAAGATGTTGCTTAACTAAGCATCAGTTGAAATATAAAATTTAAAAATAAAATGAATTTCAAAAATGTTGAAAGCTTATAAATAAATTTATAAAAAAAAACCGCCGAAAAATGGCAAAAAGTAAAAAGCATTGGTGAAAACAGAGCAGCTCTCAAGGTAAACCAGAGTCAAAGTTCAGCAAACAGAGCCATTGTTAAAATGTTCATAAATACTAAAATATTGAAATTTGCTAAAGGACGGACACAAAAAAACACACACAATTTCAAATCAAGTCAACCTAAGTATTAAAAAAAAAGTCAAATGTTGCAAGCCACTTTCGGTTTGCAAAATTCGAAACGCAGCGCAACAACAAAAATGTTGTAGCTAAAGTTAGTAAATTAATATTTATTGTTGCTAATTTATGTCTTGTTATTGTTGTAATACATACAATTAACTCTGCCGCAACACACACACTCAAATTTATTATGTTATGGGATAGCATAAACTTTGCATAAACGAAACAAATAAATGAAACACCAAAAAAAATCAAACTCCATATTACGAAATCCTCATCAACTATAAAGATTGGCAAAAAAAACCAAACACATGTGCAAAAAAATACAACAAAAATCAAACGCAAATATGATAATGAAACTGCTACGGTCGATTGGAAAGAAACCTCATGCGGAGCTGGCTAATGGATGGACGAGTTACATGGCCTCTTGGGGGGGTCGGCATCGGCATCGGCAGATTCATGCATGAAATGCAAACGTTGTTTGACTGAAATTATAATGAACCCATCGCCAAATCATATGCATAAGTAATATGTAACAACAACAATGGGGGACATCTATGCGATCATGCGATAGATACAGATATAACTATGCATACACGGCAAAAAAAAAATCGTTTAAATTTGGAAAATCGCCCTAAGTCGAAAAACTGAAAAACAATTTTTAAAATAAAGTATACAAAAAGAAAAAAAAATATATAAAATTATTAAAAGGTTCTTAAGATTTGAAAGCTTTTTTAATTTTTCAGAAATATTTTATATTATTAAGAAATATACATTTTAGAAGGGAATAAGTAGGAAAAATACAGGACTCCAAGTAATGTGTTAAATTAAAAATGAGGTGATTCATTTTTAGGCCATATTTCAGCTTAACTGATATTTATTTTAGTAGGTTGCAGGTTCATTAAAATTACATTATATGAATTTAAAAACTTTGTAAAATTTTTGAATAAATCAAATCATAAAATTCCAATTTTTAATAGTAAATAACAAGTGAAGCCTATGCAAAACATCTGCGCAACATGAATACAACCAAAAACTGAAGCTTAGACGTATTATTTTTTACAATCTATTAAGAAAAGCAAATCACTGGTTTCAAAAAAAAACACAACCTTAAATTTTTTAGATATATATAATATTATAACAATGAGATGAGATGCAGTCGTCGCCAAAAATAGTGATTATTGACTTAATTTTTCCTACTTATAATTTCCGGCACGAAAAGTGTTTGTTTTGCTGGTTTGTATTTTATTTTGATTTGCTTTTTAAATTGTTTATTTACTGCTGCACTTTTCTAAAATTCCAGGCAGCCTTTTTTTGCTGAGTGTATGTATATGTAAATGCGTATGTATTCGCAAAAGTGATAGTGCGTTCGTTGAAAACATCGTAACTCGTTATCCGCAGCTCTCGTCATGGGTTTTGTCTTGTGTAATGCGCTTCTCTGTTTATTTTTATTATTTTTTTTTAATATTTTCCTATTTTTGGGTACCAATGGCCAACTTCAGGGTCGAATCTTGTGGCTGCAAACAAATGTTTAGCTCGTTTAGCTAGTTTATCTACCAAGTTGGTTAGTTACTTGGCCATAAGCATCTGCATGGTATGCAAAAAGCCATAATCGATTCATTTGATTTTATCGCTATTTCCTTGCCAAATTTATTGCGATTATTAATGCGTCTGCTGCTCTACATTTTGTATAAAACGCATATCCTAAAACCGACCACAGCGCAACTTGGCCACTTTAAGCAGTCGAAAAATCGAATAGGGTCACATCAAATGTTGTATCGATTATATTCTTTTTTTTAAGAACAACCGAAAAGTTGCGATTTCGATTGATCGTTATCTTAATCGTTTTAGATTAAAACTGTGAAATTGTTAACAGTTAACAGTTAACTTTAGCGCATCAAATTCCAACATTTTCAAAGATTTAACCTTAGAGCAAAATTAGATTTGTTTTGGTTGAAAACTCCCTGAAGACAAATCGATCAAATTCGGTGAATAAGAAATAATTTAGTGAATGTTTTTAAATTGTTAGCAACTTTAACTTTATTAAACTATTTATATTAATTGGAAAACACTCAAATATTTATTTTACAACATGACCATTAATACAATTTGGAAATAAGAACTGTTGACTGATGCAGCTGCTGAATTCCACAGATCCGTTAGTTTAGTTATCGATCAATAATCAACGATCAACGTTCAAAATGCACCTCATCAATCATCGATTGACATAAGTGTTCAGTTTAGAGGCTAATGAGCAGCAGAGTTAGGCCAAAGCAAACGCCTCGAGTGGAAGCATTTCAACAAAAGCCAGGCACAAGTAAACTAAATGTAGATCAATCTTTGTTTGGGGCTCCTCTTAGTCTATCTGCCTCTCTCTCTCTCTCTCTCTCTCTCACTCATGTTAAGAATGAAACCCCTTTTTAGACAGTTACGAGTTACGCCCATTTGCTCGAGGCGACTGCTCCTGCTTTGGCAATTCATTTGTAGACATCAAAACTGACAACTGCGGTCGCCTCAAGCAGCCAAATCAATTTCAAGCTTATATAAAGAAACACTGAGAAAAACTATAGCCTTGACAACCAGAAAAAGGGAATTTCAAAATATACAAAAATATTTAAATATTAAGAAATGCTAGTCTTAATTCAGAATACTTTTTTTCTGTCTTTCAGAAATATTTTTTAATGATAGAAATTATTTCCAAAGTTATCTAAGTAAGTTTCCCATTTTTAGCAAAATATATTTGAAACTTAAATTATATAAACTGAAATGTTTGTGTGTGAAAAATGTTAAAAAAAATAATTGATCATAATAATAAGAGATATAACAAAATTAAAAGTTATACATACAGTTATAAAAATAGCCCTGGAAATTAGATATCTTTTTTTGTAGTTTTACAAAATTTTTATGTTAAATGCAAAATGGATAATCTCTGCTTTTAAACATACCAAATATCATCTGATTTTCTAAAGTGCAGGTACATTTTTTTTCTCAGTGTACAGATAGCAGCCGCAGATAGCCTCCGCTTTGCCAGCTCATTACCATTGTGAAGAATTGCTGTTCACTCAGCGTTCTATTGTAATCGACTAAATGTATCTATGGCCAGCTCTGTGTGTGTGTGTGTGTGTGTGTGTGTGTGTTTGTGTGTGCTTAGACTTTATTCAGCTAACTGTATAGTTTGTAGCTGAGGCTTTTACCGCTAAGGTTCGTGCTACGGTAAAAACTATGAGCCAAGAATGTGTGTGGAACAAACTGAGCGATGAACAAGTGCCCACAACTGTGACTTGACTGCCAAAGCAGTCGCAAGACGAGGGGGGGTGGATGGGGCGAGTGTGGCGGGGAGCGGCGAGGAATAGCTGGTGTGTGGCTCATTTGTGCCGCAAGTGAGTCAAAGAGCCGTAAAGCGAATGTGTCGAAGCAGCAAGAATCGCACAAACTAACAGAACCTAATGATAAAGAACACTTCCCCACCCCGAAACTCCCCCCGGGCGCCTAGCATCGCCAGGCGCACAGCTCACAGCTCGCCAAGCGTCTTGCGGCTTATTTAGTATGTCAAAACATGTTTTTTTTCTATTTCTTTTTTTTTTGTTTTTATACCCTGCACACATTAAAATGAGTAGGGAGGCTAACACGAAATGGGGCAAGTGTGTGCAACAGGCAGGTTAAGGCATCTCCGACTTCATAAGGTATATATAGACCACAGAAGTTATAGTCCGAATCGTTTATCAACTTTTCTTACATTCTCAACATTTTCGAATATGGCTAAAACATTCTGAACAATTTCGCATCGATGTTGTGAAAAGTATGGCAATCTCAACTGATATTTCAAATATTTTAAATACCATTGTAATTTCAATAAATGTATTTATTTTCTTTTAATTTGATGAAAGCAATTTATAAATTAGATATTTTTTAATTAACACAGTTTTTTTGGCCTGTCATAAATTTTAAATAATAAAATAATCAAAGCAAATTAGAAATTAAATATTTTTTAATTAATACAATTTTTTAATTTAAAATAATGAATGCAAATTAGATATTAAAAATTTTTAAATTTATACAATTTGTATATCCTGTCAAATATTTAAAATAATTGTTTTTAAATATAATAATAAATAAATAATTTATATTTAAGTAGTTCAGCTGTTACTTAAAGAATTCGAATTTAGGAAATGCGGGGTATATTGCAATCAGGATAATACCTTAGCAGCTGCCATAGTTGCCAATTTTCACAGCTTGCAGTCTAGCTACGAATGTGGAGTAGGGTATCTCTTAGTCGAGCACGCTCGACTAGAACACTCTTACTTGTTATTCTATTCGTTTGTCTTTTATTTTGTTTTTGCTTTTTTTTTTTTTTATTTGTATTTACTGCTGCAACCGACTTCGTCTATGGAAAGTGGGACACAGCCGCAGTCGAGCTTTGTAGTTGCTGCTGCTGTTGCTGTTTGTGTTGCTGTTGTTGTGGCTTAAGTTTAGCTTTAGCTGTTGCTGCTGCTGCTTTTGCCTGTGGCTGCCACAAGAGGTGAATAGCCAATAAATCGACTCGTGTAAATTGAAATTCTTTAGCATGGGGTGTGTAAAAACACACGCACATACACCTGTTACTCTTGTTGTTGTTGTTGTTCTTGATGTTACTGGTTACTGGTTGCCAGTTGCCAGTTGCCAGTTGCCAGTTGCTGACTGATGCCAGAAGACGCTGTGTCAGCCGTGTTAATTGTGGTCCAAGCTGGCTGCCTGCTTGCGCAATCCCATCATTTGCATGTCTCACTGCCTTATCTCCCACTCCTTCAGATACAGTAAAAACTAATTTTTATATTCGAAACTACAACCATAAATCTAATGCGGCACTTAAGTTTAAATATATTCACAAGAAATCAGATGTGTTTCATTCATATTTATCTAAACAATTCTTTAATTACTTTTATACTATTTATTAATTACTTCTACTTATATTTTATTGTTTTTTCAATATTTATTTTTAAAGAATTATTTTTTTTTTTATGTTTGTTAAACAATTGTTAAAGTTTCCGCTAAAATGCGTCCTAAGTGTTCAAAATAGATAAGAAGAACGCCCCACAAACTGAAGGAGACCTGCAAGAACTTGGCCATTACTTGTAATTAAATGCATTAACAATTTATGGAACAACTTTGCTTACTTCTATATTATTTACCTCAAGTTTTCCTTATAAATTGTAAATGTAATTTCATTTAGAATTTTTAAGTGCTTCACACAAAATCATTTAATATAAAAATGTGTCCCAAGTTGATCCGAGAATTATATTTATTTTTATGCGCATTTTAAGAATTAAATATTCCAATTTAATTAACTGGCAAATTAATTAACCACATTCGATTATATATTCAATATTAAATGTTGAACAAATTAACTGACTTTCCCTTATTCGGTTTATCAGACCACAAATATATATTTTTAATCAATAAAATTCGTATTCAAAAAGTCAACTTTAAGTTGCCTATTTTGTGTATACGATTTTAATGAATTTAATATTCAAAATTAAATAATTCCTACAAAGCAACAAACAGACACTCTTAAAAAATATGTCCCTCAAAGTTATTTTTTATGGCGCAACTTTTACTTGGTGTAGTAAAAAAGCCAATAAAAATCGTATTGTGGGTCAAACATCAAAGAGAACCTTATTTAAATGTGGAAAATAATTGAAAGGATCTGCAAACCCTTTAATTTTTTTTATAAAATTCATATTCTTAGTAAAAAAAACTTGCTGAAAGTTTTGTTTAATCGTAGCTATTAAATTAAATAATAAATCATTTTGCAACTATTGAAAAGTTGGCATTCTCAAAACGCGTTTCACTCCACAGATAGGAGCAAAGTGGCATGGTGCACGCTAAGCAGGTTTCACTGTATAACTGAATATGAATACTGACCTGTCATAGCTCCATTGCTGCTGCTGCTGTCTCTATCTCTGTCTCTTTCTCTGTCTCTCTCCCTATCTCTATCGCGTGCTGCCGTTGCAGTGGTTGCTGTTGTTGATGCTGCTGCTGCTGTGGTTGCTGTTGCTGTCGGGGTTGCTGTTGCTGTTGTTGTTATTGTTGCTGATGCTGATGCTGACTTTGTGGCTGTGGCTGTGGCTGGCTTCTGTGTGGGCAGCAGTGGCGGTGGAGTTCTTTCTCGGTGCCTGAGCCTCTCATTGGGCGTGGTCGATTTGCGATTGTTGCTGCTGCTAGTGCTGCTGCTGCTGCTGCTGGTCTCACTGCTGGCAATGTGCTTGCAAACGCCGCTAATGTTGCTCAGGCTGCTAAAGCTGCCCAGGCTGCCAAAGCTGCTCGAGCGAGCCAGCGCCGGTGGCTCTGACATAAATTTCGATTGCTGTTGCTGCTGCTGCTGTTGTTGTTGTTGTTGCTGTTGCTGGTGTTGAGGTGCTGCTAGCGCCAAACGCTTGGGCGCCGGCTCTGCCAGTTGCGCCTCCTCATGCAGCTGCTGCTGCTGCTGCTGTGGCGCCTCTGGAGATGCGCTGGCCACAATCGTGGCACCCTCCACCTCCTCCTCCACCTCCGCCGCCTCAAAGCACACGTCCAGCAATGTGGCACCGCTGCCCGTCTGCAGGCCCGCAATATCCTTGAGATCTATCCAGCTGGCGCCCAGCTTGTCGGCATCGTTCAGTGGCAGGCTGAGCACACGCGTATCTCCCTCATCGATGATGTGAAAGGCCTGCGTTGGCTCAATCTTCACAATGATCGGCTGATTTGCCAGTATCTGTGCGGGGGGTAGATGCGATCTGTTGCTGCTGCTGCTGCTGTTGTTGTTGTTGCTGTTGCTGTTGTTGTTGTTGCTGCTGTTGCTGATGCTGATGTTGCTGATGTTGCTGCCCAGCAGACTGGCCATGTTCTCGTCGTCGTCCTCATCAATGGCTGCCAGCTCGCTGAGCTGCTGTTCGATTTGCAGGTACGTGGTTGTTGTTGTTGTGGCGGATGTTGTTGCAGTTGTTGCTGTGTTGTTGCTGCTGCTGCTGCTGCTGCTGGTGTTGGGTGCATCGCTAACAACAGTGGCGCTGGCCAGGCTGCGTATGGTCGTCACTGGCTCCCGCTGGCTGCGCACCACATCCAACTTGAGCACGGTGCACTTGTCCGTCTGCTGATACTGATGTTGCTGCTGTGGTCGCACATAGGTTGCCAATGTTGCTGGTGTTGCAGTTGCGGTTGCCGCATCCGTTAGAAATGCCAGCGGCGGCGATGTGGCTTTATTTGAGGTGCTCACACTGCTGCGCCGGGGCGTGGGCGTGGGCGTGGACGTGGACGTGCCACTGCCAGTGGCAGTTGATCTCGCCACTATGGTTGTTGCCGCTGGCAGCGGTATTATCGATATTGAGGGCACTTTGCTGCGCAAATTTGCAACGGCTGCCGCTGTGGCAGCATCCGCATCCAGATAGCTGCTGTTGCTGCTGCTGGCAGTTGATGCTGCTGCTGCTGCACTCGCTCTGTTGCTGCCAACTGGCGCTGCCTGCTGTATCAGCAGGAGATCTCTTGGCCTATCCGTTGTGAGGGCCGTTTCTTAAACACTGCGGTGTATGAAGCCAGCAACACTTGCTTGGTTGTTGTTGTTGTTGTTGCTGTTGTTGTATCTTAGGCCTACAGTTGTTGTGCGTTTGTTTTAGAATACCGTTGCATTGTTCATTTAAACTTTAGCTGGGCTTATTACTATTGTAATCGTAATTGGGTATTTTTAATTTACAGCTTTCCTTTGTCTGTTTTGCATTTTCATAACACTTGCAACTTTCAGCACCTGCTGCAACAATCGATTGCTGTTTTTATATTTTTCAGATATTTTTTTGATTATTTTTGTTATATTTAATCGCTTTTTCTTTTCCTTTCTTCTCTCTTTCACTTGAACTAATTGGTTAGCTTTGTTTTAGAATATTTTAGACAATTTTTCAACTTTTCTTTCGCTGACCAGCACTTTTCAACAACTGCAACAGATGCTGCTTGATGTGTTTTCCAGCTGATTAGAATTTTTCGAATACTTTCAATAACTTAAGCACTTTGCACCTTTGAATTCAAACTTTTCTTCGCTTTTTGTGGTTTCTTTTAAGATGTAGATTTTACTTTTGGGTTTTTGATTTTTTTTTTTCGGGTTTTGTGTAGAAGCACAACATCAAAATAAATTGAGAAAAATCAGCCTTACAAAAGTGCACTTAAAATCGTTTACAATAAGTCACACATCAAATTTTGAATTGCTTTCAATTTAATAATAATAATAACTATTATTAATAATATTTATGTATTCATTTATATATATATATATTTGCTGTATATACACCTGTGCTGATGCTGCAGCTTGTTGTTGTTGTTGTTGCTGCTGACAATTTTCTGCAGCTTGGAATATGCGTCGTATACTCAATTATGGTCCTTTCATCTGCTTTGTCTGCGTTTTTTTATTATTATTTATTTTATTTTATTTGTTTTTTATTTTATTTAGTTGCACAGTAAATCAGTCGCCTTTGTGTTAAATTGGTGTTGTGCTGTTGTTGTTGTTGCTGTTGTTGCTGTTGCTGTGGGCCACTGCCAAAATGCTTTTCCATTGTTTAAATACGTCACAATATGTTAAGGATTTCAAAGAGATATCCTGCAACTGCTGCTCCTGCTGCCGCTGCACCTGTGCTTTTGCCTTTGCCTGGACTATTGTGCGCAATTTGTTGCTGCTGCTGGTGCTGCTGCTGCTGCTGATGTTGCACGGTTGTATCTGTGGTCGTAACTGGCAAATGCTGCTGTTGCTATTGCTATTGCTACGATTGATGTTGTTGCTCCTGTTGTTGTTGTTGTTGTTGCTGCTGTTGTTGCTGTTGCTGTTGCTGTTGTCGTATCCTGGCGCTGCACATGCAACGAGCTGCTGCTGCTGCTGCTGTCGCTGCCACTGGATGGCTGCAAGGCGCCATTGGAATTTGATGTCAAAATACAAGTAACTGGAAGTGTGTCGCTGTTGCTGCCGCTGCCAGCGTCGCTGCTGCTATTGCTGTTGCTGTTGCTGTTGGTGTTGCTGCTACCAGATTTCCACATAGCGGCACGCAACCCTAGCGCCCGTTGATGCCCACATTGCAGTTGCCACCGACCAACCCCCGCCAGCAAGTCCAACAGCCAACAGCCAGCAGCTGTGGCTTTAATAATCGATTTTTCAGCACACACGCACACACACACACACACACACACACACACAAATGCAAATCGATACACACACACACACACAGCACACACTTCAATACACAGCTAATGCAACGCTTTCGCTTTTCAGTTCTTATTTTATTTTAGCAACACTTCAATTCATTCGAGGCTCATTTAATTTATACTTCATTTTGCTGACATTGATTCGAATTTGTTTGTTTCAGTTTTCGTTTAATGTATTTATTTTTATATATTTATTTGTGTTTCCACTGCAGCTGCAGTCGCTGGCACAAATGCTTTTTTCCACAGGTTTTCCATTGTTGACACTTTTCTTTTGCACGCACTTTTTACTGTCAAGTTCAAAAACTGGGTTTCCGTTGAAATATTTCGTTAGTTTTACACACCACTTTTTTTTTGCTTAAATTGTATTTATTTTTTTGTGTATTAATTTGTCCGCTTTTAGTTGATTTTGTGATATTGAAAGTTTGTGCTGGGGCCGCGTATCCTTTTAGATGCGTCCTTTGCGGGAATGTGTCCCAAATTCAAGTGCGCCACAAACACATTTCGTGCCGCACTTTCCGTTTCGCCACTCAGCTGCTTGGAAAAAGGACTTCTAATGGGAAAAAATCGCAATGCCAGGCTCTGGCTCTGTGTGTGCGTGTCTGTGTGTGTGTTTGTGTGTGAATGTGAGTGTGTGCGCTGTATTATATGCAGTCGAAAAATGGGACTCGCTGCGCTGCAAAATAGGGTTAGTAGGCATAATGCCAAGTGCATAGTCAGGAAAAACTGGAAAAGCGCGCGCGGCATTGTTGCGCAGCTTTTCCAACCCTTAAGCAAAGTCTCCTTCCATTTCCATGGGAAATTTTCTGTTGTGGTGAATACCGATTGGGGAAATTATTGTTTTGCATTTACAGTAAGGGTTGATTTTGTGCCAGAATTTTGAGCGCCAGATTTGAAATTTAAATGTGAAAATACTGCTGACGATTTCAATGTTCCATTTCAAGAATTTAACAATCAACAAGAATTATTTTTTAAATTTAAATATTTTTTGAAAACATATTTTAAATAAAAAGATAAACAAATATTTAATTTTCTGTTTATATTATTCAAAATGCGCTTAGCAATCGAAATGGCTTCAAGGTTTGAGTAATTTACTCTGCAAATTTGTAAACCATCGTACAATAATAAAATAAGCTATTCAAGAATCGGGTTCTTATAGCCTACAGGATTTTAAAGATTTAGTACAGTGGCTATATTATATAATCAGTGGATATATTAAGCACTTCCAACTTATGCACTCTTCCGGTTAATTGTCATTTATTACCTAGATTTAATAGCCAGATTCCACTACCAACATTTCCTACATCCTTCAATGTCTACGATACACAAAGAATGTTGCTTGTGCATTTTGCAGCATTCTTTCCGCATGTTCAACATTCGTAAAGTATGTTGCGAATGTTAGAAATTCAACTTGAGAGCTAATTTTAAAATACAATTAGAATCAAAATATTTTAATTTATTTCTTATAATTTATAATAATTTAATGATGAGTGTAAGAAATGCTGAGCACACTGGAATCAGCCTATTAATTCGTAATTATTAAAAAGTAATAAATGGCAATTAACCGAAAGTCAAAAGAACTCGACAAGTTGATACCCTGCTAAACACCTCAAACATGTAAAATTCACAATAAATTTGCTGATTTGTGTTTCTTCATTATGAAAATATGTTTTGGTAAACAAGATCAGTTTCTCGTATCGAATCTTAGTGAAATTTACAAGTTCATCTATAAGATGTATGGTTATATTTTAATCGATAAGTATCGATATTCGCAAAAATGTTGCAGTTATCGATCAAATGATGTCAATTTGGTTTGCGAATGGCCTACGAAAACTTCGATTCCAAATTTGCAGTTTCTAAATTTGACAAAACATGGCTAAATCGAACCGGCTCCCGATTCTAATATATATATAAATATAAATAAATATTTTTATATATTTATGTATTTGGACATGCTTTCTTTTGGCTGTTACATAATCTTGCACAACTTTATAATACACAATTTTTAACCAATTTAAATGGTTTCATAGTCAAATAAATCAGTTTTTAAGCCGTGAAAAGTTGATAAACTTTTGCGCCCAAGAATGTAAATATGCAAACAAATAAATCAGCTGCGGGGGACGGCGAAAAAAAAGTGAAGAGAATCTATAAAAATTGATGGCTCAAGCAGCAAACAGTTAGGGCCACAGCCAGCAACAGCTGAGAGCCCCGTTAGACCGCGAATTGGCCAAGCTGCCTTAAGCAATACAAAAGAAAAGCCCAAAAAAAAAATAAAAAATAAAAAAACAAAAACAGAAACCAAACGAAAAAACTGAGCTAATCGCCCAATAACTGGGCCCTGTTGCTCATCAGCCAGACGCATCATTAGCCATGAGTATTATCAGAGCCGGCAGCTTTGGCTTCTTTCATATTTCATGTTTTCCGTTGCCTTAAATCATCTTAGATTTATTTTCAGCCTGCTTCCGCAGATGCGGGGGGTACAGAGGGGGGAGGGGCGGGGGCGGGAGCGGGGAATGGGGCTATCTTGCGCAAGCTGGTCTATCAAGCGCTAACTGGTTCTAGCTGTAAGTCTTTAATTTGGCTCAGACAGCAGCAGTAACTTGCAACTTGGAAGCGCCGTTGGTTCTAACGTCAAAATGTGTGCCTCACCGTTGTAATGATCAAGCGAAGCACTCCTCACCCTCCCCCTCACCCTCCCCTCCTCCTTTCGACGCTTTCCACTATTTCTCCAGTTTGTTTTGTGTCTTCTGCTGCTGTTGGCCAACTATTGCAGTAGTTGGTCTTAGAGCGATTCTAACCTGTTTCTGTTTGCGCAGACGCGAGAAGTGTGAGAAGAAGAAGAAGAAGCTGAAAAAGAAGAAGAAGAAGAGGAAGAGGAAGAGAAGGAGAAAGAGGAGAAGAACGCAAGAGACTCACAGGGTAAAAGTCCCGTACGAAAGTCCCAGTTATTCAAGAGGAAAAACCTGTTACACGCAAGTGGAACTGGCTGCGATTGTGGCCAAGAACAAATCACAGAAAACAAAGAAAGAACAAGATAAAAAGAACACAGTGAGAGAGAGCGAGAGAGAGAGAGAGAGAGCGAGAGAGAGAGCGAGAAGATGTGGAAAAAAAACAGCTAGCACAACTGAAACACGTTAGTACCGTTGTGTCGGATTCTTTGTTGCGCAACTGTGTTGCAAGATTAGCTGACGACGTCAGCAGCAGCAGCGGCGACTGGTTTATTGCAACGTCGTCGTCGTTGTCGATGAGGCAACTGCTGAATGCTTGCTGCTGGGCGCAGGCGCAGCGATAACCCCCGCAACACCCCTGCCCCAACCAATATTTGATATAAACTTTGTTGTTTTTTGTCTTGGCAGAGATGTTGCAACATCTGCAGCTAGAATCGGAAATGCGGCACATGGAAAAAGAAAAAACAAACAAAGAAAACCAAGCGCAAAACAAACTTTAGATAAATGGAAAACCTTGCCCAGCCAATTGCGTGCGTTGAAGCTTGAAGCAATTTTCAATATTGAGTACCGTTCGTAACCCCTTTTGCCACTTACAATAAATTAATTTTTTTCTGTCGGGTTTTTTCTTACCAAGGCTAAGTCTTAATTCTTGTTTTGCTGTTGTTATCGCTTCAAAAAATATCACCAGAATTATTTCTGTAGTTTGTAGCCGCTGAGTTAATCAAAATAATTATCGTGCAGAAATTGCATAGTAATTATGAAGTAAATAAATATTTTCAATACTCAGCAAGCCTTGAAATGTACAAATCATTTAATTATTCTACCAAGTTTCTATAAATATATTTATATATATTTATAGATTTTTTTTCTTTTTTATATATTTAATTTGCCAATGCGTTTTTTATCTTTTTACTTCAACAAATCTTACTATAAATGTTAACATTTTTATAGCTATATTATTATTATTATTTATAATTATTATAACATTATTTATTCAGTCAGAAATTGAGTAGGAAACATAACAATATTTGGCACTTTGACACAGTTGAGAATGTTATTAATGTATACAAATAAATACTCTTATTTATTTATACTTTTACTTGTAAATCACGTTACGTGAATGGAACTTAAGCCTGTTCTAAGGTCAACTTCAACTTTTGATACAATAAATCATTGGGTTTTGAAAACTGCTCTTTTAACACACACACAATTATTCAAAGCAACAACAGGTAATTTGTGGAAATCGGTTAGATAACAGATCAAAGTTAGTCTAAAATAAATTACAACATGTTATTAAAATAACTAAAGAGTTGTGAACATGTTTTTATTTGTATCACATAACAACTTTGATGGCAGTTATTAATTGCATCAATTTATTTATTTATTTGTCACAGCTTAATTCTTATAAATCATTGAGCTAATCATAATCAGAGAGTTAAATAAATGAAGATACAAATAGAAAAATTAAAAAAAAAACTTAATTTGTTTTACTTTTACTTGTATAAGTTGGTATTAAATAAATAAATAAAATAAAGATTTTCACAATATTGTGGAGATTATTTGCATTTATTATAATAATATATATAATACACATGGCATAATAATTTGTCGAAATAGTTTTTGTGTATATTGTATATAAATTGAATAACTAAAATCATGAGTCCAATTGTTAAAGGCTTTTTCATTGTGTAGTCAAGTTTCTGCCCCCATTTGGTAATTATTATTAAACAGCTTCAACAGCCAAATCGTCTGTATTCTGTCTGTCTGACTGCGTACAAACTATTCGCTGGCTTTAATTATATCTTAATAAATCTTTGAACGTGTCTTTCTTGCAGCAGAAATTATAAATGTCTGAGTCAGGCGAATTGGCAAACTATATCACATAATGGCCATAGAAAAAATCGACGGAAACATATAGTTTGGTTTGAATAAACCTTGTGTGCTTAACAAGATATCCGCAATAAACTGACAATTCTCTCAATTGAGAAGTGGATGTTTCGAAAGTGAATTTTTGTAAATCGTTTTGCCAGACAAGTTTCGCTAATTGCACAATTGGCCAGAGCAGAACATAAATTAAATTGATATATACAAATCTGATATTTTCTAAAAACTGTACAAAAACATAATTCGAATTGCTAACTTGGCAATCTATGTCAAGATAAGAAAGAAACTTTCATCGATGATTGTCTCAAATTACCCAAACTAAAAAATAATGAAAAAGTCTTTTTAAATTTTTCGTTTTTGTAATATTTATATTAGTTTAATTTTGAACAGGTGGACAAGAAAATCTACAAATTACAATCCAATTAACAAGAAATACATGTAAAGTTTATGCCAAAAATATTTGTAGTAGATGCCCAAGGGTTTTCTTTCGGACACCAAATTGTAATTTTCTCACAATTTAAATATTTTTTATTTTATATTATTTGAACTTTAAGCGATAAAGCTAAAGCTTGAAATCAGTACAAAAAACATTTGCCTATTTTTAATTACATATTTCGAGAAGAAACCATTCAACATGCCCCAAATATATATTTATATATAATAAATATATATTTATATGTAGCAATGCATACAAAATTTCCCTCTAAGAATATAACAAAAAAGAACATTTATTTCGAGACATTATTAAAATCAATTGCATTTATTTTATTTACTTAAACTAATTACTTCAAATGTTAAATTAAAGTAATATAAATGAGGATTGGCTAAAATCAAACAAGTCCAATATAAGAAATAAAGAGTTATAAAATAGTCGCTCAACCATCTTGAGTTTAATGATCAGACTGAAATCGGCGTGCAATAAATAATTAAATAGGGAAAAGGTGAAGGCCTAACCACAAGCTATATCTAATTGAAAATTAATTTGTAGATTAGCTATGCTATTTGGCAAACAAGTTGTTGTTTCGATAAATAGCATTCAGCATGGGGCAAGTTGTAATCAAATATTTGCAATGTGAATTTGAATTTGGGACACTACTCACCTCTTATAGTGCTGGGCATGTTACATGGGTTCTTTGATCTCATCTAATTAGCACGTCATAAGTGTTGTGAAGTTATTACTTGTGATAGTTTACATGAAAGCTCGACAGTTTGGCGAATGGGCGACAAGTCCAGTTTCGATAGCATTTCGGGTGCACATGTCAAGTATCGATAACGATAACACACTTAATTAGTTCGAGAGCCGGGGGAAATTGAGCTGTCGGCAACAGGTTCACGACGCGAAGCGACGGAAACGAGCCACGAGCAAACAGTTTTCAAACGGTAAACGGTAATCGGCAATCGGCTGGTAGCCGAAGTGGGCGCCCGGCAAACGGACGAGTGGCCCAAGAACGAATGCGTATCACTGATTGGCTGCGCGGGACGAGAGCGGACCAGAGAGCAACAGCGACAGCGACAGCAACAGCGAGAGCGAGAGAGGAAGAGGACGAGAGCGAGAGCGAGAACGAGATATGCACAAACAACACAAAACAGTGGACTGGACGTGTGGACAAACGTTTGAACACTAAATGGCCAGGCGCGTTGCCTGGATTCCGAATTCGAATCCGCATCGCAGTCGAAGTCGAAGTCGCAGTCTGAGTCCGAGTTCGAGTTGCTTGTGTCGGAGTCATCTGCCAAGCCTGCCCCCTCCCTCCACCATTCGACCACCCCCTGCAAGCGGACACTGAAAACCAGTGGAGAAGGTGGGCCCAAAACATGCCGAACGACAAATGCACATCGCGAATCGGACGCATCGCGACCAGCGCCGATCAGCGTCAGTTGCACTTCGAAGAAAGGAGAAAGGAGTTGGCCAACAGCAGCAACTGCAACTGCAACAGCAGCTCTCCAATTCTGGCGTAGCATCAGTCACGCTGCACGCTGCACGCCCCCCCGCAAGAATGTTCGTCCAGCCACCTTTTGCAAACGCAAAAAAACAATTCCTGCTAATTAAATGCATGATCATCACTCAAAAATATACCCCAGCCAGCAACACGAAAGCAACAAGAGTCAAGAGCGTATTTCATCACAGCCAAATTAGCGATGGGCGCGTGACACGACACGATCCGACACGACTTGGCTTGTTCTCTCAAGGAATTCTATATTGAAATGGTCAAATTAAATTAAAATTCTCTTAAGTTAATGTATGTTAAGTTAATTAAGTGAATGGAGCTTTCGCAAAGAATATTTGGTATTAAATTAATATTTAAAATTAGTTTAAAATTGAAATGTAAAAGAATAACAATACTGAAAATTGAAAATAGCTTATTTAATATATAAATGTAAATAAATTTTGAAAATATAAAATAATAATAATGAAATTAAAAATATTTGGCCTAAAATTAAATTATAAAATAACTTAGTTAAAAATAAAAATGTAAAAGAACAATAAATCATAAGATTTCTGATGTATTAACAGATAAAAGATAGGCGAAATTCAGAATATTCAAATCAAACGAGAAAATGGTGATGGTTAGGATTAGTAATATATACAAATTATTGATAAGAATAAAGAGGTAGAGAGGGAACATGAAAGATAGAGAGTGATATATAATTATAAATTTACCATATATATAACAAATTGACCATAGTTAAACACAGTCAGAGATTTAAAAATTTTGATGTAAATAATCAGAAACGTATTTTTCAGCTTTAATCTATTCGTGTCGTGTCACGAACTGGAAGCAGACCGCAGCAAATTTCGATCCGAGACAGGGTCCGATTCAGAGTCAAAGTCGTAGCTGGATTCCGTGACGTTAATTTTTATTTTTTGGGGCCGCGTCATCGAAGCTGTGCACCGCAGTAGGCTTCAGCTGCAGCTACACACACACACACACACACACACACACATGCACACACACCTACGTGTTGTTACAAACGTACAAAAAAAGCACACCTTTAACTTTAATCGTAAAATAAACAGGAAGACTTATACAGTAAACACACACACACACACACACACACATAGACAGCAAGAGAAAACTTATCACAAGTCAGCAGCAGCAGCAGCACAAGCAGCAGCGAAACAGGTTAAGAAGTACCGCTAAGCGGGAAGAAGCAGCAGCAGAAGCAGAAGCAGCAGCAGTAAGAAGAAGCAACAACGACAACGAGCAGCGCCGCAACCAGCCCCACAAGCAAAAAGGTCAACGAACGTTCTTAGCGAAGAAGAATGGAATCAAAACACAAAAACACGAAAAACTGAGCATGCCAGAAAGAAAGAAGAGAGAGAGAGAGAGAGAGCGAATGAAGCGAGCGCAATCAAGAGCCAATCAGCAGACACATAAAAGAGAGTGAGCACGCGCGCAAAAAGAGCGTAAAGAAAGTACGCCCAGAGAAAGCTGAAAAAATGATCACCAAACAAATTAAGAGAGCGCGCAACTGTCTCTCTACAGCACAGCGAAGAGAACGCTCGCGCGTTAAGAGCGAAGCGCAGTTAAACAATCAAAATTCATGCGGCATGCATCTTGTAAAAAATTTTTATGAAAATAACCTGAACGCAAAAGTATTTTTAGCAAGAATTTCTTTCAAAACGAATGTGCATCAAAAGCTTTAGTCGAAGAGAGGGAGCGACAAAGAGAGGCAAGCGTTGTTGGGGCGTTGGGGCGTTTTACATATATTTTGTAACTGTAACTGTAACTGTCGCGAGAAAGCCAAAAGAAACTGAAATTCTTGTTATATTGCTCAATATTTGGTAATACGCACGCACACAATTAAAACTTCATAAATATACACACACACAGGCAGAGACAGAGATAGACAGAGAGAGACAGGGAGAGAAAGAAAGAGAGAGAGAGAGAGAGAGAGAGAGAGTCGTGCAAAAGCCATTGAATGTAGCGGTATATTGACGAAATTTCTGAGACGAGTAACAAGCAAAGCTCATTGACCTCCAACGTTGTTGTCGACGTCGTCGTCGCCGTTGTAACTGTGTAATAAGCTTTTGTAGACAACAGCTGCAGGAGCTAGAACTTCTGCTGCTGCTGCTGAGTGTGTGTTTCTGCTTGTAAGCATATTATTTGATATCTTAGTTCTTTAACAGATATTTTATGTTTCAATATTCTATATGTTTAGTATCTTTCAACATCTTTCTTGCTCATAGCTGATAAACGCAAGTTAATAATTTCATTCGCCACAACAAAATCGCGATGACACTTGAAAAGTTTGCACGAACTCAAGCAAATCATTGCCAACATCGCTTTTAACGTTTTTGTTTTCAATTGCCTGCAACATTTATCCTGTTGTCTGCTAAAATAGTCTGCAGCATGGAATTCATTAGCAGTAGTCGTAGAAACGAGCAGCGCTGATTGGTCAACGGATTTCCAGAGCGAAATGCTCTCATTGGCTGTGTCCGTTTTTCTTCCCTTTGCGCCGTTCTTTTGTTCGGCGTCCTTTCTGGCTTCACCAGTTTTTTTTTTTGTTTTTTACGCTTCTTAATGAGAGTTGTTAAATAATTTTGGTTTAGCTGAGATTTTTTTTTTAAGAAGCATTTATTAATTAATTATTAATATGGTATTAGTAGATTTGAATTAAAATGCACTTTTCAAATTATTAACTGATTTCTGAACGAAATATTATTTTAAAATATATTAAGATTTAAGTATATTTAGTGGATTACGATATTAGTTGCTACTAAATTATTGCTAACTATATATAAACTATTATTGTATATTATTATATTATTAATTTATATATTTTATAATTTAGTCTTGTTTATATTATTTATTTCTCTTTGATTCAAATGTACGAATTTTGAAGAGCATACAAAGTTCACCAAGCCGACAATTTATTTTTTTTAATAAGAACTTGCTCGTTTCCCACAGGGACAAACAATTTATTGAATTGATTGTGGAACCAGGACGATAGAATTTGGGTATAAATAGGGCCATTCGGATATTAAAGTTCCTAGTTTCAAACTGACTGCCAAATAGGACGCATTTGCAAATAATTTTAACTTGTGTGTGAAGTGGTAAATTAAAAGAACAAAATATTCAGTTCTGTGCTCTAAAATATAAAGTGTAGAAATGTTAACTAATAAATTAAACATTGAGAATTTTAATTTAATTATTTATTTAATGTTAGTTAATAATATAATATAATAAAAATATAAAAACAAAATTTGATTAAAGCAACAATACAATTTTTTTTTTGTTAAAAAAATTTTTAGACACATTTTAAAGATTTCTGAAGGGTTGTCCCAACAATTGTTGCATGTATTGGCGAAAAGATTGAGTTATTGTTATTATTATTATTATTATTATTATTGAACACTCATAAATTCAGTAGTTTTATTTATATCTGCTTGATGACTTCACAAATAACTTTTTTAAAACAAATTTATCTAAATATTTAAATAATTGAATTACCTTTAAATATAATTTATTTACATTTTAATATGACTAGACATTTTAATTAATTAATTGAATATTTTCTTTTAGTATGATTGTGTTTTTTTCTGGGCTTTTCCCAATTCACGCAACAAATATGGCAACAGTTTTGCAATTAAATACTCCCAACAATTTTATAATTATTATTTTTATTTGTATTTCATTTTAAAAATGAAATTGAAAATTAATTTAAATTTAATATTAAATTCGAATTTAAATTTAATTAATCATGTTCTTATAATTTTGACTTTAAATAAACAAAAAGTGAACAAGTTCCAAACACAAAGTGAAAGTGATTCCATCGAAAATATGCTCAATGTACGCTAAAACGGTGGTTTTAATTATTGTTTGTAGTTTATTGACAAAGAGAGAACTATAAAGCAATAAGGAGAACACACCGAAGGCCAAATACCCTTGCAGAACGTAGATCGTCTGCCAATTATAAATAAGAACAAAAGTCCGTTTGTTGCCATGTCATCTAAATAATATGGTCCGTTCTGGCCAATTTCTCGCTGTTGCGTCAACAGTTACAGTCACGTCCGTACACTCAGAAAAACAACCAACTGAATTGTAGACAATTGCCATATCCTCGGCGCCAAGTGTTGCTTACCTTATTATTCAGAAAATACCATTCTAAAACTGCAGCTTTTATTTTTAAAATTTAAAATTTAGAAAAACCAAGTCTGATTTCCATTTTGATCTTTCAAATAACTTTTACTTTAGCTTTTTCACTTACGTTAAGCATTAAAGATTTTTATTAATGCCAATAATTTAATGTGGAAATATTTACAATACATCAAAAATAATTTATATTTTTTTTCTTATATTTTTTAAGTGATTATCTTTAATTCGGGATGATTTTCCTGAGTGCATTATTCCTTTCGCTCTTCTATCTTGTTTACATTTTCATTCGATTTGAAAGGCTTTGGCAGTTGCATCTCATATAAGCATAAAGAAATAAATGCGTCGTTCTGTTATTAATAAATTATTATGTGTTATTAATATGGTGTTAAGCTATCGAAGCGCTGATAGCGCCATATTCATAAAACCTTTTCCTCATTCTCAATGGTGACAGGGTATAAAAAGAAATCACATTGGAGAATCGTTTCAGTGTTAATAAAGTTGTGGCGATTAGTTCAGCTCCTTCCGTTTTAGCCATCTGCGCATTAACCTATTCAAAGTATAAAATTCTCAAATCTGTTCGGTTTGATTACCCGTCAAGAAAGACAAACCAAGTAACAAATACATAAATAAATATATAAAAATTGGTCTATAAAAATATATGAGCCATGAGCTACTCTAATTAAAACTTATTAATGAATTTCAACTCAAATTTAAAGGTAATTTTCAATTTTCCGTATTTATATATTTTTGTGTTGTCAGTGCTCAATTAAAAGTCCAGTTAGATTCCTGAAGATCGTTGCAAGTGTTTAGTGACGTGTTATATAAGTTAAATCTCGATTGTTGTGCTTTTAAATATTTGTTGTTTGTTTTAATGAATTGCATCAATGCATGACAAAATGTAGTTCAATCAGTTTGGCAGTGCTTCGGACAGGTGCGCAGACAGGTGGATGCGCAGATATAGTTGTTATATATAGTATATGAACAATGTTTGCGATTGCAACGATAATCATTAAATTGACAGCATTTGAAAACAATAGAATTGAGTACCAGCATAAACAATTAAATAGCGCTCAACATTTAAACGGAATTTTGTTGTCGAATCGGAAGCGTCGATCTATCATGTATATATATACATATATAATCCACACAACAACAATTGTTGCATGTTGCAGTCGTGGATGAACAATCTGTTAACACACAACAATCTGACACACACACGCTCATTTCTCTCTGCTGTGCGAGTTGTTGATTGGCCATTGGTCATTATAATTATTGCAGCTATTTGTGTGGCACACATATAAAAGACGAGTGCGGCAGGCATTCAATTCAAACAGTTCCCAAAATTGCCAAACGTGAAAATTGTCCAAATATTTGTGCAGTCATAATTAATAGAAAAGAACCCCTTTTTTTCTACACTTACACCACGACGACCTGTGGCACTCAACGAGGTTAATACAGAACCCCAAATAAAACCGTAGCAGTCACCCTACAGCCCTACAGCCCTACCAACACCCAACACCCAACACCCTGTTTTTACAGCTGGCCACGTTTCCCAGGCAAATACACAATTGATTCGCCGCGTCGTTGCCGTTCCACTGTACGCTTGGCGCTTTTCATTTCCAATTAGAATGAAGCCCCACAATGCCGCCAGCTAACGTCCAAGTTGTCTAAATTTTCAGTCAGCGGTCGACGTTCCAATTTGACATTTGAATCCGACACACAAAATACAAAACTTGGCTAAAACTACTAAATCCCATCCGTTCTTCTGGCAGATAATGGCGCACATTTAGCAACGATTACCGCACTTCCAGCAACAGTTACACAAAATATATAACAAAAAAAACAACAAAAAAAATTAAGGCATCCAGTCGGAGCTGATAAAGGATAATACCCAACTCTACTCTTGTTGCAACAAGCATTGGTTAACACCCACCACCCACACACACCCACATATATATCAGCTACAGACGTCATCGCAATGGACTTTCAGGAATATCGGCAAAGGGGTAAGTGACCATAAAACGCACAGCAGCAGCTCAGATACATTTGTCGCCATGCCCAGATACAATTGTATCTGGCTGGCTTAATTTGATTTGCATACGCTCCGGCGCTAAAGGGATTTGCCCAGATCCATACAAATAACTTGAGTCGTATATCTTGATTTAATCAGTTTTCATTTAGTTGCAGTTTATTTTGCTAAAATAGTTTTCAACTCCATAAAAACTGTGTGACAAATAATCGTATTTCATTTCGGTTCCTTTTTGTGAAATAATATTTGATTTATTTCTTCAAATTTATGAATATTTAATGACCAAGTTTTAAGTTTTAATAATGCATTATTAAATTCTTGAACTCAAATCAATTTAAAATAATTTAATTTAATAGAACAATATTTCTAATTAGTTTTTCTTAATTTCAATATTTGAAGAAAAGTCTCTAAACTTATTAACGAACTTTTGGTTAAAAAAGATGAAAAATAAGTTCATTTGGAACTTACTTTAAGCAATTAAAATTCGGCATTCTTAAGATTTTTTTATTGATTCGCAGAATTATTGGGTGCCATAGAATTTCTGCCAATACCTGTCTATGATAGGCCCCTCTAAAAAAACGTTTATTGCATAATTGGCTTGATAGCTCAGGCAATCAGATTTAATGATTTTTATAGTCGACGAATTCGTGGGGGGCCTGTTATTTGGCTTGGTATCGCCCGATTTCAAGGTCTTTTAGCAAGCTAAAAAAAAAAATAAAAGTTAAAAACAATTATAATGCACAATTTTGACAATGTCAATGACTGGTTTTCGCAGGCAAGGAGATGGTCGACTATATCGCTGACTATTTGGAGAATATACGCGAGCGCCGCGTCTTCCCCGATGTGAGTCCCGGCTACATGCGTCAGCTGCTGCCGGAGTCGGCCCCGGTTGAGGGCGAGTCGTGGCCAAAGATATTTGGCGATGTCGAACCGATTATAATGTCCGGTGTGACTCACTGGCAGTCGCCGCATATGCATGGCTATTTTCCGGCGCTCAACTCGATGCCGTCGCTGCTGGGCGATATGCTGGCGGATGCAATCAATTGCTTGGGCTTCACCTGGGCCAGTTCGCCGGCGTGCACCGAACTGGAAATCGTTGTGATGAACTGGCTGGGCAAGATGATTGGGCTGCCGGATGAGTTCCTTCATTTGAGCAACAATTGCCAGGGCGGCGGTGTACTGCAGACGACGGCCAGCGAGGCGACACTTGTCTGCCTGCTCGCCGGACGCACTCGGGCCATCCAGCGTTTCCATGAGCATCACTCTGGCTATCAGGATGCCGAAATAAATGCCCGCCTCGTGGCCTACTGCTCGGATCAGGCGCACTCGAGCGTGGAGAAGGCGGCACTCATTGGTGAGTTCTGAGTCGCAATCGTAAGCCGCTTAAAAAAAACAACATTAATCCTTGCACCCACAGGACTCGTGCGTATGCGCTACATTGAGGCTGACGAGGACTTGGCCATGCGGGGCAAACTGTTGCGCGAGGCCATCGAGGACGACATTAAGCAGGGCCTGGTCCCATTCTGGGTAAGTCTGCACTTGTCTTCACTTGTCTTCTCCTGTCTTCTCCTGTCTTCTCCTGTCTTCTCCTGTCTTCTCCTGTCTTATCTTGTCTTGTTAAAATTAATTGGCCGTCGCCGTTGCGCAATTAGGCGCTGAGTGGATTTACGGGCCAATAGCAGCAGCAGCAGCAGCTGCGTCTATTTCTAATTCTCTCTTTTCCCACCGGAGCTAATTAATAACCATCAGCACTTTGGGCGTCCACTGCTCGGCTGATTCTCAGATTTGTACCTGGTGGCGTGTCTGATATCATTTCAGGCGCTCTTTTTTACGTCACCCCCTTTTCGACATTTGTTAACTTAACGCTTAACTGGCAACTTGGGTCTTACTCCATCTGCTTGTCACCTGTGTTGGCTTACATTTTAATACCTGTTTAATTATTTTTATTTTTTTTATATATTATTATAATTTATATTCCTTTATAGATATTACTATTTGTGGTCTATTTTTGGTCTGATTGGATTTCTTTCTGTTTTTACTCAGCAAATGTTTTAATTAATTAACACCAAAAATATTTTCAACTTCTTTATTTATTTTATTTTAAGTTAAATAATGAATACTAAATTGAATTTTAATTTATTTTTTAGATGTCATATTTCGACTTTTTTTTTTTGTGTCGACTCTTTTAAAGTGTTATTGAACAAAATAATTAGTTTAATGTGTTAAAAAGTCCACAATTAAAAAAATAAGATTTTCAATAAATCCAAATTTAAAATTAAAATTTAATATAAATTTAAAAATAAAAAATCTAAGTAAACAAAATTAGAAGTAAATAATCAAATTATATCAAATTCATAGCAAATTTTAATTCGATTATTTTTTTTTTTTATTATTTTTATTTTATTTATAATTGCTTCATAGAAATAAAAAAATAATCAAATAAAAATTTGAAATGAATATTAAAAATTAAAAAAAAAGTTGGAAAGTTATTGAAATTTAAAATAGCCCAACACGAATTGTGGATACTCAGAAAAAACCAATCAATCAATTCTTAAGTTTATCAATTAATTCTTAATCTTAAATATTATAATTCTAAAAATAAGCTTAACTGTTTTCAATTTATCTTTCAATATCAAAAATGTTTTCGATGCTGTTTTTAATGTAACTAAAAAGTACCATGAAAATAACTGTCGAATTAAATTGTTTAACAGGTCTGCGCCACACTCGGCTCCACGGGCAGCTGCAGCTTCGACAATCTGGATGAGGTACGTGGCTAGATGCAGATACAGTTAGAAGAGTTGCCAACAATTTAAGCTTCAATTGATTTCAAACACAGGTCGGCATCGTGTGTAGGGAGTACAACCTGTGGCTGCATGTGGACGCTGCCTATGCGGGCAGCGCCTTCATCTGTCCCGAGTTTCGCACCTGGCTGCGTGGCATCGAGCGAGCCGACTCCATCGCCTTCAATCCCTCCAAGTGGCTGATGGTGCACTTTGATGCCACTGCGATGTGGGTGCGTGACAGCACCGCGGTGCATCGCACCTTCAATGTGGAGCCGCTGTATCTGCAGCACGAGAACTCTGGCGTGGCCGTCGACTTTATGCACTGGCAAATACCGCTGAGTCGCCGCTTCCGTGCGCTCAAGGTGTGGTTTGTGCTCCGATCCTTTGGCATCAAGGGCTTGCAGCGCCACATCCGCGAGGGTGTCCGTCTGGCGCAGAAGTTCGAGGCTCTGGTGCTGGCCGATCATCGGTTCGAGCTGCCGGCCAAGCGGCATCTGGGTCTGGTTGTGTTCCGGATACGTGGCGACAATGAGATCACCGAGCGGCTGCTGAAGCGATTGAACTATCGGGGCAATCAGCACTGTGTGCCCTCCTCGTTGAAGGGTCAATATGTTATCCGGTTCACGATCACCTCGACACAGACAACCCTAGACGATATCGTCAAGGACTGGATGGAAATTAGGCAGGTGGCAACCATGGTGCTCGACGAGATGAACATCACAATTGCGAATCGCGTCTATCTGAAGGGTAAACACTGGGCCCTTCCCAGTTACTGAATCGCCAACGTTTTGTTTCGTTTCGTTCCGTTCCGTTTCGATTCGTTTTTATTTAATTTTCGTTCGTTTCGTTTCGTTTCATTACGTTTTACTGTAGTTAAATTGTTATATTTACTTATTGTTTACGCTTTCGCATCTAGCATTAAACACTTTGATCCACCCAACAGCAAAATTTCATTACTTAGCTTTAATTATAACTTGCAAAATCTATCTGCTTGTGACACACACAAATTTCACACAAAATATCTAAAAAGTACAGAAAATGGAAAACTATTTTTTTATCATTTAGACATAATATCAGATCGGAGAGAGATATAAAAGTATCTGAATTGCAACAACTACTGAAAACCTCAATATATTATATAAAAACATATGACACGATGGCAGCGTTGAGTAGGAAGAAAATGTATATTATAACAAAGTATTTATCGAGTGCTAAAGTATCTGTCAAATATATGAAAATGTATCTATCACATAAATATATGCAAATAACTTGTCAGCCAGACTATCATTACATCTATAAAAGTAGCTGCCTCGCAAAAACCAACGTTTTTACAGCCAGACTTTCATTCAGATACAAATGTATCTGTGAAATGTCTAAAAATAACATTCCAGCATATTCTTAGAATTTATCCATTTGACTCAGTTGCTGATTGCCAATAATAATTTATGACAACTTTCCAATTGCATAACTGTGACACAAATGTCTTTTAAGCCGGATAATCATTGTAGATATAAAAGTTATGTCCAAAATTCATTCACCTTGTAATCAATATTAACGCCTTTCTACTAATATTATTGATGGCAAAGTATCTTTCTTATAGCTATAATTGTCATTCTAGATTATTTATAGAATATATCAATTTGATTAGACTTTCATTGTAGATGGAAATGTTTGTCCGAATTTAAAATAACCTTTTCACTTATTTTTAGATTGTATACATTTCAAACAATGTTTTTCTGATTTTCGAAAATTTACTGACTTTCCAGGAGCACTTTTTTTATAAACACAAAGCATCTTATTGCTAAAAATCAATGTTGTAGATACAAATGTATCTGCAATATTTGCACAAATATCTTTCCTTTTTTAAACTTTTTATTTAAGGTTTATTTTGATTTTACAGATACCTGAAAATGTAGTTAGTTTATACTTAAAGCCAGTTCTTAAATTGGATTAAATTTTCATTGTTTAAATGCACTCACGCAACACAGATACGAAGGAGAAGAGCGAAGCCTTTGGCTCTAGTTTGCTGCTATCGAATTCGCCATTGTCGCCGAAGGTGGTCAATGGCTCCTTTGCGGCCATCTTCGATGCCGATGAGTTTCTGGCCAAGACCTATGCTGGCATACGCATAGCGGTAAGTGGAGCTGCTGCAGCTGCTAACTAAAAGTGGCAATTGACTAAACAAAAGCGGTTTACAGCACCAGGAGTCGCCATCGACACGTCGCCGGGTGCGTGGCATACTCATGTCCGGCAAACAGTTCTCGCTGGACTCGCACATTGATGTGGTGGCTGTGGTGCGCAACACCAACAACCAGGTTGGCGACAAGGGACGCGATTCTGTTGCCGGACAGGGGGAAACCCGCGCTCAGGCGAGCATCAGCGAGGATGTGGACAACGAGGAGGCCGCCGCGGAAGGTATGAAGCACAGGTAGCGTAGTCGCCAGTTTAGTTCTATTGCCAGCGAATGCTCGAATGGCTTCCCTTAATCATCGAAATACACAAACTTTAATGTTGCACACTTGATTTGACAATCGATTTGCTTTTTTCGTCAACCAGAAACTGAGCTGCTGCAGCTGAAAAACCTCAACTCGAATACCCGTTCTCATTCCCAATCCAAGTCCAACTCCATCTCCAACTCCAACTCGAATATCCAGAATCATAATCACAATCACAATCTGAACGCCTCCACGCCAGCCAATCACTTTCGACCCATTACGTTGCTCACGTCGGCATCGGCATCGCCATCGTCATCGCCGTCGGACAACAGTCGGGATGTGGATGTCAGTGTCGACATTTATCATGGAAAGAAATTTTTGGAGCCCGTTAGCAGCCTCATCGAGAACAGTTCCTTTACCAGCAGCATTTGCCATATGCCCACGCCCATGACGACGCCCACAGAGCCACAGCCGCCGCCAGGTGACTTCGGGGACGACGACTGGCCAGCGAAGACCTTAAGCCAGCTGCTGCTGGAGCGTTACGCCAACTCCTCCTCCTCGACAGACAGCAGCAGCATCAGTCTGGCCAGAGCTGCCACGCCCACCCTGAGTAGGCTGAGCAGCCTCAATGAATTGGCCTCCCCGCTGCTCGGTTCCTTTGCCGCATCCCAATCGCAGCAGCTGCACTCGGCTCTGGGCGCATCGAGACTCAGTGACTCGGATGCGACCATCTGCTCGGCTGCCTCATCGCTGGAGTCCCTATAAATAATAAACTATATTCATATATATAATTGATAGAGTGTAGAGAAACCATAGTTCACTGCTGTGCAATCAATCAATAATGTTAACTATCGTAGTACCGACTCGAAGCTTCTATATATATATATATCTATCTATATGCATGTGTGTGTATCAAAATCATCCTAACTCTTATCCAATGTAAGATACTTTATCCAATTAAGGAACTAAAAGCGTTCAGTTTAATTCAAATATTGGGCAGAAACCACTAAACGAACTTAACTACCTATTAAATATACGCATATATCTATTACCAAATAATTCTATCTCTATTTACTATGTACTTACCATGTCCTATATACATAGATGTTAACTTATTTTACTATTTATTGTGAATAAAATTTCAGCGTTAAAGTTAAAAACACTCATTGAACATTCTTTAATCAGGTCAATTTAATATTGATATTTATTTATTTATTTGATTAATAATATTAAAGCAATTTAATATTAATAATAATCTGGGTGTGCTTTAGTAACTGAAATTGATCCAACAGTTATTGGATATAAAAAACTGGATTACAAGTTTAAACAGTTGGATTAATTGAGAAGCCAAACCCACAAATCAATTCCAAAATGTTCTTCCCGAGACAAGAAGTATGAAATGGAGTTCTTAATAATGGTTATTAGGGATTCCGAATTGCAAATACATATCTACGTCAATGTATTTTTTCAGCATTTTATAATTAATGGGAATTACACCTCCGATGTGTGCTCGAGATATACATTATAATTATATTGCCACTAACAAGCAAACTGTTTCTGCTTTCGGCGAAAGCCCAAAACTATGCAATGCATTTTAGTTGCCTTGCTTCTTTGCCAGCCTAGAAGTATGCAATGACATATTTGGTAATTGGGTGCTGTAGCTTGGTGAAATGTAAACAAAGTTGAGCCGAGATGATGAAATTATTTTTGGCAGTATTAATAATTAAATGCAAGCATATGTTAAATAATAATTTTGTTTATACATTTTTATTTTTTAAAAGCTTCAGTATACATTGAAGTAATTAATTTAAAAAGTACTCCGGATCATAAATAATTTTCGTTATGCTGCTAATACTCGCAATATAATATATCTGGTAATATCTGGCATCTTGATACATAATCAAAGTTGTTAGGTGAATTTTGGGGCAGCTAAATTAGGTATTTGATTTTTTTAGCCATGTACACGGAATAATGATTTGCGACCAACTTGTTTTCTCCCTTGTCAGCGATCGCAGTTGTTACAAGTGTTATATCAAGTGGAACTTGATGGCTCACGGTCACGACATTATTACAACAAGCTACAACGACCGAAAAGTAAACATGAATACCAGGTAATTAATTTGATTTGACATTAATCTTCAACGGCTCCTCCGGATGAACAACATGCTTTACGATTTGATAGTGGGTCTGCACATAGAACGACAGCAAAAATATGATAATGAAGTCGTAGAAGAGGATGACAGTGCCCAAGAGATAGTCATTGATCCGCATCTCTGCAAAGCGACCCCCGCTAATTGTTTGGCCATGGTACATGATAAACTACGGAGCAGAAGGCGAATTGATATTCAGTTGGCCAGTCCAATTAGTTCCAATTAGACTCAGTCATACTCACCATCAGAATTATGGAAGTTACGAGCAGTTCGAACAGTATATAGGAATAGAGTGTCTGTGTGAGCAGGTGCAACATTATCAAAAAGATGGACGCAATGAGGAACACAAAGGACACCACAAACAACACAACAATATCCAGCGTCAGATCGTGCTAATGAAGAGCAATAAAATCAATCACACTGCCACAGTTGGTTCTTCGACTTACCGGAATAAAGGCGCCCAGCAGTACGGATATGAAGAGCAGCACCACACAGATGGCAAACCACAGGAGCAGTTCTGGCCACATAGGTTTAACCACCAGGGCAAACAGGCCAACTGTAGCAAATTCCACCTACAAATTGCACTCAGAAAGCAGTTGTGAAAAAAGCGAGAATTTGCACAACTTACAATTAAAATATTTATTATCCAACTTAGTCCCCTGATAAAGCGCGACTCCTCAACGAATATGAAGACAAAGACCAGAATTATCGATAGAAAAAAGAATATTAGACTGATCCATTCATATTTCAAATATGCTTCAGCGCCATCCTGCCTGCAGTTAAGACAACACGTGGCTGGTAAAACTCTGTTCTAGATGCCACTTTCAGTTACTCAAACTTACTTTAAGTTGATGAGGAGCCACTGAATCAGCGCCAGGAGCAGCCAAATAAGCGTTACTCCATAGACAATTGAGGAAAATTTGCGACGGGCTCGCTGATAGGAACCAACCCGATCATCCATTTTCCCAAAAACCAACTAACGACTTTCTATGTACATCTGTATACAAATAATTTAGCTGACAATACCTAAAAAGGTACATTTATTTTTTAATAATAAACTACAAAACATGAAAAACCTCTGTCATTCGAAGCATATTTGATTTATCCGTCCAGCTCAAAGGCCTGCTTACACGCAATGGCAATGCTGCCATATATTTGATATATTTATTTAATTTAATAATTATATGAAAATGCTTGTGAAAGCCAGGAAAAAGGTAAGGTAAAGGAAAAATTAATGGGTGCGGCAATGGGGGAAACTTTATCCTCAGTACGAAGTTTTTTTTTTATAAAATATAATTTTTGTCTTGCCTAATTATATTATATTCTATAAATGTATCATATAAATATAATCACTAAGAAGACACTTCTTAATGTTGCTTAGTGATATAATAAAAATGTATAAATATCATACAATTCCCATATATATATAAAAGTAAATACATTTAATACAATTCATATTTAGCTATAGTTTTTAATTACAAACTTATAAAATCTGCTTTTTCCTTTCTTACAACAGCCGTTTCTAGCGGGAGAATTACGGGCAGCTTGCCATTCAAATTTATACGCCGCAAAGCTGCCACACATGTTCGCTGTCTGGCAGCACAACTGTCGAATATTCGCCACTATTTGAGCTAAATATTGCATATTTTATGGCGCTTTAATTTAATTTAATGGAAATGAAACATTGATTTTTATTCAAAACATAAATTTTGTGCGATGCCTTGGGGAGTTGTTGAATGAAAATTTAAAAGGCGGATTGCAAACAGTTTAAAATTAATATTAAGTTAAAGTTGAATTAACAAGTTCGGCTAAAATAATATTTTTTTAATTTAAATTTTTAATATGTATTTTAAATAGTTTAGGATTTTAAAAAAATTGATGATTTATATAAAATTATATAAAATTAAAAGTAAGTAAATAAATTAAAAAAATATAAGAACTGTAAAAAGCCAGTTTAAATTCACCACTCGCCTCTAAAAATCATTCATACTTTTATTATTTGTATTAAATATTATTATTTAATTTTATTCTGTTCTCATTTGTTCATTAAATTTTAATTTGGGCCCTGACAAAGTTGGCATTTACCCATGTGGCAAAACTTTTTTTTTTATTTCGTATTTTGTATTAAAGTTGTCATTGAAATTAATCAGGATTTACAAATGGATCCGGATGCGCACGAAAAGAACCGGGCTACTAAAATTCTAGTAAGGAAAACGTACAAAGTGACGATTTTGATGCTAATTGTTGGCCAACTTCAGGCCTTTGTTCTGATGGAAATGTATGTAAGGCGAATCTTATGACATATTTATATATATATATATATTTATTTGAATTGATTGTTGTGCGACTGCAGCGCATCTATCAAGGAGTTTCTGGCGTTAAATTACCATGTCAGTCTGCTGAATTTCTTTGTTAGTTTCATATCGATACAGTTGTATGTGTTCTTTTACCGCATCCTCGAGCAAAAGTCAAAGTGGAAACGCACCTTGGCCGACATTTGGACGGTGAGCCTCTTCCTATATATGATGAACAACAAATGCACTCCTCAACTTCTTTTCAGTACGAGGTGAACACCCTTTCGATCATGAAGCCCGCCAAAAGAGCGCCTTACATTTGCCTCATTCTATCCTCGGTGCTCACCTTCATTGTCATGGGCATCAGTGTGATGTACGGCAACATGGCAACACGGCATCGTCATGGACTCTTTGTTAGTGCACCCCCCGTGAATATCTGGTGTCGCCTCCGAGATTGGTGTTAATTGTTGTTTCACCCCTTTTGCAGATGAGTCGATACAACATCATTCGTTGGAGCGAGCGAGTTTTTGTGTTAACCTGCTTTGGCATCATTCTGTGCTCCGAAATGAAGCGGTTCAACATTGAGTTCCTCAGCCTCTTAATCTACACCTCGATGTGCAACATTGTAAGGCAAGGCATTGAGACCCAAAATAATACTAGTTGAATATGGCACACGATCGGATGAAAACAGGGCTTGCCAACGTGAGATTTCTTAAAATTTCCATAATTAATATGAGGCATAATTTTTCAATAAGTTGCACCAGGTCAATTTCTGAGCCCCAAAATTTTATTTATATAGCTTCTCCAAGTGAATGGAAATATTGCATCTTACTTTGTTTGTTTCCAAGCATTAAGAAAGCTTTTAGAATTGAAATCGCTTCCGTATGTGTAAAGCATCGTAGATTCTGGCACAAATCATCGAAATTTCCAATGGAGAAAAACAAGAAAACCTCGCATCGAAGACTATTGCGAGTGTGTTGAGCAATGGAAGTTTCCAACTGCTGTTTATAGAGTAGCATGTAGCATGTGAAAGTTCATACTTGAAATCAACTTATAATCGGGAGAATTATCAGTAATAGCTTAACCCTCTAATGCTTTAGACCGTCATCAGACGAGATTACCTTTAAATGCCCACCAAAACTCTTTTTGCATGCATAATTTATTTTATTGTCTACATTTTGTTACCAACTGCAACTTAAATATTTGTTTTTTCTTTTGCAAAATATTTATTTTGCCCCATTTCGAGTATTGTGCCACATTCAATTAGTTTTGTTGGGCCAAACAAGCATTGATTAAATTGTTTTAATTTGCTGCTGCAGTTTGTGGTAACGTTTGCAGCCTCGATGCGGAAGCCGAACTTTTACCAGTTGGAAAGAATCGCCGATCACATACTCATTGGCCAGCTGTACTATCTGAGCTTCTATGCACTCTACATGGAATATGTGTGGCTGACTGCGGCCACCATTCAACTGGCTGGCTTGAACACAACGTTGGCCAGCCTCATACAAGGGTTGTAGACCGGTTGAAGCCAGAGTTGTCACTCAAATCCGGTTAGCGTCTAGGCGCCTGCGCTGCAAATGTCCCAACAGCTGTTTCATACACACACCCAACCACAACATACACTCCTACACTCCCACACACACACACATTCGCACAATGTTTACGATTCTCAGTTGCAAATGCAAATCAGGAACGTTTTGCTGCCTGGAGTTACGTCAGAATCGTCGCGCTGCTCGGCAAACGGTTGATTTGTGTTCCGCTTTCGATGGCGACGCACATCGGGTTCTCAGTTGGCCAAGTTAGGCTCGTCTTAATCGTTTCAGTTTTCGTCGCTTGAAAATCGATAAAAGTTTTTCTATACAACGCAAACCAAAAAAAAAAAAAAAACAAAATAAAATAAAATAAAATAAAGAAAGAAAGAAAAACCCAACTACAAAAAGCTGTGTAATAAATAAATGACGTAAAGTTTTCTACAAAATGTTCGCGTTTCTTTTTGGCAAACGTACGTTGTATTACGAGTACAATAATAACGAATTCATATCAATTACATACCATTTCATATAAGTGTAAATACAAAAATGTATACATCGAAAATGTGCCAGTGCCAGTGCCAGTGCTGATTGGATGTGTGAGTGCGCTTGTTGGCTATAGTTTGATACATGTGTCAAGTGGCTTTTAATCTTAGCTGGCCTAAAGCGAATACACTTCAATTTTAATTTGTGCCGTAGTAGCAAACAATTACAGACGGACAACACGCACACTCACACACACACACACACACAGACAGACACACTCTTACATAGCGGACATGTGCGTTGTTTGTTTTGAATATTTGTTTACGATACAATTTGTATGTGAAAAATGATGCTTGTATTAACATTTAGGATTAATATAAATAACAATCTGTTTAAAGTTTATGTATAAGTTTTTAGACGCAGCTTAAAGTGTTGTGTATTATAATTATTAATATGTTTTCTTGTTGTAAATGTTGTCGTTGTTGTTGTTGTTGCACATAAGGCCAATACAAAGGCAGCAGCCCCTCCAGTTGGGCCATTTGGAGCAGTTCATTAATTTTCTTTTCTTTTTTTTGGGCTTCTTTTTCATTGACAGTTTTAGTGGGGCATCTCCGTAACGGCATTGGTGGCATGGTCGGTGCTGCTGCTGCTGCTGCTGCTTGAAGGTAAAGCGCACACTGTAATTGTCAGGGAAAAGAAATGTGATTAGCTTTAATAATTCAAAGGCTCCAAAATGGCGCCTAGACAAATACGACTAACTAGCTCTACTTGCAACTACAGTTCTGACATCAGTATTTACAGTTGGGCTATAAAGTATATTCTTAAAACGAACTGAACACGATTTGTATCTAAATTAATAATTTTGGGTCTTAAGCTACGCAAATAAATATCTAATTAGCACGTGGAGCACGCAGCATTGGTTTACCTTTTCTTAAACTAAATCTGCTCAGCACATTTTTGTATATTTATATATTTATACATGTGTGTATAAGTTTGGATACGTGCACTTATGTTGCATGTAGTTGTATCTGTTGTCTTAGGGATATGCGTAATTTAAGGTTCAACAAGTTGCCTTGCTGCATTTTGTTTTGTTGTGGAATTTGTGTCTGTGTATCAATTGTATAGCGACACTGTAAGAAAAATAAAAATTTATCATCGTTGAAAAGTGGCACATTCGAATATAATTAGATTTGTAACGCTTTTTGGAACATGTGTTACCCACAACCACAAATTGCAACCCAAAACCGCAAGACAAAAAACAAAAATATGAACAATTAAATTATAATCCGGCTACCCTTGAAATATGAATCAAGTATTCCTATGACAGTTTTAGAGGGTAAGTTATGAATAATATTTTAGCAACTTGAATCGGGTAGGTAAATTCAAATTTATAGAATAAAAATAATATATTTATATATATACATGTTAACTGGACTGATGATTATCATGAGTATGTGCAAAAATGTGTAAACCTTAACAAAAGTGAAAGGATATGATATGATATGATATATGATTTGTGTGTGCTTAAGACTAAGTTAAAAGTAGTGCTAAGGTTTACATCAAATTTAGTAACTTATTTAATATCACTTGAGTAAGGTGTTAACAATTCTATTTTGGAAGAATTGGGAAGAATTAAAGTAAAGCGAAATATTGAAAAAGCATTACCAAGTTACTTATTGAGTAATTTGAAAGGTAATTAAGTTTAGGAAAGAATTGTGCTCTAAATTTTAATCTAGTAGAATTAGAAATAAAAAAAGAAATACCAAATTACTTAAATAGTAATTTGAAGTGTAATTGAGATTAGGCAAGAGTAGCTCAGATAGAAAGCATTAGCCGAAAAGCATTAATAAAAAGGAGGCTTATAAGCACATATAGAATGCTTACCGATTATAATGATGAGCAAGACGACAGCTATGACGCCCAGGATGATCATCATTTTCATGTTGGCCCACCACTGCTTGCGCTTCAGCTTGCCGGCCTGCTGCTCGAACTGTGAGGCGCCCTGTTCCAGTTGATCGGCGCGCTCGCCCAGCTCCGATAGTTTCTGATCACGTTCGAGCACCTTCTCGACATTGACGCGCATTATGCCAACAACCTCGTCCACTTTGGCCTGTGTCTGCTGCAGGCGCTTCTGGGCGGCATTGTTGTTGCTGTTGTCGTTGACAATGGTCGACGCATTTGGCGGTGGTGGAAGTATGGGAAAGCTGTAGAATATTATACATGTGGCGGACAAGAAAGCAAAGCTCGACACACAAGCGCCACGCACGAATTTCCAAGCCCCAAACGCGCATTGAATTAAATCTCAATTTCTTCTGCTGACAAACTTTGGGGCCTGCAATTGTGCCTCGCACTGTGTTGATTCTATTCAAGCTCCAACTGTGAGTGTTGCGAGCCGCACTTACTCATTGTTTGAACCGGAAGGTGCTGGTGCCTCGTTGTTCTCCATCTTCTCTGTGCGTCGATAGCTCGCTTAAATGAATACTGGCTGCAGAACGAGAGAAGTCAAATGTGAATTCAAATAGAGAATGTTCTTTGTTCAATGCACTACTTCTGGGGATCGACTAGCAGACACCCAGCTAAAACCCATTTAATCCCAAGCCAATTAGCTCTATTATTATTTGAATTAGTCAGAGAATCGCACAGATGTTGGCCTTTTCGCGATAATGCGAGATTGGTAGCTGTTATAAGCAAGAATGAGAGACTAAGAAAGAGTGGGAAAACAAACAGAAAGCAATCGTTAAAAAGAGAGTTGCGAGTGAAAGATAGAATGAGGCAAGTGAGTGAGGGAAAGTCAAAAGCCAGTTAAATACAACAATAATTACGAGTCGGAAATGCTTACAGAGTCTGCCACATTTTCCACTTTTAAAGGTTACAGGGTATGCCAATGAAATCCCCTATTCATTTCAAATTTCTCAAGATACAAAGCAATTTTAATTGTTGCGAGTGCAAACAGACACACAAACACACACACACACGCACATAAATACACACATATGGTGAGAGAAAGAGGTGCACACAATCAAAAGCTGCGATTAATTACGTTAAATTTAACATTGAGAGCACAAAGCCAAAAAGAAATAGAGAAAAATAGCAGAATGACAAGTTGAAGCACTTCTTATCTATGCAATATTGCCCAGTTCGTAATGAATCATACAGTTCCGAACTTGGTCTAACAGCACAAAAATAGATTTGAGCGGCCAAACAGTGATTGGCCACACTGCTCGCCCAATAAGCGTTGAATTAAAGAAGCAGTAATGCAAACTAAACAGCGCGCTTCCATCAGATATCCATTTTACCAGACTAATTAACACTCAGACGACGACTTAAACCGTGACTGTTTCCCGAAAGTGTGATTCAGAAGTGACAACACTGGCAGCACCAAAAAAAAAAACTTGTTGCTCGTCGAACTTTGCAGCCGCCTGCCAACGCACAATATTTACATTGCGTTGCTGGCCTCGCCCTATTTAGCCAAAACACACACTCACCTGGAAAATGTTTGTTGTGCGACTGTTGTGCTGTTTTTGTGCCGAGTGCCGGGTTTTCCAATGCTTTTAAATTTTTCTTTTGATATTTGACTACAAAAATACAAGCAGCCAACGTTGTGTTTTGCTTGACAAATTCTACAGGCTGTTAACGAAAAAAAAAATGGTGATTGCTGTCGCATAACATGCTTATAACATTGCGTCATTCTGTGAGCGCACAAATGCGTCGCGCTGCCACCTAGTGTTTCGATGACTATCTGGCAACGCTCTCTTCTGTATTTGCCGCCCAAATACCAATTGAAATTATAAATGTTTGTTTTTCTTTTTTGCAGCAATAATTAACGAACGGAACATGGAAAATGCATAATTCGCTGGCTTCTCGGTTGCTAGTGCGACTGCTGTTGCTGTTCGCGCTGGTAACTGTAATTTCGATAGCGATCCTAACGAAATGGGGCTTCGATGAGCTGACTGCGCAAACGGACAAAGATTCGCATGCGAATCCCAGCGAGACAAATGGGTTTAATTCAGCATTAAGTGCTCGCGACGCACAAATAGAGCGCCTGAAGCAGGAGGTGCTCACACTGCGAGCACAGCTTGTCCTTCTACATAGCAATCGTAGCGGAAATAACAATGGATTGCCCGGCAAATTGCCGGCTGCTGGATATTCCTCCGCGTCCGCTTCCGCCTACGCTTCCGCCGCCTCCTCCTTGGCCTTGTCTGCCTTCTCAAGTACCAACAACAGCACACAGCTGCATCATCAGGTGGATAGCACAACTCCCTCGCTAACCCATCACTATGACTGCAGCAGCTATATACGTAAGCAGGTGGGCGCCGCAGAGATTCTGCACGGCTTGCCACTGAACAATGAGTACGAGATGATACCCTTCAACCACTTCACCTTCACGCGTGTCTATCCCATCGATCTGGGCCTCGGCAAGCGGGTGGTGGAGAAGCCCATCGGCTACAGGCGGCGAGATCTCCTCGAGGCAGTCAACAAGGCGCTGGAAAGCCTCAATCGGAATCAGACCGCTCGTGCCCGGGCCAAGGGAGTGACGTCCGTGGAGCCGGGCAGATACACCCTGGATGACTTTGTCGAGGGTATTCATCGCACCGAACCAACGACTGGCAGCCAGTACGAGCTCTACTTCCAGAGCATCAAGCACCAGACACATGTGGTGCGCAAAGCGCTAATCATGCGACCCTTTGCCCCCCTCCAAACAGTTCAATTGTCGGAGCTGGCTGCCAGTCCCATTGTTCATGTCATCCTGCCCCTGGCTGGTCGCCTGCGCAGCTTTCGCAGCTTCATCCAGTTGTTCAAGCAACTGGCCGATCGCCGCCTGCAGCTGATCGTCGTCTACTTTGGCGAGCCGGGACTGAAGCAGGCGCAAGAGATTGCAGCGGATCTGGAACGTGTTCAGCTCATTGCTCTGAATGAGACCTTTAGCAGAGGTGCGTGACGATTTCAATTATTTTCTTAAATATTATAATTGGAGAGTATTCATGGATACAAATCTGCTTACCGATTCTATCTCCAATTTTATAGGATTGTTTTGCATTAATCAATATTGTCAAAGACTTCAAAAGCGATCACTCACTCAGATCACTCAGACTTTGAAAATTTTGGCTTATTCTTATTATTTATCTTCATTTCTTTTTAAAAGTCAAGGCTAGTTTTTTTTTTTTTTTTTTTAAATTTAGAAATATTTCAAAATTCCAGAATATTTTTATTTGTGTAAACAGAATTTTTAAACTTGCGAATCAATCAATCAATCATCATTAACAGTTTCTGACTTTTATAAGAATTTTAACTAATTTTCTAATTTTTTTTTTACCATTGTTGGAAATATATCTTTTAAAAATACAAACTATTTCTGAAAAAAAAAACACTTTCTAATTTCAAGATTTTTTTGTAGATTTAGGACAACTTTCAGTGTTTTCAGTCAGATTTTACAGATTTCAGTGCGATGATATTTCATTATCCAGTTGGATATGAGACCGAAATATTTACAGCTTTAGCTCATCTTAATCCTTGATATTACTACTTGCAGCGAAGGCTCTGCGCCTGGGTGCTGAGCATGTCCAGCCGCAGGCAGCAAAAGTGACGCAGGATGCGCTGCTCTTCATGTGCGACGTGGATATTGTGTTTACAGCCAAATTTCTGGAGCGCTGTCGCTGGAACACCTCGCCCGGCAAGAAGGTAGAGGTGCCTGCAATGAAAGACAAAAGCGTTACTAACAATGTGGTGTCTTAGGTTTATTATCCAGTTGTGTTCAGCCTTTACAATCCGCACGTGGTGTACACGCTGCAGGGAAAGGCGCTGCCCAGCGAGGAGGAGCAGCTGGTGATCTCGAGGGACACGGGCTTCTGGCGCGACTTTGGCTACGGCATGACGTGTCAGTATCGCTCGGATTTTCTGCAAGTGCGCGGCTTTGATGAGGAGATCATTGGCTGGGGCGGCGAGGATGTGATGCTCTATCGCAAGTACGTCAGATCTAAAATCAAAATCATACGCGCCACAGATCCGGGCATCTTTCATCGCTGGCATCCAAAAGTAAGTCAACCACAAAGGAGACCATTTGAAGCCTTCACTTATCAATTGTATTCGGTGTTTCACAGATCTGCACGGGATCGTTGAGTGCGGATCAGTATCGTGCCTGTATACGATCGCGTGCCTTGAACGAGGCATCGCATGCCCAGCTTGGGTTTCTGGCATTCCAGGACGAGATCGCCGCTGCGGTCGCCATGTCCGCGACATCGGTGGCACCCTCGTGATATCTTATTGGCATTATTGGCCTCGGCTTTCGATACTCAACCACAATGTGACAATAAAATTGAATTTTGTAGCCAATTGTTGAACTAGCATAATTGTTTAAAACTATTTCCGTTTATGCTGCCTAGATACTTAACTTAACCAAACTACTCTCGTACTTGTGCTCGTAATAATCGTATGACAAATTGTTCTTCCATGAAGCAAACTAGATGCAATCTTCAAAACTAAAACAACATATACCTTAACGAAACCCACAATGTAAACATGTTTAGCATATATTGTATCATACTGAACACTATATAAAACAGCGTCTGCTCGCATTAGATAAACAAAATTAAGTGGTTTAATTAAACTTGTCGCCGTTGTAAATGGTAAATACATATAAAGTTGGACCACCATCTATAGTTAAGTTGTGAATGCCAACGACCTCCATTTGGGGTTCACTGCGCATGCAGACGAACAAGATGACGGCGCTAAAAAACAAAAAAATAAAAATAAAATACAAAAAATCAGCAGCAGGAGCAATTCGGTCTTTTTTCACTCTAGCGTAAAGTTTATATGATATTTTTACTCAACGCTACCCTATCAGAATTATAACAATTACATCATGCTCTTAACTTAACTATTTCGATTCTTTGAGATTAGCTCAAAAAGTATTTGAATATTTATGATATTTTTATTTTAAATATAAACTTAAATCATCGTCTGTCATCTGTCACTCATTTTCTCCCTCTACTTTTATCGCGTATCTTGAATTTAAATTTCAAAAGTAATTAAAATCTGCATAAACATTTTTGTTTAATAATTTTTTTTTAACTGTTTGGTGACCACATTTTATTATTTATATATATTTTTTCGCTTTTCAAGTATTATTTTAAATTAAATTTTTTCTCTGATTCCATTTAGTGTATTACTTTTAAAATGAAAGGGAATGCAACAGTGTCCTCCTTGCTACACATGTGCATTAAGTGGTTCCATTTGGCGTCTTTTTAAGTAGAGCTAAACCCTTTTCATGGTCACGGTCGTGGATTATGTAAGAGCCGAAAAAATGAACATGTCTGTCGCAATTAGCAATGCTAATTTCACGCCTTTAATCCAAGATTCATCCAGTTTGCTGTGAGTCACAGTTGTCGACAGGAATACACCCAAGTATTACGCAATGCGACAAGATGCATTAATTACCCTCAAATGTCTGAGAACAAATAATGACAGGTTGCGCCCCAATACAGCAGAGCAGACACACATCATCCTGCCATTCTACGAATGCCAAACTGACCGTGAAAACCACGAAAACCGATTCAGATTCAAACGGGGTTTGGCCAGAAAACAGCCAAGGTGTTGCAGGTGAAGTGACAAAACGATGCCCCAACCAAATGCCAACACCTCAGCGACGAATACCAGAGTTCAGATCCACATAGAGCAGTGTGCCTCCAGCCACCACCCCCCCTCTCTGGGGGAGCTCTGCAAACTACACATCGCGCTTCAGTGCGCTTCTCTGTGAGTCTCGTCGGTCTCCGAATCGGTTCTAGCGAAACGCGCTCCAGCGACTTTTGGCAGCTATTCCAAATAAATACCCGTGCCACTGGCCTGAGCAGCACATTCGTGATTCCAATTCTGTTGCCAGCGACTCGTCGAGTGAATATTTCAACGATTGAAAAGCGCGCCAAGGATTTGTGCACCCAGCGCCAAATACTAGTTGAGAAGATTCCAAGAAGGGCACTCGACGTGCCTGGAAGTATTTGTGCAAGTGTTTGTGCAAGTGAATTGAAATTGAAAAAAATAACTATAAACAATGCACGTGTTGCAATTGGTGAGTTTCAAAAAACAGTTGATTAATCGCACGAAAGAATATTGCAATGTTAAACAGAATTTAAACCTATGAAAAAGTCAAAACTCACATATAAAAATCTACTCTGGATTTAATGTTCATGATGTAAACATAAAAAGTTCATTCGATCATGGTAAAAATAAAGTTGTATTGCTTAAAGTTGTGAAGGTAAAACGGCTGCACTAATCCACTTTTTTCAGTCCAATAATAGTATTTTGTTTTAATGCAATGATTTTCCAAATGTTTTGCCAAATATAAATGAAGTCTTATTATCATTTACAAATTATTCTGTGTTGCCCAGATAATATATACTTTTTTCTGAGTTTAGTGAGAAAAAATATACATTTTTTTATATATAAATTTATGAAATTGAATCTTATTTGTTCTGTATTCATTAATTTTGAAATAACCCAAGTAGAATTGAAAATTGAGAAGCTTACACGGATTTAAAACATGAGCATTTAGAACAAAATAATAATGATATTTTAATTATTAGCAAATTGCAAAGATTTCTTTTAAATATAAAAATGCAAATTTATTTCTTGCTAATTGTTAAAGATTTTTTAAATAAGACAAACAGAATGAAGGTTGAAATTCTAAATGGCATAGTATACCAATACTTCATAAATATATAAATTATTATGTTTAAAAAGTTAATTAAAACAATTGAAACACTTTGAAATAAGACCAAATAGATTGAAGTGTTAAGTAGCTATAATAAATTCCAGTTGAAAACATTTTAATATTATATCAAGAACGAAATAGACGAATTGTCAAAATTATTTAAAGAAAATATGATTTAAAGAAAATGTTCAATTTATTTTGTTGCTTATTAGTTTTTTTCAATGCATATTATGATTAAATTGTTTTTTATAATAGCCTGTTTATTCGGCAGTAAAGTTTTAGAAAATGTCTTAGAAGTTTATCGGAATAGAAGCACTACTACTACTACTAGGTAAATGATGACTGCTTATGCTCTAAAAAAACACTCCGATTATTTTTTATAAAGGTAGATATTTTATTATTTTTATAGCCGTAGAGCAAATTAGATAGTAGCAGTCTCCCGAGACTTTCACGATTTGCTACTACATCTTTATAAAAATATAACATACTATTGAAGTAGAGGAGATATTTATTTATGTGTACAACCATAGAACAAATTATATAATATTAACAAGAATGCTGACCTACCCCTTTGCTGATAGCACAAACAATTGCATAACTGTCGCTATATGATGTAATAATTTTATAAAAATTCGGAACAATATGTAAATGGCAAATTATGCATAAATCAGTCTCCAAATTAATGATGGCAACGACCGTTGACCGACAGCAATGTGAGATACTATAAAAAGAAAAAAAAAGCGCTTATGTGGTAAAAATTTAATTGTTCTAATAAAGTGTGCACACACTCAGTGACAAGTCACGAACTCGAGATCCGCAGATTGGCCAGTCGGTGGCTTTATTTTGGCTATAGCCAACCCCAAGCGGAAATTGTTCCTGATGCTTGGCTAACAAAGCGTAGCGGACCAGCTCGCCAGCATATATCATGATTAACTCTACGTGATGGAGAAGAGGGGCAAGCCGATGGGGCAGGCAGGTAGTCACTATATACGTATGACTTTGTGGTTATTTTGTTAGGCACCCCGCGTAGCGTACTTTATGATTTTGAGCCATGAATGAAAGCAAAATGATGTCAATGCTATTTTATGCACATCTGAATATGAGGCTTAGTTTTAATTATTTTTTTGATTATGATTTACATATGCACGTTTTATTTCTGTTAGTATTTTCATTGTTGTTTGCTGGCGGCAAAGGGCTGAGGTGTTGGCCACAATTTGCGCCCTAATCTATGCCCCATTATTGCATAATCGACACAGAGCACCACTCATAGTCCATTGATCATATTTCACGCTCGCTGACGTCGAGTGTCCATTTTTAATGATGATAATGACGCTGATGGTTTCTACACATGGCTTTGTATTTCGAGCAGTACTTTCGTCAATAATGATTGGAGGGTGTACGTGCCGCGGTTATCTGAGACTTTGTGTATATATATCACTGTGTGTCTGTGTGTGTGTGTGTGGGTGTGAGGGCTTTGGCCCACTTGATCGCTGGACTGTGAAATCTATCCATAAACCATAAGCTAATGATCACGCAACTCTCTCAACTCTCAACTCTCAACTCTTTGCAGCTACTCTGCCTGGCCGTTGTCTGCTGCGTCCAGGCCGCTCTGAGTGCGCCAGAGCCACGCTCAGCCACGCCCACTGCCAGCGATAGACAGGCGCCGGCTGGCGTCCTCGACTCCGTGCTGCGCGGCAATGGCAAGAGTCGTCAGTCGCGCTGCGTCCGCTGCTACGAGGATCGGTATTATGGCAGCAGCGGCAGCGATCGATACGGTGGCTACTCGAGTCGCGGCGGCGAGGAGCCGCGCAGCTCGTGGTACTACTCCTATGATCGCTACGATGATCGCGGTCGGGATCGCGACTATGACAGATCCTACAGTCGCGATGATCGCTACAAGCCTCGCACCTACGATCGGTACGAGGGACGCGGCTATGATGATTACTATAGACGTGGCTCCAGCAGCTACGATCGCAGCCCTGGTTATTCGAGCTACTCGGGTTACTCGGGCTACTCGGGCTACGACAGCAGGGATCGTTACTCCGGTGATCGCTACGGTGACAGTTCACGGGGTGAGTCAGAAATATAAGTATAAATAGCTTTAGTCTTAATTTACATGGTTGATATTTTATTTGACTTTGCAACACATTTATAAGGAAAACATAAAGATTAGCATGACTAGCCGATAAAGCCATATTCTTCTGTCCGAATAGCTCCATCAGATATTCGTCTCTTTGCTGAAGACAGTAGATATGCCGAAGATTACCGGATCACATAGCTGGCATAGGAAAAATCAGTAGAAAGATGAGTTTTGAGTGACATGTATTTCTCTACGCCTAACTTGATACAAAAAAGAACTGATATGTTTTCCTCGGTGTGCGAAAATAAGCGCCCTTTTTTTTATAACATTATTGTCATTAAATAAATTTTATTTGCAATATTACATACAAAATAGTCAGTCTGTTAATGGAGGAAAGTACATTTTTTTTCATATATTTTTGTATTTAATGTGGACTAAAAACGCTAAAATTAAATAAGTGAAATGGAAATTAAAGTTACAATTTAAATGACAAATTAAAATTAAATGTGCACCATTATGTTAAAATGTTAAATGAAAATAAGGTAATACAAATGATATAATAAAAAATAAATATTAACTCAGAAATAAGGAGAGGAAAAGTTGAGAATTGTTTCAACCTGACTAAGTGAGAGAAATAATAAGGAAAAGTAAGACAAGTATTTTAAACAAATTGCTTAGGAGCTTGTTATCTATTTTTCATAGATAAAATATTTGTAATGATTCATTTTGTAAGGCAGAAAAAACAACATTTTTTATATTATATCTTCACATAAAAAAAAGATAACACGACGCTTATCACTTTCGGGCTGCTAGAAATGTTTTAAATACATTTTCGGAAGTATTGTTGTATTTGTTGATTACAATTTTGGTTTTCATATAAATACACTTGGTTAATTTATTTATTTAGTTATTCTAAGATAATCCGGAATAATTAAAAACTTGATGCTTTCAGATCGCTACAGTGATCGTTACGGTGATCGTTACGGCGATCGTTATAGCGATCGTTCGCGGTCAAGTTATGACAAATACGATCCGTATGACCGCTACTATTCAAGGTATGATTATCGCAATTATCGTCCATGGGATGAGACCTACAGGTATCGCTATCCTGCTTCTATATTTGTACTATTGTAAAAATATGTTTCGTTTCTGTGTGTGCTTATTTGTTCAACTGTTGTCAATGCTAACACTCTCTTACTCTTTACATACAACACAACAACAACAACAACAACAACTACAACAACTACGACAACTACAACAACAACAACAATGTAAACTAATAACACAAAACACCACAACAACAACAACAACATACGAACTCTGGATACTCTACGCTTCAATTTGTACTCGGATATTAAATGCACTCCACTTCTCCCACCAACAACCACCCACAACCTGTCCTGTGCTGTCCTGTTCTATCCTTGCAACCACTTAAATTGCACCCACGCACCCAGAGGTCAGTCGGGCTTCGATAATTCGGGCCGTGGTTATTATTTTGCCGGCGATGACGATGATCGTCGCTCGAATACGCAACCGTTCTACGATCGCGAACGCACCCCCGCCTCCCCCTGCGGCTATCTGGTCAGCAATTGTCCCTACGACAGTCGTGGTGGCACCAAGGTCTCCTCCTCGGCCATCGGCAGCGATGGTTATCGTGGCGGCCACACCAGCGTCATGGGCGACATGGCCAAGCCCAATGGCCAGGGCGGCTGGACCTATCTGGGCGACCAGGATAAGCAAAGCTCACGAGGTAGTAGTGGTGGTGGCTCCAGCAATGGAAGCGGTACTGCGTCTGCTGCTGGCGGTGCCGGTGGCGGCTCTAGTGCAAACGGCGGTGGTAGTGGCGGCGGGGGTGGTCGGGACAGAGAGCGAGATGCACAGAGGTAAGTTGCAGTGGGTGTTGCACCCATGCAAACCACATCAGCCAAACCCAGGTTTATCAAGTCCACCCACTCTGGGAGTTTGCTTGTAGCCAGTAGCATATTTTGTGTTGTGGAATTGTGTAAATCATTAAGATAGGCTTGCTCTCTTGTCGCCCCTTGTAGCTCTTCCTATGGTGGACGACCACGCCCTCTAGGCGGCAGTTATCTGTTCGATCGGGACAGCAATGCCGTTCCACAGAGCTCCAGCGATGCGGCTAACTCAAATGGTAATGGTGGTGATGGTGGTAATGGTAGCGCCAACATGCCAGCAGCTGCGGCCCAAACGGCGGCCAAGCCAAACGAGTCCCAGGACATCGATGGTCAGGATAAGACGAAGGCAATGCAGTGATAATGCCTCCAACGGAGCAGCCGCAGCAGCCGCCTTGTAGGCGTGGCTTAACTTAATTTCTTATATTTATGTGTAATTCCTAAGAAAAAAGATAAATATTTGTATACCTATTTATGCGCAATCCGCAAAACGGCTTCCACTTTGCTCAATAAAACAATTCAAAAGATTCTCAATAGCTAGTCTTGACTTTTGGAATAAAAGACAGTAGTTGCAGTAAAATTAAGAGTACAGTTTATTAGTTTATATTTATCTATGCTTTGGATACATTTGTATTATTGTTTGTTGTCGGCGTTAGGTACACAAAGCTTATGGAATACTTTTAAAAGGAGCCCAGTTAAGCAAAACGACGAAATTCAGTTTAGCCTATCATTTAAATTTATAATTTGAACTGAACGAAATATTAAACACAAAATTTAATAGAAAATAAATGAAACATAATTATCAAAATGAAAAAAGTAAAACAAAAAGAAAGTAAAAAGTAAAGTAAAAAGTAAAAGATAAAAAAAGTTCAAAATAAAAACACAGTAAACGGATTTTTAAGAAATTCGAATTTGACAAATATATAAATAAATGAAAATATATATAAAAAAAAAAATAAAATAAATAAATAAATAAAAATGAAATCAATGAAAATAAATCACATTATCAAAAAAAAAAATATAAAATAAAAATACAAACACAATAATTAATACAAAACAATATAAAAACTAAATAAAATTAATACACAATTTGAAATAGACAGAAATTAAAAAAACAAAAGAGACATTAACATAAAAATAAAAAAAATGTAATTTGTCAAAAATAATAAAAATGTAAATAAATAATAAGCCAAATACAAGAAACATACGGAACTTAAATAAATATATACAAAAATTGAGCAACTTAAATTTGCTTTAAATAAAAGAGTCAAAAAAGAATAATAAAAAAAGTAAATTTAACTGAACGCAGAAAACAAAATGAAAACAAACTTACCAATTTATATCTTTGGATTGTCTTTATTTGATACTTAAACCAAGATGAAAATAAATGAAAACATGTGAAACAAATAAGTTTAATCACATAATGATAAAATCATGGAGTTACAAATGAAATAAAACAAATAAATTAATTAAATATAAAATAAAATTTTAAAAATTATAAAAATCAAAGAAATTACCAAAGTTACTTTAAATAATTGTTTTTAATTGAAAAAAAAATTAACGGGACACCAACAAAAATATTATTAAATTTATGAAAATGAAAACTGCAAAATATTCCGACAAGTTGAGAAAAAAAACGGTTGGTAATAAAAAAAAGGAGTACATAAATTATAATATTGATTATTTTTGTAAAAATATATTAAGACAAAAAAAAATAAAGAAACAAACATTTAATAAACGTGGACGAATCCACAATAAACTTTTAATACAAATAAATAAATATATAAAATAAAAATATATTCAAATCGTTCCGGAGTGAAATATATTATAAATAAAGAATAAATATATAAAAAATAACTAATAAAAACGAATGATTTTGTAATAAATAAAACAGATATTAAAATTCAAAACTTACCAATTAAAAATTTGGACACAAATAAAAGATTTGAAAGAAAAACTAAACTGGAAAAAATATTGTAAATAAATTTGAACGCAAATAAAATTTTCAGATAATAGGTTAACACATAAAAATGGAAAAAATAATAACCGAAATCATTTGAAAATAAAAACTAACCATTTTAACAAACCTAAATTATTAACAAATTTTATTTTTTTATAACAAAATACGCCTGCTATTGGCAATATGCGTTGTTGAAAATTTCGCGATTTTACATTTGAATATTTTTTTGATTAATTTCCTAAGTTTATTTGCTTGAATTATTTTTTTTTTTTTGTGGAAATTTTAAACAAGGATATTGTTAAACCAACAAATTTATAGCTTTTATAACGAAAGTTAACAAAAACATTAACAAAACTAAAGGAGAAACGAAAAAGGCACAAAAAATTTAAGTGGAAGTAATTTTGGGCTTATGCCATTGTGCGGAAGAAATTGTAGCAATGCCTCAGATGAAGATATATGATATATATATAGGTTCCAGAATAATACACATGTTGATGACGACATCTTCGATAACTGTCTTATCCTATAAATGATTTAGATAATTCGCAAAAGTTTTGATTTGGAGTTTAGCGGTTTTACTGATTATTGGGTATATGTAAATATATCCGTGATCAAAAATATTCTTTTAATAATTGGTCGCCTCTTAGCGTTGTCGTGATTTTGTAAATATTTTTTAGTTTGTCTTTCTTTTTGGAATATGTGATGAATTAGATTTTTATTATACCCTATTGATGATGTGCAGCTAGTTGATGATTTCTTGATGAGCAATTTGGTAGATCTTATTATTATTCATTAGTTTGCCATTTTTTTAACAGAATATTTGTTAAATTTGTATTTCATATTATTCTTTTAATTGAATATCGATATTTGATGTTGTCTTGATGGGCCACTTGGTAGACCTTCTAAATATTCTTTAGTTTGCCGTTTACACTGGAATATTTGTTGAATTTATAATGCTCCATTTGACACAATATTCTTTTTTTCCCATAGTTTTCATTCGTGGCCAGCTACGTACAAGTTCTGGATTATTATAAGACCTTTATGTTTGTAAAGCATACTTACAATAATTATTTAATTGGTTTAGAATAACTGTACTTGTTCGATTCTAAGATTGGTTAGCCGCCACCGGGAACCAGTGGCGGCTCAGCTGCTTGAATTGCTTTTCTTTATATCGATTTACTGTTCTTCACTGTGTAAAACTCAAAGCTGAACTGTGCCTCAACGCTGATCTGCTGCAGTATTTATAGTGTGGCAAAACCACCACCAAAAATAATAAAGGGGCAACCACGTTCCGCTCAACAATTGAAAATACTTTCGCATGAAATGAAAATGTGCACCCAGAACGCAGGCGTGCCCCGTTTTGCTGGTGGCCTGCGTGCCTTTGGGTCATAACAACAGAGGAGGGTTTAAGATACACGCATCTGCACACAGAAAAAAACGGTCTAAATTAAAATAACCATGAAAACTGGAAAGCTTTTTATTTGCTTGTAGAGTTAATTTTTTAGTATACCAAAAATATTTCCCAAAATTGGATATTTATTAAGAACAGAAAAACTTTCACTTTCCGAAATTCATAATTGATTGATGATGATGATTATATGAATTTAAAAACCATCCAAATTTTAAAATAATAATTTTAACAATAATATGAGTTGCACAATAGTTAATATTAGATTTTTGACAGACATCTTGGACATACTTTTGCACATTTTAGAAAAATTCTGGAATTATTTTTAGAAATATTATTTCTGAATAATAAGCTAAGCTATTCTTGCCCATTTTTTTTTTTTGAGTGTATGTATTTATGTACGGGCATGCATTGAAATGGTAATGTTTATGCTGGTATGCGATCCCAAGAGTCGTTAAGTGGTGGTGGTGGTGGGTAAAAATGCCACCACCACCGTATGCGCAAGATCAATGAGACGTTTGTGTCTAGTGTATGGGTGTATGGGAACTGAGACGACAACCAGTTGATATACATACAATAGTTGAGTGCATATTTATTAGTCAAGATTTGAACTCGAATTAGGTATCCTTGGCTTGCACAATCTCCTTTCGTTTCTCACGCTCGAACTGGAATTTTGTTAGCGACTTTTGAGGGGAGATTTTATTTTGTTTTATTTTTTTTTTTGGCAACAATTCACACAGAATTCCGGGGTTGCTGTTGCGATAGGGCTTGGGATGTGGATTGTTGCGCCTGCGTCAGACAGTTGGCTACTGGTGGGCAGCCGTAAGTGACAATAATGCTGGTAGCCACTGTTAAATGCGGGTCATGCTGCACAGTGGATGAAGGGGAAGGGGGAAGGGGAAGGGGGAAGAGCGCGAGTGCAGCTGTGTAAAAGCAATCATAACTCAGGTACTACACTATTTATACAGTTATTTTCGCATAATAGTTCCCAACGCAGCCTGGTGTGAGCCAACCACTGCCGATAAGAACTTTAATCAGTTTTCGACCTGATAAGGAGCCCCGTTTTTGATTTGTGGTCGCTCCGATAATAATAGTTTTTACCTGACCGTCCAGCAATTGAAATCATGTTAGTGCGCTGAGTTTTTGTGTATTAAAAAAATGTTTCGCTTCTTGTATCGCCCAAAAGTTCAACACTTGTTGTACTTTGTGCTCTTCATTTATTTATTTATAATCCTTAAGCGCTGTTATTTTTATGTGAGTGCTTCAATTGATTCGTATTTAATTCACAGCGATTGCCACATTATTTGCCATCTTCCACTTTTAATTACTGCTGTTAAGTACCCATTGCCAAAGAGACGTAAAAAGTATTTCGCGTGCTTAATGAAATGAAAAATGAGTTGAAATGAATCAAAGCCGAATACTTATTATTTGTATTTAAGGAAAATCAAAACCATGAAAAGAGATATTTGTGGCGGCCACTGCACAGTGTCTTTAGTGCTATTGAAAAATATGTGAATTGCATTTATTTATTTATTTCGTAATATTTTTTGTTGTAATCAGTTGACGCAGAATAATTCAAAAAGTGAAAATATCAAACTCTTAAATTTAATTTAAAAAATAATACAAATTTTTTGAGATTTCTGTGGATCTAACCGAAAAAACCCAATCTGATTAAATATTACAAAATAGTTAGTATGAATTAATTAAGATGCTCAACCACAAATGCATAAGAATATATATCTTTAATCTATTACCAGCAAACTGGTGAATTTCTTAATGAATTTTTTGAAAATTTGAATAATTTTATACCAGCGAATCGCTTGTCGCTGAAAAACAACAACAAATTAATTACGCCAAAAATATTAAAAATATATATATAGATATATATATGTATATTATGTGCTTACATACATATGTATATTTTGGGGCGTGCACAGGGTGAGGCCAAGTTGGCCCGCGCCCAGTTTAATAATAGATTCGATATGTTTTCTGCTGGACAGTCTAGACAAATGTATTAAATGTATTGGAATATATTGTGCTTTATATTCTTTGTGTAAAAATAGCTTAAATTAATAATTTCACGAAATATATAAACTCATCCACATATACACACACACACACACACATTTATATATATATACATATATGCAAACATACAGTTAGTGGGGCACTCCAATCGAGAAACAAAACATTCAATTCAGAAAGTCGACTCGTGTTGAATTGAAGTGCGATTATACACACACACACACATACACACACACACACACACATGCACCACATGCACACAGCATTGGGAAAAGTCGCGTCGACGCAAACGCTGGCTGCGCTGCCGACGCTTGCCGCCTGCGGATGACGCGTCGACAGAGTCGCCAATGGCGCCAGTTTCATGCGAAACGTACGTTGATTAACTTGTTGCATACGCGTCGCCAAAGTCCTTTGCCCCAGACACTTGTTGTGCGCGTTTATGTGTGTGTGTGCTTGTGTGTGTGTGTAAGTCGGTGCGTGGGTGCCACACTCATTTGCGTATTGCGGGCGCCACAAACTGTCCGTGATACCCGTCTACCGACTCTGCCACGATTTCTGTGGCAGCAGAAACCACAAACAAAAACACTCGCAAAAATAATTCACACCATTAATAAAGAGATTCGCGCTGAAGTAACTACTAATTTCGAAAAGTCTAGCGACACCAGCTGAAAGTGAAAGGGATGCCAAAGAATAGATTAATCTCGAATAAAGCTCAACTGCAAACTAACGATTGATAAAGCTTTTTAAAAAGCACAAGCTTTCAATTCTTACAGCTTTCTGGATGTTTACTGCACGCAAGAAAGTCAGCAAAAGAAAGACGCAATTTTTATGACATTTTCGTTTTGGCAAATATAATCTTTTGTGCAATACAAGTTAAATAAATGCATATTAACATTTTTCGTACATTAAAATGTGCAAAAATAAACTGAAAAATGCTGAAAGCTTCCTGTCAACGAAAGATTCCACTTATTATACAATTTTTAAAGCATAATGCTTGACTGATTTTTGTTGACAGGCAAATATAAATTGAAATTTTAATGTAGCTGTTAAAACAAATTTTATGTCTTGTTTTAAGGTTATGTTATATTTCATGAAAAATTAGCCACCTTCAACAACTTGAAAGGAGTAAGTAAAAGCTTACTCTTTAGAAAGGTTGCTGCCCAAATTAAGCAGTTCTCTACATTTATTACATGTGCTAAGTGTTACTCGTTTTCAGATACTCAAAGAGTGATTATTGAAGTCTTAATAATTTCCTGAACTTGAATAGTTTTTCAGCAAGTGTCATTCTGCAATAATCACAGTAATAAAAACCAAACCTAATCGTCTTCAAAAAAGTTTTCTAATTCTTTTTTAATTTCCCAATTAGTATTATGGGCCAATTGTTTTTACGAGTGTAGCTTTGGTTGGGTTAGCGGGTTTTGTTGGCAATAGAATGCGGAGGCCGGGGCAGCCGCTGTTGATGCCGCCGTTGATGCCGATGTCGATGTCGATGATGACACTGAAAGACGCAAGCGTTTGTTTTGAGCTGTAAACGCCCCAGCAGACAGACCCCGCCCAACCCTCTGCCCCTCTTCGTGTTATCGTTAATCGATGGGAGGCCCATACTCAACGCAAACAAGCAACAGGAGCAGCTTTGGGGTTGGATAGCGCAACGTCAACGCCGGCGTCAACATTGGCGTCAACGTCGACGTCAACGTTGAAAATAAATATACAGCGCCGCAGCAGAGGCAACTGGCAACTGGCGACTGGCGGTGGCGACTCCTGAGAGCAGCATGACACTTGTAGTCACGAGTAGGCAGCTTGTCGCACAAGTCGTCGCATACCTGTAATTCACACCTGGACGCCTACGCTGGCCAGGAGGATACCAAAAAGGTGCTACGGCTGCGTGTACCACTCAAGGTCGCGTGCTCGGTGTGGTTCAGTTCGGTTCAATGTGGTGCGGTGCGGTTCGAGTCGAGTCGAAATCAAATAATTAAATTAAAAATACTTTCTCGCTGACATACATACAAACATATATTGTACACGCTCATATATATGTATATATAATTTATTAAAAATGCTGGCGGCCCAAGAGAATCGTTTTCAATATGTTTACTTTATGCTCTCCGGTCTGGTGGCCATCACAATGTTAATACTCTTCTATATCTCCATGCGCACAACAATTGTGAGTGCTCAGCTCTGTGTGTGTGTTCATAGAGTGTGTGTGTGTGTGGTGTGTGAGTGTGGTGTATTACCCCAGGTTAATCCTTGCGCCTTTGCCTTTGTAGGATGAACGCCTGCGCGAAGATCTGAGACTGGTGCAGCGTCAGCTCATCTATGAGAAGCCGAATCCGCATTGGAACTACAACAACAGCTGGCGACGAATCGGAAATGCATCGCTGAGGCATGAGATATATTCCGCCTACTTCGACATAAGAACGGATCTCATAAGTGAGTACAATCAGAATAAAATCGACTTAGAATCTACTTGAATCACCATGCTTCTGGTGCCAAGGGCAGCTCATCCTATTAATCAGAAAGTATATTTCTTTCCAAAAACTTAATCTATTCTTTTCTAGATTAATTAAACTTTCGAATTTTAGGGTTGCACATATTCTATAAATTTAAATACTTCCTAAATCCTTTTTTATTTGAAAAAACTAACGATCTTATGGCGACTTGAATCGCTTACAGCTGTGTGATTTCAATTCATTCAATCAAGTTTATTTTTTATGAAAACTAAGTTTTAAAAATGGGTACAAAATTAATTTGTTCAATCTGTTGTTCAGTTTGGCTAAGAACCTTCCAGAACTTTTAAAAAAGTTTATAAAAAAACTCACAAAATGGAATTTATGTTAAGAATCAAATGATATAAAATGAAGAGTAAATAATTTATAAATTAATATTTATAGAGTTGTCTACATATAACTGATTAATACATTCTTGAAAATATATATGGTAGTTGGCAGTTCGATTTTTAGAGATTTGCTTCTGCTTAAACCTTATAAAAGCAAATAAAACTATTATAAAACTGAATTTAATTTTGTTTATTATTATTAATATTAATAACTATACCAAGCCACTCGAAAAGTTTATAATTTTGTTTAATTCGTTTTTAATAAAATACGAATTTTTTGCTCGTAGCCATTTAACTAGAGGAAACTTTCTAATTTGCATTTAAAACCAGTTGGCTAAAAAAAAATAAAATACAAAAAATCAGCAACTTCCAAACCTGAAATAGAACCAAGAATAAATTAAATTTTCAAATTCATAAGTACAACAAACAAGAAAGTCATCTTTTTCTACATTTTTGTTCACAGCTTCAAATATTTCTCCCATACATTTCTGACAAACAAAAAAAAAAAAGAAACAAAAAGCTGACTAAGAAATTTAATAGCAATATTATTAATGAAAATATAAAAATGGAATTTTGGAACTTCTGTGCATTAAATCGTAATATTGTGATACCAAACGTAATACAAGATTTTGGAGTTGTTTTTAAGTCAATAAATTTGGAAGAACGATTATTAACAACAGTTTCAATATAAAAAATCTGCGTTTTATTTTTGTTTTTGTATTTATTTGTATTGGCGGAAAGATTAAAAACGTGCGCATTTTGGATAGATAATGAAATCAGTACTTGTTTTTTGTAGAAGAAGGCGATTGCTCTTGAGTTTCTTTATATTATCGATTCTTGAAGTGATCTGTCAAAGATCTTTACATTTATTCTACGAATCATTAACTAAGTTTCCTTCCCAATTGGCAGACAACGTGCTGCTGGACGAGCATCAGGTGACTGTTGGCTCATTGCGCGTTTTTGCCATTTTGCCGGAGAGGCTGCGTGACTCCCGGATTAGTTGCATTGTGCGCTATGAGGACTTCAGCAGCCATGAGATTGTTGCTGAGGAGGCGGGTGCCATGCACGATGTGCACAACAACAGTTTTGCGGCATGGAGCATTATGTGTCCGCTTCATGTGCCCAAAGAGAAGACGGTGCGACTGCCACAAGCAGTTGCATTGAGCTATGCCTCAAATCGACTCAGTCATCTGAGTCCCAGTTACGTACAAATCAGGTAAAGATACACATGGCTTTAAAATTACAAAAAAAAAAAAACAAATTGCTCACAAAATGACTTAGTTAGTTAGGCTTGGTCCAATTTCCGCTTCTAACAACTATTTCCCGTTTTCGGCTGCTCTAAATTACGCATAAGTGAAAATGTAACAGTTTTCTGTTTTCGCTAATTGGAGCACGCCTGGGTAGTTCGTAGAAAGTAAGAAATTATGTTGAAAACTAAGGTGAAAAGTTTGACAGTGTATGAGTGTGTGTGTGTGTGTGTGTGTGTGTGAGTGTGAGAGAGAGAGAGAGAGAGAGAGAGAGAGAGAGAGGAAGAGCGAGAGATAATTATGATAAAATTTATGGAAGACTCTCCAAAGAGTTAGGAAAATTTCGGAGTTATGTTTAAGTGAATGACATTAAATATATAATAATAATAAAAATAATAATAATAATATTAATTATAATAATAATAATAATAATGATTGGCTTACCATCTTAATAGTTATCCACGCAACATGACAGAGATGTTTGGGAAATCGAGACGGACGATTTCGGTGTGCGTGGGTCCCTTGCAGGAGAACTACTCGAATGTGTTGCGGCTGGTTGAGTTTGTGGAGATGTATCGGTTGCAGGGCGCGACACGCTTCTACTTCTACTATGTGGAGGCCATAGAGGAGGTGCGGCGAGTGCTGGCCCACTATCAGCAGCTGGGACTGGCCGATGTGTTCGCGTGGAATGTGCAGGCTCATCTGCAGGATCTGCACTATGCGGGCATTGTGGCCCAGTTCAACGATTGCGTCTATCGCGCCAATGTTGTGGACAATCATCGCTATGCGGCTGTTGTCGATCTGGATGAGGTGCTAATGCCACTGAAGCACAACTCCCTTGCCGATTATTTGAGGCAGTGCGATGAGGGTCGCACCTCGGGCTTTGTCTTTCGCAATGTGTTCTTCTATCGGCGCGATAGCAACGATACCTTCAATGCGCCCGCCCACATCACGAATCGGCTGCTCTACACCCAGTCGAAGGTGCGCCGAACACTGGAGGTGTTGCCGGCGTATGTGCGTAGCAAGTTGGTGGTCAATACGCGGGCCATTGTCGAGATGGGTAATCATCAGGTGTATCGCTCGGCGCCGGGCTTTGTCGATCACGTTGTGCACCAGTCGGTGGGTCTGCTCTTCCACTATCGCGACAAGTGCATCAACTGCAAAATGGTGCTCATCGTCGACTATACGGCCAGACGATTTGGTTCCCTGCTCTTCGATCGCGTCGACAGCACTTGCCTGCAGGTCTTCATGGAGCATCGCGGCATCTGCTCCCTGACGTAGCCCTGTAGTCTGTCAACTGGCCATCGACTTATCATCGCAACCATCGCCTTATCGCCAGCGTTAACGCCCACCAAAAGAGCAGAGCTGAGCGCTGGATTTCGGATTCTGTTGGAGAGCTGTCAGTCGAGTGCTGTCTGCAACATGCTTAAGTTCTGTTCACTGCGACGCGGCCCAAAAACCTCGACGCCGCCCCCGCTGCCCGCCAAACGTGTGTCCAAAAGTGTATGACAAATTGTTTGTAATTAACTAAATCTAGAGAAATTGTGTGCTTTCTGGCTACTCAATAAATTTTGCTTTAAGTTAAAGTTAAATATATATATATATATATATATATGTGTATATGCATATAAAAATGATTCGATTTAACCTTTGCAGTCGTCGCTGCGCCTGCAGGATGTCGCCTTGAGCGATGCGCAGCTGTTAAATGTGCTTAAAGCACAGCGGGCGAGAGGTCCTCTGATATTGACACTCAGCAGGTGAGCCCCAAACCAACAACAGCTAACAGCTAACAGCAACTAAAACGTAAATTCAGAGAAAAATCGCACTAAAATTTTGAAAAGCGCCAAACGCATCTAAGCTTCGTATTATGAAATTCAATTTTAAAGAAAACGGGTGTTTTTCAAGGATGTTTTCATTAGAGTTCACTAAATGCATTTGGTTAGATTGGGTTAAAAGCGTTGTCAGCAAGGGAGGAGAAAACCCCTCACCGACCACTTCAGCCCTGCTTGATTCATTGGTCCGTCGAAGTGGACTTTATCCACTTTGGCTTTTTATTAGGTTGAGTATCGGAGAGCTTCGATATGCCTGTGAAAAAATTAGAACCAAGAAGTCTTCACCCTCCAAGATCTGGGAGTGACGGGAAAATTTCTACAGGAGTCTGTAGGGATGTGCCTTCAAGCTGCATGATTTCCAATCACCCAGTGTCCTGAAATACCGCGAAGTAGCAGGTAGTAAGTAATAGCCACTTCCGTTTTCCTTGGTGCATTTAAGGACCCTCACTCTCCAGAGCCTTTTTGAAACGTATCTCAGTATAACAAAATATTTTTGAATGTTAATGTTTGAGCGATTATATAAATTGCAAAAGTATTTTTTCTGAGTGTACAACGAGTGCTTAATTTAATGAGCTTGCAGCGCAACAACAGCAACAAGCGTGCGAAGAGAACCGGAAACGGAAAAGGATGCTTGTCCACATTGCGGTACGCCATTTTTAGCACGCAAAAGTCAAACACCGCAAAATTGCACAGCAGGTAAGCAGCCAAGAGCAACTTGAAATTGATTTAACAGAGCTTATCTTAACAGCATGCTGTGCCTGCTATGTTAAGTTTTATGTGTAGTGTTCTGCTGTTAGGAATATCACTCTGCATGCATGCCTTGCCTGCTATGTTGACCCTTTTGTGTAGTGCTGGACTGTTAGCATTATCACTCTCCTGTTACATTGGTACTGATTTGTATGTACATATATGTTAATGTCTTTGTGGTATCTTCAAAAATTGAAATGAACTTAAAATGCTTAAGCTTTGATCGCCAGGCTGGAAAAATATTTATCTCCAGACTGTACATCGTTAAAGTCCAGGTTGCGACTACTTCCTTAAGTAGGTTTATTTATTTGAAATAAATTTTGTTGCTCAATTTCAAAGCAAACCACTGAGAACTTTGCAATCGGCCGTAACCGACTGCGAAATACTCTGATAGCAATGTAATACCAGTTGATAAAATGTGGGAAAGAACAGGTTGGAAGTAGCCAAGTATTCCTTTTTTTGTACCAATTTTGAAGGAGGTTCCTAATTATCTACAATCCAAGTTTGAACACTTAAGCTCTTTAATTAATATAGGCTGTTTTGGGGGTTTTTAACTTGATGAAGTCTGTTACTAAAATATCAAAAATGCACATGTCACACTTTGAAGATGCTCACCAGCAATCTACATTCCTTGCTTAGTGACTCCATCCTTTAAATTGTTATGTTCAATTTTAAGATATTTTTGTTCGAATTTGGTGACAAGTATATGTTCCAAGTTGTAAGTTTTTAGTTTTAAAGTTGTCGAAAGAAGCTGCCTTCACACGGACATTGCATTCTGTATAAAAATAATGACCCACACTATATAAATATATACCTCGCGACTTAATATAGATCAAACTGACAGGCTTAGCCCATATTCATCAACTTGTGGTGTCCAGTTCTGTCCACTGCTGTTCTATTCTGTTCCATTCAGTGCTGTCCTTTGCTGTCCTTTCCGTTGACGGGCAGGCACTCGGACTGTGCCTGCAGCTTCTATGACAACTAATGCCTGTCCGGTGGCATTAGGAGTGAGCTCATTATTCACATTGTCATTGAAACCCAAGAACAATGCTTCCCCCACTCACTTCTCCCCCGCCGCAGCGACGACTTGTCGTATTGTCAATAATGTCATAAAGTCATCGCTGGCCGTTCTGTCTCTGCTGCTGCCTCTGCCTCTGTTTCGGCCTCTGTTTCTGTTTCTCTGTTTCTCCGTTTCTTCACATTTCTCTCTTATTTTAATCCATGGCGCACATTTCAGCGCATAAGCGAAAACAGACCATAACAAAATCTAACAAAAGCTGAAAAACAGAAGAGTGCTGCGGCAATAATAACTGTTGTCTGTCCATTTGCTGTCTGCTGTTAGCAGAAACACAGAACTGACCCTGCGACCCCTTTACAACATATGCATATGCATTCATACGTTGTGCAGGAGGGATGGGGGAAGGGCGAGCACGCCCTTGCTGTTGTCTGTTGGAGCTTGACGACGCGCTGCTGCCATTATGTGAATGACAGGGGAAGTGGCAGGGGGCGGAGCAAGTGGTACAGCGCAGAACAGTGCTGGCAACAGGCAAATTAAATACCCACTAAGCCGCCAAAGGGGTATGCAATATATAACAATATTTCTATGTACGCCAATCATAATAAAAAGTTAAATTATAATATACTCTATAATATTCATCTTGGCAGATCAGCAAGGGTTTTTTCTGCAAATATATTTCTTCATTATAGATAACATTTCTGAAAAATAAAAAAGGCTATTTAATTTTAAGTAATTTTTTTTTTCTTATGTTTCGGAATTCTTTCTAATAACAAGAAATATTGGCTAGTTTTCTGAGCAAGTCATTTATATCGTACACCTTCTACTGAAAGGAATATAATATGTAAAAGGTTTTACTCAGTTATATCCTACTTTAGTTGAATTTTAATGAAGGCGTGGTATCTTTTAATTTGCCATACCCTATAATCTGTCTTATCTATTCAGATACGAGGGAGGGTTTTTACTCCGCTTGCTTTGTAGCATTGACTTAGAATATATCAAAAATAAGTTGAAGTTGACTTTACAACAGAAAAGACTTCAGAGTTTAGTTTCCGCCTTTCAAATTTTCAGTTTGACGTTATCTTTATCTTTCATTCACATTGGCATTCAAAGAATTCTACTATTATCAGTGCCAATATAAAGCGTACTTTTTTAACACTCTTCTAATCTAAATGCAAATAAAGCAATATATATATGTATATATATGTTTTTTATTACCACATTGCCACGTCACACAAACGTACATAGATAATGCTCAATAGAGTTGATTTATTGACGTCAAAACTGCTGATAATATACAAAACGAGAACTGTTAACATTTTGTATATGCCATAAGTAACCAAAACTGCTGAAATTATATAAAATAAAAATAGTTAAAATGTATGTGCAACAAGTTAACAACTGGAAACCTCTCGTACAACCCGCGGAAAGCCACCCGCAATTTGCCGTCATTGTCATCATTAAGAGCCACATGCCCTAAACCAGATGCGCACATGTTCTCATAGTTGTACTCATACTCACACTGGTACTCGAACGCACACTCGAATTCGTACTCGTACTCGTTCGAGTGTTTTCATGAGTGTGTGAGTACTCGCAACTTGTGTGTACATTTGTTATGTTTGTTTGGATTCTTTTGTTTTGCGCTTGGACAGCGGCAGCCAGTTGATTCTGGGCAGAGGCAGAGAACATGCACATGCCTCCTGACTCTCCTCCACCTCCTGCTCCGCACCCTATTTTCCTCCTTTCTTTTATTTCTGTTTTTGTTTTTTGTCGTGTGTGCATCTGTGTGTGAATTTATGCATACAAATTGGAAAATATCGGATCTGTGGTTCGTGCCCTCCAAGCGCAGAACGCGCAGTCTCGCTGCAAACACAACAAAAACAACAACAAAGTCAACAACAAATCGTCAACAAGTCACGCCAAAGCCGAAGCCGAAGCCAAAGCCAGAGCCAAAGGCAGAGCCGGAGCCAAAGCCGGCTACAGAGCAGAGCTCCCAGAGACTAAGGCAGAAAGCAGGCAGCAGAAGCAGAGGCAGAGGCAGAGACGGCCAGAGTCTGACTCTGAGGCCCATAGCACCCACCACTCGCCGCTGAAGTCGCAGTCAACGTTGGCAGCAACAAGTCAACGTCAAACTAATCAAAAAGTACCGCACAGTGGCACATTGTTGTCTGAAAGTGTTAAACAAAAATGATAATGAGCAAAAAATATCTCACCAATTTTTTCAATACGAATTTGACAATATTGTCCATATTAGATATGGCTATAATCTCTGAAAAAAATTTGCTCTGAAATTTTGAAATTTAATATGAAAACCGTTCTGAAAACTAGAAGAATGTTTTGGCTTACAGAAATAATTACTTTAAATACAAACTCCGAGATATCCTTCTTCATATTCTTCCAACAAATTTTATTTAAATTACACAGCTATTTTTATATTTTTTTTTCAGAAATATATTTCTGAGTAATAAAAATATTCATGGAAAGTAGAAATGTAGAAAAGTGGAAATTCACAAAATAATAGTGAAATTTCCTCTCTCGACTGCTTTTTTAGTTTAGCTGTTAGCTTTAGAGAACTTATAATTTAGTCATCTTAAAATATTTTAAAACTTTTTTTTTTCACTAGGGTTTATGAAGAAATATTTAATTGCAGTGGTTGTCTTAGAGTTGTTGCAAATAATACATACATTTTCTAAGTCAAGAAATTTTGTATCAGAAATCAATTGCGGAAGAATGCAATGGTCAACGTTCGCAATTAAATTTCAAAACTGTCTTTAAGAAAGTTATAAAATCATTAATTCAAAGTTTGGTTCAATTCAACTTTTTGAAATTATAATTTGTCGTAATCATATCTGTCAGTATTTGATCTTGGTGTCGAAAGATTAACTTAAGCACAAGATAATATTAATCTTGTATAATTATTGTTTACTTATTACTTTAGCTATAATTTTGGGCACAGTTAAACGCGGTTGTGGACCACTGTGCTTCAGAGACTGTGCTCTGTCGCTGCCAGCGTGCACGTCGCTGTCGCCAAATACGCCGTTGTTTTGTGCTATACGATACCGTAGGCCCCTGCTATTTAGTTACTATAGAAGTTTTGCCAAGTCAAGTTGTCGGCGTGAGTGCGAGTCCGAATACGAGAGAGAGAGAGTGCGAGTGGGTTAGTGTAAGTGCGAGTGTTATTTTGCACCCAACAACAACAACAACAACGCTGAATTCGATCCCCATCGGAGCAGCAGCAGTGACAACAACAACAACAGTTAAGAAGCGCGCGTGAAATTTTGTTAAGAGATATTACTTGGGTTCATCGTGAGCCACCCGCTACCCGTTAACCGTTCAACCATTAGCCGTTAACCGTTTAAGTTACTACTTGCGAGTACGTGTGTGTTTATGCGTGTATGTGTTTAGTCTGCAGTAACAGCAGCAGCAACAGCATCAGCTGAAGGCGTTAACAACGATAAACGATTACTCGTTTGCCACAAGCACAACGTGAGTTATTAATTTGTATATTACCCATCCCACCCCTCCACCCCCACTCCCCTGTGCCATTAATTAGCCTTATCAAATTAGACCGCTAATTGCGAGCGCAAAGTTCCGAATTGAGTTTTTTCTTGTTGGTGTCTTCTTCTTCTTTCGCATTTGTTTCATGTCCCTATGTATGCCAATCTGTGCTTAGCCTAGACAAATTCCAACTGTTCTACAGTGGTACACAATGAAACTGTTATACGTGCGCGCGAGTCCAAGAAAATAAAATGCGACCTTCGCTTCATTAAATATTTAAATCCAAGTGCGATAAGCACTTATTGAGGAATATATGAAATATATAATTTGGTTTTTGGGTATTTGGAGAAGGTAGAGCAAAGTAGAGCTGGTTATTAATTAATTATGCTCGCAATGATTATGATTATGATGATGATGATGTGAAATATGATATGTGATAAAATATTTAATATTTGTATACCGATTAAAGCCAACCAAAAATGGCACAATATATACGCTCTAAATGGTGTCTCGCTCTCTGTATTTGTATATGGATCTAGATAAATTTCTGTGTGCAACGTATTTGTATATATTCTTTCTGTGTGTGTGTGTGTGATTTTAATTCGTTTTAAATTATACTGTGCCGGGTTGTTTGGGGCAGCATTTGGTCATAGTTCAATTAATTTTGTAATTACCGGATGTTTGGGGCTGAGCATGCAAATGAAGTTTCCAGTTCGCTTTGGGCTTTTTATTTGGCTATTTTATTATAAATATCATATATTTTATTTGGTTAACACACATGTCCAATTATTTCATTTCACCTGTCACAAGCGACAACTTTCAGTAAATCGCGCATTCGCGCATATTAATTATACGCCACCGAACCCACTGTGAGTGTCTTTGTGCTCAGTTTAAGTATTATTTATTATTCAGCCTTTGTTTGCGGGACAACCACAACAGCAACAACGGTCAGTGCGACATGTCACCAATTTTGATAAGACAGCCGGCAAAAGTTAAAGTTTTTCATCAATAAATAAATATATAAATATGCATATAAATGTATAAGTCAATGTAAAATGTGAGCGATGGTAACAAAAGCGCTTAATTTTCTTTAACATTATCAGAAAAGGGCAATAATGATTATTTGAATAAGAAATGGAATAATGCAGACATTGTTTACTTTCGTTATATGCAAAATTTATCTAGAGAACAAACAAAATCCAAAAAGGTTATTCAGTTTGTGAAATATTGGGAGCTTTGCCAAAGGTTGTAATTATATTTAAAAAGAAGAAGAAGCACTTAAGTTTGGTAAACAGAATTTCTTATACAGCAATAATATTTAACAAAAACTAATTCTAATTTCCACTAATCTGTACCAAAAATATAGTGGCTAATTGTATTGAAATCAATATGAGCATAGATTTTGGGCTGTGCCTTGGGTGTTTCTTATCTGATCTTTAAAGACATTTTTACAATTTGATTAATATTTCCAATATCAATTGAAAGGCTATACCTAATCATCGATCGCTTTAATTAGGTGTATATATGTTAATGTGTCCATTTTTGAGCTGGCTTATGAGAAGATAAATTCAAAATTTAAAGTCATTAACTCTTAAAATCCCTCGGATCCGGTCATACAGACAGGCAGGTGAACGGACAGACGGATATGGCTAAATATGTATAACTCATAATTATAGAAAATATTTAAAAAATAATCAAAAAGTTGCAGCAGTTTTCATAGGATGTATTTATTATATAAGCAAGCAATTAAGAGTGCTCTAGAGGAAAGGGACCAATTTCGGTATATTCTGTGTATAACCAAACATACTTCGTGTTTTTCCATTTCTGGGTCCCACATTGTTTGCTCTTCCGATCATCATCAAATTTGTAGACCATGCCATAAAAATATGAGAACAATGTCATACCTCGAAAAATTATATTTCCCATTTTGGTGCGATCCATTTGTGTATGAATTTATGCATACAAATGTTTGCCTCCAGTTCTTGTGACTTTCAAGATATGTTTTAAAATCGACTCTTATCGATCTAAGCAAACCAGTTAAAGTTATCGATAGAACAAAAGAAACTTGAGCTGATAGCAGAAATTGAGGCTCAGCAGGGGAAGTAATCACTTGGACGCAATACATTTGTATACATTTTTATATTTGAAGTTAAATATTAAATAATATTTTACTTTTTTAATTTTTCTCTGTGTGGACTGATATTAGTCGATATTAAATAAATAAATAATAATACTTCAGATGCAACCGACTCATTAAGATATATTTTAAAATGATGCTGGCCTAAATGTTATCACAGATAAACTCTACATAAATGCAATCAACATTTTGTGACAACATCATAATAACCGCATCTGCAATTAGCATAATAAGTTGAATCAAGTTTTGGGCATTTATCGTGGGCGCAACGTAGGTTTTTAGATGTTTTGCAAAGGCTGTGCGATAAATGCAAATTTATCAAGTAGCATATTGAATTACATGTAGAGCGGCAACTTAATCATTCATTCATGCTTCACGCCCAATTAGTGCGGCTAAAGTACTTAATTAAACCGACACTTGGCCAAGAAATGAAGCTAAGAGCCATGCCTCCGCCCCCGTCCCCGTCCGCGTCCCCGACTCCGATTACAACTCCGCCCCCGGAAACCAGAAACCACAACAATGTCGCTGCGGGAATTGAATAAAATATGAAACGAACGACGACAGTTAAAGTGCCACTGGCTAAAAGCTATTGAAATTATTGTCATTGCTTTGAAAGCCATTGACCGATGACTTATTTTATGGGTTGGGGGATAAGACCCAAAGCCACAGACAACCAACCCTTTGTATCACTTTTGTAGAGACCGAACCCAGCTCGAATGAATATTTAATATACATTTATGTATAGTCAAAAATGGGAAATGTCACAGCTGCAGCACTTTTTGGGAAACTTCAATTTTCAAATGTCTTGACTTACTTTCTGTCAGACTTATCAATAACTAATTACTACTATCGATTAGAAAAAGTCGCAATGTGTTTTTAGGTAAGTGTTTGTGCAACTGTCTAAGTAAATTAATGTTTTCTTTTCACAACGATTTGCTGCCTTCGAAAACACATAACAAAGTTCTACTTATTTAATTCACACCTTTTTTTTTTTAATGTCAACAACGTTAGAAGAAATGAAGAAGAACCACTCACACTATATAGTTATAGACATATATTTCCATTATGATAAAATTCACGTAGACTAAGCCTCACAAATTTGCTAATATTTACAATATTCATATGTTTTTTAAATAAATAAATGTGATAAGTATTTTTCAATGATGTCCTAAGCCATTGCAATAAATTTAAGACCAACTTAAATTTAAATTTGAAATTATATTTATTTATTTTTTAGTATTTAATCTTTTTGTGCCGACTGATTTTAGTCAATATTAATTACAATGAACATGACAGGATTGAGCAATATAAATTAATATAAATTTATATATTTATCAATAGTTTTTTTAATTATCAAATGAGTGAAATTGTATAAGGAGAGTAAAACGTTACGAAGGGAAAGAGAAGGGAAAGAGTTATTTGATTACGGTAATTCACAACTCAACATGAGTGAAAAATAAAAAAAATATATTTTAAATACATTAAAATCCAATTCTGGAAGCAGGGTATCACCTGTTCGATCACTTTCTACGAATCTTTTATGAATATCTATAAGTAGTATTGTTTTTTGCGGTTTTTTCTGTTTTTTTTTTTTTTTTTTTTTTGCGTAGCGCCACTCAGTTGACAGCTGACTTTATCTGATGTTTTTCGCTCATATATTTCCAGTTTTTGTTTTCAAATTTAATGATCGTTTCGGTTGCCAAAAACTGAACGAAAACGCGTAAAAAAAGTGCTAATACGTTTTTTGAATTTTGGCATATGATTCAGCGAGCGCAGATAAATGCGTTGTTGGAATTATTATATTTATTTTGGTTCTGACTCAAAGCGAAACAGATCTCAAGTGCAATTAGCATTCATTTGTTATCTATTTGTTATACGATTATTATTCAAATTTGAAATGTTGGGCGTTTTTCAAACGCCCTGTTTTTCTTCATTGGTTTTGGCTTTCATAATTTGGAAATACTTTAAAGAGCTTTTGCCCATGTGCTATTTTTGATTTGCAAAAGCTTGATTAAATATTTATAAAAGTGCAGATTGCGTGCACGAAAGTTTACCAAACTAGACATCCACAACACACAAGCACTTAGAAATGTAAATATTGAATAATCGTATGTACAATGTGCATTTCTTTTTTTAAATGCCTGATAAGCCTTTTCTTTTATCAGGCATTCATGTTTTGCGCTGTGCCTTTTTTGATTATTATACTCTTTTAATGAGAGTAGACACTATTAGTTATAGCATTATGTTTAATGTGAAATTTGTTATTTTATAATGTATTATTGAATATTGGTAATTAATTGAATTTTTATGTTTGTTTCTTATTTGACGGATTGTTTGCAGAAAATTGACTGCAGACTGTCTCAGATTTGAATAAGTCGTTTCACTATAATTACTAATTTAATTTTTGAAATTATTTTCGAAATGTTGGGCATTGTTTAATCTGACTATTATTCAACTTATTTCTGCTGGAATCACTCTAGGTACGTTTGCAAAGTATTGCAAAGTCGGCTATTTTCAATATGCAATATTTTCATATATTTTATTAATGCGCATGATTTAATAGTTGAATAAACAATAAAATAAAGCTACAAAAAAAAACCCATTTAAATTTGAAGAGACCCGATAAGTTGCCTCTCGCAATTGACGTTTAGCAAAAGTTGTGTGCCTGATTAATGAGCATTGATTGTACTTCAAAGCTTCGAGTGGCTTCAGCGTTCTACTCCGAGATTGACGAATCCGCTTCCAGCTGATGGCCAGTTGAAATTGAAAGCTGTTTCCAGCTGTCAGTTATCTGGCAAAATCCCAAAGCCTTCTGTTTGCTTGTACGAGGTGCTCAGCAAAACAGCTGTGAGTTGTTCTATCATCAGAATTACAGGTGGAATGGAATTTTCCTTTTGCTGTATGCACCTGTATACTCTAGAAAATTTCAAATTTGCGTGTCATATTAAAAATTGCTTGGAATGAGATCTAAAGCTGTCTGATAAGCTCTGTGTGGTAAATCTTTCAAGCCTTGGCTTTAATATAATAAAAAATCCAATCTATTTTTTGATCTATTTTTACAAGCACTCGAAAAATTTATATTATAGAGAGCGAAATAGCATTTACTTTTTAAAGAATTCTTGGCAAATCCATAAACATAAAGTTTAATTATGGATTCCAAAATATACTAATATTTATTTTTAAACTTACTTAATGGTGGATTCAAAGTTTTTAATTTTTTTTTTTTTATAAAAATTACAAAGTGTATTCATAGTATTTATTATCTAATAAATTAGAAAAATTGTATGTTATCAAAATTAATTGTTTATTTTTGAGTAATAAATATACCATAATCAGCTAAATAAATTTAATTTTTCTTGGATTACAAACATAATTAAAATAAAGTCTGCATATAGTAAATATATTTATAAATAGTTTTATGACAAACGAGCTTTCAAGTTTGCAATACTTTTGTAAAAGGGTATCACATTAAAAGACAAGCTTGCCATTGGTGAATTCGATTGATTTGAGGTAGCAGGAAATCGAAAACACGGAGAGCGAGCAACGAAGCAACAAAGCGAGCGAGTCGATGAAAGAGAGAGAGAGAGAGAGAAAGAGAGAGAGGCAGAGAACACTACAATAATTAGCTTTTGTTGAGCACAAATAAACCGCAAACGCAATAACAACCGCAGCAGCAACAGCAGCAAAAACAACAACAACAACAATCAGTTAACAACTTTGGCAACTTATCACCGCAGTTTTTAGTAGTTCTTTTGTTGTTATTGTTATTGTTGTTGTTACCGGCTAGCAGTCTGTAGAGGAAACGTTTTTGTTGCCTCCGTCGGGTTGCCAGGTGACAAACAGTTGTTTTTGTTGCTGCTGTTGTTGTTATTGCTGTTGTTGGCGGTTCTCGCTGACGCTGTGTGTGTGAAGCTTGCAAAGCTTCAGTTGCCATTAGAACTTCGACTTTGACGTTGTGCGATCGCGAGCGCGTTCCGAAAGAAGACAGCGAAACAGCGAATAACAAAAAAGAATAAAATAAAACGAAAAAATACACGAAAATAATATAACAGCATTTACACTGCGCTACACAATACACAATACAGTTGTTGTTGTTGTTAGTATACGAAGTTGATGCTATTTATAGCGAATTATAGCAGCCAAAGACTGTGTGTATTTCTGCTTGCCTTTGTGTGTGTTTTAGGTTTGTTTTGTTTTTGCCTGTAACTGTAAAAGCTGAGGACCACAATTTCTTACCGTCTGACGCAACGACCTTAAAGTGTGCTTTTTATTTGCATTTAGCATGGATGGGGGGCATGGGCAAGGCAGATGGGGGTAATGGGTTCATGGTCTAAGGTAGCATTTCGCAGACAAACTGTTTTGCCTTGCCTCGCAATTTGTAATTAAGCGTCAAGTTTAACACTTTGCCGCCAAGGCTGAGGCGCTGAGATCATTGTTCGATTTTTAGCCACTTCAAAATTTATAATGCAAAGTTCTCCCGTTCACGGACAGATAAGACAAGCAACGTTGCCCGCCTGCTTTTCTATTGTGGGCAAATCAAACTGGTCACACTGTGCGCCCAAAAAGCACACACACACACAACAACAGTCGTTGACCGGCATCGGCCCCCCGAGCCCAATTGGCCGCTCTCCTCATTATCCCCCCATATCGTGTTTTCTTTTTGGGACTCTGAGATTCAAATGCAGATTCAACGATTCAACGATTCAGTTGGCGCACGTACGCGTTGCATTGAGGAAGAACGCGGCACACAGCAAGCAAACAGCGGACAGCGAACAGCGGACAGTGGACTGTGGCAATGTCTTTGATATAAACCGACGATTTAGCAATTAATTGACTACTAAATGCGCAGCTTTGCTTGCGCTTGCTAGTCGTGTGCTTTTTTTGTTTTTTTTTTTGCTTTTGTAATTTGCCGACTTACGCCTTTTGACGTTGACCTCACCGCGTGCGCGGTCTGCGCTGCTGACGCGGCCGTGACGTCAGCGTCGGCGTCGACGTCGCTGCTAGTGGGTGGCTGCAAAATTAAGAGCGCGCCAGCCATAAATTAATTTAGTAAATATTTTGTTTGTATTACAACTGCCCCAAAGAGAGTGTCTGCCTGCCTATCTGTGTGTGTGTGTGTAAAAAAAAAATAGGCAGAGAGAGAAAGAGAGAGAGAGAGAAAGAGAGAGAGAGAAAGAGAGAGAGTGGGAGTGAAATAAATTACGCATACGTAAACAAAACACAACAACAACAACAACAACAAATGCAGCACCAAAAGTGTAGGCAAATGCAGAGGCAGCAACAGCTAAACAACAAATGCTTAAAAGCCACGTTAAAAATCTATGCTAATTAGCAGCACAAATATCAACAACCCAAAAACAAAGCACTGTCAAAATCAATACGCCTCATTGATTTTCAAAATACCCTGAAAACTCTTGAACATTTTCAGGAGATTTATTAAACATTTGCATTCGGCTGTGCAATGTTCTTGTGTTAATTTTTCTGTTTGTTTTTATCATTGAAAGTTCAAAAACCGAGCAATTCTTTTGAACAATATTTTTTGTTTGGACCAAAAATTATTCCTACACTTATCAGTTTTACTAAAATATATTAAAAAAATCAGCGAAATCAGAATTGGCAAGGTTTTACTACATATTTTATTCCATTCAAGGATAACTTTAATGAAATCCTGGACTTAGGTCCAATGACAGTGGTAACTTTTTTTTAGCTGATTATAGCGTTCAATAAGTCATTCTTCTATATGATATAGTTGTTCAATGCTGATGATTTTTTACAAAACTTTAAGGAGTATAATTAGAAATGTTACCAGATAGTTTTGTTAAAATTTCTAGGGAAAAAATACATAATTCATACAAAAGCTCATCGTTTGGACGATTATGGGGAAATGGGGGAACTGGAATATTCAAAGTAACTCTTGCGAAATTAAATATAAATAATTTATTTAATACATATTTATTCATATTTTTGTCTATTATAAAGTTGATATCGTATTTGCTTTGTCGTTGCTAAGGAGTGTTTCCCAATAAGTATTTTTGCTACCTTTTGCATAATGCGCAGCTATTGTAAACAATTCCAATGATTTTTGCCCCCTAATTTGAACATAGAAAATTCATTCAATTGTGGGGAACCTCGTCCTTATCAGCAATGTGCAAACAAAACCGAAAGATAACTCAGATAATTATACAGAACATGATACGAATATCTATTGAAATTATTTATGTTGCCTTTGTTGCTATCGATATTGTATAATAATAGTTGAAAAAAGAAACTCATTCATCTCGAAAAGTTGGATCACATGTTCTGAAATAGTACTTGGAAGAAAACATAATCCGGTAATGCTTTGGGCCATTTAAAAACCACAAAAACAAAAAGGTGCCACAAAATCAACGGAAGTGAAACCAAAAAAACAAAAAACAAAAAACACGTATATAAACTGAATGAGTGCTGAGAGAAAGAGAAAGGGCTATAGGGGAGGGGGTGCAGAGGCGGAAGGTGTTTCTTAGCCTTTATGTCTGTTTATCGTAGGCAATTTCCGTTTTAATAGGTTTTTAATTAGGCAGCAAGTGTTAAGACTGCGCCGAAGTGTTTGCCATTCTTTTGCTTGTTGTAATTGCGGTCGTTCAAGCGTTAAACTTCAGCTGTGAATTTCTTGGCTGTTGCATAATCTTAATGCCTACTCCTCCCACCACCCCCCTCCCGCTTATCCATTGCAGTTCATTTGCATCACGTGCACAATTTTCCACTTGGCCGTTTGCTCCTCCGTCCGCTCATCGTCTGGCACCTGACAGGGATCCACAGATCTATTTGTGCCCCATGACGAATGGGAAGATGGGATGAAAAGGGAGAGGGGAAGGGTGAGGGAGAAGGAGAGGTGGTTAAAGTCAAAGAAAGCAAAGAATTGAAATCCATTAAGTACTTTTAAAAATAAATCAACGACTACTAACCGCATGGCCCAGTAGAATATATATGCATATATTGGTGTCTCTGTGTAGACTATACCTATGTATATAAATATATATATGTATATATGTGCATGAGCCGGCACACTTTGCCAGTCGAAAATAATGCTTCAATTTCAACTCGTAAAAATTATTCAAGTGTACACACACCGTAGAACGGAGAACGAACAGAGAGCGAAGACCAAAGACCACGAAACAAGACCAACAAAAAAAGATACAAATTGAAAGAAATTACGCACGAAAAATATCTTGAAAATGCCATCAGTTGTACATAGATACTCTCTCACACACACACACACACACTGCAGTTCAGCAGACAGCACTCTGAGAATATTTCCGTGTGCGATTCAAATGCGTTGTAAGTGATTTGTTTGGGCATATTGCCTATTGAATATACTGTGTTTGAGGGGGGTAAAATTAGGTAAATTTCAATTTAGTTATTTTAATTTAGACATTATTAAGGGAAGATAAATGGTTTATAATTGCAACATTAGGCTGTGAAAGCTAATAAAAGAAGATCAAATTTATATGTGTACACACAAAGTGTCCCTCGAAGCCTAAAATTAAATATTACTGTCTGTAAATTATTGTAAATATTTGAAAAATGTTCTTTTAGTAATTATATTTTACAATGGCCACAAGTTAAAACCATTTGACTGTTCAGATTCGAAACCCAAAATTAAATAATTGACCTAAAATGTATTTAAAACATACTTCTTAGATTTTAGTTTCGTTATTATTATATTTTGGTTTAATTATTGGTTACAGTGGAGACAAATTAGAACCACTTCACTATTTAGATTCTTGAAAGTGTGTTTCGAGACCCAAAATTAAATAATTCCGTCTTAAAATATACTTTAAAAATAACTTCTTTGGTAATTATAGGTCACCGTGGAGAGAAATTAGAACCACTTCACAGTTCAAATTCGAAACCCAAAATTAAGTAATTGACTTTAGAGAAATTTTTAAAAATAGTGGTTCGATTTTAAGTGTTATTGCAGTCTTACAAATTGGAACAACTTCACTGTTCAGATTAAAAGTGTGTCTGGAGGCCTAAAATTGAATAGTTTGTGTTTCAAGATATTTTAAAAATATTTCTTAGATTTTAGAGAGATTTAGAGACACACTTCACTGTTCAAAGTGAGTTCCGAAAACTACAAAATAAATTTGACTTAGAAGGTATTCTTAAAATATTTATCTGTTTTAAGTAATTATAGATTACAGTGGAGGCTTATAAATTAAAACCACTTGGGTTGCTTTGGGTAATCCCCCTTTTATTATCTGACTCATAAAAAAACAGGTAATTCCCCCATTTGCTTGAACAAAAAAACCAACAAAACATGAACAAAGTAAAAACATGAAATTTATTTCTCATATTTTTATTTATTTATATAAATGAATATTTGAAAATATAATATTTGAGCAAATATTGAAGAGCAGCGTGCCAGAAACCTGCAAAACACATTATTTGGAAATATTCTATTGAAAAGAAAATGATTTCCTTTCCTATATGAGATAAGTTATTTTCTCGTTGAAAAGCTGAAACATCTGAAAGCAGAGTTCTTAATTTTTCTGGTATTATTTTGAATAAATAAAACCATTAAAATTGCATGCAATATGGATATTTTGGTTCAAAGATCTCAACGTGCCCAAATGTATAATTAAATATGACATTATTTGCAGCTGAAAAATAGCAGCGCAAAAACATTTTCTAAACAGCTCAGTTCCGATTTTGTTTATAGCGTCATGTGTATATAAATATATATATTTATATCTGATTCTTTCGCTTCTTAATGTTTATGCAACATTCACGTTTGAGTTGCGCATTTGACATGACTTGGACTTGATTTTCATTTGGCTGTTTATTTACATTTAAATAGTTCCAGAGACAACAGCGACAACAACTTTAAAGACTCATACAACAATCTAAAACAGTTTTGCGCATTGTTTATTTGCTTGGCACTTAACACACGCCTTCTTCTGCTTCCCCTGCCACTGCCACTGCCACTCCCCAGCTCCCCCCTCACTTCGAGTAACAACTCCCACTACTTGAGGCAAATGTTGCTCTCTGTACGATGCTACATGTATTTTTAAAATTATCATCAGACGAGCCTCATTATGAATAGTTTGTTGTTGTTGTTGTTGTTGTAGTTGTTGCTTTTCTTGTTGTGGGTATTTTTCTTAGTTTTTCTTGTTCGTTTTGATTTTTTCTGTTTTTCTATGTTTTTTTTTTTTTTTTGGTTTCTGTTTCCCGCTTGGCAGCTGGGAGCAGCCCATGGCCCATTCCTTAGCCGCCAGTCGCCGTCAGCAGAAGTTGAAACGGGAACGCGAGCGCGCAAAACAAGTCGAACGAAATCTTATTTGGTACAAAATTCTCGAAATCGCAGATGCGACGAGAGCGAAAGTGGGAAACCGAAACTGAAACGTACAAATTCGAAATTTTTATTTTATTTTTCTTCTTCTCGCGTTTTTGGTGCGACCAACAATTATGTGATATGTATATTTAAACATATATATATAAATACATTCGTATATGATGTGTTTATGATATATGGATCAAAATTAGTGCAGCGACGAGCGCGTGTCAAACTTTTGCCGGGCGGACGAGTGTCGCAGTCGCAGTTGTCGCTGACGTTCACATAGACGTCGACGTCGACGTAGGCGCAGACGTAGACGTTGTCGCTGCCTGAAATGCCGGCTCGTTTTGGTTGATCGGCTGATCAGTTTTTTGGATTTAGTTGTGTTTCTGTCCGGCGACGAGTGACACTGAGAGAGAAATCCCTAAACGACGACAACGACGACAAAAAACGAGCAATATTATAAAACCAAAAGCAAAAGCAAAAAAAAAAGAAAAAAGAAACAAAAGCATACAAAAACGCACACGAACAAAAGCAATTTTTAGATTTAGCTGATTGAAGGCGGCGAACGCGTCGTATGCGTAATTGCCAGGCGCACTGCAACAAGCAGGCACAACAAATCCAACACACACAAAGCCACACACACACACACATTAAGAGAAAAACTTGAAGTCTCGTTTCTTTTGTTTTGTGGTACGAATAGTTTTGCAGGCTTGAACGCGACGTAGACGATGCCAAATAATCGTAATCGCAATCGTAATCGTAATCGTAATAAGCGCAATAAGAATCAAAATAACAAACAGCAAACAGCGACAGCAGGGGAGGAACAGCAGCAGCAGCAGCAGCAGCAGGAGGAGGAGGCAATTTTGCCAGTGGCAACAACAAGTTTAGCAGCAGCAACAGCAGCAGCAGCAGCGACATCTTCGTCATCATCATCATTAACGGCAGCCGATGATCATCAGAATGATAATAATGCAAATTCTGGCAGCATTTCAAATGGGTCAACAACAGCCAGCGACAGCGTCACAGCTGCGGTTGAGGCAAAAACGAGCATAGCCAAAAACAACAGCAACGAGAGCAACCCGAATGAGTCATTGGTGCACTCAGAGGATCAGTTTGAAAAGCAGCTGATTGAACAAGCGGAAGATCTGCCAGAAGATCAGGAGAGAAACAAGGCGAAGCTCGTAAATAAGTTTGTAGATCAGCTGATTGAGCAAGCAGCAGATCGAGTAGATAATTTAGCAGAGTGTCTTGAGCGCCAACCAAAAGAGCAAGTGATTGAAGCGGAAGAACAGCAAAAAGATCTGTCTGTAGATCAAACAAAAGAAGAGTTTGTTGAACTGGAAGAGCAATTGGATCAGCTAAGTGGTCCGTCTGGTCAGCTAGTCGATAATTTGCAAGAGTTGTCCGAGGAGCAGCTGGTCAATCAGTCTGTCGATCAGCTAAGAGATCTAGTCGTAGATCAAGAAGCTGATCATTCGAAAGAGCAACTGCTGGAACAGGCAAAACAGTATCTGAAGGAACTGTCGGAAGAATCAGCAGCGGAGGAACAACAACTCTTCAATCAGTGTGAAGATCAGCTGACGCAGCAACCCGTTGTTCAGTCCAAAGAGGAGCTGCTCGAAGAAGCAAAACATATTTTTAAGCAACTGTCGGAAGAGTCCGCAGAAGATAGTCAAGAACTCTTTCATCAGTCTGATGATTTGCTGACGCAGCAACCCGTCGCAGATCAGATAGAACATTTAGTAGAGCAACTTATCGATGAAGTGCAACTGATTGGAGCGGAAGAACAGCAAAAAGATCTGTCTGTTGGTCAGACAAAAGCAAAATCTGTTCATCAGGCAGTGGAAGAGCAGCTTGCACAAGCGAACAAGCAGCTATTAGATAATTTAAAAGAGTTATCCAAGGAGCAGCTAGTCAATCAGTCTGTAGATCAGCCAACAGATCTAGTCGTAGATCAAGCAGCAGATCAGTCAAATCAAGAGCAGCTGCTGGAAGAAGCAAAACATTTTCTTAAGGATCTGTCCGAAGATTCACCAGAAGAAGAAAAACAAGAATTCAATCAGTGTAAAGATCAGCTGACGCAGCAACCCGTTGTTCAGTCCAAAGAGGAGGTGCTCGAAAAAGCAAAACGTTTTCTTAAGGATCTGTCGGAAGAATCAGCAGAAGAGCAACAACAACTCTTTAATCAGTCGGAAGATCAGGCGAAGCAGCCAGTTGTTCGTATAGTGCCTGTGAAATTGGAGCAGGAAGAGAGCTGCTTAATAAAGACTATCAAAGAAATGGGCGCAAAGAGCAGCAAGCTGCAACAAGAGCCACAGCAGCAGCAGCAACAACAACAACAACAACAGTTGCTCGCGGAGCAGACGCAGCAGCAGCAGCAGCAGCTGGCAGCTAAACCACCAGGCAGTCCACGACAAGCCAAGGTCATAGTGCATCGCATTGTACGCGAGAACGACCAAGAGACGGAAGCAGCCCAGCAACAGCAACAGCAAGAAGACCAGCAACAGCAGCAGCAGCTGCAGAAGCAACAACAAGACAACCAGCAAGCACATCAACAGCTGCCAACCGCTGCAACAGTTGTGCAACAGCAGCAGCAACAGCAACATGCAACGTCTGGACGACAACAACAGCCGCTGCAGCGCAGCACCAAAGTCATCATTCATCAGATACGCGTCGAGACGGATGCAGAGGAACGCGCTCGTAAAGGTAAGCCCACAATTGAGGAGATTAGCAGCACAACAGCAACAGCAACAACAGCATCAGCAGCAGCAGCAAACAGCACCAACACCAGCGGCACATTGTCACCACCGCCACGTTATTTGGTGGAATCCCCCTCACCCAAGCACAAGCAGAGCCTCACCCAGTTCAGCAAATTTGCGCGCGATGTGCAGATTCAGGAGCTGGAGCTGAGCAGCGATTACAGTTCGGGTGAATTCAATTGCAGTGGACCACTGCAGTCGCCGGTTGTGTTTGAGGCGGATTCGGAAACGGAGGCAAGCACACCAACATCGACGTCATCGCCCATAGCTGTGATAGCGTCTTCGCCGGATTTGCCGTCCAGCAATCGAGCGGAACAACACCAGGAGCAGCTGCGTCAGATGCGCGCCCAGAAGCGTAATGCACTCGAATCGCACTTTCTGCCGCAGTTGCTCAGTCCGCGCTATCTGGACAGCATTCTGGAGGAGAATAGCGAGGCGAGCGATCTAACGCTTGGCCTCACGCCCAGCTCCTCTGGCAATAATGATCCGGCGAAGACGCGTCCGACTGTGCCGCTTAAGGCAAACGAAACGTATCCGCGAAGCCAACTCGACTTTAGCCGGCGGCAGAAGCGACGCGAGCAGCCGATGGCTCTCATGCTGGAAACAAAGCTGCTCGAGCAGCCCAGCGATCTGGAGAGCTGTACGCGGCTGCAGAGCACCCTGTCGCCCCAATCGGAGGATGCGGAACTCGTTTACCTCAGCTCATCGGGGTCGAGCAGCGTCTCAGATCTAATGGAACTCGAACTGGAGGAGGCGGCTGCTTTGGTCGAACGGACACACATCGATCTCGATACGGATGCCATTAAGCTGATCCATCGACCAGATGACGACCGGAGCAGCACATCAACCACGGAGCCAATCAGCTCTTCCAACGAAACAGAAACCGAGGGCGAGTGTGAGGTTCGTACCGAAGTACTAACTGACTAATCCCAGAATGAAAAAGATCGTACAATGGAATAAAGAATAAGAAGAAAGAAAGTTTAGCAATTCCCTTAGGTTATACAAAATGAACAAGCTGAAGTAGATTTTAGTGTCGTTTTATTTTAATATAATAATATTGTTCTTTGCTTTTTTTTACAACAATTTTTTTTAATCAGATATAAGATACATAATATTTTTAATATTAAAAAAAAGTCAATGGCAAACATTTGCGATTTTAAGGGACAGAAGAGGTTATAAAATAGTTTTGACAATTTCATTTGATAATTTTGGCCTTTATTAGAGTTTAAAAGAAACATCCGTGATAAAAGTTAAGATATCAGATAAAAACTAAATATTTTTAGCATTTATTTATTATCAATATCAATCATTTGTTTTTTTTTAATTTTTTGTTGATTTTATAGTTTGTGTTCAGTGCCTTAAAAGATTTTTAAAGAGCAAATAGTGTGTGCTATTTATAAATTTAAAAATGTATTTATTATGTTTGTACAATTTTTTTTATGTCTTCAACATAGCGTGAAATTCTTCTTCTTGAAATTCTTTTGCTAATACCAAAAAAAAAGCATTTCCGGTTTGACAAATTTACACATAAAATTAAAATAACAATTCAAATTTGTATGGATAACACAGGCTTCCAAAAATACAAATTTTATATTATATTTAAAATGAAATTGGCAAATTAAATTTCAGTAAATTGAAAGTAAATAGCTAAATTAAAATTTAACATAATAAATGTAATAAATAAATCTGGGCTTATAAAAAAATTTTAAAAAAAGTAGACAACAACTGCCAGTATATATATTCATTGGCAACACTCTTAATCAGTTTGAGGGCGTCTATATAGATACTATTAGCTAATAATCGGGGTCAGTTGGATGCGCAATAAACTAAAAGTAGGCCAGCAGTGTTTATGCTTTTCTCGTTTTACTTGAAAACTGTTTGAGGCATGTCTAACACGCACTTCTAACATTGAGTAACAACGAGCAAAGCAAAGCAAATTGGCAATAACACAAAGAAAAGAAAAAACTTGAGCAAAACAACAACAACAAGAACAACAACAACAATTGCAGGTTGAAACGGAAGTGGACACGGAAACGGAGGCAGTGAACCAATCGAGTCGGGAGAGCACACCTGTTAACCGCGCTCCCAGCGCTGACCAAGATCGGAGATCGCCGGGCAGCAGCTCATCGCTATCATCGCTGCTGAGTGCCGCGACGCCAACGCCGTCGCCGACGGCGATGCCGGCAGAGAGGCGAGCAGAGGAGACGCCCACGCGAGCATTTAACGAGCTGTTGGCCAACGAAAGTGGCTCGAGCAAATTGGCTAACAGTTCAACTGCAACCACGTCGCTGGCGGCAACGCGCGAGGAATTTATCCGTAATATGGACAAAGTGCGCGAATTAATCGAAATGACGCGAAGCGAACAAAACGGAAACGGAAATGAAATCGATAGCGGCAACGGAAACGGTTCGGCTTCGTCGTGTGTTCAAGTCGTGTCCGCAGCAAACACGCATAGTAGTAGGTTATCCCCCTCGCCACCGCCTGTGCCTCCGCCACCCAGCAGCATGCTTTATCCCACTAGCACCACTAGCGCCACCACCAATCCACCAATCCTTAGCAGCCTGTTGCGACAAGAATCGAATGATTCGCATTGCTCCGACAGCACACAGCACAGCCAATGTACAGCCATCAATATGGCATCACCAACACCACAATTCACACAACAACCGCAACCACAGCAACCACCCACACCACCACTGCGACAACGACAGCAGCAACAACAACCACAACAACAACTACAACAACAACCACAACAGCCACCACAACAGCCACCACAAACGCCACAGCAATTTTGTCCAATTTCAGCTGACGTGTCGGATGCGGAACGCATTAAGAAACTGCGTCTGCTATGCACCGAATCCTTGGCCTCCATGCCCTATGGCGAGCAGATGCTTGAGGAGCTCGCCAGCGTTGCCCAAAACATAAGTGTTCCACAACAACAGCAACAACAACAGAAGCAGCAACAACAACAGCAACAACAAGAGAAGATGCCTTATCCACTGCCACAGTTGCCACACATTGGTGAGCTGCAGTTGTCTTTGGGTGAAGTGAACGCTGAGGCCTGGCTGGGTTTGCCCACACAAGCTGATCCCAAGCTGCTCGTATGCCTCTCACCCGCACAACGTGCTCTGGTTGCCCAACAGCAGCTGCAACAACAACAGCAGCAACAGCATCAACAGCAGCAGCAGCAGCAGCAGCAGCAATTGCAGTCAGTTGGTCCCGATGAGCTACTGGATGCACATGAGAAATTTGTGCAGAGACGCGGCTATCATGAGTTGAGCAAGGAACAGGTGCGTCGCATGGACAGCGCACAAATGAATGTAGAACAGGAGCAGATGCTCAATATGGCAGCGAAAATGCGCGAATTGCGCAAGAGTCTAACGCCCACCACATCGCCAACACCACAGCAACAACAGCAGCAACAACCACCGCCAGTGCCTGTGAAGAGCGCTGAAACCGTTGAGAAGGCAAAGAGCCAAGCAGCGCAGCAGGCAGATGACGCAAGCCAGCAAAAGCTAAACACAACAGCAACGGCAGCAAGAGCAGCAAGAGCAACAATAGAAACGGCACCAACGACATCATCATTTGAAAATAAACCAAAGCAAACAGCAGCAGCAGCAGCTGATCAGCAATTGCCTTACTCATTTGATCAGCGCACGGCCAGCCGTACACAGCAGCAACAGAGCAGCAGCAGCTACACCAGCAACATCAGCAACACGAGCAACATGAACAGCAGCAGCAACACTTCGAGCAAATTTCCAGCCAGCATTGAGAGTGAATTGGCGCGCATGTTTCCCAGCATGGCACAGCAAGGCGACATATTTGAGGAGCAACGCAAGCGTTTCTCCAACATTGAGCAGAGCAGCCAGCCGCTGATGCAGCCGCAGACGAAGCGTTACTCAAACATTGAGACGAGCTCGTTTGAGTCCAAGAAGCGTGTTGAGAACGGCCAGACAATCTACGATTACAGCAACAGCACCTCTGAGCGGCAGCAGCAGGGAGATAAGCCAACAGAAAATGGCAAGTTTCCGTTGAACGCAAACCAAGCAGCAGCAGCAGCAACAGCAGCGAAGCCAACAATAGCGGATGAGGCGGATTGTGCACCGCCTGTGCCACCACCGCCGGCAGCAGCAAATATTATGTCAGCAACGAAATTAAATAGCATGTCAAACACTTTCATTAATGACGCACAGAAACAGCAGCAGCAGCAGCCACTCTCAGAGAGCCGGCAGCAGAGAGAGCAGACAACAACAACAACAAAAGAAACAACAGAAAGAAGAACAACAACAACAGCTGCTGGCAGCAGCTCCAAGGTGAACAATGCTGGCGGCACTTATGAGGAATTTCGGCAACGTGCCAAAGCAGCACTCGAAGCACTTGCTCAGCCCAACAGCAACAGCAAGAGCAACAACAGCGACAGCAACAGTAACAGCAAAGGGCAACCTTTGTCGGCTAATCACTTGGATAATGAAAATCTTTTCAAGGACTTTGATGCGCTGTCGCAGCAACTCAATGCGGAGCTGCAAACTGGTCGTGAGCAGCGAGAGCAGCGCGAGAAATGCTCGTCGCTCTACGATCTCCATCGCATGAGCAGCAACAGCAACAGCGCTCAGTTGGAGCAGCTGAAGCGTCAGCGACATGCTCACTTGCAGGAGCTGGAGCGTGAAATCGAACGCTCGACCAGATCCCGACAGGAGCGGATGTCCTCTGTGCCGCGTGCTGTTGAAATTCCCATTGAACTAGCTCCCGATTATGGTACACGTTCGCGTCGCTCCGAGTCGCTGTGCAATCTCAGTGAACCAAGACGACCACACAGCTCGGCGGAACATTATGTGGTGCAGCCGGAGCAACAACAGGATGACTGGTCGCGCTATGCCAGTGACCTGGGTCACTCGGAGAACATTGCTCGTCCGTTTGCGCGCGAGGTGGAGATCTGCTATCAGCGACAGGGTGGCAACCAGCGGCAACCTCACTCGATACGAGCGCCTCGACTCTCGGCGAGCACAAATGATCTGTCCAGCTATGGCTACGATAGCCACAATGCCTACGGTGGTGCACGGAGACATGCACCCATGTTGCAGGAGGCGCCGGTGCAGCAGCGACCCCATTACACCAGTTGCTATTCGATGATTGAGCGCAATCCGAATCCAACATATATCAGCACCACATCAAGGCGTGGCGTCTCACCTGCACCGCCAACACCACCAGCACCGCCTGCCTACGACCGGCAGCAGAGGCGTGCATCGCTGCCACGGGAGCTGCACGAGCAGCAGCTGCAGTACATCCTGAGCAAGGAGGAGCAGCTGAAGCTGGAGTTTGAGCGACTGCAGCAGGAGCGACGTCGTCTGATGGACGAGATGCAGCGGGCACCGACGGTGTTGCAGGCACCGCCGCCAAGACGCGATAGCTATCGGCCGGCGGCGAAGCTGCCGACGCTGAGCGAGGATGAGGTGTTCCGGCAGCAGATGGCCGAGGAGTGGATGAATAAGGTGGCGGAGCGTGAGGAGCGACGTCAGCACAAGATCATCAAGATCTCAAAGATCGAGGATGAGCATCAGCATGCCAGCGAGCAGCAGCAGGCGAACATCAGCGATGAGTTCCTCAACAGGGTCAAGGAGCGGCGAGACAAGCTCGCCATGCCCGCCGACAGCGATTGGGAGAGCGGCGCCGAGTCGCAACCGGTGCCGACCAAGGCAACGGGTGCTGGCAGTGAATCGGATGCGGAGGCGCCACCGGTGCGCATCCTTGAGGGTAGCAACGAGGCGAACCTGCGCGAGCTGCCCCGGCACTTGCGCGAGTTCGCCAAGTTCTCCAGCTGCGAGAAGCTCGATGGTGGTCAGGTGGAGCGCCACGAGCAGCAGGAGCGCAGCGAGACAGCAACGGATAATTCACAGAGCAGCGCGAGCAGGAAGTCGACCATTGTGAAGACGTACAAGGTGTCCCGGTTGCCGCCTTCTGTGCAGGGTGAGTTTGCCACGGACAAGACGACGAGAGCGACTACAACTAATAATCGTAATCGTTATCGTTATCGATCGAATACCGCGCAGCTCGTTAGTCATAATGTGCATTTAGGCAACGCTTCTGTAACTAGCTATCGCCGCTCCCAATCGCCTGACACTGGTTGTGGTTCCGCTTCCAAAGGTTCCTGTTCCTCCTCCATCTACTCCTCCAACAACTCCTCCTCCTCACCCACTTCACCCCAACCGACAGCTATTCCCAGCACTCTGCCAACCGATCGTAATAATAATACACCTGACTCATCCTCCACCTCCACCTCGACAGCTGGCAGCATTTTGAGTACTGCTCTGCTACTGGGCCTCTCTGTTCTCACGGCCTGGATCAAGTTCAGCTAATTCACAAAATCCCCTCATTGTACACTCTGAAAAAAAAAACGAAAATATATCCTAGATTTTGCTAATCGAAATCAGCCAAATTTCTGATTTGCAATTAATTATTTTATTTTGAAAAAAAAAACAAGGCATACTTTTTAGAGTTGGCTGTTTCTGCCTACTTTTCACTTAAAAAAATCCATATATTTTATCTGAAAGTCATCAACACAGCTTTTGCTTATGCCGAACAGCTCTGCTCGTCAGCATATTAAAAAAGCTAGACGATCATCGCTGGTACTTGGTCAATCTTCTTAGAGAAGGCGTCCAGCTTCGGCTAGTTTTCTAAGCAATGTGTTTTTATTGAAACTATTTAAAAGCCATTCTACTTTACAAATACAATTTTTTATTTCGAAACTTGGCTAAATACTTTCCAAAAGTATTAAGTTTTTAGACATTTTCCAGTTTAATAGCTGTAATAAAATCTAGGATATTGATTTTCGATCCGAGTGTACTAAAACTCATTGGTGACTTGGCCATTTAGCACATCCACTCATCCCATTTGCACCACAATCTAAATTATAATATTCGTTTATTGTTGTTGTATAAATTCTCTCATAATCTCAATCTCTCTCTCTCTGTATTTGTAACTGTCTCTCTCTCTCTCTCTCTGTGTGTGTGTGTGTGTGTCTCCCTTTTGTATATCAAATTTCTCTCTATCACCGCCCTCACACAGACAATGATAAAACAGCAACCAACACCAACAACAACAAGAACAACCACAACTTGAACAGCAACAACTACAACAACAATACAACAGAAACAACGTCTACTATGAGTAGCCATATAGAAAACGAATCCAGATCCAAAAATCCGACCAGAGCAGCGCCAACATCGCCTTCGCCATCGTCTTCGCCATTTTTGAACAATTTTCATAGAAATTTCGATGAGCTGTTTGCCAGTTCGCCCTTCCGCTCGAAAATCCTCGAGGAGTTTGATAAATATTGGCGCAATTTTGAGCACACTACTACGTCCGACAGTATCTGAATAGATATATATTTATATATATCATAAATATGCACGCCCCGAAACCTTTGTTAATGGAACCGCAAGAAATGCTTTTTCACATTAATTTTATGCCCCCGAAACAGCCTTGCAGCCGCATGCAACCAACTTATAACCAAATGAAAATTGAAATTATGTTTTTGTGTCTTAGGCAAATGTTTTAAAATAAACAAACAAACAAACAAAAATGAAAAATACTTGTGAAAACTAGTTAATTGTTTTTGAAATTAATACAAATAAATGCAAAATAGAGTTGTTGAATGTTTAATAAATGATAAATTGATTAACAAACTCAATTGTTATTTAGTTTTTATTGTATTGTACGCATGCCAAATATCTACATATCCACATCTATCTATATCTATATATATTCATTTATCTACTGATTTGATTTCGATTTCGACTTAAGTTGTGTTCTGGAAAGATCTGTTTTGCCGTAGCGCTTGTAAATGACGCTTTGTTTGATCGATTACCTAATCCTGTGAATGTCCCAACTAATAAACAATAATCATGCTTCAATCAAAACGACAACGATGGGTAATATTCACAAATAGTGGCATTCACTTGAAGTGAAATGTTTCAAATTTTACTTAAATTTTTCGAAGTGGCCGTTTTACATCCATTTTGCAAATTTTTTTTTTAAGTAGTTTTGAAACATTGTTTAAGTTAAATTCGCTGAGAGTCTAAAGCTCCATGGACACGATACTCTCAGATAATTTTGCTTTCATTATTAATTATTTATATTTTATATGTTTTTCATGCCGGCGTGCTCTGCTCTCAGATTAAACGTATTCATATTTGTCACATTTAGGCAGCATAATCATTTTCAATGACATCAATTTATGAGATTCAGATGCGAAAATTTTCACAAAAACATTTTAAAAATTGCTTGAAAAATGTGAAATATGTTGGAAAATGTTAAATTTACTGTGTCACAAAACAATCATGTATATATTAATATATATATATGATATAGATATATATATATATATATCATTTCATATATATCAAATATAAAGAGTCCACGACTGTTTCTCATTAGCAAAAATGTTTTACATGCTCATAACAATAAATATTAAGTTGATTCTTTGGCCGACTTTCGTTTTTTCAACTCTGTGCTCAAGTGTCTCAGTAGAGAGTAGGCAATTTAAGCTATAAGTGCCCAAATATCCCCCTTACAATTGAGGCGATTTAACTGGGGCGCTGCGAAAAGTGCATTCATTGGGGAGTGGGTGAGGGGGGCGGACAGACAGATAGACAGAATCGCGATTAAGCGGAAATTTTAATTAATTCCACTCAATTGGTATGCCAAACGGGTGGCGGGGGCAAGCAGAGGGTGGTGGTTCATCCGAACAAACAAATCGTTTGTTTTTGTTGCAGAGCGAGACGGAGAGAGAGAAAGAGATAGAGATAATTGAGCACAGGGTTCTTAGACTAAGTGCAGCATGATGTGGCATGCGTCCTCTAGAAGAGAGCGCGTTGAGACACTAAACGAATACCAACAATTTTGATAGCCATAGCAATTAAGAGCGAGCAACAATCACAACAACAACAGCAACAACATCAGCAACAAACAGCGACGCCAAAGTCAACGTCAACGTCGACGTCGACGCCAACGATGGCAGTGAAGCAGCATTTACGGCCACAGAAACAGACGCGTTTTCTGCTATCGCCGCAGCAGCTGCAGCAGCAGCGCCAACGACGCAGCTGGTCCGAGAGCGATCTGCTCAAGGAGATTGACAATGATCTGCAGCTGGCCAAGGGCTTTCTCTATGCCAACGGTCGGTGAAATGACCCTCTTTTTATGTATACACTCCCACCCCCTCTCACCTTCTTACCACCCTAACACCTGTGTGTCTATGTCTGTGTTGTCTATTTTGTGTGCCCTCTAAATGTCTGTAGTGCGTTTGTGGAAATTAGCGCAGCTGCTTAGCTAATTGGCCAAACTTGTTGTACATATATTTATATAGTCGGAAATATATATAGTTTATATAAAACTTATAGTTGCGCTCGTTTTCAATATACGCTTAATATAATGATACGTTTATATTTATGTTTACTATGTATTTCTAAAATACTTTTACTCCCACAGCCAAAAAGTATGCAACACTTTTACGCCCCGCACAAGCATAACAAATTGTGTATACGACGTGAGCATCGCGCAAATGATTTTGGTCATCTTGTTAAACTGTTGTCGGACTGTGTATGTGTTAAAATGTATCTTTATCTTGGCGTCTCGACCATATTTATGGCCCACTTCAGAACATGATCATCTATATGCTTACACCCTCTCTCTCTCTCTCTCTCACACATACTCTCTCACTCTCCTTCTCTCCCGCTGTCTCTCGATTGCTCTGTATGCTCTTTATGTAAATGTCTTAAGATTTTCTTTCGTTATTTCCATCGGTTTTTACCACTTGCCGCGCCGACTGCCACCTTCCTGTCTCTGTTTACGAAAGCATCAGCGTTTTGTTTATGCTAAGGCCGCCTAGGAAAACGAAAAATAAAATTTTTTGAGGGAGCGTTCAACAAATTTGTTGTTTTGCTGCGCGCTCACAAAAGTTGGGTTTTTTTTTGTACGAAAATTTTAAAGAAAATCATAGCAACTTGTACAAGATTTTCGCCTGGCGTAGTCGTCGTCGTGTTTAAGTCGTGTGCGCAACGCGAAGGCGCGTGAAAAATAAAAGAAAAGCAAAAAGTATATATTTATACATAGATATATTAAAATCAGCAGCAGAGACAGCAGCAGCGGCAGCGACAGCATTTCTATATTTCCACTTGCATAAATCACATAAAAAATATTGAGTTCGGGCAGAAAATAAAAATGGGGCAGGGTTAGTCGAGTGTTTTACCAACAAATTGTGCTCAGCCCGCTATTCACTTGTTTCAATTGTTTGTTGTGCAGTGCCCCTAAAAGTGTCTGGTGTTTTTATCGCCCATTCCTAAAGAAAATGCAGTGATGTGAAGCTTGTTGCAAGTGTTTCTTGTTGTTTTTTTTTTCCGCAACGAAAATCTCATTTTATTATTCATATGCAACATTTTTGCAGAGCACACACAAAATTCAACAATGTTCGCGCCGAAATTTAAAGCACGCGCACCAACTGGCTCAGGTAAAACTCATCCAGCTCTTGTGTACATCAGATTTATATAAATATTACATCTGATGAATGCAGCATTCTTTGTGGACAGGTGTGGAGTCAAACTAAAAACTGTTTGAATCTTCGCAAACGTGGCAAACATGACCTTTTCAGTAGACACAGTTCAAAAAGCTTGACAAATTCTTTGATCGAATTTACCTAAAAAATATGTCTAGGTTTATTGTGTGTTTCGTGAAGAATTGAATGCATCACATTTGTTTGGTGTATAAAAGGAATATCGTATGCATCAGGTGTGTATTATAAAGGGTATAAAAGGTTTGGCATTGTACAAAATAATGTATGTTTTGGATTAGTGCTGGAGTACATTTTAAATCAATAACGTGGGCTGTAAATTATTTGTATAAGTCTACTTATCAGTTTTTTTAATACAAACTTTAAAGTGATTTTACATATGTAACTTATTTCATATAAAGTGTATCAGATTTATGTTGTATAGAGTAGAGAGGATACAGCCTCTTTTAAGGGCATTTGTATTTATGCATGAATACTTGAATATTAAATCAATAGCTGATAATGGCAGGTAAAAGGCAAATGGTCAACAAGAAGACACTTTCTTGAATAAAGACTCTAAAGTGCTAATTGATCTGCATAAAGTTTTTAAAGCCAAGCCAAGTTTCTACTATTCATTTCATTATGATGTTAATCAATTTTCTAACTCTGAAGTTGAAGTGTTGATTGCACACATGAAAGTTTTTCCCTGTAGAAAATAATACTGCTTTAATAAAAAAAATTATATTATATAAATGAAACTCTTTTTGAATTTATTTTACTCTGCTCGTTTTCAGTAAAATAAAAAAACTACTAAAAAATTGAATCAGCATCTATTCATAAAAGATTTAAGTAAAGTTTAACATAATTTCAGTTATTATTTCCCCAAGAGAGACTTCAAAATTTTTTTTCTAAAATCAATGATATTAAATTTTTAATAAAAAGTCTTTGAGATGTGTTAAAAAGCTGCTCAAGACAAAAGATTAACATCACATCAGACTCGATTTTCACAAAGATTTCAAGACTTGGTTCTTAAATTAACTCCTATTAATTTATCTCCAAATTGATGAAACATCTCTGAGATGCATTAAAAAACCTTGTAAAACTAAAACTTTACATGACTCCAGATTGTACTTCACCTCAGTTTTAAAGTCTTAATTAGAAAATCACACTTTTCTAACATTTTTTGCACTAATAAATAAAAACTTTTCTATTTTTTGAGAATGATCTCTCATTTCTATCAGCTTTCGAATTGATAGCAATATAAACTTAATTATTTCGCTTTTTATTTAAGGCACATTTCTAATCAACTTTCTTGCTGTTGAAATTTATTGGCACTTATTTATAGATTGTTTTCCATTCAGTTAGTTTTTCACTTTTCACGCTGTTGATGATGATTTTGTGTGCGACTTGTATATATCATCTCTGTATAATTTTGTGTTGTTTTGTTATAGGATTGAACTTGATTTTTGGCTTTGCACATGTTTATTTCAAATATTTCAAATTAGCTCATATTAATTGGCATAGCAGGAAAATTCCAAACTGGAACTGGAGGTGCGCATTGTTGCTTAGTTTAGCTTCCTCTTACTCATCGTTAATTCTTGCTAAATATATAAAATGACGTACAATCCAAAAATTTGTTGGCCGCGCAATATTTATTACAAATATATATACAAGTATATGTTTGTGTGCAGCTTGCTGCTCTTGCTAGACGCCCACAACTGCCTGCCTTTTACAGTATCCATTAAAAATGGAAAATAAACACAAAGGAAATCCAGATGGAAAACGAAGATGAAAAGCGCAGTACATAATACCAATGCTTGCCAAATCAATGTCTCAAATACTTTGACGAGCAACTATAAACGCGATTTGCTCGACAAAACACCTTATGGGTAGATTGTCGCTTGTGGGCGTAGCTAATCTATCAAAATGCGTATACGCCCCATTTAACGTTTGATTGGCGTCACGATCCGAAAAACATTAGCCCAGAGTTTAGTTATGAAAATGTTATGCTTGCTTTCGATTTTCGCAGCTCTTTTGGGCCGTAAAGACGCCTTTATTTATTTAAAGCATTAATTTGTACGCTTTTATTTTTAAACTACGCCCGCGTTTTTTTTTTCACGAAAAAATTATATGTTTTTTTCTGTGTTGACTTTTAGTGACCAAGAATAATTTATAGTTATTATAAATTTGGTTGATCTTGGTCAGTAGTGGAATTGTTGATATGATTATTGATATGATATTTGCGTGAATGAAAGAATAGCTTAATAAAATTTGGCTTATTTAGTTGGGCGTTGCGATATACATATGTTCCATATTATTATAGTATATATATATATATATATATATATATATATATACATATATGTAGTATATCAGAAGATGACGTAGTGCTGCCAACTCATTTGTTTGGCATACGTGTTGAAAATCTGGCAAGAGATTTATTGCGGAATTAAACTTTTGTGGCGAACTTTAGAGTATATAGGAAAACCATTTATTCTTAACGGAGCGGAGAATTTTTGGATTCGAAAGAATCATCTTACTTAAATTTTTATTTGCCATTTAACGGCTTCTGTCGTTATTAGCTGCCTTAAAATCTTTTTCAATTAAGTGCTCATAAATTCTTCTCAGGTTTAGTTAGAGCTTTGAGCTATATGCATAGTTTTAATTACAAAATTTTATAACCTTTGATTTTACAACGTCATTTACAAACATCAAATCCCTTCAGAATGCAAATTCCAATGACCTTTTCAACCTGTCCAAAAGCGAGCAAAATGAACTTCAAAGTCGCGCCGCATTCAAAAGGGCTCCATGCTGATCTGTCAGTCTGTGCATTTAAATTCACGGGAATGCGCAGCACTCCATAAATACTTGCCCTCTTCAATATGGCAAACCGAATAAATCAATGTGAGAATGGTTTCTAATTTGCTGGCAGCGACAACAACAACAACACAAACAATGAAGAGACGCACCTTTCTCAGGCTGGGTCACAGCGCTTTGACAACTGGCAGGTCGCGACTCTCCACGCCCTCAAATGATGCCAGACCCCATCAGAAAACCAATCGCTCTCCCATCCCGCTCCAATCACTAATCGCACAATTAATGGGCGCACGCACAGGTTGCTGTCGGTCCGTCGGATAGCCTCCGTTTCTCTTGCAAGGCCAAAACTAAGATATACTCGTTTGCTCGCTGTATACCCTGTAAAAAGATCATGCAACAGGCAACAGTTCAAAAAGACTATAAAATTTTACATTTGATTTTCGAAAGTCTTAAACGGAGATTGATCAACAAATAGTATGCCATCCTTATGCTGTGGCATATATGAAATGGAATACAAGACTTTATACATATCTACCCTCTTAAAATCAATATGCCTTATAAATGGGATATGAAAATGCATTTGAGATTCAAATTTGTTTATATATTTGCATATAATATTTATTAACTGTTTTACAGGGCACCTAAAAGTCCATCATTACAGTTTCGCTCGGCTTGTTGTCGCGTCATTAAAAAGTTTTTAGCAAATTATCTAGTTAAAATTAAAGGTTTGCTCATTGCAGGTAGAATTCTTTGTTAATTTTCTTAAATGCCTGTTCGATATTCCATTTTCAGTTTGAAAATCAATAAATTTCACATAAATGCGACGAGCTCAGAGCCAATTTCCTAAGTAAATGCGCTTCTTCACGAACGAGCGCGGGCGCTCCTTGGAACACACCCAGCTGAGGCGGGCACAGCTGCCCATCCCCCTCCCCGCCCTCTACATAGCCACCTCCCCCACTTTACGTCCCGCGCACCCCTGTGTTTTGGCCCAAAGACTAGGCAACGTTTTATGAGCATTTTTCCAAGCATTGTTTTTATTGGCTAAAAAATTTCCGTTTGATTTATTCTAAAACGAGTGAAAAGCAGATAGAGCAATAAAAACCGAACCGGAAGTGCCAAGCCAACCCAAGTCAAACCAAGCCAAACCAAGCCAGAAACACCCAACGCACATTTATAGTTTGTAGTTTCTAGTTTGTAGTTTGTAATATGTCTGTTGTTTTTGTCTGGTTTTTTGTTCTTGTGCACAAAAGCGCCCAAAAGAGTTGAGCGAAAACCACCACTAAAAAGACAAAAACACAAAAAATACAAAAATACAAACCATTTTGATTGACTCTTTAGTGGGCACTCTTATTTGGGGAGTAGTTCCACTATACAGAGTATGGTATATTTAGTCGCTACACATCCGTTCCATTTCGCATTGCACGCATAATTGGCGTTCCACAAACAAAACAAAAAAAAAAAAAAGAAAGAAAGAAAAAACACAAACAGTGCTTTTGTCTCGGAACGGTCTCGTCCAAAATAAAATATATCCGATCTGTTGCTGCTGCCTCTGCTGCTGCTGCTGCTGGCTCTGCTACTGCTGCTGGGCAATACGAAGTGTGCGCTCCATTGAGCACGGAGCGCATAGAGCGCTCCCATATTTGATTGCAGCGTAATTGATCTTCTATTTAAAATCGCTGAGCACTGGGAAATTGTTGTTGACTCTGGTTGGGTGGAGGGGTGGGGTTTAGTTCAGTTTGCCTGACTGCGACTGTGACTGGGTGTGTTTAGTCATTTGGCATTTGGCTTGTGATTTGCGCCTTTTGTCTTTGTTGCTCCCCACTGCTTTTCCAAAAGAAGCGGCAACAACAACCACACCAAAACAGAATTCACTAAGTTGGTCTGCTCGACGCTGCCGGGTCACGCAAAATTCAGTCGCTTTGAGCCGCGCGCGGAGTCAGCAACTCAGAACTCGCCACTCGGTCAGTCAATCGCATTCGATCCCTATCTCAACTCAACATCCATAATACACCTACACAACCAGTACTTCCTCATCCTGTATTGGGTAATTCTCAACAATCTCTGTGTGTGTGTGTGTTTTGGTCAGCAAAATGCGAGTGTTGTCAAGTGACTCATTAAGTGAACATGTGAAAAGGACTGTGATTTTTTTTCATTTTGATTGACAGCGGCAAGACTTTGATTCGATTGTATAATTCGATTAAGTGCTGATTGAATTAAGACGTCAGCGCATCCACCCACAAACCAAGAGCAACAACAACAACAAATAGTAGAAGATCAACAGCAACAAAAGTTCGCCAACAAAATACGAGCAGCATGAAAAGAACGAAAACGATTTCTATATGCGATATACGTGTCAATGTCTAGTGGCTATAACGCCTAGGGCAGCCTATACCAATCTTCTGTATCTATTTCTTCGTATGTGTATCTATGACTGTGTGTGTGTGTGAGCTGATACAGGTGGCATATAAATCTGTAGAGTGAAAGATGTGATCTGCACAGCCACAGCGAGGGTCGTTTTGACTTTATGACAAGGAAACTAAACAAATAAAAGCTAAACAAATTTCAATTAAAATTTGTTGATAAAAATAATTTCAAGCTCCACTGCTGACCAAACGGACTCTGGACTGTGAATCTCGAATTAAATAAAAAAAAACATCATTTGATCTGGAACCAGCAAAAACTATTTTTTTAATACTTATGAAAATTTCTCAGTACTTTTTTAAGCTTTTTTTTAAATTTTATTCGGCTAGATTGATAAAGCGTAGTGCTATAAAATGACGTCTTTTTATAGCAGTGTTGTAAAACTGCATTAATTTTTATATTTATAATTATTATTGGCCATAAAAATTCTACTAAAATATCAAAATTTCCACTCTCTGCAAGTAAAACCACAAAACTGGAAGTTTATCTATGTTTTTGAATATTTTTTTAGCAGCCGATCACAAATAGCTTTAACATTTAAATTTGTTTTTTCCTGGAGCCAGGTCAAGTGTTTTTTATGTATATATAAACAAAAAAAAAGAGGTCAACAAGCAATAAAAAAACATTTACATTTTATAATTAGAATGTTTTGAAATTTGAGAGTTCCTTGAACATTGTCTCCGTACTTCAATTCTAATATTAAAACCAAAACTCGGCCATTTTCTTGTAGCTTTCTTGGAAGAGAATCAATGCAACTTTGGTATTGCTTTTCGATTGTGAAAATATATTAGTATAAACGTTCTTTACAAGGCTCTCTAGCCTTAGACCAAAATGGAGTTCTCTTTTAACACTTTGCCGTGGTTCATCAGTGTTTAGTATCCACTGTACTCAACTATTTAAACACCTTGTGAGTTGTGTGAGTTTTGTGTCGCTTGATTCAAATATAATTTTATAACAGTCTGCCTTGTATATTTGTATCTTTGTATCTGTGAAAGTCTTTGTAAATTCTAAACATACGCCAAATGTTATGAGTCATTCGCCCAATAGAACCACGTTTGAAGGCATGTGTGTGTGAATGAGTGTGTGTGTGTGCGTGTGTGACCAAATTTTGAATGGCTGCCAAATGCGGCTTCCTTGGTCGTATTAATTATTGCTGTTCAACGTCGCGATGTTTGTTTGTCAATTTGTCTTCGCTCGGTTTGTTGACTGCAACATTTATTTTTGTTAGAAAAAACCGAAAAATAAAAAACCCAAAAATCTCAGCGGCAATAGCATCATGCGTAGACGAGCATAAACTTGTTGACAAGTGTAAAATGTCAGCGTCGCCAAGATAAAAACTCAATTCAATATGAACTTGCGCCCCTGAAAATGTCATGTGTTGCCCAATTTGCAACCTGCCCTGCCCCACTGAAACCCCCGACCCACACACTTTTCACAAGTGACGACCACTCATTCGCATCATTAACAGGCGTTTGGACACCCAAGAGTCAAACACCCTACGGCTCCAGCAGCGAGCTAGACATCGGCTCCTCGGCGGCACCAACACCACCGCCACCACCCACACAGCCTGTTTGGACGCCGCAGCCGTCGCCAGCGCTCAGCGGACGCAAGGAGTTTCGGCCCGTTCACTTTGAGTCACCCACCTTGCCACGACGCTACACGGCCAACCAGCAACTCCAGCAACAACAACAACAGACGACGACGACGACACCACCCTGGTCGTATACCAACGGCAACTGCCCGGCGCCTGCACCACGCAGCAGCACCACCACAAACCTGAGCACACCCACAACGCTCAACTCTAACAATTCTGATTACGCGGAAACCGATTATTCCAATCAATTTGGCCCAGTGGCTCCCAGTTCCAGCGTCTCCGACAAGATTAAAAGTACTGCCCCAAGCCAATATTTCAATGGGTGTTAGGCTCCTAGGGATACAGTATTTCAAAGCCAATGATTTGATTTTAAAATAATTTAACTCAGTATTGACGCTTATAATCAGCTCACAAAATTGACAGTAATCTATATTTATATATTGTATAGTCAATTGCCAGGCTAAAAGGTCATTTAGCTATCAATTTGAGGACATCGAGGAGGAATCTAAAGGCACTTGATAATTTGCAGCGCATGAATTCCTCCGTTAAAAATAATAATAGTCAATTCAAATTCTTGAACTTATTTAATATAAGTTAACCACTCATAAAGCTCAATTCTAAAGTTTTGTAAGTCATCAAGATATTTTTTTGTTACATGCATTGAATTTGTGTTTCGCAATCAGTTAAATATCTACTTTTTTAGGTTGGTTAATACCAAGATCTTACCTAAAGAAATAGGAAAACAATCAATGGCTTTGAAAAACATGTGTTTCCCAAAAGTGCAGGCAGCTGTGTATTTATTTGTTTTAGACATTTCAATCCATAGCCGTAGCCGTGTGTTGATAAGTAGTAAAAGTGTCTTGTGCCAAGGCTGGTAACACTCGTATTCTGCTGCTTAAACTGTGACTTAATTGTCTGTTAGTTGATACATACAAAGTATGCGCTAATTTGTCTCATCTCACATTTTTCGCCCTTCCCCCATCCTTCCTGCCCGACTTCCTTGCAGCATTTGAACGCTCGGCTTCCACATCGGAGCTGCACAGGCCGTTCACACGCCGTCAACTGTCCGACTCTAGCCGTGCAGTGTATAGGCCCAATGAAGTCAGTAAGTATCAATTGTAGGGTATGCCAGCTAACAAGAAAACCAGACCAGACCAGATCGCTGGTGCTCACGTCGTTATACACACAACACAGGGCAAACACAACAAATGTGGCCGCTTAACCGATCTTACACCCGTTTTTTAATAAGTGTTTAACACCTGTGCTCTTGAGTACTCCACCCCACTCAGACAACTGACAACACCTAACTAAATCCACTCTACGGTTTACAGTCTACAAAGTCAAGCACGAGTATATGAGCGAACCGGAAACGGAAAGCGATCGTCCGCGCAAAATGGCTCAGTTAGGTCGACGGCAATACGATGGCATCGGTCCGGTGACAAACGATGGAATGCCCATCATCCTCAGATCGGTAAAAGATAAAACTAAAGAATTGGGCTGCATGGCACCAACTAGCTGAGAAATACAATATTTTCTATTTACTATCTCGTCTGTTACGCTGCAGGAGGTCCAGGAACCGCATCAGCATGAATGGTATAAGCGACTCTATCAGACCATACATAAGCAGAAGAATGGCGGTAAATGTTCCTTGCCACTTGACCAATTCAAACTGAAGCATTGTGAAATATAATTGAATTATCCAACCAAACCAAGAACCCAGACCCATCCCAACAATAACAAACCCTCCACATATTTCCACTACCCAAGTTGCCTATTTTATAATGCTTCAGTTTGGTACCTGCTGAGCTAGTTCTAATAAAACTCTCTCTGAACTTCTTGAATGTATTCTCTTGTCTACCATACCACAACCACAACCACAATCAATCAATCAATCAATCAATTACCCCTCCATTCGCTTTCACTCAAAACTGAAACTGTTCTGTCAAATCGCACACAACAGACGATTTTGTGATACGCTACAAGTGTCCCAGAGGTGATTTTTTGACATACATATCTATCTATCTATCTATAATTAAACGTAATACTCGTAAATACCAAAATTCAGTCAAAGCCCGCTTACAAAGTAGTCACCTCTATCTCTCCTTGTCTGTAGCTAGCCATACTTAATGCTTCGATTTTCCGCTTCTGCGCCATCCTTTCAGTTGGTACTTAATGTGTTGGTAGTTGTATCCATTTATGATTTATCTTAATTTTCTTTATTGGATTGCATGCAGAATTAGTTCATAATCGGTTTCTTAATTATTTTTGAATATATTTTCTCATATTTTGCGTGCCGCTTAGCTCATTGGAAATGCTTTAACTAAATTTCAACATTAATCTAAACTTAAGAACCACAACGCTCTAACATCAGGTCTGCTAACACACCAAACAACTACAACAGAGCTAACACCAAGAACAGCAACAGTAGTACTTGTAAATTTCTAACCAAAATAAACAAATATATTTCTGTGGCTAATTAAGTTCCTTTCGCAATACCTGCAGCACGTCCCTCGTACAAAAGCAATGGTTATGTCTCCGAGCCCGAGCCCAATTACGATTCGGACTACTCAACTCTAAAGTATCGTACACCCAATCCGCTACGCGTTCAATCGATATCATCTGCTGTCAACGTGCGCAATCTAAACCAGGACGATAAGTAGGTAATACTGCTCAACAATATGGACAACTTATTGAGGCTTTGATTTCGTTTTCAGATTGTATGGTACTATGCCCAATCCGATCAAATCGGCACAGAACTCTTACAAGAATCAACCTGGTCGCATTGAGGACTATACAACTGGCCATTCATCCGTGTCGGAGAAGGAGAAGAAGGAGGCAAGTGCCCCGACAGGCCGACAGACAGTCAGTCGCAGCATTTATTCATGCACAGAACCAATCGCAAATAACTAGACTGTGTGAACTCGACAATGGCTATATCTAAATCTGTCCAATATCTCTCATTAACCCACTAGCCCAATCTCATAACTTATATCATTCCCGCCCTCGCCAAAATCACATTTCACTTTAAGCACAAACATTATAATATGCCCCATATCTGACATGATATGACAGCACGCCTAATCATCATTAGTCATACATAGCAATTATTCTAACTCACTGCAATTATTTTGTTCACAATTCTAGTGGTGGGACGAAGTGATGGACATCTTTAACGGGGTATGAACTCTAATCTATATAATTCCTGTTCTAGACAATTAATTTTAGTTATAGCATTCTTATTAGTTTTATTTAGTTTGTACAAAATTGTTTTTGCGTCTGTTCTCTGATTTCTTTTGAGTTACAACAAGTTTTCCGCTAACTAATGACCAAAAAATGACCTGGTATATATTTGTATCTTATTTCTCCCTGCATATTATTATATATCTTCCCAAACCACGTAAAAATTATGCTTATCGCCAAGTGGCTCAGGGAACATACACGCATACCGCGTATTATCATAGAATTCGTCGATGATTTTGATAACTATGCAGTAAGTCTTTTAGTAGTTGTATATAGTATAGTACAGCCAGACAGCAGCAGGTATCATCCACAAAAGGCACTCGAACTACTAATTTTAGCAAAAGCGAAAGAAAAAATGCCTTAAATCCGGTACCCTAAAAGAAAGTTTCTTGAAGTACGATTTTAATATGCTAATTTTCTTTATTTCACTGTAGAACTTGTATCAATCGAAATTATCACCGCTTTATTCAGAAGGCAATTTGTCAAGGTAAGCGCATAGAGAATGAATATTTAACCTTTAAGTAAATTATTATGACAATTGTTTCTATGTACCCGTAGAGCACTTGCTAAGGAATCGGGTTATACCAGTGATTCAAATATAGTGTTCCGCAAAAAGGAACTAGCCCCAGGCAGTCCTCTGAGTCCCGTGGAACAACGACAGGCCTACAAGAGTTTACAGGCAGGAGGTGAACCGCCGCTGCTCGGCTTCCGTAAGCCAGCGCCCGAGAAACCCAAAGGTAAGCCTCAAACATTAAAATTTAATCTTTTTAAAATAGTTACTGCTAATAACTAGAGTTAAGGCGCAGTTGAGTACTAATTCTTTGATTGGTGTTGGTTTTAACTGGTTACTTGAGCTCTACTACTTTCTACTTTCTCAACTCTACAATATCTAACTTGGCTCTACTTTATCTTACTACTTTTCGTATTTTGGTATTTACTGTACACAACCACTGCCCACACTAGAAGTTGTTATCAGCAATCAATGCGTCAAAGCGTTCCTTACAGCACTGCAGCACCGGGCACCCTCTCTAAAGTCGCTGCCGTTTAATCAAGCTAACCTATAATGTCTTCTCAATCTTCCATCCAAATAAGAAATTGTGGAGGAATTTGAATTTATACAGATAACGCCAACGCTTACAAAAATACGTGTGAGCACCAAACCACTCGAGGAGTCCAAGGAAGAAGTGCAACAAGCAAATAAAAAACCAGCTCCTCCACCTCCGCCGCCACCACCGCCACCACCAACAACCGCCGACAAAATGTTTTCGAATTTCTCCAAGAATTTACCCTCTTTTATACCCCTGAGTAAGAAGCAGCAGCAGCAGGAAACGCCTCCCTTGCCACCGAATCGTCGATCCTCGTGCACGAAGAGCACTGTGCGCATGGAGAAGGTGAGCAGCAGCAGCAGCTGCTCCAAGTCGCGTCACGATCAATGCTTTCAGCCACCCGGCGGCACGAATAGTCTCACTTTGCGCAAAGTTGCCACCAGCTGTCGTCGTGAGCCCGTTTGCCGATCGAAGTCCACTGGCGCCGTGTCCACACTGCTGGCCACCCTGACCGCCACCAAGGAGACGCGCAACAAGGATGGCAGTGTGCTGCGTCAACAGCATCATCATCAGCATCACGCACGTCTGCGCTCGGCTAGTCCCAGTCGGCGACCATCAAATCGGGTTTTGGCATTACGTCACTCGAGCCGCAGTCCTGTGGCCTTTGGCCGCAGCATCTCCAAGGAGCGGAGCTTTGCCGAGGAGAAGAAACGTCTGGAGAACACCCTGCCGCTGAGCCGCACCAATTTCGAGGCTAGCACCAATATACTAAGGGATCCTTCTTTGAAATCGCCGCAGGAGGTTCGCGAAGCGGTCCGTTCCTATGCAACATGCAAGGCGCAACATACGCGCAGCAAGTCGCTGCCACGCTTGCGGCACAGCAGCACCGTTAGCACCACCACGCGGCACACCATGTGCTTTCCGCAGGTGAGGCCGCAGCATCTGCTCGACTGCAGTCGCGCCCTGAAGAAGGTGCTGCCCAGCAGGTGCACCAAGGCACCGACGCAGTCGATCAAAACGGTTGCCACCGTTCATCGCAGCGCCTCAAACGAGAGTCTGCCACGCAGCAACTCAACCTATTCCATCGAGTCGCAAGTCAGGCAGGAGTATGCAGCGCCCATTGCGCCACCCAAAACCTATGTGGGAAAATCGAATGTGCCGCTGCAAATGAGTTGCAGCGAGGGTCATGTGCCCCGCAAGCGAACCAGCGCCAGTCAGACAAAAACTTCCAAGTCCAAGAAACCCCCGGCATCGGTTGCCTCCTACAGCGAAACGGTGCGTGAGAAGACGCACTTCTGGAACGATTACAATGCAAAGCAGAAGTCGCAAGTGCCGCACTCGCTGCCCCAACTCATCAACGACTACAAATACAGTTCGCTGGTGGAGCCAGCTGTCTACGGTGAGGATATCTACGATTATTCGGGTCAGGGACCACCCAGTTGCATCGAGGATCTCGTGTGGCAATATGAGAATAAGGCACAACAGGGCAACAAAGCTGTGGCTGCTGCTGCTGCTGTGACAGATGTAGCGCCACACGCTGAAGTGGCACAGGTGGTGCAAGTGGGTCAACGTCGCTTCTCGCCGACGCGTGAGGTGCGCGTGCCACAAACACCACAGCGCGAGTTGCGTTCCCCTTCACGTCGTCGCATCGACAGTCTGCGTTCGAGTCAGCGAAGTCACGAGAAGGCAGATCAGCAGGCGGTGGTGCGTGCCAGCAGCTTGAGCAGCGCCGATGATCGCAGCAAGAAAGTGCAGCAGGCGAGCGCTGCTGCTGCCGGCAACGGCAGTGGAGCAGGACTCTATCAGTGTGGCGAACTGGCACACAGCGCCACCTCGCTCACGTATCTGGAGCGGCACAGTCCGAGCTGTCGTTATCGCAACAACTGTGAGCGATTCACGGAGCTGAATCGCTTCTACAGTACGCTGGAGCGCGTCGGACAGTTGGAGAGAGCGACGTCCGCCAGTAATTTCCATCCATTGCGCAAGGATGCCGAGCTGCTGGACTTTGATGAGTGGCGCAAGGTGCGACTGCATGAGCGTGCCGAGAAGGAGCTGCAGTACTTGGTTGGCAAGCTGCAGCTGGATCAACGTGAGCGCGACTTGCACTTTCGATCCAAGGATGTGAATGAACTCAAGTGGCGACACGAAGCCGATCAGGCACTGCACTCGAAGAAAAAGTCTGTGGAGGATTTGCGCGAGAATTTCGAGCAACTGCAACTGCTGAAGCAGCAACAGCGAGAGGAGGCACAATTGCCACCCATCCAGCGTCAATGGCGCCGCAATACGGTTGCGGATCTGGCCAGTAATCTAGAGCTTACCAGAGAGCCGCAATCGCAAGCCCAGACGGATCGGCATTTGAGTAATGATCTGGTCAGCACACTGTCCAAGGATCAAATCAAAAAGATTACACAGCAGCTGAATGAGATCTATGCCGGCAATCGCAAATCCACTGCTGGTGCTGTTGCTGTGGAGGAGGAAGAGCAGTTCGTGGTCACTGTGGAGAAGGGCTCGAAGCCCAGCAGCCATGCGAATACTCTCAAGGTTCGCTGCAACTCGAACATCAGCAAGGAGCAGCTCCTGGGTCCAGTGTTGCGCAAACGCGAGGAGCAATCGCAAACGCTGCCCAGGCCCACTCGCAGCCAATCTCCGGTGGTGGTGGCGAGGGAAACTCGCGGTGCCATTGCTGCCAAGAATGCCGAACTAACGTTGTGCAAACCGCCACCCGAGGTGCCACCACGGCCACAGCCCAAGGCGCAAGTAACAAAACAACCGAAAGTCGCCGCAGTCCAGCTGCATGAATCCAAGGAGCCACCGATCAACCAAAAGATTCAATACTTTGAGGAGCGTCAGTTCGAGGAACCATCCAAGACCATTTACCATGCACGCGAGGACAGCTCGCCGGACGAGGCGGAGGTAATGCGTCTCATCGAGCAGAACATGCAGGCAAGGCAGTTGGCCCGCAAGCGTCACATTGTCCACACGGAGCTGAGCAACTCTCTGACCGATCTAAGTGGTATATATGGTGAGCGGCCAGCTGCACGCGTAAATTTTCACTTGCACAGCCCGCCCGATCGTCCGCCCGAAGGCAGCCAAGAAAGAGAGCGGGAACGGGATCGCGAGCGGGAGCTGGAGCAAGAGGTGCTCCAGGAACGTCAGGTGCATCAGGAGCAGGAGCTCAGCTACGAGCCTGGTTCAGGCGATGGCAGCATTGAGCTATACGATGCCTACTATCGTTCCAGGAGTCTCTCGCCACAGTCGCAGATCTCGGCTTGCTCCAGCTCCTATCTGCAACGCGTCTACACCGGCGAGGTGCAGAAGATGAAACAGAAATTCGAGAGCATTGAGCGCGACCAATCCAATGAACGGCGTGATTTTTTTGGGCTTAGCTCGCTGCGGAAGGCGCGCAGCGATCCTGATTTGCAGGCAGGATCAAAAGACGCCCCGAGCAACGCAACGGATGCGTTGCTAAAGGAGAACACCAAACCGTCGTCGGATGTCACCCATCTGACCCACACGTTTGAGGTGCGTGGTGCAACACCCTCACCGGAGCGTGGACGACGTCGTCAGCGTGGTCTGCTGATGCCGCACATTGACATCATTAGCAAGACGGCCGAGTTGTTGCCAACTTGTGGGGCAAGTCCCACGCGCAGCCACAGCAGCAACAGTGGTGCAACGGTGGGTCAAGTGCAGACACTACGCAATCGCTACGAATCGCCAGACAGTGCACCACAGCGTTATTTATCCACCTCGCTGGCCGACTTGCGGGATGTGCACGAGAGTATATCGCCGCATTTGAGTGGCGATTGGGTGGCACACAAGCATCCACAGCGCACACCGGCGCTGCCCAAAAAACCACTCAGGCATACAGTGGTGCGGGCCAGTTCTACGTCACCTCTGCGTCCGGCCAAATTGCAGACAACCAGCTACGATCACGACTTCTTTGCCAATCAACCGTTCGAACCACACAAACATCGGCCCAAGGCACGCTACGTGCCGGACGGTGCCGATGCAAGCAGCCCAACCACCACAACCACAGCGCGTCGGTGTCCGGTGAGCAGTTTGGAGCGTTTTAAGCGCAGCATGGCAGTCACATTTAAAGGTAACCTACTTTAACCAAGTGGTGCAGCAGTGGTTGTGTCTCCATAGGGTCTTCCACCTGGTTGCTTTTGTATTTGCGATAATCCTTGGTAGTTGTGTTCTCCGCTTTGGTTCTCAATTGGGTTCTGGCTGCATAAGACTTGGCTTTTAATTAATTGGTTTTCATTCGATTCGAAATTTACACATATTCTGTACTATTACTTTGAAATTGTTGGCGTAGATTTTGACTCGAGTGCAGCACCACCAATACCGCCACAACCACTACAGAACCACCCATCCTACGAGCCCCACACCCACAGCAATGGTGACCAAATTGATTCGGGTTCAGGTGAGTCTCTTGATTGCCCTCATTGGGCTTGCTACAATCGCTGCTGACTAAGATGCACTAAAAACGGATCAGTTGTGTTTGGCTGACAATCTCTTTAATATTGGGTTTACTCTCACAATCTTACTAAAATGTAATATTTGTTTACTCGAGCAGCGTCGATCGAATAAACCTAATGTTTTATTTACTTGATGAGCTTTTATTGAAATTTAATATAAGTGTATGTGCATTAAAAGTCCATTGCAATGATTTCGTAGAGTAAAGCTCTGGCACTACTGAGGGATCCCTCACCTTTTCTCCAAATAACTAGTAATCGATTTAGTTGATAATGGTTTAAGTTTATTTAAGTTTATTATATTATAAATTATTTGAGCGATACTGTATAAACTGGCAATCTGCAGACACTATCATTTCTTCAACCCTTTAAAGAAAAAAAAAATCGGTAGCTTCTCAAGTTGTCAAGATACCCTAAAAATCACTTGGCTCTATTTCAAACAGTTTAAAAACAGTAAATCAAACAATTTCAACTGCAGTCCGATTAGATTTGGTCAGTGCAATATTAAGTCATTCGAAAAACTTATTTTAAGAAAAGCTCAAGGGCTCTAAATATTCGTTAAAGCTGTCGCAAATCTCTTCACGAAATGGCTAAGCAGCCTGTTATCAGCCTATGCCTGGTGACCTGATGAGCTAGACAGGAAAAGTACTCTTATAGCGCTCCTCACAGATAAGGAATGTATATGTATGCCTCTGGCTACCTGTAAGCTCAAGACCAAGAAAGAAAATATACGCAGATCAAATGACAAATGCTTAAATGCAAACTGCGATCGCATAGCCCGTCAAAAATTGCCACATATAAAAACAAAGTTGTGTTATTTCAATTGCACAAGCTGCTCTGCAGTAATCCGTGCTATGACAGGACACTGGTTAGTCGTTATCCATGCTAATCCCTTATCGAATTAACTAATTTAGTTGGCTGGTACTGAAATATACATGATTAAAAAGAAAATTGAGGATTTATTTGTATGATTACATGGCAAATGAGCGCTATTAAATGAAAATGCATTAAAAACAATTTTAATGCTCTCTTTTGTATTCTAAATGGGAAATGTCAAACTTTAGTTTTGCGGCCCATAAAATCTAATCAGCCTTTTAAAATCTAATCAGCCACATTATTTGTAGCCACCCCCTTTCCAGCAGTTTCGCGTTACGCCACTGCGTGTTTCTACATTCAATGACCTTTGTGAAATGCCGCACATTTTTCACTTTGTTTTACTACCGCAACAAAATTTCCGCAATTGGTGCAATTTTATTTTGAAGGTGCGCCTCGCATTAGTTGACCAAACTAATCGATATCAGCAATAACACTAAAGACACTGGACAACGTTGACCCGCTTAGCCCGTGAGCCACCTGTCCAAGGCCCAAGCCGAAACCGAGAGCCGAGAACCGAACAAGTAGCGAAAAACGAAGCTCCAGTCGATTTTCATGGACTGCGTGGAAAACCCACCCCCAAGAGCCAAGAGCCAAGACCCGGCACGTTGCCATGGCCAAAATACGAGGGCGATGCGTCAACAAAACAAAACTTGGCCACTGCTTGGTTGTTCCCCAGGTTTATGTTAGTTTAGTTACCTGTCGCGGACTTTCATTTAGTAAGTTTTACTTATCCGTGCCAAAAACGTCAGACGCTCGAGCATTTCCCAATTAAATGTGGCTAAAAATAGAACGCGACGCGCGTCATATTTCCCCACTTACATAATGCAACTTTGAGTGGTGCAAGTGCAAAAACAACAAAGAGAAAATTACAAATTATATATACAATATAACCACGATAAAGAGAGAGAGAGAGAGAGCATGATACATCAAACGCTAGCGCCGCGACGCAGCAACACCTACGCGGGGCAGCATCCCCATGGCAACATCAACAGCAACAACAACAACAGCAGCATCAGCAATCGGAACAGCAGACGCAGTACAACAGTTGCTGGTGGTGGCAATCGTGTACACTGGCGACAACCGCATAAAAAGCTGCACAGCAGCTGCAATGACTTAGATCTGACAGATGACAACTTGCAGCAGCAGCAACAACAGCAGCAGCAACAGCAACAGCAGCTAAGTTGGCGCCTCAACAACAACAGCAGCAATATGAACAATTGGTCGCAGCGTCCTCAGAGCAGTGGTGCAGACAGCAACCAGAACGGCAACATCGACAGTTTAACGCCTGGCTCGCTGCATCGTAGCGTTTGCGACATGCCCAACTGTGGCAAGATCGTGTGGCTGCGACGCAGCTTTGATTATGAGACAGCAGCGCCAATGGTGCCACCACTGCCAGCGACAGCAACAACAGCAATGAGCTATCATATTGTCGGTCTGCCACACACACCGTCGCCGGCACAGCGTCAAGCCTATTTGGCCAATCGACATGCCATAGGCGCCTCAATGCCGCTGCTCATGTGGCAGCAACAACAACAACAGCAGCAGCAACAACAACAACAACAGCAGCAGCAGCAGCAGCAGCGACTACAGCAGCAGCAACTGCAGCAACAACGACACCAAAGCGCCAGTTAGTACTGCGTTTATATATTATAACTGCGCCACTGAACGCCCTTTTTGAAAAGAAAGCCACTTGCTACAGCAGTCGCCCCCTTGACACGCCCCCTAGCAAAACGATCACTTTCTCATTTGATTAAACGACCTTCCAATTCGGCACTTTCTCACGAGGTGCCTTGTGCAAAACCCAAACCAAAACAAAAAACTTGTTATCAGAGAAAGAATAAGAGCGCAATTGATACACAGACAGAGGGAGAGGGACTGAGAGTGAGTGAGAGTGAGAGAGTGGGAGAGTATGAGAGAGAGATAATAAGACTCTTTGTATTTATGTACTTCTCTCGATATCTCAGTTTGCAATAAGTTTGTTGAGGTGCAACGATCTTAAGCAGCATGTTACTTTTTTTATTGTTTGCCGATCTCTTTTTGCTGGTTCAAAGATCAAAAAAATTCGTTATTTTTTATAAAATCCAATACTATAATTGCCTTACATACAAAATACAATCCAAAAGCAAAAGATATGTTTAAAACAATATTGTTACTCAAAACTTTTGAAAGGCAACGCATTCAAATAGGATTATCAGATTTTGCATTATTACATACGATAATGTTTATCAAAAGATATAAATTACTAAATCAAGCAGAAAATACTTTAAAGCTAAGCTCTAAAATACTTTTACGAAATAGATAAAACTCAGTTCTTGAGAAAGTATTTATTTCTTTATCCAGTTTACTAATTTTTAAATGTTTACAACAAACAATAAGTCCAGTCGAGAATACAGCAAAATTATATACAAATATATCAAAATAGAACAAAAAAAGAAAAAATTAGGTGAATAAACATTTATGGACAATTCAGGTCAAATTGTGGTATACAATTTATTTGACTAGTCCTGTAGATAATTCCATTCACAATTCAAAAGACTACGTCGTAGCTCTCAATGATTAGTTGCTGTTAATTGAGAAATGTAAGAGTATATTCAATACACTCAGAAAAACTCACCTTAGAAATGATATTAAGAAAAAACAAGGGTCTTTCTTTATTTTATTTCAAGCTTAGATTTTTCTAAACTGTATGAAAAAGATTTCTTTATTCCAGTGTGATTTAATTTGTGTACCCAAACACCATTTTTACATTACCTTTCTTTTACTAAACATTTCAAGATTTGCCAAATGCTTACAATTCGAATTCGACCCTTCGTTCGTGACTTGTGCCATTTTCCACTGAGCTGGACTGTTTTTAAGACAAACAACTAAACAAAAACCCAATATCGTTGTCGGAAAGCAAATTGAATTACTTCTTTCTGAATATTTGACATAAATATATCCAATAAAATTGGTTTGGCATTTCTACTTTAAAATATATTTGCCAAAAGACAAAGTATTTCTGCAAAATTGGAAAATACTTTCTTATTTTAATTTGTTTTCGCATGTTTCGAAATTTTTTCTAAAAACAAAAAATACTTTATAATTTTCAGATCGATTTTTGTCAGGTTGAGTTTTTTTCCGAGTGTTTTTTCTGTAGTAAATTCAGTGATTTTTTCAAATCACAATTGTTGAGGTGACATTCAATTATTATCAGAAGTGCGTGAGGTAATTGCCCCAGTGTAAGAAAAGTCGAATAATTCACACTTCGTGAACAACACCAACATTAAGAAGAAGAAGAAGCAGTAACAGCAACAGCAACAGTAATTTCTGAATAAACGTGAGATTTGTGGGTACTCGTTATACGACGATAAGCAAACGATTTAACGCGAGCAACTCGAAAAGGTGCTTTTGGCGCTCAGCTTTCTCAGTTTATTCAGTTGCTCAGTTGCTCAGTTGCCCAGTTGCTCAGTTGCTCAGTTTGTTCAAGTGCTCAGTTTCACAGTCTTTCAGTTTCATTCAGTTTCAGATTTGGTTTCAGATTCGGTTTCAGTTTCAGTTGAGCGCAACGTGTGCTTCAGAGCAGTTGGGTACGTGCCGCACTCAGATCGGTGTTCAGTTTTTTGGTGTGTTGTGTTCTTGTGTGTTTTGTGGAGTGTCATTATCAGCTGTGCGTATAGCCTTCGTCTAATATCTGATGAGTCGCCGCAGATTTTGCTTAATTGGGTGACTAATTCAAAGAAGGGGAAATGGGGAGACTTGCCACAGAGCACTAAGTGGCATGGAAAAGCTGATTAACAACCAGCTCGAACAACAGCAACAGTCATGGAAAAGCCGGCATAACTGGGTGTGCAAGTGCACACAAGGTGTATCTGTGTGTGTGTGTCTGTGTCTGTGACTGTGTGTGCAGTGAAAGATGGAAATTTGCAACACTTTCAAATTGCGGCTTTATAACAAATCAGTGAAAGTGAAAAATCTCTAAAGTGACAATTTAACTTTTTCAACAGTAAAAGTGGTTGTTATTATAATTGTTGTTGTGCTTTATGGTTGATAGTTTTAAAGCATTTTGTCATTGCTTAGGCAAACTAATATTTACACAGTTGTACAGCTCCCTGCCCAAAAAACATACACAAGTTGCCCTGAAAGTGTCTTGCGGCAAATATACAAAAGTAAATTTCTATTTACTGTTGATTCGTTGGAAAATAGAGAAGGGGCATGGGTGGGTTGGGGGAGGGTCTGGGTTTTTACGACTTTATCGGCTGCTGCGCAATTTTATTAGAATTTGTTTTGTGACTTTGTTCATTATTCAATTGTTTAACTGGCATGCATATCAGTTGAGTGTCTTGTTAATTCACTCCCAAGTTCATGAGAAACTTGGTCACGTTATATGCAAATGGTCGAGAAGACCCCAACCATTCGGAACAAGGCCAAAACAGATACTGACTACATCTTGCCTACTACTAGACCAGTAAATCACCCCAGTTAAATATTTGTTTCCCTCTGTTGATGTGTTTTATTTATCTTGTGGTTTTCAGCAACTTCAAAACATTAATCTGGACTTGTCTTTCCACAATCCGAACTTTATTTATTTGAGTAGCTAAAATAATTTGTGTATTTGTTTGTAATTTAAATATTTATGCATGGCAGATGATAGTCTTATAAATTGTATTATTTTCACAGAATATTTGTAAATCAGTTGAATATTTTAGTAAAAAATTATAAAAATATGATGATCTTATAACTTCTACTTTCAAATTTATTGACTTATTTTCAACAAATGTTTATAAATCAGGTGAATATTTCTTCTTTGAACTCCTATTAAAAAATACTTTAATTTACTTTAGATATTTTCAACGAATATTTTTATAAATCATTTGTCATTGTCCAACTTGGTTCTGATTTTAGGAATAAATATATTTCCTTCTGTGCCATGCAGATTAAACACAATACAATCCTTTAGAGCATCTTGCATTTCTTAATATTCTTGGTGAATTTAAATAATTGAGTTGACTTTTCTACTTTTCATTCAAATATCACAAGGTTTTTCAATAAAGCCGTTTTAATGTCTAAAAATCAGTAAATAAATATATGAATTTTGGTTCGTTTTAGAGCCATGAAGATCAAATGGAATTCTTAATATTTCACGCGTTGCGTAGGGAAATTACAGCATTCTGTGGCAGGGTATTAAAATATTGCTATTGATTTTTAGATCTTTTCATTAAAACGAATCAAGCTTTTTGCAATTATAAAATAAAATAATCTAAAAATTTAAAGTTCATTTTTATCAACTAATCAAGAATTTATTTAATTAAAAATATTAAGTAATAAAGTTGATAGAGCTATCTCCTCCTTAAGAAGCATTGAACATAATTTATTAATCGAAGATCTCGTAATTGCCACCCATTACTGCGTAGCCAGGGAAAGCCCCGATTGCGTAAAGTGCAACTGGAGGGGGCAAATTGTAATTTCTTTCATAAATTTGAATGTAAGCCACGTTAAGTCTGTGTAAAGTTGAGATGTAATTAGCTACGCCCATGGTAATAGTTTCGATTATATTTACTAGCCGGACATAAGCCTTTCTCACATTTATATGCCAAGCGATAAGCCACTTGAAAAGCTGAATTAAGACACACTTGGCTGTCAGACAGTTGCAACCACTTTCGTTTCAATTGGCGGCTCATTTAGCTATCAGTGGAGCCTAACGAGCATTAACTTCAATTGGGGCTCGTTTTCGATACAATGAGAAATGTTAATTCAATTTGAAAACGAGTGTCTCAGGCAGTGTTGTTTTTATTTATTTTTATTTATTGTTATTATTATTTTTTTTGTTTTTTGTTGATTCTTTCGCAGCTGGGACCTTTGTTTAGGCGGGTTATCGCTAAAGCTTTCGTCTATCTGCTTAGCGATGCGTGCGCTCATCAAGAGCTGTGAGCACTGAGCACTGAGCGTTATTTATTTGCTTAACAGTTGGCATGCTTAGATAAAGCAACAGCTAAGGCTACACACAGATAGAGATGGCGTACGAGATAGAGATAGAAATACGTAGACAGTTACAGATACAGCTATATACGATTACAGATAAGCACTCTCTGGTTTCGTAACAGTCGCGACAATATTTTCTTATGTTTTTTTTGTTTTTTTTTTTTATTTTGTGGTTAGCTCGTCTTACAGTTGTGCTCCTTCCTTAAATTATTATTTTTAGCGTCGCTTCGTTTGTAATGTTTATAAGCCGAGTTTGAGCTGCGAACCCAAGCAACCAAGCAACCAACCAACCAACAAACTGTGCTAGGCCAACGCTTCTTGGCCATTTGCAAGTGCTATGCTCAAGTATTTATAGAAACTCCCAATTGTTATTGTTATTTCGACACAGACGTCAACATACACTTCAAGACACCGATAAGGCATGAGTACAAGCAGAACCTGTCGGAGGAGGAATTAGCAATACGACAAGCGGAGCATATGCAGAAACTGTATCAGGAGGAGCGCAGACGCAAGTATCTACAGGAGCTGCAGGACATGAATTCACGACGACACACCGACAATTTCACACCCTCACAGAAATCGCCCATCGCCCTCAATCGCTACGATGACTTCCCCACAGACGTGACGCTCAAGTCGCTGGTGGGCCCCAAAACAGTCGCCAGGGCGCTATACAATTTCCAGGGACAGACCTCCAAGTAAGCAGTGAAATGGTCTCCAAGCCTTCGCAAATCCTAATCCAATTTTCTTTTCATATTTGAAAAAGGGAGCTCTCATTCCGCAAGGGCGACACAATCTATATAAGGCGACAGATCGATCCCAATTGGTATGAGGGCGAACACAATGCGATGATTGGACTGCTGCCGGCTAGTTACGTGGAGGTAAATTTCTTATTGTAATTAAACAATTATTTATAAATTAATTAAAACTTGCCTGTTCACAGATTGTCAGTCGCGATGGAGCTCGCACGCCTTCCAAGCGTCCCTCGGAGGGTCAGGCACGGGCCAAGTACAACTTCCAGGCTCAGTCCGGTGTCGAGTTGTCCCTCAACAAGGGCGAACTGGTCACACTCACCCGTCGCGTCGATGGCAATTGGTTTGAGGGAAAAATAGCCAATCGCAAGGGCATTTTCCCCGTCTCCTATGTGGAGGTGAGTTCAAAGTAACACATTGGGTGTCATTTAGTGTGTCCAAGCAAAATGAATTTCGGTTCAGATTTTGGTAAACAACTAGAGAAATTCCGGTACAGATTCAGGTGACGTACCTTGATGTTATGGTTGACCTGACCGTTTGTCCGTCTGTATCTCAAAGATATTAACGATGTATGTTCTTGAATATCAAGCGCAGATCAAGTTTATCTTTATTTCGTCGAAAATTGTCCCCCTTTCAAATATCAATTGTCAATAGTAAAAGAAGACACAATATTCAAGGTTTAGTCTTTTAAGTGATATACAATATATCTTGACATATTAATGATCAATAGTAAAAATTTCATCAAGATCAGGTAAAAGCCACCTACTGATTATCCAATGTTTGTATGCCGGCATTGATCTCTGCATTGCTCATTTACCAGCAATCTTTCTGACTCTTCTGTTCCATGGCATCCACCACTGTTTACATTTGAGTGTGCTAAGCTATTTAAAGGAAATTTGAGCAAATTCTGTATTTATAACTGGGATGTCAGGGTATTAGGTAGTCAACTTCATTCAACTAGAACAACTGTTTTTGACTTCTACTTCACCATTATCTTGCTCTTGACTCTGTTGCCACCTTATTGAATGAGTAGTATTTATCTTATTCTTATCCGAAATTTCTCTTCTACCTTTCGCCCTTTTCTAAAAATCTATTTGCTTTCAGATGTGAATTGAATTCAGCTAAACACACTGTTTTTTACCCAACTATTTCGTTTACAAAGTATCTTAAGTATTTTACTTAAGTTTTGTCTTTATTTCTCGCAACATTTGCTTAAGTTCTTCGCTTCTTTATCAATTTCAAATAACGTTGAAAACCCTTGTTCATTTCTAATCTTCCAATTAATCTCTGTGCACAGGTTCTAACCGACATTGGTGCCGAAGATATTGCAGCTAGAACGACAACGGTAATCAACACTCAGAGCACCACAAATCTGCGCCCAAATCTGGACGTGATGCGCACAAATATCAATCAGGAGTTCAACACGCTGACCCAGAACGGAGCACATCCACCGAATGGCATTCTCAAAGAGACCCGACAGCTGCACAAGACAGACGCTCTGCACGTGGACACCAGCTCGGAGCCAGTGACGTGAGTGACGAACGACTAATCAACTAAATATTTGACTATTGATTAAATTCCTTTTGTAATTGGAAACCCACAGATATCGGGCCCTGTACAAGTACCGACCACAGAACTCGGATGAGCTGGAGGTGCTGGAGGGGGATCTGGTGCATGTGCTGGAGAAGTGCGACGATGGCTGGTTTGTGGGCACCTCGCAGCGAACGGGCTGCTTTGGCACATTCCCCGGCAACTACGTGGAACGTGCCTGAACCAATTAACTCGAAATGATGAAGTGTTGAGAACCGTTTAGATATTTGTTTTCTGCTTTGGCAGCCGCAGATGGGGTGAAGTAGATGAAGTAGGAAAACTTTGAAGCGATCATCTCTTAACTCAATGAATTTGTAGTCTAACAAACTTGACACGCACCCAAAGCGGAACCAATCATTAATTATTTATATGAATTATAATTCATTATAATTTCAATTGTTGTTAAAAAAAAATAATATCAGCTGCTTATCTTTGCCGATGTGTTTCTCTTTAATTTAAATAATGTACAACTATTTATTTATTTTTAAAGAAATGTTGAAATTATGTTTATTTATAAAACAAAAACAAAACTATTAATCAGAAGTTTGAGCCACACACAAAACACTTTCCCCCAACATACACACACACACACACAAGCATACACACACACCAAATATCACCAGCTAAACTAAAATAATAGCATAAGCCTCGATATTTTGTTATATTCTTATTTTTTTCGTTTACCTACTAATTTTAACTAGTCACAGCTAATTTCCAAAAAAAAAATAATAATAAAACTGAGAAAAAAAAAATCACAAAAAAAGAAGAAAAATAAAATATTTAAATTTTTGAGTAGGAAACAATTGAGAAATCGCCATTTGAAATCGTTGAACACCAAGTGCCTTAAATATACAATGTTTATTGACTAAAAAATGGAAAAATTATGAATACTAAAAACAAAGTGGCCTTTTGTTGTGTCGACAATGCTAATAGATTAATATGCGATAATTATACATTTACATCATAATATTGAAGAACTAAATTTGTAATTTTATGAGCGTTTATTACACAGACACCTGTTGCAAGCGAATGCAAACTAAGCAAATAAAGTAAACATATAAATAAAAACAAACACCAAAAACAACAAACATCAATTGTAGTTTTTCTTTTTCAATAATAAATACAAGTTTTCAGATATCTGTGATTTATCAAGTATAAAGCATAGAATAATTAATATACTTTTTCAATTTGTGCGATTCCATACTTTTTATCGAGTTATACTTATTGATGGCATTGACACAAATTTGATAGATAAATAAATATATAAATATATATTTTTTTGTGTCGCACCCTGGCATATTTTATCGCAAAGTGCTCTTTCGTATGAAGTAGTTAATCTCAATTTTATAGGACAAAAGTCAACAAACATTCCTTTCAGCAAATAATGTATGCAATTTTCATTTGAATAACTTTTAAAGAGTGCTTCGACTACGATTAAAGGCAAATGAAGTAAACTTTGCATGTTCAGCACGTCAACATCTGATATCGGCATAATCTCATCACAATTTATTCACTCGTATAAACTTTGTCTCACAATTTAAGCTTACATTTAATATGACTTCTCATTTCCATAGTATACTTTAACAGTGTAAATGTCTATCGATTATTTATTGTCCTACGTTTACACCTGTAATGAGAAGTCAACTTTACTTTCCTACAAGTTTTTAGCGCATTTAACAAGTTTTAAATAAGTATCTAGCAATTGAAAAGAGTATATGAAATACGTAATGTATCAAAAATGTTACAAATGATTTTAATATGTAAATTCAACAACTCGTTTTTCAGGCTAGGCGGCTTTTTAGATTTGATTGGGTATTCCAAGCACAATTATATTCAAATCACAATTAGCTCACTGGAATAAACGTTATCTTCGTCATAAAATGTATTTGTTGCAGATATCTGTCACGCATAAACTTGAATTCGAGCATCACGTTTGAGCCAATTTGCGTTTCCTTTCCTGTTTTAGCTCTCGCTTAACGGCGCGCTGTTCCAGCTCCTCGGTGTACTCGGCATACATGGCCAATAGGGCTGGATAGAGACGGTGATAGTGCCTCAAATCCTCGACAGTCACCTGCATATTGTCGAAGGCAATGGCCACATGCTGCATATCCTCGCTGCTGGGCAGACGCGGGCATTTGGCGTAACGTTGCGAGAAGTGGGTGAGAATGGTGTGCTTCGCCTGCATGTCGCGACCCTGTTGAATGGCCTGCGAGACGGTGCTGTGCGTCTTGATGCGCGCCTCCGCCTCCAAGTCATCCTCCATGGTGGCCTCGTGTATCAGCACCGTTGAGTTCCAGCCCAGCTGCACCAAATCCGCACAGGGCATAGTATCGCCGCTGTAGGTCAGCTTGACCGGCTCACCCTCGTGCTGAGCCTGCAGTGTTAGGCTGATACCGAAGGCATGCGGACAGTGGCGCACCAGGCAGGTGGCTATGGAGGCAATGCCCAACTGCTGCTGTAGTCGCTCGTCGGCCAGCGGCTGATCCAGCAGCTCTCCGTTCCCCACCAGCGTGTACGCATCCGCAATCGGTTCAATCTGGCGATTATAAAACTGCAGCCAGGGCTCGATTTGACGGGGTGCGAGCAGCAGCAATGGTGTCTCTGGCATCAGCCGTTTTCGCTCGTTCAGCAGGCCAATGAGTCCAATATGATGATCCGCATGCAAATGAGAGATGTAAACAGCGTGCAGCTGACGCATTATCTGCTCAGCGCGTTCGCGTCCATAGAGACGCACAATCTGGCCGTGGGTGCCCTCGCCGCAGTCGAGCAGCATAAACGCCTCCGCCGCTGTCTGGATGAGAATGGAGCTGACGTTCCGCGTCTTGTTCGGTATGCAGGACCCAGTGCCGAGGAATATGATGCGTGGATAGCTGCCAACTGCTGTATCTGGTCGCTGTAGTAGGGCTTCATTGTGCAACTGGGCGAGCAGCTCTGTGAAACCGGGCACCGCATGCGTCTCCTTGACGTACTCCAGCGGCGTCAGCTTGGCCTCCAGTGTGCGATCCAGTCCTGCAGCATAAACATTAACAAATACTTTAAAATCGTGTGCAAATCAAATTGGAATTGGAATTTTATGTGTTGAAAAAATGGGGCAACTGGCGAACGTGTCCAAGGCAAAATTACAAGGCAATAAATATATATTTTGGATCTGCATTATTCATCAAAAATAATCGCAAAATAAAATACTTTGATCCGATCCCACATAGTTATATGAATGCATGTATATATTCCACTCACCCTTCTTGGGCCTCAAATGAAAGCTTGCCATTGAGGTGACGCCCTTTTCCGCTTCCGTATCCGTTTTCATAATCATTGCATCCATTTGCTTTGGCTCCGTTTCATGATTTGTCTCCAGATTTTCCTGTCCATTCAGTTTGGTTTTCTTCAGGCTATGACTGAGCATGCTGCTCGGGCAGCTCCGCTGCAGCTCGTCCGACTCGGCGAGCAGCGGAAAGACGTGTGGCTCCAGCTGATGCAGCTGATACTGAATGCGATGCGCAGCCGCATAACCGGAGAAGGGATTCATCGGCGAGTTGAGATAGATGTGCTGCGTACACTGCGAAAAGTTCTGTTCCATGAAACGGCGATAGTCCGGATGAGCTGTCAAAGTGGCGGGAGTAAAGTGCACCACCACCGCCACCTCGGTGAGCTGCGTGGCGGCGAGTTTCTTGTACTCCTGCGCCTGTGCCTGCAGAGACTGCAGATAATCCTCGCTGGGCACATCAATGAAGACGAAGGAAAGCGCCGTCTCGCCCGGTTCGGTTACATCCGCGGAGTGAACCACTTTGCCGCAGGGCAGGACTACGTCGTGTCCATTCTTGAGCTGCCCCAGCAACGGACCCGGCGTCACTCCCTGCTCCACACACTTGGTCAGATTGAGGGCACCCGGTCGTGGCTTGAGTGAGCATATATAACTGATGATTGGCTGCTCCGGTTGCTGTTCGCTGCGCAGCACCAGCGACTCCACGCTCAAAACGGAATCCTCGAAGTGATTGCCTTGAGTGGCATCTATCGTCTGCATCTGCAGATGCTTGAGCACCACAAAGCGACGCATGCTCTGCAGCATGGTGTCCAGATGTGGGGGTCCATGCAGACCCACATTGCGCACACCAGCATCCTGAATAGTGAGCGCCAAGCCCGGCAACCCGCCCACAGTTGTCCATGTGTTGCGGGTGACAAAAATCTGTTCGAGGCGCGATAGGCGCGTCTTGTGCTCGTGTGCCAGTCGCTGTGTGCCCTCGCCGCAGTTGAATAGGTAGCGCGACTGATCTGTGAACAGATAAACGGCGCTGGGCGAACCATTTGCTCCTGCCCCGAGCACCTGCAGATTCACTGAACCGGGCACAACCGATGATAGTTTTTTTCGCAGCATGTTTGGCTGGCGTTCGTATTTTGCGGGCATAGCATTTTGCTCAGCAGCCGTCAACACTTTGCTGCTGTTGCTGATGCTCATTCTGATGCTGATGCTGTGCTTGGTTAGTTTTCGCAGCGTTCCGTGCGGCCCGATTCGTTGCAATTTCAATAAAGGTAACCACATCATGCGTCCAACAGCTGTTTTACGCTGCTAGAGATGGCAAAGGTTCATGCAGTCGCTTAAGGGCTGACTGCTACGAGACTGTCACGCATATTGTTAACCAGTGCTGCCACGTAGGTGGAATACACAAAAGGTCAAAAGATGGACAACGTATACTACAAGATGAAATGCGCTGCTACTGCTCATCATGCTGCCGTGCTTGATCACTTATCGTACTTTTTGCTTGCATTATGCGCTTAATGGTTTTGCAGCAGGTGCGATAGTGAGAACGTAATTATTACAACAATGTGTAAAACAGCTGTGACCCAACTGTTATTCGATATGAATGTCACAACCGTTGAGAGGTCGTGAACGGCAGCTGCTCTGCACCTATCGATTAACGATAAGTAAGTAGGCACAAATAAATCTCTTAGCGCGCACGTGGAACTCACCGCGTCTGTTTATCCGCTTGTAAATCCATCAAAAATATGGTTTTCTTCACATGCAACATTTGCGGCGAGTCCGTTAAAAAGCCGGCCGTCGAGAAGCACTATCAGACGCGCTGTCGTAACCAGGCAAAGAGCGTCTCCTGCATGGACTGCCTCAAAGATTTCTACAATGAGGAATACGTCGCTCACACAAAATGCATTTCGGAGGCGCAAAAGTACTCGAATCAAAACTTTGTGCCCAAGGAGCCGAGGAACAAGAATGCCCAAAAACAGGAGAGCTGGATGGACATCATACGCGCCATTCTGGATAGCAGCGAGTATCAGTTGACGCCGGCGCTCCGCAGCGCATTCCAGCGGCTGCAGAGTGTCGACAATGTGCCCCGCAAGAAGGCCAAGTTCGAGAACTTTGTGGGCAACTGCATGCGCATGCCTCGCCAACAGGCCTCGCAAGTCTGGGACATACTCGAGCAGGAGCTGAACAAAATGAAGCAGGCCAAACAGGACGAATTGGCAGCAGCCAAGGCAGCCAAGGAAGCCGAAGCCAACAAAGTGGAGACCAATGATGAAGCACCGCCCACGAAAAAGTCAAAGCTGGAAACAACTGAATCAAACGGGGCACCTGCCGAAGAGCTCAACGAATTCGATTGGGCTGTGCAGCTGTTGAAACTAGTTGCCAAGCAGCCTGATGGCATTTTCCAGGAGAAGCTCAAGAAGAAGCTCCTTAAAAAGTACACAAAACACTTGGCCCAATCAGAACTGACCGAGAAGCAGGCAAAGAAATTCGACAAACGCTTCGATAAGCTGCTCAAAAAATGCGATGCACTGCACCTGGATGGAGATCTCGTTAAGCAGTGTAGCTAATTTTAAGTCTCTGTAAATAGAATATTTAATAATATAGACTGTAATCATACAAACAGAAATCAAATGTGTTATCAAAAGTAACTCATCCGTGATTTATATCTCAGATGATGATATAAAAGAACTTGTCCGGGTTTACCAATTGTTAGTTGTCAAGAAGAGGCTTTTAGCCGTCCCACAGCTGCCTGTGGAGCTGAACCCAGGCTGACGTCCAAGCCACAAGATGTTCCATTGCAAAACAACAACAGCAGCAGATGATTTATTTGTTATCACCGCAATAAATCAAGCAATCCAAAACAGCTTATTTATTTTAGTTAAAAAAATATAAAATAAAATAAATTAAAATGCAAAACAACTGAAATGAAAAATATGAATTGCTGAATGAGTATTAAATTCAGACAAATCGGAATTGGAATTGAAAGGGGAACCGCATGCATACCGATTAAGATTCAAAATCGGAATCAAAATGTTTTTGAAAACCCAAAAATATACGAGAACTTAAATTCCAAATTTAAAGCCTTAATTTCTCATGCATGTCGTGTTAAATTTACAGACGGAAAGGGTTAGATCGACAAAATTGTTCATCCTTATCAAGAATATGCGTGATACGGATTTGCTTTCTTAGGCATGCCAAAGAAAACAAAAACTTGCAGACTTCAGTCCACCTGCTTACGCCTCAATTTTATAGGAAATCCGGCCGATCTATGTGATATATGTATTGGTCCAATGTTGGTATTTTGCTCAAATGATATTAGATTATTCGTGTAACATAAAATGTTTAAAAATCAAGGTGCCAATACGAAACCGATTGCAGTAAAAAATTAGAAAATACCGGAATATTTATTTGAATTTTTTACGTTACGCACAAGAATCGGGATCGGAACAAAATTCAATTCAGTCTAAAGTTGAAAATTGTCCAAAATTGGCTTCTGGGAAACGCAGAAAACTCTCAGACCGCAACAATTTAAATTAATGATTAATAAATAATTAATAAACTTGATGTATTTTTGAATATGATATATTTATTTAGTTATTGTTATATATCTTTGCGTTTTATATCTATATGGTTTTCAGATACTGCATGCACTGGCGCAGATAGTCGCGGACAACACGGCATTGCGCAGTCTGATGGAAGCGCTTGGGCGGACAGTTCAATATCATCTCGTTGGCGACGCACTCCAGCACCAGGCCCGGGTAAGGATGACAGCCGTGTTGAGCCAGCTGCTTGGCCAGCGACTGCACGCCATTGTGACTTAGTTGGGCCAAAGCTGCACGAAAGAGATATCAGTGTGTGGATATCAATAGAGAGAGAGAGAGAGAGAGAGAGAGACAGAGAGAGATAGAAGTACGCACCATGCTTGTCACACTTGATGTAGGTCTGGTAGAGCAGCTCTTCATCCTCGGTGTTGACCAAATCGTTCTCCAGATGAACGCGAATGCGACGCAAGTTGAGAGACTTACGATCGGCGGCCAGGAATTTTGTGCTGTTGTAAGTGCATTCAGCTGTGCACTGTACAAAATAGTAGGGTTAAAATGAGCGGGTTTGACAACAGATTAAATGAATTAAAGCTGGGATAGAACTTGTTGAATATCAAATATATTTAGGTAAGATAGTTTAATGATATTAAAAAAAAATAAAATAGATATAAATTTTCAGTGAAATTGGCCTGGCCATCCAAATTGCCTGGCTGAGCTAAGTCAATTTAAAGATTGCAGAAACGAATTTTGGTTTTTTAAATTAAAATCAAAACATTTTCAAAGCTATGCATTTATTATTTCATGAGAAGATCCAAAAGCTTGAGCAAGTATCGGCTATGCACTTGCTACTAATTTGAGCATCTTCTGTATTATTTTTAAAATTATTTTACTCACATTGCTAAAAAGATTGTGATTGATTTAAATCACCCAAAAACGGAAACGAAAGTTTTGCGTAAATTTGGAGCATGTCTGAGAAATGTTCGAGCGCCTATTTCTAAAAAGTTTCAGCGCATTTACCAATTAGCTTGGGTAGTTGCAAAGCACCTTATATTATAGTCGTAATACTCACAAACATATAGATCTGTTCATTCTCCTTGTTGGTATGATCGATTTTATGTCCCCAGTCCGATTGACAGTCGCTAAAATGGTGCGTTTCATCGTGCAGTTCACAACAAAAGTCGTGCTATAAAGTTGAGGTTATATGCCACATAAGTCGCATTGTTAAAAATACAAATAATTCCAAGTGTTCACCATGGTATCAGCTGCACGGAGCTCACAATCCTCATCCAGCTCAGGCTTGGCCAGCACCAATTCCAACATCAAAAAACCATACAAAACTGGGCACCATTTCAAAAACATTTTGAACGCCGTTTTGCATTTTTTGAGTGAGTTTTATAGGCAGCCCAATGGGCAAAACAACTAATTGGGCGTAAAATCTAATGTTTTTAACGACTTTAAATTATGGGGTTGAGTTGCGTTTGTTAATTATTTTGCTGTAATTGTTCCAGCCACATTAGTGACAATTTTTTCAGTACACTTTTTTTTGTATTCAATTTTTTTTAAGATATACATTATACTCGCAGTTTTATATCTGCTCCTGAGCAAACCGCTTTTCTGCTCTGATTCCTGGAACTCCCTGAAGATTAATGATGGCAAGACATCCATCCATCCATCACCGATCAAGCGGCACACAGATACATATTTGTATGCCGTACCTTTGTGACAGACGCGCCCCGCTGCCGAATATAGTAAAGGAAAATCACTTTCGAGTTGAAACTGAGAATGGAGACTGAAAAGCGTCTGTTGAAACAAATGCAGCTGAGACAAATGCATGCGGAAACGAAACTAGCAAACCCATTCCCATCACCATTACCATTACCATTACCATTTCAATTTCCCAGCTGCAACTAATTAACCGAGAAATACATCATAAATAGCCCAAGTAGATGATCATTATGTACAAGACGATGTCCAACAGTCAAGATGGAGACGCAGACGCAGACGCTGCGTCGCTAAACTCACAACTTCCCAATTGTTTATTTTTACGGATCAGAGTCCGGAACGGGTTGGAGGGAGTTGCTGTGGTAGAGTTGCAACTGCGGCGCTTCATGGTGGCATGTGGCAGTGTGCTCAATCGAGCGGCACGTGCCCGCCTGAAGTTCAGTTCCTCGGAATTGGAACATGCCCCAACACAGCAACTGGGCGCATCTCAGCCGTGTGCCTCATTTTGATGTCTTACATTTTTTTGGGGTCGCTTTTATTTCGATTATCAAAAAAAGAAAAAAACGCACACACACCTACAATATTGAGTATATCTATTCTTGGGGAGGAGCGCGAGTTATGATCTCAAGTTGGTTAATCTTGCATATGTTGGGGTCTTGTAAACATGGGTCGTTCCAACAGAAGCGAAAAGCTATTTTAATAGCCTGCTTTGGTAAAAACAATCATATGCATTGTCACATAAGTAATCTATTAATATTATGTTCAAAGTTCAAAGTTACACATTACAATTATATTTCTATTAAGAATATTTTTCGTATTTTTGTGATTTAAATGACTAACAGAAATGTTTTTAAAATTTGTAAATTTACACACATTTTCCATTTTCTATCATATATAAGAAAGAGCCCCTTCTATTAGTAGACATGCATTAGTAAAAATTCTGGTGAATATTATTTAATATTATTTTTACAATCTTTTCAGTAATACACACCAAAACTAGTAATAATATATTTATATGCAGATGAATGTTATATACAAATTATTTTAATATTATTTTACGATCACTCACTAAAAACACAATTTGCATTACGAAATATTTGAGTAGTTTTTTCCACAGTTTATTATAACTCATCTCAGTCAAACGTCAAAATGTGTGCAAAAATGCTTTCGCTCTTAATGCGTGTAGAACATAAATGTTAATAGCGAAAGCGAAGTGTCATAAATAAATATGTTTATCGACAAAGATCTGCTGTCTATTTTGTTCAGCTATTCTCTTACGCTCTGCTACACTGCCTCTCTTTCTCTCTCGCTCTCTCTCTCTCTCACACACACTCTCTTGCACTATTGCTCTCTGCAGAGAATTTGCATTGGATGCCATTCGGAAGCTGTTTAGCATGCATTTAACATTGCAATTGCTTGTTAACAGTGCCTGAAGAAGACTCCAGTACACGCTTGCCACAGCAAACACACACTCACACACACACACACGCATGTTTATATATATGTGCATATATGTATGTTAAGTGTAACGGTTGTTCGAACCGAACCAAAGAGCATCCCACAGAGCAGCGCCCGATTCAGTCAAGAATTTGTTGGCAGCGCGTGCGGTTCGCTTTGCTCGGTAGAAGAATTGAATTGAATCGAATCGAGTTGAATCTAGAGAGACAGGAGTTGTTTCCAAGACACTGTTCCAAAAAGCATATATATACATTTATATATATATATATATATAATTAAATTTATATATATATTATAGTTCTAGACTATAGACTATAGATACTGAGTTGTCCGCCGGTTCGTTATTTATAAATCCGATATTTTTGGAAACAAACTGTGCGTGTGTGTTTGGGTGTGTGTGTGTGTGTGAAAATGATGCTTGCAAAATTGTGAAACACGCATGGAAATAAGAAATTAATCAGAATTTTTATAACAAATTAATGAAAAAAAACAACAAAAAAATCGTAGAGTCAAACTTTGCTCTTGCAATGAAAACTTTAATTAGAAAATCTGGTGCGTTACTGGCGTCACTGCTTTTGCTGCTGACGCTTGGTTCCGGCACTGTCAATGCTCAATATGAGCACTATTTGGACGCACTGCGTCCTGATGAGCTCTACACATATGTCGAGGGCAGCGGCAGCATCCAATACTTGGCCAAGGGCAACAGCGAGCAGGCGCTTCTGCAATTGGAGAAGCCCGTCAGTTTCTATGGCGAGAAATATGAAAATATCTATGTAAGTCGTGAATCGAATTTCTATATGGTATTGAATTCTGCGCTGAATGAATGATTTGTGCATTCGACCAGCTGATAAGGCTGAGATGATAACGACAGCAATTGATAATACGTAAATCACTTGCTGCTTAGTTCAATATTTTCTCGGATCAATATACATGTTTGTCTGTGGCCAGATTGTATTTATAGCTTGGCGGCCAGAAATCAACATTAATTTTCGGCAAAAGATGACAGCCGAAGAATTTCGAAACATTAACTGTGTAATGAACGAGCTGTTTCTGGTCACCCAGCGAAAAATCTATCTAAAAGATACATTTTACAGCGAACGCCAATTCGCACTCAACCCGAATACCAAAAAGAAAAAAAACACAAAAAATAAATAAATGAAAAAAGAAGGACAACAACAAGAAAGCAGAACACTTGGGGTGGTCCATGGCGATGTTTTAGGCACAGTCTCAACAATAAATAGCCAACAAGTCAACCCATTGATGTTCATGTCGCTATGCCGCCTTGGCACGCACCCAAACTCTTAGACGCCTCTTCCGAATTCCCTCACTGGGGGCACTTCAATTTTCTTAAATGATGCGTAACACATTGACAGAGGCGTATTTGATTCTATCCACAAATTGATTTTTGAGTAGTGAGACAAAGACGAAGAAAACGATCGGTTGTAAATGTGAGACTTTAAAGCTTGTTCAGCCTGGCTATGTTTGATCAGTTTACATATTTAATCAAACAAAACGATCGGTCGAGATTATTATTTAATAATACTAAAAACGATCGGTTTTTAATTGACTTGTTTCAAATAAAACAGACTTGATTGAATTTTTTAAGAAGCCCCGACTAAATTGTAAATTTGTATCATACATATAATTTATCGGCCTGGTTTATTATTACTACTATTTTCTACAGAAAAGATCGCTTCAAGAATTGGTTGTTTGATATAAAAGTTTTTTGTTTTTAGAATTATTTAGCTAGTAAAAATTTAAATTTAACTGTTGACAGCTTAGCTACATTTGTTCAATTTACACATTAATCCAAAAATCAATGGAAATTATCGGCTTAGAATTTTATTACAATTGTATTCGCATATTATAGAAATGGTTGGCCAAAAATAAATCTCTTTTCATCTCCACAATAATATCAGTTGACACAGAAGAATAGAAAAGTACAAAGTTATTAGTTCAAAATCAATATTTAAAATTGAATTTAAAAAACAAAACATTTTTAGAGTTCTGGGGGTAATTAAATGCAAAATTGGTCCAACAATTCTTCAATGGATTGGCGAAAGTGCAGATTAAAATAAAATCAGACTACACCTAAAAAGTACTATGAATAAATTTGTTAATTTTGCTCAATATTATTGTAAACAGGAACTATACGTTTTGTGTATTGATTTTATGAGAAAGAGAAAAAAGGATAATTTTTACATTGTTATGGCATATTATGTCATCTTAAAATCTAATGGAGTTTTCTGGGTTTGTCACAGCACATTTAACAAATGCTGGAAAAATTTTACAATTTAAATAAAGTGTAGTTTTTGTTTATTTTTAATGCATAATTTAAAATTATGGATATACACTTTATTTCTCTTCATTTTGATTTGAAATACATAAAATAACATATTACTATTAAATTAATTCAATTTAATATATATTAAGTTTTTGTTTAGATTAAATTAATTAATATTGCCGCAACATTTTTCTAGGCATATGTTTAGGGTACTTAATCGTCGGCACCTTCAAATTGGCTATCCGACATTATTTTCACATTGTTTTTTGTTAAACAGCAAGAAATTATGATCTGCTCTAAGAACAGCGACGAGGCGAAAGTGTCGCCTATTTTTGTTAGTTAATTAACTGAATTTATGTGTCTGACGTCGAAAAATAGCACGAGGCACAAAATGTGTGGCATTAAAATGGACATAGAAATGCATAAATTTCCGAGAATTCCTTTGACCAAAAATAACCAAAGCGTTTCTTTTCCAGCGACAACGCATTATTCAGTTTTATTATTGTTAAATTTTTTGAACTCATGAAACCCCTTTGGTCTCTATAAATAGATGTGTCAAAATCACATGAAGTCAGTAAAATGAAATGAAAATTTTGAAATTGAGGTTACAGGGTTAGGTTAATTTGAAATTCGTGTTTGCATTGCCTTTAAACGAGACGAAATAAATACCTAGCCAGCAAAGTAGGAGATGGACTACAGTTTTAAGGATCATTAAGGAAAGTTAAACTTGACTTTTTTCTTTGTCTCATTTCGAGCCAACTGTAAAAGATTGAATATTATGCAGAATTTGAGTTTTTATTCTCGTGTGAGTTGTAGTTATATATAAAAAAGTAAACTTTTTTAGATAGTTCTTATGAAAATTATATATATATGAAAAACTATAATTGAAAGCATTATAAAATTTCCACAAGATTCACTGCCGACTGTTTACTTGATGTAAATCTGGAGTATGCCAAATATTTGAACGTTTCCTCACTCAGCGGGGAGCTGAAGATGAAATGCGGCTAGCCATATACTGGGGCAGTTTTACAAACACCTGTGCTCTAGTTCGAAAATTCCAAAATCCAAATTCCAAATTTGAAAATGAACATTTGTTTATTTAGGCAAAAATTGATGCAGTCTATGTGTTAAAAATAAAAATGCGCAACTCAAAGTTGTGCAAGACTGAAATGGGAGTTGGAAACTGGAAAGGGAAATGCAATTGGAATGCAAGGGGAATGCGCAGGATAAGAGGAAAGCGACTACACTCAAAAAAGCGGACAACAATGTAAAATTTCTCACTGAAAAATATAAAGTTCTTCCGTTTTTAGAAACAATTAAGTATTTTGCAGAATTTTGTTATTATTAAGAAATATATTTCCAACAAGGTTATAAGGAGTTAAAATCAAAAACCATATTTAAAAAAAAAAAAATTCCTTCTAAAAGTTAAACAACTCGTGAACGAAAAGAAATTACATAAATTTATAAACTATTTAAAATGTTTGTAGAAGTGATCTCTTCAAACACAATTGTTTAATTAACAAAAACAGCCTAAAATCCTTTTAAAATTTTTGGCAAAATCTGCACTTGAATGAATAATAGAAAGACGCTGGATTTTGGATAAATAATTTGTTAATAATAAACTGAGCTGCCCTTGGCTCCGAAAGTGCAGCGACTTCGTAAATCTCAGTTCGATTTTTTTTTTCGAAGTGTACGCAGCTGGATAATGTCGGCGTCACAGATGCGTTTTGCTTTTCTTTGGACTAATTTTAGAGGCGTGCCGCGGCTGCCGACAAGGAAACAAATTAAGAAAGTCATTAGTTTGAGAGGGGACAGGAGAGAGAGAGAGTGTGAGAGAGATTGAGAGAGAGAGTGAGAGGGAGGGAGGGAGTTCTAATGATCGCTTGTTGTTGTTTATTTTCCGGTAGACGCATTGGCCGTTAAGTGTTAAGTGGCCTGTTTGCACTTCACAACCGGTTAATGGCTAATTGATGCACCATATGCACTTCCTCTTCCTTTTCACAAGCAGCCAGCCACTTCAGCTCAAGCATCAGATTCTGACACCCATTTACCATTCTCGATTGCAGATCAATACGAATGGCATTTTGACATTTGATGTGGAGTTCACCGACTACTTGAATCAGCCCTTTCCCCTCGAATATCCCTCGATAGCGGCCTTCTACTCCAACGTGGACACCAGCAACAGCGACGATCAGAGCAGCATTTCCCTCTTCCACACCCAAGATCCGGAAACTCTCGACCGGGCAGAGCAGCTGGTGCGATATGCGTACAGCGAATGGTCTGAGTTTCAGGCGTTGCAACTGATTGTTGCCACGTGGCGCAATGTGGGCTACTTTAACTCGAAAACGGACAGACTGAACACCTTCCAGGTGGCTTTGATTGTTGGCGAATCCCAAACATTTGTGCAGTTCATCTATCCCCAAGGTGGCCTCAACTGGCTGCAGGGCGAGGCCGGTGAGCTCGGACTGCCCGATATACGTGCCCAGGCGGGCTTCGTTGCCGAGGATGGACGCTATTACAATCTTAATGGTTCCGGCTCGGAGAATGTAAGTTGAACACTTAACTAACTAGCCTAAGGAGAGCAGCAGACTCAATGAGTTTTTGAGTTTAAGTATTTCATAAGCAATTGCATTGATTTTATTTTTTTATATTCACTTAAAATTTCAAAACGCGTAAGAAACCGTCAAATTTATAAACGTTTAATTTTAAAAAGATAAAATAGGAAAATATTAGTTGAAATTTGTCAAATTATTTTCTATTGTAATTGTATTTTTATATTCTTGTAAAATTGCAAGTAGTTTTCTAAAATTTTTGAAATTTAAAATTTGTAAGCATTTAATTTACAAAATATGAAGTCTGAAAATACGAGTTATGCAAAACGGATCGATTACAGAAAGCTTTTAAAGAGCAATTGCAATTGCAATTATCAAAGCAATATATTCAAATTTTTGATTATTTCTTAAATTTTGTCCTTGAGTCAGCTGCAGGTTAAATGAATTTGATAACAATATTTACTTGGAACATATTAAATAAAACCCAATCCAATTTTATTTTATTTTGTATTGTATTAAATGATATGCACTTAAAAACGAATAAGTAAATTGAAATAAAATAATGTAGATAATAAGTTATTTCAACTTGTTATTAAAATAAGCTTCAAAGTCTTATTGATGCAATTAATGAGAAAAATTAACACTTTAATTTTATCTACAGGTTCGTTTCCTCAGCGAGAGCACCAACTTAGGTGTACCTGGAGTCTGGCTCTACCAGGTGGCACCGCTGCAACCCGCCGAGAATGTACTGGCACCCAACAACCGAGAGACACACACCGAATCGCCAGCACTTGCTCAGAGCTGCAATGGGAATGGACATCAGTGCGATAGCCACGCCCAGTGCTACGACAAATCCGAGGGCTACTGTTGCGTCTGCGAGCCGGGTTTCTATGGCAACGGTCACTCCTGCCTGGCAAATGATCTGCCCATGCGTGTAACAGGCACACTGACCGGCCAGCTAAACGGCCAGCCTGTGGACGAGGAGGTCAAGTTGCAGTCGTATGTGGTGACCACAGATGCACGCAGCTACACAACCCTTAATCCGGTGAGCTGGGAGCAGGCTGCCCAGCTGCGTCTGGTGCTCCCACTGCTGACTACCGTTGGATGGCTGTTCGCCAAGCCGATCAATGGAGCAGTTAATGGCTATCAGCTGACTGGAGGCGATTACGAGCATATCTCGCGCATAGAATACGAGACGGGCGAGCGACTGCTGGTCAATCAGACCTTCGAGGGTCTCAACTACTGGGATCAGCTGAGCGTCAAGATTGAAATATCCGGCTCGGTGCCCCGCGTTTCGCCTGTTGCCAAGCTGCATCTGTCGGAGTACACGGATGAGTATCGCTTTGTGCGTCCCGGGGAGCTGCAGTCACAGCAATCTCACCGGCTGGAGCTGGTCGAGGAGCAGAGCGTGATTGGCTTCAAGGTGGATCAGCGCATCATCTACAAGAGCTGCCTGCGCGACGACGATGCCGATCCCACCGATAGCCGAGTGCTCCAGAAGGTCGCCAAGATAGTCCTCGATTACGCTCAGCGCGACAATGCACTGAGGACAAGCGTCGTGAGCAAAATTGGCGTCGATGCCGAGTCGAATGCCTGCACAGATGGCAGTGTCGAGTGTGGCGAGAATGCGATTTGTATCGTCTACGAGGACACCTATCGCTGCGACTGCCGACATGGCTATGCCGCCCAGCTGGATGAGAACGGCGCCGAGCTCTGCATCGATGTGGACGAGTGCGCCGAGGGCAGCCATGTCTGCGACGATAATGCCGTGTGCTCCAATAACGAAGGTGGCTTCAGCTGCATCTGCCTCGAGGGCTATGGCGGCAATGGCTATCGCTGTCTGCGCGATGATTCTGCTGATAATATTCAATACTCCACACCGGCTGAGCCAACGGACGACGACTCCTATCACAATGAGGGCGAGGAGCAGACGGAGCAGACAGAACCAGGGCGGCACAGTGAAGAGATGCCCGGCGAGAATTACGACAATCCTCAATATTCGGGCAATGGACAACAGTCTGATGAGTGCTACGTAAGTAATACGATTCCATTCCAATTAAGCTAGATTTGACACTTAGATAAAAATAACGAAAACTCAGCTGTCCTTATTGTTCAGAAAGTATATTTCTAAAATGAAATGTGTTCTCTAAAAGAGTTTTTCTTTTCCTAAAGCCAGGGTTAATTTTTATTAATATTATAACTATTATGTCCAATTTAAATCGATTAAGTCGATCATTGCAAATCGATAAAATCACACATCTCCAACAATCTTGAACTTCGTCACCAAATTGGGTTGGTAGACGTTTGGCGATGTCCTTTAAAATTCGGCACTGGCCACGAATACCTCTACATGTCTCCCACAATTTTAAAGATAGAGCCATCAATCTTGGATCATAGATTGCTGAAAAACGGCAAAAGTCTAGAGCATTGGCAACAACAATTTCTTGGTAACGAAAGCCCATTTCTTTCGCACCTTTTATTAGCAGATATTAAAATAAAAAAATTGTCTTTATTTGTTGAAATTTGCGATTTGTGTTTATTTAGAAGCTCGTTATAAAAACCAAAACATTTTTACATTTGTTCAAATGATATTAAATATTAAATTAAAATAGAAATAGATGAAATTGATATTTATTCGCATATTGATTTATTCAAATATTGATCATCTAATTTATTATATAATTAACCTTTTGATGTTTTGCTTGCAGCTTTGCTCGCCGGATGCGGACTGCTATGAGGGGCGTTGCAGGTGCCGCGAGGGTTTCAATGGCGATGGCATCAACTGTACGCGGATCTGTGGTCGCGATCTGGTGTGGGAGCAAGGACGCTGTCTGCCCATCCTTTTCGGCGAACAGGAAGTGGAGTCCAGCTGCAATATCCTTGGGGACTGCACCTGTCCCTGGGGCTATGAGCTGAGCGAGGACAATCGCATCTGTCGGAATCACGGCGGCAGCTACGATGGGGAAAAGAGTGAAGAGCTGATACCTTGTGATGTGGATGCCAACTGTCATATCAATGCCATCTGCGCCTGGAACGAGCACGAGCTGCGACACACCTGCATCTGCAATCCGGACTACAGCGGCGATGGCTACAACTGTAATCCCATTGGGGAGGCCTCCTGCGCCATTGTGAGGGGAAAGACAGACCTCCACATCCCGATCAACCACTAATCATTGCTACTTGTCCATTACAGCGACCAGGCATCTGTGATCCCCATGCCGCCTGCAGCTACAACGAGCAGCTGGGCAGCTCGGAGTGCGTCTGCGAGAGGGGCTACACTGGAAATGGCCATCGCTGCCAGCTGGCACCCGAATGCGAGCTGGACAAGCATTGTGGGGACAGTGCCTATTGCGATGGAGGCGTCTGTCTGTGCAACGAGGGCTACCAGCGGGATGTCAGCGACATTTGTGTCCCAGCTGGTCAATGTGGCTCCGTTTTCTGTGGATCGAATGCCCTCTGCAAGCTGGACGTGGGTCTGGGAGTGCAGTTCTGCGATTGCATCGATGGGTATCAGGGTGATGCTCTAACCGGTTGCACCAGCGTTCCCACATCCTGTAATATGCGCAACAATTGCGGCATACACGCAACCTGCGAGCCCACAGAGTAAGTCAGCCATCTTGTTGAGTATTAAACGCCTGTATTCCCTTCTCCACCCCTTGCTAATCCAGAGATCCTGCGAATTATATGTGCCAATGTATTGCTGGTTATCGTGGCGATGGTTATGTGTGCGTCGAGGATCAGAACTGCCTCAATAATCCAACAATGTGCGATATGAATGCCAAATGTCACTCGACCAACTCGGGTCTAGTCTGCTCCTGCAATCCAGGTGAGTGCCACGCCTTCTTTTCTATTTTGTTTTGGTCTGCGGCACCACATCCTCGGGGCACGGTGTGCACGAGTTGATAAAACAGAAGCTGAATATTGCCAGGGCCAGCACCACATTTAGATAACCGTTGTTACGATCCCAGGTCAGCGGATGCATAAAGAACTCACGCATGGACTGCAGCATTGTCGTCTTTCTGCTATACTGATCCACCTTTTGAATATAGCGACGCTGCTGGTCCTTAATCATCGGCGCGACCGATTGACTGGTCACCCGCAGGATGCCCATTCGTGACAATTTCAATAGTAAACTTTGCACTGGACGCATTGTGTTTTTGAATTTATTTTCCGAATTGAATGTGTCTTTTACCTCAAATTTTTTGATGAAATGAAATTACGTAGAAGTACTATAGAGATTTGCGAACATTACAGTAAGAAAGTGCCTACTGTATTCTATGCAAAAACACTTTCAATGCTAAGCAATTTAAAACTGTAATACAGTTCAACCAATTCTTCAATCACTTGCATTTCTTTAATGCTCATTGTCCAAAAGTAATTACATTTAATTACATTATTCATTGTAATTGAGTAGCGCTTTCAATAGTTTCGTTTCTTTAAATATTTAGTTATTTCTTGGGAAATATAATATAATATAGAACTTTTTACAAAAATTATATACAAAACACAATAGAAGTAAATAACCATAGTTTTCAGAAAACTCGTACTTTAATTAATTAATGGCTTCAATATATTTATATATGCAGTAAATTAATCGCCGCTTGAATTTGATACTCTCTATAAATACTCTTTCTATCGTCCTCAACTTTTAAACCAAATTTTCCAGAGACTTTTTTCTAATCAATTGCCTAAATTTTACCGTAAGGAATATTTAATGGTGAGCCTTTCAACATTAACAAAGAATTATTAGCCGAAATCGAGGAAATTGTAGGTCTTAAGAAAAAGAAAACTTTAGAAAACTCTGATTCTTTTTATTGAGAAAATTACTTAAATAAAAATCAGCATCTAAATCTCTAAAATTTCAAGTATACTGTTTGGACGGGAATCATACAAAAGTTTTCAAATAATTTAGTGTAATGGCTTCTCAAGGCTTAGATAAGATCGGATATATATACACATATATATTTATATGATTAATAACAAATATGTAGACGTGTTGCAAGATAACGAGATTAATTTTAATTGAAAAATATGTATTTTACAGTCAAAACTTACATCATTATAGAGTTTCTCATTCACTGCCCTTCAATTGAGTGTATTTGTAGATTATAGAAAATTATATTTTGATATCCAACAGGTTTCTATGGCAATGGTTCCGTTTGCCACGAGCGTCAGCAGCACGATTCGGACTTCCTGCTTGTCAGCTACGGAGTGGGAATAGCACGTGTTCCTCTGAATGGACGCGATATCAATCCGATTATGGTGGCTTCGATGGCGATTGGCTTGGACAAGGACTGTGTGGAGGGCCGCGTCTACTGGGGCGATATTTCCCTCAAGATGATCATTAGCGCCAAATACGATGGCACTGATAAGCGCGACTTCATCACCACAGGTAAGATGGCGAATGATGGTCACGATGATCGAAGCTCCCATTTCGAATCGCTTTTGCAGACATTGAGTCACCCGAGGGGATTGCGATTGATGTCATATCGCGTCGCCTCTACTGGACGGACTCGGTGAAGGACACCATTGAGGTGGCCAGTTTGGATGATCCCACACTGCGCGCTGTCCTCGTGAACAAGCACCTGGTCAATCCACGCGGCATTGCTGTGGATCCCCACAGACAGTGAGTGTCTGCAAAACTGAATCCAAGCAAAAAAAAAAACTCAAGTTCCTTTTTGGTTTTAGAAAACTGTACTGGTCCGACTGGGATCGCTCGTCTCCGAAGATTGAGTTTTCCGATTTGGATGGCACTGATCGTCAGTTGTTGCTGGGCTCAGGTGCTGTTAAGCTGCCCAACTCGCTGGTGGTGCTGGAGAGCACTGGTGAGCTGTGCTATGCGGACGCTGGCGCCAAGAAAGTGGAGTGCATTGATGCACAGAGTCTCCAGATGCGCACCGTATTCCACGAGCCGTCCTATCCATTCGGCCTGGCATTTATACACAATCAGTTCTACTGGACCGACTGGACAACGTAGGTTTCGCCTTGCTTAACTTTCCTATAATCTCGTTTACTGTTAACCAACCTCAACCAATCCATACAGTAAGAAGGTTGAGAGCGTGGACAGCGCCGGAGTACGCCAGAAGCCCATCCAGACAATGTTCTATGGCAGCCACAAGATGTACGCGATGACAGCCGTGGAGCAGAACTGCCCCCAGGCCCCGAGTCAGTGCCAGAGCAACAATGGTGGCTGCACCGATTCACGTATCTGTTTGGTCAATCGCAAGGCGCCCTCCGGCAAGAGCTGCAAGTGCACCACTGCCTCCACCACCTGCTCGGTGGCATCGCCCTACACCTTGGCCACACCACAGAAGTAGAGTCCTTGTCTGAGGGAGTACATTTAAATTAATTGCAATGAAATAATAATGAAGTGAAATTATTTTTGTATACGCATAACAGATATAACTAAGAACACAGAGAAACCAAGAAAACCAAACCAAAAATTAATTCATAAACATAAACTAATGTGTGTGCCATCTTTTGTAAAGCTACTCAATCTAATAAATACATACATACTATAAATACATAAACACATTAAAGACTAGCATCACTTTCGATAATATTCCAATTTGTTGACGACAGACGCTTTTTTTTTCGCCGAACCGAATAAGTTGAACAAGTTGTTTTTGCATTTTGCCTTATATCTAAGCATCTATTTCTATCTACAAATGAAGTAAATACAGAAAAGAAAACACCTCTCAAAGATAACTGTAAACATTTTAAAATTAAAAAGAATTTAAACTCGATGAACTTGGTAGACAGAACTATTACTACAACGATTTATGAATCGAGGAACCGAGTCTTTAAGTCGCCATCGCACTTCCATAAGTGGAATATTGGTTTGGGTCGCCATTTATGTTATGAAATTTGTCGGCTGTTTTTTCAAATATAAATGTGAATTTGTTCAAAAATATACTTCAAAGAGCGTTTCCACGAAAATCGGTTATTATTGGAAATACTGGCACGACAAAGCCCTGTTAATGAATAAGCGACCAAATTGTGTTATTACTCGAGTAGCCAAAATACTCCCCGGAATTTAATATTACTGAAAAGGTTGTCCCGTAAATTTTATAGGACAGGTAGACAGTTTGAAGATTATAAAAGCCTAATCGATTTTTAAAGGTTTTTAAAGCTATTCAGTATATTCTTTTGTTGAAAAGATAAAAAAAAAGTGAATTAAAACTTATTAACCTATTCAGTTGAGCAAACAATTTATAATTTTTATTAAATTACATAGAACAAAAAAATATATCGGCACATAAAAAAAAATTCTGCAAATAAGTTAAAAAATTGATAACTTTTTCGTTTGTGAAAGTTCAAAATAAAATGCTACCAAATCAAAAGATTTATTGGAATTTAAATATATACAATTTAAGGATATTAAAGCTGCTGAGTGTTGTCAGTTTTCATCAACTATTTACTTTGAATTTATTGTGAATTTCTTGTCATGTTGTCAAGTGCCCTAAAGAGCACAGTTAAATATTACAGCAAGTTTTATAATCTAACCTTTAATATGTTCTGAATATCATCATTACATAATTAAATATATTAAGTACATTTGCTTTTTATAATTTTGTTTTCTAGCTTTTGTTGTTCTTCATCTCTTGTTTGGTTTTCTCTTAATTCTTTGTTGGTTTGTATGGTTCTTCGATAACTAATTGTAGGCATTGCCAATTTGCTTTTTGTACATTGAGACATTTGCTAGTCGCTAGTTTAGTGGCTGCTAAGTATTACCTAGTGCTAAGTCTATAGATACTAAATGTATGTTTAGGTGTGCTAAGCTTTGGCTTATCTAGGCGCGTATGTCGCGTAGGTTCTTGAGACACTGGAATGCATATCATGTTTTTGGGTTCATCATCAAAATGAACCGAGTAAAATTCCCTTAGTATAAAACTGTCTGTGCTACCGGTATAACTATTTATTTACCTTAAGGATCTTCAATATATATTTGCTTATTTGTATATATGTGTGTGTGTGTGTGCGCTCATAGTAGGTACATTGTATGCTTTAGCTATATAAATTTCCTTGTTGCTGGGACGTGTCTGGGTTAGGTTAACTATATTTGGTATGCATTTCTGTGTATATACAACTTTTGAGTAGTACTTTAAATAAAGTGTAGCTCAACGAATTTGGTACAGTTTTATTATTCTTTTTTTTTGGTTTTGCTATTTTAGCTGTAGGCTTGGGCTTTGAGCACGATCTCCAAATCGAACTAGGTGCTTATCGACTAAATAAACGTTTGTACATATTTAATCGTAAACTAGTTTCTGTTGTTTTGCGCTTTAATTTTTAATTTAAGTTCTAATAGTTGGAACTTAGAGCTATTACATATTTATATATACAGCAAACTACATAGCATAGTTAATTTAATTTTTATTTTAATATTTTTGTTGTTGTTTGTAAAGCATTAGAGCATACCAAAGCCTTTTCTTTCGAATTTTTAATGTTCTGAAAACCGTGTTTTAAATTTTGTTATGCAAAAGATTTAAACGAAACTTGCAGTTGTGTCTGGTACAAAACATTGATAGCACCTTTCTTAAGTTTATCTATTATACGAGTATCTGGTAAATTATTCAAGTGATAACTGTGCAACATATGAAACCTAAGGAAGTAGCTGTGAAGAACTGTCTGTGAATATTGCAGCAATAATAATTTGACTACATTAAGTACTTATATTTATCGTATTTACATAAATTACTTTGTTTTATTCTTTAAATCAGTTTAATTATTTTGTTCGATGCCCCCTAATTGGTTGTGTTTGAGCCTCATGATTTGGGGCTGCTAATTATCGTTAGAGAGAGATATGCTAGAAATAAATCGATTTGTTTTGGCTAAGATCTATTGAATGCATTAGCAACTAACACATATTCGCACGATAATATTTACAGCTAGCTAATGTGATTAAAACCTCATTCATGCCAATAGTTTAACTACTTTGTTTGTTCCCAAAAACACATTTTGCCTCATTTGAATAAAGCATACCGAAATTTTGAATATAATTGATTGCTACTCAAATACTTAGGCTAAGCTATAAGCAAAATGATAATCACGTCTTCTCCTTCTCACTTCTCACTTCTCACTGCTCACTTCTCTCCACTCAAGTGGCCAAAACTACGCAAATTGAAGTGGGTCAGGGAATTTCTAGAATTAATGCATTTGTTCAGACACACACAACACAGACACTGACTGATAGGCTGCTCTCGGGTGGGTTGGGTTGGGTTAGGTTGGCTTTCTTAGTACATACAACTTACAGATGATGGCGTGATTCGATTAATTCGTGAAGCGTGATAAAAATAATAACGATACAACTTATAATATTAATATATTATATAATATAATATATAATAATAAAATGTCATTGTCTTGGACATTCTATGAATGGGGATATGAATATGATATATGATATGATATATGAATATGAAAATGTTGAAAACAAGCATTTCATGAGGCACCACCTTATTATTGTGATCGCCTACTGAACATATGTTTCTATTTATGCATAATGTTGCATAGGTATAAACCACTTTGAATAAATTTGTAGATTTTATTGAATTTGTGCAATGGTTGGTTCATACCAAATAAGAAAGCTATGTCTTTAAAATTGTGTCTACCATTGCTATCGGAAATCGATTATAATCTATGTGCGGTAAGCAAAGAAATTGGTCGATAATAAACTTGATCTACACATTGGATAAATAATAATATAAATATAAAGTCATTTTACGCGGTCATATGGATAGATGTCTAACCGATTCCAATAATAATAGAAGAATAAGAATAAGAATAATTATATTATTATTGTAATTAATAATGATATTCAAAATAATATTACGAATCATAATAATCTTTAAGGTAAAGAAAAATGTCGTATGGATTTTACAGACAATTTCATTATCTGCATTCGGCAAGGGTTTTCCCTTTTTGACTATATCTTATCATGTCTCGAGATATCACGAAAATACAGCCGACTTCTCTTGCTCATATATATAAATAGATTTGGGTCCTGGGCTAGCAGCTAAACTTAATAGTAGGAGTCAGCATTTGTTGGCTTTAGAATTTATCTCGACGCCTGTGTGTGCTGGCCGTATTCTATATCCATTTGTTCTTCGACATCGATGAGCGGAATCGGCGACCCCACATCAGGTTGTATCATACAATCGTGCCCTGCAGATGCTGCGGCGACGGCACCTGCGACGACTGCGGCAGCGAGTCCTGCGCCTGCAGTGAGGCGCCCGATGAGGTGCTCGGTCCTGGTCCCAGATCAGCGGTGTTTATCGCCAGCGATGAGCCGGCGCCCAGCATGCCGCTTCCACTGTTGCCGCCGCCGCCGCCGAGCGCTGAGGGATTAATACCACCACCGCCGCCGCCTCCCAAAATGCAGGGCACACCCAACAAGGGCGTCGGCTCCTCCGGTGGCGTCACCTGCAACGAAATCTGATTCTGTGCGAGAATTTGTGAGATTGGTGGGCTTTTCTATATATCTAAGGTCTATCAACTATTTACCTCCATACCAATGCTGCCGTTGAGCGATATCTTGATGGGATTGCTGTGATTCGTTGCCTGCATGAGCGTTGTGAAGTGACTGATGCCAATCTCCTCCAGCGAAGACTTGCGCCGCCCGTGGCTAACGCCCACGCTGGGCAATCCTTGGCGCAGCGATGAGGAGCGACGCAGCAGTATGTCGCTATCGATCTGCAAGCAGAAGAACACGAAAATTTCCAACCGATATTGGTGGACATTAGCGGAAATGTGGTTGAGCAAACAGAATGGAGCAAAATCTTGGCCCCACCAATAAATACACAAAATACATGAATTACACAAAACATATTGGCTAAGATTATCTTTTGGCCTAGGGGCAAACACGCACATATCGAACACATTGAACTCAAGTCCATGGTGCACTCTTGATTATATTTGATTGTTTTATTAATTTATTTATTTAAGTCTTTATTTTTTGCTTGGGTGCAACCAAAACGAGTAACGGAAACGGAAACGTGATGTGGATTTATCCGCTTCGTGCGTGCTTTATGGTTATGAATGTTTGCTGAACTGGTCGGTTGTTGTTGTTGTTGTTGTTCTTGCTGATAGTTGTGGGTTTTGCTGATAACATTGTTGTTGTTGCTGTCTGGTCTGGATGTTATTGTTGTTGTTGTTGCTGTTGTAGCGGCTGTTGAGTGCTGCGGCTTTGAAACGCGTCAATTTTGTGAAATGGATTTGCGAGTCTCTCGAAAACGAAATGCAACCAAATTTTGATGTTCGAAATGCTTGTGTGAGATTGTGTAAATATGTATGTATATACAATAGATATGTATATATATGTGTGTGTTTGTGTGTGAGCATTGTTGCTTTCTACATTTTTTTGTTCTTCATACAACAGCTGCGTGGCAACTATTTGGCCCAAGACTAAGTGTTGTGTTAGCCAATTGGTAATAGAGACAGTACAGGAAACTTATCTTCGGTGCACCGAAGTAAATTATACCCTTGCAGAACTAGTGAAAGCTATACGTATAAATAAGGAATAGTGTGTATTTATTTGCATTTATTTTCTTAAGTCATTGCTAAAATTGCACCAGCAATTTTATTTTTAAAATATAATTTTTTGTTTTTCGATATTATTCATATTTACTGTGCTCATTTTAGATTAATTTACCATATTTAAATTATTTTTGTCAATTGCTAAAAGAATATTTTATATTTTATTTAAAACGCAAATTTTTTTTTTGTAACCCACTTTAAATTACATTACTAAAACATGTAGTAAATTAGTAAAATGTTATTTTTTCTTTTAATTTTAAACTGTAACTTGACTTGATGTCTAATTTTAAAATGTGCTTAAATGAAAAGATTTTTGTTTAACAATTTCGTACTTTAGTTTTAAAACATGCTCAAAACTCAATAAATACTTTATATTTTAAATTGTTCCCAATACCACGTGGCAGTTTAATTTTAAAACATATTCAGGTATTCCTTGTTCAAAATTAACTCAATGATTTCAATGATCTTTTTAAACTAATCCCAGCCCCAACCACTTTTATTGTTTTTAATATTTTCTCTCAATTGGAACTTTATCATCAATAAAATATATTTATTTTTGTTGCTTTCAGGAACAGTTTCCGCAAGAGTATGGAAATCAAAAACGGATTAATTTGTATTCATGCTATTTGCTGTGTATTTCACTAGCTGCAGAGTTGCATGTGCCATGCTTAACGTTTCTGATAACGATGGCAACTCTGGTGCTTGCTGACAAATGCACAGAAAACGGCACTGATTTGGTACAATTGTGAACACAAGTGGGGTTTGTGGGGTGTTGATAAACGTGAACGCAAATACGAAAACAGTAACAGAACTTCAGTGATTGGGTGATTGAGTAAGTGAGTTAGAGATAGAGATAGAGGGGGAAGGGGGAGGGAGATAGAGAATAATAGCCAACCCGCAATGAGTTACTCCTGCCGCGCTGTGAGCCAACCACCGTCGGACTGTCGGGTAGAGAAAGAGAATTCGATTTAATTTGCTGTATCGGGGGCGTACAGCGCTGCGAGGATCCATACCCGGCCAATGTCTGAACGCTCTGCATTTGCATTGGGTTCAAACCGGCGATGCCGGAGCCTCGACGCGAACCAGCTCCGACGGCGGTGTTGGGCATACTGGGCATTTGTGCGCCCATGTTGATATTCGAACAGAATGAAATGTTCGACTTGCGACGCGAATTGTGGCGCTCGAATGTCTTTTGCGCCGAGAACGGTGAGGGGCGCACCAAATAGCTGTGAATGATACAGAAACCAAAACGAAACATGACTTTAAACTGTCTTCTTTTTTATTTATTCAAATGGCTCTTATAATTACATTTCGAAATTTGCACAACGACATTTTCATCTCTCAAATCAAACTGTTCAAATTTTACATTCCTGTTGAGATTTTATTATACTATAAATTGACCGCTTTTCAATGCGTTCACTACAAAATATACTCCCATAAAATACATTTAAATATACTATAATTATAATACATTATTTGAGCATCTCACTAGTTTAAATTCTTCTAGATCAAGAACCTCTTTAAAAAAATGCAAATTAGCCTGCCAAACCAGAATGATAAAAAATTAAATTCTAATTCAATTCTAAGTTGTTTTAAAGTTTAAATACCGAAACTGATATTCTTTGTCCGAAATATATCAAAGCAAAACAAAAGTAGCGGAACATCAAAATATTCAAAATGGTATTTGAGAACTTAGATTCCAAATTTGCAGATTCTGATCTTGTAGAGCTTTCAGTGTTAGAATGTTAACTTTAGGTTTTATTATCAATACCTTTTGAGCATTCTATTTTAGATAAAGTAAAATAGATGATGGACATCACGAGTTGAGCCCTCCTGTTTCTATATTTCTATGCAATGACATATTGCTTTCAAAATATCTCAATCAATCTGAGTAGTTAGGATACTCAGAAATATCATATCATATCTTAAATACCAATTTGGAACATACTTTTTAACTAGTTCATTAAATCTAGAATTCTGAAAAAGCCATAAACCATTAACAATGGGATGGAAAGCAACTTACATCAGATCGCCCTCCTCCAACTTAAGATCACAGCTCGGATTGATTATCACATAGGATAAGTGATTACGCTTCTCGCTGACATCGTCATAGTCAATGGTTGGCAGATTCAGTGACTCCATGCGACTTCGCACAAGATTGGCAATTTCGGCTCTTTCGATTTGCTGGGCATGATTATCGCGTGCCTCATCAGCCAAATTAATCGAGTACTGCAAAAGATGATAACAAATGAGGAGGGTAAACTTTTAATTAGCTACCGTTAACAATGACTGTGTTATTTAAATTGGAATATATATAAATATGGGTATTTGTGTGTAAGTGTGTGTGTGTGTGTGTGTGCAGCTAATGAAACAATCTGATGGATGTACTTAGTTTCTGGCATCCAAATCCAACAGCATGCGTCAAAGCGTTCAAGAACCACAAAACGCAAAATCTCACCTACCTCGATGGGGGGGTGGGATTGGAGGCCTGCTATTAGATTGCCGTGTGCTCTGAGTTTTCAATTATTTTTGTATGATGTACTTACGGATGATCCCTTTCGCTCCGAACAGCCACCCAGGCAGTTGACCGACTTCTGGCGCGGACGGTAACTGGACGAGGCGCCACCACCTGATGAGGGGGGACGATATGTGACGCCTCGCAGCATTTCGAAGCTATCCTTGGTGGAGTCGGGAGTGGCGGTTTCCTCATCGTACTGTGCGTAATTTCGGTCGTATGGTCAGATGGATTGTATGCAAATTTCAATGAATTTCGGTTAAACACAAAATGATTTACATTTTTAATTGATTTTTAATTGAAATGGCAGATTGTTCAGCATTGTGCAAGAATCATGGAATCTTTGTTGTTGTTTCGGGCTTTATGCTCATTTAATGTTAACGATGTTATCATGTATCATATATATATATAAATATATATATATATATATATATATGGATGTTTTTGTATATTTGTGTGTGTGGCCAAAACAAGGTAACATTTAATGTGTTTTATATCATGCCATATAAAACGCTTATTATTTAAAGCCAAAACATGTCCAGTTTTTATTTTACGTGTGTTTAGCTTACATCATAAATGAAGTAAAATCAATCGAGAGCAATTAAAATGAAAACCAGCAACAAAATTTAAATAATATTTGAACAGGTGCTTGCCAAGCGCATTTTAGCATGTCTTTCTTGCAACACACATCTATTTAAAATACTCAACAAGGCTGTATTTGTGCGAGGCAGCTCTACATTTGAAAAAAAAGTGTCGGTTTAAGCTCAACTTTGCTAATTTGCATAGATTTTTTCATCAAACAAATCATTTTAATTAGCATTACACCAGCACCGAGGTTTGCAGGGAACTGCAAATGAAAACGTGAATTACTGAAAGGAACCAGCAATCAACGTTTCAGATTAAAAGCAGCAGTGCAAAGTTCAATGGCGAACAGGCTTTTATTTCCTTTAAGAGAAACCCATTAAGAGATTAGACCTAAGATTCCACATGCAAATAGAGTTTGGTCAAAGGCCTCGATGGGGAACATCAGTTTATAAGCAGGAAAACATTTTGCCGAATGTCATTCGATGAAGGTAATAATAATGCTTATTATTTGCCTCATTTTTTTTACTATTATGGTACAATGAAGTTGTGCAAAAGCAGGCTGAAAGAAGCATCTCCAGTCTCATAAGTTATATAAATATCATACATATCAAGATCTACAGCCGAATCACTTGGATCATGACAACATTTGTAAAGTAGCTTTGCGAATTTTATAAATGATAATTCATCGAATTTCGTATGCAAGTTTTGGCAATATCAAAGTCACAATCAACTGATATTTCAAGAAAATATTTAAAATACAAATAACAAATAACTCGACATAATATTTCGCGTATTTTAAATTGAATCTCTTTAAATTAGAGCAATCTTAGTTGTACTTTTTTGGTTTTTTTTTCCTATGTTTATTTTTATAGAACTATCGGCAAATATGTTTACTCTTGCAGATGATATTATATGCCATCTCCGTTCTTATTTAGAATCAGTAGCAGAGTTTATAAGGCACACTTTCAACAAGTGGCGTTTCCGTGCGGAACCGTAGCTTTTGATGCATACACTCAATATTATTAAAGCTTAGATAGATTAACACAACACAGCAGAAAACAGGCAAATAAGTTGTGGGGCTCAGGGAAAACGGGGTTGCGGGGTATTGGGTGTTGTCTGTGGTGTGTCTTAGCAACGCCTATATTAATAATGTTGTTTGTGCCCAGCTATTGTCCTGTGGTGCACAGCGCGCACAACGGGCGAATGCAATCGGCCAATTAAGAGGCCTGCATGCAAATGTAAAAAGTAAAGCGAAAGCAAAAATAAATAACAACAACAGCAAGAAGATGAACAGAGTCATGCAAGCAAAATCCTAACAAATTGAACTACATCTACACACACACACACACACACACACACGCGCGATATAAGCACGCGAGCAAACACACGACAAGCAAATGCAGTTGTTGGCCATGGAAATGAGACAGGCAGAGTTATATGAGAATTGTTATATTTTGATTTGGTGTTTTTGTTTAGTATTTAATTACTATATTTTATTTTATTTTAATTTTTTTTTGTTTTTTTTTTGTAGTTCCTTTCGACTAGTCTATTTAATAATATGACTCACTGCGTGCGTGTGCGTTTTTCAATAGCTGGTCAAGTCCAATACAAACGCAAATCAATTAGTTTATTTTGTTTGTTTAACATTTAGGCAAATGTTAAGTTGGTGGTTTGTATGATCAGTAATTTTGGATTATCATATTTAGCAACGGAAGATCAATTGTTAGGATGAGGATGGGGAATGCGCGACGGGGTTCATCATATTGTTAACTCATGTCTGTGTTTACTTAGGCAAAGATGAGCTAATAATGAGTAGAAACAGGGGTTTGGGGGATACCAACTTGCGACTGGCTATTGAATAAAGTATATGTAAAAGAAAATACTACAAATTTGCATTTATTTTTTTAAAATATGTACAAAATTAATTTGGGAATTGTGTCAATTAATACTGAATCAGCACGCTATGCTTTCTTTTTGTAAGGATGGGGTTATCTCAATTTGTTTTCGGCTAAGCAAATGTGTGATTAAAACTCTAAATATTTGAAAGCTGAAAGTTAAAGTTACGTTAATTGAAAGTTCGAGGAAATCTTTAGCTTTGCCATTGCGTTCATTAAGTTCTAGTAATAATTGAAAAATAGAGTTGGTATACTAGATAGTTGAGTAGTAAATGATATAGTATACGAGTACTTATGGGTAAGTAACATATGCATACAAGTACTGAGTATAATATGCAAATGAAGTATTTTTAAGTTATCGCAGACTCGTCTCAAATGCAGTTAGTTTCGAAGCGTAAGCGTGTGATTTGAAAAACAATCGACAACCAATTAAAACAAGTAATTTCGAAACTTATCTCAAATAATACAAAATTATTATGCCTGCGCATATAAAATAATAAAATTATAAACCAAATGCTTAAAAGGCTCAAATCAAACTAATTTCAGCGTTTTGCGTGTACCTAATTTGTTAGGCGAGTCACATCAATTTCGATCACAAATCGAAATCAATCGAAATTGTGTGAGCAAGAGATAGACAGAGTAATATATATATATATATAGAGAGAGAGAGATAGAGATAGAGAGAGAGACAGAGAGAGATAGACAGAGAAAGAGACAGGCTGTGTGTGTGTTTGAAATGTATGTGTAAAGAGAAAATTCTTTGTTTTGTTTTAACTCGTTTATTGTGCCGCCAATTCAATTGACTGAAAAGATTAATGTGGAGGCCCGAATTTGAAGGTACATTTTTGTTTTGTTTTCTTTTTGTTTTTTAGTTATTTATTTGCTGCATTTGTTTTGGACTCACCGATGGACGCAAGCGCACGCAATGCCTGCTGAAGGCGGAGAAGGGACCCCATCTTTCGACCGGCGAGCTACTCACATGTGACGTATCCGCATTTGAGGTATCCTGTGTGCGGTAAATACCGATCGGTATTTCGCAGGTCGTCGAGCAGAGTTTCTGATACAAGCGGCCATACGTGCGTATCCACATGTCGTCCTTGGTGATGCGCATCTGCCAAAGATATAAACCAAGGGAGAGAAACAGTTGTGAATCCATAATCGCATTTCATTCGAGGCCACACTCACCGAGGTTAGAAATCCGCTGCCCGGCGCCTGATCAATGCCAAGCAGGAGGCGCACAAACGTAATCACATAGTCCTTGACGAACGCCTGGTAGAGCAGCGTGTCCAGCATGGAGGCACTGAAGACCGCGCCGGCGGCAAAGGGCAAACGGAACATGTAGGAGATGTGCGAACCGCGCTCCTTTTCGCGCTGCAATTAAGTGAGCGACAAATTAACCAATGACAACTGCGGCGAACACCGCAACGGGCCCATTGTTACCGACCTTTTCCATTTTGCTCAGATGCAGTGCGTATTTATCGTGCGCCCGGAATTGCATAAATCGCATGTTCGAACTCTGCGACAGCTCCGTGATGCTCTTGATGCTCGGAAAGAATCTGAATCGAGCAATACAAAAGAATTAAAAAAAACAGAGAATGAGAAACCAAGCAATTAAAACCATTTCGAATGATATATTTACATTTAATTAAAATAGAACAAATATGTCTAATCAAAAGCTTAAAAACAATATTGGAGCAGTTCACAGGCAACTTGTTAATCTAGACTTTATCAAAATGTTTTCACCTTGTGGCTAGTTTAATTCCTATACTCTGTCTGTTAATGTATTAATTTGTGTGTCAATCTGTTATTAAACATATTTAAATTATTTCGAACTAGTTTATATATGTATCCTTAAGCGAAAGCTTCAAAAAATTCTTAAAAAGTTCGTTAAAGTTTTATAGAAACTCTTTAGTGAATTATGAAGTTGTGTTACAGAAGGCAACTTATTTTTCAACACCTTTCCAAAAATGTGTGCACCTTATGGGCAAATATTAAGCTATATCTGCAAGTGTATCAAGTGATTTCACCAAAAAGCTGGAATTTGTAAAGTAAACCTGATCTGTGTATATTCTTTGAAAGTTAAATTCTTGATTAAATGAAATTGGAATCGTGCAAAGCCCATGTAAATTTATTCCTTTTAATTTTAGTTAATCATTCTCTATGCAAAAAAAGTGAATATTATTAAAATAAATTTATTTCACTATTCATTAATAAAATGAATATAATCAGACTATGTGAAAGCTTACGAGTTTTTATACCAATTCACTTATTTTTGTCTTACTTTAATCGAAAATAAATGAAGTTACTTTAAATATTTTAAAGTATTTTAATTATATATAAATTTGACCGATCTCAGAGTGATTTTACTTACTTGAACATATTCTGCACAGCAACAATTGTGTTGCAGTCGGAAAGTGAATCCTCCTCGGCGGAATTGGATAGCTCCTTGTTGACCACAACAACACTCTCGGCTAGTGTAATGCCAGCCCGCAACAGGTCGTCCAAGCAGTCAATGGAGCCCAGCATCCAATATACCTAAAGCACATAGATCGTGAAAGGAGAGCTCAATGGAGTTGAGCTCGAGGAGCGCTTACCAGTGGAAAATAGGAGAGGGCATCGAGAAAGGCGACATCCGGTCGACGCTCCAGCAGCAAAATGATGGGATTCAGCGAGGTCTTGGAGCGAAAGTGAGCACGCAGCGGTATGATGAAATTGTAGATACCATTCGAGGCATAATCAGCGGCCAGAATTATGGTCTTGTTCTGCCACTGATACTCCTTGGCATTGCGATAGCTGCAGTGCTCACACACCTGGCCCCCCAAAAGAGTATTTCAGCAAAGATCATCGCTGTTGATTGGGAGAACTTACCTGGGCCAGTTGCAGGCAGCAGAGTGGCTTCTTCTCTTTGAGCAGGTAGCAAAGTGTCGGGCTGACGCCGATGAATGGCGAAACTGGCGGAAAACCTTTGACAATCCTGCAAAGTACAAAAGGTGAGCGTTTGCGGATGGTATGAAAATGCGCTCAAAACAAACGATAGCTCGAATTTAATGTTAAGCGTATAGTTTAAAGGACAAGCGTTAGGCAAATGAGGAATGCAGGTTATGAACACCAAGAGCAGAGTATTTTGCACACTGAGCTTAAATCATAAAAGTAACTTGCAATATCTTTAAAGTGACTACGAACTATAACAATGTTTCTCTAAGAAATGTATCTACCAAGTTGTTTTCTATTTATCTTAGCTGTGGTTTTTACATAGTTTTCTGTGGGGATTGTTAGTGCATGCAATTAACATGCAGCACGCGGCTGCACTTTAAAGCTACGTCAAGAAACAGCTGCTGCCAATTTAAATATTGGAGACTTCCCCCCGTGTTGCTCCTCAGTGTTTCAGACAGCAGCGCATTTAATTGCACAGCGCAACACTGTAAATGAACAACAGTTGAGGCAACAATCATAACGGCAACTGCAACGGCAACGGTAAAAGATACCGAAAACAAACAGTCCAAAGAACAAACGCTTGAAGCGACAACATTTTCTATGAATGCAAAATGCAAAATGCAACTCAGAACAAAACAAACAAAACCAAAAAAAAAAAAATGCAGAAGCAACAACAACAGCAGCACAATTAGGATTGACTTTATATGGTCGAAATGATCGACTGTGAGATATGCTGTAACAAGATTGAACAACATTTTTGATGTGGAGATCCTTTTTGAATGAATTTTGAAAAAATATTTATAATCTATTAAAAATGTTATATTTGAGATCAGAAATAATTAAGGAAAGTTTTAAATTACAAATATTTGTAATTCATAATTCAGTTTTATTTTTTTTTTGCCACTTATAAATAAATATTTTTTATTTTATTAAGGTATCAATTAATATACTTTTATTTCTTATACGAATTAGTTTCTTTGTTTCTAAAGATTAATTTATGGAACTTGGTGCTTAATTTTTTATTACATTAGATATTTTTTTCTACCGAAATTGAATTGAATTTAATCCCACATTGTTTTTATTTAACGGAAATGAGATTTTTTACAGAAAGTTTCAAAATTGTTATTTATAAACTAAGAGACTATTTCGTATAAGCAGACACACCTCAAATTTAATTAATTAAATTTAGACAACGGAAATTAATTTTTTTTTTTGCAGAAATATAAGTTGTTGATTGCCAGCTACCCTGTGGGGGACTTGGCACTGGCAGGGTATATATGTATTCATGTAAAGGCAGCAGAGAAGCATCATCAGCAAAGCTCAAGTGGTTCCACGCTGTGTTTAAGGTGAACGTTGCAAGTCATTAAAAGCTGCCCCGAGGCAAGAAACTAGCAACTGTCGCAGGCAACAAAAAAACATTGCATAAGCAACTGAGAAAGAGTAACAACAACAGCACAAGCATCTGCAACTGCAACTGGAACGAGCAACGATAACAACTCGTCAACAATGGAACAATCCAAAATGGTAACTCCAAGTTGGTGGCTTCCGTCCCTCCCTTTCCCAAGTTGTCCAACTTACCCGGAAAGGTCGGATGCCCAAACCGGACGCGCCAAGCGACGCGTCTCAACGGAACTGCTTGACGTGAATGTAAAAAAAGACGGCTGAGGTGGCAGAGACGACGGTGGCTGCTGGCCGGACACGTTGCCCATTTGTGTGGTGCTCAGCGCCAGCGCCGCTGTGGCGGAGGTGGTTGTTGTTGTGGTGCTGCTACTGCTTTCGTGCGAGCAGCTGCAGCAGCACCTCTGCAGCTGACGCCGTCGTGCCGCCAGCATCGCAAGCGTGCCACCGCCCATCCCCATCCCCATTCCCATCCCCGTTGCCGAGCCCTGAATCAGTCTCTGACTGGTGGCTGTGGGCAGGACGCACTCACTGTCACAGCTGTAGCTCTTCTTCATGGCGCGCCGGCGCAACGGTGCAGACGCCCATTCATTCCCGCTGCAATAGAGACAGGAGCCAGCCACGCTGCCCCGCTGATACGAGTCCTCCGAGGAGCTCATGATGAGCGAATATGTTCGCGATTGTGGAAAGTGACCGCCCAAGCAACTGCGAGAGTCAACTGGGAGTGTCAGTTGGGCTGCGTTTCATTCGACAAAATACTCTAAGCTAAGCTAATGCGATTACAACTAATGCGACATTTACTATATATGAGTACACACATATTTACATAGTTTATAGGGACTGGGCTTCAGCGATATTTTCTGCATTGTTAATTGTAATAAAATATTTGATTTTGGACTGATTTTAGTTAAAAAAATAATGTGTATAAAAAATTATAAATAAGCTAAATTTAAAATTAATGTAAAAAATAAAGCATTTAAAATATGGGACACTATTTGTATTAAAAAATTATTTGAATTATTTATAACATTAAACAAAATAAAAAAATATTTTAAAAAGCTTAATAAACCTTAAAATTTAAATTTCAATAGTTAAATGAAAATTAAAATAAAATAACATAAAATAAAGGCTAAAATGTTTGGAAATATAATATGTAAAATAAGCCAAAATTTACTGCAAGGAAAAGGAAAATAGAGCAATTAACTAAATCAGTCCAGAAATTGTGAAATATTAGTAACTTAATTAAAGAAATTACATACAAATAATATTAAATAAAAACAATGCAAATTAAAGAAAGAAATGAGAAATGATAGTGTTGAAATGTTTTTTTAAGGAAAGGTAAAGTTCAATAAAACTGATTTCGCATTTTACGCACTTTGGACTTAAATATTGTCGACAATTCCTAGAAAGCTACTTGGGTTAAAAATCATACCTAGACAAAATAATAATTGATGGCGATAATAATGGTCGGTCACGATAAATTTGATAGTTTCGATTGAAAACAGTGAAGTCATATTAAATAGATTTTAAATATATATTTAAAAGTATTTAAATCCAAATTTTCAATATCCAGTGATTCTGGAATTTCCTGAATATTTTTATTATTTGAAATTGCCTGGTGATTAGAATTGCATTCAGGTAACCTGAAGCAAAATGTGACTAGCAGGAAACTTTGAAATTGACTTATAGATAAAAATATATAATTAACAATTAAGAACTTAACACAATAATGCTGAAAATATCGCCCTTTCAAACTATATACATATGATATATACGTAAATTCTAGGAAATTTCGATAGATTGTTCATAGTACGCCAAATTGAGGGTTTATTTCTTATAACGAAAACAGGTAGAGGTACACTTATCTTATACAGTTATGGAATACAGTTAGAGGTTAGTTTGGTTGTTGGCTATGTGCATTTGGAGATTGCATTGGTCATTGGGTTATGATTGGGTGTACACAATACAGTTATGCATGTTTAATACTATTGTACAAGGGAGGGGGAAAGTGCCTCAATTATCAATTGCTTGGTTAGAAAATAAAACTTCAGTGTCATACAGGAATTAAAGGTCAGAACTTACGCAATCTTCTCAGAGGGCGATCGCCAGGGCATCTCGTCATCGATCTCATCATCGCTCTCGTCACCCTCGTCGCCATCATCGTTGCCGGCAATGCTGAACGAGGAGGAGGTAAACATGTCCGGCACGGGCAGTATGGAGGGTCTGCGACTGCCTATGTTGCAGATGCAGAGGTATGGATAAATGTTAGTTAAACAGAGAAATAGTTAACCATAAAGCTATAGAAGTATACTGAATTATGCTAAGAACTTCTGTATAAATATTTCTTAAAGTTATAAATGATTGCTCTAAGCATTTTAATATTTTATTTATTCTTTATTTTATTCATAATTAATTATTTGTATTTTATTTGAATAAAAATATTTATAATCATATTAAATTAATTTTCAATTTCTTTCTTTAAATGATGATGAGATCTGAAAACGCTGTGAGCTGACTTGGTGACTTTCTGTGATTCAGATCATTTGTTTCCTAGTGTAGATGCTTACCTCTACGCTGATTGAGCACGTCGGGACTAAGCAGGTTGGGATTGTTGGCATACGGTAATTCCAGATGATTTCCAGTGGTGTTGTGCGCAGGTGTTATGCTCAGCGAGGTGCCCACGTTGAGACTCATTCCAAGACCACCTCCCCCACCACCACCACCCGCTCCACTGCTGCTGGAGCCGGGCTGTGCGCCCATTGTTAGGGGCAGCGTTGTGGATGCTATTGTGGTCGTTGTGGTTGCCGCAGTTGGCAGATGCGTTGTGCTCACCGTTGTGTCCTTTAGATTCTGCCTAGAGTCCGATATTATCACAGCCGTTGGGTGGTCGCTGGCTGTCAGTTTTTGCCAAAGTAAATGCAACAAAGTTGTACAAAATTTCGTTTAATGTTCTTCTTGATGCTCAAATGTCGACAGTGCATTAAGGTAAAGTAATTAGGCGTAAAATTTATCGCTACTTGAACAAAGTTTCGCTTGCTCTACAAGAAATTCACTAACATTTTAGACGAAGGAATAAACAATTAGAATATAAGAAGCAGAACAACGTACACAAAACCAGCAAAATCTAGCAAACACAGAAACAAGGAGAGAAGGAGAGAAAATCGACGTGCAAGAAAAGGACTTCTCAAACTCATTAAAGTCCTTGCAATTTGAGAACAAAAACTGTGCTGCCAAAGCTGTGTACATATTTCTGAATTGGTTAACAGCAGCAGCAGACGAGTCAGTGACACGAGCCTAAAGTGGCCACAGCATTGGATTAATCTTGTAGCAGTGTTTAATTCTTGAAGTGACCTCTAAATTACATACACAATATACACATAATGACACTTTTAATTTCAAAAACTATTTTATGTTCAAATCAAATAATGTTAAGCGAGGTGCATCAGACAAACTTGAATTAAGACAACGAATATTGACTGAATTACTCTTAGATATGTATAGAATATAAAGTAAATTGCGCTAAAATTTGTTCATAAGGGATAACATTTTGTACACTGGGCGCCTACTTTAAAATAAAAGTGTAATAAAATTAATTGAATTTATTTATTATTTGCTTCTTATTTATTGTTTAAAAAATGTGAATATAAATAATGCATATGGCATAGTGATATAATACACAGAACACATCAATTATATGATTTAATTAAAATTAATACTTTGGGGCATTATTCTGCATTGGAATAATCAATAAACTATTAACAACATATTTTGAATGGGCTGTAAAAACTCTTCGCTCACAGCTAAAATAAAGTACACATTCTTTGGGCGCTTCCATCACAGCTGGTGTCATTGACTAGTGTCATTGGCTGCTTACAAGTTTTTGTCCAAAAATAAAATTGGCTTTCAGTCAGCGTTTGCAGTTGGGACTTAATTGCGTTTGGTTAAAGCTTATTCCAATCCAAACCCAAGTGGACTTGCCTAATGACTTTGCCACATTTGGCTGACTCTTGTTACGCTTTAATTATGCGACAAGCGAACGCAACAGCGACCATATAAATTGTTGCCAGACATTTTGGCTAGCCAGACAACACGCAACAGTTGCCACCACACGACGTATACGCAATTTGTATTGAGCGCAGTGCTAACAAATTGTTGCGTGCACGTTGCGTATAATTTACAATAGTCAGGGAACATCAATAGAACAATAACTACTATCAATAAAGGTGCACAGAAAACGAAAGAAAAGAAAAGGGAATGAACAGAAAAGAAAAGGGGTGTAATATGAGACATGCGATGAAATTGGAACAATCGAACAACAAGTGCAGTAAGCAAAATGAAGCGAAGACAAAAATAGACAGCGGAAGTAACAAAAAGTGTTCAGCCGGATATTTATTGACAAGTTGTGTGTGTTTTGTGTATCTTGGAACTTGTTATTGTGTGTGACAGAGTTGTCGCTAATGGCTTTTGAACAGCGGAAATGGTTTTCAGGGTGGGAGGATTGGTCGCTTTGGCTAAAGGCATTTTGGCGAATGTGGGCAAAGATTTAATTTCTAGACAAAAAACATGTATATGTATATTTAGCGAGAGTGAGAGAGAGATAGATAGGGAAAGAGAGTGAAATAACAATACATAGAAAGAAAGAGCATATGTAAAGCTAAAAGTATGTTTATGTTTTGAAGGTGGTTCAAAGTTGAAACTTGATTAATATTTTTGGATTGGCTTCATTTGTTATTGATTATTTGTTAACATTGGAGTTGTTGATTTCATTCCGGTTCAAATTGTCATTTGCTTAGGGGGATTTTTGTATGTATTTTGCTTGGATGGGGGTTTGTTTTTGGAGTCACACTCACGCACAAATAGTGTTGTAAAATCACTGTCACATTTTTGTTGTTGCAATTGTTGCGGATACGGTTGCGGTGACGGTGACGGTGACGGGAACGGTGACGATTGCGGATACGGATACGGTTGCAAGTGTTGCCGCTCGGCAAAGGGCGTGCCGGCGCCAGACTCGTATGTGGGACAGTGGGGCACACGAACACAAACAGACGGCACTGGTGCAATGGCCGCTTGATTCAAAGCGGTTGCTGTTGTTGTTGTTGTTGTTGATGCTGATGCTGATAATAATGTTGATGATGTAAGAGTCGTGCTAATTGTTGTTGTTGTTGTAGTTGTAGTTGTTGTTGTACTTGTTGATTGTATTGTTGTTGATGTTGTTGTATTGGCTACGCATACATTATACGATTTGATATTATATACCTATATTAATATTAAATGTTTGTGTGTGGGGTGTGTGTGTGTGTCTGTGTGTGTGAGTGGCTTCGTGTGAGTGCATGTGTGTGTAAGGTTCCAGGTGATGTTTACTTTTTGGCACCAATTAAATGTTTTCAGAGTTGACAGTACATTTTTGAAAACAGAGTCGTTGTAAACTAAGTGAAAACTATCTTTTGTATGGGCCAATTGGTGTGTGAACATAGATCTCTGTCTATGTATTTATTCTATCTGAGTTACTAGAAATCAGCAATACGAGTTAGATTAGGAATCTTATGAAAACCACTTCCAAAGGGAATTTTCATTCGTTTGCATTTACTTGGAAGTGGCTTAAGGCTCCAATATAATCTAATATATATGTTCAGCTAACTCTAGAAATGTGGTTTGAAAGTATAGAAATAATTATTCAACGAATTTAGCTCAAGAGGCAATTGAAGTAGATAATAATTATAGAGAAATTGGAGGAAATTTTTAAGAGCCAAAAAATGGTCAAACATAGCAAAGCGGTGTGTTCCTGATTTTATTTATTTGTATTCTTTGTCTATTTCTTTGAAATGAGTTTCAGCACAGCAGATAATTAATTGACGAAATTAAAAAACACAACTTTCAAGACAAAATTAATAATGGTTATTAGAAACGGGCACGCGCACACACATCTAAAGCGTTTTGATTCATTTATGTTTTTCTTTCTTGTTTAGTAGACAAATTGACAACCGCAACGAGATTAAATTAGATTATACAAATAAGGAGACAGACATATAAATTATAAAACTTCTTGCGAAAACGCAGCATCAAAAACCAAGAGTAAAAAAAAAAAAATGTTGCCAAGTAAAAAATAAACTTATTCGTAAAATTTTCCAAATTTTTGGGCTTATTTGCAGCGAAGTTCATTCAAAATCATTCAGACGTGTTTTCATTTTACTTTCTTTTTTTTAGCTTGTTATTTAATTTGATGAATACCAACACAGAGAGACACGCGCACACACACACACACACACACTCACACTCAAATACACACACTATAACGTGTGTCAATATTAGTTTATATGCAGCATTCTACCCACCAGTTGGATGTGGATGAGTGGTGGCAGCACCACTGCTGGTGGGGCCACCATCTTTGCCGGCTGCGGTTGTTGTATCCGTAGTTTGATTTTGATTAACGACAAATGCCGAGTTCTCCTCCTTGGTGATGCTCATGTAATAGCACGTGTCATCCTTTTTCATAATGTGCCTGGGCCCTGGATTTAGCAGTATGGTGTCCTCATAGAATTCCGGCAGCTCTGCCGGACGCACTCCCACCAAGGCGACACCGTACCTTTTTTTTATGTGTATTTTGGGGAGAGTGCAAAATAAATAAATATGAAAATATTTAAATGTAAAGCAATTTTGGCATTTTACATAAATTTGTTCTTGAATGGGCGATGCGCCTAACAAAAATGTGACACGAGTGAGCAAGTTGGCATTTATTTATGCCCATCCATCCAAGAACCAAGCACACCCCCATCATCCAACGCCATTCACCATTCAAACGTCAAGTTATTCAGTGAAAGCAGTTTTGTTACCCCAAAAACCATTTTGAATTGCCTCACTTACTTGCGATGCGAATGAAAGCTGGCATAGGTAAAACTTTTGCCTTCGTACTCCCCGAAGAAGCGGCTGTCGCCGAGCACAATGTGATAGATCTCGTTGCCCGAGCATTTGCCATAGAGACGATGCCATTCCTCAGGCGACTGTTGGCCTTCCCTGCGAGGAACACAGAAAACGAGGTTAACATTTTCGAGCCAAAAAGGTGAATTAAGTTTCCAGATTCAAGTTTCAACTTTCAATTCAATTCAATTGAAATTCTCGTCTGGCCGCAAAAAAATTAAAGGGCGACTGCCGTCACGCCCCCTCGCCGCCCATGATAACACTAATTAGAATTCCTCACTTGACTAATGCGTCAAGTTTTACGCGTCGTATGATTAATCTGGCTTGCGTGTTGCTCGTCGAAATGAAAACACGTCCTCAAATTGAAGCCACAGCCAACGAGCGAGTATTTAATTCATTTATTTTTTATATTCTCTTTGTTTTTTAATTTATTTTTTTGTGTTTTACGCACTTGTGGACGACTGGGGAAATTTACATAAAACACAGTTTGCTGTCAGAAACAATTGCGCATTAAACTTAATTAAAACGAGCACTTCAAATTGAAGTCGCATCGCGTCGTTTACTTCTTCCACTAATGACTGATGTTTAGTATTATAATGAAAATCTTCTACATTTTAGTCTTCATACTCTATAATGGTCTTTCAATTGAAGAGCCCTTTAAGAAAACACATATACAAAATAAGTTTATGCGAAATTCAATTAAGAATTTGCCCACTGCATAATTAAGATTGTTCAACAGAAATTGGTAACTTCTACTGATAAAGTTAAGTGATTTTAAATACTGACCAGCTACGATTTGAGTAAGAAAAGGTTTTTGTTTAAGAGCTTCAACTTCGCCTTCATCAATTTGAGGGATTGGGATTCATTTATATTACTTTTTAAATATGGGTATAAAGTTCTAATATTCAAAAATGTTCCACATTATTTCAGCTGAGTTATTTTAATGCCAAGAAAATTTGGATGAAAGTATATAAATTTTAAGGAGCGGCAATTAAATGAAAAGTATGAAAAAAAATAAAACTAATTATAAATGTCAAATCATAAATTAAATTCAGTACTCAATATATTTATTTTGATGCCTTCACTTTTATCCATTTAGCAATTATTCTGTGGCTTGCAGCATTGTTCCGATTTAATTTAAAAACATTTTGTAAAATGTCCTGCAATGAAGTGTCGCCTTGCTGTTGATTAAGTCAGCGAAGAGATATCATACCATAAAAAACGAGGTGTGAATTACCAGCAGACAAATATATGCGATTTGTTCCACGGCAATGAACTGTGACGCATCATGGCGGCAAAGCTGATGACGCATGTGAGCTAAATGTTTTTTTTTTTCTAGTGCTTTGGCTGACCATTAACAGTTGACTGGACAGGATATACGTATGTTCATACACTCAAAAAAAATGGCCATGCATTTGAGAAAATCTACTCTTCTTTTAGAAATAATTAATTTTGCTGTTTTTCAGAAATACATTTCTTAATAAATAAACGCATTTAAAAAAATAATAATAAAGAACAAATTTACATTAATTAATAATAATTTTGTAAACTATGAAAAGTGTTTTCATACGTTCAATCCCAATATAAAATAGTTTAATTATATAATAAGCCACAACAATATAATTATAATTTTTATGTTGTTTGTAAATGAACATCAAAAACAAACCCCGAAACATAAGAAGAATTTTTAGGAAATGTGTTTTCAAAATAATACGAGTTTCTGAAATTCATGGCGATTTCTTTGAAAATTCTTTTTTTGCAGAATTTAGACCTTTATGTGTGTGTGTATTTGTACGTACTGTCCGCGTGACGTGTGCAGGAGCAGTGTGACCAGTGTGCTGGCGCCGGGGCAAGTGCAGTTGTTGGCCAGCAACGCATACTTGAACTCATCCTCGCAAACCACGTGCTCGGCGAATTTCACATGCAGCTTGTGCTCCGGTCTGGTCAAAGCGAATTTCAGCAGTAAACGCAGCAGATAAGAGAATGTATATATATATATATATATATATATATATATATATATATATATATATATATATATAGATGTATAAAGGTTAGTTGAGTAGTTGAATACGCACAGCGCGTAAGCAGTAATTGAAGCAAATTAACTGGGGCTTGTTGCCATTCAGCAGAGACACACACGCGAACCACTCACCTGAATATCTGCACATATTGCGGCACATTCGGGGCAAAGTCCTTGACAGCCCAGGAGCGTAGTATGGTGTGTTCATCGGCAGCCGTTTTATCGGCATAGTTGCGAGCTGCCAATATAAAACAAGCCTCCGCCTCGTTCATGCGTGCTCGTGCCAAGTCACCATCCTTTAAACAGGATCCCTGTCAAATGCCAAAATGTGTGAGTGCAATTCCGAAAGCGAATCACAAACTGTCAAATATTTAACCAACCTGAATGTAAATGACGCGCTGCGCCCAAATAGGCACCTGCAATATCATTCGCATCGTTGTGTCCAGCTCCATGGGACTGAGCAGCACCACATAGAAGTCCTGCAGCAGTGGATGCGCATAAAACTCGTTCAGAAAATCCATTATCGTATCCGCATGCAGCGTTGTGGAACACACAACAACATGCTTCTCGCTCTGTGCACGGTGTGAGGAATAACTGCCTCCCAGTTTCTGTCGCTCCATCCACGTGAAAGCCAATTGTTCAAACTGCATTTCAAATTTGCAATTTATAAGGATTTAAATTAGTTTTCCCCAAAATACAATCGATATTTCGATATTTATGGATATTTAGATTTATTTCTAATTTAGTTTATGCACTGACGGCTAGTTAGATCTACTGTGTCACCTTCATCATCATCCTCAATAAATGCCCGAGTGGCAGAATCTTTGTCGGGTTGAGGGTTCTATTGCTGCCGAGCTTGAGTCACGTGGTGGCTATGAGATGCTTGTGGGGATTCTATTACTGATAATACCTAGTTTATGTGGGTGACCGCTTAGTCTACAATCGCCTCTTAGAAACCGGTGAGTGATTCAAATCTGTTCTTCCCCATGCAATCACTCATCATCGTCATATATTCATTTTATCATGTATATAATTCGTATGGTACACTCGGTGCCTGCCACAGAATTTAATAATTTAATAACCATAATAAATAATAAAATTTGATAATTTGAATTATAATATTCTTAAAATCGAATCACACTCGAAAATGTGCAATTAAAATGTTGATTCAATTAAGTGTATATTGAACAGTCAATAAATATACGCATAGATGAACATTTTATGGTTCTATAAAATAGATAGCTATAAATTGATAGATTGATGACACTATGTACTCCCAGCGACGGTCTTTCGCTAAACTCGATTGCAGTTTGTGCTGCAGCATTAATAATTTCAATTAAATTTAAGTGCTTTTCTTCCGTTCCATAACAGGCGAAACAGTCGCCCATACGTCCACACGCCCACACGTCCACACGCCCCCACGTCCACACGCCCACACGCACTAGCATACAGCTAACAGTTTGGTCACAATGTTGCTGTTATTGTTATGGACGGTCATAAATTGTTGGATCGCGTCGCGAGAAGTGACATGCAGCTTGCGCTTGTTTGACAGAAGGGCCTGCAGCCAGCGCCGAAAAGTATGCTACGAAAAAAGCATAGCATTTGATTGATGCTCTTGTTTGGCCAATACTCGCCGAGCAGTCTGTCATATTGTTCCGTAGAACTTTTGGATGCTACTGACAATTACTCGTTAATTGTTTTTGACCCAATGGCAAACAAGTGCAAGTCAATGCTGGCCATGAGTCATTTTTAGACAGATTGATGACCAGTCGTAGGACTCATTTGTTAATAGCTAAATTGATTGATGGCCTGGACACTGGAATCGTGGCAGCTAAGCAGCTTAAAACTGTATGTATACACGTTGAATACAAGTATTCGATGCCGTCGATACTGCTCAGATAGTCCACAGTCGAAAAGTTCGTCAAAGTCTGGCATTATTATTGTTGTTGCTGGTGGTGGTGGTGGCTGTGGCTCCTCTGTGTAGAACCGGAGGCAGTCAGGCATTAAATGCAGTTACTCACCTGCGTGGGCAGCACAATCAGCGCCACACAAATCATGATGACCATATACAGTTGTGACGGCCAAATGTCCGGCACGAAATCACCGTAGCCAACCGTGGAGAAGGTCACAACCACATAGTAAGTGCTCTGGAACAGATTCAAATGTCGATGGCCGGCGCGCTGAAAATGCTGTATACCGCAAACACTAGAAATGTAGAAATTTTAAAGTGAGAATGGTTAAGAGAATGGAAAATAGTTTGGCAGACTTTGTCAGTTACCTGGTGAACACAAGGCATAGCAACGTGGCCGACAAAATGGTCAACTGTTGTGACAAAGCCGATTGTGATTTTTGCATGGCACGATGTAAATCGTTCTACGGAATATTGCATCATAAAGTTGAGAGTTAAAGTTAGTTGGTTGGTTTAACTATCAGACACTTACAAACATGTTCTCCAGCGAACGCTTGGCCAGCCAGCAGTTCAGGAAAATTGGTATGAAAAGATTGCGCAGTGGCGGATGCACAATCTACCCCAAAAGGAAAATCAATAATCATTAATAAAGCACCATCACTGAGAGTTTGAGAGTATTTTAATTGCACTTACCGTTAGTGCAAAGGGTATTGTCGTTACTAATTCTAGTATAAAGTGAAATGAGAGTATTTGCTGCCATATATTGCCCTGTTGAAAGATAGAACAAAAGAGATTTCGATATAAAAATACTCCACTAAGAAGAAAAACAAACACCGAAAAAGTGGAACAACCAAATATTACTTTTATTAACACAATATACACTTTCTTGTAGTAAGAATAATGCTTTTAATATTTATTTTATATATGTTATTCGCTGGCTGTGAATATCTCCTCTGCACGAATCCCAAATAAAAAACAGTTGGCTTTGGGCCAGCGAAAGCATATTTGAATTCTGGAACTGGGTCAAATTGTATATTTTATATTTATAAGCTTTCATATTTAATTTTCATAATGTGATTATTATTCACAGAAAAAATGTATCTTTTTTGTCAATTTAAAACATGTTTTTTTTTAAGGTTATTAATGCAATTAAATGAGTTTATGTGATACTAATTTCAACTATTATTTTAAATTTAAATAATGTCAATGTTTTTTAAGCATGATTTATGGTATCCAATTGTTTGTTTATTATTAAATATTTTGTTATATTTGAAATAAGGTAACAAACAAATTACAAATGATTACTAATTTCAGATTTTTTTGTGAAAAATATTATCAATAAATTTATCAACTATGCTAAAAATATATTACTTACCTTATAGCCTAGATATGTAAGAACCAAAGATTGAGTTAACGACACCATGGCTAGGAGTAATTGTAGCACCCAGAGCACCGTGGGGCGATTCACCCAGAGTATTGCATCCCAGTTAATAATTGGATTCTCCTGGAACTCCTCCTCCGTTAGCTTGGCAGAAATGATAAACTCTGTCTTATTGGCCACTTCGCAGCCATAGCTAGCAAGATAAGAGAACAGGAACACACACACACACACACAGGCAGAGAGGGAAGGGGAAAGGATGACAATAAATATTGTATGCTTTTCTGATTGAGAGTTATTTGTGTGTGGCATTTAGCTTACCATGTTATAAATGTTGGATTTTTATCCAATATCACACGTATTATGTAGAGAACACACGACAGTAACTTAAGGAATAAATCGGCAATTCGTATGCGTAAGCCTTGAAAGAGAAAGTAGGACAAAACACAACGAAATTTGGGTCAAGCAACTAAATTAAATGGGTTCGTTAGTTCAGCTTTTATCTACCTAACCTTTTGGCCAGTGCCCAACTAACTGACTAACTGACCGACTGTCCGATTGACTAACCCCTATTTGACTGAATGTTCAAATATTTACCTGCCCACTTTTTCAACCTGTTTACCTGCACAATTATTTCGTTTCCAAATCAATATTTACTCAAGTATATTGCGTCTGTCTCATCCGCTTCAGCTTTGTTATTTGTTGTTCTTGTTGTTGTTGTTATTGTTGTTGTTGTTGTTTCTTATTGGACTTTCACATGTTTTTCCAATTGATTCGATTGGTTGTGCGGCCTACGAAAACTTTAATCGCTCTGCTCTCTTCACTGACTGTCTGGTGCAACCTCAGCACAATTCAATTAGGCGTTTGTAATTAAGTTAAATATACGCACAGTTGTACTTCTCTATACGGAACGCAAACAAAAAAATACACACTTTGGCACTCAAACAGAAAATGCAATAAAAATACTTGATTGCCATGAAATCGAGTGGCTCCACACTGAGAACTTAGAGGCATAAATATGTTTCTGAAGTGAACTTGTGTGAAAGCGAAAACAAGGAATTTAAATCTGTATTTAAATCAAAGACATATAAAATTGAATATATACGAGACTACAAAACTTAGCAACAGTTCTTCAAGCAGCACTTTGAATGGTTGCCAGGTAAAAGAAAGAAGATCAAAAAAAATATTGCATAGCAAGAAAGAAAGATACGAAATTATATTTAAGTAAAGAATGTTCATTCAATAAATATAAAATAAAGTTGATATTGCAAACGAAAAATGTTGCGTAAAATAAGTTGAGCTGAATGATGAAATATAAAAAATTATAAACTCTTCAATCTATTTAGAATTTATTTATTAGCATAGGAAAAAATGTTCCTTTTAGAGAAGAGATTGTTGTCTAAAGATTCGAAGTAGGCAAATATTACATTTGAGATACTCACTTGAACGCTGGTTCTTAATGAAATAGAGTTGCAGTCTTTCTTTGAATGTATTTTCATTCACATAGTACTCCACACGCACTCTGCAAAGATAAATAAAGGGGAATTTGGGTTTTAATACGATTCGATTGAATTTCTCCACAAAAGCCGCTTACTCAATGCATTCGACTTATGTGAAGCCATTGCGCAAATCACTTTGACTGAGTATCAATAAAATGACAATTGAATTGCCGCCGCTGCACTTGACAATTGATGCGCTTACTTATCACATTATGTGAAGCGTAAAGCATCAGCCAGCAGCTCAAGTGCAACCAGCATTTTTCCCATTTTCCGTTTACCACATTTCTATTAGGAGGTGCGTGCAGCAAGTGCCACACAAGTACATATTAAAATGCCAGTATCTGCGCTCTGTGTTAGCTGCTTGACAGTACAACAGCTGCTGCAGCTGCAACCGCAGCAGAAGTGGCTTTGAAAATAAACTCAGAGACGACACTTGCTGCAAACTTTGACTTCCGTAAATATAAAAGTATAGCACTGTTAATACTGGATGTTTATTTATTAAACTATATAGTAAATGGATAATTTCGATTACAACCAAACGTTCCTATTTGAAAAGCTCAAGTTGAGTTCATTTACATTATTTTCATTAAGCAAAAGTCCCACTGTGAATAACAAAAATTATAAATTCAACTCACATTAATAGAATGGCATTTGTTTATTGAATATTCATATTTGAAGCATCTTATAATATATTATCAGAAATATGCTTAAAGGATCGAATCACATAATATTATTTCGATATCTAAATGCTAAATGCTTTTTTTTTTAATATTTTACACTGCTCACTACTCATCATCATCATCATCATCATCATCATCAATTAAATTTTATCCTGACAATCAAGCACCAGGAATGTCCGCCCTTTCAAATTAAAGTTTTTCTATTTACAATTCTCACTTGCATCACCACAAATGCGACTTATGTTTATATTGTAAATGACCGCTATTAATTAATGACATACATTTAATGACTTTCATTAAAAAAATTATAAAAAAGCTTTGAAAGAAATGGACTAGTTAAATAAGCTTTTTTTGCACCATAATTTTTTTCTAGCTAATCGATCGATTCTTTCTATTCATGATAATATCAATATTCACAAATAGCTGATATTTCAAAAGATAATTCATTAATTTATTGTGCATAATAATTTATTATAATGTAATGCGATTATAACATAATGCTGGAAAAATAATAATTCCTTTTTAACTTTCACATTTCATCTTATTTATTGGGCTGCTTGCAATAAATTGGTTTTAGCTTGTCAAATATTTCAATTAATTAGTGGAATCAGTCTTCAACCAACTGATACCAAATAATCTCTACTGTACAAGTATAAAACAATGTCATTGTTTTAAGCTCAACCCCTGGCAGCATAGTTGTTTCTTTATTTGTTGCAACATAGACATCAATGGCGAAACATGGCGCTTCAAAATGGAAACAGGCAACTTGAAGGCTCAGAACGTAGAATACATGGACTGAAACCCGCTCCAAACCACAATTTAGTTGAGAGACTCTTGTTAGATCCAACTCGCAGATACTCAAGTTTAGCATATAAATTGCTTGAGCTTTGACCATTATTCACAATGTTTTGAGTGCGAGGCAAGCATCCAAACATTAAAGTAGACCTTGGTTCAACACTTGACTGTCCCTGACTTTCCTGCTTTCAGTCTCTCTCTCTCTCTCTCTATCTATCTCTGTCTGTCTTCATTGTCTGTCTAGAACCGGTAATTAAAAATGTCTGAGTTTTGTGGCTCTGCCCCAAAGCAAAAGAGAATTCAAATACAAAATGCAAAGCATAAGAATTGTTAACGTAAATCTTTGTTTTGCAGTTGCCAACATTCTGAACTAAACCCAAATAGATCTTGGTCCAGTGAATATTCATGTCAAGGTTAATGCACCACGCATAGATAAAGCAAACGCAGTTTGTTTGCCGCATGCCGGAATAAATGATACCCGTGGGCAGCAACTGACAGTTGGCAAGTGGCGAGTGGCAAGTGGCAAGTGCCAATGACTGCAATGCGTGGCAAATATTAACAGTTGCTCACTGGTGTCCAATCCGTTATGCCACATCACCGCAAAATGTTGCACTGCATACAATCAACTCTGACCTCGAACAATGTTGCCAGACGGAAATTCGCTGACAAAGTTCATTCCACTCGTCCATTGAACGCGGCACAGTAATAATTTGCAGCTGGTTGAAAATTAAGTGGCATCTAACGTTGAATACATTCGCAATGCCAATCAAAGGGCAACACAAGCTGATAGCAGCAGCATCTAATACTTGCAACAAGGCGACTTGAATGTTTTAAGCCCGTCCTCCTGGGGACCAAACAATGCCAAAGTTCAGCAGCAGCAATTGAACCCTGGCGACTTTTGATATTTGTCCCCACAGCATTAACTCAAGTTGCGAACTTGCCAAAAATGTCATTGAATAATTTGAATTCGGTTAGTATTACAGAGTATTATATTTTAATCAGATAAAATGTTAGGAAATGTAAGTTTTTCTTTATTACTGTTGGAAGGATTAATGAATTTCAGATTGGCTCTGCAGTAAAAAGCAAACAAATCCAAAGTGTTAAAATGAAGTTAAATTTTTAAAGTAAACAGCGTAATTTTGGTTCTGTTCTGCTTGACCTTTTGAACTAACTTAGAATAAATGGAAATTACTCAAATTATTTTAAAAAAACTTTATGAAACACTTCGCTTCCTTTTAAACTGTTTAAAAAAGCCCAAAGTCGAATAAAAACTTAAATAATTCAATCAAATCAGTGACGCATTTTATAGCTGCGTTGTTGCATATAAACTAATGGAACTTTTAGCGTGTTCTTGCAACTTTCAAGAAAATCAACAGCATCAAGTAAAAATGATGTATTCGAGTGAGCTCGAACACCAGATACCCTGAACCCAGCTGCGAAAAATATTATCTAGTTTTATTCTCAACTTTTAATTATAGTTTAATCTTAAAAACTTTGCACCCTAAAAAAGGCATATAAAGCGAAAGTATTCTCATTGCTGATACTCTATTAAAATTATTATATATTTTGCACAACAATTGGGATTTCTTTGAAATTTTTACAGCAGATGAGTAATATGTCAATGCGCTTTTCTTATTTTTGCTATCGGAGCCAATATATCATGTTGAGGCGACTGTTCGTTTTCATCAAAAAGTACATATACCTTATGGGGAAAGGGCTGTTTTCATCCACCTGCTACAATTTTTAATAGGTTTAGGTTATAAAAACTGGTTCATGGCCATTCACAAAGAAATGCAGTCGCTGGTGCATTATAAATGAAGTTCGTTTGCTAAAATCAATATGCAAATGCAATAATATTTGCACAAGCATTGGCCAATAATTGAGAAAACCAGATTTTGAATGCAAGTTGAAATCAAAATTTGTGGCAACTGTTTGCCAAATGCTTTTTGCATGCATACAATTTGTGTGTGGCAAAAGCTGACTGAAAACTCAGTTTTTGTCGGTTTGCGGCAGCATTTTAAATCCTGATTGCCTTGAGACACAGCAAATTGCGCGTTAATGTGTTTTTGTTGCTTTATCATTTGATTAGAGCGTCAAATTTAATGTTGATATTGAATTTAAAGCGGAGCCTTCGGGGCTCTTACGGGCTCTATGCCATTATCTACCTACACATAAATTGTGTTTGTCCTTTATCGATTTTCAAATGTGATTTTTTTTGTTTTTTGAGCATTTTGTCTAGGTGGAGAGCTGGCTCTCATTTCTATTAGCAACGGCATCGTGTTTACGAGCGCTCAGATTTGATTACAAGACTTGATTAAATTTCACTTTGAAACGAATTTTTATCTTAAAGCACATTTGAGGCGAGGCAGCCACCGAAAATCAAAGTTCATCAAAGCGCTCCATGAAATACCTGACACAACAATGGAGTGCCTTTTGTTGCTTTGCTCTATGGCCACACAAAAGCGCCGCCTCACAAAAGGCCTAATGTCCATGCAACAACATGCAACAAGAGCTGAAAAGAGTTGTTTCAAATCGAAACACACACAGATTTATAGCGGCACTTGAAAACGAGCGAATGCCCTGCCCTGACCTGAGAAAAGGATATGCAAGGCGACTCATTCGATGGAGTCGCGTTGAGCCAATAAACAGGCGCTCGAACGAGCTCCGAAGGACATAAAACAAAAGCGAGTGCTCCTTAAAACGATCCAGCCATGCTAAATGGTCGGAGAGCTGCACACGCGTTGATTACCCCAAACACATTGAGAGCTGATTGCGGCCCATAAAATGTTAAGAGCCCTTATAGTGAAGTCGCCTCAGTGCGCACATAATTAAAACAAAGCTAAAATAAGACTCATCATGGCAAACACAAAAATTAACGCTCGGATCGTAAAATCATTTTCAACGAGAAGGAACCGCAATCTTGGACGAAAGTTCACTTCCTGGCAGCTTAATTTAATTACTATTTTAACGTAGAACGCATCCAATAATTTATATGAGATATATTTTTCCGATATGCTAAATGAATGGAGCAGAATATTAATTGAAAATAATTAAAAATAATTTCATAAAATGCTATGCATTATTTTAATTTAATTTTTGTGCAGTATTTGAAATAAATTGTTTTAGTGTTTATCATTTTAATGATAACACACTAAAAATTACTAAAATTGACAAAATAAATCTAGTGAAATTCCTATAAAAACAAGCTGGCAGAAAACAATTCAATCTTAATCTAATAAAAAGAAAATAATTTAAGGCCGAATTAAACCACAGTTTAATATCAAACTGACTATGTAAGAAGACACCAAACTAAAAATAACTTTGCTCAAGCCAGAAGCATATCAAGTATTTAATTAAAAATAGACTTTCTCTAGGCATACACACACACACACATACACACACACATACACAAACACTTACACACAAAGACACAATTTAGACACTATTGTCTTTGTGATGTGTGCTTTTAGTTGGAAATTGATTTGATTTGATTGTTAATGGTAATCAAGTTTTGATTGCTACTTAAATGCTTTTCTTATTTTCTATTACATTTAGTTGACGCGTCTGGCGAAAAGCACGTTGAATGCTTTAAAAATCAATATAGAACGAAAATTGAATTAACTACAGTGCTGCGTATACGTAATTGGATTTGTTCAACAGCAGCGAGTGGCATTTGGTGAAGTAACGGCAAGTCAGGCAGTCAGACTGTCAGACAGTCTGTCAGCCAGTCAGCCAGTCAGCCAATCTGCTATCTGGCAGTTTTCTGGGAACCTTTTACATACCTGGGTATACGATCGTAGGAGTCCCACGATGATAGGCAATTGTAGGACGAGTTGCGACTGTTGCCCGCCATATTGCATAATAGATGATCCATTGGCCGGTCGTTTTTAATTAGATATCACACACATGAGCCACGCACACGCACACACACTCCCGCACCTACACACACCACACACTCAGTGGTATGCTTATGAATATTTATAGTTTATAGCTTCGAATAGATACTAGATATACGAATAGTACAAAGAAATGGTTTAAGTGGTTTTAGTGGTTTTACTGGTTAGCATCGAAATTCCGCATGTGACCGCGAAGCTTTTAGCTTAATTGCAACATTTTTTAAATTTTGTTTTTTGTTCGATATCTGTTTGAAGTATCACGTTTTAACTCATTACTGCTGTTAGCCATGTGACAGTGTAATTGCCAGCTGTAGGCAGTTGAAGTTCTGCATGAGGCGGCATTGTGGCAAGTTGTAAGCAACTAAAGTTCTCCAAGTTGTTTCAGTTAGTTTGGTTTAGCCAGCTGCTGAATAATTGATTATAGTTTGGATTCCTTTGGTTGCAGTCTCCAAACAGAATTTTCGATGTTGGCCAAATATACTTTAAGACAGTTGGCTGACAGTTCCGGAGTACAGATCAACTTTAATCAAAATTGATTGCCTGCCTGCAATTAATCTGTTGTTTGAACACGTAATTCAGAACGCAGCCAGACACCTACACACTAACAAAACTCCACACACACACACGCACACACACACACAACATGTGTGTGGTTATATGTGAGTGCGTGTTAATCGTCAATTGTTTGCACTTTGGTCGTTTAGTAAATTTATTGGCGCCACAGCCTTGAAACGGTAGCGTGAAATGAACACAGGCAATTTTATGTGTCAAGTGACACCAGCTGAAAGTGTAGCTTTAAGTGTGAAAGCAGCAGCGAATATTCAAGAGAAATCCTTTTAATAGCAAGAGCGAAACAAATTTCTTTAAGCTCAAAAATCAGTTTTAACAATGGATTCACACACAGCGACATCAATCAATTTTGATTAGACTCCGCAAGGTTTTGCAGTACCGAAAATAATTAATTTCCATTATTTTATAACACTTATTTTAATACACTCTTTAAGTGGTATTCAATTGCGTAAGCTTTCCGATTTGTATTATCCATCACCCGTTAATTTTATTAGGGTTTCCTCACAGTCCTTAAAGCACAATATTTTTGTGTACTAAATATGTTTATAGGTGCAACACGTGTGAAAGGATACCCTATAAAAAGCGGAGTTAATCTACTGAGTGCTGAATTTTGATTCGCAATTTGATATATTTTTATCTTTTGTGCTTTTTATACTCTATTGATTTATATGTTTTAAAACAATTTCGATGAAAGTGTTCTATAAGCGTTGCTTTAGATTTTGTGTTTTTATCAACTGACAGCTGCAACTGATGCTGATACTGATGCAACAGCGTTTCGCACATTTGACAAATGTTAGAAGTTGATCTGAGTGATAAGCCTACAAATAATTAAATCACAAATCAATAAATGTGAATCTCTCTGTGCGGAGAGAGCTGGCCAGGAAATTATAATCGCATGTTGTCTATTATAAAAGACTTTATAGAATTGTAAATCAGTTCAATCAGTTCCAAATGCTTAAGCTGAACATTATTAAAATCGATTTCATTTAAAACAATTTCTTTAATCTAAATAAACAGCATTTCAAATGTTATGGAATTTAAATTTAATTTTAGCTATCAGGGAATCGCATGTTGCTCATATCATTTATGTCTTGACTTTAGTCCCTGCTTAAGACTTAATCGGAATCCAAATTAATTAATTTCAATTGTGTACACTGTAAATAAAAATACAGGACGACAATTAAGTGCACAATAACTTATTGATTACCTTTGAGAGCTGCCTTCATAATTAATTCAATATTTCAATGTTGCTTGGCTTTCTTTCTTTAAGCAAATATTATTTTGACTCCTCCTCCACACTCATTGCGCATTTTTTAATTACATTTGTGACCTTTTGGTTGCGAAGGCGGCCACTTCGATGAATTTGATATTAACTTGTTTATTAATTACTGATTACGCCCACTTGTTATTTTGAATGAATCCGTTGAACATTTTAATTAAATCTGATTATTAAGTTCATATTATTTTTATACATCTTAATAAGGATTTAATTGTTTGGGGTTTCAATTTGGGTTATCAAAGGCTTATGGGCCTGAAGAGGCCTTAATGTTATAATTAATTTTCATTATTATTTAACATTTATTTTTATACTTTTTAATTGGTATTAAATTTCGTTGGCCTGACTATTTGTGTCATCAATGGAACCGCTAAGTGCATAAGTGCGAAAAATGATTAAAGTATAACAAAAAATACACTTTTAGATAAGAGTTAATATGCTAATACCTAAATTTTGGATCAGAGTGCGAAACTTATCTAATGACATGGCAATATAATAAGATAGTTCAATCCCGTCCGACCTTGAGTCCTACAATACGGATATATGCTGAGCTTCAACAAGTTATCATTAATACTGAGGTAGTAAATTATTAAAAAAATGAGTTAAAAAATTGAAGACGGTCAGACGGATAAGCGGACATGATTACCCTACACATGTCATGACAAGATCATAAAAACTGTTGAACCACATCTGGGGTCAAATGAATGAATGAATGAAACAATGCCACACCATCGTCCCAAAGGAGACTGTCATTTATTTTCTTATAAATATTTGAGTAGCTTAAAATATGCTTTGCTGTAATGATTTTTATTTTTTTTTTTCTTGGAATTTAACGGCGCACGTAATGCAGACAATTTGGCGCCACCCGAAAAAATGATAATGCAAATTATTTGATTTGTCTGGATTTCTGACACTCTGAGCGCGACCACCAAGCTAATTTTGCGTGTGGCTCAAATGTCAAAGTCAAAGTCATCAGACGTGATCCCGAGCAGAGAGCACTTAGAATCCAGGCAACAATGGCGACTAAGTGACATGTTGATAAATGACTAAAGCACTGGCAGGCCAAATCAAAACACAAATGCCACAGACGACTAGCAAATTTGTCCGCTTTTAGACCGGGCCAACAGCTAAGCTTCGAATTATGATTTTTCGCCCAGTGCTCGAAGCCAGTTTAATCTGTAACCGCTTTGGGTTGATAACTTTAAATTGTACCTTCTGCTGTGGCTTTATATTCAATTTAAATTTGCTGTCCCAAGCAGCTGCAATTTATGGCCTCTTCCCTTGGGCTGAGCTAGCTGCTGAGTTCCGAGTGCTTTTCAATTAAAAAATGTAGCCGTTTGTTGCTTTTTTTGATATTTGACAGCAAGGATTTGTATCGATTTTCAATTGCCTCAGGCGTATTTTAGTCAACGCTTTCTTCGCTTTAAGTTAAATAGTAACAAAATCCAAACTGGGCGAGAAGGTTCGACTAAAAGAAATTGTGTTTCTTCGAATAAAATACGATTAGATAAGCAAACATTATTTGGAAACATTAATATTATTATGCAGTGGAATGGTTAATTTATTTCTTCACTTTTGAGATCAGCGTTTTACCTTCAAAAGAAATATTTCTTACTGCCCATCCTCTATTTGCAGGGTATCCGCAACAAAAATAAAGCTGAATGCTATTTGCGTGCTGTGTTCATATTTCTTCCTTAGTCATTGTCAAGTGCTGAATAATTGACGAATTTCCTGTGATTAATTGAAGTACTTTTCGGCTTGAATAACTCGCGCATTACATGAGTGGCGCCACCTTTCTCAAATTTTGGGGAGTTTGGCGACTGCCAATAAAAACGCATACATTAAGTATACGCAGAGTGTTTATGTTTTATGCTGTTGTCATGTGTTTAATGGGTGTGTTTTTGAGTGTTTATTGTTGTTTTTGTTGTTTGGCACTAAACGTTCACATTTTATGGTCATGGTCGGTGTTCCGACACACATGACTGAGCGGCAATTACATTAATTACCACTTCCTTTTTTTGTATCCTTTATACTTCTTGGGAACGGCTAAGAGAGTTAACACGATAAAGCAGGTGGAAGGACTCATCTATGTATCTATAAAGCTTATACATATATTCTTTATCAGCATTAAAAATATATATTACTATATAAGCTACTATATCAAATCAAGTCAAGATCACAGATAACTGCACACCTTTAACAGTTGGGTGCCGATATTCATTTTGGTAGCGAAACTTTCTGCGCTGAGAGCAAAGTAATTTCTAGTTGAACAGTCTCAACTAGATAAGTTGTAATTGGACTCACCTTTGCCTGGTTGGCTGACCCAAATGAACAACATTTGTTCCTTAATCCCCACTGAATTCCATAACCATTTATCATTTTGCAAAATGCATCAATTTCAGTTTCTTATCGTTGCTCATATCGACCAAATGCATAACGGGACTTGCACTTAACTGAATTGCAACAAGGACGAAAAATAACAACTGAATCAGATGTGGAGCAACTTTTTTGCCGCTGTGTTTTGTTTTGTACAAAGTGACGTATGAGTTATTTCCGAACTAGCTTCACGCGACAGTTAATTTTAGAACAAATGTTGTCTGTCTGTGTGTTCGGGCACTCACAGCTCATTAGGTCCATCGATTGCCACATGCACAAGGAACACACACACACACACACACACACACACACTCAGCCACATTCATTCAAAGAGAAAACAATTTGTGCTCAACTCTGTCTAAATGTATGCAAACGTTTCAATTTGCAAGAAATTTCTTTGGCGGTGCACTGAACTGTTGATGGGAACGAGGATTCAATTTTCCCAGTCTCCAGATATGCTACAGTAAAGCATAAAGTGCATTCCCATTGTGTAAACTAACAGAATAACTCTGTTTGGGTAGCTTTTGATGGCTGATGGCACCAAAATTTGAATCGCAATTTCAAAACGTTTCATTGCCATTGTGCACACTCCGGTCTTTGGGCCATTGTTTCGCCAGACATTCTCAATAGATTTGCAAGTAGCAACAACAAAACAACTTTATTCTGGTGACCTTTGCAGTCGTCGGTTGCCAGTTGCGCGTTGACCGCTCAGCCAACGAACCGAACGAACTCCGAGGAGCACGGAAGTCCCATTCACAGAGACGTCAGAGTTCGTGGACCCGTTTATAAATTTCTTATTTGCTTTCACTCTCTCGCAGACTCATAAAAATGGTCGAGCTTGATTTCAGAACGAGGGACCCGTGTCTATTTCAATTCCTAATGAACTTTTCAAGACTGGCACATTTATCATTAGAAAACAGCAGTTATCCATTTTGATCTGGCTTAAACATATTTTTGCTTCCCTGTTAGAAATATATTATTCATTTGACTGTTAAAAAAAATTAAGAAATTAATAACAACAAACAAAATCAATCTAATCATTCTTAGCAATAAGAGTTGGAATTGAGTTAGGATTAGGATTACTATTTAATATTAGTATAAAATAAATTTAAAATAAAAAAAAAAATGTAATATGAACGCCATAATAAATGTATTCTAAAAGTTGCGCAGCAAGTGTACAATAAATTCAGCAATATGTAAATTATTTGGCATTTTTCCCATTTATCATCACTGTTAGAGGGTATCTCTGTGTTCAGCATTGCGAGCTATAATCTTTTGACGTGGCACCGGCTCTTGTTATATGAGTTTTGGCGATTGTACTCAGTTTTATTGCATGAGCTTGTCTTATGTGCAGCACATAAATTTGAATATGAAAATAAGTATGATGTATATAAGCCTTTTTGCCATTAAATTTGCAATTTAAATGGCTCTTCATGCTGCATATTTCGTTGTGCACTTTGCGTTTTGCTCATCGAACTGAACTAAATATTCGAGTCATTCACAATGCTGGGGATTTCAAAATGGCCACATTAGCATTGCGACCAGTTAGCGAGAAATAAACAGAACGTAACGGCACATTGGCATTTCCCACGCGAACCAACAAAAACAACAACAAAAAAGCTAGCAACAACACCACACAATACCAACAACTTGGCAAAGTTGCGTGTCCGCGTCAAAAGCTTGGCGAGCAGCCAGCTAAATGGTGGGACAACTGTGAGGGGGGGAACAGGCAGCAGGCAACGGGCAACAGGCGGCACGCCCTGGCTGACAAAACGCGCAACAGTTTAAAGTAGGCGTTAACCAGCAGGGCGCGACTCGTGTCACAGCTAAAGGAAATGCGCCTCCAGCAACGTGGGCAAACATCAGACTTTGGCTACGCAGCAAAATTAAAACTTGGTGTAGATTTTAAAGAATTTAAGGAATAAATACAAAAAGTATTCCTTTCTGCTTCGGCTTCAGATCTGCTGATTTTTAATTTTCATTTTCTTAACAAGAACATTTACAAAAATTGAAGAATTAAATAGGCTTAAGAAGGTGAATATACTTCTGATTTTGGTTCAGTATATCACCCGCACACCCCCCTCTGGCAACTGTTGCTTAGCATATTAAGTGGAGACTCCTTATTTTATCGTGCGGAAGCAATCTTTTGCCGTTAAGTGGGCAATTTGCCCAAATGACGTCATTACAGCAAACAAAAACAAGCGACAAGAGAAAAAAAGGAAGAAAAACTTGACGAAGGAATGCCCAGTTAGAAAGCGCAAAGAGCAACGGTCGCCAAAGCTGTCCACATAAATCAATGCTCCAAAAGTAGCCGAAAAATGCACACAGCCTTTCCCAACAACAACAAGAACAACATCAAAAGAATTACAAGATGAAGAAATAATGTGACGAAAAATGCGAAAATGTGTAAAGTGCGGTCGGAGAAGGAAAACGGGCAAACCGGCAAACGGGCAAACGGGCAAACCGGCAAAGAGGCAAAGAGGCAAAGAGGCAAACTGGCGAACAGCAGAACAAAAACAGAAGAAAGCAGCGAATTTATCACTTGAGCAGCTTAATAACACTTGGTGAACAACAACGGGGAGGACAACAGCGCAAACACAAAAATATGTATATATATATATATATATATATATATATGTATATATATGTATATAACTATACAAGAACGCATTACAAAGCGTTTAGCAAGTCTTTCCATTTCTCTTTCCATTCTTTGTGCCTTTCTTTTGTTTATCTGACTGTTTATTGCGGTTGTGCGTGCATTTGAACGTATGTAAAAATGAAACGGACAACAAACTGTGTATCTACACACACACGCACACACACACACAGCTTCAGCGATTGTGTATGAGAGTTCGGGGGCCAAAAGAAGTCATAAGTGAATAAACAGCGCCGCTCATCAGACACAATGAATCTTTTGAGCTGGCAGCTCAATTGGATCAGACATTATGCCTCATTTAGTCCAAGGTAGATTAACACGATAACAAATTAGAGTTGTTAACCAGCCACCACAATCAGAAAGAAGGGCGAAAATCGCTCTCTAAACTAGAAACAAATTTCTGGTCCTTGGCAATAATTTCTCAACATACGATAATAAATGTATTACAATTAGAATGATTGGTTTTAACAAATCAATTCAAAAGTGCAAAAATGAATTAACTTTTATTTAAGAAAAATTACTTTCTGAAATTTAAAAAGAAGCAAAGAAATTTGCTGCCTCGACTGCTGTGCCGTCTGACTTGGACTGGGAAAATACCGCATCAGGCATGACTCATTTTTTGTTAAAAAAAAGCAGATTTGACTTGTTCGAAGCGTCTTTAGGTTGTCGAAGCTGCACGGAACAACACGAAAAGACACACAGAGTATAGATATGTATATATATAGATAGAATGTATATATATATATATATATATGTGAAGACAGACATGTCTCGTTGACGATAGCTGGATTCCGTGAGATTTCTTGCTCTTTGTTCATCCGTCCCCACATTTTCAGCGATGTTGTTTACGGCACACCATTTAAGGGGCAATATGTTGTTGCTTTGCCAATGAGGCCATTATGAAGTTGAAAATATGTATGACTAAACACTTTTGCTATTGCTGAGTAAATCAGCGCAGAGTTTCTGTCTTACTTAAAGACACATCAAACGAAACAAGCAGACAAAACGCATAATTTCCTTTTTCATTTTGTTCCATTTTGTGAATTTTCAAGTTCAACGCTTTGCCACAAGGACGTTTTGTCTGATGCTTTGTGCTGTCAGCTTTAAAAGCCGTGTAAAAAAATAAACATCTTTCTAATAATCTTAAAAAACTCGAACCTTAAATTAAGCAGGGAAAAGCCATGGTTTTAAGTCACAGATTGAGACAACTTTGCTTTCTATTTATAAACTTTCTGATAAACAAGGTGAGCTGCACATGTACACATTTCTAAAGATTCAGCGCGATTTTTTTTCTCAGTGCAATTGCTAACTGATCTACGAAAATTTTGTGTCATTTCATAGCCACATTTGAACTGAATATTCAACAATGAAAGCCACGTTTGAAGCCACATTTGAACAGCAATCGCCAAAATGAAACACATTTGAATTTGTAAAATTGAAATTATTGCGTGTTTTTAAAGCCGTTTTGATCTTTAAGACTTGTATTGTTTATCTGCGCATATTTTATGCTAATACAGATGCATATGTCTTGGAAATTTATGTCTTTATTTCACGGAGACTCACAGGCGAAAAGTCAATTGGTAATTTGCATGAGCAAAATTATTTTTGTATTTATCCGACACATGAAATTATTCGTCATGTGTGTGCAAAGCCAAAATTTACATTTGTGTGTGTGTGTGTGTGCGTGTGTGTGTGTGCGTCTATGTGTGCAAGGATTAGAATTATGTGCCAAATTAGCTTATTTGACATTTCAATGAGCAAACATTCGAACAAATGCGAGCAAGTGCAAAGTGTTCGTTGCACGCCTGACTGACTTGGGTATGTTTTTCTCATTTTCTTTTTGTTGTATGTGGTTGGAGGTCTAAGCTTTAACGTGTTATATATGTGTGTGTGTGTGTGTGTGTGTCTAGGTATGCGTGTCCTTGGTGAGCTGTCAACGTTAAAATAAAACTGGCACCCAGAGTGCCACCTCTGTCGCTCTGGTATTTATTTATCTGCTCTTGTCAGTTAATTTCCGTTCAAGTAGCCATTAAAACAATCATTGCGACGCTTAGGCGGCCACACATCCTCACACACACACACACACACGCACGAGCACACACAGTCACACACACACACACACACACACACACACAATGCAATTCCGATGTGACAAGCTTCATTTTTATGGGTTGCCATTAACAGCTTCAGCTTGTTGTCACATCAGCCATTTAATAATAATAAAATAACTAAATCCAAGTGAAATAACTCAATTATGCGGCCCACAGAAATGGACTTGAATCGCGGTTTAATCCATACCCAAAATGCCTCAACTCCACTAGCAGCTTGGTGCCTTCAACATCATTTAATTTGCCGTTTCTGATTGCGCTTTAAGGCGCAAATATGTGTCTATATAAATATATATATATATTTGTATATATATATATATAATTTGGCTTGTGTTTGTATTGAATTTGTCGCGTATATCATGTGGCACGTGTCTACTGTGGCCCAAACACAACTGGCTGTCAAAAGTCAGGAATAAGTTTTAAACTTTTGATACAATGCAAAGCCAATTTATCTGTGAACTTGACACTTAACTCAACATGACAGCTTGTTTGAGAAAGGCTTAAACTTATACTGAAACAACCAGCCAGCTGACTCACAACCAACTCTATAAGGTGCCTTAGCTCTATTTTATCAGCATTAAGTGATTAAGGTATCATTCATTAAATTTAATTACTAGTTTAATGGTCCTTGGAGGGAACTTCTTTGTGAAACTTTTCCTCTCATTTTTATTTTATTTTGTTACTTGATATTTATTTGTTTTTGCAAAGTTGCACAGTTAAAAACTGTATTTTATTCCAATTATTTTGTAGTTTATAATTATTTTGTTAGTCTGAACGCAAATCTTTTGTCCGCTTTAATTTTGAGGTCTCATTTGCAAAATATTTACTTGTGATTTTTAATTTAAAGAAAAAAAATATGATTTCACAAAAATCTGAGCATCTTTTGATTAATTATTAGTATTATCAAAACTAATATTTATAAATTAACTTCAAGTTCGTAGTTGTGTATGAGTTGAAGTAATCTCTTCAAATCAACCGATTTCTATTTCGCTGGTATCACAGAATCCATTTGAGGTAGTTTCAAATCGGCCCGCGACATTGTTTTTATCAAAGCTTGTCCAAAATTTTTATTTTTTTAAATTGTATTCACATATTGACATAAGTGATTTACACGAAAAATCAAAAACAGATAAGCGATTTTCTTAATTTTTGTAAATACATTTGATTTTATTATTATATATGTTATTTTTATTTGCGCAACTAATTTGAATTGAATTTAGTTTTTGGATCACTGTTCTTAAAGATTTTAGTTCATTATGTGTCCCACAGATTAACATTTTCATGGAAATAACTTCATAAATTATTTTATATTAATTATTTCGAATATTAGTTGTGCATAATTAATTGATACTTAATTTTACATTTATCTTTCTTATTTACACAGTCAGTAAAACACAAATCTCACTATTCTCCCGAAAATATTATGGCTTTTTTTGTGGCAAAACTTTTTTGTTGCAAAGTTAAACCATTCGCAATGAACACTTTTGAATACCTGTCACAACCGTCAATCGCACACACACACACAAACACACGCACAGACACAGACACAAATACACAGCCACAAATGGAGAACTATCGCGCGACTCGCTTCGCAATTAATCAAATTTGGCTTGCTTTGGGTGCAACAGGACTAGGCCTCGTCCTTCCCAATTGCTTTCGTTCGCGTCGACACACGAATAACGACTGAGGCGAATCGACACGGAGTTGGCCCACGACGTGGCTAGAACTCACCACGGCCCTGTGGTGGGCTGCGGACAGCTGTTTACCGAATTGGCGCCAAAGCCGGCAAGGCATTTGTTTATGTTTCAGGCTTGATGGAGAGAGCGTGTTGGTGTGAGTCAAAATGAATGTGTCGAAAGCTCATCAGTTAAGGGAGGCAGTTAACAGCGTAAGAGAAATGCTGCTGTTAGCCGAAAGCTTTGCATATTATTCCAATTGTTGTTGCCAACTGAAATTCAAATTGGAAACAAAACTTTGTCTTCGACATGCAACTGCAGTAAGCCAAGAGCTTAAGTAATAATTCAACCACTTTGAAAACGCTTCAGTTCATAAGGTTAAAAGTTGTTTTTCTTTTTCCTTGACGATTTACATTATTACATTTGCGCAAGGATTGAGCGTTGTAGTAATAAATAATAGGTCTCAGACTGGCCAAATGACCTGTGGATAGCTCGAATCAGAAACGATTTAAGCAGGTAATATCCATTGGGAAGGAATAGACTGAGAACACTCACTAGCCTCTTGACATGAATTTTAATGACACTCATCTATGTTAGCTAAGTGCACTCGACAGCAGAATTACACAGTTTTGTGAGAATCAGACGGAATCCTCAAATCATATCATAGCAGATTGTGTCGTCTAAGCGAGAATTAAATACAATATTCTCGGAAAACATGTTTAAGACTCAGAGGATGTAAAAGTCATGAACCCGTCAAAGATCTAACATCAACATCAAAACCTAATTATGTTAAGGGAGCCCCGAAATAATAAAAATGAATTATTGTAATTATCTTGGCTCGGGAATAACACTTTTGCATGTATTTTCAATTTGACTTCTCAAGTCATATTCACTTTTGGTCTAAGTGTTTTTTTTCTCAGGAATTTATTTATTTTATTATTATTTTTTGCATTTCCCAGTGTTGACTTTTATTGTATAAAATGCATAAATATTTGAAACAAAAACGTGGAATATTAAAAATAATAAAATAATATACAGATCAGATTTGCTGAAGTAAACGGGAACTTTGCACTAATTACTTGGATATCACCTTTAATATCAACATAAAAATATATAATAATTGCTATGTAATTTTTATATCATAACAAATACATATTTATATTAAAGTGACATCATAGCGAGCTATCATTGTAAGTCTTTGGCTTATATAAAAAGTAAGTTGTAAAACACTACCAAATATATGAAAATTAAATTAATAAAAGTTTATATATAAACATACATGGAAAATTTTCGATAAAAATAAAATATTTTATTTTTAAACAAACTGATAAGCAAGGAAAATTAATAACCAAATTAATAATTCAACAAAGGAAAATTAACATCATTTTAATATTTGTTCGTCGATAATTGAAGTTTTCATGATATTTGTTTCAAATAACTTACATAGAAATTGGTTATTTATTTGTGACTAAATAAATAGCACTACCAGAGCAAAATCTACCAATCTGGGAAATGCACTTTGTATTTTTTACAGAATTTTAATACTGAATCCTTAATAGTCGCAGAAAAGACAAACAGAAAGGAAGAAGTGTTACTCAGCTGAAAGCAATAATTTATATAAAGTGATCAGGTCCTAGCCAAACAGCTTTATTATGTATTTTTTTATATATTCTTATTTTAACATTCGTGTGAACAGATTATAAAAAGATGGCCCCATTCAATAAGATTTGAATTTGCGGTAAGCGTCAGACGTGCCATATACAAACAGATATAGAGAAGTGCATACCTGTTGTCGACATAATATATGTGTGTATATTAAGCAACCGGAGCTGAATGTGGCCCAAACAATTTAACCTTTGGCGCGGCTTGACAATGCCATCAATCATTTGGCTCTGGCAGCCATCATTTCATTTTGTAGGCAATCTCGCAGACGCTTATCCTTTAACCTGAACCCAGCCGCAAACTACGAGCTCATTCAATTACCCAACCGGCAGCAGAGTTTTTGGATACGGGACTCCGGTTGGGCTTGCCCTTTGTTTGTACTGTTTCAGATAAAACCCATCTAAGTTATGCCAAAACGAGCCACTCTCGAGCCACTCTCTCAGGGCGAGAATCATGAAATATTTATGCGGATTGTGTGTATTGTGTGTATTGTGTGTGAGCGTCGAACGAAACCCGAAAACCGACTGATTAAAATGCTGCACTGCCGACAGCTGGCCCACAACTAACTTATTTGGTTTTGGATCTCGAATTGGGGCTGGGCCCATTTCTCTGGCCACACCCAGCTCATTTGTTAAACGGGCCCACATCATATTCCACTGCTCCGATAATCAATCATAATGAAAGGAAGACAAACCAGCCAGCCTCATACGTGATTGTGGGTGTGTGTGTTAATTTTATAAACTACTTTACAATAATTTAATTCAGGTTAAACAAACTTTGCCAACTAATTAAGGCACACACGGCCCATGTAAATTTTATCGAAGGGTTAATTGACTTGGCCATCAGTTGGAAAGGTAGCTTTAAAGTTAAAAAATAATAATTGAAAAGTGTTGTATATCCAGTCTGCCACCCTCCTCTCCCCCCTCCCATCTAAGGGTCATAAATGATAAAGTTTTCCCCATCTGCGTCTTTCGGGAATTCGAGTTCAACTTTCTCGCTGGTCCATATTTTATTGGGTTTTATTGTTAGCCGGTTTCGACGTGGGTCCATTCAATCGATTCGTTGCAGACAAGTTGCTGTACAAACTTGTTGATGACGGTTTACATTAGTTTTTGTTAAGTCCGCTGGGATATACGAACACCAGTCTATACATTAAAGCAATTCGTTCAAAAATAAATAATCAATACACGTATCGAATTACAGTTACAAGCAGAGAATTAATTACTACAAATTTATTTTGTCGACATTCAAAAAAGGTCATTATTGCAATTAAAGCCGCAACGTGGCCGCTTTCTGACCTGTCCTCTTAGAAATTCCATGCCAAAGACTATTGAAGGAGAGCAAAAGGAGCAAGTGATAAAAGATTTATCTAAGTTTTACAAGCTGCTGCGATTACAGACTACTTTAATAGACATAAGCAATTTTTATTTAAATATTTTAATTTCTAAAAATTTGAAACCATTAATAACAATCATCAATAATCATCAATCTTCCTGGCACAAGTTATCGATTGGCAAGCGTTGGTATTCGATTTTGTTCTTGGTGATCCAGTTGTAAGCAGTAGAAAGCCCGAATGGTTTTGCTTATGACATATGTTTTAAAGAGAAAGCAGGGGCTTCCAAAACCTCTTTAATGATGATGATTTAAAGACATTTTCTGGTGCTTTTAATTGCAAGCAAGATATTCAAGATAGTGCTCGAAAAGAGAAAGAAAGTTGTACCGACTTCAAAGATATTATTTTATCCGAATGAACTATGAACAATTCTCTATAAAATGCATTTATTTATTTTAAAACACGCCTGCATCAAAATGTTTATTGTTGTCAAGTTTTTCGGCGGCGCTAAAAATCGTTCGATTTAGCTTGTCAAGCAATTTGAATTTATTTGTGCATATTTTGCAAACAATCACAAAAGCTACCAAAGAAAATCAGTTTCAAACGAAATAAATCGTGAGGTCATTTTAAAGTAGGCTGCGCGATTAAATCTCAATTTGTCAGTTAAGCAGGACTTCTCAGACTCGTTTTTCGAAAATATTCGTTCTCTTTTTTCGAGCAGTTCTACCCAAAATTATCAAATTCCCGTTTTTCTTTTAAATATAAGTGCTTACTTATAATACTCCTAAGATGCAGCGACTAATAACATTTGTTGTTGGTGGTATTGTGGGCTATCTAATTGGACAGCATCGCGTAAGTCCAACCAAACGAACACATTTAACAATATTTTCGAGAAACATGCATTTCTTGTAATATTTTTGCAGTTTTAAATGGATTTCCACGTGTTGCTTCCCGAGTAATTCAATTAATCAGCATACAATTCAATCATATCACGTATGCAGCAATTTCTTATAGGTTCTTTTTCATTGGGCAAGCAAACTCCACTCAAATTATAAATAAATATAAATATTGAATGGGAAATATGTATAATGGAGCATCTCATTCTATTTTGCCTCGGCGTATTCTTTGGCCTGAAGTTGTGTGGCAGGGATCAGTAAGAAGTACTTATTAAAATTCCAATGGACCAACTATTCACAAAAAATAATTAATACGGCGTTTTGCTAAAAAATAACTCGAAATGTGAAATCAAATAAAATGAGATAAACGATAGTTAAGTGTTTTTATATTTTACTAACGCGAAAGTTTTCCGCTTTCCTTTTTAATAAAAATAAATACAAAATTAACCGAGAATTGCAATTCTACAGCTTTTGTTGTACGAGCTTCACATCACTCCAGCAATTCAATTGTTCAATTTTCAATTGTTGACAAATCATTTATTTAACATATTTTTATAAGATATTTGGCTGCATTGAGTATATTCGATATTTTTGCTCTGCGGGAGATAAATTGCTGAAAATTAGTCCTGCTGGTCCGACTCTTAATAAAGCCACACAGAAAAGCGATTCTCAGATTTCATTCAAGGTAAAGAAGCATTTTTCGATTAATTTTGGTATAGCAGATAATTTTGCGATGACTGTGATCCGAATTAAAGCACATTCCTTCTGCATTGATTTGAAAGTTAGTACGTTCATTTAATTTAGCATTGCTTGAGATCTTCAATTTTCACTTACAAGGTCCGCAACGCCGTTTGCACAATAACAAGCCCGTCACCAGGCCCAGTGCAAATGAAATAACGTGAGTCATGGCCTTTGATAGTATTAACAATTCCAAGCCAAACTTTCCAATACCTTTAGAAATTACGAAAAATACGCATTAAAAGTGTAATGGGTGTAGAAGAATAGTTACTGTATCATCCGGTTTATATAGATTACGCTTAGATTGCCGCTAATAGTTCCTTCCAATTAAAAAACCAGCAGCAAAACCCAAAATCAAAATAATCAGCCAATCCAATTCCATTTTATGTTTATAGAAAATAGAAAATCCAAAATAAAATATATTTCTGCAATTGTTTAAGTTATACAAGCTGACAGATTCTATATAGCCTGCTGCGTACAGGTTCCAATGCATTTAATTGGGATTCGAACCGACTGCGATCAAAACACTTGAAGGAGAAAGGGTAGGGAAAAACTCGACACCTGTAAAAATACCTCGCATTTGATCTGGCCATAAAAGATATATACAAGCTCAGCAGACTCTGTCACTGGGCACTGGCTAAAAGTATCGATTCATCACTTCCTCTACCACAATATTGCTGGGGTCTTCCTTCTTCTTGGACACATCGGAAGTTGCTAATATCTGCAAACTTGTTTTTCAGAGAGGCAGTGGAAATAGTCCATTTGGCTGAATCGGAGGGTGGTTTTCTTCCCCCCTGCCGATAACCGCCTCAATCTTTAGTTATGATTATGAAAGTCGTTCATGGCTTTAAAGAGTAAAACTATGGATGTGAAAGACAGTTGATGCTTGTTTAATTGGCTTGGACTAAAAGACTTGTTTAAAAGTGAGTGTTTTGTGTAGTGTTCAGCAAAGATATTTATGATATGACATTATTGACAAGAAGAAGGCTTCCATTGGTTTGCCCATATATAAATAGGACGATTTAAATATTTTAATATGACTGGTTCAAAATATTTAATAAAAAGAAAACATTCAGTTCTTCTTCTTCTTTAGTATATATTTTATGTGCACAATAATTTTTTGTTTATTTTTGTTTATTTTTGTTTTTCGGTTCACTGACTTGCTTAGAGTAGATATGAAGATTTAGATATGTAAATAGCGCATAGTTTTCTGTGTACTTATATCCATACATAAATACTTATGTATTTATATATTGTGTCACTTGGGTTTATCGTATGACGCTGCTGATGCTCGAGTGCTGGCCAACTTCGATGCAAAAATGAAAGTTTCTTGACGAGCGACTTATGTCAGCTTCAGTTTACGAATTTACTTTCAGGCAGTCACACGCTCAAAATTTCGAAATCGTACACAAAATTCTATTCAGTTTTTATTTATTTTTTTTCCATTATTCATCGTTTAGAACTATTTTAGAATGTGCAATAATAACTCTGGATCAGCAGGCCAGGGCCAGTGTGGCTGCCCAAATCCCTCGTGCAGACCACCTCCGTCACCGCGACCGACATGCCGTCCACAGCCGTCGCTTTTCCAGAGGCTCAACTGTACTCCCTGCAATCGACTTTTCTTTTTCATCGTTGGCGCTGGCATTGGTCTCTACTGGAACAAGCTGAAGGAGGCCGCGAAGAAGGCACAAGAGGAGGCCAATAAGGATCCCAAGCAGAGAGAAAAGGAGCGAAAGGAGAGGGAGAAGAAGGAGAAGGAAGCTCAAGAAAGGCGGGAAAAGGAACGCAAAGAGCAAGAAAAGAAAGATCAGGAAGCCTTGAAGAAGGCGGAGAAGGAAAGAAAGGAGAAGCAGAAGAGGGATTAGTCGCAAACTAGGAGCGAACCTGCAGAATCCCAAAGAGAAATTCCAATGCACTAATTTTTTTGCTCAAGCGGAACAAATAAAGTTGACTAAAACCACGAAATGAGTGCTAAATGCCGCATTTTATTAGAATAGTAAATCGAATGCGAATATTCATATTTGACTGTACTTTGCACTTCCCGTTCCGAGTATTCTTTAGCATCCTTTTAGCTCCAGAACAGAACACCTTTGTATTCAACTGACGCATGTCCTTAAGCAAGGAGATGGGAATCCATACCAAGGATATGTCTGGCTGCTTGGGAAACAAGATTATTTCAAAAACATATAAATTCTCGAGTTGCTGAAATGCTTACCGTTTCTCACTTCATGTTGAAATCAGCTTTTACTTTTTTTTGTCCTTTCCCTTGTCCTCCTTGCACTCCTTGGGGAACGTTTTGCCATACCAAAGGCCGGCCAGGATTCCGGCGAATGTAGCAGAAATTCGCTCGCACAACATATGCATTATGAAATTTAATCTTTTGATTTACTATTGCAGAAATGTGTCCAATTTACCCTAATAATTTTGTATAAATTTCCTAGACTTTAATATTTTACTGATATGCTTAGATGGAAAGAGTAAACTGAATTTATCACAGCACAATTTTTCAGGAGCTAAAATGTGGAATCCACAAAAAAGGGCCTACTTTGGTAATTCAAAACTTGTTTTTATTTTCCTTAATACTTTGGCAATTCATTAACAACTAAACCGTTCTTTAGTCGAGTCTCGGCCAAATTGGCTTAATTCACTCACCAGCAAAGGACAAAAACCGTTTGTTTAAGCCTTAAGTGTCAAATAATATCGTCTTAAAAAAAAAAGGCAAAATCATCATCTCATTTAAAAAGTATCAAGCTGATGCCATCAGCCACTTTTCTTTGGGTCACATTTTAATTTCATTTGACAATTGTGGCACGTCAAAATGTCACAAGCTGCGAATGTTCGTGCCACATACTTACACAAGGCCCAATTGCCTCCAGCAATTACCAAGGCGCCTTTTGACGGTGCAAAAAGAAGAGCAACAATAAAGTTCAAGTCACTGCATACTCTTTTGAGCTCCATGCTGAAGTTAGTATAATAACAACATTTTGGAAAAAAAAACAGATCAAAATTTGACTTTTATATCATATAGATGCCATTGAAAAAATCGTTTACTTTTCACAAAGAATAGTTAAATTTTTATGTGAGCCGTTGAGCTATCGGCTGCAAGGGTATTTAATCTGCGGTTTGCCTAAGTTAGCCACCCATTTTTACTTCACATATAATTAAAACACATGAGATAAATCAACCAACCATCGGGGTTCATTGCATTTTAATCTTCCTTATGTAAAGGTTGAAAGAACATCTAAGAAAATATTTACAAATGAAAGGAAACATAAATAATAAATTCGGTGAAGGACAAGGATGGGGATTTCATTTTGAAATTCCATTTGTATTAGAAATGCTTCTATCGATTTCGGTGATATATTTTTAATTTAGTAACTCGAATGTGGAATCTGTCCGCAATTTGGGATGTGGGAACACGGAGCTTGATACATGAGTCCATATTTCCTATGTGTGTTTTTCTCTGTTCTAATAAAATCCATTTTCTATACATTTTTGTGTGATGCTTTTTCACAAAATTACTCGGATTTCTTATTAATGTTACGTTGTGTAATAATAATAAGCGAAATTCATGTAATTATATGAGAAAAGGAAGCAGTCATCGCCATCTTCCAGTTCAAATAAATATATATTCTCTAATCATTATTAACACGATTCAACCTGGCCACTCCATTTGTATGAGTACCTCGGTCTTGGGCACTAATTGGAGCCGTAAAAACAAACTGTGGAATAAAAGTAATTGTGCCAATTTGTGGTATTCTCTTGTTTCCGGAACATTTGTGCAATGTCCTTGTCTGTCCATCCTTCGAATTTAGAGCCTTGAAACTTGGCACGTCAGGCAAAGAATGATATCGTTAAAATTTATCACTTCAAATCGAAATGAAACTCATTGTTGCGTATGTCAGATTCTAAAACCCTATATTTTCTGTAATTTAAAAGCTAAAGCAACCTAGGAAACTCATACTCGGAAACTCAATATTCAGTTCAGTTGTCAATATATTTTTGCTTTAAATTATAATTTCAAACAGGCCAAGTTGTCACACAGGCCAAAGGTCACACTTAGTTTTGAAAGCTTTGCACAAGTATTTCTCATTAAACCTCTTTAACTTTTGTACTATATTACAAAAGAGGTCGAGCAGTATAAGACATAAAAAATAAACAATCGATTCATCACTTATCGCTGAACTCAGTAAAAGAAGACGCACAATTTTGGGGTCACCCTTCCACGCCATGGGACTGCCTCAAGGGTCTCCAATTTAATGTCGAAGTGTTACGTGAGTAAAAGCGAAAGGGATTTGAGTTCATGTCGCTATGAGTCGGTTCGGTGAATGTCCTTTCCCCCATCATCAATTTGTATAAAATTAAACAATTTTACAGGAGAAGCTTGATAAATTCGCCAATTTGCATAAGCAAAACACAAAACGCATTGCAACGCATAATTTTTTATTCCACTTATTCCTTAATATTATTTTGTGCGCCCATTTTAAATATTTGTGAGTTTGATGCTACTTCGTTAAGTTGTATAACCAAATTCACTTTTAATTGAGAATTTAAATGAGGCTTATATTTTTGTATGCTTTCCAGTTAGAGTTAATACTTTCTGGAAGGCTAATCTGATGATCTACATTAACGCATCCACTCACAACAGTGGAACACAAGAACTCAGAATTAAAATTCATCTTTTAAGCGAATTATATGAAATGAAATAATTAATTTATTTTGATTGCACTTCAAAATCTGGAAATATTCCGCATTAATTATTCTGTGCAAGGGAATATTGACTGATAATCTTGAGCCAAATGCCAAGGCATGTTTAAAAACGCATTGCTTATGACTAGATTATTGATGATGCACAGTTCTGCTCAGCATATAAAATTAATGTGTATTTAACCAGTAATCTTCGTTAAAGATAAAGCTTAAAAAATGAGCGAAAATCTTCCCAAAAACAGGCTGCATTCAGTGGATTTCAGGCTGTTATCCGAGTATTAAATTGTCAACTACTTGCGACTTGTTTTTCAATTTGGGAAAGTAACAAACGACGTTGAGATTGCACGTCACACAGAGGTTAACCGATTGTGAATTACACAACGGAGCGATGACTTAAGCTACGTACTTATTATGTTATATAAGCAAGAGCTCAAATAGCTCCTGGCAGTTGAGTTCAGTTCAGTTGTGTGGCAATGTTGCGCCACGGCTCATGCCTCAGTGCCCCGTGGCACAGGTAAAGCAAAACAATTTCAGTTAGCTGGCAAAAAGTTCTTCAATTGCACACAAGTTGTAACTGTGGCTGTGGCTGTGTGTGTGGCTGTGTGCGTTGAATGTGTTTGTTTGCGCTATTGTTGTGCTTCAAGAATGTACTCGTGGCACACAAGCACAAACACAGACACACATTTGACCCGAGAGTGGCAACTCACCTTGGTATCTGCAGTGCAATCTCGTCCAGGCTGTCGGATGGACTCATGGGCGTTCGCTCGAAGAGGCGCGAGGGCGCCAGCGTTAGGTGGCCAGTGGAATCGGTGACACATTTGAAGACCTTTGCGCCACGCCGCTGGCGCTGCTGTTGACGCTGCTGCTCGACGCGCTTCTTGCGCTTGTTCTCCTCGGCCCGCTGGAGATTATGCAAGCGAAAGAAGAACATTGACATTCTGCGGGGTGTATGAGCCATGGGCGCAGCGGAGTGGGAGGGGACGGGTGAAAATGTTGTTGTGCAAGCGAAGCGGGCGAAACGGGTTTTATTTTTTTTTTTATTTTTATTATAGCCGCAATTGGAAATTTATGAATTTATTGTTGTTTTTGTTTTTTTAATACAGTTTTTAACGCGCACATTGTTGTTGTTGTTGATAAAAGTTGTTATTTTTGCATTCCAAATAATCGAGTAAAGCATTTTAGTTATTTTGGTTGATGTTGTTGTTGTGGTTGTTGTTTTGTTTTCATTTGTTTTTGTGGAAGCATCATGATTTATGCAACGAAATCGACGAAATCGTTACGTTCTCTGATTTCAGCTTTGTGCAAATATAGATGTGTGTTTGTATGTGTATATGTGTACATGTGTGTGTGTGTGTGTGTGTGTGTTACGAGTGAGTGCGTTGCATTTCTGGGAGCTGCTGTCATAGAAAGTCATTATTCTACACATAAATAAATACGCATTACGTACAAGTGGCTCATGCAAAAAGCAGAAAGTCAGTCAATCATTAATACAAATCGAGCAACTGAGAATGCTTTAGTGGAAAGTGCTCGACTAGCATATACCCTGCATGGGATGCTTTAAGCAGATTTGTATAAATGTACATAAATGTGAAATATTTTTGTTACTTTTCGCTTTTATATTGCCATCTAATGAAATTTAAAATTAAAATCAAATTTAATGTGTTTATATAATTAATTATTTATACATATATATAAAATTTATTTATTGTGTATTGTGTCGTAGGAAAATATGTTCTAAGCCAGAAGTTCTCAAGTTCGTGCAAAATTCGTTGTTGATAGAAGCGCTTTTAGGCTCAGAAATATAAAATAATAGAAATCAAAATTCGATTTATGCATAATCTACTTATTAGGATTGATGGTTGATGCTTATTAAGAAAATTAACTTAACTGTGAGTTGGTTAATATATTCGTTTAATATACCCTTTTTGGAGAGCTCTCCTGGTGCTGGGTATTGAATAGCAAATCAAAATGACATGTGACCTCGAGGCACACATAAAGCATAGCAAAATCGACTTCCGGCAGCATCAATCAACTTTAAGCACTACACAGAGGTACAAACAGATAAAGAGAGATTCAGAGAAAGAGACGGAGACAGAGACAGAGTCAGAGAAAGGGACATGTATAGAGCAGCCAGATATGGGACATAGTTTGACAGCAGCTTGTAGGCTCTAAGTGCAAGCCGGAAATTGGAATATGAGAGAGATTTGGGTTTCTTTAAACCGATATCTTTGTCGAAAAAAGAAAATCAAATTCAAAACCGAATCGGAAACGAGCGGAAATTCTTGACCAAGGCCCCAAAGTAAATTCCATTTCTTCATCGCACATCACAAAGTTCATTCATTTGGCCACAAACCAGCTGGCAGGAAAATCAAATGACAGAAAGCCAAAAAAGAAAAAAAAGAAAGTTAAATAAAATGAAAATGAAAATAAATTAAGTAGAATAAGAATAATGGAAAATTTCGTGCATTGATTGATCAAGTCGCAATCAGGCGTTAAATACATATTAAATGAGAATGATTCCCTTGTCATCAGCAGCAATGGGCTTCCGTTCAATTAGACAACAGTTACTTTGCATAATGACAACGCTCTCGCCGCACCTAATGAGCCAGCCTCAAGAGCGAAGGCGGAGTGGGGGAGTGGGGGAGTGGCGAAGCGGGGAGAGGTGTTTGTGTCAAAAAATAAATTAATCGAAATTTCCATAAATTGACTTAAGACATTTTCGTGGCTACGGAGGCGTCTGCACCAATACCAATCGAACTATAATGCGGCTCCAAACCTAATTACCAATCGAGTCCCAGACGGGTACTAAGGCAGAGCGAGAGAGAGTGTGAAAGAGAGAGAGAAGGAGAGAGCGAGAGAGAGAGAGAGAAAGGGAGGGAGGGAGCCAATACAACAAATTAAAGTGGGCGCAGAATGATGGCACAGCAAATCAGATGCCCTGGAAAAATTAATCGAAATTCGAAGTATTTTTTTAAATCTAAAATGTATAAAAATTATAATAAAAAGCACAACAAAAATATTCGAGCATTCAGTGAAAATATTTCAAAATTCCTTTTCTACAAAATGCTCAGCTTTATTTAAAATACTGATAACTAAAGTGAAGTTTCGCAAATAAAAATCTCGTATTTTGCATGTGTATCTCGAATAGAGGGTATCTAAAATCAAACACTTTGCATCCTCATTAGCTCTTTGAGAGCGACAGACATTCTGCACACTTTGTTAATTAGGCAAACGCAGTCAGTCTTTAATGGCTTTGTAATTTCACCGAGTTTTCCATTGCGCAAATTTTGGGGCCAGAGCTAAACGATTCAAATGCGCAAACTGAAGTAAATTAAGGCTTAATAGATATCTGAGTGCCTAGAATTTAAATGATCAGTGCAAAGTATTTTTAAATTAGTGCTCAAACTTGACTTCTCCTTAGCAAGTCAAATTTGGTTTAGCAACGATTTCTAAAAAAAAAACGGGACAAAGGAGAAGGATTTGAATATCCCTCAGTGCAAAGTATTTTTAAATTATTGCCTAACTTGTTTAGCAAGTCAAATTTAGTGCAGAAACAAAAATTGGTTGGACTTCTTTAAAAAGTATGGTAAGATGAGGAATTGTAGTAAAAACGTCTTATTTTTAATGCCAGAGATATCGCTGAAGGAGAACTCAAGGTGTACTTGGGGAAATGGACGATGGCTTGTACGAGCTACAAGGGTTATACGGGTGCGGAGTTCTCAAGAAATTGTTTCAAGAAGCCAATAAGAAAATCAGTGCATATAGCTAAGATGAGAAGTGAAGAAGATAGCTGTAGAAGTATCAGAAGAAGATCCAGAAGAACAGCAGAATCCGCAAAGAAATGTACTAATAAGAATATGGAAAACTACTCTTAAATCTGTACAATAATTATAATTAAATATTATTTAATTCACTAAATGAAAAAATCTTTTAGTGAGCTGAATATTTATCGAAACAAAAACAGTAATTGCATTTTTTTAATACACCGATAGTTTAATTTGACTTATTTAAGCATAACCAATTAAATTGCATGCTTTTTGCAACCAGCTTCGGGGGATTAAATGCTCAAATTTAAATATAAAGCTTAAAAGATAAATCATTTACTGCCCTAAAGTCAGTTGGCAATGGTTGTGGCCATTTTACAGGCGGCAACCCCCCCAGGCGACTACACTCGATAAACAATTGATCACCATGAAATATGGGAAAGTGTGCCAAAAAACCAAAAGCGACTGCGGTATGGAAGACAAATAGGTGCTCAAAGATATTGAATTGCGAATCTATTTTTTATTTAAATGGCTGGCTAAATAACATTTTAAGACGTCAAGCAAAGTTCAAATGGTGTAAAGTAATAAAAATATTAAATTCAAAGTGATCCATTTTAATATAAGTTGTACATCGAGGAGGATGTGTAAAATGAAGTCGCGTTGTTTGATTCACTTCCTTCCATTTGACCCCGAACTGCAATGCAATGTATAAAATTAGTAAAGCAGTTAAGCAAACCTAAACACAGCTTATCAAATGGGCACTGTTTGCCTCTTCGTTCGTCCAGCTATGAGCCTCATGGCTACGTATAAAATGATTTCACGCCCACTGCCAAATCGCACAACAAAACAAACAATGCCAACACTTGGACAGCATTTCAACAAGCACAAAACGTATAACGGGCAATAAAAAAAAACAGAAGAATGAAAAAAAAAATGGAAAAAGAAACATCAGCCCCATAATCATTAGAGCACAAAAACATGGTCAAAAGCAAAGAACTGCGATACGCTGGCTTTTGTCTCCGATTGGGTTGAGTGCGTTGAAGCAAACAAAAACACACACACACCAACACACACACAATCAACTGCTGACCAGGGCACTATTAACAATGGGAACGAGGCCGAGGGGGCTCGGAGTGTTGCGAATATAAAGCAAAATGCCGAAATAAACACTTGTGCGAGCTCCCACTGTGCCTCCCCCACGCTGCTCAGCTGGCAACAAAAGGGCATATTTTCCGGCTCAACAGAGTGTGTGTGTGTGTGTGTGGTGTGTGGTGTGTGTGTTAGCGTGTACAGGACACAGGTCATTTCATTGTCCTCATGATGAGGCCTGCCGTAAAATGGGCTCTTGCTGCCCAACCGCAAGGAAGAGGGAAAAGATGCGTAATAAAAATGTAGACAATTTTTATGACACAGAACAATGAATGAAGATGGCCACTTTATTTCTTCATTAAAAACCCGTATTGATTGCCTCACACGCTTCAACACCAAACTAATACATAATCCCCCTTCCCCTCTGCGTTTCACTTCAATTTTGGAGCGACAAGGTTGCTTCTGATTTACTTGGCTTGGCAAACACGCACGTGTCGGAGTCTTGTGTACATAAGTAAATAAATGTCAATAATAATAATAATAATATTAATAATACGCAATGCTGCAAAAGCTCAATTGCCACGCTGCAAATTATTTTCCTGAAACCGCAGAAAATTAAATTGCATAAGCGTTTCAATTGGCCACTGAGGTGTGATAAGTCTCCTTATTCCCTGCACGGTAAAAATACGATTTAAAAAATATATTTATATTTAAAATTTATTATTTTCTATAACTTTGCCAATGTATTTAATTTAAACGCCATAATAAATATAGAATAAATCAAAAGAAAAAGAAGTTGAATTTATTTGTGTAACAAGTAATAAGTATTTACAAGTCGTGCAAGCCCTGCTTCTTTTCATGTGCACTTTTATTTGATAACAACAGAAAATTGAAAAGTTTATTTTGCACGCTCAGCTGGTTTAGCCCCGTTGTTGGTTTGCCTTTTGTCTGGATTCACATTCGAGTCTTTTGTATTGTTTTGCGGCTTTTGATCTGCCTGAATTTCAATATGTCTGAGCTTGACATTTCATGGAGTGTTGAATTGCCGAGTATTTGCAATTGTGCTTGTGCAGGCAATTCTATTAAATTGTGGCAGAAACCACTACATCAAATTATAATCTCTCTCAAAAATGTTGCAAGATACGTTTCAGCATATCAAATGATTGTTATTGGTTGAGTCTTCAAAAACTACACAAATTTAAATACAATCTAAAATGTAATTTTGATACAAGCTTCTGAAAATGCAGTTCATTTAGTCATAGCCTAAAGTTTCCGATTAAACGGAATAATCCTTACTGTAGACAATTTGAGTGTTAGCCAAAGTTTTAGGTTACAATGGAAGCCATAAATACTTCATATGACATCCCTCACTTTCGAGAATGTAAAATATGTTTTTAGTTATTTTGTGAGAAGACTGGAAAACTTTGGCATGCCAGCAATAAGAAAACTTTCAAGCTAATTAAGACACTCACTCACATATTGCGAACGCACTTGAGCCAATGCTTGGCCAGGCCAACATAAAGCAGCCCAAAACTCGACTTGAGCAAATGAAAGGAATGAACTCAAAATATGAATATAAGCAATATATACGAATATATGTGGAAGCGACTACAATGACTGAGCTCAGACGAGTTTGTGAAAGATGACGATGATGATGGGGATCATGGGGATCATGGGGATGGTGGGGATGCAGTGGATGCTGTGGATGGTGGCCAGGTCACAGCAACAACAACAACGACAACAATGGCTGACAGCGTGTGTGTTTCTGTGTGTGTGTGTGTGTGTTGGTGTGTGTGTGTGTGCGTATCAAAAGGATTGGCATTTTAATTTGATTTCGCATTGATAGCATTCAGCAAATGGTGACAGCTTACACTGGTCATGCGGGTTGCGAGCTGTGAGTTGTGAGTTGCGAGCTGCGAGTTGCGTAACGAGTGCAAATAAGAGTAAATAAAGGAATGCTGCGAAAATAAAGAAAACTTACATGTGAAAACCAACCAACTAGGTTGTGGTTGCGTGTAATAGTTATAGGACTATCATTATTGTTGATATTATTATTGTTATTATTGTTGTTGCTGCTCATGTTGCATGTGGACGTGATAGATACAGATAGGTGGAAAGAGAGATAGTTGCTTAACATACAGTTACACAATTACACAGCACAACACAACACAGACAGAATTAGGACATGTAGCAATTATTTGCAATTATATTTGGCAGCTCCCAAAATTATTGCTTTATTTATTTATATTTGTTGTTTACCTGACGACGTTTTAGTTCACTTAAATGCTTTATACAAATTCTTTAATAGTTTACGTGTTTCTTGTGTTTTTTTGTTTGTTTTTAGCTTGAGCACAGTCTGTAGTTACACTTTCAGTTGTTTTAAATTGTTTATATTTACACTAATTTCATTTGGCCAATTGGTGCCAAGAGTGAAGCTTAGTTTCTGACTTAGATACTAATTAAAGCTTTTACCAAATCGTGTACCATTTTTGTGGTCATATGTACACTTAAATTTAAATCTAATAAATAGTGTATTTGGATACAATTCAACTACTGCATGGAGGAGCATTTGGCTACATGGCTAATATGTCTACTATTTTATATGTATATAGTTATGCACGAGTCTCACATTGATGTTGCAACAGCTTAGAAGATTCTATAAAATTTTATTTAGGTTTAGTATATTTTATATATTTTTAGGAGTTGGCTTTGTGATTGGTCCGCAGTTGAGTTAAGCACACCGAGTTCTACGTTTATTTACATTTAATTACTTTTTATTTATTTATTTTTTACACAGCACATTTCTGTAATTTACATTTGGTCAGTTTGTTTAGGTTTAATTGAAGAGTTGGTTCTTGTTGTTGTTTATAGAATTCGTTAATTGCTATATTGGTCCTGTAAATAAATCAAAATTGAATTAAATATCCACGCCGATCCAGCAATCCACCATTCGCACCACATCCGACTCAACTGTGCCGCAAGACTGCATCCGACGACTGAAAACCACTTTGAAAAACTTTGTCAGTGCAATGAAATTATTGCCATAAACTTTTGACCAAACGAATTGCAATAGCAAAAAAGAAAGAGCTGCAAAGAATGCCACTCATAATTGCGTTCCCCAAAGCGCTGGCAAAGCATTTCTCCCATAAAGATAGGGCCATCCTCAAGAATCGCATCCGATTGACCCCCGCCGCCGCTTCTGAATGCAATAAATGCTCGCTGCGAGCAGCTTGGCAGCCATTTTATCCACTGCCACGCAAAACAGCGTCGTCCACTTGGACTAATTCAATTGTTGACAGTTTTCAGCTAGTCGTAAAAATAATTTAATTACACAATTTTGCACAGCGACGCACAAATTATGGAATTCCATGTGCATTTTTTAAATAATTGTCAACATTTTTTACTATATTTTTTATATATTCTCAATGCACATCCAATTGCAGTTTTCTTTTCGCCTCAAACCTTTGTTGTATATTTTTTCAGAGGCTTCAGTAAACCGAAAAGTAGATAAGCACTTTCAGTATATTTTTATTTAGAAACCAGCGATATTATTTTCCTAATTCCAGTTCAACATTTTCCCAAAATCATTATTAAATATGTCTGATTTCCAGCGTGATTTAATGCGACCTATTTTTAGGTAGTGCAGAGAGCATTTCTCTACAATTTTCCGCACTTCAGAAACAGAATGTTTTCGAATTTTGGGAAACGTAGGAAATATAGGAGTATTTAAAATATAATTCTAAAAACAAGAACAACGTTCAAGTATTATAAAAATCGAGAAATTTTGTTGAATTTGTTGAAAAAGTTGCATTAGTAGACAATAATATATTCAAATTGTCAAACTTTAATGCTTCAGCTTGCGAATAAACTTTCATTTGTATATTATTTTTAGCAGCTGACGTGCTCGCATCCACTGCAAACAACATATTCCACTTACAGGCGAGCAGTCAAGCTGCCAGTTAAGGGACTAAAAATAATCTTAATTGCATTGCCACACACATTTCCATAAGGAATAAGAACCAGGCAATTGTGTGACAATCGCAAAATGTACAATAATTAATAATCAGTTTTTTGCAGTTTATGTTTAAATGAGCTCTTTGAGCTATATTTACACTTTGCCCAGGTTATTGACAACGAGGAAATCAATAAACAACCCACAAGCAGAATTGCTCATACGAGCCATGTGCCATGTGGCCACACAAGCCACGTGACATAATAAGACGTGCAACTTTACCTGGAAACTGCTAACCAAAAACTGCAGCTGAAGAATCTGTTCTTGCGCTGAATGACGGCAGTGAAAGCGTGGAAACTTATAATTTACCGTTGACATGACAAGACAACAGATGCGAGTGGCGCAATAAACTAGAACTTGACTTGGGTCTGGTTCTTGGTCTGGCCACCTCTGCTCCGCTTTTTGGTGCATCAGCTGCACGTTGCATGCGACAAGCGATTGCTCCGCATCCATTTACGAAATTGAATTTATGACCGCTCGCACGCAGCTCTTTTCGTTACTGTCAGCGGGCTGCAGCTGAAGTTGACCTTTTGATTCATAAAATAAGAAAATAAAAACAAGACCAAAAAACTAGAGAAAACACCAGAATATGAGTTGATGATTGTGCAATACTCTGCTTTTTGGTATGGGTTAGTTTTAACACAGCTGTCACAATTTGTTTCTTCAGACAGATCAATAAATTTGATTTGTATTTGAGTAGGTAGTTTTGATGTGGCCTTTAGAATTTGAATGTTTAGACAGATCAAGAAATTTGTTCTGTTTAATTTTAGGATCTCTTGGAATACATTATTGAAAATGCATTTCTACCTCAATACAGATGATAAAGCACGAAGTTTGTATATAACAATCTGATCATTTAGGTAGGGAACCTTCTACAAGTATTATTTCCGTTGAACTGTTTTTTTATTTTTTATATTCAAGTAGAATACGCTGCTGTATATGTATATGCATATCTATCTATATATATGGGTTATCAATTCCAATCCAGTTACATATCGTAGAGGATGGGTCCATGGGGCTTCAAGGCGCAGACAGTGTTCATAGCAGTGACAGTCCTTCGATTGGCATGCTCAGTTTGAGTAACGAAATCCCAAATTACGATCTCCAAGAACACCTTGAGCACAGCGCGATTCTTCCCGTAAATCAAGTCAGAGAAGCCCATGAAGAGCCAAACGGCTAATTGCCTGCTTGGTAATACCCTGGATGTTATCTCGGAACACCCTAGGATTACGCTTGGCGTCTCCCTTTCGCAATTCTTTTCCACGACCAGGCATATTGTTGCACTTTTACATCTAAGAGCCTTTCGCGAATTCCTTCGATAATCTACCTCGAAGTCTTAATAAAAAACATCTGCATTATTAAGATTTTAAACAATTCTTATTACACGGAATCAACAATTATCAACATTGTAGGACCGCCTCTTAAATTTGTTGGCTGAGCTTCTAATAAAATTGCAGCCCTCTCAGCTAGGATATAAAAACAAATGTCAAGCAATTCACATGTCCGACAGCATGCACAGTTACAGTCTGTTGGTAACTGACTGACTGACTGACTGACCGACTGACTGACTGACATTCAGTCTTACGTTTTGGCATTTGGTTTGGGTTTTTGGGCTTTGGCTTTCTGCACACAAAAAGTTCAAAGCAATTTTTAAAGAAACGACACAGAAAACAAAAAAACAACATGCAACAGCAAAAAGGATTTGCGGATGTGGTCAGAAAGCCACAAGGGACAAGTCAGCAAATGCCAGAATGAAGTGAAGAGAGATTGAGAGAGAGAGAGAGAGAGAGAGAGAGAGAGAGAGAGAGCGAGAGAAAGTAATAGAAATAGGGGGAGTGTGAGTGCTGAGATTGCCAAAGAAATCACATCAATTTATTTTTCGATTTTGGACAGACAATGATTTGTTGTGCTGCTCATTGCTTTTTAAAGCTAAGAAAATTCTTTCACACCAAAGACGCAAAACAATTTTCTATACACGCACACACATTGTAACATATTTGTGCTGTGCAAAGCAGAAAAATCACTCATACGCCTCGTGTGTAATAAACTGTTAATGAAGCGAGAGACTTTGTGTATGGCAGCTCAATTTGTAAATTTCAAGACTTATGACGCATATTATGCTTAAATTGGCCAATGAAGCATTGCTAATTGGATTAGTTGACGGCAGCACGTGAACAAAAAACAAAACCCAACAAAACATTGATCAAAGGCAGAGTAGCTCAGGTTACACTCCCCAATTTAAACCCGATATGGAAACATGGAAATTCGCTCGCATATGAATGTTCCAATGTATTTTTCTAGAGCTACTCGGCAAAACCAACACACAATAAATAAATAAATAAATGCGGTAATCTGCACTTCGAAGATGTTGAAATGAAATGTTCGCAAAGACGCAGAACAAATAAATAAAGATGGGAATTAAATTGTATTGAGTGAAGTGCGGAGACTTTTAAAACGCCAGCAGCGACATCCGAAAGGACCTTTCACAATAAACTAAAAGGAAAACTGCAAAGGAAAACACAAGCAGAAAGGAAATAAAATAAAACAAATTTCACGCGAATCGCACTCGTGATTTGTTAAAGGCAAAGCTTTTAAATTAGCAGACTGCAGATAAATAAAGAACGAAAACAGGAAAGGGAAAACACAGCCTTGCCAACTTCTAAATGTAATTATTCACAACGGCTTAGTGTCCTTCCGAATTTAATTCAATTAGTTCAGCCACAAAAAGAGCGTTAAAAAAAACACTAACAATTAAATCGTTAAGCGCCAAGCAATAATTTGAATGGAAATTGTTGTAATAATTTTAGAAATATTTCATTTAAATACGCAAATAAAACAAATATAAAATATCGATGTTCTTTTCGAAACTGAATGTGTGTTGAGCCTCTCCACTTAACCGCATTAAAGTCAGCAATTAATTGAATACATCAAATCGGCTGTATTAAATTTTAAATTGCTCCTGCTCACAAAAACACACACACACATTTAATTTTGTGGAGTGATGTTCAAGAAGGCTTAAAAAGGACTGAAGGTTGGATAAGATGGGTGTCGACTAAGCCCGAACCAAATAGGCCAGATTTGGCTACTTTTTAATTCTTATCTCGGGTGGTTCCTGCCAGAAGCGTTTTCCCCTTAGTGCTAACTGGCATGAATCAGTCTTGCATGGTTTTAGTTTCCATAGAAACAGACAAAGATATGGAAATATAGACCGAGCTAGTTATACTGATCAATAATATACAAAGAACTTGTAAGCTTTTTGAAGCCAGAGACGACTTACAAATGACCCACAAATGTAATAAGCTTAAAAACAGTACAGACTTAAATACTATTAAAAGTTCATTAACTGCAAGCAAAGCTTTTAAGTTAGAACTTTCATTTTATTATATACATACGTACATATATGTAATAAAATATATATATTGTCCGGACCAAAGCAGAGGAAGACTTAAATTTTAGGGGACCTCTTTAATATGCCATAATGCAACTGGGTTCAGCCAACCTAACTTTACCAAACTTAAATATGACTTTGATATGTCATTTGCTAATCAAAATGCATCACTTCACTTCAGCTTTTGCGAAATTCTGAACTTTGATTATGTTTTTTATTGTTGTTAATTTTACGTTACGCATGCGCCACGTTGCACTGCTCGTAAAATCAATTTATTTGTCATTAGTTAGTTCTGGCGAATTGAAGGACAACAAATCTATTTGGGTTCAATTTTAATTAAAGTTTTTAATGAATTTACACGCTAAAATGTGAAGTGGCAGGAATTAAAAACTTTTTCCATTATCGGGTTATTCAAATATTGAATGGTCAAATAAAGGCCAAATTGTAAAAGTGTCAACGGACTAATGCTGCCAAAGTGCCGCATGGCAATTCTGTAATTAGACGGAAAGGCAAACGTGTCCACAAACATTTTGTGGCTGCTATCAAAATTTCAAATTTCCAAAGTGATTTTGGGTGCGCATTCAATAAACTGCGGTCGCATTTTGCCGTCTTTGAGTTAATGCGTTCAATTAAGTGCCAAATGCACACCACAACAGAACACACACACACACACACACACATACACTCGCCGAGATTGAAAAGTGTTCGTCCAACTAGCTGCTGAGCAGAAAACTGTTTTACTGGCTCGTTTGTGAGGGAGGTTCGCAAGATGCTGCCCGCTCTTAGGGTCCAGTTACAAAAGGTTGCCATTGCTGTTGTTGCTGCGGTTGCCGTCGCATTGTTGCATGGAAAGTGATGCTTTAATTACATGAGTCACGCCTCAGCGTCACACAAAGCAGTAATGTGAAAGCGACTGCGACTGCGACTGCGACTGCTGTTTTTCACTTGCTGCCTGCTTGCCCGAATGCCAAGCTTTTGTTACCCTGCCCAGCAATGGGGCCAGCAATTAAAGTAAGTGGCGCCATTTTCATTCTGCAACGCATTGTTGCCACTCTCCACTCTCGACCTGTGTCACTCGTTGAAGCTTTGCATTTTGCAACTGACTGATGAACACTCGCTCGCTTTCCTTCTCCAGTTTACTGGCTGACAAAGTGCTCCTCTGGCCTGCGGCCCCTGGCATTGTTCCCATTTTTGCATATTTCTCATAATTTGTTTGCCTCAACTTCGAGTGTGTCGTTTGAAAATGTCAAGGGGGCAGCAACAGCAGCAACAGAAAGAGCACCAGCCAAAGCAACAGCAAAAAAAAAAATATAAAAAATAACAGCATCTCGCCTTATGATTAATGAGTTTATCTTAAGGCCTCCTGCTGCTAGACTCCAGTAAATTAATATGTTGTCGTATTTCTTTATTGAATTAAGTTAAACGAAACGCACTAAATAAATTTGCAGTGAACATTTAGAAACTGTGGCATATGCCACACTTAAGGCTAAGTAAAACCATAACAGAACAATAAAGTGTACTTTAATGAAGAGTTATTCCTTCTTTTTTTTTGATAGATTTGTAGAGTTTCATGATAAACTTAACTTGACGATATGCAAGTCAACTGCGAAATATTCTCATCCCATGAGTTATACCATCTAATAACAGGTGCCAAGAAATATCAATCTTTGAAACAGATTCCTAGCAATCTATCCTCCAAGTTTGCCTTTTCAATTTTGGGCTTGGCCAAAAAAAAAATGGAATGAGTTCTTAGTAATTTACATTCCAAGTTTGTAGCTCTTATAATGGGGAAGATATAACCCATTATCGTTTTTGAGAGCGGGTGGTCGTTGTCCAAAAAAAGGTCCAAAGCTTACCAGCATCCAAGTTTGGTGGCGTTATCCCTAAAATTGTGGGGATATGCGATCTTATCGACTTACACTTTCCGAAGTATCGTATTTTTAGTCGCGAGTTGGGTTGGTTTGCAATTTGCATTGTGGCATATGCCAACCATTAAAGGATATAGCCAACAACCTACCAACCAATTTTGATGGTTGTAGCTTTATCGATTTACGATTATCAATCTTATCGATTTTTCGCCTCCTAGTGGATATCTTCTGCATCAGAGTATAAAATTATGACACAGCGAGCAATATAAATGATAAATGCTCAATAAATGGAAATCATGAATTACGTTGTTTTTATGTGAGAATACAGCGACCACTGCACAAGTCACACGCTGTTCCCTAAAAGATTTGCAAATTAGAACAAATAATTTTTAATTGCAACGCAAATGCTTGAATTGGTTTCCATAATTGTCAATTATTCAATCGATAAATAAATGTTTATTGGTATTAAACTTTTGTGGTTTCGATTCTGAGTCAAAGTGCATATTTCAACAACTACAATCATTGTTTGCACACAGCAAATCAGTTTTGTTTCCATGTCAAGCAACATCTTTGAGACATTGTAGACATGCCCAACTACCGCTCCACGAATTGAGTGCTACCAGTCGAGGGATTATAAATTTGTATAGTTAAGAGCATACACAAGGATGAGCTGCAAGAAGAGAAAACGCATATCTGATATCAGACACAAACACGCCAGAATGCTGCAAGTGGCGTACGAAGAAAACGTTGCATACTTTTCTGGGCAAGACAAATCAAATCAAAGTTCCCCTCGACCCATTTTTTTTAGCTTTTTCTCGATTTTATTTTCTGTACACAGACCGGAAATTGAAACGCCATTGGAATTTCAACGACAACAGCAAGAAGTGAGAGGTAAATGCCATAGTAAAAGTATGATAAGCGAGCTCCGGAAGGTGGGGAGGATGGAAAATAGGAGAAGGGAGAGGAGAATCAAGAGGATGAGGAGCGCCGTCTACTTTAAATGCAGCTAAGCAAACAAGGAGTAGCAAACAAATGTCCGACTGGGATTTGGATGTGCCGGGGCAAACGCGCATAAAAATGCAGTGCGTGCAGACGATGCGACAAACTTAAATGTGGCTGATGCTGCTGCTGCTGCTGCTGCTCCTGGTGCTGCAATGCTAACGGTAAAATCGCTATATAGCGGTCAATTGGCTAACAGCGAATTTGAATAGGAAAATCGTTGCGCAGTTTGCTTTGTCGTTTCGCTACGTGTCATGTGACATGTGGCATCTATCTGCACCAGTGCAGCTCAGGTTGAAGGATAATGAAGTTATGCAGCAATTCTCATTGATTCATTTTGATGGCGAACGAAACCCAATAAAATTGGCAGCGACTTCAGTGCCCCAAACGCGACACAAGATGCGCCAATTAAATGAAACTCACTCTTTCTGCAACTACTGAGTGCACGCCCAAAGGGAATGTCAGAGCTGAAAGTTGGCGACGCTTTGCGTGAGTGTGTGTTCAACTACTTACACAAATTAAACACACACAAACACACACATACACACTACACTGTATGCAAACACTTAAGCGGCAATAGTTGAAGTCAGCCCGGCAGCACTTGAGAGCCCGTCTCTCAGGGCGCTCGCACTTCATTCGCTGCATTCAAATGAGCTACACAGTCAAAAATGTTGTTTTCAAATGTAAACAACTAACTATTTTAAATTCAAAGCAAGAATTTCAGTATCATTTCACTAAATACTGGCGAGGCAAGCTAGCATTTTAGATTTACTACATTAACTAACTTAACCGGAAAATATATAGTAAAAATTCTTGCATTCGTGCAGAAGCTGGAGTTGTAAAAAAGAGCTATAAGCTTAAAAGGGGGCACAATAAATCTAGCAAGTCACAGTATATATATTTATATAAATAATATATCATTTATAACGACTTAACTACGGCAAAGTGGGATTTTAATTTGAAAATTCAATTTAAATATCCACAAGAAGATTTGTGCCTGAATCGCGTTTTTATTTAATTAGCAACAAAAAACATCGCAATTTAATTGCAATTAACCACCAACAGGCACGCTGAGCTACATGTTTACAATTTATCAAAAAGTAAAAATTAAAACGAAAAATAATAAAAGCTTCTAAACTTTTTTCTAAAAACAATTGGACACGAAACTTTTAACATCTAAAAGAAAACGTTTACTTTTCAAAGTTGACTCTTGAATTTGGAACTAAGCAGTTCCACGCAGTTCTGTAAGTGTATTTTATAATTGGCTTAAGAGTAAAATATTTGAATGTCAAAACAAAACTAATTTATGCTAATACTGGTAAAAATTCTGAAAAAAACGTTTCTTCGGAAATTGGTTACAAAATGGCAGTTATTTCTTGCTTTTAAAAATTTAAAAAGGAAGCATCCCCGCCTCCATTCTTGATGGGTAAACTCGCATTTAATGAATGTTTTGCATTCGATTTTTAAGTCTGTAACTGTTTGAAACTGAGTTTGAAATCACATTTTTTCTACTGTGTATTTGAACAACATGCGCTGCTGAGGAACTGCTTAGAACCTGACAATAGGCCGACAGATAAGTGCATGTCGCTTGCAGGCAAGGATTTTATGTCTGATTTGGGCATAGGTGGTAATATAAAAGCATTTGGAAACACACTCGGCTGGCAAACTGTGGATTAGGCACACATTATTTTGCACCATGCTCTCCCAACGAAGGGACCACTCAACGGACACACAACTGCACAGTGCTTATTAAATATTAACAATTTCATGACCGGGGAAAAATAAATGCAAACATTTCAAATGGCACACATTCCACACTCAACTGCAAAATGAGTTTTAAGTCCCCTTGGGCTATGTTACCGCACATGAAATTGCGCAATGGCAACTTTTGTTGCGCCATTTTTTATTTATAATATTTAATCGGGTTATTTGAGTCAAGTTCGCCTGCTTTTGTGGTTTATAATTGTGGTCTCTGAAATATAAACAGCAATTTTAGTTATTAATGTGGCCGAGTAATGCATTGGAAATGAAAACTATTTAACTATAAAAGACTTCAATTTTAATTAATGTGTTCAAATTAAAGTCTGCTTTTAGCGAAATTTTGCAAAAATAATTACTAATTGAAAATAATTTAATTAAAGGAACTTTGCTTCTTTCATGAACCCAATATATTTTGTGCTTCTCCTTTATCAAAAAAAAATCCTTATATTTTAATTATTAAATGTATTTACACACTGCTCAAAATTTATTCAATTGGTGCGCAAAGTGGAGAAACTTTGCAGCTTCAAATAAAACATTTTTCATGTTTTTATTTTTTATGTGATGACAAATTTAAATTTGACTGCAGGCAGGGACTGACAAAAAATTCGAGTGAAATAAAATATGCACAAAAGGAAAGAGTTTATTAATGAAAATATGTATAGAGCACACAAGAACCCACAACAATTTATTCAAATGCATAAATTCAATCAAAGTTGTGAGAGGAGACAAAAAAAAAACAACACAAAATATGGCAGGCAAATTGGATCTCCAGAGTCTGAAATGTCAGCCGCATATCGTTTGTAATAAACTCAATTTATTAGCAACTCGACAGCTCACTCGCTCACTCTCACTTGCCCACTTGTCCGCTTGTGCTCTTTGTCTTGGCCAAAATGTCCGGGCCCTAATTGTGTCGACAGCAGAAACAGCAGCAGTGGCTGTGGATCAAGCGGCGACAGCAGCAAATGTGAAATGGAATACAATTAATATTAATTTTGTGCTCAGCAGCAGCGGCAGCGGCAGCAGCAGCAGCATTTAATGCCAAAGTTTTATTTTCGCTCTTCTTCTTTTTTTTTGCACGCCAATTAATTGTCACTTAAAAGCATTCACATGCTCTTGTCTCAGGGTTCATTTGTATTTTAATATTTTATTGCCATCATTTTTATTCTGATGCCCTAAGCAAGCTCTGCAAAACTATGTAACTGACAGAGGAAAGCATCTCCAGCCCCATAATGGATATGTATTCTTGGTCAGTCGTGTTTTTTTCTTAATCTCCCGACTTATGAGCATATTTTGAACAAATTTGGTAGTATATCATATAGCTACCATAGGAAGAATCGGTCGAAAAATAGGTGTAGATATGCATGTTACTAGCAATTACACAAATTGGATTTATTTAGATCACAGGCAGGCTTGAATCTGAATCGTTCTTCGGCGTTCATTATTTTATTTTCATGTTTTTAATATTAATAAAATAAAACTAGAATAAAATATTTGACAATTGGATTCAGGAAATCTCTTAGTCGACCACACTTGAGCTTAGCAATCTTCCTTGTTTATATTTAGACATTATATTATTGGCTGTCAATCGAAATTACATAAATTGGCCACAACAATTCAGCAAATGGCTTAATGAATTATAACATTAGTGATTGGCTTACAAATTAAATATACTCCTTGTCTGCACTTAATTTAATGATAGTACCACATAATAAGTAAGTAAAATGAGGCAGTAAAGCGAATGGACAACGTTTCGTAAGCCAATTTCGTCAAATAGTCTTTAACCAAGTTTTGTGTGCGAAGCGAATTTTTTCCACAAATGATTCAAGAAATGCTCTAAATAACAGCTGTTCGCATTTATTTCAAAGTTGATGAAACTTTGCGATTACACTTAATACGCCATATTCTTCTGTCTGCTCTGTAAACTTTATAAATAAGAGCTTCTAAACTTTTTTTTCTTAAAACAATTGGAAACGAGTCACTTCAGCATCCAAAAGAAAACGTTTTCTATTTGAAGTTTGCCATTGCTTTGAGAAGTGAGCAGTTCTGTTGTAACTCGCCTGATATCTGCCGTGCCAATGTCATTTTACGAGGCTTCCAACAAAATCATTAGATAATTCCGGCTTTGGCATAGCAACAAGTTACTTAATACGTGTCGCGTACGCATCTAATCCGAGCTAAATTTATCCCCTCTCAGCTCTGTCTGTTGTCACACACATTATAAAGCCGATTAATTGTTTTAATTACTGAATTACACAGCGTTCATTTTGGCGGGCCCATTTGTAAGCCGCTTAATTTATTAACATGAGCATACATTATTAGAAACTCAACCAGCTGCAAATGTTGCCAAAATCGCGGCTTAAATATGCTCAGCAACATGTTGACACTGTAGCAAGCGGTAAACAGAGCGTGCCAAGTAGGCCTCAGCTGGCAAGGGTAGAGGGGAGTGCAAAGGGCGAGGCACTCGTGTCAACAGTTTGGAAGATGGCAGTCAAGAATATGACACAATTAATTTTGGAAAATTTATGCAAGAATGATTACCAGCGCAACGCGGGAGAAAACAGGCAGCGAGCTGGAAAAAACTTGAGGCACACAACACATACTCGTCCAAATAATTAAATTTATGCAATAAAAAAATTATAAGCTTAAATTATGCATGCAAGCATTGCCTCAGCTCATCTTAAAGATACAGAAATATCTACATAATGTAAAACAGAGCAGGGGGCGCGAAGTGGAGCTGAAAATTAGTGCTCAGCAGCGAATTCGCTGTTTCTACTCATGGCATAGGCAAAATATTATGTTTTGCATTTTGTGTGAGTCAACAAACACACTCTACACACACACACACACACATAAGTGTAATACAATTTGTACGCAGGCATAAACTTTGCTTAAAGTTTTTGGGTTCAGTACAAAATTTGATGTACTCTTGTTGAATAAGATTAATTGTCGAATACACTTTGTATCCAGGCTGTTGATTTCTCAGAAACTAGTTAGACAAGCCTGACAGAGCCTGATATCGATCAATTCAAGCAGTCTCAATCACAATTAAATAGTCAAAAAGGCATTACTAAATTGAATTAGCTATCATTGGCTTAAGCCTTTCAGAGAAGAAAATGTGTTTTATATTTCTTGTATGCATAATAATTTGTTGCACACTTGGGGAAAAAGGGCAGCTTATCTTATTATGAGGAAATTATATTTCATCTTTCTTTTTTTTTTATTTTTAGATAAAGGATTTCTTCCAGAGTGTTTTTATCTATATACACAAAAGACTTGCTTTAAATTCAATTTTTACTTATATTATTATTAAGCATTAATATTTGCACATTCAATTTTACATAATTCATATAATTGCTGAAAATTGTTTGATGCTTCAAACTCGTCACTGAGCTACGAGATTTTAAAGCAAATAAAAGTCGAGCCAGAAAATGTCACAACTATTTTCTGAATTTCAGAAAGTACTTTTTCTAAAAGAAATATAATTTATGGAAATAATAATTTTCAAACTGTTGAGTGCCGTTTGTGAATTTATGGAAAGAATTTAGTTTAAGTATTTTTTTTTCGTAAATTTAGAAATATTTTCGAAAAACTGAAATATCCTTTTGTTTTCCAAATTTGAGCATTTTTTTCTGAGTGCGCCTTTTTGTATAATAGCAGGCTATAATCTAAATTGAACGACACGTGTATGGACTAAATACAAGGCAGATGTCTTCTATATGTAGTCCTGCAAACGTAGGCTGAGCAATCGTCAATGGCCAAGAACTGAAAGCAAACGCGGACAGCTTGCAATATTTGCCGCTCCACAGACAGGCATGAGTTGGGCATTTTATTGTAGGGCTTAGAGCAACAGGCTAACACAGCAACACAGACACACACACACACACACACACACACACACTATACACACCTAAACTTATTTAATTAGCACAGCAGCAGGACAACCAAAATGAATTACCTAGCATGGTTGGGCAAGGCAAATGTGTTTTGCTTGTGTGTCGCCATCGCCATCGTCATCGTCATCGACTTCGCTCCCTACAAAGCCAACAACTTTCAATATGAGAGCAACGTTACAAGGGGGAGGTGTGGAGTGGAGTTGCTCTATATGGGCGACAATGGCAATAGCTGCTGCTGCTCCTGCTGCTCCTGCTGCTGCTGTTGCTGTTTTCTTTATCAATTCCGTCAAGCTACGCTGTTTGCACAGCAAATGCCAGGCACCAACAACGGCAACAATGCCATTTATTCATTGTCCGTTTGCAAGTTGATTGTTTGCTTACTTTTATCATCGATTTCGTGTGCTGGCGTTGCTCTTCCAGCAATGGAAATAATCGACAAAAGTTTTTAATCAATATAACACACACAAAGACACACACACAAATGCTTTTTATCGTTTACCTTACTTTATAAGCATTACAATCATTAAAACATCCAATAGCAAAGCAGCAACAGAAAAGAGCATTGGCGCTGATGGAAACACGTCAGAAATTTTGCGGTTGGCCGCCGGGATTATGAGGGGCGCCTGATGCAAATTGGTAAAATTAATTATTAAATTACACGAAAAAGGCATTTGTGGTTTTTCTTACACGAACCTCGATTTGTGGCCACAGTGTTTACTTAATATGCATGCATGTCCGTGTCTGTGTGTGTGTCCGTGTGTCTGTGTGTGTGGGCGTGTGGCTAGTGTTCCTTTTATTTGATAAACACAAAACTATAATTAGATTAGGCACATGTGAGCAGTACGTGATCGATTGTCTGCGCGTCGGAAACAATCGTTATGAATAACTTGCATTAAGTATTAATTGAGACTACTACAAAGATGCCCCAGAATTATTATTTCTTGCATTTATAATACAATTTATCCTGACAAGTTATATACACATGTCCTCTAGGCTCATACTGAGTCACGATGTGGTCTGCCCACCAATATAATTTATGACCTGGATCGCCATTACTTCAACATTTCTCTCAGCATACAATTGAAATGTCTGTCTAAAGTTCAACTGATTGAGCTGCTGCAGTTTCTAGAGAATTTTGTTTTCAATTAAAGATTTATCTCTTCGTAAAGAGCAGAATTTTGTTTGCATAATTCTTAGATTGGTTTCTGGACATATTCTTCTTGTGGGTATCAATACGTAATCCTAGTCTCCAGGTCTACTCTACTGATCACTTGCATTAAAATGCTGACATATTTGTATATAGCGTATAAAAAATAAATGCTGTACTCAAATGGCTTTTTAGAAGTACCAACTCGGCCTCCACTGCCATCATAAAATTTAGTGTAGACCAGCTTTGACCAGACCTGAAGTATGTTTATATTTGCGCAATGCAACTGGGAGAACTCCTCAATTATTCAATTATTCAAGAGTAGAAAAATGGAATTCAGCTTAAAAGTAGGCAACACAAATAAATAAATTGGAAAATTCTATTAAAATTCCAGCTCTCGCTTTAATTGTCGTTGAGGAGCGCCCAGCTCTTGAGTGTCAATTAAATGCAGTGACTTCAATTACTAGCCGAATACGCCGACTCGCATAAATTACGGACTCAATGCTGATGCGCATATCGATTGCCATTTTTAATTGAAGTATGTAAAACATACTCGATCAGCCGGCGAGGACAAGCCTCATGCTGAAAAGCGGCGAAAAGCGGGTTAAAATATAATTTAATTAAATCAATGTGTTGTTGTTGGATGAGGCATGCGTTGTCAACGCCACAAACTTTAATGCGACACCCATACGCAATTTGCATGCAAATCCATTTGCAAATGGCCACAGAGAGTGAGTGAGAGAGAGAGAGAGAGAGTGAGAGTGAGAGAGAAAGTAGAGCATAACAAATTGATGGATTGGATTTACTGAAGGTGCTGCACAAATCAAACACAATTTGCAGCATTCGCAGCACAAGGCAAGTGCACATTTCCAGCCAGTTAAATATTAAAGGCACAAACCAACGCCTTTTTATCAAGCCTTCGAATGCACAAGTCTCTTTGACAGTCTGTCCGTCTGTCCGCTCAACATATTGTTATTTGTATTTGCCATATGCAATGTGTCACAATGTATAGACAGTGGAACAAACAGACAGCCCGTCGGAATTGTTGCAGTTGCAACTGAGAGTTGCCTGCGCTTGTTGTCTGTCTCTCTCTCTGTCCGTCTGTCTGTCAAACTACTGTTCACAGCGTTTGTCATGCACTTAGCCAAGTTTACCAGCTGGCACATTGTTTCAACCCCAGCCATAAGCCTCGGCGAGCTGCCAAGCTGTAAAATATTTATGATTTTATATTGCAGGCTGACTCACACGCGCATAAAGCTATTTTAAAGGCAATTGAATTTTCTGCTTTGCATACACTTTCGCGGAACATGTCCTTTTATCATCACACATGTATCCATATCAAAAATATCTACTCGATGATCTAAGACTTATAAGATTTTCTTGCTGCAAAGCCATCGATAGATTGGTAAATAAATTTCAACAAAAATCGACTTTATATATAATAATAATCATTTTTATTAACTATTAATTTGGGCTAATTATTTGCGTACAATTTATATATAATTGAGTATTTAACAAGCAGAAATAATCAGACTATAGTGTTGTAAAACAATCGACAGAATAGCTTTAATATACATTATAATTATTTAAGGATCACGTTTTAAAAATATTTAAACATTCTTTTGCTGTTTCAATACATGAAGAACTCTGTACATTGAGGGCTTTAAGCTTTATAAATTGAAACTTACTTAATTACATGAATAGGTCTTGAAGAGTCTTAAGTCTTCGGCGAACCGAGAAAACTATTTACTTTTCTTTTTCCATTTTGTTTCTTTGGCTGGTTTTTCGATAAGTGACTTTGCCGAGCTGAGTGCATAAGGGCGCTGTCGCAACTTGTTAGCTTGGCTGATAACTTGATAAATGATGCCAGCCAAAAATTAAAAATAAAAATATGAACAACTTTCGAAGGCAGAGGCGTCGTTGGCCGCATTTTTCTACAGCAGCAGTGAAAACTTTTTGTATAGTTTTGTGTCAGAAAAGTGCCATAATTTGGTTTAAGAAGACTTTAAGTGTCTGCTGCAATTGTGGCACGTAAAACAGCTTTATTTCTGTCTTCTACTATTGCGCTGCACAAATCGCAATTGTAGTTACTTTTTTTAATGGCCGTTGCAATTGCCTTTTACGCAGTTAAGTCTTAATATTCAACTTGGCTTACAAGCGCACATTTTTCTGCAGTTACTGTTACTGCAACTACGATTTCAGCGCGGCAAATATTTGCAGCCCCAATCTGAACTCAAAGTGAACTTTTCACTGCACTCCACACACATAAACACTTATATATTTATATATATATATATATATATATATATATATATACATACACAAATACTCATAGAGTCAGTTGCCTGTGGCGCTTTTCACACTCAGCTGCAAATAGAAACAGCAGCATCATCAACTGAGTTGACTGCAACACAATTCTATATTTAAATGTCTTGCCACAGTTTGCACAAAACACGCTTTTTGCCAAATACTTTTCAATGGGGTCAAAGTGTGCAGCCTTAATATGAAAAGTGTCCTTGCCCCACAAACCAAACGACTTTATTAGTGTTTGTGGTGAATGGCCAAATTCACAATACAATTTATTTTCATGTGTGTTAAAATTATACATCATCGGTTAGCTGCAGTCTGTGTTCTTGTGGCCACTGTTTATTCATTTGATTATGCTGCTCTACTTAATTGCACTTTTGTGCTCAAAGGATGCGCTTAAATGCCAAATAAATGCAAATAATTGTCTACTAATGCAATTAATTGTGTATTAATTGAATGCAAACGAAGCATTCGTTTTGCATGCATTTCACATACATTTTGTAAATGTGCCTCACATTTTATATTGCCAATTCGACAGTTATCAATTAACTAGACTGAATTTAATAATTTTGTATATATCATGTGATACTAAATTTAAAGAAAGTAGTCTGCGGACTGCTCCAGGCAATGCCATAGATACCATCCCGCATATGATTCCCATCGAAGAGCGTGGAAATTGTGTAAAAAATCTACTTCGTCTTTTTACAATTATTAATGAATTACGTGCAAGTTCCCACTGAATTCGACCAGTTAGTTAAGACTAATTACTCAAATATTACTTAAATGTCTCCATTCTCTACAGGGATGAAGGGCTGAAAGGACAATCGAAGCAAAGAATGTGACTCAAAGTAAGACGGCAATTTCGAAGGTGTTGTGCTTGATGAACATCTGGTTTCGAGCCAGTATTTCAGGTTACATGTTTTCAGCAGTGTTTTCCCAGCCAAAAAGGCCGGATAAATCGTCAGTTAGCCAAGCCGCTATAAAAACACTCGACTCGATCCCAAACAACTGATAAACTGCAAATAATCGTTGCACATCTCTTAATGAGATGGCAAACATTTTGACATCCATATTATTTGTCAAATATGTCAGAGCTCTCTGGTGTTTCCTTTAACTAACATAATTAAAATTAAAATTAAATTAAATCTACTTGATTAATTCAAAAGAATGAATTATTTCATTTGATAGTTTGATTTATTAAATAAAATTGACAGCTACAAAATTTATTTGTAGTTTCTGTAAATGAAATTGAGCGTATAATTTAGGTTTGCCATTTTCATTTTCATAATTAAAAATCCAATATTTGAACAACATTTCGTTTATTAATCGCTGACTCCGAGGGTGTATAAATATATTGGTTTTGTGGCAAAGTCCGCCATTCTGACTGCAATCGATAGTCACAAATCGATAAAGAGCACATTTATACAATTTGTAAGTCAAAGTCATTAAATTTGGTGAGTCACCAAAGTCACTTGTGACTCTCTTTAAGGATAAACTAAATAATTATTGTTACGCCCATTCCCGCCCAATCCGAATATATTTGATATGATATGATAATTATATGGTTGAGGCACACCCACCCACTGCGTATGTCGTCCCTATCACACAATAGGTATAAGATATGTATAGAGTATTCCGCAGTCAGTTACACCCGGCAGCAAAGTGGCCATTCGTTTTTAAATTGATTGATTGAGCGTAGAAGCGCGTCCATAACTAAAACAAATATTTAAACGAAAACTAAATATTTGTTTAATTTGGCCACACATTGAAAAAACAGGTAATTGTGTGCTGGTAATTTATAAGCTTTTAGTCCAATCAAATTCCCTCTCCTAATCATTTTGGCTGACAATAAAAACTGTATTCAACATGCACGCCTGCAATTTGTATATGCTGCTAAACACCAACACACACACAGCCCACACACACATGGGTTGTTTATTTAACCACAATACACGCACACACACACACATGTGTGTATATATATTTATATATATATATTAATACACACACGCGTATGTTGTATAATAGCTTTGATTTGCCGCAGTCCAATCAGAAAACATTTCAATAATATTCAAACACATACAACGGCAATCAGCAAACAATCTGACAAATGCAAATAGCTCGTACAATAATCAAGTAAAAACTCCCACAGAATGCAAAAATAAATTATTCACTGCGCAATTGAAACGTGAACTCTGCGTATACTCTATATTTGCATGTTTACACAAGTGTTGATAAATGTTGTGATTTTATTTTTCATAGCGGATATGAGTATAATATTTGCATTCTCATTTTTAAGCTTTAATTAAATGATAAATGTCAAAATGCAGCGATGCGCAATCAGCTGCAAAATGAAACTGGAGCTGTGAAATGGGAAATGGGAAATGCGCAATGCGAAATGCGACATGCGACGCCTTAAAGGACTCAAGGTTGTCAAGGTAAAAGCCAGCGGCCACGCCTACCGCACGGCGCTCACTTTAGTTTTTTCAGTTTGCGTGTAAAATATCAAAATCCTCCTTCTGGAGCACAAGGAGCGAAAAAACGGGCAGCGCAGTTAATTTTAAAAGGCACACGACGCATACGCCATGTAAGCCGTTAGTGTTATATACAGGTAAGTGTGTGTGTGTTAGCGTTTGTGCTGCGCAGTCATGCATGTGTATACATAACGAGCATAACTGTGTGTGTGTGTCTCTGTGTGTGGAAGTATATTTTTCAGCTCTTTTTTGAAGATGGGGCATTTGTTCTGGGCACTTGAACTGTTTTTGTTCCCTGACGTCAATCGATTGATTTCGCCCAGATATTCCCTAATACTGTTTACCTATGTTGTCTATATACAATATATGATACGTATGTGTTTAAGGGTCCCATCAATATCCCATATATAACGTCATTTAATATGCAATAATTATGAACCTCGTCGATTGTCTGGCTTTGCGTCAAGGTCTTCAATGTATCCAACCACTTTCCAAGCATGTGTTTCAACTTGCCTGGAATACTGCTTTGAGTAGCTGTCTGGGTCAATTATTGATGAAATTTTTCTTTCTGTTTTTTATTCTAGGACTTGACAGGAATCACCTTTTATTGTGTTCTGCCGTTGTCTGTCATAAATGTGCCCCATATCGAGCCGCATGTCATTTGGTTTTTATGTCTTTTATGGCCATTCTGATAGCAGTTTATGGTAAAGAGCTAAATCACAGCTCGGTATTTAAAATGGGAGGGCGCAATTATCATTTGTTGTATTTTGGACAATACACTTGTTTTAAAGCGCTCAGTCTCCAATTGGGTCAATCTACCCTCCCTTTCCCGATTTATTGCTGTATATGTTATCATCGGACAAATAATGGTAAAATATTTATTAAGTGGTGCAAAAGTATGCGAAAGGTAAAAGGAAGCTTCTTCGAGACCTTCTTTTTGGATACTACAGATAACAAATATTCACAAACGTTTATTCGGCCATTACAATCATATACGGGTAGAGTCAGTTACAGTTATATTTGACAAAATACAAACTCTTAGTTATTAATTAAGTAGCTCCCCATTGCGAATTGCAGCTCTTCGCTGCCTTTGCCAAAAATCCCAGCTCAATTCAACAGTAAAAACGCAGGTTGCAGTAGCATATCCAATAATTATACATTGCCAAATATATTGCAGATCACCGCAACGTAAGGCTACAAGTCGAGAACCCATTTGATTTGTAGTGTTGACCACAGCCGGTGCTTTATCTCGCAGCATAGTCCTGTAGGTGCGTCCTTTAAGCTTACTGTCAAGGCCGGAATCCTTAGCGTTCAGAATGAAATTATCAAAGGCAACGGCATATATTGAATTCCGGTGCAGAACTGTGCCCATTGGCATGCTGTCGATCAGTTGCATTGCATTCGTCTTGCACAGAATTGGATGCTTGTAAAATCTTTGATACATGTCCAGGGCTTGCCATAAGTGCGAATGGGTCTCATAGGCAAAGCTCGTGTTCAGGCGGAGTATCAGTTCAACTTGATGCTGGGATTTCATAGGTACGGCTCTGCGAAAATTATTCGCATAGAAATCCTTATTGAACATTTCGCCGATTAAACTTATTGCATACGCATCAATGGCGATTGGCAGTCGACTCTCATTCAGTTCCTCAAAGCTCTGGATATTCTTGGTGTGCGGATGCTTGGTAAGCAAGGTGCTCAACCTGGCATTAAAGTAAGTGCAGAAGAGGAGACTAATGAAGCTCAGCAGCAACATAAACTGTTTCAGCGATAAGCTTGGGCAGTCATGCACAGGAGCTGTCTGACCCAGAAAACCACGCAGCACTCTCAAATTTAGCCAGAGTCCTGAGTATCGAAAGCTGAAAGTCCGTTCCAAGGAGCGATTGTTGAAGCTTTCGGCAAGTGATTCAAACACAGAAAATATGAAATAAAAACACAGAATAGAGATGCAAAACGTGGTTGTCATCATATTTTGGTATAATTCGAGAATGCTTAACTCCCTGCCACAGGGCACCACCACAAACAAGCTGACCAGGTCCAAATTGACAGAGCTCTGTACTTCCTTAAAAGTGCTTTCAATTGTAAATGGAAGAAAACTGGTCACAAAATCCACCTGACTATTATTTAGCATAATCACTGCCTCAAATACCGACTTATTGGAGAATCGCGAGGCTTGCAGACTAATATTGTAATGTTGGGCAAATGTGAGCAGTAAATTGTAGACGTATCCGTTTAAGTACGCTTTGCCCGTCCGCGGATTATGACTCATGAAGCTATTCGGTGGCACTAGTGTGGGTTGCACCAATGCTCTGTGGCCCCCAAAGTTGTGCCAGTGGTTGACAAAGAGGCGCTCGTTGCTGTCTGGCAGCACGTGCTCAAACCTGGGCTTTGGAAATGGCCACATGCGATGCAAGATGAATTCCTTGCTGCCTTGCATCAGCAGCAACACATTATAGAAACGATGAAGGCTTGCCTGCTTCGTGATTATGGCTAGAAAATCATGTACGTTCTCTGCCTGCAGTAAGATTATAATCCTCGCATCTCGCATCTTCTCAAGGTTAATGGCCAATGCGTTTATCAAGGACTCATCGCTAAGTTCACGGATGCAAACGAGAGCCAGAGCCTCACGGCTGTAGTTGCGCACATGGATTGCGAGAAGTTCGTCGTAGCGCAACACTGGCCAATCGTAGGCGCTCCAGTGTTGCAGAGCGCAGCTGTTGTCCTGGCTATGCCGCATTAGCAAAAGGACATCAAATGGCCGCTCCTCGTCCACCCGAGCCACAAAACTGTAGAGAAAATCTTGACGAGTGGCCGCCTGCAGGAATGCAGCTTGAATTTCTGACTGTTTCAGCCAGCTGCTGCTCAACACTGGAGCAGCAAGAACTAAACTAAGCAGGATTAGCTCGATGGCTGTCATTTCAATACGCGTATGCTGCAGTTGAAGAACTGAACTCCGGCAAAACATTAAAATGGAATTTTATAACCGTATCTGACAGCATTGTAATTGCGTTAAAAGCACATTTCGAAACGCATTTTAAGCATTTTAAGGCAGCCAACGATAAGCATCCGAAACTAACCACTTAACGGAAAAGCTAATAACAATTTGTAATGAGCTAATGCATTCTGCAAAAGCATTTTAAAAGATAACCGTTCCATATGCATAGAAAAAAATTGAAGATCCAACCTCCCAATGAAGTCCTACGTATAAAATTAAATGCCAGATAAAATGTCAGAGATGCGATTTATGTCGGGTGGCCACAACTTTGTTTACAACAAATTTGTTCAAAACAAATTTTGCTGATTATCAGCGTTAAATAAAAAACGGCAAGTAAAACGAAAAGTCAACGCTCCAAAAACTTTAGCACATTAGAGAAAATTGATAGGGCTCGTCGAAGCAAGCCAGATGATTCCGGCCAACCAATATTCCGATGCAGTAACTTTGAAACAAGAGCAATTCTTTTTATTAGTCTGCCACAAAACACCGAGAAAGTTCGATCTTGAAACCTTGAAAATCGTTCCTTTCGAGTACAGATAAAAATCACGCAATAGTTTCTAAAATCGCCACAAGACTTTCTTTAAAAGAAACTAATTAATAAGGATACTAAAAACAAGCTTAACATTAGAAGGGTATAATAAGTAGAAGTTAAATTAAAATTAGTTAAAATTAAAGTTAATTTTATTTCTGAATTTCAATATTTGTCATGCAGAGGCAACATTAAAGTCAGACTGAATTATAAAGATTTTCTCAGCAACATTTAATTTGGCTTTAAGCTCAGCAAGTTCATTGTTTCATACGCGTCTTAAAATGTTCTTCACATTTACTCGAGGTGTTTGCTGAATTTTTAATGTCAGCTGGTGAAAAAAAGGGGCCTATTAAGCAACAGATTGCTCGATAGAATTAAACATAGATTACGTATACGCACTGTTATTAAACTAATTAAATAATAATTGTCATTAAAAGGAGCCTGAATTTAAAGTGCTACTTGGCGAAAAAAGAGAGGTGCACGCATGTGTTTGAATAAATATTTAATTAAAGGCACAACATGCGATGCTAATTATGGCCAACAAGTTAAGGCCTGGCTAACACCGCCAAGCCAACTGCCAGTTACGTGGATGACAGCGGTTTTGCATTTTCCTGTGGCTTACACACAAGCAAATGTGAAGCTCGACAGTGAAAGTAGGGAAGGGTGGGGGGTGGGCGAGTTAGAGAGAGGAATGGAGTGGTAAATTGTGTTGCACAGCCTGGTGTCGGTGGTATTCTGCTCTAGAAGCCCAGATCAGTCGAGCTGAAACCCAAAACGACACACAGTGAACTCTCGTTTAACGAACGACACGACAAACGCTGTTTTTATATTTCGCTTCACAAAGCACGTTTTGCATAGCGACCAATGAAATATGGGAACATAAAAGGAGGGTATTTTTAATTTATTATACCCTGGAATAGGATATTATATTTTTTACATGAAATAGCATTTTTATATTCTTGATCAGCATCAGTCATTCTTATTTACAACCATTCTTTCTTTTATATTTTTTTTTGTTTGCTGAAGCTACTTGTCTCCTTTGTGGGGAAGTAGTTTCTTTCATTAATATTAAAATATATAAAACTTTATTAAAAACTGTAATTTAGTAAAACACATTTTAAGGATTTTACTACAAATATAAATCACGATCAGCTGAGCTGAAACTCTTGTCGCTATTGTTCTGGCTTGCATCGATTATTATTGAACGCCATCAATTTTCTAAGACAATAAAAATCGAGAAGAAAAAAGCCAAGTGCAATCTGAAAATAATGAAAAATTATATTAAATTAAAAATGCATCGGGCTTAAAAATACTTTAAGGCGATGATCGAAACAAATGACTCTAAAAAGCTTTTGTTAAGCAGTTTTCATAATTTTCATAGCATTGTTGAAAAGCAACTTTTAACGTGGAACGTATTATTTTATTTTAATTGATTAATACAGAATAAGCTGGAACTGGAATTGTGTGCGTTAACTGAGGTAACACTGTAACATACAAAATCGTTTTGGCAGTTAGTCGTTGCAGTCTTGCCGGAAGGCTTCCGACTTTTGCCAGATGCCAGGGTCCGGCAAATGCCAGTTGCAGTTGCTTTTGTTTTCTTCGTGCAACAACAACGTTGCTGATTTTGTTCTTAATGCTGATGTTGTAGTTGCAGCTGCATTTGTTGTTGTTGGTCTTGGGGTGTCGGTGGCAGTTGGAACATTCGAAGCGCATTTAATACGCATAATATCAACGGAGCTGGAAGAAGAACAACTCACAGTTCAGTTATCATTTGTTTAGTGATTGTGGTTAGGTTGTGTCCCCTACAGCCTATCTGCATCCAACCAGTCAGCCTCAGTTACATGTGTGTGCCACATTTTGTGCACATCTGATGGGGCACCTTATGCCTCATGATTGCTATTCAGCAATCAAGAACAGTGCCACAACAACCTGAGCAAGAAAAACAGACTGCAAATTGCGAATGCAGGATGCAAAGGTCAACAAGCAGCAGGTAAACAAATGGAAACAAATTGTTGTCAGCATTGTCTTTGGGGAATTGGCTTGCAAATTGCATATTATGAATTAACTTTAGTGCTTTAAGGCAAAACGAAGCACAGCAATAAAGTTTTAATTAGTAATTAGCACAATCATAGAGAAAAGTATCTTGTTTTTATTAAAACCAGCACCAACATGATAATAATAATAATTATTAATCCAGTTACTGTTTAGAAAATAGGTAGCAAAATACATGTTAAGCATGAGTAATGCAGAAATTGTAAAAATGTCTTACTTGAGTTGTCAACAAAATTAGCTGTATAAGATGATGTTTTGAAGAGTAAATTCACTTTGAAAATGCAACTCAGCCGATGCAATGATTAGTAGGAAGTATAAGTAAATTAGTTCGACTTAGCAACATTTTTCCCACTCCTCCAAAAAAAAAATAAGAACCGAAACTCAAATTCATAATTCAGTTAATAACTCTTAAGATAAGCATTAGGAATGAGAATAAATAAATACATTTATACATTTTTCCATTTATGTTAAGTTAAGTAAAATCTGAATACCAAATTAAAATGCTTAGAGATGAAATGCCATTAAACAAAAACAACAGCAAGCAACTAATCAAATTTGTACCCCAATCCTTATATATATTCAGCAGTCGAGCTAGTGACTTGAAATTTATATTCGAATTCTCGTTTAATACACGCAGATCAAATTTATTTTATATTAAATCGATTTCCAATTAATAAATAAATATTCAAATTTCATTTTGATCGGATAGGAGCTATTGAAAAATTATAGCACCTGCTTAAGCCCCTGATTAAATTTGACGGAAAATTCGGAAACAGAGCTTAAACCGTTGATGAAAATAATCACCTGAATTCAGTTGAATTTTCATTTTCGTGCGCTTTCGACTTGGGCATTCGAACATGTTTAGTGGCAAATTTATATTTCCCAAAAAACCGTGTTCGACATTGACATAATTATTGCTTTCAAACTCTTGTTGATAAATATTATGCGTTTGTTGATTGCATTTGAATACAATTGATATCTGCTGTGGCTGCACCAAAATTCAATTCAATTCAGTTCACCAGATGCATTGATAACTAATGTCTCGAGAACTTATTTTCTAGCATTGTAAACAGACGTGTAGTCAAATGATTAGGATGACGATGAGGAAAGTGTGTTGGTGACATATGGATTTATATAGTCGAGAGCACTGTTATAATGATCTAGAACCACACAGCACACAAAACACTTATCATAGAGCACGTGTAAGTGTCAGACAAAACTGACAAATGTAACCCGAGCGAGCATAGATCCTTGTTATGAAGTGACAGCACTTCAAAGTGCTTACATTGAATGTAAATTTGCATTGATTATAATTTACACAAATTGCTCAATGGAGTGCTTTTAAGTGCATTGTCATGTCAGCAGGTTCGGCCATTATTCATGAGTTAATTAAACAGCGGAGCAGTGTAAAAATTGTCGACGAATGAGTTTAAATAATTCAATCGATGAAGCTTGAACTCAGCCAAAACAGAATCAGTTGAACCCGTTTAATCAACACCTCTTTCTTTGGGGCACGTTTAAGGTATTTGGTCATTAACGTATTTACGTCTAAGGCAGCGTAAGCAAACACGCCCATATAAAGAAAAAGGAGAGCCACCATTTGTATAAAATTCACGCACGTAAGCAAACAATTTGTGCCTGAACACACTCAAAGGCCAAATAAAATAAAAGTGGAACTAAACAGACACAACAAATCGAAAGAGATTGAGTGAAATAGAGGAAAAAATATATTGCACAACACTTTCTTTTTGTTTTTTTCTGCTCCTTGCCTGTGGTTACGGATGCGATTACGGATGCGGATGTGGATGTGGATGTGGACGCGGATGCGTCTACGGATGCGGATTCAAAGTCGAGTGCACACTTGAGTCGATGTACAAGAGCTGCCACACGTAGCAACACCTAGAAAAACCAGAAGCAAATAAATACAAACCATGGTTTCTTCTCTGTTTTTCTATGTTTTTTTTTTCCAGTTGAATTTTTGTGGATTTTTGAGTGCTTCAAATTTGGAGTTTTGTTTTCTTTGTATGTATTTGGCTTTCTTCTTTTATTTGTGGCCCGTTATGTTTTGCGAGTGTGGCAAACGATGCCCACAGGACACACAGGCGCGGAGAAGGATTGCGCGAGCGCAGCGGCGACTGCGATGCGGCAACTTGGCATTACAAAGGTTAACAGCAGCTCGTAATAAATTGCAACTTCCAGTCAAGTCACAACGATAACGAACACGACTTGAACTTGGAACCTTTTCGCAACACTGCGTCACTCACACACACACACACGCCCGGAGCTGCTGCTGCTGCTCATAAATAAAGGACTCACACACTCGCGGAGTGAACTTGGGTCTGGCTTGAGGCTGGTCACACCGAAGAATATCGCTGTCGACCTGTACGCTGTACGCTGTCCGCTTATTTATTTATTCATGCGCTCGCAGAGACACGCGCGCGATAGAGAGAGGGGGAGGGTGAACGGGTGTGGGAGTGGGAGTGGGAGCGAGAGTTGACAGGAGAACACACATTCTTTTTTATAGCTAGTCTATATGTTTTGGCCGGGCTAAAACCAAATTAATTATTTAAGCCAGACAGTCGCTGCTATTGATTTATATGCACAAAACACACAAACGCATGTTTTTTTTATCATATATTTTTGTTACTTGTTAATAATATGCTTGTTTATGGGCCAGATTTAGGGGAATTGCTGCAAGCAATTATTTCGAGGCATTTAATTTTTCTCAAAAAATAATTTGTTCACTTTTGAATAGTTTTGGAAATAAATTGTGCAGTTGCAATCAATTTAAAATTTATATGTATAATTTTTTTCATATTCCTTATTAAATATTTAATTTTTATTTGTGTAACTTCAACAAACTACAATTTATAATTGAGTCTTGTTTAAATAAATATTTATTTATTATTAAATTCGCTACGAAATCTATTTGAATAAGTTAATCAAATTTAATTTGTGTAATTAGCACTTGACAAATTTCCCTAACGGAAAATTCAACTTGACTGCATCGAGCATTTTGACATTTTGGCACGACCAAAAATGTCAGCGACCGCAGCACGAACAGCACGAAGTACAGAATCACGAACACGCACGCACGCAGGCACGCACGCACGCACGGACGGACGAAGAAACTCGCATACACACAAGCGCTGTGCGCTCGGAAAAATTGTGTGAAGGAAAAATATTTGAACAGGCGGCCGCACAAAACGAGTGAAAATCACATGTTTCATGTGCAAAGTGTAAAAGCAAACTGAAATCGCACTTGCAGATGTTATTCCTCTGCGCCCGAACTCAGCGGCAGAGCAGCCGAACAAATCTAACATCACAGGATATGCACAGCCACACACACACACACACACGCACAATTACTGTGGAGAGCTTTTCTCAACCGCATAAGATAAGAGAGCGAATGCAAAAGCTCGCTCTGTTATGGCGCCACTGTTAGCACAATGTTAAACACAATGTTAACAGTGCCCGCCGCTCGGGGAATCGAGAATATCAGCAACTGGAGCACATAACAGAAATAATCCTGTGTTCGGTTAAGTTCAGCAACTTTAAGACAGGAAGTCCCAGCTTAATAATATCTGACGAATCAGAACTTGAATGGAAAGTGATAAACTAGATGCAACAAAAAATGATAGACAAAAAAACAAAATAATTGTAATATCTTTCTGAAGTATTTAGCAAAACTGCTTTAAGGAATCATTTGAAAAAGAAACGAACCTGAATAAAAACTACCTCAGTCAATCAAATGTGCAATCTCTTTATTTTCACTATTTTAACGAGTTCATTTCATGTTTATTAGTTGAGTATTAAAATTTAATCGGCTTGGCATTTTCTATCAATGTTTATTGATGCGAAAAGGCATTATTGATGATTGTAAAGAGGCTGATGTATTGATTGAAAATAAAATGTTATAATTAAAGTTAATTATAATTAAAAAATATATCATAATAATTCTGGGGTATTTAATTGCAAAATACAATTATTGATGACTTGACTCATACAACGAGTTATCCTAGAATAATATTTCTATTAAGTTCAACTAGCAAGCTATAAATTTCAGTTTGTTTGCGCTGAGTAAAATTATGGCATTGATAAAATACGGAGAACTAGCATCTGTAATTAATGTATTATTGTTGTTTTGTTATTTTGTTTGCCTCTTTAAGTGTCAATAGGAAATCAACTGCCCAAATTAAATCATAAATTTTGCAAATTTATTTCTGAAAAATTTCCAGCAACGCTTGCCACGCTTTTCAAACAGGTTTTTACTGCTTTCCTGGACTTTATTTCCGCCATTATGCTTTCCGATATATTTGCTATATTCCATAATAATTATTTAACATTAGCTTGTTGTTACTTATATTAAGCAGTTGTTTTTTTTTTTTGTAATTTAATTAGAAAAACTTACATATAACTTATACATATATTTCATTATTAAAGATTATATTCCAGGGTTAAGAAATTGTTTTTCGTGTATTTAGAATTAATTTCCAAACCCAGGAAATAGTTGCCAGCTCAAAGGCAATTTTTATTTTTGGTCGATTTTTGAAACATTTGGCTTAATTAGTTTTATTTGGATAGAATTGAATTTAAGTGGTCACATAAATAACACATTTTGCTATCACAAAAAAACATATATTTTCGAACTTTTAGAGAATTAAATTAAATTAGAGATAATTAATTAGAATTAAATTAGAGATAAATCTATAGTATTTATTTTTTAGTTTCGTAGCCATTTTAATAAGATTTCATTTAGCATATAAGTAAACTGATTTAGAACTCAGTAAAGTTTTGCTCTCATTTTCATTTTGTGTGTAAATTTCTTATTGACTCACTTTTGATTTACAAGTCACTCAATTAGACAAGCGGTTTCGCACAAAAGCGTTAGAACAACAACAACAACAAGAAGAACAGCAATGAGAGCAACAGCTATAATAAAAACACAATGTTGCTAACAACCTCAAAGTCTAATTAACGTTGGACGTTGTCATATTTACGACCGCAACTCGACATTTATTTCAGTGTCATGTGGAGAGGCGGGCAGACAATGTGCCAGCGCCAGAGACGACCACAAATCATTTAAGGCTCTAATTAAATTTAAAAGGACAATACACACGCAAACACATACGCACACACACACGCGCAAGTAAATCCGCTGCCGCTGAGCAACAGATGGCGCCACACACACATTCGTACACTAAATATGCATTTGCAAATAAGCCAACGCAATGAAATATTACGCATACGCACTGTTGAACATTTCTACTTAATATATACCTGGCATAGTAATAATTAAATGTATTTAATTTAATTAAGCAGCAATATGCGTGCTGTTCAATAAGGCCCACCCACCCAGGCAAATGACAGATGTAAACAACGATAAATGTCATAATGATAAAGCCAAACAAGGAGCAGAGAAGGGATGGCGATGGGGATGGGGAGGGGGGAGGGAAGAGAATAGGCAATAAGGAATCACAAACAAAATAAAACAAAAACAATGTCGTCTTGCTTGGCTCAGAAGCACATTGAGCCAACAGTCGACGGGCCCAATAAATCAATGCCATGGACAAGTTATAAGGGGCAACAGCTTCTCTTCTTCTTCATCTTCGTCTTCGTCTTCTTCTGCCAAGCAGCCAGGCAGCCAGGGGCTAGAATTTGGCCAGAAATCCATTTCAAATGCCAAACCCAGCAGCTGGCCACTCAAGCAGACAGTCAGACAGACAGAGAAACAGATAGACAGACGGACGGATGGACGAATAGACAGGCAGCAAGACGGAAGGATGGTGAGACGGCTCCTTAGGCAGCTGGGCAGTTACACTTAGAAAAACTGCAGACTACAATTAAACAGATTTAATACGGAAATCATCTTAAAGTCTTCAGAATTCTGGAAAGAATTCTAATTGTATGAAATAAAGTTCTCAAGAAAATAATAATAATAATAATAAATTTATAAGATATTAATATGAATATTAATCCTCAATTATCGTTGTAAATGCTTCTTTTTTATAAAATGTTTGTATATTTAATAACTATATTTCTAAAATTTAGATATGAATTTTATAGTGTTTCAGTTCACAGAAATAATAAGTAATAATAATAATAACTATGTTTATTACCCAGTTTTTAAAAATCGATATTTTAAAAAAGTATTTTTCCAGAATTAAGAAAGACAGTCCAAAAAGCTTTTTTGACTTAAGGAAAACATTGCTTAAGTTAAGAAGTAAATTTCTAAATAGCAATTATAAATTTAAAAAAATAAGAAACGCTTGCCATTAATCTTTAATCCCAATCATTATCATTTTGAATCATATTTTTTTCAGTCATTTATAATTTACGAAATAAATGTCTAAAATATTATAATAATAATAAGAAAGGTCTAATAAAAACAATATATTATTAATAAATATATTTACTTCAATTTGTGCATTCTTGAAATTTTTTATTATAAAATTAAAAGCTGATTTTAAGCAACAACAAAACAACCATCAGATGAGTTGCACTTATCTGAATTATTATTTGTTTCGCGCAGTGTAGGCAGAACAGAGTCGAACAGCCAGGACACGCAGCTGCCTCGGGCCAAGTCAAATCGAGTCGAGTCGAGTCGAGTCAAGTCAAGTCAAGTGGAAGAGGACAGCATTGACAATATAGCGCAGTGCTTTGTGCGTCGTGTTTTGTGCGTTGAGTGCTGAGAGGTGCGAGGTGAGTGGTGAGGGGTGAGTGGTGAGTGGTGAGCGTTGAGTGTTGAGTGTTAACATACTAATATACACTTTGCATCTTAATCGTCCTTGCCGTTAGAGGCTGTTAGCACGACAGCGAAAACAAAACAGCAGCAGAATCGGCATCAGCAGCAACATCAGCAGCAGCGATAATGCTGATGGCCATAATACATGGGACAGGCAAGCGTGGCGGAGAAAGTGTGCGTCGCAAAGGATGCTGCTAAGGACAACGCATTACGGACTGAGCCACACTTTTGATTGCGGCCTAAATCTAGTTCGACTTTTACTGTTAATGTCATCATTATTATTGACATATTTATGCCATAATTGGCTGGTTATTTTTGTGTGTTATTGAAAATACTTTATGCATGAGTAATGCAAATGGTCGAGCCAAATAGTTGGGTAATTTAGTTGGACGGAACATTCTGATCATTTCAGCAGCTTATCCAATAGGCATATCTATCAGGACAATCTGACAAAGGGATTTGCCGTAACGTAATATTCACAATATCTTCCACAAATGTAAAGCTAATCCAAATATTACGAATATTTTTTTATATTATTTCTCTTCTCTTTATTTTGTCAGATTCAATTTAGCCCCAATTATATCTTTGTTAAATTGAATTTAGTGAAAATGAGTACTAAATACACTCATTTAATATTAAATTAAACCGACGAGGATTCAAATTTATATTGAAAATATGTATTCAATAATAGAAAACAGAATGCATTAAAATTTGCAAAACTAATGTGCATATGGCGCCATCTGTTGCACGCGTTGACAAGCTGCACGCGCTAAAACTCTACACAAAAAGCTCTCGCACATTGCAAAACAACAATACAATAAAGCACACGCAATTTGGCAACGTTGCCGGCAGCTGCGAATGAAATGTTTTTTATTTGTTTACTGGCAACGCTGTCGCATTACATTGAATGAATTTTCATACGCGCTCTCATTCACTGGCTCTCTTTCTCTTTTGAACGCGCACGCAGCGAATAACAAGCACAAAGCAAAAGCAGCAGAAACACGTGGCTTTGCTGGCCAGCAAAGAGAAAATCAGTTAAAGAGAGCGACCACAACGAAGTTCAAATAGCAGCAGCACCAGCAGCAGCAGAAGTTGACGTCGCAGCTGCAGCGCAGTTAGCAGCAGCACAAGGATTTTGGAGCAGCGTTCGGCTGCGTGCTACTCTGTGTGTGTGTGCGTGTGTGTGTGTGTGTGTGCAACGTGCTTTGATGCGTAATGCTAAGCGTATTTGTCTGGACACAGAGCTTATTTAATAACCGGCGCCACACCCCAACGCACCGCCCCGTCCCGCCCAAGGTCATTTAAATGTGTGTCGTCTTGCAAATGCAGCTGACATTCGCCAACTGTGGCAACTGAACTCATGAACCCAGCGTCCTTCACCAAGCCACATTAATCCATCTCTCCCCCTCCTCTCCTCTGCTCCACACTTATTGCAACCATTTGCATATCTGAAGATAAAAACTGATTGGCAGCAGCAGCAGCAAAAAAATACAATTTGTTTTCAAGAGGAGTGCCTCTTGTTGTTGCTGTTGCTGCTGACAGTAAACAAAAAATGTTGGTCAACTGGCTGAAGCGGGTTGTGTGTTAATTAATTTCCAGCACGCAAAGTGCCAGTTGTAAAATGTCGGCGAAATCCACACAAAAATCTACAAATTTGTCTGACAAAAAACATACCCATTTTTTTTTTAAATTTATTTTTAGAAATTTTCATTTCGTTTCAGTGGCTGTCTCGCAATGTCGTTTTATACTTGTTGCGCTGACTTTGAGCCATTAAACGCTATTAATTATTTAATGAAATCTTCTTGGCCAAGTTGCCGTCAATTTTTGCCACACGACAACGCCTCAAAGCAGGCAACAGCATTTTTCACTTTACAAACAGCTGTCTGAGCTTTACACTGGCTGTGTATGGGTGTGTGTGTGTGTGGGTGTGTGTAGGTGTGGGTGTGTGTGGGTGTAAGTCTGGATGTGGCTTAGCTTATTAGACTTGCCCAGCGCCTTTTCAACAGCATTGCTAGCTAATCTCTTAACCACAAACTTCACCCTTGTTAAGCCGAAAAAGGTTTTTCTTTAAGTAAGATTTACTAATCAAATTAGCTGGTATGAATATTTATAACCTTTAAATAAGTATAAATATAAATATATACTTTATTCCGCACACAATCAAAGGCATTTAGAGCAAAAAGTTGCTTTTGTTATCGAGTGAATTACTCAAGCTTTCCTCGTAGCATTTTTACAATTCACTTAATATGTTTAGCTGTTTCCTCAGTATCATTAAATAAAACCTTTTTTAAGTGACTTATAACACAATCAAATTCTTCTTAGTTCAAATGCTTCTTAGTTTATAGCTTTAGTCTAGACGAATAAAATAAATACATTTTACTTAATTACACCGCAAACCCATTAGGAATGGGTAAAAAGTGTATAATGATTTTCTGTGCAAAAGTATGCAACAGGCAGAAGAAAGCTTCTTCAACCAGAAGAAATATATATATATATATATTCCTGAGCAGGATTAACGGATCTGAGAAACTATTACAGATAGATATCGACACATATTTATTAATCTCATCCAGATTCGGGGATAACATACAAATTATAATTCAATCAGTCGTCTTCATTTGAATTATTCACAATTTTGAGTCTGCTTGTCTTTTTTCTGGGTTTCCAAAATTTAACATTTTAATATTCTTTTTTTTTATATTCCATATTTTATTTTATAATTTCACATTTCAATTTCTTTTATCAGTTAACTTGTAACTTTAGTTGTAAGCTTAAATTGAAATTTAATTTTAAACTATTTATTTTTTAATTTTACATTATATTCATTTTATATTATTTATTTGCCACTTCTGTTAAATTGTATACTTTTTCAATAACTGTCAAGATCTGCAAATTAATGGGTTAAATGCCATAAAAAGGAAAACCGAATTTGAAGGATTATTTGCAAGCACTTCGTAATAAAATTTCCAAAGATTTTAAATGTTCTGAATTTAATTAAAATTTTAAACTTTAGACTTCAAAAACAATACGATAAGAAATAAAAGTTTACCTTCGGGAAACACGCTCTGTGCTAAACTCGTGTGCCTTCAGAGAATCATAAATCTGGAATCCGAACACACCTCAACAATTCACAACATTTGTGCGCTGCTGCTGCCAGCAGGCATGCATATTTTTTGATAAGTACAATCCCAAATGTTGACAGCCACATTTAGAGACAGCACATGCCACAACTGCCACACTGAGTGCGACGGGCCACAGATCATTTCGATACGCCCGGACGAGCACAATCAGCCAGCACACGATTTTATGGAGGTACGAATTCGTGGGCCACGCCCCGCTGTCTGCTTTAAATGGGGGAGGCGTCAAATACCTGTCACAGGCAGTTGCCTACCAAATTAGATGCAAAATTTTGTATTGTTTCTTAAATGGCCTCCCAGCCTAAAAAAGTTATGGAAGCCAACGCTTGACAGCGAATATTATGTAAATTTAATGTTGCTTGAGAGATGTGCACAATTTAAGATGCTTATAATTTATAGCTGACTGCTAGTGCCACAAATAAGGCATATTACTCATACGTACCAGAGTACACACAATTTGTACAACAAAACGGATACCAACTGGATACAGCTTATGACCCAAAAGCACTCACCTGCAAAAGATCGAAAAAAAACATGGCAAGTTGAGTCAGGCTATGAAGAAATTTAGTTGGCTTAAGATAAACACACGCACACACACACACACAGTAAATCACACACATGGCAAGAGGCGTGGCTCAGGAAAGAGCCAAAGATCTTAACTGAAGCATGCTGTTAATGTTTTTCAATAGCTCTTGATATATGAGTCGCACTCAAGTGATTGTGTATATTTCCCACTGTGTGTGGTGTGTGAGTGTTGCGTGTGTGTGGTGTGTGGTGTGTGTGTGTGTGTGTGTGTGTGTGTGAGTGTGTGGTGTGTATGAGTGGTGTGTGTTTTGTATTCTTATCGAATTCAATGCTCGCATTGCGTGTTGCTGAAAGGGAAGCAAAAAAATATATACGGGATCAATTGAGACAAAGAATTAAGAATAGAATTTTTGTTAAAACAACTTGTGCGTTCTTTGCTCAGCTCTTTACTTGTTAAAACTTTTTGTATTCACTCTAATTCTCTTTCTCTTTCTCAGTTCACTCTTGAAAATGTTTTAATTCGCTGAAATCTCAACTTACACGAGCAGAAGTCAACTCAGCATTTCCATTAAAACTAATGTTAGGAAAACTTAATGCTGCAAACATTGATATTGTTACTGCTTAAAACCCTATCTTTATCTGTAGCCATGCAACGAAACTGAAACTTTAGTTGCTGCTCAAATCAAGCAGACTTCCAGCAATGAAGGTTTTCGGAATGCACAAATAGATGCAATTAGGCTTCTCATTCTTCTTCGAAAACTCATTGATTTCCATAGTCATTCTCAAATACTCTTATTACCAAAACGTCACTTCAGTTACATATGATCGATATAAACCATCTTAAAGTGATCCAGTGACTCAGAAAATAAATCGCATTAAATTATGAAAAATCGCCTTGAAAACCAGAAGATGCTTCCGATTTTTATAAAATAACTTCTAAACACACGAATAAAATTTCTTAAAAATAGGAAGCTTATTTTATATTATTAGTTTAGATGAATTTACAAACTCATCTGAAATGATTATATAAGTATTAATTACAAATATACAAAATAATTAATATAAGAATGCTGTGCAACCAATTAAAAAACAAACTCTGGAAATTAGAAATCATTTTACTTTTAAGCAAAATCTGCCTTTGAAGTAAGAAAATAAAAACTCTGTTTTTTAGACAAACACAATCTTGAGATTTAGAAATTTCTGCTTGGCCGATTTTTGATATATATACATATATTCTAGTTGGTTAATCATTGTTTAAAGAGCGATGTGAAGCAATGTGCTGCCAATAAGAACATATTATTGATGTTAATAAGTGCAACAATTGTGTGATGCAAACCACTGCCACTGCCACTGCCACATGCCACTGACACCCAGCCACTCGCACAAGCATTTCTGCAGAATGACAAGCCAATTAGCTGGAGGCGCACATAATCACCAATCAAAAGGTGTGGATGCAGCAGCAGCAGCAGTAACAGTGGCAGTAACAGTGGCAGTAGCAGTGGCTCATAGTCTGTGGTCTCACAGCAAGCTAGCATAATTGAGTTATTTACGCTAATTGGCACACACACAGCGACGAGGGGGGATTGCGGACACAAGTGAAGCTCTGAGTCCGACATAAATTGCCAGAGCTGTACACCACACAGTTTACTCATCGCACGTGACTGGCAAACAAGCACACAAAATGACTGACTGACTGACTGGCTGACTGACTGACCGACTGACTGACTGACTGACTGACTGACCAGCTCACCCACTTAGCAACGCCTCGAGCCTCTTATCGTTGTACCTCAATATTCATATTATGTGTCAAGAAGGCGGCGGCGGAGCAAAGGAATCGTTTCCTGTTGCACATTCCTCGCCTGCCAATTCCCAGTTGCACACGAATTTTTCTTGGGTGTGGTCTGAATGCAAAAGAAGCATTGTAGCCCAGGCCCACACGATGGGTTGCCTGTCGCCTCATTGCCAAATGAAATTACAAATATTAAATTTGGAACAGAACTGAATTTATTGGACAAAGCCAATGACCAAAATGAACAGGTCAATTGCGTTACAATTGAACATTTTCCTTGAATCTTTTTCAATTGTAATCAACATCAAAAAATCAGATTTCGAATTCAGGAATTTATTATTTTGCTTTTCACAGCGCTGTAGATTTTTTTTGTGTATTTTTTATTTAGTTTTCAGCTGTGCAACGCAATAAAGGCGACTTCTTCGACCACATAAGAAATACATTTTCTTGAGCAGCATCACTAAGCGAATCGACAGAGCCACTTCGGTCTGTGCATTTTGGGTCCTCTTAAACACAAATTGGAAATAGTCAGTCCAACTGGAAGCAGAAGCAGAATATTTGAGTACAGCGAACATTTTTTTGTTAAGCGCTTTTTACGAGTAACATTTTCTTTATCAAAAAAAACGTGCAGAACAAAATTGAGTTTCCACAAGATTTTTGGTGCTCAAGCAAAGATTATTCACATCATCGAGTCAGGAATCCATTAATATTTATTGCAGAGAGTTCAGTGAATTCACACAAGATAACTACAAAAATATAATAACATTTAAAATCAAAAATAATAATATTTAAAAGTCCAGTCTTAATGTCAATGGACTACCTCAAATTTAAATGAATATTTAATATTCAGTCTGTAAAGATAACCGTTCTCTTTTGCTATTTTTATTGGAAACATTTTGTGCATAGACTCGAGGGTCAATAAAAGCAGTTGAGGCTGTTGGCCAAAATCCACTTCACGCATTTTGGGACGTGCTTATCGACCTCATATGAAAGAAGCCTTTTAAAATAAAATAAAATGAACTCGCTGCTAAAATGTGATTTTCGATTAATGCTGTGGGTTTTTAAAATTAAATCAATTTTTCAAATACAAAAATGGTTTTCTCTGCGTATATTTCGAGCCTGGGACTTGAAATATATCGGGGAATATATCGATTAAAATGATATAAAGATGTCACAAAGCAATAATCAGCATTGTACACATATCATGATTTTTGAAAATTATTTACTATTTATTAATTTATGCATATAATACTATTCCACACATCCATTTTGATTTATCCGAAGTAATTAGTGTCAAATAGTAACACATTAGAGTTAATTATAAAATCATTTGTCTTGAATAACTGTCAACATTAATTTTTCTAAAAACTTACTGTTGTTTCTGTACAAGATTTATGCGCCACCAATCATCGATACATGTTTTATTTTCTCGCCTATCATCTAAACAAATCTTCATTAATGTCAACCAATGTGTTTGCGTCAAACGGCATTAAATATCACAAAAGCGATAATATGGTGCTATTATGGGAGACAACGGGATAACAGGATAAGAAACATCTACATCTTTAAGCAAATTAAAGTGACCCACAGCCTGTGACGTCCATAAATATTATTTCAGTGGTTATAAAAGCCCTGTTTTACTCGTTCAGCACGGCGGATGCGCAATTTGTGATATTTCCGCTCAAATGGGGGGAAACATTTGTCGAGGCTCTAAAATTTAATTTGTTTAATCTTATGCAAAGAAATTAACGATGTGTATATCAAATGTAAATAGCTAGCATACTCAATGTCCTGAAATTTGATGCGAAAAATTAATAAGGAATTATGCAAAACAAAACGAACGAAAATTCCTTGCCAAACACAAAAAACGTTGCCAAGCATTCCGTTGGCCCAAATATTAAATGCTGTACACGTTTACAAATTAAGAACTAATCAATAACAACAAAGTTCATATGAATTAATTGACCCATTTGACAATGTTCAACAACCAGAAAACACAATACGCCTTGTAAATGAAAAGCTTGAAACTTTTCTCCGTTTAGATTTGAAATATTGTTCAAATGGTTTTCGACCACATTTTTAATCAATTTTTTATTTGGAATAGTTAATGTTATTTCGTCCCAAATGGCAATAACTACCGAAAAAATCATTGAATTATTTATTACCTAAGATTTTATACGATTGAACCCACTTTTAATTCTTACTCATTTTGGAGTTTTATTTTATTTAGAGGGTGGCTAAACAAAAGTGCACTTTCTGTGAAGTTATTTCATATAGAGAAATGATAATTTTAGAAAAATAATCCATATGCGAATAAGGAATTTTGGTTTCATTTGTTAAAAAAGTTAACAAATTTATTTTTCAATAGCTGCTTTAACTTCTCATGACATTATTTTATTCAATGTGAACATAACCGAATTGAAAAAATAAATCGATTGAACTCTACAAAATAATAAATAAACATATATAAATAAATATATTTGTTTTCGTATTTGTATCTTTATGACTTCCTTAAATATATATGCATAAAATGTTATCAAATAAATAAAATAACTTGTTGCCAAAAACAACACTTGCAGTCAGAGTCAAAATGAAATTATTAAGATAATTATTTTAAGTTCAGTTTCTTTTGATTCGATTTTGATTTCAAAAAACTGAAATCCAAAAAGTAATTTTAGATGTCGGCAATTAAATCCTGTCTAAAAGAGTAAATAATCTTCGGCGTGCAGTTCTTTCTTCCTTCATGTTTTAAGTTGGGAAAAATAAAAATGCTCTATTGTTGTCTAGATAAACGTGATTTAAGAATTGCAATGGACGCAAAAACAAAAACAAAATTAACGCTAACCAACCTTTTTTATATTTCATTTCATATTTGTTTGGTTTTATTTGTTGTGCACAGAAGACATTTAAAAAGAATGCAGCCAAAAATAGATAAGCATAAAATATGAATATGAAAAGTCACTAAAAGTGGCCAAGAATGGGGTCAATTTGTGTGAAATGACCACAGAGATAAGCTGCAAAAGCCAAATATAAAAATCCTTTTGGATATGACAGTTTAAAAGTTCGGTCCCAGAAGACCTGTGGAAATATCCATGCAATACAATAACAATTATAATTTGTTGACGACATAGCACATTTTAGTTTGATATTTAAATCGATTCAAGAATTGTCTTTAAGTCTGTCGCAGCCCCTTAGACGCAAAGGAGAAAAAGGTAGAATCAAATTTATTTATAGATGCGTATAGAAATGGCTTAGAAACTCGCTGCGAACGGAAATCAAATATTTATGCAACCCTCATCTGCTTGTTTATTGCTCGAACTGTCAAACAGTAGGCCAAACACACACGCAATCAGTAGCAGGAACACGCACACGAAACTGGGTCCCCGGGGTCTCCGGGGTCTCCGGGGTCCCTGTCTGATTGTCAGAGATGTGTTCCCCATTCGAGGCAAACTTACCTTTCATCCAGACGCATGCTGCTGCGACTAATGTCACTCCAGACGGACATCGAACGTGGTCGCTGGAAAAAGGATTTGGAGAATCTTCGAACCGTTGGCAACTGCTGCGGCGGATAGCCCGCCAGATCGTTGAGCTCCTCATGGAAGATCACATTGCGGGTGCCGCGGGTGGGCGATGCTATCGATGGCATCGAATAGCTGTTCGTGTTCGCATTGGTGTTCGTTTGATTATCGTCCGACATGCCCAGAGCTGTGTAGCTAACTTGTAGATTGTGTGTCATCTCTCGGATATGTATATTGTTTTAGAAACTCTTCTCTCTTCGACACTCAATTGCTGTTTTCACTAAACATTTTCACACGCTTTGTGTTTTCCACTTTGCACTAAAAGCGAATAACATCACATTTTATTTCACTTTGCTTTCTTCTTGTTGTCTTCTTGTTGCATTTTCCGCAGCTGTGTTTTCTTTTACAGCGCTCGTTAAACACTACAAGAAATGCTTTTCTCCGAGGCAGTTTTGCTTTTTCATTTGGTTCTGCAGTTTTTAATTTGATGCTTGCATCGCAGTTCATTAAACGCAATCAACTGCCAGCTTGGCGAATAAAAGCAAATAATTGTCTTGGCAGACATGAGAACTGCGGCGCCAAGTGACAATGATTAATCGATCTGATCTGACCCCAGGGGCAGCTTCCTGTGTGTTTATTGTGCTTATTGATATTAATTTGCGCACAACAAATCCCAAAAAAAAAACGTTGTAATCAACCACGTTTTAATTTGTCACGTGTTGGCAGTAATTTCTTCCTATCACGACTTCAGCACGTTAACAAGGCTAAAATGTGTTGCCAAAACTCGAAATGAAAATGAAAAGCACCTAAAATGCTCATGAATTACTAATGAGTATCGCTCTGAGAATATCTGATATTTCGAGAGCACGACTATTTTGCATGTCGCACATTTCATATGCATAATAAAACACAACACGACACCAAAAACATATATTTACAGCAACTGCAGTGCTGGATGAAGCTGTAGCAAAATCTCAAATTAAGGCGATTCCATATTTCAGTTGCTGCTGTTGTCCCAATTTCAGCGCTACAGATAATTATGACACTCTGCTTGTATACCCTTTCCTTATGGGGAACACAGGTCATGCACGACCAACATTTACATAAATAAATATTATATTGGAATGCTAGTTTATTGCTTAAATTTTTAATATATTTATTATAAAGAACAACTTAAAATTCGACTTAAAAAATTTAATTATATTAAAATAAAAATGAACAATTAAAATAAAATTTACATTAAATAATAAAATACAGAATCTGAAGGTATTCAGATGTGGAATGGATCAACATTTATTGCAAGGATTGGGGAAACGCTGATGGGATTTCCAATATATATATATATATATATATACATATATAATTATGTATATATATTATTATAATATATGCAGCACTCTGAGTGTTAAAGTAAACAGATTCTTTTGAGTATTTTATAGGGTGCCAATTGCATCACAAGACGAAAGTAAAGTTCTTGCAGTGAAGTGTTTTCATTGCAGCATTTGGTTTGCGTGTTATTTTCGTGCATTTTATGCCAAGATGTATAAAGAATGTTATGGTACGGCCACTTTGAAGCCACTTGGGTTTTTATTCTTTCTCTTTAACGGACAGCAGCAAGCGCCACCGCTGAGTTAAAAGGGCTGTTCAGAGTTATACGGCATTTACTCAAAATGATCTTTGGAGCAGTCTTGAAAAAGTTGGCAACCTTCAAGAAGAGGCAGGCAAATTAATGGCCATCCAAGTGGACCTGCATTTAAATAGGTTTTAATAAGTAACTCAATTAAAAATGTAATCAGAAAAATGCGCCTAACTGTGGCCACGCCCCTAAACGTTAACAGCCCTCGCTTTATGTGTTGGCGACGCCTTAAAATAAACTCCAGCTAAGCACGCGATTTGCTACGACGCTTTTTGCACGCATTTATAACCTGAAAATGACAGACAAATAAGAAAGCCAAGCTATATTTGAACATATATATGTATGTATATATATATATACACATATATTATATGCAGTGTTTATAGCCAGTATCTATGCAAAATAACTTAACCGGTGTGAGAAAATTGTGGATTCGTTCCTATGTATGTATGTATGTAGGTATGTATGTGTGTGCTTGTAAGTTTGTTTTGCTTGGCGCATAGAGATGGCAAAGCCAGTACATACTTTCGTTTATAATACGCATGGTAGCAAGTAGTTTTAAGAAATTGGTACATTTTTAAGAACCACTTGTTAAAATATGCATGTGCCCATTGTAGCAGGCCACTAGTGTACTACTAAGACTGTAACATAACATCTGTAACTTAACATGCAACTATGTACTCAACACATAACATCGATATCGATCAACACAGCACAATCGTTGTGAATTAAGAGAAATACGCAGATGTAGTTGTGAAAGAAATAAATTTTGGTTGGTCTGCTACACTATGTAACAAATGTTGATTGTCATAATAGATAACTTTGATTTGTTTATGATCGGTGGTAGATATACTCGATACTTAGGGGGAAAAGCATCGATGAATCGATCTTCTCTAATGGCGAAAAAACAAATATGTATCGATTTCAAGTCGATGCTACGCGCATCACTAACTCGCATCTCTATTAGCCGGCAAGACGAGCAAAGCGATAATTTGGTTCGCGGATTTCCGCAAACAACAGCCGCATTAATGAGGCTCGTGAAGCCCGGTTGGGTGCACCATGACGATAAGCCAATCTTCTCGGTGGATGTGCATCAGGATTGCACGAAATTCGCAACTGGCGGGCAGGGCACCGATTCCGGTCGCATTGTCATTTGGAATCTGAAGCCGGTGTTGTCCGAGAAGGATGAGCTGGATGCCTCGGTGCCAAAGATGCTCTGCCAAATGGATCAGCACTTGGCATGCGTGAATTGTGTGCGCTGGTCGCAGAATGGCCAGCTACTCGCCTCCGGTTCGGATGACAAGCTAATTATGATCTGGCGGAAGGCGCTGGGACCCAGCGGTGTTTTCGGCACCGGCGGAATGCATCAGAATCCCGAATCGTATAAATGCATACACACACTGCGCGGCCACGATGGCGATGTCCTGGATCTGGCATGGTCACCCAATGATTACTTCCTCGCCAGCTGTAGCATAGACAATACGATCATTGTGTGGGATGCGCGGGCATTGCCGAATGTGCTGCACACGCTCAGGGGGCATACGGGTCTGGTGAAGGGCGTTGCATGGGATCCGGTTGGACGTTTCCTTGCCTCCCAGTCGGACGATCGCAGCATTAAGATATGGAGCACAACAGACTGGACGTGCGGCACAACGATAACGGAACCGTTTGAACAGTGCGGCGGTACGACACACATACTACGTCTCTCCTGGTCACCCGATGGCCAGTATCTGGTGTCGGCGCACGCGATGAACGGCGGCGGACCCACCGCCCAGATCATCGAGCGTGAGGGCTGGAAATGTGACAAGGATTTTGTGGGGCATCGCAAGGCGGTCACCTGTGTCCGGTTCCACAGTTCGATATTGACGCGCGAAATGGTCGGCGACAGTCCCAGCAAGGCCATGCAATATTGCGTGATCGCTGTCGGCTCCCGCGATCGCTCGCTGTCCGTGTGGCTGACGGCGCTCCAGCGTCCCATGGTCGTCATCCATGAGCTGTTCAATGACAGCATCCTGGACATGTCCTGGGGTCCGCAACAATGCCTGCTGATGGCCTGCAGCGGCGACGGCACCATCGCCTGCCTGCAATTTACCGAACGGGAGCTGGGCACCCGCGTCTCGGAGACGGAGCGAATCAGTATATTCAAGCGCAAATATGGCGGATATATGGAGCACTTCGAGCACTCGGCCAGCAAACAGATGGCGATGACGCTGCCCGAACCGAGCAGCTATACTCTGCCCAACGCGGCCATGGAGCGTCGACTGCCTGTCCAGGCACAAGGCGTCAGTTCACCCGCTCGCGCCATCAGCAAACAGACGGAGACACGCACCAAGGATGGCAAGCGACGGATTACGCCCATGTTTATACCCCTCAATGAGCTAAACGAGCCCATCTCTAGCGTAGGCAGCAGCATCATTCCCACCAGCAACAACGATAACAACAGCAACAACAACATAATCACAACCAGCAGCGGCAGCAGTGTGGATCCACCGGTGAGATCGCAAGAATCGCTCTACTCTCGAGCGGAACCGGTTGGACGTCTGATGTTGCCGCCATCGCCAGCGACAACGGCAGCGATCCAACCAAGGCGCAACTCAATGCAGCTGCTGTGCGACTTGAACGGCAGCAACACAGTGGGTCCCAAACTGCAGATAACGGCGAATAGCAAATGTGAATTTACGAAGTCCTCGCAGGACTATCGCATTCATGTGCAAAACGGACATCTGAAGACTGGCTACGGCATGGTGGCCAAGGTGACGGCCCAGTTGGGTCGGGAGCTGCTGTGGGATATGTATGTGGGCTCGCCGGTGATCAACGTGAATCTGTGCAGCAAATATGTGATGCTCTGCTCCCTGGATGGCAGCATGCGACTCCAGGCCATGCAGACGGGCTCGCCCGTCTTTCCGGCGATCACGTTGACAAGCGCCGCACTGCACTGCACCTTCAGCAGCGATAATCAGATGGTGGGCGTGCTCACGGACAGTGGACTGTTGCGCATCTGGGATATTGCGAAGCAGCGCGTCCGCTTGTCCACCAATTGCTTGGAGCTGCTCAGTAAGCATGGCATGTCGCTGCAGTTTGTTATCACGGATCAGGGCATGCCGCTGATTGGTTTCCCCAGCGGCAAAGCCTATTCATATTCAACGCCATTGAAATCGTGGCTCGTCCTTGCCACCGGCGATGCCATCATGTTCAATGGGATAAGGGGCTCGCTGCCACGCGATTTGGAGAATGTGCATCGCAAGTTTCCTCTGCTGAGCATGCAGACCGGCACACATAACTATCTCAGTCTGCGTGGAGCCGTCGAAATCGATCCCGAAAGCTGGCAGCAAACGGCCAAGGTGCTGTTCCTCGAGAATCAGATCAAGCTGTGCGAAGCGCTGGAAGCTTTCGAGGAACTGAAGCACTGGCATATGATGATGACCTTTCAGTTGGCCAGCTACGGCACCGAGAAGCGTTTGCGTCTCTTTATGGACACTCTGCTCGACAGCGAGTTGCCGGCAACAATGCAGACCAAACCCAAATTCGAGCTGAGGCAATGCGTCTTGGACACGCTGGAGCCGCACACGGAATGGGAGCATATTTACAACGAATACTTGGATCTGTATGATTTAGATGGGGAGAACTTTGTTGATGCCACGTCGCCACCACAATCATCGCTCGTATCTTATCCGTTACCCAGTGCCCCCTGTGCCCGCACGCGAGCAGCTGCCGCCGCAGCGGCGGCCATTGATGCCCTCCTCACGGCGGAACCATCGTCGCCAGCGCCAAAGCCGCCGCAGCCGTCGTCGCCTTCTCCGTCGCCAAGCACAATCGTCGAACCGGAAAACTGTGAGACACAATCATCATCATCCTCGCCAACTGCGACGCCAGAGACCGTCTCCGTTAATACCGAAACAGACAAGAACTGAGAGAGTGAGAAGAAACCTTGCTCATCCAGCGTAAGCATTTTCTATGTGCAGGATAACTGCTAGTCTTATTTGTTTATATATATTGCTGTGTCCTAGTTAGGCTCCAAATTATATTGAAGATTTCAAAAAGATATTTCCATTTAATTTTAAGCGCTGATTGTGCAAATTTTGAAATTTATTAGTCTCTATTTTGTTTAAGAATAAACATTTCGAAAGAAAAAAAAAAAAACAAAAAGCAGCAATGAACTTTTAAATGTTATTGAATTGTTTACATATTTGAAATTGGAGCGTGACTTAATGCAAATAGTTTATTGTTAGTCTTAATTACATATCCACATTGTGCTTAGTACAGTTTGAGCTGCTGCATAAAACTAGCTGATCGATCATTTTTATTATTTACTCTTGTTGTTGAGCAGGTTTAGCAATTTGCTTCAAGCCTTTTAAACACACAATTGTTGTCAATAAATTACTAAGCGTTGGCTTTTATCCTCAATATGTGTTGGAAATAAACTTTCGAACTTTCGGAATCAACAAAATGATTTAAATTCAAATAAACCTACAAAGAAGCTCATGGCGCATACATACTAAGCAAATAAGAATGCTGTAGTCAACTGAACACAGCCCCTAAATTTATCCTAGTTTAATAGCCAAATTTACATTTAAAAGTCTTGCACACCCAAATGTAAGCAGGCATGCAAGTGTCCTTGTTTTTATGGCACTGAAAAAGAAAGAGAGAAATAAAACTAATGTTTGCCGCAAGTCGGTGGTTTCAATTCTGGCTACTGAATGAAAACATCTCTGCCTCTTTTAAGGGGAATGCTGCAATAAAACTAGAATAAATTTAACAGCTGAGTTCAGGGTGTATATAGTAAAGAGATAATATAAAGAGAATAATATGAAAGTAAATAATATGAAATAATACATATGTTTTTGGGAAATTTCGATTTTATTAAGTGTATCTTTTATAACTCAAAGAACGTGGCTAGTTATAGATAAAAATATAAAAAAGATATATATAAATTTATAATCAAATTAAATAAACTTGATATGTGCATGGTATACGAGAACTTTTATTCCAATTTTGATATCTGTTTCTTTGTGAAAAAATTTAATAAAAGATGTAAAGATGGTCGCCCTCCTCACTGGATTTCAACGTACTAGAAAATGCTAAAAGATGATTATCATGTAAAGCTTAAGAATCAGAAAAACAATTTTCGACTATACCAAATCTTAACCAAGTCGTCGAGTTAGCTTAAAAGTCGATTACACTAAAATATTTGATATATTTGTTGACTTTTCTTTTGCGAGTCTAAAATAATTGAGTTAGTTTATATTCAAGTAATATTCGCGTTAAGAACAATCTGAGTTATCTCAATCGACGCAAATTAAAGTTCACTCACTTTGTTGTTCTTTGATTAATACATTTTTAGACATATTTAGGGGATGGAATTGACAAATTTAAACAATTAAACATTCTTAAATTAGAAACCAAACTTAAGGCTCTGGTTGGTATTTCAGTTGTGTTTAAATATTTTGGCGCGCTTTAGTTGTGTCAGCAAGCATAATCTGCTATGATATATCTGACTTTTCATATGTATATATATATATATATATAATATATATATGATATATATATACATATATGTATTTTTATATTATTTAAAGGTGCTCAACAAAAATTGAAGCACAATTGAATTATGATTGCTGTTGAACCTTTGCGTTTTTTATATTAATCCCGCACAGAGCAGCACATTGATGTCCTTTGGATTTGTGCAGACAACACATGCTCGCAGCGATATGCAAATCGACGAGCAGTTACAGTTGCTTAACCTGTATCCTGTGACACACATGTCGCTGTTTGTCGCAACTGCTGCTGCACGGCAACGGCTCTGTTCGACAAGGTGCGAGGTCCTTTGCAAAATGAAACGTATTTTTTGTTCGTGACTTCCGACATTTGGGGGTCGAGTATAACTGTTGTAACTGTGTATAACTGTAGCTGTTGTATTTATAACGCCGCTTTTGTGTTAACTCTCCTTTATTAAACCAGAGAAATGGCAGATGGCAGCGCGGAAGCCCCATTCAGCTAGCAGCTAGGTAAACAGCATTCTGACCGGAATTCGTGCACGTCAGCCTAGTCATAAAAGTCGGCTCGTGTAAATACAGTACATATATAAACATAATGCAGGAAACCTGATACCCTGCCCCATGAAAGCATCTTGTATATTTATAGTTCTCATAACGTAATTTTCTAATTATATTCAATAGTAATCATTTTTAGTTTCTCAATTACTTTTCTTCTAATGTCTATCTGAATGTAGAAACAGAGGAATACAAAACATAAATAGCAAATTAAATTAAAAATAATAACAACAAATAATAATGTTAATTACGACATTTAACAAATATTAACACCTCTTTCCTCAACTTTTATCGTAACAATAAGCTAAAATACCAGGGGAATACATCACAAGAAAACACAAAAAATATTTAATTTGTTTTGCAGGGGAATACGTTACGAAATATAAAAATGTTATTTAATTTGTTTTGCTTGTCTTTTTCGAGTTGACCAACCCCAACTAATTTGAAAGCAACATAATCTTCTACTTTATTTATGTATATTATTGCGAAGCACCCAACAGGGTAAGGAAGTCATTACATCTGACTAAAGGGTAGACAGTTGAAAGCCCTGACAGTCGTAAGTGTGACACGTTCAGATATTTATGAGCAGGTAGTGTTAGAGCAAATGCCATAAATCAAGGCCACAAAGCCACAAATGCCACAATACGCAGGACTATGTGTCAGAAATAAAAATAATAAAACCAGATGTGCATACGACTCTGACTGGCGACGCACTGCGTAAGACATTCAAAAATATGCGTTTGGAATGGGAAATTAGGATAACTTTTACTCGGATTAACCTTTTGCATGTGGAATGAGTTGCTCTAGTCTCCGCTATTGGTCAACAATAGACGCATTTCTTGGTTCTTGGTTTATTATGCCACTCAAAGGCGCTTGGAACTTGCAGAGCTCTGTGACCTTTTCCTAAATGGATATTGAAACAGCTAAAGTGGAAAAGAAGCTTCAGCAGTGTGCTCCTCAGCGTCCTGGACAGGCACTTTAATGCTCTGCATCAACGCAGCTGCTTCTAGCTTTAAGGCAGTTTTGTATTTAGTCGCTTTGCTGATTTCATCGTTTATCATTTTATTTTATGGCTTTTGTCAGAGCGCACAAATTGATTTGTGGCCCAGTGAACTTTTTAAGGTCGTCGAAAATTGAACTTTTATTCCGACTTAACTTCTGTGTCAGGTACATTCACACCTGTGCGTGTGTGTGTGAAAGCCATCAAGCTCAAAAGAATCGAGCTGAAATTAGCAATTCAAACAAAGCAACTTTTGTAATCTAAAAAAACTCTGAAGCTGTTTGTTTGCTTATGGCTTTTGTGTGGCTTGCGGCTTTATTTAAGAGTGTTAAAGCCAACTCTGCCTGAAAATGCACCATGAAGGATATAAATAAACGATCTTTACAACAAGGCTTTGGAATTCAAATAAGTTTTGAGCAAGTTTTATTTTTTTAGCATTGACTCAAAGTTGTGAACTTTGTTGCTTGAATGGCTTTCTGAGTGATAAATTCTTAACGCACGCAAGACGAAAACTTTCCGAGTGCATGAATAGATAATTCAATATTGTCCAAAAACTGATTTTCAATTTGATTAAATTTTGACCCTTGGATGGATTTTAACTGAATAACTTAGAGCCATTTAAATTATATCATCTGCAAAAATTTGGCGTTAAAATTCATTTTGGCTGTTCAGCCACGAAATGGTTGGGAGACAAGAAAGTTGGCCAACTTTTGGCAGCTCTCAAATTTCATATAAGTATCTGTGGGCCGAGCCAAAATCACTTAACAGCCTGCAGTTAAATGCTGAAGCCAAGCAAACAAAAATAGCACAAACATAAGGAAACCGGAGGAAACCAGAACCGCAAATACTCAGCCTGAAAAACACACAAGCCCACATAGGGAATTTAGGAACAAATCGTTGCAGACCCGAGAACAAAAATTTGGAAACTAAATCACAGACTTGAATTTGAAATACCGTGCAAACAGTTGCCAGTGTTCCTTTTCGACTGAAAGAGTGTTGGAAGACAAATTGCCGACACACAAAAGCAATTCACAAGTTCAAAGCAGAACTTGCCAAAAGTCATCAAGATGAGTTTTGAAAGAAACAAATTACGGAAAAGGAAATTGGTTATTTTAATTCAATTTCTCAGTCAACAAACCTTCCGAGGATCAAATTAAAACAAAAAAGAAATGAGAAAATGAGTAAAAAATAATTGGGTTCAAATTGAAAGGAATAAATGATTCAAAATGAAAATATGAAATGCAACATAAAATGAAAAGTGTAAAATATATAGTATATTATTGATATAAATATATACTATAATATATATATATAATATTTAGTAAAGTATATAGCACAGAAAACCGATTCTGTCAAGCGAAGAACTTGATAAATTTTTAAACGAAATACTTTTCAATATCCTCACAAAGCAAATTTTTTTAATTTCAAATTTTAAATAAATCCTTTTCAAACTTAAGAAACATGGTACAATTAAAGAAAACATATAATAATAAAAGAATGCATACCCAATTGAAGCAAATGCTAGTTACAGGGTATAAAAATACGAACATGATGTGCGATTACGGATTACAGTGCCAAGTTAATACAACGTGTTAAGTTGTATGTTATCACAAAGGTTTGGACATTTAGCACCAACAATGAACCAAAAAAAATACAAGCTGCCGCAAAGCGTACATATTAAAGGGCGTGGCAGATAAATAAAGATACACACAGCCTCCAACCACACAAATGTCATAAAGTGCTACTCTTGCACACATCAGCGACCAAAATGGAAGAATTAAATACCAAACAGGGACAGAAACCATACGTTGAACATGAGATGTCCACTGCCACAATAACTTAATGCGAAAATGTGAATACAGCAAAAATGTTGGGCTGCAAATTTGTAATCCCCACAAGCAAAACAGACAAATACACATACAGATATATTTATATATATTTACAATATTACCATATGGAACAATGGATTGCAGACTTTCTATGCCAATCATAATTTAAGAACGCTCCCTATTTCAGGTAATATATCGATTTATATAGTTATTTATTGGATATACGATTTATCTCTCTACTACTAACTCAGGGTCGCAAAATGCGGCTGATAAAGATTAAGATTTTTGGGGTCGGAAGTGGATTGGACAATAATTATATGTTCACCCTTTAATGGTTTTACGTGTAATATGCCTTTCAAATTTAGGCCTAGCTTTCAAATTATGTGTGACAAATGAATGTAACAATTACCGCCATCAGTTTTCAGTATTTAAGGACAGTTACTGGTGACAAATCTCAGAATTTAAGTGACTCTAGCTAAAAAAAAAAACGTTGCAAGATAAAGGCATGTTTTATTTTACGAAAAGTAGTTGGATAATAGGTTTTTTATCGACTTACGAATATCGATTCTTATCGATTTCCCAGCCCTCCAGCAATCCACTTTTAACACTTAATCTGTCGTTTGCACAGACGCTTTTGTGCTCCAAGTTTCAATTATCTGGCCTTAAGTGTGTTTTCAGATTTGAGTTCTTACAGACGGATCGACTGGCAGGCATTACACCCTCGGTATTCGAGATACAAAAGGCAACTGGTAAAACAACTGGTGTCAATAGTAATAAATAACATAAAACTTGGCCCGGAAACGCCTAAATCAAACGCATCTAAATCAAATTGAATGAACAAGTCAAAAGGCATCAAAAGCTATGCCAAAATCCCAGTGATTTCCCCCAAACACTTTTGCACCATTACACAATTGCTCACGCACACACACACACAACAAATACACCAGTTTGACAGTAATCAGTCTAATTTGTGGCTAAATTGGTTTTTGGGGACGTCAATCAATGCGTATACGCAGCGTGGTGACACAATAATTACCACCAATCAATTGTCGCAACATAAACCAAAGCAGATAACTACTCTGGTTACTAGAAATCTCATTGATTACAGCAACGAAATGCTGGACTGGTTAGAGTTCAACGCCCTTGGTCCTTAGTCCTAAGCGGGGCAGAAGTGTGATCAAAGTAACCAAATGTTGAGGCCATAATGCTTAAGTCAGCTAAACTGCAAAAGAAACTTTATCATAAATACCCATTTGTGTGTGTGTGTGTGTGGGTGTATGTGTGGTTGTGTGGGTGTATGTGTACGCGTGGGTGTGTGGGGGTGTGTGTGTGTGTGTGTGGGTGCTGCTGGATTCGGCCCTTTTCATCTTGCAGTCTTAGCAATTTGCCGTGTGCGCCACATCCATAGATTAACTCGACCTTTGGCTAACTTTGCTATCCGCTTTTCCGCCTTTCTCACATTTTTTGTCCGTCTCTCTCTCCCTCTTTGTCCCTCTCTGTCCCTCTCTTACTTTCCTTTTTTGTGCTAACTTTTTTTGGTGCGGCTTTGGCGTATTAAATGCTGTCATTCCTGAAAGTAACATTTGTTTTACAAAGCCTACCGAAAACTTTTGACCGCATTTTTCTTTTGCAGTTCTTCTTTTGGCTCATCCTCACTCTTGGCCTTTTTGGTTGGTATTTAGACCTAACACTGTCATGCATTGACTTAAATTAACTGTAGCACATAATATTTGGCCTTTAAGGTTGCTTTTTTTATGGTTGTGTTTTAATTGACAGCCAAGGGTTCTTTCACCAAATTATTCAATTCATTTCATTTCATTGAAACATAAAATTGCCCCTCATCTTTTTGATGTTTGTTTTATGTTGGTTGATTTTCATATTTTATGTGTGCAGCGCCTTTGAACTCTTCTGTTTGGATGCGCACGCTGCACTCGTAAAAATGAAAAGGATTAAACGAGGTACAGTCAAAGTATGCAAAAGACAGAGGGAAGCTCATTCGATCTCATATGGGAAATGTGTATTCTTGTTCAACATCAATAGCCGAGTGAGTCTGTGCAGACTATCTCGCTGTTCAATTGTCCATTATATCCATTATATCCTCCACTGTTCTGGCAAGAAGGTCGCTGGGATGTAACCTCATTAGGCGAAGGAGGCTGGGCTCAGTGAGTTCGTCGGCATAGCGGCTGCGTGGAATTTGCTTTAATCCCCAACCCGGGTCAGTGGTACATACAACGGCATAATTCCATGGAAAGAATTCAGAGCATTAAGCAAATAACACAGTGCAAAATAACCTGCAAAATTCCCCTTATGAAAATATCAAAGGTCAAATAAATGAAATAGCCTACAACAAACTTTAACAGAGAAAGACTTGCGCTTAATTGTTCTCATAAAATCGAAAATAAAGAGCCTTTTACAGTGTTGACGTCACAACACATTCCATTTATGTTCAATCTATAAAAACGTTTCGAATTCAATGTCAAAGCACAAGTGCAATTTATGTACGGAAAGGACTTGGTTACCCAATATCAACAAGTTCAGCTCTCTGAAGACTAAAGCACTCTCACTTGTTAAGCGCTTTGATATGTCCAAGTATGCACACGTATACACACCCACACACACACACACCCACACACACACACACCCACACACACATATCTTTGACGGGTTATTGCATAAGAAAACATAACATTTAATATTATTTTTATGTGTGGCATATAGATTGAGGGCGTTGCGCCTTACTCGATTATAAACATTTCGGTGAATTTGTGTGGTTTTTGTTTTTTATTGCATATAATATTCGTGGAAATAACATGTAAGCAATATGTTTGAAACACTCTTTTCGCATTTTATGACAATTTCGTATTTAAAATAACATGGAAAATTATAAATTCAAACATGATCCTATAAAAATGCCGTAATATATAAAATTACAGTTTTAATGTAGAAACAATATTTGAACAGATGACAAAAAAGTGTTTTCTCCGTAATGACAAAATAAATTCAATATAATTTTCTTTTCAATTTGCAACAGAGTCAATGTAAAATATTAATTCATAACAAAAAAAAATATTAAGAATGCTATACACTAAGAGATGCCCTATTCTATTTATTAAAATAATTAAAAAAATATTTTGAGTTGTTTGTATTTGCAATTTGAAGCCATCAATTTAATTTACGACTTCTTCGTTATGTGCTCGTTTTATCAGCATAGTTCAATGGGGCTCCACACACCAAATGTGGGAGTCAACCAACATAGTCATCATACCCATTTTCAATGGATTCATACCCTCTAAGTGTGAACCAGATTCATGTCTTATGTTAATGAGAATTCAGACCCAGATAATTCTTGCTCTCTTTTTTGACAAGTGACAGCGATGAAAAATGTATTTTTAAATGTGTGCCAATATTCAAAATCAACTTGACTGTTTGCTTCAAATTAAAATTTAAGTTTACCATCAGGGGTGTCCTCAGTCTGTGGAAAACCATGATTTATTGCGCATTAAACTTTGCGACCACTTTTCATATGTATCAAATAACAAGATTTAAGATTCAAGATATAAAATAAACTAACACAAAAAGTTTCTATTGCGTCAATTGAACAATCCAAGTTAAATTAAGCCGTGTTGTTTTCAAAATTAAAGTCCCAGTTGGGGCAAGCTTAATGAAAATTGAGCATTCACAAAACCGCAAATCTAATTAAATTTGTTGCCAAACTTATTTGAAGCTCCAGCCTAGCGTTCACGACGGGGCGTCAAATCTAAACAGTTAATGTGGCATTTGTAGCAGCAAACAGGACACAGATTTATAGCAACCTTGCGGCAACGAAGTTAGCCAAAGGACTCAACGCCAAATCGTGACACTAGGTACAAGGATAATGTGCGCAAAGCTCAGCAAATATATATTCAAGTTAATTGGTATGTAAATTTTGCTGGGCCAATTTAACGAATCGTCGTGGTTGGTGTAAACTGGCAAAAGGTTTCGGGGACTTATGAATGACTTTGGATTAAGTTAATGTTAAGCATAAAAATGCCACACAGAAATAAATCGATATGTAAAAGACAAGTCGATGGAAATGTATATGCCTCTAGCCTATATTCAGGGATTTCGTTAGGGATTTCGTCCTTTTCAGTGACAAGCCGTAATAAAAAATATTTGGCCTCGATGGCCCTCCAAAAAGGCCAAGACTGAGAAAAGTAGAGTGACGGCCGAAACATATTAACCACTGAATGCTGCCAAGCTGAACTGGGCTGGAATGGTGTCTGTTGATGAGAAAATGAACAAACACATCCATAAACCAAGTAAAAAGGATTGCAGTCGATTGACCTCGACCACGATGTACCTTGAACTCATCTGTTAAAAATATTCTAGTTTTATTGACAAATGTACTTCAAAAAGCAGAGAGAATAAATTTAAAAAGGGCTTTAGACAGTTACTGATCAAATGAGAATGAAACTCAATCTGCGTGGGTTATTCGAGAACTTAAATTCCAAATGTAAAGTCTCTTTTTCTGATAGCCTCTGATGTCTGCAGACAGACAGATAGACATGGCTTAATCGAATCGTCAGTTGATACTAATCAAGAAAATATATACTTTATGGGATCGGAGATTCTCCCTTCGCATACTTTTGAACACAAAAAAAACCTTTTAAGCGAATTTGTAAGTAGAAATGTCCTAAGACTTGGGCTCAAACGAAAGGCATTGCTCCCACGACAAAACCCTCGTCATATTTTGTACAAAATTGCATTATTGGTGACTGCAAACAGCTCCAAGGGGCATCCCAGTCACCGGACCTAATTCCCATTTGGCATATTTGGGACATGTTTGAGCAAAGGATTAGGAATTCTTGATTTCATCAAAGCAGAAATGGATAATTAATTCATCAAAGGCGGCGCTAAAAACATGAATGGGATTAAATAAGTGATAGGCGACATCAATACCCAGTTGAAGCATATGTCTCGATGCCAAATAAGGCCACACTAAATATTTAAAACCATATTCGACGATGCTTTCATTAGTATTTTAGGAATCTGAGAAGTGCACGAAGAGTTTCTGGGCGAAAAGAGTGTCATTTTAGTTATAATGAATATGTTTCCTATGTGAATTTTTATTTTCAGAATATTTTATATTAAAATGTGAAACAAAATAAATGAACTTTAAGAGAAGACAAGACTGATCAAGCCGATCTCACTTTACTTTGCAGCTAGAGACTTTAAATACCATATACAGACAAAGTTGATTTAATTTTATCGATAACTCTCCTTATATTCTTATATCGACTCGATTTCCGATAACAATAAGAGAGACAACTGAAACTTTTAAGAATATAGTAAATAATTCAGAGCAAGTTTCAACTACAATTTATTATCTGATTGAGTTATTTTTCCTGGGTTTCCCCAATCCATGCAATAAGTGTTTGACCACTTTATATTTTTATTAATAGTGAATAATTAAACAAGATTTAAAATATAAATAATATAAAAAGTATCTAATAAATCTGATTGCAGATTTTTTACATCATATTTTTTTGCGTTCAACTCTAATTCAACTATTTTTTTAAATTTATATGACTACATTTGTATTTTTTAATTTTTATTTAAAACAAAAAATTAATTCATTTATTTTAATTAAGGAATGTTTCTAGTACCCTCATTACTCATAACGATAAAAAAGATACTGCAGCCTGGCATTAACATTGTGAATTTATAGACATCCGTTGCCTATTTATATTTTTCATTAAGGTAGGCCAACAAAACACGAAAAAGAAACTGTTTACGAATACAAACAAGACAAAGCAGATGACTGACAACAAACAGTATGCAATATATTGCTGGTAACTGAAGCAAACGACAAACAAATCAACTGCAAAACAAACAACTGTTTATACAAAATGCTACCAGCGAGCTGTGTCATAAAGACTAACTGAAAAATACTGCATGTCATTCCAATGCTGCGTGTGTGTGTGTGTGTGTACGGGTGGAGCTACAAGAGTTAGTTTACTTAGAGACGCACGTGGACAAAACTAACGAGAAAATGTGGAAATGACGAAGAAAAAAAAAGAAGCCGAAGCTGATGAAAAACAAGAAGGAAATTGAAAGAGCCGCACAGAGCCCATTCGCCGGGAAATACCAGCGAAATGTGTCAAGGCAAGTAATAAGCACACACACACAAACGCACTCTACTTACTTGCACACACACACACACACTACTTACACACACACACACATAGTCAAGCTTACGCGCACATACAGCGCTCGTTTCAGCTATGAGGCATTTTGGGTATTTTGTAATTTTTTTCTTTAGAAAAGTATGCAACACTCAAAATGCTGCAAGAACATTTTGTATAAGTATACAAAAAAAAACACAAAAAACTGAGAATGAAAAATAAAAACCACTGAGCAGATCGACAACAACAACAAATCGATTTCGTTATGCATTTCCTTGTGCTTTCATGTCATTAAAGTGCACATTGCGAGGAGCACACAAATACAAACCCACAAGAAAAGTAGATAAACGCAAAGCAAAGCAGTTAGGATTCAATAAGCACTATGTTTGCCTGGTTGACTGGCATCAGGATGCGGGTGCCTCAAGGGCCACAACGCACTTGGAAAGGTTATTTCAAAGTCTGCGCACAAAAGTATGCTGTAAAATTTAATTTAACTGCGTATCAAGAAAACAGCACCCAAATAGTTCTTGGCTTGTTGGCATATATAAATAAATATTTAAGTATGTATATATATACATATATGTTAGTAGCACATATATGTCTATATAAATAAGTATTTGCCGTTACACACACAACGACACACGCTTGATTATGCTGCCATTTTTAGCTGTCAACACATGCAAATGCAGTTTCCATTTTCTTTTTTACGACTTGAACAAATTGCACACGACTTTTCGACGCTCGCAGTCTTTTTTGGGGCTCAAGGACACACGCACTAAATTGAAAACCTTTTTTCTTTTTTTTTCTTTTTTTGTGTGCACACACTAATTAACAACTGGCGCCATTTTAGGCTGCGGGCGGGTTTTTAAAAATGACTATCGTTTAGTTTAATTAATGAATGCGGCGCGCACAAAAGTAGGCAACGGAAACGGGATTGGCAACGTGCAGAACGCGTAGCTGAAGCGCTGCGCTGGGTCAACGGTATTGAGACGATGAGAACGTCGCGCAGTTCTGCACCTAACTGAAACTGGCCGCACACAGCCGACTGATGACAGCGACTCTTCTCCGACGTCGACTGCGCTGCCAGCCGCAGCTGCTGCTTGCTGCTGCTGCTGCTGCTTGACAGACTTTCAATCTTGCCGTATGTGACACTGGGCAAAAGCTGCCAAGCGCAGCTGTCATGGGAAACTCTGGCAAACTTAAACACACACAAGACTTCGACAGTCTAATGTGATTTTGGTGTGCGTGTGCGTGTTATGGGTGTGTGCGTATGTTTAGCAGCAACTTCAGTGATGTGCGATTGCTCTTTGCACACTAAACGCAACTCTCTTAAATCTTGCGTTAGTCAAAAGACTCGTTAACGAGTGCAGCCAACCAGAGTTGCCAGGCTGTTGTGGCATAAGGGATAATATGTCTGTATCTACAAACAATTGGATAGAATATATCTATATCTACAAACAATTAGATAAAATATAATCCGATTTCTTGGGATGGGCTTATGGGTCAGAAAAATCATTATTTAAATTAATAGAAAATTCACAATTTATTGCCAAAATGTGCTAGTTTAAAGTAGGACTTTACATTTATTAAAAATAAGAACGTTAAAATAAAAAAACAAAAACAAATAAAAGCAGCTCGCATTTAACTATTTTAAGCAATTACAATTATTAAAACAATGAACAAAAAAGTAAATATTAATAACAGTAAACAAGTAAAATATTATAAATGTTATTAATTTATTAATTATGCGGAATGCCAAAATAAATTATTAAATGTATATTGCTAAAATACTCTAAATAACAATTTAAAACTAACTAAAATATATTTTGTTTACTATTTTTCCATTTCAAACTTATCACTTTCTCAACAGTGTCTAAACAGACTGGATGTTAATTACAGTGTACTCGAGCACGTGTTATATAATAGCACACTCCAAACAAAAACAGACTCTCTCTCTCTCTCTCTAACTTTCTCCCGTTCTCTCTTTATGATTAACTGACCGAACAGAAGAGCGCAGAAGAGCTGGCGGTCGCGTAACCCAGAAAATGACAACAAAACAAAATGTGGAAAAGCTCATAATCAACAAAAATTGGCGCCAAAGCGAACACGTGTTCTGCAAGTCGTTTCGATTCCGATTCGTTGCGCTTCGCATGCGTAAACAATAAAGCTTTTCTGTGACGTCATATGTGACCTTTTGACGTCATATGCTAAAATCTCTACAATAAGTAGTAAGAGACACGAAGAAACTACACAGAGCGCCATCTAGCGCTCAATTAAGACGTCCCTTCAAATTACGGACAATGATGGATTTCTAACGGATGTGTAAAGATACAAATATGGGAAAAATAATGAATGCCTATTTAAAAATGTAATGTACAATTTAAAAACAAAAATTAACCAAAGGAAAGATTTATTTTAAAACTATAAAATATAAACTTAAGGATCCAATTAAAACTTTAAAGATAAAAATTACATAAAATGGAGGCATATAATTAAAGGATATAATTAAAAAACAAAAAAACAAATTAATGTAATTTCAAAAATAAAAAATAAATAATAAATTCAAACATAAAAATATGAGAGGGGGCATAAATATTTAAGGTTATAATTTGAAATTGAAAAATGAATAAAAATTAAGACACATAAATTGAGAAATGTAATTTAAAATTAAAAAAAACAAATAAAAAGGAGGATTCTATTTTTTTAGAAATGTAATTAATGTAATTACAAAATGTAAGATATATAAAAGAGGAGGCATTTAAAACTGTATTTTAATATTGTTGTGAATAAATAGTAAAAGGGGACGCATAGATTATTAAAAATGTAATTTAAAATGCAAATGAACAGAAAAATGCACGTCATCAGTTATTTCAAAAAGGTTGTTTTGCAAATTCAATAAGAGAGTCGCACAAAGACAAGCAAATCATGCATGTACACATGTAAATTGTGCACGTATCCTTTCGCAGGACTCGACGTCAATTGTACCAAACACATTCTAACGAAGTCAACAAGGAGAACACAAAAGAGTTTTCAGAGTCACAAAAGGCAACAATATGAATTGGTGGCGGAAATGAGATTGCTGTCAATATATTGAATGATTGCTCAAATACCAAATCGATATCAAGCAGCGACCACAAATGTAGGCGATAACATTCTAAGTACATCAGACATCTTATGCCAACTGACAGCCGCAAATTCAACATGCCGCACTCAACACATTACATGCAACATGCAACTTGCCCCAGCAACAAAAACAACAACTGACGCCTTGCCTGACAAACCAAACGGAAAATGCATCGGCGATGGCGTGAAATGTGCAATTGAAAAACTTTTGAAAGTCGAGCCCACAAGGGAAATGACTTCAATTTATTTCGAGTGTGGCAAGTAGCCAAAAAAAAAAAAAAACCAAAAAAAAATGCACTTTAAGTTTGAACTTGCAAAAAAGATAATGTTTTTCCTGAGCTATTCAACGTATTTAAGGAAATACATTCAACACTTTTATGTAATAAATATTCGCACACTTAGAAGAATTTTCTTAACTTTGGGACTATTTGCGCAAATTCAAGCCACACGTTAAGGCTTCATTAATAAATCTGCCTTATTAGTCACAAATGAATGACACACAACACATCATTGTCAACTAATGTTAAGTTTAACGTTTAAAGTTTTTGGAACAATTTATTTGAAATTAGTTTTTCATGCAAGTCAGTCTACAAGTTAATAGACCTAGAAATAAAGTCAATCTAAAATTACAAAGGAAGTGTTTTATTATTCAAAAATAAAATTTTAAAAAACTTTATAAAAGTCTTTAAAAAATGCATTTAAAAAAAAATCAATAAATTATTTAATTTAAAACTATAAATTGCAAAAGACTGCTTCAAATAGTGTAAGAATCCTGTGTATTCTAAATTTTAGAAAAATCTACCTTGGAATTAAGAAAAGAAAAACACTGATTCTTTGAAGGACTGCGTTTCAGAAATAGGCTTTCTGATAAATGAAATGTGAGCAGCACTTGACTAAGACAACAGCATTTTTTTTTTGTACCGCCTGACCGGATCCAGCTACCGAAGGCGGCCAAAAGAAGGACCATCGAGAATTGAACCGACGATGAGCTGGTGTCCCAATGCTATATGCTCTTCTTTGCGATATTCAAGAACTATGCCAACCTGATTTGCAGCACAGCCTGCGAGCTGCTGCTGAGTCCTCAAATACAGCAGCTCTTTCCCAGAATAACTCCAGGTAATTTTATAGCTTTTCCTTGTTTTTGTAGAATGCTTGCTTTAAGTTGAGGGGCTCAATGATGTGCCTGGCAGATGACAATGCAAAACTGCACAAGATAAAAGTCAAATCTGAGAGACAAACAATGAAAATGCCAAGCAAATGAAATGGGACTGATGTGTGTGTGTGTGTTTGAGCTGATTAGTAAGGCTGTGTGTAGTGTGTGCATTGTGTGTGTGTGTGTCCCAAGTGAATTTGTAGTCAATTTCCTGCAATTTGTCCCGTTGACAGCATTGCCAGCATCACCAACGGCATCCTCAGCAGGCCGAAAGGCAGGCGAGAATGATGCCAAGGATGCCAAAGATGCCGATGATGATGCCAGCTTCCTGTAATGATACGCATCGCACAATCAAGACAACATAATACACTTTGCCACCAACGTGCCACATTCATACATACTCACACAATACATACGCATAAATATAAAAACAAATTAGAATGTGAGCAAAATATGGCACAAAATGAATTTTTGGCTGTAAGCAATTTGCCAAACGCTTAGTGGAAACAAGAGTTGGAGGCCGGAAGGTAAAAGAGAAGTGCAGGATGGAGATGGAAGATGGAAGATGGCAGACACACATTCACACATTCACACACTTTAACCAAAACGCGTGTTTCGACACTCCAGTGGCAACCCACTCCTGGGCCTGCCCCCTTCGATTCCAATTAGAAGTCGCCTCGCGCTGTGACTGCTTAATCTCATTGACACGCATTAGCATGTCTCTGCAGGCAGAAAATTGAACAGCCTAATGGCCAATAGACCGACCACTTCTCACTCTTCGCCCTCTTCACTGTTGTAATTAAAATGTCAGCACAAAGAACGCTGCTTGGAGTGCTTCACATGCCACTTACAATGGAAACAAGAAAAACCTCAAAGTCCTTTTGGCTTATCAATTTAGATTGCTGGCCGCTGACAAGCCTCAAAATGCAAAAAATAAAAATGAACATGAAAATGAAAATAACTGTCAGCCGCAAAATATCATATGAAATAGCTGTGCAGACAGATCATAGACCCATTTTGGTTGGGACATTCAGACGCACAGAGGCAGCCATCAGGAGACGACCCTTCAGGCAATATGACAAACAATTTTAAGGATTTTTTTATTTTGTGTTTTATTTTTATTCCAATATCCTGTAGACATAAGTTGATGGAAATGGGTATTTCTCGGTTGATTTTATGGGTAGGGCAAGTAACATAAGCAATCAGCGAAAGTAGATAAATGCTTGATGGAGCTCATTCTATAAATATAAATATAAAGGTCAGTTGTGTAAGATTAAAAGTAGGTAAATTTAATATATCCAAAGTCAGCAACAACACCTGATTACCATATTATATAGCTGCCATATATAAATTTATAACAAAAAGAATCTTTGCCTTTTCTAGCGCTTCGTTCTTGTTTAACATTATCATTCATTTTGAGCTGGTCTAGAAATGCAAGTAACCATTTCCACTTATAAATATTATGGTAAAATAAGACAATTCTAAAGAGCCCACTTGGGACTAGTAGAGTAGACCAGTTTAAGTATATGTACTAATTTTTATATATACAAATTTTCGTTTTGTTGAAAAGCGTAAACTAAATTGGCAAAAGCATAAAATAAAAACGAAAATTTTAAATAAGCAATCAAGTATTTTAGTATGCAATGACTAAGCTATACACAAAAAAACATCTAATTTTACTATGATATTATGTCACCATAAAAAGAAAAGAAAAAAACATTTAAGTAGAATTGGTATTGATAAATGAGTGGTTGGCGGTATTTATCACAGTTTTCTGGCGCCAACAAACCAATATTATTTTTGACACAATGCGAAAACACTACAGCATGTTACAGGATATAACTGAGTGAAGGACCCTTGTCTGGTACACTTTAGGTGATTTTCTTTTAGATTTGCAGAAACAACAAAGCGGACACAACCAAACCGAACTCGCCCAAATGCGAAACCACAAAACACACAACAAAAACTAAGCTTGTGGTCTGTTTAACATTCTTATGAATCGCATGACAGCTGCCGTGTCCAAATTGGCCAGGCTAAGAACGGTGCAATAAATGTATTTGTATACGTATACGTATACGTATGTGTATGTGTATATGTATGAGAGGTAAACAAACGCTGGCAGCGAAAGCAAGCACTGCATAAAAATAGAAATAACAACTTATGGAAAAGTTAAAACAATTGTCAAAAATTTTCGAGAACCAAACTTTATATACAATATTTGAGAGTCATTACACTCAGAAAAATTTTGAAAATCCACCTTAAAATTTCTTTTAGGTTTTTAAATAATTTCTAAATTTTTTAATTTTGACAGAATTATTTATTTCTTTTAGAATTGTTCTCCTTTATACTCAGAATCAAAAAAGTTATAGTTTTCATAAATAATTTCTAAGTAGACGAAGAATTAAATAATATCAGTTAAAAAAGCGAATGTGGGATTTGAAAATTGATATACATTCTACATTTTAGAAAAATCGATTCTGAAATAAAGAGAAAAAAAACCTTGCATTTTTAAAATTGACTTTCTTAAAATGATGAGCTATGCTTGGCGCTAAGCCAAAAGTATTTCATTCATGTTCATTTCAGATAGATTTTTTCTGAGTGTAGGCTCTTTTTTGACCGTCATGCAAAAGTTTTGACAGGTATTGCATAACATTTTATAAATTTAATTTGTCAGGGTATTTTTGTTTACATACACAAATGGGTTTTTACCTACATATATTTAAGTGGAAGTGAAATAAAGGATTGTGTTTCAGATTCGCTATTCAAATAAGCGCAAGCGAATTGAAATAGAGTGCAAAACAAGTCAACTGGCATTTTCTGTTAATTTTTCAGTGCTGCCTGTAACACAATACAACAAACGTGGTGTTCGCCCAGGGCTTCTGTCAGATTCGGCGCGAATAACTATGAAAAAAAAGGGAAAATGTGTGTAACAAATCTGCCTCGCTCAAACAATATTGATATGAAGGTGGGAGGACTTCGCCGACCCACATTCCTGTACAATTTCACACGGCTGCACCCTCTCATAGTTTTGGGCTCCTTTCATTTATTTATAAGCAATTCCTCCATTTTAGTGAGCGGCAAACGGCGAAGTGTAATCAATATTTCTAGAATAAAATGTCCATTCACTATTCAATTTGCCTTCGATTCACTTTCGTGCCGCTGCAACAATATCGATTAATACACTAATCAACAAAAGATTATTCAACCTGTTTATTAATTTACTAATAGCCGTGCAGTGTATTCTATAAATATAATATCAAAGCAGAAGTGAGAAATTCAATTAGTTACCGCAACAGATTTTATGTGAACCTATTTTTAGTTCAATGGCAGATGGGATATTGTAAAATTTTACCGAATAAACAATTAATTGAATTTCACAAAAAATTAAATTTGTCTTCCAATCAGAAAAGCGGAAAGGTTATCATTTTTAATTATTGACATTATTAATTTTATCATTATTATTAATATCATTTATTGATATTTCCTATCCGAGTGTTAAAAGCCTAAGTTTATTATTTAAGGCACTAGTTTTTTATGAAAATCAGTTTTATAAAAATTTAATAGATGAGAGACGATAATTACTTTTAATTACATTCAATCGTTTTCCTAATTTATAATTGATAGGTTAAATCAGATATTCGTTTAGCTAATTTAATTAAAATCAATAATAATTATTAATTCTATTTTTATTACTTAGGTGTGCTTGTAATTAAATTTTAATAAAATTTTTATATGTCACTAAATAAATAAATAAATAAATAAATTTATTATAGAACAACCACCGATAAGGGAGCACTCTACGTGGATTAGGAATCCACAAATCTCTTCATCTCCTTTGAATTAGCAAGCGCATTCATAAGTCGTCTCCTTCCTGACTTCCCCCAAGATTTGTCTGCTTTTTCATTAGGAACCCAGCTGCCAATGACGCGAACGTGGCCAACAGCTGCGTCTTCGCCCTGTTATTTGTAGGCAACGCACAACAAAAAAATTCAAATTGTAAAAAACTAAATTACACAAATATAAGTTAGGCAACAGCGTGTGCACATAAATTATATATAATACAAATTTGACTTGAGCTGAATTTATGATATTTGCTGTTTGATGAATTTTCACGCCATATTTCGTGTTTTTTATACGTCAATATTTATATATATATTTTTTTTGTCTGCTATAACGCTTGGGGGATTGTTTGGCATTTGCTTGCCAAATGATTGACACACTGTATTTAGTGGGGATACATTTGGTATACATGTGTACATCCAACTATATATGCCGTATACGCAATGCACGTAGAGAGTGAAAGAAAAAGAATGAAATGTTCTACTATGTCTATTATTTGGGAGTATGCTGAAATCGTTGCTATTTTGGTTAGATAAATCTTGAAGCTTAAGAAAAAAAAATAAATAAATTTGCTCATGCTTAATTATGCAAAAGGGAAACGTGACAGAAGCAAAGGACACCTGAGCGCCCAAGAATCTGAACTACGTGCAGCTGGACGAGTCTTGTTAAACTTTAAATAAGCCACGGAAGGAGCCAGAGATGTAGACAGAGATGGAGTCTGAGAAAGAGACAGAGACTGAGGCAGAGACAGAAGCAGAGACAGAGACAGAGACAGAAGCATCGATGTGTTTCCTTTATAGACGCTTGAGAGCTAATTGAATGCCATTTGTTGAGACAGTAATTGATGTACGACTCATCGGAGGCATCGCATACCTTGGGAAAAGCGCTCCAATGTCAGTGCAATGGCCCAATGACGAGGAGCAGTTAGCATGGTCAAGCATCCTGGCCGAATCTGAACAGCGACACGACATTCGGGGGCATTACCACAACTGGTGACTCCGCCGTTTCACAATGCATTTGGTTTTGGATATTTAAAACGGGTTTCCATTAGGAAATTGCATTGGGGCGTCTAAAATACAATGCGACAGACCAAAAGGTCAACCTGACAGCCTTCACCGAGTGGCAACTGAAGAGCCAAGTCTGGGGAGCAGCAAAATGGGAGCACAGTTGGCGGACTTGAAACGCCCAATGAAAATGTGTGATTCGAATCTGTCCCATTGGCAAATAATTGAAAGCACGCAAAACTTTTCCGATAAATGCCACATAGGTTTCCAATACAATCCCAGACCTGCAGCACTCTGCCGCAACTTGCACAATGGCTCACAATTTATTTGGAATGCCCTCCAGTCGTGAAGCTACAGATTTTCAAAGCAGAATATGATAACTGCCAGCTTGAATGACGTTCTTAAAGTTTATACTCGCTGATTGAAAAAAAGTTTCAAAAAGGAAAGAACGCCGAAGATTATATACCCTTGCAGAAATTTTAAATATAGATAATAAAAATAAAAATAAAAATATAAATATAAATATAAATATAAATATAAATATAAATATAAATATAAATATAAATATAAATATAAATATAAATATAAATATAAATATAAATATAAATATAAATATAAATATAAATATAAATATAAATATAAATATAAATATAAATATAAATATAAATATAAATATAAATATAAATATAAATATAAATATAAATATAAATATAAATATAAATATAAATATAAATATAAATATAAATATAAATATAAATATAAATATAAATATAAATATAAATATAAATATAAATATAAATATAAATATAAATATAAATATAAATATAAATATAAATATAAATATAAATATAAATATAAATATAAATATAAATATAAATATAAATATAAATATAAATATAAATATAAATATAAATATAAATATAAATATAAATATAAATATAAATATAAATATAAATATAAATATAAATATAAATATAAATATAAATATAAATATAAATATAAATATAAGTATAAATATAAATATTAACAATATAAATAAATAAATACGCAAGTTTTTATGAATCAGTTCGAAACTTACCTATGAATAAAACAGTCGCAAATTTGAGATTTTATGTCCGGTTACTTCAAGCTGGAGAACAGGGTATTTTATAGCTCGAACACACTTCACTTGGCAACACTGGCTAGTTTGTATTGCTTTTCCAGTGCTCTATCAATATTGGTCTAATCTGTTGGTATTCTTTTGCCACCCTTGGACACAGTGTTTGCAGTTGAAAGTGTTTGCGCTGCTTTCACGCCTTTCCAACGTGCCGTATTCGCACTCATTATTGAGCCATCCAGTTACAGTTCAAACACATTGGCTACTTCTGCAACATTTAAGCCGAATGCTTAATGTGCTTTTAATTGCTTGGGACAGTCATTAAAGCCCGAAACCTCGATGTAATTATATTCAAAGCAATTGAGCTGGCTATTAACTGGACCGCACTGAAGCGTTACAAACGTGTCAATTTGCCAATTTAAATTTTGCACAATACTACTTAATCTTAAATGGCCTGAGATTGTTTTAATTACAAAGAGTCCAGTTGTGCCTGAAATTCTATGGTCAGCTGATAATTGAATTCAAAACTTGAAGTATAAATCAATAGAACAATCAATCGAAGTTTGTAGGAATTACATTTAAACATCGCAAATAATCGTATATCCATATTGTCTTTTGAGTCTCAGTTTTAGCTTTGGTTTTCTTTTACTAAGCAACTAACGCTTAAGAATTTTCAATTGGTGGAGTTTTTCTGAGTTTCCCAAGACCACTGGACTATTTTATATTTACTACCCCATATTTGTTGTAGCCTTTAATTTATTTTATTTTGTATCTCATTATGAATACTAATTTAGTTATTCGCTTTCAATTGTATACCACTTAGCATTTATCTTTAATTCAGTTACACGTTTACACACACATTGAATAAATAAATAATAAATTAGCTTTTTTGTCACTTAGGCACTGTTGATAAAATCAGTCAATACAATATTAAATAACAGCTATTAAAAACGTTGGCAGAGCTAAGCGGCAAATCCATATACTCTTTTGTTCCTGTTACCTTTTTTAGAATATCCTTCTATTAAAATATAAAGTGTGGAGCTGAGTTATTAATGAGCTAATATTTCACATACCTCTTTTCACAATGTCGCCCACTCAACAAGTCCCAAATGTCGCATTAACTTAACTGAATGGGACTACAACCAAAACGGAAGTTATGAGTTATCGCATTTCCATGCCTCTACCGGCCCCTGTTTGTCTGCCATCTATTTTTAAGTTATTCTTTGCGTCATACGACTATTTATAACTTATTCAAATGGCAGTTGGTAACAAAGCAAACATTTCCGTTGACCTATCACATTTTTTGCAACACAGACAGCAGTTACTAAGGCACTCACCCACTTATCAATTCAATGGTACTTGCAACAATAAATAATTATGTGCTTGAAACTATTAGGAATCATGTCAATAACAGCAATTATCAATGGAGAACATTTTTAAGTTCTTTAACTTTATTTGTTTGTTTGCGTGTGTGACAATGTGGGGGTGTGTGGGATTGTGTGTGTGCGTGTGTGAGCATTGAAGGGTGCCTGAGTCCAGTCAAAAGATGAAAAAGAAAATAAATAAAAAAAAATACAATAAAAAACTGGAAAAAGTTCAAAAATCAATCAACGTGCGAAAAAGGCAATTTGTGGTTTCCAGTAAAAGAGCGCAACAAAAGCAACAAATGCTTGAAAATTCTATTATAAACAAAGTTCCGAAACACACTGTGTACTATGGCAAAAAAACACATTTTTTTGTTTATAAGCCCAAAAGTAAACATCCGCAAGACAAAGCTTATGCAGAAGAGAATTCATATTTTGTGGTAGGTTTTGTTCAACTACAAATGCATCCGACTTTAAGCGAACACATTTCTATTTAAAATGATTCATATTATATATCACATTATTTGTTATTTGCAACATTCACACATTTTCATTCAAATTAATTCTAATCGTAATAATAAAATATTAATTGTATATTTTATATATAGTCTGTATTGACTTCAAGTTGATTATGTACGGTAAGCAAGGAAGTTGGTTGGTTCATTTGTATTCAACTATAAAAGATTTAGACCTTAATTTATGCTTAAATTAGATTTATATTTTTATTTATAAAATTTTTGGTCAGCTATAAATACTTTTAACTTTAGCCGAATACTTTTAACAAGTTTTTCTTTAAATTGTACTAAATTATGTTAAAAAATTCCTTTTTTATTATTTACTTCTTTGTCTGATTGACCCTTTTTGGTATTTTCTAAACCTATACAAAAAATATTGGACCAGTTTTGCAATTCAGGAATGTTATGACAACTGAAATTAGTTGACATTCAATAAATAAATAAATAAATATTATTTATCCGATAGTTGTTTAAAATACACTCTATAGAGTAGGTAAGTAGGGATCAGCTAGACAAAAATTAGAATAAACTGAACAAAAAACTTGCAATTTGGCCCATGGTGCCGCCACACGTGAAGATGCCGGTATTTGATTGTAGTGTAAAGTGTGTGCTTAGACAGCACCTTGGAAAGCTGACAACATTATTGTCAAACTCCAAATGTAGCGTGAAACATGAGCAAGCTCAGTTGATAAATAAAAAAAATCTAAAAAAATATTAAAAGAAATAATAAAAAAAACGTATATATATATATATATATATATATGTATATATGTTTCTTTGGACTGCTTTCCCCATTGAATTCTTCAGTGTGCCAGTGCTCAATGACGCATTTAATGGCTTTGCTTTTGTCAGTTTCGCATTCCTTTCAATATGCTGACAAATTTTCATTGTGCGACACACAAAAAGTATATAAATAAATAAAAGACGCGCAAATTACCTAAACAACATTATCAATTGGCAAAACGACTTCACAGTTAAATATGTAATTATTCGAGCACGCATGAGCGAGATTCCAAATCTTTCAATTAGAAATTTTAAAATTTCGAAGGGAATGATTTTTTTTATTATATGTACGCCTGCTCAGCCCCCAATCGTTTTTAGTGTGGGTTTTCTTTTTTATGGGGTGATAACAGCCCAGCCAAGCGGATATCCTTTTGAATTCCAAATCAAAATGTATCAAACTGAATCGGACCAAGCCAAGTGGAACTGAAGGATACTGCGGCTGCCTGTCTGTCTGTCAGTCAATCTGTCAGACTCACTGACTGACCAGATCATTCAGTTTTTGGCTCACAGACTTATGGTAGCGACTGTGTGTTTTCCATAGTCAATTTGATGGCCACGGTTTATGCAAATTTTATGCGAGGACTTAAAGACCCGCGAGTTTCACAAATACAAATTTCATTATAGTAAAGTGCAAATGTTATGGCTCTCACCTCGTTGCTAGGATCATTATTTTTTACTATTATTTGGATGGCACCTGTGTTTTTTCATTTATCTGTATCATTAACTAGAAACTTTGCTACGAGTAAATGCAAAACAATCTAGGCTTTATCACCCAACGTTAAATTGCAATAATCTATTTGCAAATCGCCAGATTATTAAAAACTTTCCGCTGTAATTAAATTCAAACAACTCTAATACAGGCGATTATCAAATCGCGCACTAATGGAAACTGTGCATAATTTGTGTAATCCAGGCACAATAAAGCCACATTGGTCGGTAGCCAACGGACGTCAATAAGATGTGGCAGGAATTCCGAAACTGTTGTTTGCTCGCCTATAAATAGCACTTAATGCATGCATTAATTATATACGAAGCACATTCCTGCGCCCACAAGTGGTTGTATATGTTAATTACAACCCTTTCACAGAAAACAACCTGGGAGAGATTCAGGTAGAGGCAAACTGTAGAGAGAAGGAGGGAGGGAGAGAGAGAGATAGAGGGACAGAGAAGGAGTACGAGTACACACCTCGTTGCTTATTTAAAACTCTTATTACCTCACTCCAATGTAATCCAGAGAGCACAATTTAAATCCGCTATGTGTACACTTAAAAAAATATCGCCCTAAGCAGATTACCACATAATTTATAAGATATGCTTCTCAATTCACAGCGCTTTTTCCTAATTTTCTATTGCGTTGTGTTTTTTAGATGTGCACAGAAACTTCTCATATTGGCCTTTTTGTGACTTATATTATTATAATATTCTATATATTATATTATTATAATATTCTATATATTATAATAATATAATTTACGTATTCATATTTTTTAGATAGTTAATGAATATATATAATTTAATTTGAATAACTTATAAGCTCACGATTTCAACTGGAGACCTTTGGCTCGGGAGTTGTCTACTGCTAAAAACAATCCAGGGACAACATTTTAAGAATTATTATATATAAATTTTAAAATGATTTATAAAATGTTCTACTTTTCAGTGCGATTTTAAACCGAATTTTTTACTGAGTGTATGTTGTATACACTTCAAAGAAACTTTGTGTTTGCTTCAATGTCACAAGATAAGTCTAGTTGCCATCGAATTGGGCTTGTTCATCACATGAGTGAGCATCGCCTCAAAGTATCGGCAAAAACTAAAAAGGAAAAAAAACAAATAGTTATGTGTGGTTCTTCTACAGAGATGAGTGAAATAATGGTCACGTGTTCTACTGATTTATGCTTCGCTGGTTTCACTATTTGTTTCTCGGTGGAACTGTCTCCTCCTTTCATTTAATTTTCCCAGTAATAACATATTTCACGGATATCCCCGAGCGTGCTTAACTGTGGTTAAAATGGTTTACTCCACAGCTTCAGGAATCTGCAATCTCTGCTTTGATTTCCCTCCTACTCTTTCCCCTCCCTCTTTCTCTCTTCCTTCTTAAAGTTAGAGTTTTGTTACAACACAGCTACTAAGTCTAATTGGAACGCATACATTCAATATTATAATTTTATTTCTTCATTTCCAAATTTAATATAATTATTGACGTTTAATTTTTAAATTTTAACTTGTAACTTGTAACTTTAATCTCGGTTTATAATTTGTATTTTTTAAAAACTGTTTTTGAAAATTGTAGACGGTTTTTAGTCCACATTGAATAAATAAATGTAAAATACATAGATGAAGAAATCTTATAATCTTATTTTAGCATAGTCTTTGTCAACAAAATATGTGTGTATATACACCTTATGTATTCTTCATTCTTCAACAACAAAATGGTGTCAGACATAAGGAAGAAACTCAACATTTTATGCACCTCAACTGAAGAGGTGAAAACGTGAGTTCAAGTAATGTATTCATTAAGAACAGAAATGGTCCGAAAGCTGGAGCAGATCTGGGAATTGAGGTTGAGTGCACTGGGAAAGTAGCTGGAGTTATGCAAATGATTGACGCAGGACAGAAATACTCAAACTTTTATGATTACAAGAGTTCTCTGCGGAATGGCGAATGCAAATAAATGTATATCTATGTGTGCATGTGTGCAGTATGTCAGTATGTGGTTTGATGCGCACCAGGTTGAAGATTCAAGCATGCTAACAACACCGTAATAACTTGCAAAAGTTGCAAGTATTCGGGTTCCGTAATCGAAATTGGATTCATAGTTTGTACGACCTAAACTTTCGGATGCCAAACTTATGCCAACTATTAAGGTTTTATCGTATATTCAATGGCCAAACTTTAAGCCGTGTAATGCACGCTAATGGCCAACAGCAAGACCCGCTGGCAGATAGCGTCCTTACAAGCCAAACTGAGCGACAAGAGAGCTCTTAGTTAGAGAAACCCACCCCTCTTCTGTCAAGTGTTCTCTCCTTTTTTGATTGAAGAGTGAATACAAACAAGGGTTCTATAATTTCATCGGGAAACGCGTAACGAATTGAAAAATAGGCTTTATATTCACAAGATATATTTACTTAATGTTATATACAAAAATAGATTCAAATAAATATATATAAACAAGTTAAGATACACATTGAAAACTATAAAATAAAATAAACAATAAAATATGTAAAAAAATGAAATCAAAAACAACAACAAAAAGTAAATTGAGATGAGTAAATAAACAAATTAAATTGATAAAGAAATGAAAGAAATTCTAATATAAATTAAGTAATGTAAAATGTAATTTATCTGCGGTTATTCAAATATAAAAATGTGTAGCATTTATTTCAAGGATTGGGGAAATATATATATATATATAAATAAGGTTAGTTATTAATTTACAAAACGTACAAGTTGTTACCTTTACTTTTTTTCTTATTGCTGGCTATTTACTTGTTTCTCAATCCATTTTTAAACAGCAATTCCAATCAGAACTTAAATTCAAACTACCATAAAGAAAACCGATTCCAACTTTTGTTAGTTTCTTACTGTTCATACTTCTATTAATCATTTTAATATTATTTAAATATAAATGTCTTGCAATTAATATTTATAAATGAATTAATTATTTTCAGTTGATCATTTTTTATAATATTTATGGCTAGGATAAAAGTATTTAATCGAAAAGTGATATGTAAGGGTATCTATGATGCGGTACTTCATTGATAATTTACCCTCTTGTTTTTCTTCGTGATTTTTGTTTTTCTCCATCGTTTTATTTTATTTTATTTTTTGCCTTCCCTGCTAGGAGCTTGTTTACACAAAATTGTGTTAAACGTGCGAAAACCAGTAATTTGCCATTACACAGCCGCAGCATCTTCTGGTTCAGTTTGAGCCGAGAGCTCTTAAGCTATTTGCCTTGGCTGCGATTCCAGCTGCCTTTGTCCCGCTTGGGTATATATTTTTGTAGCCCTTACTTAGTTATAACAAGGAATCTTTTTGCTAAATTAAACAGTGTTTGCAGCAAATAACCCTCTGCATACACATAAAAGAAAAGAAGGGTTTTTTCCACAACTTAATTGAACATTTTCACTCATATTATGAATCATTTCAAGTGCGCACTTGGCCATGAAAAATATGCTGTACAACAATTTTGCTGCTAATGAAGCCCAAACACCATTTTTGTCGAGACATCAATTTTGAAATCTGTTCTGCCCCCAACTCTGACATTAATCGAAAAAGGGTTTAAGACGATATACTATAATCAGTCTGGTAGACCAGGACTTATAGCAAGATTTAACAAGTTACTTTTATAGCACTCTGACAACCACATACAAATTACGAAGTTCGCCCAGTTAAAAGTCGACACCCTTTAGTCATTCGGAGGGGCAATTAAAAGCTGCATGGGGTCTGCATAGTTAATGTTATGCCAAAGGCCATAAAATTCTGAGTTTTCAGAAAGCATAAATCTTCAGGCTGTCATCAGCATCGACGACACAAAGCAGCGCATTTCGAGTATACAAATGAAATACAATTTTTTTGACATGGTCAACAACAAAACGTGGCAGGCAAACTCCTAAAAGGTTGCCCACAAAAGGTGCCATAGAGCCCTTAAGCTCACAAGGAAGGATGAGAAGAGAATACAAGAATACGCATGGAGTGTATACTCTCGCCGGGTATGCATCTGCGAAAGGCGAATATAATGCTGCAATGATGGGCACATCTTTGGAACATATATCACTGGATATGAAGAATATTTGAAATATTCGAAAACATATTGCTTAACAAAAATAATCACTTGATTACCCGAGTAGATTCAAAGATTATTTTTTGTTATAGATTAAATTATAAAGACTTTAAAAGGCAATTTAGGAAACAAAATTAAATAATCTGGGACTATACAAAGATTGACAGAGTTGGATGGAAATATAAAAATATGTATAAATAAAATAAATATAAACTATAAAATAAAACAAAACAATACCTATTAAATATATTTATCATATATCAAAAATAAATAAAAAATGCATATAAAATAAAAATAAATAATAAAAATTAAAAGCAAATAAAACGAGAATTGTTTTATAATTTATTGTAATTTAAATTTCACATTTAAGAAATGTAAATATTTTCAATTAAAAAATAGGAGTTGAGAGATAATTCTAATGCCTATTCCAACTGTCATTAGAGTCGCTGACTTGAGCTTCTACTAAAAGATGAATTATGAAGTTTAGTGATACATAGAATCAGCTTTTAGTAGAAGCCTATTTCAGTTGAGCTTAATTAGCAATCAAAGGGTGTTTAATTTTAGTCACGGTACAATACAAAGGGACGTGCTGGCATTCGTGCCAGAAGGCCAATGGGGTATGTGGGGGATGTGGCATGCGGCATGCGGCATGTGGCACAAGAGCGCTAACGGGTTTTAGTTGGGGGCGTGGGCCGCACAAATGGTTGAAGAGAAAACGTGGCATTAGAATGGCAACTGCCACGGCCACTTACGCACGTCGCAGTCAGCTGAGCAATTCGGGTCTTATAAAAAATTAAAATATTTACGCCACATTAAATGCAAAAGGACGAGCATTGGCAACAAAATATGATTTTGTGCGCCCAACACACGCAAGCACACACACAATGCCGTTTAATGGGCCCCACACTCATACATTACATACATACGTAAGCAGCAAGCGTTACCTTATGGCGCCGCTGGGACAACTCGACGTATGAGCAACTAATATTGTAATAACTAAACAGCTTAGGCCCGTTGTCTCAATGTGGAGTTGGTTTGAATTCTAACAATAAAACTGAGCTTAGAAAAATACATTTTTCTTAACGTTTAACGTTCAAGTTTAGTTAAAACGTTTCTTTGGTTTTCCACTTTTATTTTTTAATTATTTACATTGTTCGTACTGATATTAAAATAAAACGATTACTGTTACTGACTTTAAAAATAATACAACCTTAAATACTATTATTAAATTTTTATCAGGAATTAAATAAATTTGTTTCTCCCATTTATTTTGCAGACAATTTAATATATTATCTTCACAGACACAAAAGCTGATTTGAAAGCTTGTGTAAACCTTTGTTAAAGGTTCTCTTAACTGTATACAGAGTTTTGGTCGAAAGCACAAACTAAAATGGCAACTGGATATGGGACATACCCGCAACTGATGAATGTGTACAGATTTGAGGTTGCCCCATTTGATTATAGTAGCTGTGATTCACAATCAGCTGGCGGTTTTATGTATTATTATTATTCGCCATTGCGGAAATTGACAATCATTCATGTACACAAGCCGCGCTCATCATGATGGTTATGAAGAGTTAATGAACAATTTGGATCACTTTAAACTGATAGAGTGCTTATTTAGATATTTCGTTGTTGGCTTGGGAAACTGCACTCAGAAAACAATCGCGCTGTTAGAAAATTATCCTTTTGAGACGAGGGCAGTTCGCCTTCTTATTCAGAAAACGAATAACGGAATGTTGTCTCTTTCTAACAATGTTAAGCTGTTTTGTTACTCATATTATTATTATTATTTTTACTAGTATTTGTATTATTTTAATATTTCGCAAATACTAACATCTTAGATAGTTATTAAATAAGTACAGTTTAATTTGAAAAACTTAAAATTTTTAGAAAATATTTTGTTTAGTTATAAGTTTTATTTTATAAGTTTATTTCTGTTACCGCAAATACTAATGCAAGATATAAAAATCCTTTCTACATTTCGAAAAATTTTTATTTTGTTTTTTTATTTAAAAAATATTTATACCAGAACATTTCTCTAATTTTCAGCACGGCTCTCATTTATGGTCATATTGTTTTACCATTTACTTTTAACCGTTTTGTTAAGTTAATTAATTGCTCCTGTACTGTGACTGTGACTTGCATGAATTTGACATTAAAATGTATTCACAAAAGACAAAAATTTGCGTTCATGCGTAAAAAGTGGCATAAATTGTACTTAATTAATGACAAGATAATTGTCGACTTCATTCCGAGCAACCTCGCGAATGACGTAAACTCATTTTTACTTTTTTTTAAATAATAAAAACACAATTTTGCTTAGAAATGTTGGGAATTCAGTTTGCAATTTCTAATACCCAAATAACGAGCGACACAGAAGAGAGTCAACAAGCAGGAAGAATGATGTAGTCGAGTGCGCTCGCAATCGAATACAAAACATATTTATTTATACGTCGATTATAATGCTATTTATCCAGAAGGACACGGTTATATCGACTCGCCTGTTGTTCCTGATTAAGAATAAATATTATTTATGGGTTCGAAGAAGATTCATTCTGCGTGTTGTATACTTTTTAAAAAAACCATTGTACTTCTTAACCAATTTTTCCTGGCTGATGGATATAAAAAAAAGGCAATGAATACACAAACAAAAGTTGAGATATTTATTAAATGGGAATAACATAATAGTTGTAAGTCAATTGTAGCATAAAGGGCATTTGGCTTTTCGGAATGCTGATGCGCGTGGTTAGGCGATACTTTCCCACGGGATGCTGAAAAGGTAGCCCATTGATGGCAAATTGATTATGTGTATAATAGATGCCCGGCATAACTGGGCACTTAAGCGAAGAATTGACAAAAATTTCATCGTAAACGCGCGAAAATACTCTGTTTATACTAGGATTGTTAAAGAACCGGCAGGCATCCTTGTATTCCAACTGAAAGAATATCCGTTCAGTTCTTTGATATTGCACGCGCACGTTCATGACAAATCTGTCCAATCGCCTAGTCAAATTGTATCTGGTTATAGTCGGTCTACCATCAACAGCCTTACAATCCCTTAGATTAACCATATCACACTTTACTATTAAGGATTCTGTGCCAAGTTTCAAGTTGTTCGTTAAGAATACCTTCAAATTTAAAAATGAAAAATGAGCACATTTAACTATATTCCATATACGCAAATATGTACTTCCTTGCTGGCCTCAGTTTGTGGCCAAATCAAATGACAAATGATAGCCGTAAAATATAGTGTCGTTGTGTCCATTCCGATGGCTGATTGACTAATGACTTTGCATTACTCGCATGAGTTGATGAATTCAAAGAAAATACATCACTTTTCCATTAAACAGCAACAAAAAAAAATTGCTCAATTACGTTAATACTACAGTTATCTAACTCTAGTTGAGCTTAATTTTCAAAAATGTTTGATTCAAAAATATAAATATTAGCAAAGCATTTACTTTTCCTGTTTGCTTATTTGATTTATAGTTTTTTAAAATCCATATTTATATCTGTCTAAAATACGTTTTTGTATCTTTTCCTGTCAGCTCTCACACACTGTTGACTAAGCGAAGAATTGTTCAAATGCATACAAATTCATATGCACATAATCATAAAGTGAGAACCTTGCAGTCGGACGTATTAGACTGGGAAGTACTCTGGTGTCGCCATAGTACCAGCTTATAATAGATGGCAAGGAAAAAAGTGGGAAAGATTAATCTACTTTAAATACTTGGTAATTTTAACTCTTAAATTGAGCGAGTCTTAAGCCGATTTTGGGGCGGAATTCTATTTACATTTTTATCGATGTTGAACCAGTAACGTATTTTTTTGAAAATTGTGGGAGATTTGGGGTTTTATTGATTTGCAACTATCCAATTTATCGATTTCCTTATCGACCAATTTATCGATTTCCTTAAACCAAATTCAAACCTGAAAACCAATATACTCTTATATCATCGATATTAGAGTATGAAAAGAATAAAAATAAATTTTTTCGGATTTTACCCTTGCACTTCTAATCGTCGTTGTTTTTTTGTGACATCGATTGCACTCCGAAATATAATCCAAATAAAATCTGTGAATATCGATTCGTTTACGGACGTACATTCAAATCCGTTGGCGTGAATGGATTCAAGTGCAAACAAAAGTGCACGTGGCACATTTTTGGGTTTTGCTTGTCGTCGCTAATAATCAGTATTGTTGAGCTCTCTTATGAAGAGGAATTTACAATTAAATGTGGAAAAATTTAACAAAAATAAAAGAAAGACCTTTATAATATCGTAGTGAGGTGTTCAATTTATTTTTTATTTACTTCGTAGAGCACTATTATCTTTTTAGCGTAAATTTGTCAAACATATCGTTTGCCTGACACTTTGCACAGTAAAAGCAATTAAAATCAGTTAATCGACTGTCAGACAGGCAGTAGGGCATATCACCGATGGTCTCTTTCATTATCATTGCATTTTCAACTTTATTTGTTCACTCAGTCAATTGTGGATGTTGATGGGCATCGCTAGGGGCAACGAGCCTTAAGCCACATCAGCCTGCGACTCGACAGGACATTTTGCCATTTGCAGCTGGGTTAATAATTAAGCGCAAGGGTTCGCGACTATTGAAGCAGGGCGCGTCAGTACAGCACAGTACAGTTCACACCCACACACACCCACACACAACTACAAACACACACAACAAGCACATACCCTGTAATCAGCCCCCGCACTGCTGTAAGCATGTCAAGTGAAAATCGATACTTCGATTTGCCGGCGTGTGTCATAAATTATGTATGTATTACTTAGACACTATCCTACATGTGTGTATTGAGTTAGCGAATGCAATTAACATTTCTTTAATGTGCATTTACTTTTAATTAAACCAAAGGTGAAGCTGACAAGCCCAGAGTTACTCGTTCAACCGAATAATTACAACTTTCCGTAAGAATCAATGAAGCCCCAACCAAGATGTGTCTTTCTGAATATCAGGAATTTTCTTCAGTTTAAATTTTTCTGAGATTTAGAAAAGCAAAAAGGGTAATTTTCAGGTAATGTTTTTTATATGCGCATACAGAATTCCCATAAACTTTTTTACTAAAATTGCCATTATAAACATTATTATTTTTGGACTCCATATTAACAATAAATATTTTATATTTAGTAGTTGTGAGGCTAAATTCTAGCATAGCAGTGGACAGATTTTAATTTACTATCCGCTCGGGCAGAAATAAATTCGAGATTCTTAACTTTTTCAATCCCATCCCTCTGGATCATCAATATTTATTGCTTTGAAGCACCAATGTTAATTAACAATTTTAGCTTATCTGATTCTTTCGAAGCAAGATGGTGTTTTCAGTCCCAAGTTATCTCGAATAGAAATGATTGATCGAAAAATCTGCTAAAAATAGAGAAAGTGTCACATAACCAAAACTTCCGCAATTATGTCCACTATTCGAGATCCGATTATGACTATAATTGGGAAAAAGAAAAAGAATTTTTGTCTTCGGACCAATCAGATTTCCATTTTATTAATGTGAATCAAATGGAACGAAGAATGAGTATAATTTTAGTTATACGTATGTAGTTTATTGCTCATTATAATAATTGTCTTTCTGAAAGAATAATCGCTGCTTGCAAATGAATAATACAATTCAAGGAATTACACCTTAAGTTCGTCCACATTAATTCTTGTTCCCAATAAATACATTGTGGACCTTTAAGAATTCTTCAAATTTGTGCGTAATAGGAAAATATTAATTTAGAACGAATTATATCTTTTAGAAAAATTTAAGGAGACATTATTCCGCTTCAATATTCTGGGTGCCCCAGAAATTCAAAATGATCCACAGCACTTTATATATGATATGATTTAATTTAAATTGTATTTCTCATATTTTTTCATATTCAAAATGGCAGTGCAAGTGTTGCCATCAGAAGAAAACTTCAAAAAGTGCAAATTAATATTGGGCTGCACCAATTTCATCATAAAGAAGATTTTATAAAGCTGTCGCTTGCAGCTGCTGCTGCCAACTGCCAACTGCCAACTGTCAACTGGCAGCTAGGCGTATACGCAATGTAAGTACGTAATTATTGCGGATGCTGGTATCTGTATGTGTGTGTGTGTGTGTCTGTGTGTGTGTTTCGTCTAAGTGGTCACAGCTGCCAGTGCGCCAAAAACTTGGCTCAATTAGCAGAGATGCATTATGTAATTCACTTCACTTACCTTTCGCCATCATCGTTGAAAGAGAAATCGCCCAGCAGCAGATCACGAAAGCGATAACGAGGCTGTAAAATGCGTGACATATTGTTGTTGTTGGTGTTAATGTTGTTGGTGTTGTTGCTGCTGATGTTTGTGGTCGTTGTCGTTATGTTGGGCACTCGCAATACAGTTGTGACCGACTGGTCTCGCACAGTTTCTGTTTCTGTTTCTGTCACAGCGTCCGCTTGAAAATCACTAAAGTCCGTCACATTAATTAAACACTCGTTGGCGAGCACTGGACCAGCTGTGGCCGCCTCATCATATTGCCTCCAATCGCCGCTATTCACATCAAGCCGCTTCCTCCGCCCTGTCACGCCCGGCCCGCTCTCATCCTCGCGTGTCGCACTTGTGCCCGTCAACAGATAGCCGCCGCCACTGGCCCGATTGGGCCGCGGCGAACGTAAACGCGTCCACAGATTGGCGACGGTCTTGCACCAGGCACGTTGCACCTTGGCGCCTCTGTCTGCGTCCTTCTTCCTTCCTCTTCCGCTCTGGTGACTCCTTTCTCTTGCCTGTCTCTTGCAATATGCAATACTCGATTTCAATTGCAGTTTATTATAATTGCTATATCACATTGGTAGAAGATGTATAAGTTTACTGAAAAGTAAAAAGAAACGAGAAATTTGTTTATTTCCAGAGATTTTTTTTAATAAAATTCTTAAAATTAGAAAAAAAAAAAAGAAATCAGCTTGAAATTTAGATACATTTAAATTTACTCTAAATACAAGTAACCTTTTCTTGTCCTTAGAAATAACTTTTAAATAAAATGCTGCTTTTAAACCAGCGAGGAAACCAGCTAACTAAAAATTTGAAACTCGAACTTTATTGAAAAACGTTAATTGGATCGTATTTCGATTAGTTCATAAGTAAAACACCTTTTTGCTTATCAATATATGCACAACAAACTCAGTAATTACAAGGCTCTAATTAGTTCAAATTATTAGCATTGGACTACAAATAACCGAAACTCCTATGCAATCCGGAAAAAAATGTTTTAAAATTATTAAATAAATGCCGAAAATATGAAACAAAGTTTCTTAAAAAGGGCTTTTCATTTGCTCCGAAATATTTTCTATTATCAAGAAATCGATTTTTTAAAAATAAATAAAATAAATAAGACAAATCAACACATCGATTATGAAAAGAAGACGCTGATTTTTATAGATATTTTTTATATGTATATTTTTTACATTTCAGTTCGATTTATTTTACGCATGAAATATACAACAAATACTTACAAAATTGAGATTAAGAAAGTTGGACAAAATGTTTTAGAAGTTCTATATTGCCCAGCCGGCCAGCTATTCATAATTAAATTGGTCAATAAAAGTATCGTTAAAAATAACTTACAAATCAATTAAGAATGTGAGGATCTTGTGACGGCGGACAGCAGTCGGTAACCCTACCCAAACAGAAGCTATGCGAAGAATGCCAAAAGTCACCTGGCAAGAAAGATGGCGAACCGTAAGAAAGAAAGGCAGGTGGACACCGTCTAATTGCAAGCCTGAACAAAAGGACTCGGAGAGGCATTGATGAGGTAGACTTTCCTGCAGGTCTCGGCAGTTATAGGAGCAATATGCACAAATTTAGACACAAAGACTTTCCACAGTGCCCAATCTGCCGAAACTGCAACGAGGATCCGGAATACGTGGATTACCACTAACCCATGTAGGAGAGTGCTACAAGCCACAAGAATAATTTATCTTACTATAAGTATCGTTAGTGCTTAAGCAATATATAAGGTATTTTTTCAAGTGGATTTTGTAATCGATTTTCTAGCTTTATATATATATTTGATTAGAACTGATTACTTCAAACGAAAATGTATTTGCATTAACCGAAATGACTGTAAGGTGTGAACTCTTAACTTGTAAAAATATTATTTACACAATTGTTTATGAATAAATCCTTAAATTAAATTAAATTCTAATATGTATTCTGAAACATCACGATGAAATTCTCTGCAATATAAAATATTACAAAAAAAATTCACAATAGAATAAAATAACAAAAGAAGCTTGCAAACAAATCAAAGTTAAATTAAGTTTTTGTTTTTCTTTCTATTTCTGTTGTTTGTCTTACAGAAAGTTTTCGAAGTTTATTGTGAAATATGTAATACATTAAGTAAGACAACTTAAATCGTCCCCCAAATTGGTCACGGGATATGTATTCAGCTTTGTTAGAGTTAGCAGGACATATTTTAAATTGTTGATAATATTATAAAATAGAGCTAATATCATTTTTTGGGCTTTAGAAAGACTTATTTCTAAATTTATGAGAAACAAATTTGCTAAAATTTATTTTGATGAGTATAGCAATTATTTTAATTTAAATGAAAGCATGGACTCCGTGCGGCAAGAGTATATCAACTCTCAAAACAGTCGAGTGAATGCTGAATGGGCAGAGATACAAAGGAACAAAGGGACTGAACAGTGAGTGTCGAGAGAGTCAAGCCAAGTGGAGTCCACTTCAGCGAATTCCCTTTGGTCAGAAGCTCTCTCAATTTTTGCCGGCAACGTAATCAAATCAGCTTGTGTATCTCAGTGTCTCTCAGCTGCCGAGGCCGAGGCAAACAAATGTTGTTGGTCTCGCTTGAGAATGTGTGTTTGTCTTTGTGAAAAATGTACGCAATTACAAACATATTTACGTAGCAGCTGGCAGGTCCTGGACAGGTGCGCGCTCCGATCCGCGTTCTATATAATTTTCCAAATTTTCCGGCTTGCGTTATGCTCGGCACATTAATTAGATTAGTGTCTTTGAGTCACCAAAAATTGGCCTGTTTCCGTTATTGCATTGGGCCATAAAATGTGTTGGGCTTAAAGCGTTTTTAATTAGTACAACAAATTTACGCTTGTCCCCAGCTGTCTGTTGCCTGTTGCCGGTTTCCTGTTGCGGCTCTCCATTTGTCTTCCCCCCTCCATCTCTCTTTCACTCTCTCCTGTCTTGTAATAAGCCAGTGGAGCAGAAGGCGCTGCCAGCCACTTTCAAATTAGTTTTTCAATTATATTCATAGTTTGAAGCGTGGAATTAATGCTGAAGCAAATCCTTTGCGCAAACAAGATTTTCTTGATGTTCGAGCACAGGCCAAAATTAATATTCGCTTCTCCCAACTCAAATCGAATTTAATTTATCAATTTTAGAGTGTTCCAGCGAAATAACTTTGAAATACCTTTGCATTGACGGACATTTCTCCGGCCCCATAAGATATATATACTTTTGATCATTTTCTTATAGATTTAATAATGAAATCAACTTTCCAATCGACTCAACTTATATTTTACTGTCAGCCTGAAAGTATGCAACGAATAATAATAAAATATACTCGGCATTTTATTCTTTTCTTTAGTTAAAATGAATGTTGCAATCGCTTTGCATTCACTTGACCAGATCATCTATTTAAGTCTTATTCGTGAATAAGCATTTTAAAATAAGAAGTGTTGCTAACACTTTGCAAAGCTTGACAGAATCACTCAATGATTGTTAACAAACAATCGATTTGCGAATGCAGCACAACGAAAGAATTTTTAGTCCGCGTCTTATTTAGAGTTGTTTGCAGAATAAAGTGCATTTCTTTGTCAAACTAATCAGCTGAACAATCAATCTGAAATTCGTGAAAACAATTTAAACTCCTCTCAAGTGCATCCGCGTGGCAGCTGTCCCCAGTAATGTGCATTGGAAAAATATGTTTATTATTTATATGCACAAAGTTTATTTTACAAATTTTCAGCGAAGATTTGAAAGAAAAACAAAATAGTGAGAAGCAGCTTATAACAATATAGTTGCAATTAAAAGAATTAAAACTCAGAATTTTTAACGGAATCAGCACAAGAATTCAAAATCTTTTTAAATTCCAAACGTTCTCACTTATTTTTTTAATGTTTTGTTGGCGCATTTCGAACCGGAATCGTACAGTTAGCGTGCCTTTAATATCAATACTAACCGAATATAGTAAAGAAGTTTAGAAAGTACTGGAATCTTTATGATTGTTTTTCAATTTACGTACCAGAAACGGAATCGGCATCTAAATTCGTTTCGGCTTAACATTCTGATGAAATGTGATCAGGCTGATTAAATGCCCAAGTTACTCATCTAAAACCTCATTAGACACTTCAGCATAAACTGTTACGCACATTTTGGCAACCCATGGAAATCATTAGGAAATGCTATATTTTATGTTGCAAATGCAATTAATTTCCAATCGCTATTAACGAGCCGGCAGACATAAAAAATTTGAACAATATGGGAAGGGGAAGGAGCCTTAATGAGTTTTTACCATCTTTTGGCCAGCTATCATAATGCCTCAATTATGTGTTTTGGCGAAGGGCAAACGCATATTTTGATTTATAGACTGTCTGCTGAAAGGACACGAGAACTGGCAGGCAGCAGGACCTCATTGAGTCTGGCAAGATAACAAATAACCGTCTATCATGCCGCTCGAACATTTTCTGTCCTTTAACTATCCTATCCATTACGAGTATTGTATATTCAACCTATTTTGGGGGCTAAACCAAATACTGAGCAAAGAAAACTTTTGCGTGTTTGGCTATCTTAAAGTGGACAGGGAATGTATAGAAAATTATTTTCTTATGTTCATATTTCGTACATATTCATCAACAATAATTGCCTAGCCAAGGTTATGTTTTACTTTGTTTGTCGTCGTTTTGTTGTCTTGTCTCCAGCCACAACATCAGCAACAACCAGTTCATGGCGAGCGTAATCGAGACAGAAGCTTTCTTCTCATTTACCACGGTGCTTCATACACTATATTTACTATCTATTCCCATGCAAAGGGGTAGCCAACTTCCTTTAATTGGTGTGCAACACTTTTTTCCAACAAAACTGTACTGAATATAATATAAATAACTACAAATGAAGATAAAATACAAGCATTTTTTTAAAGCACAGAAAATAATGATGATGCAATAAAAAAATTTGATTTTCTTTATTAAAGGCATTCCAAAACAATTAATATAATTGCCCAATTATTATAATTACATAACAAATAAATCAATGAATAAATATTTAAAATAAGAAAGAAACAATTCGAATGTCAAATTAAAGATTAAAAGCGATTTCTGTCTTATAGAATTCCTGAATGTCAGCAGTATATAAATTTCATTATTTATTGGTTTGTTTGCAGAAAAGTGGTTATAGCCTATCTTATATATAATTTACAACGCATAATAAAATCGCGAAATGTTAATGAGTCTGCTTAGAGGAATCGGGCTATAAATTCGCGGAGCTTTGTTTTAATATTTTGTGTGAGGGAAAAGAATTTTGTGGTGATGCAAGAAATCCACAAAATTCAAATATTAATCCCCGATTCATTTTGAAGCCTTCAAGCATTTTTATAATTGTTTAATTATTGTTGCCAAAGTAGACAAAACAACTCAAAATTTGAAGTACATCCTAAAAAACATTTTCAATCACTTTTCGATAATAACAATTTGGTTTGAATAAGCTAATATTTTATCTTAAAATTAAAAATGTGTAACCTTTTCCGGTTTGTAAGAAGTATGTACAACTTCTAACGAAATTAGCCAAAAAATTGAATAATAATTTTCTGAGTCTAAGCTAATATCAAATGTATTCACAAACTAATTGTGAAAGTGTTTAAATATTCGGCATTCACGCATTTTATGTTGATTTGTTGTACTATTTCTGTTACACTTTAAGTTTTTTCAATCATTCTTTCCTAAAAGAAAAACATAAAAAACAAACTTTTTTAACTTGTATAAAATATAAATCTTTTAATGAAACGAGTCTAAAAAATTGCTTTAAGAACTACTAAGTTAGTTTGGCGAACCTTGTATGAAACAACCAATTAGGAAAGTGTATTAAATATTCGCCACTTGGCATTTTCACATGTTTGTCGTTTTTTGTTTTACTTTCTTGTGGACTGCAGACTTTATTATTCTTTGTCCCACAAAATGTCCCACGAAAAGTCGTCAGTTGTGGCTGTTTTGTGTGCCTCTGAGCAGCCTGTTGTTTGGTTAGATTATCCAAAGGGCTCTGAGCGCCCACATGCCACATGCCACCACCAACCACAGGCAAGCAGTGGCGCCCCGCACAAACCGGTGGCAGCAACTAGCAATGCAGCACGTATTGTTGTTGTTGTTGTTATTTTCGCGACTTGTCAGGCACTTGGAATACTTTATAAGACAAAACTTGACCCGCTTTGTGCAACAAGGGAAACAACAACAAATTCGCCCCATTAGCATCATCATCCTCAACCCTGAGCAGCGCCTCTTGCTGCTCTTGCACCTGCAGTCGAGATGGAGATGAGCCCGTCTCTTTCTTAATCTCCATTTTTTTTTTTTTTTTTGCTTGCTCTTAATTAAAATTAACATTTTATAAAGCTTCAGCTGGGAATTCGCAGGTCGCGCTTTTTAAATGGACTGAATAAAAGTTAAACAGAAAATTAAAAACAAATTTATAAATAATTAAGGCTAATGCTGCTTACCGTCAATGGTTTGCTGCTATCCCTCTCTCTCTGTCTCTGTCTCTGTCTCTCTCTCCCCCTCTCTCTCTCTCTCGCACTGCAGTTGTTTCAGTCTATCACATTTTTTGCTTCCAGGCTGACTAAACTTTTGCGCTGCCGCCAAAAAATTATCCCTGATAAGCTTTAAATTATATATTTAAATATTCATTTATTTGGCATTTGTTTGCCGAACTTGTGTGTCTGTGTGTGTGTGTGTGTATCTGTGTGTGTGTGTGTGTGTGTGTGTGTGTGTGTGTGTGTGTGTGTGTAACTATGTGTGGATCCGTGTGTGCATCTGTGTGTGTGTGTTGGTTTTATCTTTGGTATATTGTAATTTGGGCAGCAAAAAGGGGCAAATAGTTTAACCTTTTGTGTGTCAATTTAATTGAGCCATTAAATATGGGAAAAAGGTTTCATATTTTGGCACAGCTAAAGGTAAATCTCACAATTTTGGGCTTACTGTTTGTTGAACGGATTGCTTAAGGTCAAAGGGCTGATTAAGAGTGAGTTTTGGCCAATATTTTATAAAATATAATAAATCATTTGCCAGAATACGTAATGGAAATTAATTTTATAATTTCCTTCACAAAAAGGAAAAGCTAAATGATCTTTCACAATTCACAAGTAGTAATAAATTTACTTCAAACTAATTACAAATTATTTGATTCAAATCAGAATTGATTTTTAACAGGGTGTCAAACTGAGAATGGAATCAAGACCGTCTGCTTACTGATAGAAATTTCGCATCAGAATCAGAAGCTAAATTAAAAATTAGCTTAAGATCTATTAAATACCAGAACTGATATTACTTTTTCGTAAAAATCAAGGCACCATTAAAAAAATACCGTTTCTACCAGAATTTTTGTTTATTTTACACACCAGAATCAAAATTAGAGTTTGAATTAGTTTCAGTTTATAAACCTGCTTTCAAGTGCATGTCGTAAATTAAATTAACTTTAAAAAATAATAATAAAACTTAAAACTATTGTGAACATTTTTGTGTTTTTTACAAAACCATTTCAAATTAAAATAGTACACAATAATAAAGTACAATTGCAAAGTGTTTATGTTTTTAATTGGTATTCCATGAACGCATTCTAAATGCAAAATTTCATTAACTTTGTGGAGTGCTCTTAATCAGCTTTCAGTTTCAATTTCAGTTTAAGTTGCAGTTTCTGGTTCTGTGTCAGTTTGAGTGCCAGTGCCAGTGCCAGTTGACGAACAAAGTTTTCTCTCCTTGTGGACAGCAAATGTGGAAACCAATCAAATATTGTCGCTATCTGCATGCCAAATAAATGGGTTCGATTCCCAAAGGACGACTATCGAAAATGAAAGTCAACACAGAGAATATTTATTCAGTTGCTTGAACGTTTTTGTTTTTCCTCTATTGTTGTTGTTTGTTTAGTGCGATAATTAAATGCATTATTCAGAGAAAGGAGAGGAAATCTTTTTACCTTTTACGACTCCTTAGCACTTAACTGCCAAAGATGTAAATGTTGCCAGCATATTTTATGCGCATAGTCATCAAAACTTTTGACACCAAACTTTTTGGATGATTGCTGCTGTTATTGTTGTTGTTGTTGTTGTTAGTGCATTTGCTGCATGGACACAAAACTTTTTACGGGTGGCGACTGCCTAGCATTAATTTGGTAGTTTTTGGCATCGATAGAGAATGAAATAAGAACAAAAAATAATGGAAACACACAAGAAACACGACACGACTCGCATAAGCGATCAGATCACTTTGGCCAATCTGAGTGCAGGCATATTTTTGAATCAGAAACACACGCACTCACACACATGCACACCCACACACACACACACGCACACACTCTGACGTAAATGGGGAACCAGCACACGCGACGAAATATCGTCCACAGACACACAAAAGTTTCGACAACAAATGCAAATAGCGAACAAAACGCACAAGGAGAAACAAACACAGCGCACATTTGTGCCTTTCATTTACCGTTAATTGTGCTTTTTAATGCTGCCTGAGTAACGGAGAACCGAACGCGCGCCAGGCTCAATTTGAACTGACTCAGGAGCAACAAGAAAACAGCGCCAAAGCAACGATGTAAGTGAAGAATCGTCAACAGCGGCAACGCTGCTGCTGCTATTGTTGTTGTTTTTGTATTTGTTGTGCTTATCAGAAACAGCTGCCCGCAAGCCGTTACATCGTAAAAGCTTCAAACTTTGCTGCAAGCTTTACACTACCTGCCAAAATATTGAGCATGCCGACGAATGCTTACGCTGTATTAGTAAAATATGAACTAGTTAATTGCAATGTTTCTCGAACTAATTCCATTAATGTGCGGGACATTTACTTAATCAAAAAACTAAAATCGAAGCTTGTTTGATGACAGTTTAAGCTTTGCAGTTTTTTGCAATGACTTTTATTTCGCACTTATGGATTTGACTGTCAATTAACAGGTAAATTACTCCTACCTGATTGGGTATAAGTAAATATTAATGAAGGCAACAACAAGTTTTAAGTAGTTTCTAGTTTGTCTAGTTTAGTTAACCGCCCTCAAATGAAAATCGTTATAAAATTAGAAAGATTTTTCTTGATTTTAAGAAGTTCAAAATTTTAGAAATAATTTTGTAAAATTCAGAAAATCAAATTCGGCTTTAATATTAAAGTTTAGCTTTCATTTTTCTTAGAGATGAATTAGTTCATTTGGAACTAAAGTCTAAAAATACTCATGTTTACTAATAAAATAAGTAACAAAATAGCTAATAAAATAATTCTTCAAGAACATCCTGGAAATTAAACATTTTCTTAATTTTCGAAAAATCCACCACGAAATTTAGATTATATCAATTTAAAAGTAAATGATTTTAAGTGAAATAAATTTCTTATTTATTAATACACACTAAGAAAATTTAAGTTGAGAAATTACTAAAAAAAAAAAACAGAGTTTCAATTAAATCACTTTATTATTTGTTCAAACGAAGTAAGGCAAATCAAAATTTTTAAAAGATGTACAATAAAAATATTAATATTCAATAGTTTGTAAAGTTGGCCCAAAAAGATGGAGATGAAGAAGAAGCAGAAGAAGAAGACTTAATAGTTCTCCGTGGTGCGGACATAATTAACGCCCGATGGCATGGCGACCTTGTCAAAGCCCTTCGGGAACAGCTTGTTGGCATCCGCATCGCTGACGCTGGGCACGATCATCACCTTTGTGCCAGGCTACGGTCAGAAGAAGAAGAGAAATAAGCCAAGTCTATAAGCCATATCTAAGAGTAATACTTACTGTCCAATTGGCTGGCGTGACAACCACCTTCAAGCGATCAGTCAACTGCAGCGAATCAATGCAACGCAGGATCTCACTAAGGAGAAAGAAAAAGAAATAGAGTTGAGGAGCTGTTGCAGCTTCAGGGATTAATCAGATTTACTCACTCAACATTGCGACCCATGGACATGGGATAGAACATAGTCAGGCGCACCTTGTGATCAGGGCTAATGATGAAGAGGGCACGAATTGTTTTGGCCACCTCGGGATCCTTCTTCTGGTCCTCATCGAGCATGCCCAGGGAGACGGCCAGATCGCGTGTGGGATCCGCGATAATGGGGTACGGAAACTCGCCGGGAATATCCAGGCAATACGACTTGATGTCATTCACCCAATTCACATGCGAATCGACTGCATCCACAGAGTGGGCCAAGCACTTTGTGTTCCTCTTCGCAAACTCCGGCTGATGGACGGCAATGCGCCCCAATTCCGTAGTGCAAACGGGCGTAAAATCGGCGGGATGTGAGAAGAGCACAACCCAACTGCAATTCAGGATAAGAATGATATTAATCATATGAGTAAAGTAAAAATATAATAAATAAACCAACTGCTGACATTCAAATCGTCAAATATTGTTCATTTATTCTCTTCCTTAACTATTATAATACTCACGAGTTGCCCTGCCAGTCGTGGAAGTTAATGGGTCCCTTGGTGGTCTGCGCCTTAAAGTTTGGCATTGTTTGTCCCAGACGCATTTTGATTGATTTTCAGCTTTCGCTTTTATAAAACTTGTAGAAGGAAATAAGCTTTACTGTTTACTTGCTCAGTTGCTTGATCACACTGAATGACAACTGTGCTGAGCTGAGGCTTTTTATACGCTCAGCCCACAGCCGCGAAGAGTAAGAACGAATGAGTGACAGTGAGAGAGAAATAGAGAGAGAGAGAGGGAGAGGGAGATATAGAGACCGGTCTAACGAACGTTGTCCAAAGCTGTCTTATCAAGCATACAGACATACACACATATATAATTATATACAACTGTAATTTTGTGTTTATTTAGCAAAAGCTAAAACATGCTTGGTTTACTGATTGATGTAGTAACAAAAATAAGAAGATAATTAAATTATATTTTTTTTTTTCAATAAGCAGAATTGTTTTAATTTTCTCATTGGCAATTCTTCAAATTTCTGATGAAATTCTTAAAGTGTTTTAAATGACATTTGTTCCTATGAAATGTTTTAGAAAAACAACAGTTATTAAATTTCATCATTGTCAATTTTTAAGACTACTTTTGATATTATTAAAGTGTATTAAATGACATTCATTGACAAATAATTATCAAACTGTTCTTAAATCTATAACTCCCAAATCCAATGTGAATCAAAACATAAACAGAGAGCCCAAAAGCAGAGAGAGCAGCCACTTCTTTAATAGTATTAGTGACTTTCATACAATTTGCAATACCAACGCACATTCCACGCTCGTTTGAGACCCTCTCATTTGCTATGAGATCCACGTGAGTTCTGAGTTCTGAGCACAGAGAGCACTGCTCTGCTTGATTGTGTTAGTGAGTTCAATGGAATTACCAACACATGCACACGCCTAAGCTCACTGATTGTCTCACGTATAGAATACTGTATGGCAAACTGTTGATTCGCTCTGCACTTCGTGAATTAGAGAAGCATTGGGGAAGAGAGCCACAGTTGGTATGCGAGTGTTAGTGAGTTCTGTACAAATCACCAATACTAAAACAAAATTACGCTCATCGTTGCATCACACACAAATAGATGTGATAACAATCGGTTCGGTTCAGCTTGCAACATTTTGGATAGTTTTGCAACTTAAGAACTAACTTTAAAAGAATTTTAAAGCATAGCTGAATAGCAAACAGAACAAATTATGCGGCACCCTGTATTCCATCTCAGAGTGCCTGTCACACATGTGCCTCAGCACCCTCCCCCTAGCTACTTGCTGCTCTTAACTAGGTTGCTTATCTACGAGGCTAAATAATACATGTGGCATGTTGCTTTGCTTGTTGACAACCAAAGTCAAATGGAAAAACACCAGAGAATTTCAAGCGAAACCAGATTATTGCGTTTTATTTTTCAGATTGGCATTGGTCAAATAAACATTCATACTAGATTTGACTCGAGCATGGGACAAAGATTAATTCCACATAAGCACATGCTTCACATTCAAATGACTTTGATTCGCTTTGTTCTGGGGAAGTAAAAGAAGTTTAAATTCTTCCAATTCTTCCACTTGATGTAATCCCAACTTCTTCTTGATGTGATCCTAACTGGCCGACGGCCTGAGGGCATCTGCCAGCTGTAGCATTGTGTCGAATACTGTGTTTTCCGAGTATTCTTACACATATTTCCAACAGCACACAAAGTGAGCGTAACTCTTCATAAGTATGGGTGTTTTGCAGGTAGCTCACTAATACACTCATACGACCCGATGCTCTCTTCGCAAGTCTCTCAATTTCACGAAGCATTCGTCAACTCAACAGGCTGCCTCAATACATGAGCTCACAACGACATCCTCTGCTTTCATTCATGAGCGTAACTGTTTGTGTGTATTAGTGATCGCATGGAACTCACTAACACAGTCAAAAGAGGCACTGCTCTCTGTGCTCTGCTCTGTGATTCCGCTCACACAGATTGCATGGGCTTCAAATGGAGCGTAAGCTGTGCGTTGGTATTGCAGATTGCATGAAAGTCACTAATACTATTAAAGAAGTGGCTGCTCTCTCTCTGCTTATGGGCTCTCTGTTTACGTTTTGCTTCAGTCGCCTGTCGCGACTTGAGCTAATTGATCACGTTTGGAATACACAAAAAGTAGCCGGGAATTATAATTATTTATCTGCAACTTTCGTCAAATTTTGTGAAATTGGCCGAATTTTTAGCACATTAAATGTATTTATGTGTGTACAAGCAAATACAAATATATTAAATATGCGTTATTTTGTTTGCTATAAGCTAAATGAAATAAGCAAGAATTGAATAGTAAAGAAATAATAATTAAATATTGATTTAATTATATAAAAACACATTTCATAAATTAATATCGCTGCTCATACTTTAAGAATTTATTAATTGTATTTTAACATACATTTTAAATTTACATTTGCTATCTCTTTCGTAGCCGGAACCAAACAACATCATCTATGAGTATAAAAGCAAGCATTCAACACGTTTTTAGCTCAGAACTGAAAGCCAGCCCAAGAGAAGCAAATTATAAACTAAACTAAACAATATATATATATATAAGTATATAAAATAACTGAACAATGTCGCTGGTTTCTGTCGCTGACTTTGAGCAAAAGGCAAATGGGCAGCTGGAGCCGAGTGCCTTGGACTACTACAGGAGTGGCGCTGGGGAGCAGGTGACCCTAAATCTCAATCGCGAGGCCTACAAAAGGTGTGTATTTTAATATCTACTATTTATAATATTTATTATTTAGAACATTTTTAAATTTAAATATCTGAAGTGGAAGGCATACATAAAAACGGCTTAAAAATTCTTTTTCATTTTGGACTTTTAAAACTCCCCAAAAAACTTGATTTTTTTTTTTTTCAGCTGCGATTAATTTCGATATTTTGCTTATCACTTTTTGCTAAATAAATTGCTAAATTTCGGAGTAATTCCCACGAAGCAAATTTCATATAAATAATTATACATTTTTGTATCTGACAACTTTTTACAGATTGCGTTTGCGTCCGCGTTGCCTGCGCGACGTTTCGAAGCTGGACACCAGCTGTGAAATCCTTGGAGAGCATCTGAATTGGCCACTCGGCATTGCGCCAACTGCCATGCAGAAACTGGCCCATCCGGATGGAGAGATTGGCAGCGCACGTGCAGCAGGCAAGGCCGGCTCCATATTCATATTGAGCACACTGTCGACCACATCTCTCGAGGATGTGGCTGCTGCAGCGCCAGACACATGCAAATGGTTTCAGCTCTACATATACAGGGATCGGTAAGTCCTTGTTTGGGCCACTGCACTGCTCATTTTCATTTCTAGTTATTTTTCCTGGACAGCTGTTTAACTAAGCAACTGGTGCGTCGGGCGGAGCGTGCCAACTTCAAGGCCCTGGTCTTGACTGTGGACACGCCCATCAACGGCGATCGTCGAGCGGATGCACGCAATCACTTAAGTCTGCCATCTCATCTCATCTTGGCCAACTTCAAGGCGGAGTGCACCCAAGGATTTGTGTCCAAGTGCGGCGGTTCGGGTCTGAATGAATATGTGGCCTGCAACTACGATCCGAGCATTACGTGGCAGGACATCAAATGGCTGCAGCAACTCACCCACTTGCCCATCGTGCTCAAGGGCATCCTCTCCGCTGAAGATGCGCTACTGGCTCGTGACTTTGGCTGTGCCGGCCTGATTGTATCCAATCATGGCGGACGACAGCTGGATACGGCTCCAGCCACAATTGAGGTGCTGCCAGAGATTGTGGCCGCCGTGGGCAAGGATATGGTCGTCATGATGGATGGCGGCATCATGCAGGGCATCGATATATTCAAGGCCTTGGCTCTGGGCGCCAAAACTGTGTTTATCGGTCGCCCAACGCTGTGGGGCTTGGCTGCCAACGGACAGCGTGGCGTGGAGCAATTGCTGACCATTTTGAAACGTGATTTCGAAATCACCTTGACATTAACGGGTTGCCCCACTTTGGCAGATATTCAGCCAGCGATGGTCGTCCATGAATCGGCTTATTGGCAACACAATTAATTTAATTTTTTAATTCTCAATCATATTTTACTAAGTTGCTTTATTTTAGCATTTATATAAACAGTGTATTGCATAATATTAAGTTGAACCTGAATGAATAAATAAATAACTTTACAATTCAATATTTAATTCGTTCAAAATTTCAGCTACTGTATTATAATTTCCAATTTTAGATCCGATGTATACAAAAAAAGAATTCTAAGTACTAATTCTTAAAGTACTGGTAATTTGATGAGTTGCCAGGTCCCTCATACTAATGGTTCCAAAATGAAAACCCCATAGACAACAAATTATACATATAAGCGTAAGTTGATTAACATTTCTTTAATTAAAATTAGTAATTCAACATATCTCTATCGATCTTGACGATATCAAGTTAGATCCAAATATTATAATATGATCTTATTCCTTGTGTATCTCATTCTCTCTTACACTCTTACTTATTATATTAGCTGTCTCTAAAACTCCATGAAAGTCCCTCTGTCTCTCAATCCCTACTTCATTTAATATCACTCTTCCAATTTCCATCTTTCTCTCTCCCTCTCTTAATAAATATCCCTCTCTTTCACAGTGTCTCTCGCAATTACTACAACCCTTTACTTTTCCCTCTTTCTCTCTCTTTAAAGTTATATTTAATATGATCTTAACTTAAAACAGAGTGTGCGAGTTTTTGTTGTGCTTTTATAAGCAATATTTTAAAGTCAATATTTAAAATGCGATTTATGTAAAATAATCGGCAACATTTTGGTCATTAACTAAATGGGTATGAATCCAATCAAATTGCGAGTATTCACAAATTTAACAGCCAGGTAATGCAATGAATATGTAGTTGAATGAAATCTTTAGTGGCTCGCATAGATTTTTCCAATCACAAGAAATTTGCCCAAAGTCTCAAGACTGTCCATCAAATCGTCACTTACAAGAATCAAGCGAGCGGAATGAAATTCAGTTCAATGGAGTGAGTATTTTAACTTTTCAAATTCTACGTAGAAAATAACGGAAACAACTTTTAACGATTCAGCTCAGAAATATGCAATGGCATCGAAAAGATGCGCAAGCCAAAGGTTTGTCAGCAAAGTTGACTGCCTTTGATGAAAGAATGTCGAAGTGTTTGGGTCCATTGGAAAAGTACGATTGCTTAGTCGCCTTGCAGGATTATGATATCGATTTGTATTACTGTTACTTGCGCAATAATATTGTTGAAGTTCTGTCCACAATTAATGCAATCGATGGCATCGTTGATTACTGCTTAAGGCGCGAGCTCAGTTATTGGACACAAAATCTTGGTAAACTTGATAATTCTGTGAATCTGGCCACTTTTAATTGTTCTCATTCCAATTTTTGTAACTGTGCAAATTCTGAGTGCATTCTAAATTTAAGAAATATTCATACAACGACTGGCAGAAACGTGAGTAATGCAAAAAGATTAACAATTAATGTAAGATAAACTCATTTCAACCAGCAGCGAAAAAAGAGCTGTGATGATGCTGATGAGAATGAAATTGAAGAATTACGTAAATGTTTGCACACATTTCAAGATATTGTCGATTACGTGAAACCACTGTATCCATACGTAAGCTATTCGTAAATCACTTTTAGCGGTTGGCATTCGAAAAGCTAACGAGTACACAACGCAGCACAACTACAAAAAGCTTCTGAGCATGTGCGAGAGGGAGCTTTTAACCACTAGTCGCGCGCACAGCTGTTGCACAGCTGTCATTTTGACACTCTCTCGAGTGCGAGGTAAACAAAAAAAAAAAAAAAAGTCCGATAATAGTTGAAATTTTTTCACCCACATTTGGGCTTACATTTTGATTGTAAAGCACAGCCGCTTCGCCACTGTAAACCATTGTATTAATGAAACAAAGTCTAAAAAGGCGCGACGAGTGCATTTCAGCATAAATCGAAAAACACCAGTCGACCAGTTTGTTGCATCAGTGTGTTAGTTTCGGCTGTGTAGTTGCGCTTTGCACACATAAAAAGCGTTTGCTGCGTTTAGAGGTCACCTTGAAACGTCAAAGCCGAAAAGCCTTTGGTGCTCGTCGACTACCGCCGCTGCTCGCTCGCTCTCGCAGCCAGTTACTGAAAATCGACTCGCAGGCGACGACGCAAACGGCATCCGCATCCGCAGCATACTCATTACAAATTCTTGGCATCCCACAAAGTCTTCTCCACTTGCACAGCTTGCGATCTAGTGATTCATTCAAAACCAAGTCGCGTGTGTGCGTGTGTGTGTGTGTGTAACTCTTTTGTTTTTCGAATCGATTAACTTTGCTAAAAAGGAAGTGAATTAGTTAAAAAAAAAAAAAAACGAAAATGATTAGTGACAATCATCAACGTTTCCTTGCGCGCGGCTCGCAGCGCGACAAGGGTTTGGCCGTCTTCACCAGCGGCGGCGATTCCCAGGGCATGAATGCGGCTGTGCGAGCCTGTGTCCGTATGGCCATCTATTTGGGATGCAAGGTGAGTTTTTGACCTCTGCCAAGTGCTTTTGCCTTGGTATAGGTAAATGCTGTATATTCTATATATATATTTTCTCTAGATATATGCCCACACATAAGCTTTTGCTTATCGGTTAATGCGACCAAGTTCAGGCATTGAACTGTATACTATATATAAAGATATATGTATATATATAAATATAAATATATATATGTTTGTAGCTGCAACCGCTCTCAAATTTATAGCGTAATTTAAACGACTAGTGAAATTAGCATACTATGCAGGTGTCAAGTGCCGTTAGATAACCCATGTCGGACTGAAAAGAAAGAAAAAACAAAAGAAAAAAACCATATATTTAAATCAAATAAGAGCGACCCACACACACACACACACGCAAACACACCAACTTGTATCTGTGTGTGTGTATGTGTGTGTGTGTGCACATTTGACATTGAGTTTATTTCGGGCGACTTACAAAAACGAACACGCAGAATTAGCTGGGAAAATGCGGTTATTGTTTAAAAAGTGAATTACATAGATTAATTGATGCTTATTAGTTTTATTGATTGGCAAACATAAAAAATAAGTTTTGTTAATTTCCCGAGCCTTTTATTTGTTTGCCAAATTAACAGTTTCGGTTTTATTAGCCTTTCTTGTTTGCGTCGAAAAGTAGCGTAATTTAAATAATTGAAAATTAAATAAATTACTCAACATCTGATGATGATGACCATTTTCGCAATGAGTAATTTGTTGAGCGGCTGCTTTCTCAAAGTCACTTTCATTTTTTTTGAATGTCACTTTTCGTTTTAAATATTCGCGCGTTTTGTTTTTCGATTTTCAAATTGTTGTGCAGAACTCAACTCGTTTCCAGTTAATTCGAATTCAAATGTGGCTTGGAATGTAATTTGAATTTAATTTTTTTTGCTACAAAGTTAAATAAATTGAACTCCTTTCACAATTTATTTTTAATAATTTATTGCAATTAAATAGAGAACAAAGTTAAGCATGACGTCAGAAAGGTATTTCCCTGTACTAAGATAAAATACCCGATAATCTCAATATTGAATCATTATTAAATTCATTCACATATTTGTAAATGTAGCTAATTAAACCCGATAGGTGCTAATATTGCTAAATGATTTGAATAAGTATTGCAAAATATTTAATTTTTTCAAACAATTTTCGTAATTAAACAGGCGTATTTCATCCGGGAAGGCTACCAGGGCATGGTTGATGGCGGCGATTGCATTCAGGAAGCAAATTGGGCATCTGTATCCTCGATCATACATCGCGGTGGCACCATCATTGGCTCCGCCCGTTGCCAGGACTTCCGTGAGCGCGCTGGTCGCTTGAAGGCCGCCAACAATTTGGTGCAGCGCGGTATTACCAATCTGGTGGTAATTGGCGGCGATGGTTCCCTAACTGGCGCCAATCTGTTCCGTCAGGAGTGGTCCAGCCTGCTGGATGAGCTGGCCAAGAACTCAACCATTACCACCGAGCAGAGGAACAAGTACGATGTGCTCCACATTGTTGGATTGGTAAGAGACGAATGAGAAGCGAATGAAAAGTGCATTTCTTATCATTATCAATCACATTTTATTATTATTGTGTTTAGGTGGGTTCGATTGATAACGATTTCTGTGGCACGGACATGACAATTGGCACCGACACCGCATTGCATCGGATTATTGAGGCTATCGATGCGATTGCCAGCACGGCCTACTCACATCAGCGCACCTTCATCATGGAGGTCATGGGTCGTCACTGTGGGTAAGTGATCCAGTTGTCCGGCGTATTTGTCCCTTTGGCTGCTAATATGTTTAGCGTGTCCGAGATTATTTGGCGTAACTACTTTGATATTGTTCTGCTCTCTGCCCGATTTGCATTGGTAATGCTAAATACGTTCATTACCCTGCAGTTATTTACCTATTGTAGCTGGCATTATATCCGAGGCAGATTATGTCTTTCTGCCAGAGTCACCGCCTCCGCAAGATTGGGCCGACAGACTCATGCTCAAACTGGAACAGGCAAGCAAGCGATCCAGATCCAATGAGTGTCTCATCTGATTTGTACATGCATTTCTCTCCGATTCAAGCATTTGATGTTCTTATCCATATCTCTGACACGAACACAAGAGTCGCACAATTCCAGCTCGCAATTAAGACAATCAGTTTTAGAGCTGTAGCTTATCTGTTTATTTTATATATACTTTATTTTATTTTAATATACTTAAATACCATAAATTAAGTAGGGATATAACCAAACACAAAACTGCATTCAAAACTTGAATAGATAGAATAATAGCAGATTGTGAAAGTCACACAAAAATACCCCTGAATTTAAATACTAATATAAAAAACAAACTGACAACTGAGAAGGGTACTTAAATATTGCGTTGTGTTCCATTTGATGATTCAAAAATGTAAAATGGCAACATTTTTTCGTTTTTTATTCATTGTCTTCTTTTTGTGTAACACCTGTCAACAAAATTACTCTTTTCATTTCCGCTCGTTTCGATCAGCGGACTATTTTTAATACTTTTTTGATTGCTTCAGCTTTGTTGCAAGACAAATAAAAGTCATTTAAACTAATCAAAGTTCAAAAATTAATATAATTTTGTCAAAATTGTAATAAATGATGTAAGCACAATAATTCAAATTGCTTGAAATTCTATCAGCCAAACAGCTGCTTGGCGCTAAAAACTCCATTTAGCAGGCGAAAATGTTTAATTTAAATTTAATTTGAGGCTAAAATTTTTAACGCATTTGTATTGGCCATAGAATATTTTGTTTCTGCCATCTCTTTTTATACTAAATTCAGTTTTGTAATTAAAAAATCATCAAAGCAATTAAAGCAGCTGTTGTTAAAATATGTATCTGATCAAAAGAAAGAGTATTGAATTAAAATAGACATCGCCAAGAATATATTTTTTGATTTGTTTTTTGTTGACAAGTGCCTGAAAGCCTTCTCCTTATTTGTTCATATATCGTGATAAACAATTTATGTATTTCATTCGTATCGAATGTTGTCTCGTTTGATAATTTTCTGCCCTCTGAGTTATTCGACTTTGTTGTGTGGATCTAACATTTTAATATATGTATGTGTATTATCTGTAACCTATAATACTCCATATTTTTACAGTTATCTAGCGCTTGTCGGTGGCCTGGCCAGCGAGGCTGATTTCATATTTATACCCGAAATGCCACCGAAAACCGATTGGCCAGATAGACTTTGCACTCAATTAGCTCAGGCAAGAAGTTGAACTATATATTTGTGGATTTCTTTCTCTACACATATATATCGTATACTCTATATTCTATATTCTTGATCCGTTAGTGCACTCCACTCATAAAGTACACATCACACACGCACACACACACACACTGCAAGCAGGCACCCATCAGACAGCACTTGGCAAAAATATCATGTACAATTTTAATATCAGACTTTGCTTATTGCTTGGCGAATCTCTCAAATTTAGTCGATTTCAAGAGCAGGTTTTTCTCTTTTCTTTTTAACATTCATCAAGTGATCCGTGTTCCCAACCGATGGAATGATTCCATTATAATCTCGTGTTCCTTATCCTTATCCTAATCATGTTGTAAATAATCATCACATTTGCATCGGTTCTGTGTGTTTAATATTTTTCTGTTTTTAGCTACTTAGCCATTTCAGCGGCTATTGCCACAGAGGCTGATTTTATGCTAATTCCCGAAGAGCCCGTTGAACTTCAATGGCAGGAGAGACTATGCAAAAAACTAGAGCAGGTCAGCAGTCTAACCTCTATTCTCTATACTCGATGGTGGTGTTATTGTTTCTTATTACCTATAAAAATTCTAACATTTCAAAATCTAACAGATGGTCAATAAGGGCTGCTGTTTATTGTCCAACGTTGTTCAAGCAAAAATTACTCACTAATTAATTGGCAATTAAATTGGCTTTTATTGGGTTCAAGTGTAGCTATCAATTCTTTTCATGGGGCAATTTATTTGGCTTTAATTTGTTTCTTTTTTTCATACACACCTGTTAACTTGATAAGTAAATATAGTACAAACAGCTTCATATCAATGTTAAATGTTCTTTTTTGTATTCACTTGCTATCAATCCATGTTCGCTCACACTCAGAAAAATGTGGAAAATCGTTCTAAGATAAATTGCAATTTTAAGATCTTATTTTAGTTTAAAGATTTTTTCTAATATTGAGAATAAATTTCTAAAATATTTGTAAATATACATAAAAAATAAGGCTAGTAAATTTTAAGAATTTTCTCTTGTATGTTTAGTAATCATTTTTAAAAAATATAAAATTGATAAACTTAAATTAAATTGGAAAAACTCTTTGCTATTCAATTTAAAAAATTTCTAAATATTAAAATAAAATTTTATAAAATGTTAAATTCTGTTAATGAAATATTATAAACTATCTAAATTCTTTGTATGTTTCAAATCTTAAAATAATAATCTTTAATAAAAAAAATAAGTAAGAAAAAAGCCACTGCTAAAATGTACACATATTTAAAAAACAATCTGGAAATCGTAAATATATTTTACAAAATTTTAGTAAAATCTAAAAATGAGAGTTTCTATTTCTTAGGATTATCATTTATAAATAACGATTTTCTACATTCATTTACTTATTTTGTTCTAGTTTGTAATATCTGTACGAATACTGTTCATTGCGTTCCGTTGTGGCACTACTAACATGATTTCAAAAGACCAACCAACCGTTGAGTGGAGCATTTTCTAATGTTTGTCTTGTTTGTCAATAGGAGCGTTCGGCTGGTCAGCGTCTGAATATTGTCATTGTTGCGGAGGGTGCCATGGATCGTGAGGGACATCCGATTACTGCCGAGCATGTGAGGAAGGTGATCGATGAGCGTCTGAAGCACGACGCTCGCATTACTGTCCTGGGTCATGTGCAGCGTGGTGGCAATCCCAGCGCCTTTGATCGTGTCTTGGTAAGCCTTCTTTCAAACTGATTGCACAACATATTTACTGACCATTTTTTGTTTGTTAAAAACAGGCTTGTCGCATGGGCGCCGAGGCAACCCTGGCCCTGATGGAGGCAACATCGGAATCGCTGCCTGTTGTCATTTCACTGGATGGCAACCAGACGGTGCGTGTGCCACTGATGGAGTGCGTTGAACGCACCCAGGCCGTGGCCAAGGCCATGCAGGAGCATCGCTGGGCGGATGCCGTTAAGCTGCGTGGTCGTTCCTTCGAACGCAATCTGGAAACGTACAAGATGTTGACGCGCTTGAAGCCCCCCAAGGAATGCTTCGATGAGAATGGCAAACCGATCGAGGGCTACAGGCTTGCTGTGATGCACATCGGTGCACCCGCTTGCGGCATGAATGCGGCGGTGCGCAGCTTTGTCCGCAATGCCATCTATCGCGGCGATGTTGTCTATGGCATCAACGATGGCATCGAGGGTCTCATTGCTGGCAATGTTCGCGAGCTGGGCTGGTCTGTATAAATATAATCAAATACAAATATTTTTATACTTATGCTTAATTTAATCAAATTTCCCATGTGCCTGTGCAGGTCGGATGTGTCTGGCTGGGTTGGACAGGGTGGTGCATTTTTGGGCACCAAGCGCACTCTGCCTGAAGGCAAGTTCAAGGAGATCGCTGCTCGCCTCAAGGAGTTTAGGATCCACGGTCTGCTGATCATCGGTGGATTTGAGAGCTATCATGCCGCTGGCCAAATATCCGATCAGCGTGACAATTATCCAGAGTTTTGCATACCGATCGTTGTCGTTCCATCGACCATCTCGAATAATGTGCCCGGCACTGAGTTCTCGCTGGGCTGCGACACTGGCCTCAACGAGATCACCGAAATCTGCGATCGCATTCGCCAATCGGCTCAGGGCACCAAGCGTCGCGTCTTCGTCATTGAGACAATGGGTGGCTATTGCGGTTATTTGGCCACACTGGCCGGCTTGGCTGGCGGCGCGGATGCTGCCTACATTTACGAGGAGAAGTTCTCCATTAAGGACCTGCAACAGGATGTCTACCACATGGCCTCGAAGATGGCCGAGGGCGTTTCACGCGGTCTCATTTTGCGCAATGAGAAGGCCAGTGAGAATTACACCACTGACTTCATCTATCGCCTGTACTCGGAGGAGGGCAAGGGTCTCTTCACTTGCCGCATGAATATCTTGGGACACATGCAACAGGGTGGCTCACCCACACCCTTCGATCGCAACATGGGCACCAAAATGGCCGCCAAGTGTGTCGACTGGCTGGCAACCCAGATCAAGAACAACATCGATGCCAACGGTGTCGTCAATTGCAAATCAAACGATACGGCAACACTGCTCGGCATCGTTTCGCGTCAGTATCGCTTCACACCGCTGGTGGATCTCATCGGCGAGACCAACTTTGAGTAAGCCTGGCATTTTTGTACAAATTTATATTCTAATATCTAATTGCAATTTCCAATTTAGTCAACGCATACCGAAGAAACAGTGGTGGCTGCGTTTGCGTCCCTTGTTGAGAATCCTGGCCAAGCACGATTCCGCCTATGAGGAGGAGGGCATGTACATCACCGTCGAGGAGGAATGCGACACAGATGCCGTCGCTTAGAGTGTTGTTAAATGCACCACAACAAAATTACCAATTATCACGCCCAGTGCACAAAAGCATTGCAGAATCAATGGTCAATATCAATGTTTTATTTTCATATTTATACATTAAAATGGAAATAGCAGTTCATTTATCTATTAATAGTTAAACAATAAAAAGCAATGTCTCAGCTCAGGTCAAAGTTAAGCACTAAGACTTAAAGAATCCATATATGAAAAAAAGTAATGTATATCTCAAGCGTACATCTAACTATACATGTAAAAAGCATACATAGCAACAAATATTATTTATATTTTTATTACCTATTCTGTAAAAACCAAAATTATTTATTTTAGTTTATGTTTCTCTTTTTTGAGTATTTCGATTTATTTAAAACACACACAGAGCACACTCTTAAGATTGTTTGTTTTATTTTGCATGTGAATGACAAAAATACATAAGATACAAACACAATTGAAATGTTTTACCTGGCGGAACAAATGCTGCACTACATTCAAACACACTGTTAGCATGTTATCATAATTGTTGCAAAAGATTAAAACAACAACATATAAATATCTAATGTTATAAATCCATATAGTCTTGTCAAGAGAATATAAACAATGTTATACGGTTTTAAAGTTTAAACGAAAATAACGCAAAATGCGTCAGTATCCAAACTCAGTGTGAGGTTTTACAAATTCAAATAAATCCAACCACAGTACAAAACACATTTCCATTTAATTATGAAGAATTCATTAATTGTTCATTTCAGTTACAACGTGAATTCAAAATGTTCGTCAGCGTTGTTCAACACTCTTCTCTGACCACAACGAAATGGCAGCACTGCACACTAATTTCCATCGATCTGGCAAACTCTAAATTTGTTTAAAAAGTACGCAAACTGAAATTTCATCGACAATTTAACGACTACAGTCCACCTCCTAATCTCGCCGCGGGTACCTCAAATCTGCTACGCTTGCGATGGCTAATCGTCGAATGTTTCTGATCGAGACGCATCCTGGCGTAGTGCAAATAGGCCGTGTCGCCGTGCACAATGGCCGACATTAGCAGCAGGAACTCGTAAAGATTCACTTTGCCCTGCGCATGGCAATCAATGTCACGCAGAACATTGTGCATTAGATCCACAGGTATTTCTTTTACCCCAAACGATTTCATGGCCGCACACGATTTGCTTATGGACACAAAACCCGTATTGTTCTCGTCGAGATTCCTAAAAAGTTCAGCATATTTCTGCACCTGATTCACCGTCAATTTGATGGGTATGCTCAAATGGGCTGGCTCATTAGCTGGACTGTGTCCCATTTGGGTATTGAGAAACTTGCGCGCCTCCCTGATCTCGGTGGCCTTGCGTTTCTTCGACCAGTTCAGATGCTGGGCCATCTCGTTGGCCAAACGCGGCAATATCTCCTCAGCTGCCTGGACATTGAGGAATGCGACGCGCAGCCGTCGCGCCACCATATCCACCAGGGTGCAGGCATAATCCCTGACGCCCTGCCGTACCTCGACCTCAATGTAGGGAAACTCGGTGTGCAGCCGCTTGCCAACAATTGGCCAGGAGCCGCCACACGAGTTGGCACAAACGGCCACCTTGAACGCATTGGAGCCGTACGTGTCGGACAAGTGTTTGGCCACATCTCGCTCCAGGCCAAAGTCCTGCACGAGGCGTATAAACATGTTGGGTGACCAGCCAATGGCACCATCCAATTTGCAACATTTCGCCGTTATCGAGTTGAGGCGCAACGGTTCCAGGCCACCAATTCGAATGGCTTCATCGATTGCCTGCTCGGCAATCAGACGAAACGATGTCCATGTGGCGCCCACAATCGAGATCATTTTACCCGGCCCCAGCGAGATGACATGATTCCTCAAGCTCGAATCCGCCAGCTCTGCGGATTCAATCGGCAGCGGCTTATAGCCACCCCAAACGGCGAGAACATCGCAGCGACGCACATCGAAGTTGGGATTAATATAGTGCCTGATGCCATCCAAGAGATACTGCACCTCCATTTCCGTTGGATGTGGCCCCTCCATCGGATCGCGTCGCTCCCCCGCCGTGCCCATCAGAGTGTGCCCCAGCCAGGGTAAAAAGAATATGGCCGAGCCATGCCCGGGATGCGGATCGAAGAGACCCACCTGCTCGGGACAGTAGTAGTGGGGCAGCACCAGATGCGATGCCCAGCTGGGGATGCATTGTGGCGTCGCTTCGGCATCCTCCAGCCGGGAAATGGCATCGCTCAACGGACCCGTCGCATTGATCACAATCTTGGCACGTATCTTGTACGATTTGCCGGTCAGCTGGTCAACTGCCTTGGCACCCACAACCATGTTCTGCTTGTCGCGCAGCAGATCAATCACCTTCATGTGATTGCACACATCGGCGCCATACCGGGCAGCAGTCAGCACCACGGCCAGGCACATTCGGGCATCGTCGTGCTGCCCCTCGTAGAAGATGAAGGCGCCAAAGAGTTCGCGGCGCATCATTGGAAAGAGTTCGAGTGCCTCGCGGGAATTGATGTAATGGAAACCCTTCGTTGGACCGGGCGCCATCAGATGATACAGATGCAGTTTGGCCCAGTAGATGGGCGCTTGCCACCAATGATGCAGTGGCAGCATTATGGGCACCGGCTGATTTAAATGCGGCGCCAGATTGGCGATATTACTGCGCTCCTTCAGCGAGGAGTGGACACGTCGAAAGGCAGCGCCATCCAAATGGGCTATGGCCTGATCCAGATCTCTAAGGCCGCCATGCAGCAGCTTACTTGATTTCGATGAGGTGCCGCTGCCAAAATCATCAGCCTCAACCAGAGCGGTTTTCAGGCCACGCGTTGCCGCATCCAAGGCGCAACCGGCGCCAACAGCACCGCCGCCAATGATGAGGACATCGTACTCGGTGCGACGCAATGCATCCAGATTCATGCTGCGACTGGGCAGCTCACGTTTCATTTGCGGCATCCTGCTGCGCCCATCCTGGCTGACGGCTGTCGAAGAGAACCCAAGCATTGAGCTGCCTGCCAGGAAAGCAACATGAAACAATTTTGACATCTTAAATTATCAAATCAAAGCGACTTGAATCTGACGCAAAAACATAAAAATAATTATCGAAAATCAATGAAAAGTGGATTTTTATATACAACATTTTAGAATACACATATATATATATATATATATATAGATGTATATATATTTATTTATTTAAATATATGCAGTTTGGTTTGAATGTTGGAAAGTTAAACAATTATCTATGACGTATAAGAAAACTCCAGCCCACTTACAATAGCAAATAGTACAAAAAACAAGATGCCAAAACACATTTCACATTTCTCAATTATCATTTAGCTTTAAAAGAAAACATAGCACAAATTCTCCTCAACAAAATCGCGCTCGAGCTGCAACAACGAGAACAGCAACTTGCAACTGCCACATTCAACACACACAAAGTCATGCAGCACATGGGAATGCGATTTTGTATGTAAATGTATATGATGTATTTGTGTGTGTGGGTGTGGCTAGTGTGTGTCAGAATAGTTGCCGCATCCACGAATCTGCTGCAATTTGCTGTTGAGGGGCAACAGCAGCAAGCGTGATTGGAAACATCTTTGGCTGTGCTTTGACTACTGTTTGGCGCCGCCGAAGAATAACTTGTAGAATAGCGTTGCAACCAGGCAGAGAATCAATGGCAACAGCATCGATTTCATCGAACTCTGCTCGCTCTGATTGTCTGAGCTCCAGTTGGGCTCGGATTTCTGGGCCACTTTTGTGCGCTCGCTTTCGACCAGTTCACCGATTTTGAATTTTTTCATCATTTCGCGGGCATCGTTGCTGTGGCCCACATCCTCAAAATTCTCGGTGGCATCTTTGCCGGCCTGTTCGATCAGCACCTCTTCGCCGCCGGGATGCTGACAACAACAACAACAAAAGAGAGAAGAAAATAAGAATATATTAATGCTATATGTTGGATATGTAGATTATGCAAATAGATTGTCTTCTGTTGGCCGTGAAATAATCACGAAAAACAAGCAGGAATAGCGCACAATCTGATGTTTTAAACATAGTATATTTTTTTAGAACCCCTTCCCTTTCTTCCACCTTCGGTAAGCGACTTGATAAGAGATTCCTATCCGCACACAGTGTTGATAAACGACCAAACTTTGGAATGCAAGGTGAACGTGCCAGTTTCGTCATGCTTACTTCTACTGCTAGCAATCGTAGGAGTTCAAAAGATGCAACGTAATCATTAGAATACAACTTTAACGTCGATCAGCAGTCTTATCACACAAACAACAATGAAAACTATACTGTAACAAAGATGTTTAGTTTATGAATAGATAATAAAATTAATAATAATGCTCGTCTCGCACAAATTGTAAATATTTCGAATTATTTATTTACGTACTTTGCCGAGTTTTAACGGGAAAAGGGATGCATGCAACGTGTTGTTATAAACAAGAAACAAACGAATATATCAAATCCAAGCCGATAAACAAATTTATTTACCATAAATTAATCATTTTAATGCAATATTTTATGCATAGAAAATTAGTTCGGATTCCAATTTCGAAATAGAGAAAATTTGCAATTCAATGATTTAAAAACAAAACACGTTTCTCATTTCGGTTTTAGCAATTTTTTTTTGTTTTTTTTTTTTTTTTTGCTGTCGCTTTGCAAATAAAAAATATGCGAATTTGTTTTCCTAACTGTTCTGAACTATTTACATATGTGTAATATTTAAATAGGTTTCGACATTTGCTTGAATTCGATTCGGTTTTCAGTTTGACGCCTCCATTTTTACATAAGAATAGCAAGCTACGTTTGAAGTGGGCAAATGGCATGTTAATTTTGTTTAACTTTTGCCCCATTTATTTTCCTGTTGATAATGCGAACAAACAAAAAATACAAAAATACGAGCGCTCGTTAATTTTCGCGGGCAGTGCGAAACTGAATATAACATATGAATCTACTTGAAATATTCACATTTCAAAAGAGACATGCATAACTTTTGTATGCAAACTGATCCACTGGTAACAAAGAAGAAATTAGTATGTCACCTCACTGGTCAGAGGTCAAAGTACAGGGTGTACTGACTTTGATCATGCTGTGTTGGTCAACATTATTAATAGACATGCTAAGACGAACTATTAAAGATAAGTTACACCAAGCACAGGCTGTGCAGGACAAGGGGGAAGGGGTAACGAAAATAATGTCGGCGCGCGCGCCCCCGCCCTGATTTCAACGTGTACCCAACACTGATTTAGTGATGTTGTGGCTGTTTTGCGGACATTAGACTGGGGCTCACCTCGTTGAGGAATGATGTGACATCGTAGACACTGTTGTGGATGAGCAGCCATGTGTCCTTGTTGGTGTTGTGCTTGGCCACATCGGCACGCGTAAAAGTTTTTTCACCCTCGCCAGACATTTTGATGACTTGTTGAATTGCGTTTCTATTAATAATAGAGCTATGAATTAGTTCGATCGAACGACTCGCTAAAACTGAATGAATGAACTGAATTGCGGACTGTGGTTCAATTGGTTCGTTACTCACAACACTCTGTCATGTTTGTGTATCGACTGTAATCAGAACGGTTGTGGAGCTGCTGTTAACATAGTGAACTGCTCTTCAGTGTTGTACAAATCAAAAACATTATTATTATTATTATTACAAACATTAGGAATTTGGAATAAAACTGTGCATTAAGGTGTGTTTAGAGAAATACATAAGGAAATGTAGTGAATTTAAATTTTGTTTCACAAGCGAGAATGCCGTTATAAATATTTGCAAAACATATTTGAAAATTTACCCAAGCAGTTCGATTTATATTGTTATATATCGATAATCTAAGCTATCGGTTAAGAAAAGGAGCTTCTGTGTATAACAATCAATGCAGTGCGGGCTTTTCAATTCGTTGCTGTTCAAATTAAATATAAAAATTACAAATGCGAAAGCAATTAAATTTTAACTACAGAATGAAATCTAATTTAATTAAAATTGTTGTGAAATTGATCAATTTATATTATTTCACAAACTAAAATTAATAATCAATATAAAGTCTTATAAAGACGATAATGATAATAAAAAAACGCGTTGAGGTGGGTTGAAATGTACCCAACTTATCGCTGTCAGACAATAGCCTTAAAATGCTGACAGGAGGAGTGCGGACGATTAATTTAATTACCACTACATTACTACTACAAACTTTGATACGCTTGCACTACGCTGGGGCAATAAATACATATGGAAAAACTGTCTGGGTTACATCACTAAGCAGACTAAAAGGTAAAGGTACTTAAAGTATTATGAATGTATTTGCCCGTATGCATACGTAGCTTTACAAAAGGACTATCAAAAAGAGGTACTCATATTGTGTTTAAGTACGTTCATCAATTATACAAATTATTATTGTTCGTATTGTCTTTTCCAGTGTTATTTTTTCAATTACTAAAATAACACTATCTATTGCGTTATGATGTGGAACTTAAGCTTTCCGGCATGATAAGCAATTATAACTTCTGATTGATTAGGATACCGGTACCGGGAGTGACGAAAAAGCTTTTCGGTATGTGAAAGCTAATGATGACAGCTATAATTAAATAAGTAAATCGCTTTCCAATCAATTGAACCAACAAAAATGTGACGTTTTATAGTTGGTCGTTAATACACTATTAATAACAGATATAAAATTCCTATAGAACACTACAGAATTGAATTAAAGCTCTTTCGCATTTCGAGCATGCGTTCGCTGAATTATTTGGCTTATGAAATTATGAAATTTGGTGCTCTTCATTGACTTCAAGTTTGGTCTCGCTCTTTGTTTAGCCCACTCTTACCTTATTAATAACACAATAAACTGATAAACACTATCAGCAAAGTCCGATATCAATGAATTTTATTTGGCACCTAGTCATTCAAATATAAGCGCATATGTTTTTACTAATTTCATAAGTCTCTTTCGTTCTGTCGTGCTATTCAGTCCGGGTTCATTCAAACACTAGGCCGAAAAATAAGTGCACAACAATTAAAATAATGCCCGAGTCAAACGGAAATGTTGTCAAGGACGACGACAATCCCGGATTATATCCCAAGTTATCCCAATATAAATCGAATATTGTTTTGGGCGATTCGTTCGCTGGCAAAGACAAAGATCGGAACAGCTTGTGAGTAAAATAATGTAAATGTGGTGTTTGTGCAAACATAATAAGGATATTTCATAAATTAAGTAGAATCGATCAACGAAACGAAGCATTCAGAAAGTGTGTTTTACCATGTATTGAATTGCGACTTTAAGAAGTGCTCACATAAAAAATTCAAACATATTCATCAATTGAAAAGGAAACGTTCAAAAATATATTTAAGAGTTTAGAAAGTCTGTAAAAAGTTAATTATTTTTTTATTGAATTCGAATATTTTATATATGCATACTTCGCAATTCAAGAAAACTAAATGAAATAAATAACAAAATAATATTATTCTCTATAGAAACCAAAACAAATTATGTTAGGAACCTCCTGACAGCTTGTAAGAAATTAATTCTTTTTAGGAAATACAGATGTGTTCCTTACTTAATTGTGTTTAACAATTCACATGGTTTGATAATAAATCAACGAAAAAAAAAACACACAAATAATTTTACATATATTATATATAATATATTTTTTATGTAATACAAACATAAATATAAAAAAAAATCGATATATGTATGCATCTTAATAATTGTATCCTAATCAAGAAAAATTTCAGTAACCATGAACATGCGCTTTTTTAACATGTGATTTGCTTGATTTTATCAGCTCGTCAGGTGTCATAAATTTTATTGCACCGATTGATATTAAAACAACAAAGAACAGATAAAGATACATGCGTACATTTAGTCCTGTACTTCTTAAATAAATATGTATTGCTTGTTCGCTAACTTGTGATTCGGACGTGTCTCATAAAAATAAAAAAAATTAATGACGAAACCGATGAACAGTTTAAATATTCAACAATAGCGTCTAATCGTCGGAAGATAGTGTGCATAACGTCGTTTTATAGATTACACGAGTAGCGAATTGAACAGCCTTGATTGGGACTGGTGTCTGCGATAGGAACCAGCAGTGAATAGTGCGCGTTGGGGTTTTCCATACCAACTTATAAAATTTATTACATTTGATATGTGCTTAGCAATAGAATGATTTGCGCTTTGTTCCCTTCCACAGCCAACCAAATAAGACGAAAAAGAATGGCAAACCCGACGAATCGATTGATGGCGAGAAGGATGACGAGCCGCAAGACAACGTTAAACCAGTGGCCTTTCTCAAAATGTTCCGCTATGCATCCGCAAAGGATCGTGTGTTGTACATCATTGGGTTACTCGGTGCCGTGGCTACGGGTCTGACAACGCCAGCAAACAGTTTGATCTTTGGCGATCTCGCTAATGTAAGTATATCGGAACACTGGTGCCGTATAATGACTTCTGCAGAAGCTGTAAGGAAGAGGAAGAAGTAAACTCTCCCGAACACTTCTAGTGCTTCTGCCCAGCACTTGCCAGGGAACGATTGGCAATCCTGGGAAGCAATTCCCTACCTGCAGCAATAATTATATCAGTTAGGTGTTTAAATAAAACAAATTTGGGTAGACGGATTTCCAAAATCAATGACTAAGTCATAATATATTTAGAAAAACATAGTCGGTTATTTAATAACAATTTCATTCAAATATTTCAAGTATTTGGATATTTGGTTATTGTTTCTTGCCAAGGCAGTTTTTCAAAAGACCTGATCTGTCTGGAAAAGAGTTAATTGGCAACACGTTGATCAACCATTATTGCTAATGAACCCTTATATCTTTGACATTTTAAGTGATAACAAACACTAAATTGTACACGCAGAAGTCCGTGCGTAGACGACTGATAAGCTCGATGATAGATAAGAGTTGGCATGCCGAAGTTAACTTACTATAAGTACTATCTGACTCAGTCCAATATATGTGTATACTAAGCACATTCACTTGTAGCAAAATAAAAAACAAAACAAAGTTTCTTTTTATGTATACAACTCGTTAAATTAGTAGAGAGGACAAATTGTCTGTTTTAAGCTGTACAGCATTTATTATAAACTCGTTCTGCACAATTATTGATGATATGAAAAAATAATTTGTTCTTTTTTACAATGTTTCAGGGAATGATTGAGACCACCAATACCGAATCCTCGAATTGGATAGATCCATTTCTGGATACTGTACAAGATTTTGCACTTAAAAATACTTATATCGGCATTGTGATGCTTGTGTGCAGTTACATTTCGATCACATGCTTCAATTACGCTGCCCAATCCCAGATAAAGACAATCCGCTCGAGCTTTTTCAAATCTGTGCTGCATCAGGATATGAGCTGGTATGACGTCAATCAGAGCGGTGAAGTCGCCAGTCGCATGAATGAGTGAGTATGACAAAGTTCCTGTAGAGTGTTTTACCGAGAGTCTAATTCTGTATCCCAAAACAGAGATCTGTCCAAGATGGAGGATGGCTTGGGTGAAAAAGTTGTGATTTTTATCAATTTTTTTGTTGCCTTTCTTGGATCCATTGTGCTTGCCTTTGTCAAGGGCTGGCAGCTATCCTTGGTTTGCTTGACCAGTTTACCAGTGACTTTTATAGCCATGGGTTTCGTTGCTGTCGCCACATCCAGATTGGCCAAACAGGAGGTGAACATGTATGCCGGAGCTGCCGTCGTTGCCGAGGAGGCCTTGTCCGGTATCCGAACTGTGAAGGCCTTTGAGGGTGAACACAAAGAGATTGCTGCATACAAAGAGAAAGTGGTTGCCGCCAAGAATCTGAACATTAAGCGTAACATGTTCTCTGGCATTGGCTTTGGACTGCTCTGGTTCTTCATCTATGCCTCGTATGCGCTGGCTTTCTGGTATGGAGTTGGATTGGTCATCAAGGCCCGCTATGACGAATATTATTCAAACTACACGCCGGGCACCATGATCACAGTGTTCTTTTCTATAATGATGGGTTCGATGAACATTGGTATGGCATCCCCGTACATTGAGGCATTTGGCATTGCCAAGGGTGCGTGTGCCAAGGTATTCCAGATCATTGAACAGATCCCCATCATAAATCCCATTGAGCCCAGGGGCAAGAATCTCAACGAGACGCTAACGACCATTGAGTTCCGAAATGTCGACTTTCAGTATCCCACACGCAAGGAGATACCTATTCTGCAGAAGCTCAACCTGAAGATTCAACGTGGCCAGACGGTGGCACTGGTGGGTCCGTCGGGATGTGGCAAGTCCACCTGCATCCAGTTGCTTCAGCGCTTCTACGATCCGCAGGATGGTGATCTCTTCTTCAATGGCACCAACATCAAGGATATTAACATTAACTGGTTGCGCGAGCGGATCGGTGTGGTTGGGCAGGAGCCCGTGCTATTTGGCCAGTCCATCTATGAGAATATCCGTTATGGCCGTGAGGATGCCACCAGGGAGGACATTGAAGCGGCAGCTGCTGCTGCCAATGCAGCCATCTTCATCAAGAAACTGCCCAAGGGCTACGAGACGCTGGTGGGTGAACGTGGTGCACAATTGTCTGGCGGACAGAAGCAACGCATTGCCATTGCCCGGGCATTGATTCGTAATCCGGAGATCCTGTTGCTGGACGAAGCAACGTCAGCGCTCGATACGGCCAGTGAAGCCAAGGTGCAGGCTGCCCTGGAGAAGGTCAGCCAGGGACGCACCACCATAATTGTGGCACATCGATTGTCGACGGTGCGTCGCGCCGATCGCATTGTGGTAATTAACGCCGGTCAGGTGGTGGAGAGTGGCAACCATCAGGAGCTGATGGCGATCAAGAGTCACTACTACAATTTGGTGACCACACAGATGGGCAATGATGATGGCAGTGTGGCCAGCCCCACGAATATCTACAAGAATTTCGATATCAAGGATGAGGATGAGGAAGAAATCAAAGTATTGGAGGATGATCTCGATGAGGATCTAGGTGATGATCAAATCAAGAAGAAGAAAAAGAAGAAGGAAATGAACGAGACGTCCGCAATGATGGGTATAATTAAATTGAATAAGCCCGAGTGGGTGCAACTGCTAGTTGGTTGCATCTGCTCAGTTATCATGGGGTGTGCCATGCCCATATTTGCTGTGCTCTTTGGCAGCATTCTGGAGGTGATGGGCTCCACGAATGATGACTATGTGCGGGAGCAAACCAATCAATACAGCTTATACTTTTTGATATCGGGCATTGTTGTTGGCGCCGCCACGTTTATGCAAATTTATTGCTTTGGCATTGCCGGCGAACGTCTCACGGAACGTCTGCGTGGGCTCCTGTTCACTGGCATGCTCAAGCAGGAAGTGTCCTGGTTCGACGAATCTGCCAATGGCACTGGAAATCTCTGCGCCCGCCTCTCTGGAGATGCAGCTGCCGTTCAGGGTGTAAGTATACAAAATATCGAATAATTCAAATTTGAAAATTTTCTTATTTAAATCCCAGTTAAAAATATGTGATTCAAAGTGGGTTTTTACTTTTATTAACCACCTAACCAATCCGGCTCAGTATTCAAATAGGTTTTTAATTTAAATTCCTAACAGGACAAATTTTGGCTTGATTTGTCAGTCAAACTTTCTGGTTTCAATTCGATAATTGAATTAAATTCAAGCTTGATTAAATTTTGGGCTCTGATTAAAGATTAACTTTTACATTCGACTCAGTATTTATGTAACATTTAAAGTTATGTTTAAATCGTTAACTTGGCCTGAATGTGTCTTTAATTACAATAGTTGCTTTCTTGTATTCCCTGAATTTTTTACAAATTAGTACAAAGGATACGGTGAAGTTGTGTTCTGGCTTACAGCCAGGATATATTCTTGACCAGGTTCAACCACTCAAATTGATCTAGCCATTTCCGTCTGTCTGCCTGTCTGTCTGTAGCTTGAAGGGCTACAGATTTGCAGTTTTAAATATAAATTCTTGCATACCATGCGCAGATCAACTCTATTTCATAACATCGATGACTGCTTCCATTTCTCGAATATCGATCCAAATAAAGTCTTCCAAATTATTTATAATAAACCTTGACATATTATTGATCAGCTGTGAGAAATTCATTTGAATCTGATATAAAAATTTCCCACAACTTAGCGCCCTTTTTTTTTTGCAATAATAATAAATAAATATGACTGATATGACTGATATGGCTAATCATTGTAGATATTGGGACGTATGCGTATGCCGAATGCACACACATATATAACTTAATGCGATCATTTGAGTGTGCAAATAGTTGATAAGTAAATTAATTTAATTTTCAGAAGATTAAATAAATTAATTGTTAAATTATGTGTGTATTTAACAAATGGCTATATTATAGTTGAGCTTACTCATTCGTACTTTTTATTACACAGGCAACTGGGCAGCGCATTGGCAGCATTATCCAATCGATTGCTACTCTGCTTTTGGGCATTGGATTGGCGATGTTTTACGAATGGAGTTTGGGGCTGGTGGCAATGGCATTTATGCCCATCATTTTGATATCATTCTACATGCAACGCATTGTGATGGCCCAGGAGAACATGGGCAATTCCAAAATCATGGAGAACACAACTAAACTGGCCGTTGAGGTCGTCTCAAATATTCGCACCGTTGTTTCCTTGGGCAGAGAGGATATGTTCCATCGCACCTACATTACCATGCTGGAACCAGCTGTCGAGGTAAGCAGAACTTGACATTATTTATAGCTAGATACTTTGAAAATAATATACATATATACACACTATGCATATAGAAATCGAAGAAGAATACACATTATCGCGGCTTGCTTTATGGTCTGGCCAGGTCAATTATGTTCTTTGCCTATGCGGCTTGCATGTCCTACGGAGGCTACTGCGTCGTCCATCGGAATCTTCCATTTGGTGATGTCTTCAAGTGAGTTGCATTCTAAATTTAACTTGTCTATAAACTAATATTATATTTTATATATATCAATTACAGAGTATCGCAGGCACTGATTATGGGCGCTGCATCGATTGCCAGTGCTTTGGCCTTTGCTCCCAATATGCAAAAGGGCATAAGTGCTGCAGAGACCATATTGAAATTCCTGGATAGGAAGCCCCTTATTGCCGACAGTCCTGGCGTCGACTATAGTCCCTGGCACTCGAATGGCAACGTTCACTTTGACAAAGTGGAATTCAGTTATCCGACACGTATCGAGGTTCAGGTGCTGTGTCAGCTCGTCCTGGGTGTGCAAACGGGCCAGAAAGTGGCTTTGGTGGGTCCATCGGGCTGTGGCAAGTCCACCTGCATTCAGTTGCTGCAGCGCTTCTATGATGTCGATGGTGGCGCCGTTCAGATTGATGGTCACGATATTCGCAATTTGGCCATTTCGAATCTGCGCATGCAGCTGGGCATCGTCTCACAGGAGCCGATTCTATTTGATCGCAGCATACGTGAGAATATCGCATATGGTGACAATTCGAGAATCGTTACGGATCAGGAGATCATTGCGTCGGCCATGAAATCAAATATACATCAGTTTATTGCCAATTTGCCATTGGTGAGCATATTTTTTTTTTTTTTTGTAAACCTTTCTTATATTGGCCAACTAACAATTCCGATTTTATTATTATTATCATCCACACAGGGCTATGAGACACGGATGGGTGAGAAGGGCGCACAGCTGTCCGGTGGTCAGAAGCAGAGAATTGCCATTGCACGAGCTCTGATTCGCAATCCCAAGATCCTTTTGCTGGACGAAGCCACATCCGCATTGGACGCGGAAAGTGAAAAGGTATGTTTGAGACAACAAATTTTTATTTGATTAATTTTTTAATGTGAACTTAAAGCAGCTCACAAATGGGTTCAAAAAAATAAGCATTTAAAATAAAACTTGAAAATAAAATTAAAGTCGCAAATTAAATAATAAAAAAGAAAGCACAAAATAAAAATATAAATAATAACTAAAAACAATCCACAATTAAAAAATGTATATATTTTTAAATCAATTTCACACAATTAAAAGTGAAAAATTAACTTAAAATTTAAAATGAAAAACCAATAAGGGTTTTAATAAATCTAAAAATCTATGTAAAATAATCATTCCGTTTGAGATAATAAACTTTTTATTTATTAAATGTTGACCAAAAAGAGACCACAGATATAAAGTGAAAAATTCATCAAATTAAAATTCAAAATATTAAATATAAAATGAGGAAACCCAGTAAACACGCAACCACACCAAACTTCTATCCTATCCTACTACAAACTACAATTTGTAATCCTCCTCTCATTTCCCAGGTCGTGCAAGAAGCTTTGGATGCAGCTGCTGAGGGGCGCACCACAATTACCATTGCCCACAGATTGTCCACCATTGTGGACTCGGACATCATTTATGTATTTGAGAATGGAGTCGTCTGCGAGAGTGGCTCACACCACGAGCTACTCGAGAATCGTGGACTCTACTACACATTGTACAAACTGCAAACAGGATCCATGTAGACGATGTCCAACATTATATAGACTAATGAATTTCGATCAATGACAATTTAGAATTTAAATGCGATTTTAGTATTATACTGTAAATAATTAGTTTCATTCATTATCCAAACAAATATGTACATATTTAATGCTTAAGAACCCTTAATAATAATAAAGTTTGAACATAGAATCAAAAAAAAAATTTTTTTTAATTTTATTTATTGGAGAAGGTAAAAATGATATGCGAAAATCCGAATTGAAAAGTTGCCAGGTCGCTTCTTAAATTTGAAAAGCTAACATTAAATTGATTTAAATTGATATACTTCGATAAAACGATTCAAGATAAGGAAATTATTTATGAATTTTCTTGCTATTTTCTTTGTTGTTCTGTTCATTTACTTACATAAATAAACAAGTAAATTGCTGCATGGACAAATAAAACATTTGTTTGTTTTTTTTTTTCAGTTTGTAAATAATATTTTCTTTTGTTCACGTATAATTTAAGTTTACATATTCATGTCGACTTTGCAATCGCATTTTACCCAGTCAACTTTCTGGTTATCCACTGGAAACCAAAGTATAATTCTGCTTAAATTATGACTTTCGATTATCTGCCGAACGCATTTTTCATGTTTTTCATTTTATTTTGCGGCTTGGGCTGCTGTGCTCGTTTTATTGTACAACTACAACTAGTTTAAAATCAACGTAAAGTAAATATAAGGAAAATCTTACAGTAGGCACAGCACACAAGTCCACCACAGATATTCACATTAGATTTCGATCCACACGTTCGAGTGCATTATAAACAATAAAAACTTAATGCAACTGTCGTGACTGAGAATTACTGATCGCAAATCGTTCAGGGTCAGGATGTCAGCGTGTCGAAAGCGTCGTTATCGTCATCGCATATTACTATACAATTTGGGTAAATGCTTCTTTTTTGTTTTTTGTGCTCATGAGTTTGGGGGTCGTGAGACATTAAAGATGATTTTGAAAAATCAGGAATATGAAGTTAACATAGAACTTAATCGAAATCCAAATGTGATTATTATGAAATAAGTGGGAAACAACATTTACGTCTACGGTTGTCTAATTTAGTTCTTCTCCTCCTTCTTGGCATCGCCAGAAGTTTCACCCGAACTGCTGCTGCTGCTGTTGCCACCGGCTGCGTTGCTTTCGCGTTCAGCGGACATCTGCGAAACATAATCAAATATTATATATACACAGCACACAGGTTTTGCTTGAGGCAAGTATTTACCTTCTTGTATGCCATCTCGAAGAGCTTCAGGGAGGACTGCTGCAGCTGTGTAGTGGCTTTCCTCACCTCCTCTGGATCGGCGGTCTCTTTGTTGGCCAGCAGGGTGCGCAGATCGGCAATTTCTGTTTTCAGCTTCTCGCACTACAAATACAATATTCATATAAAACCCACATTCTTTTTTTGGGCTATATTATGTGCACTTACCTCTTCAGCGGGCAGCTGGCTCTTGAACTCCTCCATTTTGGTCTCTGTGTCGTGCACGATGCTCTCGCCTTGGTTAACAATTTCAATCAGTTCGCGCTTGAGCTTGTCAGCACTAGCGTATTCCTCGGCCTTCTTGATCATGTTCTCGATCTCGTCCTTGCTGAGGCCACCGCTCGACTGAATGACAATCTGTTGCTCCTTGCCGGTGCCCTTGTCCTTTGCCGAGACGTGGACAATGCCGTTGGCATCAATGTCGAAGATCACCTCAATTTGTGGTACACCGCGTGGTGCTGGCGGAATGCCAACCAGTGTGAAGGAGCCAAGCATTTTGTTGTCATTGGCCATTTCACGCTCACCCTGATGCACCTTGATCTCCACCTGAGTCTGGCCATCGCTGGCCGTCGAGAAGACCTGCGACTTCTTGGTGGGAATGGTCGTGTTGCGCGAAATCAAACGTGTGAAAACGCCACCCAATGTCTCAATGCCCAGCGACAGTGGGGTCACATCAAGCAGGAGCACATCGGTGACATCGCCAGCGAGAACACCGCCCTGCACAGCAGCGCCAACGGCAACAGCCTCATCGGGATTAACGGAACGCGATGGCTGACGTCCAAACAGCTCCTGGACTGTGGCCTGGACCTTGGGCATACGGGTCATGCCGCCGACGAGTAGAACTTCACCGATTTCCGATTTGGATACTTCAGCATCAGACAAGGCTTTCTGGCATGGCTGAATTGTGCGCTTGATGAGATCTCCGACAAGGCTCTCCAGCTTTGCGCGAGTCATTTTCAAATTCATGTGCTGTGGTCCAGCGGCATCCATGGTCAGATATGGTAGATTAATGTCGGTCTGCTGAGAGGAGGACAGTTCGCATTTGGCCTTTTCAGCGGCCTCCTTAAGACGCTGCATGGCAATATTATCCTTACGAATATCAATACCGCTGTCCTTTTTGAACTCGGCCACCAAGAAGTTAACAATGGCATTGTCGAAATCCTCGCCCCCCAGCAGAGTGTCGCCATTGGTGGATTTTACCTCAAAGACGCCCTTTTGGATCTCCAAAATGGAAATATCAAAAGTGCCGCCACCCAAATCGTAAACAGCAATGCTAAATCACACAATACATGAAAATGCATTATTATTGCTGAAGCTCCACATGAAAGCCGATAGAGATTGGTTTACTCACATTTTATCCTCGGTTTTGTCCATGCCGTAGGCCAGAGCAGCAGCTGTTGGCTCGTTGATAACACGCAGCACATTCAGTCCAGAGATTTGACCAGCATCCTTGGTAGCCTGACGCTGGGAGTCATTGAAGTAGGCGGGCACAGTGACAACGGCATTCTTGACGGGCGTATTCAGATACGCCTCGGCTGTCTCCTTCATCTTGATGAGGATGAAAGCGCCGATTTGCGAGGGTGAGTAGACTTTGCCATCTGTGGCGGAGACCCAGGCATCGCCATTCGATGCCTTCACAACTTTGTAGGACAGATTTGTGATGTCCTTCTTCACCTCGGGATCATCGAAGCGGCGGCCAATCAAACGCTTTGTGGCATAGAATGTGTTGGCCGAATTGGTGACAGCCTGACGCTTGGCGGGCATGCCAACCAAACGTTCGCCATCCTTGGTGAATGCCACATGGGAGGGTGTTGTCCTTGCACCCTCCGCATTCTCAATGACCTTCGCCTGCTTGCCCTCCATCACGGCCAGGCAGGAATTTGTGGTGCCCAAATCGATACCGATAACGGCGCCCTTAACCTCCCCAGATCTGTGGCGGTAACACAATAATAATAATAAACGGAAAAGCACATGGTAACAATAGATATAAGCAATTTTGATAAGATTACATTGCTAGGCGACAACAGAGAGACAAAGAGTCACAGAATCAGAGAGAGGCAAGAGATAAGAGCCAATGTTGTGAACTGCTTTAATTGTTTAATATTATTCATATGCATTCAAAACAATTTAAGCAGCCCATTTAGACTACTCTTTGCTTCCCAAGTCGAGAAAATTCTTTTGAATAAAATTAATCTAAAGTTGAATTCTTATTCTTATTGGAGATTGACTATATTTAATTGAAAAACTAAATAAAAACAAAAGAATTAACAATACTTTAAATTTTAAATTCATGTAGTTATATAAGAGCACTGTCGAATCACCCAACTTTTTTTTTATAATATAATTAATAAAACATATGAACGAGAAGTTCAATTGAACAGGAATGCTCAGCACTGTAACTGCATGCTAACGAGCATATAATATGTACAAACATAGATATATTTTTGTATGTATGTGTGTAATAACGAATGATGTTTGATGTTTTTTTTTTATCAAAAACTGCTGCAATATTGTGCGTTGGGCATGAAATTGAAGCAACAATATGGCTTCTTACATAAGTAGCTGACAATGGTTTGATCTTAAGCTAGTCGCTAGTTATGATGCGGCGGCAAATTAACACAATGTGCAGCAAGTAGTTTAAATAAAAGTCAAAGTTCACTTACTTGTAACGCAATTGATGTGAGAGACCATTGCAGGCACCAGGCAGATTCTGCAAATAATCGAAAGTATGCGTTTATTTTCAGAAATATATGAGAAAACATGAATGTGACATGACGGCGACGAGCTAATTGCGAGAACATGCCGCACCGAGCGTATTATGTAAAGCGTATTTGGTACTTACGCGGAAAATGCTAGAAGCCGCCGACATATTCGTTGGCGTTGCTAGACTGGCCTGGCGTGCGAGGCGTGGCAGAATCTTGGGAACGCGCAGCATATTTAGTTCTTGGTTTTTCTTTCTGTAATTTTACACTGGCACTGATACTAATATCAAATAAAGTGCACCGCTACTGAAGGCGAAAATTTCGTTACAGCGAAACCACGAGCACGTTTCCCAACGAGGGCTGAATAAAGACGGAATGCGGAGATGTGAGCAGCAAGCAGCAGCGTATGGAAATAAATCGAGTTTGCTTGAATTGAATCGAAACACGCAGCGTTGCATTTGATTGCGAACCGATGACCCACAGAGCTGCCAACGTTATCAAAGTGGCAAATGTATGTGTAAATTCTTCAAAATTTTGTACAATTCTTCAAAGAATTGATTTCGACTGATGTGTTTTAAAAATATGGACGGAAAAACTGTAACAGCTGTGCTGTAAATAGCTTGATAAATGAAGTTACAAGCTCGCCCTCTCAACTAGGTCCGCTCGAAGCACCCTGTGTGTATGCTATTTCGTGTTTCATCACACGTGTTGTTATTATTGCGTAAAGTACAAAAAGAGCAGTACAAAAAAATATATATATTTCAAAATTTTCATCAAAATTGAATCATAGAAGGTCGTCACAACCGATGCTGGAGCTGCTGCTGCTGTTGCTTTCGTACACCCGGCACATTAGACACTCTGAGCATAAGCTGTCGCTTGTCGAACTGTGAAATTCGGCGATATGGCATCGGACAACGAATCCGACGCCGAACTCGATGAGAACTATTACACATTTCTCAATTTGCCGCGAGATGTGAGTGCAACGTTATGACGTCACTCGTTCATCTGTTAATCCTTTGTTGTTGCAGGCAACCAGCGAACAGATTAACACCGCTTATCGAAATCAGAGCCGCATTTATCATCCGGACAAACACATGGAATTGGATAGCAAGAAGCGAGCCGAGATAATGTTCAATCGAACGAAACGGGCCTACGAAGTACTCTCTGATCCGCACCAGCGTGCCATCTACGATTCGGTTGGTGAGAAGGGTCTCAAAACCGAGGGCTGGGAAATAGTGCATCGGACGAGGACGCCGGCAGAGATCCGGGATGAGTACGATCGATTGGCTCAGGCGGCTGCCGAGCGACGTTTGCAGCAGCGCACTAATCCTCGTGGCAATATCACCATCAATGTGAATGCAACAGAAATATTTACACCGTACGATGATTCGGAGATGCCGCGCGTGGAAATCGGTTCGATGACCATTGCCCAGTCGATTGAGGCACCCATAACGCGCAAGGACATGATCATCATGAGCGGCAATCTCTACTCGTCCAATGGCACCGGCAATGGTGGATTTATGATTGCGGGTCGTCGCCTGCTTAACAAGGGCTGGATTGAGGTGTGCCTCGGCGCCGGCAATGGTTTCCTCTTGGGTCTCAAGGGTAAGCATTGAGTGCTTACTAGCTTGGCGCCTCCCAAATTAATCCATCCACTTGCGACTTAACAGGAGGACGGACGCTGACTTCGAAGCTGACACTAAACGGCGGCACAAACATGAATTTCCGTGAGAACGGTGTAATACCCGCGGTCTTTTCCTCGCTAGCCGTGCAGCTGGACAAGCACACCGTTGGCAGCTTAACACTTAACGCCGGTCCTCAGTCATCCATGACTACGCAGATCGATCACTCCAACGATCTGCATGCAATCAGCACCAGCTTTGTGATCGGAACACCTCACATTTACTTTGGCATCTCCTACACGCGAAAAATGATGGAGAACGAACTGAAGTTGAAGTTGGCGACGAAGTAAGACTTTTTTTTATAAGTGTTGACGATCAGATCAGATCACCATATCATATTACAGTCATATCTTCTAAATGAGTCATTTAACGTTCCTTTCTACATTATTTGTATTATATTATTTATACAGATTTTTATCGAACAACATTCTTTGGCTAATATTAGATTATCAATTTACAAAAATTAGATGATAAGATAATAATATTATAGTCGTAAGGCTGCAGACAATCATTTCTATATATGCACTTTTTATTCACCGAAATTTCTGTGATTTCAGAGTGGGCACATTTGGCTTTTTAGGCGAATATGGAGTGGAAAAGAAGGTTTCTAAATACAGTTCGGTAATCGCAAGCGTATCCATTGGCGTGCCTTCTGGAGTCATACTCAAGTTAAAGTGAGTTTCAAAATAGTTCCCAAATATATTTTAAGTTACGAATTCCATTCGCTGCTTGCAGAATACTCCGATCAAATCAGTCGTACGTGTTTCCCATACATCTAAGCGATGAAATTGTGCCTGCAGCTGTGTTTTACGCCTCAGTGACGCCGATAATTGCGTGGTATATTGTGAAAAAGACAATTATGGATCCCATGGAAGCGGATCGCAAAAGCATCGAAGTTGAGCGGACAAAGCGTCAGAATGAGCAGCGTTTAACTGCAAAGAAATTTGAGGCAATGGCAGCCATACACCTGATGCAGAGCACCTACAACCGCATCCTGAACGAGGAACAGGATCGACGGGGTCTAGTTATAAAGAGAGCAATCTATGGTTGCCTAAATGAGGGCAGCACGCAATTTAAGCCCGAAGCGTCGCACGATGTCACAATACCCATTCAATGTCTAGTCAGGGACAGCACGTTGCAGCTGTACGAGTCATCAAAGGTAAAAAAAAACCCCATCATCTTTAATAAGATTATGTAATAATTGATTACCAAATAATTTGCAGAGCGATTTACCTGGTTTCTATGATCCGAGTCTGGGTGACGACAAGATTTTACGCATAGAATATACACACAATGGTGTATTAAAAACTGTCAATTTAAAGGATAAAGAGCCCTTGCGACTGCCAGCATAGGACGCGAAATGCACTTTGTATAAATCTTCAGTTGTGTGTTTGAGAATTGTTTTTATAATTCCTAATAGCCGTACAAAAACATAAATACAAAAAATGCCTAAAATAGTCCAATTCCGCAGTGCTTCTATTTAACATTATTCATCTTAATGAATAAGCAAACAAGTACAATTTTTGTTTATAATCATAATCATAATAATGTAAATTTAGTCAATAAACCAAAAGACAAAACGAAAATATTTTCAGTTTGATTCTCAATTTTAAAATGTGCCGCCAAATCGAGCCAGCTTGCACGAGTCACCCTGTTGTTTTGTCGCCACTTAAATCAGCTGTTTTCCAAGGCATTTGCGAATGTGAAATCGAACAACAATATTTGTAATTTTAAGTTGAAAAACAATGCAGCAATAATCATTAAAATGCTGTTACAAATCGTAATAAGCAAACAGCTCAAATAAGGTACGATGCAATCCATGGACCATGACCATATTTACAAAAGCGAATCTCATACGCTTCGCGGTCGGCACAATTTGTTTTCTGCTGCTGCTCAACTTCCTCTGGACGACGGATTCAGACGGATCCAGCAGCGGCTCGCTGAGCAAACTGAGGTAAGTGTAATCCAAAATGAAGCACATAAGGCGTTAATCCAACAAATGTGTGTCTGTAGCATACGGCGAGTGCACAAATATGCACACATCTACAAAAGAAACGACAGCGACCGAAGTGCCATTGGGAGCAATATCCCCGCTGGGGGTCATAAATTGCCAGCAGCTCCATTGGCGCTATCGAAAGAACGAGAGAGGGAGCTGCACATTGTTGGGCGCAACTCGAACTCAAACTCAACCTCGACTGTGATTGCGATTGCAAACTTTACTTCCATTCCACAAGACTTATTGCACGCGCACCCGCAAGATTTTGCAAACGGCACACAAACGCCACAAGTGACACAAATCATACAAAACTGCACTGATCCCGATCCCCGAGATGGTATGAATGAACTGACATTACTTGCAATTTGTATTATAATTTTGTATTGGAATAGGTGGACCCATCACGCCAAACACAACGCTCGAATCTCTTGATGTTATTGAAGCTGAGCTGGGGCCGCTGTTGCGTCCTGGTGGCGCTTATCAGCCAATTGACTGTATTGCTCAATATCATGTTGCCATTGTTGTGCCGTTTCGCGACCGTTATGCCCATCTTTCTGTTTTCCTACGCAACATCCATCCGTTCCTAATGAAACAGCGCATTGCCTATCGCATATTCATTATAGAGCAAACCAATGGCAAGCCGTTCAATCGGGCTGCCATGATGAATATTGGTTACTTGGAGGCCTTAAAGCTATACCAGTGGGACTGTTTTATATTCCACGATGTCGATCTCTTACCCTTGGACGAACGCAATCTGTACAACTGTCCACGTCAGCCGCGGCACATGTCCGTTGCAATTGACACGCTGAACTTCAAGTGAGTGTTTATTAGACCTTCGATTGACGTTAATTTATTTAATTGTGCTTTGCTTTGATTGTGCTCAGGTTGCCTTATCGCTCAATATTTGGCGGAGTTTCCGCCATGACACGACAACAATTTCAAGCTGTGAACGGATTTTCAAACTCGTTCTTCGGCTGGGGTGGCGAGGACGACGATATGTCCAACAGGTAAGTAACAAGGATTACCGGTTAATCAATAACTATATGTTTATTTACCTTTCAGATTGAAGCATGCCAACTTATTCATATCACGCTATCCGATAAATATCTCTCGCTATAAAATGTTGAAGCATCAAAAAGAGAAGGCAAATCCAAAACGGTGCATAATATTCCAATCAATCAAAATTTTCAAATCTTTCCAATATTAACTTGATTATTTTAATTCACAGCTACGAGAACCTGCAGAACGGCATCGGTAAAATTGAAATGGATGGCATCAACTCGATTAAATATGAAATCTACAGCATCAAAGATTTCCCAACATTCACATGGTATTTGGCCGAGCTAAAGAATTCCGAGCGAAAGAGTTAACCAACCACAGCAACAGCATCGCATCATCCATTTATTATCGAATCTCCTTAAAGACAAAGTTGCGAATGCGATTCTCAATTTCGTGCAATAATTACTTATGTGTATGTACAAATGACAACATTACTTTCTTCAAAGTAGCCTAATTATTATCACGAATAATAGACACACAATTATTGTGTATGTAGCATGTCCAGTCAATATAGAAATACATATGTACTTTAGTCTTACTCCTAGCTCCATTTAAAAAATATTCTATGTATTCCAACGAGTACATAGATTTTGTTGATTTTAGTATGTCTTCCTCATCATTTTATTAAAAATCTCTCAACAAATTACAAAAAAAAAAAAAAATGAAAAAGACAAAAAAAATTCTACACCAATTCCTACAAGGTGAAATGTAGATATTACTTTTGTGATATACAAATTGTTATTCGATTAAAATGATAATTAAATGCAAATGAAAAATATGTACTTTAATCTTCGGCACGCCGAATCTACAACATATCCCTGCAGAAGACCCATTGAGTGATAGTCCGATATTAATATATAAATTCTATATATGTATCTTTAAGTCGAAAATCTCGAATATATCATAAAAGGCAGCTTTTTTGACTGATAATTCCAAATGGCACCTCTATTTAGAAATCCGATCCAACTTCGACGGTACAACTTGTGTGCCAAAATGAGGCTTTAAGATTCTATCAGATTCTGCAGGGATGTTCATCTATCTACCATACTTTACTTATACAATACCAAATGTATAACTTATAAAAAACAAAATACATTTTACTATACCAGAATAAAACTTTTACTATATATACCAAAAGCAGTAAGTGTTTTGCTTCGCATCTGTTATTCATAATTCGATTTCAATCTTTTAAAGAAACATAAATTATCCCATAAATCCAACTAAATAATGTAACATTCCAATTCGTTGGTTAGATTTCGTTTTTTTTATTAAGGTTACTTTGATTTTTATGCGTACGTATATTAAAAAATATTTATGGCTTTGTAACGACTATGTTACCATTTTAAGTCTGGGTTACATTTACTTTTTGGGCAGCCAAATGGCCGCTGATTAGTAGACAATATTCGAGGATGAGGTGGGTGGGGGCGGCGTGGCGGGAGTGGGGAAAACACACAAGTATATAAGTATGGCGAGTGGGGAATTAGATTCCGCTGCTCATTTATTAGTTTGGTATGCAAAATACAGTTAAAACAATTGGCTTTGAAAATAAAACTTAAACATATGCAGAACTTTTGAGAACTGTGCGGCTTTTTCACTGGTCACGTTGTAATATAAATGCTTTGTTGTTTCAGTTTCTCTTTTTTTTTGTTTTTGGAGCGTGAGCAAATAATTTGGAGCAAAACTTGTTTGGGGTAAGCCAAAACGAAATCCAACAAAAAATAGGCAATGCCTTGGTGTGAAATATATATACATATATACGCGAGATAATATAATAGTCAAATCAATTTGGTCAACAAATTACAACAATTAGAGCATCCATATAAGAAGCGAACCGAAAAATTGGTTAGGTTAACAGAAATTATATGAATATCAATCAACGACAAGCTGTACGATAGGGGCAGGAATTAGCGTTAGACCTAACGGCAATATTAGAATCCTATATACAAGTGTAGTCGATGCGATCCGATGCAAACTCCAATTCAATTACATTATAGAGCAGGGCATGGCACAGCAGAGGGGCAAACAAAGGGGCACCACAGCCGCACCAGACTTGCTTTTCGTCTTTGATTTCGAACCGGACTCGTACTCGTACATGCCCGATCCCTTGGCCCAGCGACCCTACACGTTGTAAACAAGAAGTATTTTCATTATCTATATAGGTGGTAGATGGTATTTAGGAACTTACGCCTCCCGCGGAACCAGCATGCATCTCCTCGCGTCTATTTATAATGGTTTCGTGGCCAGGCGGATAGTATACCTCCTTGCCAGCCTTGTTAACGGAGGGCACATGCTGCTGCTGTGGCGATGCAACTGCTGTCTCAATCTCACGCTTGCGCACTGGCGTCTCAATATCCACACGATCCACGTTATCCGTCTAAGAGCAGAAGCAGAAGAAACAGCTGCTTAGCAAATAGTCGAAGTCGAGTTTGAGTGGTTTGTACTTACAGTGCCGAAGGACTGCATTAGATCGTCCACACGCTGTGGCGGATTGCCATTGCCAACGGGATATTCGACACCGTCGACGGGGAAGGGTGACGGTAATCCATAGTCGGGACCAGGTCCACGACGATTGTTTGTATTCGTTGTGGATGAGTATTTATACGAATAGGTGGTGTTATTCGGCGGATAACCATTGCCATTCTGGGGCTGTGGATAATTTGTGATCGGCAGCTGCTTGATTGGCGCCATATCCACAGGAGGATAGGGACCACCACCGTTGGGCGGACCATGTATGGTGTTGACCGTGTTCGAAGTTTCGGTCTCCTTGAAATAATAGCGATTGGTGCCACCGCCAGGAGGCAGATGCGGCTGTAACTGTGCGGGACTATGTGGCGATCCATAGTTGGGACTATGGGCCGGACTATGCGGATAACGCTGCTCGTTGATCGTATTGTCTGTCTTGTGTATGTTGTAGATGATGGTGCGGTTGGTGTTGGGCGGCCCAGCATTGGGACTAGTAGCGGGTCCCAGCGGCAACTGACGTGGCTGCGGACTCAATCCACGCGTGGTTGTCTCCTTATGCTCACGAATCTCGTACGATTTATTGCTAACCAGCGGGCGATCATGGGGCTTGTTCAGCGTGGAGTAGCTCTCCGTGTTGTAGACAACGGTTTGGGGCACATGCGACGGCGACAATTGTGTCGTGTAGTTCTGATTCGAGTTGATTGTCTCGTGATGTTTGTAGCTGCTGCTCAGCGTATTGTTGTTGACGCTGCTGCGGTTGATGGTGCTGGTGGCGCTGCCGGGACCAGTCGATGGTATCTCATAGGTGTAGGTGCGCACAGTTGTGGTCACCTTGGTGCCCGGTGAGGGCAATATGCCATCGCCCAAAGCAATATCCTGCAACTCCCTGTCAATATTAACCGTCTCGGTGGTGTTCACGCTGGGCACGACTTCCACATTGTTGTTGATCGTACGATTGCTCTCGTAGATTTTAGACTTACTCGAATATTGACCACCGCTGCCGGGCGAGTGAGCTGTCAAAGGAGAAAAGGAGTTGTTATGATTTGTTGGCATAGACAAATCTGTATCAAGAGACTTACCCAGCGTGTAGGGTTTATCCTTGGCCAGGTACTCGTCATGCTTTAAGCTGTCCTGAAAGTTGGAGTACTTGGCCGACGATTGCAGTGTGCTATAGTCCCTGGGACTAAAGGTCTCCACATCGTCGATAAGGGGCTGCTGTCCGCCTGAATGCTGCGTCGTCTTGATTACGCGCGTTGTCTTCGTGACAGTTCCGGACGGATCAGTACGTTCGCTATGGATAAGAATAACAAATATTAACCAAAATAAAAATTAAACACTATTTAAATTCAGTATTAATTTGTACTACTAATTAATTAATTACGTAAAACTATGTTGATTCCAAAAAACTGTTTACGTTTGTTTAAATTTATAGTTAATTTAATTATTATGCATCCTTTAAGACTTACAGGGTTCTATAGCTGGAGCCAGTTGGTAAGGTTTCGCGTTCTCTGTTAGTAATCTGACGCTCATGTTTTAGATCCTCGAGCAATGCGTCCAACTGATCGATGTTCTGATCGCCTCCCGGAGCCTTGCCCTGATAGGATACATTATTATCGCCCGAGCTTGAATATTGATACGATGATTTCTTGTACGCATAATTCTTGTCGTTCTGTGTGTGTAAAATATATATCCGTGGTAAGATCATAACTGCAAATATTTGATATATTTATATATACTTACACGTCCGTTCCATTTCGAGGGTGTATCTCTCAAAGAGGATGAGTAATTTTCCGAGCTGCTCGAGTACTGCATTTTGTTCAATTATTGTTTTCTGCTGCAAAATGACATCAAGCGAGATCATTCAGAAATATCGTTAAATGCTTATGTATGAGTAAGTTCTCCTTAGTCATATATGTTAATATGTAAATAAATTCTTCTGGATGTGGGTGTAAAAGTCAACGTAAACGACTTCGTACTGACAGGTTGATTCGCAGTTCATAAGAATTCCAAACATTTGATTGCAAATACGTATATACAACTCAACACCCACGAAATGTGTTCAATATGTTCAAAAATGGTGCCGCGTTTCTAGAACAGCTTTTAAGGTGATATTTTTGCCGCGATAATGGAGCTTAAGTCATTTGAATGATCATCACTTGAAAAGATTAAGTGTCAGCCAGCGACATAAAATGAGAAAAAATAAATTGGACAAAGTGGAAAAGAGTACGACTATGATATATCCAGTAGAATTACAAGTAAAATTAAAAAAAAAAAACACAGGCAAAACATACACGTTTCTTGAGAAAAGTCTTAATAACTTATTAAATATTATATGTTTGCCAACTTAAGGTTGAGATCCTAGTAGAATTATAGAAATAACGGTAATTACAACATAGAACGATACTTAGTTAACTTCTTGTTTAAAAATTGTTCAAGAATGAGATAATTTCTTAATATATCAATTGGTGAAACATAAATTTTTCTTGTGAAAAAAAACTAATAATAGAGAATATACTTTTCAAAACTATTCTTGGGAAAATACTGATAACATGTTGGAGAATATACTTATCAAACCTTTAATTTTGAATAAATAACATCTTTTTTGGCAACCTTACTTTTGGCAAAAAGGTGCCAAAAATACTAAGAAAAAAGTTTGTATCCAATTTTGGATACGAAACAGCAAGACAAAAAGACAGATAATGGCATTGTTTTTCAGAACTGACACAGATACACACACACACACACACATAAGATATGCATATAAGCTCCTGCAAATTCAATGTCAAACTGGTTTTCACTTTTTAGCGTGTCCTTAGCTCGTTTTTCGTCGGATGCAACACAATCAGAGAGAAACCTGTATAGTAAATGTAGCCAAAATATGTCTGACTGTCGAGCTGATGATCAGTTTTTTTATTTTTGTGATTTAGCGATAACCTTGAGGGAGATTTCAATGAATGAGTGAGAGACAGAAACTAACAAATGCATAAGATTCATACAGAAAACACAAGGATGATTGGTATGATGTCATCAGAGTCATAAACAAACATTCAAGTGGAATTTAATGTCGACAAATAACAGTCGACACAGAAAAAAACAAATAATTAAAATAAAAATAAATAAATAAATACAAATAAAATTTAGTATTCATGCTTTTCATAATAAGAAAAAAAAAACGTTGTTTAAAATTATATATAATTTCTGGACTCATTTAATTGCAAAACTGGTTCAACATTTGCTGTTGGGTAAAACCCAACAACACCAAAAATATATACATTTTCGAATATGAATTATTTGAGCTGCCCAGCCACAAAAATGCATGTGCCCATTATAATAATAAATCTCAATGCCCAAGACGACAAATCAAATCAAATTAGGAGCATTTTCCTTGGGCTGAAAACGTGCCACATGATCCCACACCATATGGTCAAGAGTTTAGCTAATTAAGAAGCTCACGTAAGCAAAGAAAAACGAAAAACTAGTATGTGGTAGTAAATACATCATAATATTAATAAAAGACTAAATCTAATTGACGCCTGATCGCAGACAGCACGTTTTTTTCAGTGGCGCTTTGAGGCACAAGTTTTTTATTTAAAATCTGTTTTTTTTTTTTTTTTGGTTTTTTACTCAAAGCAATAACAAACAGGTCGCACAAAGAGAGAGAGCGAGGGAGGAACAGAGATATAGAGAGAGAGAGAGAGAGAGAGAGATGCGTGTGTTTGTTTTTGCATGTGTTTGTTGTACAATTCAAAATGATCTCATATAATCGGAACGAGAGACAAAAAATAAAAGTGGGAACATGTTGCTGCTGCTGTTGCTGCTAGTGGAGTGGGCGTGCAGAGGGGGGCGGGGGAAACGTTCGCAAAACGCCAGCAGCCAAGATCTACATATGAGCGTTTGTACATACGTAAGCGAACACATAAAATAAACAAAATAGCAAACGAACAACAAGTTTGAAACAGACGAAAAGTCCCAAAGCGAAGGTGTTGTTGTTTTGTTGTTCAAATTTCCGAAAATCAAATTGAAAACGTAGGCGAAAAAAGGCGTAGAACATTCACACACACACATACATACGTAAGTTCTAGCGACTGTGTGTGTGATGGGTTGCCAATTTGCGACGCTGCTGGTGATGTTATTATTGCCTCCTCTGCCACCTACGCAGCAGCAGCGTCAATCAACAGATTAATCGAGTCAAGCACAAAAAAACAACGAATTTGTGCATATTTAGGATAAACAAGCAAAAGCAGCCGTTTGAGCTCGGCTAATTCAAATTAACAACAATATTTTCAAATCTTGCTCTTGATTTCTTCATCATCAGCTATTTTTTTAAAATTTTTTTTTTGTCTTGGTAAAATTTACGATTGAGAATATGAATGCGTTGTGTCGGCGCCTTCATTGCCCACTCTTTCGCCTTTAACTGTACAATTTTATTGTGTTGCTCGTTCATGTACGTACATATATATGTTTGCATGTGTGTATGTATGAAAACAAATAATTCTATAAATAGTTCACTGCCACTGTTCTTTTTGGCTTTCAATTTGAATACTGTTTTTGTTGCTCTTGATTCGAAAAAAAAAAACTGAATCGAGTGCGCTCCTCTAATGAATCATCCGCAATAGCAATATATAAATAGGGAGGATACGGATGCAATTCCAATTTTAATTCCAATTGGTATTCTTCCTCTGTATTGAACACCTATTTGAATTTCTCTTTGCTGCGCACACACATGCACACACACACACTCAGTTACAATAGATACAGCTACGAAGCTCAAAAGCGAATAAGTATGGAAAAAGTAAAACTCGTTTCTAATGTGCGTTTTGTGTCGCCGTCATCGTTTTGTTTTTTTTCTTCCTTTTTAAGCTTGTTCGCCAGTTCAAAGAGATAGCTAGCTGTAGATTCCATAGATACACACACACACGCACACACACACTCACCCACACACATACACGTACGCAATACATTCATGCATTATAGTATCATTCAATAGCAACACTCACTGTGCACTTTTCCAAAACCAAAAAATGATTGGTGCAGACTTTTGTCTCGTTGTTGTTGCTGTTGTAGTTTTTATTTTGTAGTTATTGCTTTTGCTGGCTAGCGGCGGGTATTCAGTGTTCAGCCAAAATGAAAATTTGCTCGATGCGCGGGCGCGTTAGTCTTAGAAAATTCGTTTGTATAGGTGTGTATTATTTTTTCTTTTTAAAGTGTGTTAGTGTGTATTCGTGAATGTCTACTACAGAAACGTAACGGTTAACGAAACAGCTTTGCGTCAAATGCGCGTACTCGCGTCGCTGGTTTGTGCAGTACTGAGGCTTCAAATTTGCACTTGCTGCGAGCAGAGCGCGTTCGAAACAGATCGGACCCCCAATCGAGTTATATACACAATGTAACAGGTTACGTGTCTCTCCCTCTCTCTCGTTCTCTCACTCTCCGAGCATCACGTCAGAGCTTCGAGCTTTTACATACCATTTGAAAATTAATAGTTGCTTACAATTTTTCATTTTATTTTTGTTTACTATATATTTGATTTGCTTATGCGTATTCGTAGTTTTACTATAAAAATAAATTTATTTACGAGTCAGTTAACAATGCTAAGTAAAAGTGCTTAGCTTTAAACTTTAAAGTTTAAGCTTTAAGGAGAACTCAACTTATTTGGGAAATATAATTTATTAATTATATTTGAATTTGTAATTAAACATACTTATCCAAAACTGCTTACAAATGAAAGAGCTCTACTTCTATTTATATTATCTAGTCACGCTCATTTAATAAGAGCAATTAGTAATGACCGAAGCTCGCAGGCAAACAATTTAAAATTGTGACGTCATGCTCCGGCCGTGTCAGTGTCAAATAGTTAACCTCAACTCAACTCAATCATTCGGTGAGCATCCATTGACGACGATCTGTGCTCAAATCTCCCAACACGCAAAGCTCTTTTATTTTATTTTTGCGTTGTACGGAAAGCTTTTTGTATTTTGGGCGGCTGAATTGTTTATAGAACGCGTCTGTTGTTTTGTATTTAATCGAGACAAAAGTCAAGTGTTCTTTTATTTATTCGTGTTATTCTTAGCGGTGTCCAGGGGTGTTTTGTTGTTGTTGTTTTTATATAAAAGATCAGAAAATTTTAGTGAATTGAAATCAAGCATCGAGTGAGAAAGTTCACTCAATGAATCGCTTTACAAACTGAGAGCATGAAATGCAGTTCAAAAATTATTACTGTATTTAAGTAAAAAAGAAAGAAAATCAGCAGCTAATCCTTGGCGGGGACCTCGATGACGCGCGGTTTGTCAATGATGCGGGCAGTCTTATTGCCCTTTTCCACAATGCCAATAATCCAGGCCTGATAGCCCTCCTGCTTCTCAATGTCTTTGCAGTAGGCAGCCGCCTGTTCTCTGGGCAGGCAGATGAGCAATCCTCCGGAAGTCTCCGCCGAATGACCCTGCAGCAACTGAAACATATTGCCACAGGCTTTTGCCACCGCGGCCATTTTCGCAATCACTGGCAAATTGTGAATGACAAAGGAGACATCCTTCTTCTGGTGAGCGGCCAGCGTTTGGGCATGTCCCAGCAGACCAAAGCCGGTTATATCGGTGGCTCCATGTGCATTGTACTTGTGCATGAGCCGGGCGGCGACTCGATTGAGACGCGACATGGAGTTCATGGCCCGATGATAGGCCTTGCGCACATCCTCCTCAGAGACGACCAGTTTGATGCGATTCCAGCGTTCCGGTTGATCAATCCATTGATGTGCATTCACTGCCACCTGTGTTCCCAGCGGTTTTGTCAGCACCAAAACATCCCCAACGACCGCGTTGTCGGGAACAATGTACTCATTTGGCTGACAAATGGTGGAGGCAACGCCGCCAATGGTGCACCAAGGATTGACAACGCTCTGTCCGCCGGTCACCGTTGTGCCCGCCTCCAGCGCGGAGTCCTTGAAGCCGCGCATTATCAGCGGAATGACAACATCGCGCTCCTTCTCGGTCATCTTGGTGCTGACGGCGAGCAGCATTAGCATATTATCGCAATCGGTTACGCCCATGGCGTACAGATCGCTCAGCACATTGGCGCAGGCAATTTTGCCCATCATATAAGGATCGTCGACAATCGGATAGAAGAAGTCCGTCGTCTGCACGAGACACAGTCCGCCGTGGCGTAGCGGAATTACGGCACAATCGAGTCCAATGCCAATGCGTGGAATGGCAACGTTGAGGAACTGCGGCTCCTGATCCTGAGCAGAGTAGTCCTGCTGCAGGGCCGACACAAGCTTTGAGAGCACCTCCTGCGGTACCTTGCAGCCGCGGCCCTTCAGATCGGCGAAACGTGTCAGGCGGAAAGATGCATCCAAATCGTGGGCCGTTGGGTCAAAGGGGCGACGCAGTTCGGCATCGCCGCCGCCATGTAGCTCCAGATGGGCAGCATTTAGTACGTCTGCGGCGTAGCTCATTATATGCGGCTAGAGACCTGATTGATTCACAACGAAATGTTTGCAATTAGTCGAATTAGAATTACGCACTTTTTTTTGCCGCCAATAAAACGGGTGGCAAGCAAATAACTCGCGTTCTCCCTGGGCACATATACACATGTAAACAGACGTGTATGTACACGAATTTTCAGTTCGATTGTGTGTATGTGTGAGTAGCGAGTGATGCGATTGGCTATTTGCTCGATGGCGGCTGAATCGGGCGAAGTCAGTATTTCTCCCTGTCGTCGAAGAACAAAACGTGAACAATGTCCACTTTCTTCGAATTACAAAAGCCTAATTTTTACTCACTTTTTAAATAATTCAAATACCATTGTGGCTTATTAGAGATAGGTACTTACGTTTTTGTTTTCAAATATGCACACAATGCTTAATAACCGGCCAGAAATTTTTTATTTAGCGCTTTGATTTTGCTTTTGCACCGCTGTCGCCGACTGAATAGAGTTGCATATTTGGTATATCGATACACTCTCGCTAACCTCATGAAATGTGTAGCGCTGCCAACTTGCTTAAAATAAGGTGGCGCCTTATAAAGTGATTTATTTATCGTGAAAATTTATTAAATATAACCTTTACGGAGACTTTTACATTTAATTTAAATTTTAGAAATTATTTTTGCAAAATGTTCAGTTGCCCGAATTGGCAACTGGCCTCTTGGCGAAAAGAAATCAAAGTCGCAGCTGAAGCTAATGGCCAGTTGCGAAGCAGAAACAAAGACAAGCGGAACCTGTTGCGCAAGCGCAACTTGAAAAGTAAAAGTGAGAAAAGACAAATATTAATGACCAATAATATTAGCTCGTGCCTACAACAATAATATTTTTTTATTCTTTTCTCTTATGGAGAACATAATCCGCTATTGTGGCAGGTGACCAGTTGTAGAAATTAGAATAATTTCCTTGCCAAAACAATAGACTGAAGAAACGAACTTGGCTTTAACCATGGCCAGCTGGAATCGATGACGACACAACTACACACAACCAAACAAAATACTTTTAAGCAAATTAACAAGTTTAAAAGCGGAATCATGATTCAGATAAGACTGCCCGCAATTTTGCTTTTATTGCTGCCGTTGTTCGCTTTGGTCAGCGCCGAATACGTTTATGGCGAACCAAAATTCAAATGTCCCAAGAAGTGAGTTGTCTTAATATATTTTTAATTAATTAAACTTAATTGCTTCATTTTTCCATATAGAGCTCAAATCTTATATCCCTGCGTGTGTGTTAATGGCAGCGATATTGGACTTTTTGTGCGCTGCGAGAACACCAATTTGGCAACACTTTCGGTGGCCCTGCAGAATTTGGCCTCCCTCGAAATGCCCGTGGAGGAGTTGACCATCTACAAAGGACACTTTGGTGCGTTTGTTTTGATTGATTGATTATTATTTTCCCTATAAATCAAAGTTGATACTGCTCCTTGAATTTCTTTCAATATATTTAAATATATGCATATATATTTTCTTAAGTTAATAGAAAAGTGCCAAAAGTAGCCAAGAATAATATTATCACTTAATAGAAATAGTTTATTCATTTATAATTTTGAGTGCACATTTGAAAAATGGTGCAAATATTATTTCTTTAATTTTTTTTCCAATTTAATTTAAATTTGTTAATAACTAAATAAAAACATTTTTTTATTTCTTAAGGGACTTCTTCGATATCTAAAAAATTATTCATATTACTTACAAATTTAAAAATGTCTTGTGAGAGTTGATTGATAACTATTTTTCTGCGTTTTAGTACGGCTTTTTGGACCGCTTTTCGCACATGTCAAGGCGCGTGTGCTGACGATTGAGGAGACTCCGATTGCCACCATCGAAGATTACGTATTTTATGGCGTCAACAATACATTAGAACAGCTTTATTTGCTGCGCACAAATCTAAGTCAAGTTGGTCAACTGGCTTTCGGTGTAAGTGTCTCTTGTCTATAATAAGCGTATTTGTTATAATTATTATATAAATTCCATGTTCCATAGATTTTGGGCGAAACCCGGCAATTGGTAATTGATGGTCATGCGTTTGATCAACTGCCCAAAGATCTGTTTGCTGGCCAAGAGATTAGCAACAGGCTGGAAATCATGCGTCTCTCAAATGGACTTTTGAGTGACTTACCGGTGGAGACATTTCAGCCGCTGCGCAAGTTGAAAACACTGGATTTGCATGGCAATCAACTGGAGAATCTCAAGCGAAATCAATTCAAGAATCTGCGCGAACTGGAGTCCCTGGATATAAGTCACAACAGTATCAAGAAATTGGAGGCGCAACACATTTCAGATCTGACCAAGTTGGGCTGGTGCAATGTATCGCACAATGCCCTAAACGAGCTGAGTCGCGGCACCTTTGCCAGGAACTCGGTGCTCAAGGTGCTCAATCTGTCCCACAATAACATTGCCAAACTGGATGCAAATAGTTTTCGTGGCATGCGTTTTTTGCGCCGCCTCTTTCTGAGCGACAATGTAATCAGCGATATTGGACGAGGCACCTTTGGCTCGGTTGCTCGCATTGGAACCATTGACTTGGCGAGGAACAAGCTGAAGAAGATCGAATATCAAATGTTTACCCAAATGAACTATGTGGAGGTGCGTGAAAGTGTTTACAAATCTGTTATTTGTGTAGTAATTCTTGCTCTTTGGCAGCTGTTGGATTTGGCGGAGAACAACATCACGAAGATTGAGAAGAACTCGTTTAAGGATATTTACCAATCGGTAATTAATGTCTCACACAATGCCCTGGAGCTAATTGAAACGGCGGCCTTTGAGAACTGTGTGAATATAACGACGCTCGATTTGTCCCACAATCGGCTGGTGAACTTTTCACGTCGCAGCTTCGATGAAACGACATTTGCCTCCACTTTTCAGCTAAGCTACAATTTGCTGACAAATCTGGCGCATGTAATTAAGATAAAATTCGTGAAATTTATATGAAAAACTAACAGCTTGTGCTTTCCAGATTCCCATACAGAATATGTCTGGGCTGCGCGTGTTGAATGCCTCGCACAACAAAATTACTGAAATACCAAAGAATTGTTTTCCAAAACTTTATGAACTACACACGATCGATGTGTCGTTTAACAACATTTCCCTCATATTCAACGGGGTATTTCAGACACTCTTTTCGCTGCGCAGCATTGATTTGAGCCACAACAGCATGCAGGAGATAAAATCGTCGACATTTGGCACATTACCAACGCTGCTGGAGATGGATCTTAGCTATAATCAGCTTGTTAACATTGTGCGTGGATCGCTGGCCAAACTGACAAGCATGCGGCAGTTGTATCTAAATAACAATCGCATCGAGAAACTGTTTCAACTGCCCATTTCGTTGAATGAGCTCTATTTGAGCCACAACAATATATCATCCATACCAGCCGGCACTTGGCCCGTGATGAACTCACTTATTTATTTAGACTTGGCCTATAATCAACTTGGCGACAGCTTGGATTCACAGAGCTTTACGGGTCTGTTGGTCGTACAGCGACTAATGCTGCAGAGCAACTCCATCAGCAGGCCACCATTCGAGGCGATCGCTGTCATGTCAACGCTGCAATATCTGCATTTGGAGGTATGTAGAAATTTCTGAATGCATTTCTTGTTCTGTTTTTTAAAATTCATATGAAAATACGATTTGTATTTCTTTAAAATCATTCCAAAAATAACAATTAGATGAGCAGTTAGGGAGTGAAGGTTATTGCTTATAATATTTGAATCCTTTCCACTTGCAGCACAACAACATTAGCACATTGGAGCGCAGTGCATTTGGCAAGCTGCCCGTTCTCTTTGAACTCAATCTGTATGACAATCAAGTCGCCGAGATTAGGTGAGTGAGCTCCAGTCCAGTCCAATACATACAAATTATCAACGCATATTTTGGTTTGCAGTAAGCGGGCATTTGAGGGACTATTGCAGCTGCTAACACTGAATCTGTCGAGGAATGCCATACAGCAGTTGCAAAACGACATATTTATTGGGTTGCCTTCGTTGCGCAGTTTGGATTTGTCGCACAATACGCTCTCCAAGCTGGACAATAAAACAAATGGCGTATTGGATGATTTGCTCAGTTTGGAGACACTCAACTTGAGTCATAATCGAATTAGTTTTGTCACCAAGAAAACCTTTCCATCCCATCAGTATATACCATATAATCTGAAGTATCTGGATTTGAGTTACAATCAGATGCCAGTGTTGACCTACGATATAACGTTTGGCACCAAAAAGCTGCTGAAGTTGAATGTCTCCCACAATCAAATCAACGAATTGCGTCGCGGAGTCTTATCGAATTTCACATCGCTCCAATTGCTGGACATCTCGCACAATGAGCTCACCAATCTGTTGTCGGAGGAGCATATTTTCGATCTGCCCAAGAATCTGAGCCGCTTGGATGTATCGCATAATCAAATCTTTCATTTGCCGTTCGCTAATCTGGTGAAGACGCAATCTTTGAAATACATCGATCTGCGCAACAATAGTCTGGAGGATATAGCCGCCTCACTGGTGGCCACCATGCGCAATCGGAGTCAAGTGCTGCTCTCCAACAATCCACTGTATTGTGGCTGCAACGTGCGTCCCCTGAAACACCTTATGCTGGAGCAGATAGATCCTAGTGAGGATTTGCGTAACGTCATCTGCCAGACACCGGCTCAGGCAACGGGGCAGTATCTGTTGCATGTGGATGATGAGTATCTCAATTGCAGGGAGGACGAAATGGAGCTTTATGCCGGCAGCGACTTCGAGCAGCTGACCGATGTTCGCTTTCGCGAGGTTCAAACGTATGACGAATTAGTTAATTATCCAGTTGGATATAATTAATAATAATTGTTTTCTGTTCGATGGCAGCAATAAGGCTGGCAATCTGACAATGCGTTGGTTTGTCTCCGGCCTGTCGGATGTGGCTGACTTCAATGTTTACATACGCAGCAGCGGCAACGAGTTGTTGCATCAGGCTGACTATGCCTACAATCAACGCACGGCTCAAATACCCGTCTCCCAGCTGCTGGAGCTTGGCCAACTGAAGCTGCAAGGCGCCGAGATCTGCATCGTCGCACGCGACAGCGATGGGAATACACGTCGCTGGTTTGCCGGCCAGTGCCAGGTGTTGCCCTCCCTCAAGGCGCCGAGGACCTACTTCTTTGGCAACTTTAATGTGAGAAGCGCAGCCAGCGCAACAAAATCCCAAATCGCACACATAGCTTTAATACTATTTGTTGCCATTATGTATTAAACGTAAGCGGTGTGGTACGTCTACTGCCCGTTCTCAGTGTAAGGACACGCTCTGCTCTGACCTTACAGCCCCAGCGCTTAACATGCGCACATGTATTTGTTTACTTGCCGTTGTTGCCGCCATAACCACCACATTTCATATGGGTACGGGAATGAGGGGGAGGTGTTGGTTTTGGTGGCTCGTTGAGCACAATTGAGAAAATGTTACAGCCCACAAGCAGCTGATTCTTTCGAACTTTCATTCACAGCGCAAAGCACAAAGGCAGAGCGGGCAGTCAAGTCAAGCGCCGCTAAATTTCATTCGTGCTCTCCTCGTGCTGTGCTCGGCTAAATAGTTCGGGTTTTGCACGAGCAAGCGTCACACAATGACGATAATGACGGCGCCAGCGACGACGACGGCGACGGCGATGACAGTTGCTAGGAGCGCGCAAGGACTTTTGAGTAAAAGCAAAGCTTGCCAAACAAATGCGCACTCGCACTCTCATTCTGGCGTTCGTTCTCTGCCTCAGCTTAAATGACGCTTGTAAGCGTGTCCACACTCGTGGACGAACAATGAGTTATGCCTCAACTTTTGCTCAGTTATGCAACATACCCGAAGAAATCACTAAAGCGTGCACAGCATGGCGTATGTCCAATATTTAATTAGTATCTTTGAATATTATTAGCAGTTATTAATCTGTGCATGTTTATTTTCTTTAATTTTTTTTTTTTTTTTATGTTTTTATTTATTTATCAAAAGTCAGCTTACAAAAAAAAAGAAGTATATAAATATATTTAAAAATAGTTGAAATTAAATTAAAAATTTAATCAAAAAAGTATTCAATGTATTTCTTGTAGAAATCGAAATATATATGAGCAGAAATCCATCGCATTCAGGTATACACTTTAGTGTGGCCCACCACTGTTGAGGGCACTGAGGACATGTGCACTTTCGCTGCTCAACTGCGCTCTCGTGTTTGGTTGTGTGTGTGGCGTGGTGTGTTGTGCTTTTTTGGTGTTGTGTGACTTTGCCGTTTGCTTTTGCATTTGCGCTGGCACTTTGCTAGTGTGTCCTTATCGATTTTCAGCGAAATTTTAGCAGGCTCACGGCGCACGGCGCACGTCAGTGGCCAGCGAGGATTCACTTGTCGCGCTGAGTTCGTTCGTGTCGTGTTCGCACAGCACAGCTGCGAGTAACAGTTCAGCCAACAGAGCACCGTTATGTAAAGTGATTCCAATCGAAATATACACACATACATGCTTACATACATACATACAAACTAAGTGAAACGCTGCCGTGAGCTAATTAAGTAGAGGCGCCATGCAAAACAAAAAAACACAAAAACTAATTTATTGTTATAAATAAGTAATTAATGAAAGCAGCATTGTGATAACATCGCGACAAAAAATACTGATGAAAATATATCGTAATATTCAAAATACTTGCATACATAAGTCGAGGAAAAACGAGGAAACACGCTACCAACTTGTGCCGTAACACGGCCCATTGAAAAGAGAGAAAGAAAGAAAAAAGAAGAAAAGTTTCAGGTAGCAGAGGACGACAAAAGCGAAAGCGCAAGCAAAGACGAAGGCGAAGACGAAAATGTAATAGAGGTCAAAAGAAGCATTGATTTAACGTGCACTTTTTTTTCCTCTGTGCCGTTTTCCTCAATTTTATTCGGTTGCGGTTTCTGTCGATGTGTGCCGTGTGTGTGTGCCAAGTGTATGTGTGTGCGTGTGTGTGTCTCCTTAGTCACACAAATTGTGTTGCGTAAAGAATTTATTTAAAATTGGTTCAACGCTTGTTTGTTGTTTTACACACACACACACACATGTGCCAGAGTGTCTATGTGTAAGTGTGGCTCCCATTGTATGTACATATATAATGCGTGTGTGTGTGTGTGTGTGTGGTGTGCGAATTGTTGATGACGAACCATCTACTTACATATGTGTATGTATGTGTGCGTGTACATATATATATGTCCTTTTGCGAAACCGTCACAGCAACTGAAAGAAAAGAACAGAAAAAAAAAATATATATATATACATACATAAATATATACTTATATTTATATATATATATATAAATATATATATATTAATATATTTTTATTTGTAACGCAGTTCAATATTCAATAAGAGACCAGGCATAATTACATAATCAAATAGAGCGACTTGCAAATAAAAAAAAAAACAGAAAAAGGAAAAAGAAAGAAAACAGAAAAAGGCCAATAAAAGCGAAATAAAGCCGTAAGCAAAGTAAAAGATACAAAATCAACGTCAAGTGCAGCATTACTTAATCAACGCCCCCGGAAACGCCTAACCAAGCAAAGTTTAACCAAAAAACCTATGTACCTGCAACAAAGAAATTGATCAAATTATTAAACAGAAGAAAAACACACACACTGAAACACTTAGACACACACACACACACAAACATATATAAATAGAAAAAAAAACACAAAAAATCGCAGAAATTAAAAAACATTAAAAACAAGAAAATTACTTTTAAAAATATACAACAAAGAAATAAATAAAACCCCCTCGCTATAAACTATATAATACATATATACAACAAGAAAAGTGCTATAAAAATTATATATTAATATATATATATATACAAATACATAACAATTATATATAGAGACGTTATATACTGACATACATACTTAGATATACGCAAATATATATATATATATATATATAACACTTATATAAAACCGTTGAACGTGTGTAGTTGCCGTTATGCGAATTGTTCAAGCCGTCAATGGATATAACCAACCAACTGAATAACTAGAGCTATAGCTAAAGGAAACCTCGTAGTTTGTAGGACAAGCGTCTTCTTCATGTAGCAAAATCAAATATTAATCGTTAACATTTAAACGCACTTAACGACTAACAAGTACTACCAAGTAGTTGCCTCTCTATATATACATATATATATATTATAAATATATGTGTATATATATATGTATACAATATATACAAATTGCATAGAATACAACTAAATATATATATATACATATATATATATATATAAATGTATGGATTTATTTTTATAAAGCCGCAACGAACTTCAACTGCAACTCCAACTAGCCCTAAACTAGAATAAAAACTAAAAATAAAACGAAAGTAAAATTAACAATACAACAACCAACAACAACAACAACAAAAAAGCCTGCAAAAATTAAACGCACTAATTAAAGCCACAACAAGGACAAGGAGAAGGACAAAGCGACTGGAGCTAGATCAGCTCTGCTACCGGCTTTCCATTTATGGTCGCGTGTTGCTTGTGCAACCAACCAAGCTATTTATAGAGTGGATACCACTTAGAGATACATTGTGTAACTAAGGAATTATATAGATTTACCTGTGTTGGGTTTCTTCTTGCATCGCCAGCGCGCCTTGACGTAACTCTCCGGCACAAGCCACGCCCCGGTCTCCGGCTGTCCCGGACTACAACATATATAATATATATATATATGTAACGGTAACACCATAACGCCTTAACTTGAGTCACAACTTTTCACACAAGAAGCCGATAAGAACCGCAAACCGCAAACCGCAAAAAATTCGTTGCGTTCATTAAACTTTCACAAGACCACGAGACCAAATATTTAATTGAGTAGCAGGAGACGAGAGGTAGAAGGAAAACCAAGAAACTAGAGAAATCATTGCATATATACACACACATAATTATATATATATACATACATATATTTTCGCCAGTGGCTTCGAACAAAGAGCAACATTATTATAGCCGTTCCTTGTGATATTCTAAAAATACTAAAAAAAAAAAGAAAACAAAAAAATATACAAAAAATCCAATATTATAACGATCTTAAATCTGTGTGCTATCCGCCTGCTGCCCACCATCCTTCAGTTCAGTTCGCCCGCCCCGCCTATCATCGCCACCAATAAAAATCCACCTATCCTAAAACCAAACAATATTTCAACTAGCCCCAAGCCCCCCTAGAGGATAAACCGACGTCTATAATCAAAAGTACAAAAGAACACAAAACCTACATACGACTACGACTCGGATCAAGGAGAGTCGATAGGCGTCTAAATAATTGATAGCAACATATGGTATTAATATAATAATAATTTACTCAGTAGTCATTAGAAGGCGTTAAACATAACCTCAAACAAACGCGCCCGAAACAAACAACTAAACGAATAAACAAATTAATAAGTAAATCCTCCAAGACGAGAAACCAAACCAAAACCAAACCCAACCAACCCATAAGCAATATAACTAGTGCTGTTAACTATTTTAGTGACTACATTTTAGACTACAGTCAACCAACGTTTCTTAACACCTCTATAAATATAACCCACCAAAAACAAACTCACACAGACCTACACACACAAACACCCTCACACAGATAGAGAGTGAAAAGAAAGCGGCTTAAAAACACGAAAATCCATTCCAAAAAAAAAATAAAGAAAAATGAAAATGAAAATGCTGTGAGTGAGAATTAGCTAGAGAGCAGAAGTTTATAGCTAAGCAACAACAACGAAAAGCAATTATTTTGTTTATGTGTCCCGCATACAAATACATGCATACGATGTCCTCCAATTTGTACTTGTATTTGTAGATGTACCTGTATTAGTTAATTCCCAAAAATCGAAACGGAAGTTGCGCCCACGCTTCCCCCAACGAGTCGTCAGAGAGTGAGCGAGAAATAGAGAAAGACAGAGACAGAAACAGAGAGAAAGAGAGAGAGAGATTAAACACGAGCAGAAAAAACAAAAGCACACACATACATCTACACACATAAACACACATATATAACAAACAAACAAACAAACAAACAAACATATGCACTGAGAAAATACTACAAGAACAATATATGATGATAAGGCCCAGAATTGCGACAGGCGTTACGGGGTGTACTCTATGGCAATAACAACAACGGCATAAAGGAGCAGCTGAGAGTGGTATACCAGTGTGTGTGTGTGTGTGTGTGCGTACGTGTGTGTGTGTGTGCGTACGTGTGTGTGTGCGTGTGCGTGTGTGTGCGGGCGTGTGTCAACTGTGTGTTTGTGTGTGTGTGGAAGAAGAAGGAGAAAGCTTCATTTGTGGAGTGGAGCAGCGTGCAACGTGCGAGGAGAACGAAGGACGAAGGACGAAGGACATCAGACGTCGGACGGCCAAAAATCAAATTTCAACTTTTCCATGTGGAACTCCTGTTCGTTGGTGTTGATGGTGATTGTTGTTGTTACAAAAAATGCACGTTAAACACACACAGCGCCGAGTCAGCGGTCCTGGAGCATTCGGAACATTTACCAACGATCAACGGTATGCAATTATTTAGAATTGTCCATAGTGTCTTGTATCCTTGATATTGTTGTTATTTACTTGATTTAAGCGTATTGATTCAATGTACATGTGCATGTAAGTGTGTCTGTGTCTGTCTCTGTGTGTGTGTGTGAGTGTGTGTGTGTGAAGGTGTTTCAATTTGACGTCGAGGCTATTTGCTGCATTGCACACTGGGCCACTTTTTTTCTTTTACTTAAGTTACACAATTCTTTCTTGGCACACTTGATGGACACCAATCACAAGTTGATTGGACAAACTTTTAGACCCATAAATGAATATTATGCTTTGGCCAGATTTTCGTTACAAACTTTAATTAGTTTGTGCATTATAATGATTCTCTCTGATTTAAGTAGTTAAAATCTTCATATTTAAATATGAATATGAAGTATTTAAAAACTATTAAATATAGCCCAAATAGGAACAATCGCTCGGTTCTTAAATAACAAAACTAATTGGTTTACCAAGGCCTATCGAACTATCTGAGAACTATAATATATCATACATAATTTGTTTACCAAGAACTCTCGAACTCTCTGAGAATAGAAATAATCCTTTGAAAAATGATTTCTTCAAGGAAAAAGTTATTGGATATTTGAAGCAATCTTTCTAATTTTGAAATTGTAATCGCATAACCAGCTTTTATAAAGAAAAACGTTTGCTTACCAAGATATCCTGATCAAATTAATGAAATTTATAAAATAGATGATGCATCTTTAAATAAAATATTTTATTTTAATTTACTTAGAACTAACATTCTACACAGTTTTCCCATGAATTTCCATGATTATCATTTATATTTTAGTTCTTAGCAAGCTCTAAGTATGATAAAATTTTCCAGCTCTTACTACAAGAATAAGATCATCTTTATTATAATTTCAAGGTTGCCATAATAGGAGGTAAATCTTAACAGTTATGAAAAGCAATGCAAGCTAAGCTAATTCTTTGCTATCCTGAATTAAATAATTTATCTCTTTCTGATTGTATAACTCTGCTGATTGTGATATTTTTAATTTATTTATCCGAACTAATCTGCCAAGTTTGGTTTTGCAGTTTTCATTGGGAGTACAAGCAATTTTCTAGCTCTTTCTCTATAAAATTGTAATACAAACTAAGCTTTCCATAACACATATAATAATGATGTTTATCCCTTACTTGATAGTTCTATTAAAACTTGGTATAATTGGGCCACATGAAAATACAAGTTGTTAGTGTGTTTTAAAAATAGTTGATTCCAATTACGTTTTATTTCCAAATTTAGAAAAAAACAAAGCTAAAAAAAAGTGGCAATCTGGCCCAGTGTGCATTGGGGATAAGCGACCTAAATCCTAACACATTGCGTTAATTATTTAGGAATGTGTGCCTCATAAATAATGTATTTGTATGTGGAACGTCCTGAAACACCTGTGCTCAAAATTGAAGCTCACGCAAATGCACACACGCACACACATCAACAGACACATGCATACACATATACACATACATGTACACACCTGCATACAGTTATATGTGTGAACGTGTACATTTCAAAATGTTTACATTGAATGTATTTCCGTTTCCGTTTCCGTTTCATTTTCAGCATTCCCATACATTTTGTGTTGTTTGTTTGTTTGTTGGTATTTTTTTTTTCTGTTATTTTGTTTTGTTGTGTTTCGTTTGCTGTGTTTGTTTGTTCTCGTTCTTGTTGGTTTGGTTTTGCAGTTGAACTTGTTGGTAGTGTTGTTGTTGTTGTTGTTGTTGTTTTTATTGCTGCTGTTGCTAATCCTAATCCTGCGTGTGTCGGTGTGTTTGTGTGTGTGTCTCAATTGTCACGTTTAACAAATCGAAACAAATAATGAAGAACAAGTTTTATGTTTGGCGCCAGTTTTGTTGCTGTAATTAATTTTGCATATTTGTATATACACTCGGAGAAAATGTTGTTCTGTTTGAAAACAATGCCTTCTTAACTCTGCTTCACATAATTAAACACAACTATTATTGAACCAAGTCAAATTTGCCAATTAAAATTATGTTTGTATTGAGAATAAGTCTAACACTTTCTTCTACTTAATTGAGAATCTTTATTTCCTTATGCAAACTGATAATTATGCATTTTAATATAATATCAGAATTTAACTTTTTAACTAAGAACCAAATATTTAGCTCAAAGTAATCTTAATTGATGATCTTAAATTCCTTACTCAAACAGCTTCGTATTTAGTTTTTATTTTTTAATCTAATATCTGAATTGAGTTAAGAACATGAATTAAGAACCAATTATTTTACTCAAAGTTATGCAAGGCAATTCAACATTTAAATGTTTCAGAATGAGAAACTAATCTTTTTGAAAAAGAATTTTGATCTCTGGTCCGGAACTTTTTCTATATTTTGTTGTGCTGAGTGTATATGCATTTATTGGTAGTGTCTGTTAATTAAAGTGTGTTTGTGTGTGTGTTCAAGTTTCCCATGTTCATTTAACACTTATTTGGTCCATTTTGCTTATTTCCATTTGGCTTCTTCCGAGCACAATGCAACTGATTTCCGTTCATTCAACGCCCGAGCAGAACAGCTGTATTACAAGTGTCTGGCAAGGGTAGGGCGGATAGGGGATTGGGGATGGGGGGTCATCCGTCACATAGTCAATGCAATTACAAGAAACTAGATTAAAAGCCAAGTGGCCAAACAACAATGGCGACAACACACACACAAACACATACCAAGAACAACAGCGACAATGGGCCAACCAAGCAACAAACCAGCAAACAAATAACCAACCAACCAACAATGAGCAACTGTACGAGAAATAGTGTCAAAGTACTTTGAGTGCACTTGTACGCAGTCTGTGTGTGTGTGGCAGAAAGCGTTGCATACACACAGGCGCAATTCAATGCCTTGCCTGCCTGCCTGCGTGTGTGTGTGTGTGTTTGTGTGTGTGTGTGTGTGTTTGTGTGTGTGTGTTCAACGACAACATCAATGCAGCAGCGGAAGCTTTCGCTTTTACTTCAATGATTAAACCACTGACCGAATTTCGGCTTGCCATCTACATTTATATACATTGCATATGTATTTGTATTTGTGTTTGTATTTGTCTATCTATTTGTATGTGTGTGTGTGTGTGTGTGTGCATTGATAAAAGGCTTGCTGTCATTTTTGTTTTTGCTGTTGCTTGCACATTCTAGTTGACACACACACAGAAACACACCCACTCACAGACTGACGCACACGCAGAGCGAGGCGAGATAAACTGTTTTGTTAGCCTTTTTTGTGTAGGAAGCTTGATGTTTCCAATTGAACTAGTTACATACATTTTCCACATAGAAAGTACACTCAGAGAAATAATATGCCATAGCAACTTAGCACAATGCACTCAAATTCTAAACTAAGCTAATTTTGAGAATTTATTTATTGCAGCCAAGATAAAAGTAAATCAAAAAACTTAAAATATAATATTTTCAAGAAACACATATTTTTAATGAAACTTATTTCTAAAAAATAAAACTAGAATAAACATAAAAACATATCATTATTTAGATTATTAGCAGAAATGAAACTTGTCAGTCAAACTTAAAATCATTTCCATATTTATCGTTTCGGAGAATAATTGCTAAAAAATAAAACTTTAACCCATACTTAAAAATATCATTATTTGTATTTAAAAAATCAAAATGAGAGTCGTAAGCCAATCTTAAAAATATGTGATTATTTATATTTTCAAGAAACACTTTTAAAAACTTTTAAGTCGAACAAAAGTTCACCTCTTCATTTAGAAATAAGACAAAAAGAAACATTTTATTTTAAGTAAGGTCTGCAGCAGGGCAGTACGTTAATTCTCTGAGTGTACTTGCAAAAATATCCACTTAACTGAATGTGTGCCATGTTGGATTCCATTTAAGCAGTTGCCTTAGGCAACTGAATTTTGATTTACAAAATTATCAAATTAAGCTGACAGATTAATTGCTGTCATGTTGACAAGCAGTGAAATCCAACTATTATTTGATTTACGATTTTTTATTATTTATTTTTATTTCATATTTGTTGCTTACCCTTAAATTAAGATGAAAAAAAAACCGAATTTTTTGTGTTTCGTTTCGTTGTGAAGTAATAATGTAAACATCTGAATTTATGTTTGTCATTGTTGTTGTTGTTTTTACAGAAAACTTGCTTAAAAAGTACCAAACTTAAAAAACAAGCAATACAAACAAGTACAAAAAGCAAAAGAAGCGCAAGCGAAACAAGTTTTCGCAACGAATCTGACAGAAAAAAACCAAATAAAATACAAAAGAAATAAAAAGATAAAAAGTGAAATCCCAATCAAAATCCAAATCGAAATCGAAATCGAAAGAATCAGCGTGAAACACTCGTGCTAAAAACGAATGAGTTTCAATATTTCGCTGTGTGTGGAAGCTAAATTTGCGTACTACTGACATCATCAGTGAAGGTACCGACAATTTCAAATAGCCACTCTCTGCCTCTACCTTTCAACTACTATGTACTACTACTACCTACTGCTACTACTATGTATAAATACTTACCTATGTACTTATTCATGTACTTACCTATGTACTTGCTACAGAACGTTCCACAAACACTTTGAACTTGCTATTCCTCTTCCCCATTGCAAGCTGCTACTAAAACATACTCAATTTAAATAGTTGCCTATTTAACCTAGTTTTTGTTTTTTTTTAAAGCACTCTCTGCTTTCCTTCTAACTCTTTCTTAATGCATACCTATTATTATTAATATTATTGTGTTTTAATGCTGTAATGCCAATGAACCCTCAAAAAATCAAAAAACAAAACCAAAAAAATATTAAATAAATGCAACGCTTATAACAAAATATGTAATTGCTCGTTTTTAACGCTTACTGTGCCCCCATCTCCCCCTTTTTATGAACCCGCGAATTTCAACAGTTATGCATACACTCAACAAAAAATCGACATACAAATTTAGAAAGTCTCGCTAAAATATATAAAGTTTTTCTTGTTTTTAATTTGTGAATAATCAAAAAGGAAGTCTCAAATATTTTAACAAAAATATTTTCTTTTATTAAGACAAAGAATTATAGAAAACCAAGGGGGTTTCTGGTTTTCTTTCTTCAAAACAAATGTTGGCGATTTGAATAGCCAAAAATTTGTAAGCTTTCCAAATTAAATTATATAAATGTTATTTATTTGTTGACTTAAATCAGTCCACATAGGAAAATATAAAAATTTAAAATTAAAGTAAAGTTCACAAAGAATATTTTTAAAATTTTAATTAAATCCAGACTTGGGAATTGGACTTGGGAAAATTAAAAAACAATCATACCAAAAATAAAGATTAGTTATTTTGAATTATGAAATGTGGAGGTTATTCCCTAGACTAAAATTGAGTTCTTAATGATAGAAATACAAATAGACGACGCTAAATGGATAAGATGCTAAAGTCTATTAATCATTGCAATGTACTTAAAAAGTTGCATACAAATAATAATTAGTAGCAAAACTTTTAAGAGATTGTGAGAGGAAGTAACGGGTATATCCAAAACTGATTTGCGGAATCAATGTCACCATTTAGTAATTTATTATAAACATATCACCAGATATAACATGACGATAAGTTAGGGAGGGAAATTCAAAAGGGTGGAATATAGATGAGGTAATACACCCCGGTCATAGTGACGAAGAGCAAAATGTAAGCATTTCTTTAGTGAATCCGATAGAGATCCGTTTTCCAGAATTTGACTGAAATTAAGAAAAGAAAAACCCTGATTTTTAGAAATATAATTTCAAAATATGCTGCAACTGGCGCCAAAAGTATTTTGATGATTCTCTAAATACCAATGCCAATTTCACAATAAATTAATTCAAAGATCAGTGACTTGATTCATTGGAATTGCATTGGCATGTCTATTAATTATTAGATAACTTCATTTATTTTCAACTCAATTTTAATTGTTGGGCTATCAAAATTAATGGCTACCGTTCCGAATTTGCTTTTGTTAGCCGAAAACACACAAAAAATAAACTGATGAATGTTTTTATAGAATTGTTTCTATTATGAACACGTGACCTTTAACTCCGTATCCAAAATAACTCTTATTAATAAGAGCTGAACAATTGCTGACTCAACATTTGTGTACTGATTGCTCCTATTGTGGGCTCTGGAATCCGGTTTTATTTGCCTAATTATAGAAGTACTGCCAATCGTTATGTAATGACAAGGCACATTTGTTAGCCAAAAATGTTGGCTGTCACATTTAATTACTACTTTTGCGCGACAAGTAACTGAAATGGAGGTTTAACTTATTGGGGTACAGATTGAGAATCGAGTTGAGGCATGTTTATCACTTTCATTGATTGCCATTTTAATTTGCTTTCTCAGTTTGCATCCGCAATGTTTGCCCGTATTTCGTTTCATAATATTGCACATAGCAAATTAATTTAGTATTGAATTGTTTAAAAATAAACGCCAAATGCGGCCCAGTTCCTCTCGCAAATATGGCAAAGTTCAAGACGCAAATTTATTTAATCTATACAGTTTTGTATTTTGTATATATTTGCTATAATTAGAGCAATTTGCTATAGATTCTCCATGAAACTCACATGCATAAAACTGGGCCACCTTCTTCATGTGTTCGTTAAGCTATATTTGGAGAAAAAAATCTGTTCACAATTTAAGGAAAAGCGTGAAAATTTTGTTAGCTTAGTTTGTTAGTAAAGAACATTGTTGATGAAATTTAAATTAATAAATAGTTTTTTTCTCTCGTCTACGATTTACGTAAGATGTACTCCAATTGAGAACTTACAATTGTAAAGAGATTTATCTATATTTACATATATATCTCCCGACTAGGACAGAAAACACAGATTTAGTTAACCAAAACAAAGTTTCAACGGAGTTCAGGGTATCTTCAAGTCGAACTGCCTTAACATTCCAAAGGAAAAACTAGTTTTTCTTAGTGTATTTTTAAAATATGTGGAACAAATAAGTATGCACGGGAAAAAATGTTTTAAAAATGAAAATTTGGCTAAAAACTATAAACATTTTTAACTACAAAGTTTCAAAAGAACATATCTTTGGGACTGGTAAAAAAAATTCTGTTTAAAAATCACAAACATATTTTCAAAATTTTAAGAGAAATCCAGCCTTGAATTAAGAACAAAAATAACTTGGCTTTTAGAAATAGAAATTCTTCATAATAAGGCAGGCAAATGTATGGCGACTTTGTAAATTGCAGGGCTATTTTTTTTTGTGAGTGTATGATTTTATTGTATGTAATATATACAATTAACCGACGCGACGCTTGCACTTGCTGGACTGGGGAAATTGATATAATTTCGATAAACGAAATGGAATGCAACCGCAACCACAACGACGACGACGACGACGACGACAGGCGCAATTACGTTTTTCGAATTTGCGCTTAATGCTTTCAATTGGCTTTTGAATTAATAATTGAGTCGTATTGTATTCGAAAGCGGGTCGCAAAAGTCCGGCTGAAAACCCACTCAGACTGTCAAGCAGACAGATGGACAGACTGAGAGCCTGCCTGACTGCATTATCCCATTCAAATCCGATTTGCCTGAGGATTGCAGCACGTGCTCGCTCTCCCAGGGTGAAGGGCTACTTGAGGGCCGTTGAGGTCCAATGCGCCAAAAGTTGACATTGGCATTTTGGAGCAGGGCGCAGTGAACACAATTATTATGTGGCAAGGTTGGCCCACAAATTGTTTATTTGCTGGCTAAGCCCATACGGGAGTTATTTGGTTAGTTGGCTGCTTTGCTCTTGATCCGGTTGCCGCAGGGCAAGACTAACGATTACGATTTGTCCGCAGCACTTCACAGGCGGCAAAATACGATAGACGAGTGCCCAATGTCCCAAATTCAAACAATAAAATGAAGAAAAGAAACAGACATCAAATTGACTATCAAAAATAGTAAAGTAAGAATGACGTCGTCAATGGAGCGCGACTACGAGATACCCTGAGCCATGAGTTGCAGTCTAAAATGTTCCTTGAAATGTAGGAAATGAAGTGAAGAACTAAGCAGCTCATGTTTTTAACTGAAATAATCGTCTTGAATTACATTTATAGATGGGAATAGACTGTTCTATTCAACTTGGCTTTATCGAGTCGAGCTTCGTTCTGCTCGTGACAGACTTTCCCACAATGCCAATATACCCATTTTAACCATTTCTAATGGGTTCAGGGTATGACATGATAAGAAAAAGACAGTAAAATAAATAAAAGCCAGAAACTAAGTCGATGCTTTCCCTCTGATTTTGTATCTTAAGTTTTGACTTGACTTGACTTGTCCATCGCTGGCTGCAGCTCAAACTGGAAATGTATCTTTGTATCTTGGAAGGGCTTTCGTCTGTGTCTGTGTGTGTGTGTGTGTCTCTGGCATTATTCCAAATGCGCCATCATTTTAATAATGCAAACTTCTCAAAATTTAAATTTAAAATTCCAAAGCGAAATACAAATAATTGCATTTGGTGTTTGCCTGGTGTGCTTATTGGCGTGCATGTCATGAATTCACTTAATTGAGTGAAATTGATTTTAGTTTGCTCAACAGTTCGATTTTTGCACTCTAGTTGCACACACACACACACACACAAATATATATGTATATATATATAAATGCTAATAAAATATTTGCATTGCCGCATCAAAGAAAAATCAACAAAAAAAAGTGCTTTAAATATGTTCCGATTCGCTTGCGTGCTAAACGAGTTTTGATTGCGACTGAAGCAGAACTCATCGCACCAGCAGCCTGCTGCTCTTCCCTTCCATAAGCGCCACAATTTGTGTAAATAAACACACACATATATATATATATTTAAATACATATATGGACCATTCGACACGCACATTGACATGGAACATATTCGAACTGCATTTGGAATTTGCTTTTCTTTTGTTCAAATTTAGAATCGCTGTACAGATCTATATGTGTACATATTTTGTTTGATAATCTTTCCTAGTCACCTTCACCTTTTACAGCATGCTCTTGCCCAGTGTGCACAGTGTGCTTGGCTCTATTTGCATTCTTTCCTTGGTTTTGTTTTTCAAGAGTAAACTTTTCAATGGGAGGAAAAAATGCATTTTAATTTGAAGAATTTACTTAAAAAATAGAAGAAGAGAATATGGCTGAGAGCTCTGGGCAAACTTTTATGAGAGGTTATTACTGAGAAGCAGTCATAATAAAAAACTGAATATTAAATGAAGCAATTACGCAAATGCGATAAAATAGTAGACACAATAGTTGACCCTTGAAAAACAACACTGAAATATTCAAATAATCTAAGGTTTCAAATTACGAAGCATTTTAATTGGCAACTTTCATGTTTAACGAACTATGTTCATTAGTTTTCTTGAGAATATTGAATGTTTTAAGTGATCTACAACAGTATTTATGGATCAGTTGCCTTTTCAAAATAAATCATAGTTCTCAGCCTTCCCATCTAAAACTTTCCGTTCGATAGAAGTAAGTTGTAAATAAATATACACATATATATTATATATACAATATGAGGTGGGATTGGCTCGGATATTGTCAAGGAAGAATTGCACAATTTGTTCTTTTTTATACATTTTGAACCACCCTTCATAAATAAAGTAAATTGAGATGTAGGCATTGGGCTGGCGATGAGCTACCCTCTGTTCCCTTCCCACGAGCCCACTTGTATACATATATATTAAATATACATTCAAAAATGAATGTTATGCACAATCTGTGTCTGGTGTCTTATCTTATCAGTAGCTTTTAGGAAAATTTGAATCAGGGCACCTACCGTTCACATTCGATTTGGGGGCATGGGGTCACTACACCGGCGTTGGGGGGTTGGGCTACTGCTACACTCAGAAAACCAATCGCCCTGTTTAAGAAATGATTTATAATATATAAAAAACAGATTCTTAAAACTCAAAAGGCTTTTTAAAAGCTTTTTTTATAAATATTTTCTATTGTTAAGAAAAATATTTTCCTTTCTATACTAAGAAGCGCACAATTTTTCCGTTTTTATTTTTCATATAAATTGCTGGAATTTCTTAACTGTCTGAAATGTTTGTTTATGTGAAATCTTAAAATACGAGTGCGACTAATTACTTAAGTAACAGAAGGCTGATGGTCTGTGTACACATATAAGAACAGTCTGGAATTTAGAAAATATTTTTCTACACTTAGAAAAAAGCGACTTCTGTATGGAAAAGAAAAGAAACTGCAATTTAGATATATGATTTCTTAATAATACTGATAATATCCGAGCATCTCTACGCGCCAAAATTATGGCGATTTTCTAAATTGTATTCCGATTTTTTTTCTGAGTGTATAAATGTGTGCAATGTGTCTTCTTATGTGTATATACGAGCATATATTAATGTATCTGTAGATGTATATATATTTTGTTATCCAAGTGCTATGCGTGTTTTTCTAAACATTAATTTAGTTCAATTTCTCGCGCGATCAAAAGCAGATGAGCATGTCGACATAGCTCTGCTGGATGCTATAAATTGTACCATATGTACAAATACATATATATATATATATATATATATACATATATACGCCCATGAATGATGAACTCACTGTATATAGCTTGGACCTCAAGCCACTCTCTGTGCACCACCCGTCCCCCCACACCTCGACCAGCGGCACACAGTTGCATAATCAATATTAATAATTAACAAAAGTTCTTTTGTTTATTTTTCTTACATATATAAATATATATACAAATATATATGTCTATTATATTTTTTGATTGTTTCCTGCTCGCTTTAGCGTGGCATCGCTCTTTGTGTCCCGTTTTGTAAACCCCAATCCACAAAAAAAACATAACCTTTGCCCAACCGCTGCACATTTTGTTTGCCAATTTGTTTTTGTCGAAATAGATAAATTTGTGTGTGCTGCCGGCGTTTATCGCCATTCCATCTGTATCATTTATCCGGTTCTCATTCTTGTGTGCCTCTTGTAGCGCCAGTCGAGACAACTTGTATCCAGACGATCAGCATCAGCGTCACTCGCACTCCCATCAGCACTTGGTGCGGCAGTCTCTGATCAGCCTTAGCTACGCCCAGCCCGGATCGAGTTCGGCAACACCTGCGTCCGGGCCAACTGGCCCGATACCCGTGCACTCACATTCATCGGCATCGGCCTCTGTGCGCAACAGTCCCAGTCCGAGCAGCGGCAGCGTTGGAATCATCGCACTTGGTGCCGTTCGCAGTCGTCGTGGCGAGGCGGCGGATCGCGAAAGAGATCGAGATCGGGATCGGGATCGAGAGCGGGACGGTGACGGCGACAGCGTATCGCTGCTGAGATCGGGTCTGGATGAGCAGCGTTCGCAGCGACAGCGCAGCAGCAGCACTCGTCTATCCAGCGGCATCTCCAAGCAAAACTCCTGCGACAGTCGGAGCAGCGGCCTACGCATCCTCGATCCGGCGCCCTCGCACAGCTACAGTCACAGTCACAGTCCCGTTAGCTGCGGCACCGAGCAGAGCGTGAGCAGCACTGGCGGCCAGTCGGCCCTCTACGATGCCTGTCACGAATACACGCGCAGCTTGAGTGCAGCTCCGACTACGGAACCCACTGGCGGAGCAGCTGCATTGAGTGGATCAGCAGCAGCAGCATCAGCAGCAGGAGGTGGAGTAGGTGGAGCAGGCGGAGCTGGGCTACTGAAAAGCCACTACAGCGATCAACAGCTATCGGAGCCGCACTTTACCAATCTCAATCTCAATCTCAATTTGAGCAGCGATTACGATACGGGCAGCGATAAGCAGCAGCTGGTGAATCAGACGTACATCTTCAAGTGCATCGCGAACAGTCCATCGTTTCTGCGCACCAACAAGATCAAGGAGCAGTCGAAGAAGCTGCGAAATCTGTCGCTGAAAACGCGCACGGCCAAAAAGAAGGGTCAAATAATATCGAAATCGAACGCAGTATCGGATAATTCACTGCATCCGGGCGATAAGTATCTCAATTTGTATTTGGTGGAGAAGAAGCATTCGCTGCAATCACAAATTGCGCCCACATCGAACACATCCGTTGCAGCCAGTTGCTCGACATCATCGTCAACAGCACGTCAGCAACAGTTGCCGGCATTGTCGGCGGTTGCCGCACGGCAACAGCAGCTGCTGCTTAACGGTTCGCTGAAGAGCAGCAGTAGCAGTGATAATCGACAGACGAAGACATTGCCCGCTTATCAGGAGTATCGTTGTGGGAGCAGCAGCAGCAACACCATACCCACAACGGGCAAGAGTCCGCCGGTGCCGCATTCGCTGGCGGCGAAAATAAGCGGCAAGAACTGTAACAATCTGCTGCAAAACGCCGGCGGCAATCAGCTCAGCCTGAGCAGCAACTCATGCCACAAGCTACATGCGCACAGCCAGTACGCCCAGCAGCAACAGCAACAGCATCTGGCCTCATCGCCCAAGAGCTCCGTGTCGAGCAACGGCCACTTGAACAAATACTGTTTAACGGATCTAACGCGGCGCAAGGCGGAATTCAATCGGCAGCTGAGCGCTCCGACAGATTATACGCGCCACTCGTCGAGCAACGGATCACAGCAGGAGGGCTCCGAGCCGGCCAATGAGACGGGTGTGGGTGTGGGTGAGTCCACCATAACGGTTGCCAGCGCTGGCGTACTCGGACACCGGACACCACAATACGGCCACGGCCACGGACCCGGTCAGGCATCAACGGCGCCGGCCACCCTCAAATCGCTGCAACTCCACAATTTTGGTGTGCATCATCCGACGCCGAGGCCCACGTCCACATCGTGCACCAACAGCTTCAATCGGCGCCACATACGCAGACACAAGAGCAAACTAAGCGAACGGTGAGTCTGTCTTCTGTATACCCTAAGTCTTTATATTATTGATCAGTGGTCGATCAATCCATATCCATATCTGTAATCTTGCTGAAAGTTGCTATAAATATCCGTTTGCAGTAAATAGATCAATCGGTCGAAAAATAAGTTGTATGTCTACGGCTAACTCATGTACATTTTCCCCATAAGGGGCACAACATTCTGCACATTCAACATTCGTTAAGTATGTTGTAAATGTTCGATATTCGCCTCGAGTATTTTGGGTTTTTTTTTTGTGATGATTTATCAAATTTCGTTTCAATCGAAGAAATGTTTGACAGAGTAAAAACAGGCTATTGACACAGCTGATATCTAAATTTTTGTGCGGAGTTGAAAATATTATTTTTATAACATCATAATTTGTCACCTCTTCGGATGCAATATATATTTAAACAAATGTGGAATATTCAGTGCAATGCCAGACCTTAAGCTAGAATAAATAAAATTTGTTTAAAATATACCAAAATAGAATTATTTAAAACTCCGAACAGAAACGTATTTTAACTTCGGTCTACAACCGTATATAATTTTCGGCGTGCCTAAGCCGTTCAGTCATTTTTTGATTTTACTATTTTTTCTTTACTAGTGTTATCATTGGCATTATTAACCAGTTGCCAGACTTAAATAGCTTGAATGAATTAAGCATTCAACGCGTTTTCAGGTTGTCGCCGTCGTCATTCGATTTCTGAGTGCTTACCGGTTTTCTGTTAGCTTATCGGGGCACATTTGCATATTTGCCATCAGCATCGTCTGGCTTCGAGTCTGAAGTCTGAGTCTGGAAAATACTCTGGCCGGGGACTGACCTGGTAATGAGCTTCTGAAACGCGAGCAGTGAACTTCATTCGGTCGTCCGTTGTTCGTATAAAAATAATCATGCTGCCCACGCGCAGGATCAGTTAAACAAGTGCTACAATCAATCAATCATTTAATCAATCATTTTGTTCTCTAAACTTCGAACTTTCTTTAACAACCAATTAAATAAACTGACAAATAAAAGTGTGTCAACTCGCAGAATCGAATCAAATCGCGAGAACGGAGTTTTCCATCGTACGTATTTAAGATTGATTGATAGATCTAGCTATCCTTCAATCAATAGATTTATATATTTAAAACGTTTTCAATAGTTTGGTCAAGGTAAACGTTGTATCAATTTTAAAAGCGCTGCGCTTGTGCTAAATCAATCAATCAATCAACCCGTTCAATCAGTGGCTTCGTTCGCCTTAAATAACTAGAGAAACGAGTAAAAATAAAACTACAGCCAATTCGCAGGCCAATCAATTTAATCAACATTTGTCAATGAGTTAATCGCTTAATCAATCGCTCACTTAATCAATCGCTCGCTCAATCATTCGTTTCTAGCAAAGTGTAACGGCGACCGTGAAAGTGCATGGGGATTTTTCACGTGTTCTCACTTCTCATTTAGCATTCGGTTGATTGTGCTGCTGACACGGAAAACTCTTGCCATTATCATAATGATTTGCGTGACAGTTGTCGGATCGTAAATCTATAATTGATTGCACTAGATTGTTTAGATTGTTGTTGAGCCAACAATGTCATATTTCTCTGTCTTCGACAGTCCCCGTCCCCATATCTGTCTGCCGTTGCTGCTCATTTACATAAAATCTAGAGGTAGTTTATTTTACTATTGTGTTTCTTTTTCTCGTGTGTTTATTGTTGTCAATTTTTGAGGAATATCAACAAATTATGGTTCAGCCATAATTTGTACGACGCTGCTGCTAGTCGCAAAATCAATTAAAAACAAAAACAAAAAAACAAAAACAAATGTTGCTTTATTTATTTATTGTGCAACAGCAGCGCGAATGCCTCAGAACAGGTTATAATGCCGACCCAGCAACAGCCTCATCAGCTCTGAGAAATATATAAGTTTACAGAACAACAAAAAAAGAGAAGGAATAATAAAGAAAACTAAAACGATCACTGTAGAATGTAATGAAAATGAACAAATGCTGGGTGTCAGATGATCAATTATTTAATTACGCGCCAAATTCCTTTTTCGGTATTCGGAAACCGAGCTTCGTTTAGGCATCGATTGTCGCAAATTGAAAGTCGAGGTAACGCCTGCGAGTAAACAAACAAATAAACAAATAAACAAACACTGAAATAAATCGCCAACAACAACAACTAGATGCAAAACAAAAAAACAAAAAAAAACAAAAACAAAGCAAAACGAAAACAAACCGAATGCTGGAGGACGCCAAAATAAACGAACAGAACACATTCGAGCTCGGAGCAGCATTCGTTGTTCGTTCGCGATTCGAATTGAGATTCATTCGGATTCCGATTCGGACTCGGACTCGGATGCCGATATTCGGAGTGTTTGCCGGCTGTTTTGCTCGTGGCGCATTTCTGTTGTCGGCGATACTTAGTTGTGCTCGGTTATCGCGCTTGTAATAACTTGAAAAGATAAATTACGGTCTATAGAAAAGAAAATACATACACATCGATAAATAAATAAACAAACATTTTTGTGTATATATATATATATGCATGGATATATAACGATAACATTAAGTTTCGGTCGTCAAATTAGAGAAAACAGATGTTTGACCACGTTTCAAGTTTCAAGCAGCAACAAATAATTGCAAACCACAATTAAAAACGTAATCAAAAACTGAAACTAATACTGTGATGTTCAACAACAGAACATAACAAACAAAACTAATTGTGTGATTTACTGTTACCCGATATGTATTACACACATATCTACAGATATATGTTTATATGGTTATTAATCTCACTCTGTCGTTTTTTGTGGTTTTTTTTTGTGCGCGATTTGCTAAGGAGCCAATAAAACGACATAATACAATATTAACGAGATGAATAGTAATAATAATAATAATCGCAATAAAATTCATTAGGGCTAATGCAAGCGAAGATTAAATTAAATCAGCTTCATCAGGCTTAATTAAAACGAAGCTTTCCCATTTAAAAACTACACTCAATTGAGTGTGAACACAGTGGAACACTGAACAGTGAACGGATCGGCCAAAAAAAAAAAAAGAAAGAAAGAAAGAAAATAAATAAATTATAACAGTACTGTGTACTGTGCACGCGTTTGCCTTACCAAACAATAGAACATCCATCACCAGACACATCCAGAGAGAGGGAGAGAGAGAGAGAGAAAGGGAGAGAGCAGACCACGCGATTTCGTGTGCCAATAGGGCAACATTTCCGCAACGAGACCTCAGAGACGGTTGTCGTATCAGCGGAAAGACCTTGACAATCACCGAATACAAGGTGAGAGTGAGAGAAAGAAAGAGAGAGGGCGATCTTGATGCTGTAAGCTTCGAATTTATGCGTGTGCAACAATTAAGCGAATAATTACAAGCAACATACAAAAAAAAAAACAAAAACTTAACTGAACCTAACCGCATACTTTCACTCGATTACCTTAGCGGTGTACTTGTAATATATATACTAAATATGTATCGTTAATATTTGTATGCATACACTTAATTGTTGTTGTTATTATTATTGTTATTATTATTATTTACAGCCTGCTGAACGGCGATAGCGAAGAATCAGTACGCTGCTCATACTGCTCCGTATTGAATGTGAATGAGAACGACTTGCGCATTTCATTTGAGAACACCTGCACCGACTCGCTGGTCACCGCTTTCGATGATGAGGCACTGCTGATATGCGACCAAGGAACCGAAATGGCAAGAGCAAAGGTTTTATTTATACATGTAGCACAGGACGTTTCCCCCAACGTTCATATCCCCAAAAAATCACAAATATATATATATATATATAGTAGATATTCGTAGTTATTTGTATAATACTGTTTTGGTGACTAACTGATTTGCTGTGCAATTTCACAGAGTGTCAAATTTATACAGAAAGTCAGTCTTACGACGTAAATGAGAGTTAGACGAGTTTTTAGAAAACTAGACACGGAAATAGCAAATATCTTTGGGGAATTTTTGTAACAAATATATTTACATTATTATTTTCGTTCAAGATTATGTTGGTCATTCATTTGGGAATAACCAACCAGCCACCTAGTGGCAAGTAGATAATGGTTTTTTTATCTCAAATGGGCTTAAGCAACTGAATATATAAAAATTCCCCTATTGGAGTAGAACTTAAAGACAAACAAATAGCAACAGTTATCGCCAATAATGACATTTCGGATATGTAAATTACTCACACGATATATAATTAATGACAACACAGAGACAGTAACTCCCATTTTGCTTAGATTTGGGTAATGAGGACCTGTAACTGCAGTGAATCACAGTGACAAATAATTGATTTGGATGGCTTACTTTTTGTTTTGTCTGGTCTTTTTGCAGGTACACTTTGATGATGTGTCGTTGTACGGCACTCCGAAAGAGGAGCCAATGCCCAACATACCAATAGTCTCGGAAAAAGTCTCGGCGAATTTCCTAAAAAGTCAATTGCAATCATGGTTCCAGCCGACAGACAATCGTCTGGCCATGAAATTATTTGGCAGCCGGAAGGCTTTGGTCAAAGAACGCATACGTCAGAAAACTTCCGGGCATTGGGTTATACACCCGTGCAGTTCATTCAGGTAATTGCAACCCACTTCACCTATTGCATTCAGATAGTAAATATTTTTGATATATATTTTTTTCTGGCAGGTTTTACTGGGACCTTTGCATGCTTTTATTATTAGTAGCAAATCTTATTATCCTGCCAGTCGCAATATCATTCTTCAACGATGATCTAAGCACACGATGGATTGCCTTCAACTGCCTAAGTGATACTATTTTTTTAATAGATATTGTAGTCAATTTTAGAACAGGTAATGTGCACAGTTAATCATCACAGTTAATAACACAACACAGTTTAAGGGCTATAAGTTAATTATGGAAATTGGTTGACTAATCTATTTGCATTTTGCAGGAATTATGCAACAAGACAACGCTGAACAAGTAATATTGGATCCAAAGCTTATAGCTAAACACTATTTAAGAACCTGGTTTTTTCTCGATTTGATTTCGTCGATACCATTAGATTATATATTTTTAATTTTCAATCAAGTAAGTTAATTGTGTTTTAAGAAACAGTACGCAACATTTTGATTAAGATTATGAAATTGCAGGATTTCTCTGATTCTTTTCAAATATTGCATGCCGGACGCGCCCTGCGCATCCTTCGTCTAGCTAAATTACTATCCTTAGTTCGCCTGCTGCGCCTGTCCCGTCTCGTGCGCTACGTATCGCAATGGGAGGAGGTCTATGTAAGTACGCGATTCAATTTTGCCAACACTTTAATTCTTTCTTTGCATAGCACACACACACATATATATATAAAGATTTATATATATGTGTGTGTGTGTGTATATATTTCTTTTGGTAATGTATACTTAATATTTGAATATTGAATTTCGATTTCGATTTCGTCCATAATATGTTTCAGTTTTCAGTTATCAGTTATCAGTTTGAGTTTCGTTGTTTGTTTATCGAATCAGTTATGATTTTTGCAATAAATTATCTGACCTTAAGCTCAACGTATATAAATTCATTACTGCAATACATTCCACACAAAGTTCAACAAAAACATATTTATATTTCATAGGTTTCGATTTTAGGGCTTAGTACAGTACAGTTAGTCAGTGGTCAGAGTTGTCTATATAGTCCAAAGTGCTCACTCTTCTCTATGTTGTTTTCTTTTGCGACAAAATACTATATTTAATGGCGCGTAAAGTGTTCTAACTAAACAATTATCAGTTGTAACATAAATGACTAGAAATACTCGGTGTTTTCATTGTGTTATGATTTTTTTATATTTTTTTTAATATACCTAAGTATATTTATATATGTATATGTACCGATATGAGTATAAAATTCCCAAAAACGCTGTACAAAAAAAAAAGCCCCAAAAAAAAAAGTTGTGTAAATTTTACATACAGTAATATTTGTTTTTAAACTTGTGTTGCGTTGCGCTCCAAGCCCAAGTCCAAGTCCAAGTCCAACTCCTAATGCCGCTCAAGCTGACCAAAGCTCCAAAACAACAACCACAAAAACAACAACACTTCACCACCAACAACAAGAACAACAACAGCAACCACTCAACATTTTCACCATGTCGCGCTCCGCTTGATCCTTCGCTCTTTCGCGGGGGGATAAATAAGTTTTTTTGTTGCTTACCTTTTCACAATTATTGTGTTGGTCAATTCTTTATTTCGATTGTGTTTTTCCTTTTTCTGGTTATCAAATTGATAATTTATAAATTTCTTGCCGACTTATGAAGCACACCAGAAACCAAAATTCTTCATTGCACCATGTACAAAAAAATATTCAAATCTTTGAAGACTTTTTCTTCCGAGTCAAAGTAACCACAAACTAAGAAACATAAAATAAAAAAAAAACAATTCAAGTGTTGAAAAATGCTTTTTCTCCACAAAACACTTTCTTACGCAATGTCACCCAAAAATAAAAGTATAACAGAAACTTCAACTTACATTGCCTAACTTGGACTATTTATAATTATTTTTTCATATGTATTTTATTTTAAAACTGTTCAACTTTATACAAACCAAGTATATATGTATAATATAAGTATGGTTGATCTTCTCGCTCGCATAAACAAATTCAAATTTGCTTATCAAAATCAGATTAAGTAACAAAAAAAAAAAAAAAAAAAACAAAACAAAACCACAAATATTTAAGTTAACAAAAAAAAAAAATACAAATAAAATCATCTTAGCAAAATCAGGGGCCTAAAATACCTGTGTATATATATGGTTTTAGATTCTGCAGAATCTACAGAAAAAAAGTGCTGATCGCAGAGGGAGAATGAACAGAAAAGACAAAGATGGCTTGACAAAAAGCAACCTAATTCTCAAGGTAACAACCAAACAATCAAAAACATCTTTAAAATTATTTAAAAAATAAAAATCAACACTATCAAAAAAAAAAAAAAAAAAAAAGAGAAAGACATAAAACAAATTCCAATTTTTGATATACAAAAACAAAAAAAAAGCCTTGATTGATTGACATTATGATTATGTATTAATTGGTGCAACATAACTCACATTTGAGATATGCTTGAACCAACATTGAGTTTTAGTGCATATTTCGTTCGTTCGTTCGTTCGTTCGATTGTTCGTTGATCATGTTTGCTTGATTTTAATGTTCGTTCGTACATTCTGTAAATTTTCTAAGTCTGCCTTTTAATATACATATTGATTGATTGATTGATTGATAGATAAATAAGTACATACATATTTATTATTGATTTAACGCATCAACAACAAATCGCCTGACAGATTTCAACTAAATCAAATTGTTAAGCAAATGTCGCGCTATTTAATCATTAATGTATCCCAAACTTCGGTTCAATCGAAGCTTGTTTTTATGCACTTCACAATGTGTGGTTTTCGATTCAAAATCAATTAACAAGTGAATATTTTGTCCGCTTCATTCCTTCATTGAGGAGCAATCGAAGTTTGCAAAATGCAAAAGGATACTTATAGTTTAGTTAGTTGTAGTTTTGAATTCGACTTCACGTATCTCTAGCATGTCCTAAACTCAACAAACTTACTATCTATCTAGTGAAAGATTAGTTCTAGTTTTAGTTTATTTTCCCCCTTTTGTTGTTTTTCCTAATCTGCTGATGGTAGACTGTATATATGTTTGCAAACAACGCCTGTGAACTGCATCTAGACACAATCCTTAGTTATTTCGATTTCAAACTCAAATCAACGCGAATTCGAATGACAAAAACGTCAAACCATTTTTTTTTATTAGCTGGCTCAATGCTTTTTGCTTCAGCACAATGGCAAAAATATTACTTGTGAGCAGCACGCACTTCGAATATGTTGTGCTAGTTAAAGAATTATGAAAACAATATTGTAGTCGGTTGGCGAATTGTATATAACGCAGTAACAACAACAACGTCACCTCTGTAGCCCTCTACGATGTATAGTAAATGCCACAAAAAAAAAAATAAAATAAACAAAAAAACAAATGTTGCTAAAGCTGATGCGACTGCGATTGTTTCAACATTGCTTTTGGCTAAGCTTTTTTTTTTTTTTTGTTGGCCAAAATGCTGCACCCACACAGCTCACAATACACACAAATACAATTAACTCGTTTGGCACTTCCGCGCTTTAATGCTAATTGACAACTACTGTTGAACAACGAACACGAACACACACTCTGAAATAAACAGCCCTGAAATTTAGAAAATCGACCGGAAACCTAGTAACAATTTCGAAAAGTCTTAAAGTTAAAGGGAATTTTTGGTATTTTTCAGGAAAAAAATTGATTTCTAATAGAGAATAAATAAATAGTTATTTTGAATACGAGAAAATTAACTAAATTTAGAAACGATTTTTTTTTTCAAATTTTTCAGAAATACATTTTTTAATATTTAAAAAGTACAACTGCAAACCTTTTTTTTTAGAAAATAAATCATAAATTTTATAAAATGAAATCAAATGAAATAAAAGAAAATATTAAATTTCTAATGTTTAAATGAATATTATAAAAAAAAACCTTATATTTGAGCTCTGCTTACACTTAAAAAATACACTGGAAATTAGACAATTTTTTACACTTCGGAAGAAGAGCAAAATAATCCAATCGACAATTATACTTTCTGAATAGTAAATGAAGCCTTCTTTATTTTATGTCGACTAATATAGGTCAACACACAAAAGAATAAAAAGTAAAATATAAATAAATTTAAATTAAAAAATAAGAACGATTTCTAAGAATTCGAATGCTATTTAAATGCAAATCGGTCCAACATTTGTCAGACTTTGTTTCCAAAAGTATGGCGATTTTCTAAAATTCGGGTCGATTTGTTTTTCTGAGTGTACTACACACTTAGTAACTACATTGCATTTAGTACATACACAGATACATACATATATGTAAATCAAGACTTGAACGTATTGCATAGCATACATTTGTGGGCAAAGAAAACAGCAAAAAAAAAAACGATAAAAAACGCTTGCAACTGCAACAACTGCATCTGCCACACTTAATATAGCTCTATATATATTATGCATCGTATTTTCTACTGTCACAACATGAACAACAGCAACAACAGCAACAACAACAACAGTGCTACAAAAACAACAGCAACAACACACAGTTTGATTGATATCGTTATCAATGCTTTTGCTTTTGTTTCGGCGCCAATTTTTGAGCCGTGCGCTTTTTTGCTCCACAACTGCTACTACTACTACTACTACTACTTCTACTACTATTCCTACTACGCTACTCTACTACTATTCTACGCTACTCTACTCTGCTCAACTGTACTCTCTGCTACTTAACGCAAACTGTAATCTTTAACTAATTTATATAAGTCTGCCACTCTGTTGCCAATTATGCAAAAGAAATACATATTTTTTGTGTTTGTTATTACGTTTTGCTTTTGTAATTTGTTTAATTGGTTTTTCTGTTTGGTTTTTGTTATTGTTATTGTTATTGTTTTTTTTTTTTTTTTTTGGTTATGGGCTCTCTTAAGTTTGGTTACAATTTGTGTTCACTCTCTTTGCGGTGCAACTGTTGTGCAAAAAGATTTCAGCTAAAGAATCGCGTGCCACATTCATCGTTTTCAGTAAGTCTGTGTGTGTTAATGCCACGAATCTGTGCAGCAGTGTGGTGAGCTGTATTCGCACACATATCCAATATACTTGAATGTTTCACACAAATACACAAAAAATAAAAAAAAAATTGTATAGAAAAGAAAACTGAACAAAACTTGAATGCAACACTTTTGACTCTTTATTTTGGGTTTTCTTTTTTTTATTTCGTTTCGTTTCGGTTTGTTGTTTGTTGATTTGTTCTCTTAAACTCTGTACAGAAAACGTAGCACTAACAATAATAAAAAAACAACTTCAACTTCAACTACAACAACAACAACAGCTGTGTAAAAGAACGTCCTTAGAGACAGTTATTGAATACTTGTGTATATTTAACATACTTCCCCATACATAAACTCGTTTACTTAAGTACTTCATTTATTTGGAAACTGAGCAAAAGTTAAGATGAGCACTTGTACCATAATAGCAGCTGATTTGCACTAAACAAAAAAATAAAAAATGTAGAAAAATTGTTGAATTTATTGCGCTCAGGTTGTGTACCACACACACACACACACAAACACAAACACACACTTACACACACAGAGAGAGACACACACAGACACACACACACACTCTGTACTGATGTATTGCCTAATATTAGAATCACAAAATTACTTCTTAAATTATATTGTATATTTGATTTGTTCTATCTGATTGCGATTTTCTGTCTGCATCTAAATAGTGCCAGCTAACAAACTCTGTGTGCATTTTATGGCAGTTTATCCTTCAATTATACCGAGTGTAGCATACTTCTCGGCGCGACTGTGACGCGTGTTTCTTTTTTTTGGCTATTTTTATTGGGCATAAACTGCCAGAAAATCCTTAGCATAACTATTTATTTTGAAGTATTGGTTTTTATTTGTGGCTGTGGTTTGGTTTCACTTTTCGTTTGCTTCTTAATCGCAAAGTAATTGGCGCAATTATTAAATATTTGTGTATGGCAGCTGGAAGCCCAAATCCACAAAAAATCTCAAAATTTAATTGAATTGTACTTTTTTTTCGCGATTTTGGTTTCCACTTTTAGTTCACTTAAAATGCCTTTTGGGTTTGTCGTCTTTCAAATGTGTTAATCACAAATGTAACAAACACACACACACAACATGTTCACACACATACAAAAACACACACACACACACACAACACACACACACACATGTATAGACAGTGCGGTGCTGGCCTTTCGTTGATGTGCACTCTTATTGATAAATCTGGTTGCAGTTCCTCAATATGGCCTCGGTGTTCATGAGGATCTTCAATTTAATTTGCATGATGCTCTTGATCGGACACTGGAGCGGTTGTCTGCAGTTCTTAGTGCCAATGTTACAGGGTTTTCCATCTAATTCCTGGGTATCCATCAATGAGTTACAGGTGCGCTACAATTCTGTCGAAGCTTTGAAAAAAAATAAATAAAAAAAAAACAATCAAAAAATATTCTAACATTTGTTTTGTGCGCGACTTCCAGGAATCATATTGGCTGGAGCAGTACTCATGGGCATTGTTTAAGGCCATGTCACATATGCTGTGCATAGGATACGGCAGGTAAGCAACAATTCTACAATTCTACAATATATCAATGGACAATTTGTAAACGCAGTACCAACCCAGATGCCAAATCTTGACATTCTGAATTTATTGCAATTAGATTTACAAAACTTTCATTTGTTTTTAATTTAATTTTCTGATGAAATTTCAAAATTTTCATTTAATTATTTTCTAATAATAATCATTGTTTTATTGCCATAGTTTCTGATCTTGTGTTAGATAATATTTTACCCACTTTCTCTGGAATTTAGGAGTATTTAAATTGTATTTCACGCATTTTCAATCAGATTTTTAATCATGTTCTCAATCTATGTAAATCATATTTATGTCAATCAGCCAATTTCCTCGAAGCTTTCTTATAAAGACTCATTCGACTTATTTATTTATGGGTTTCCGGCTCGATTTGATTATAGTGCTTACTTCTGTAACTCATATTGGAAAGCTAATTTACTTAATCAATTAATATATTAAAAATCTTGTGAAATTAGGATATTGCCATATAATTTTTTATTACTCATTCCCCGGTTGAATAACTCTCTTTGCCCTAAGACTAATTGATACATAAACGATATTTATTTATGAAACTGCTTTCAGATTTCCTCCACAATCACTGACGGACATGTGGCTGACGATGCTGTCGATGATATCGGGGGCCACCTGTTATGCATTGTTCCTCGGTCATGCGACCAATCTAATACAGAGCTTGGACTCCAGCCGGCGGCAGTATCGCGAGAAGGTCAAACAGGTCGAGGAGTATATGGCCTATCGCAAATTGCCGCGCGATATGCGTCAGCGCATAACGGAATATTTCGAACATCGGTACCAGGGTAAATTCTTCGATGAAGAGCTGATACTTGGCGAGTTGAGCGAGAAATTGCGCGAGGATGTCATCAACTACAATTGCAGGTGGGCAATCCTAAAACAGCGGCCGCGCTGACTGTTTAACTAACTAACCAACCAAATTAACCAATAACTTATTTGCAAATAGTATTACACTCAGAAAAAAAGCGATCCACTGGTGTTACTCTGCTTAATATTTAAATTGTTTATTTCTAAGGGGAAAGAATGTGTCTTTCCTGAACAAAATTGTGTATTTTTTTCTTAATTTAAAGGTTGGATTTTTTCTAAAATGTATTGATATATTGACATTTATATTTTCCAAGGTGTTTTTATTTATGTTTTTACATATAGGTCTTATAATAGCTTACATCATTACATCATATATAAAACATATCATTACATCAACATTAACTTTATTTATTAACAATATTTTATTTATTGATATACAATAAGTCTGAAAAATGGAAAATAGCCTTTCTAATTTCAAGAAATTGTTTTCTTATACTTAGAAACTACTTCTAGAATCATGGAAACCCTTTGTGTTTTCAGGACGATGTTCATTTTGGTGCAATTTCTGTTCTGAGTACATAAAAAAATATTAAATTTATTTATATTTTTATTCGCAGATCCCTCGTGGCGTCAGTGCCTTTTTTTGCTAATGCCGATTCGAATTTCGTTTCCGACGTAGTTACCAAACTGAAATATGAAGTTTTCCAACCAGGTAAGACAACTTTTAGAGTCAATCAATCTGAATACGCACTTGAATCCCAAATATGAATAGTCCATGAAAAGGAAGATTGAAGGGACTACTTTTAAAAATGTTCAATTCTCCAAAAAATTATTACAATAATAATATTCTTTTTGCACAAGATCGTTACTAATGTATTCTTCACAAATTTGCAGGTGATATTATCATAAAGGAGGGCACGATCGGTACAAAGATGTACTTCATACAGGAGGGTGTTGTAGACATTGTGATGGCCAACGGCGAGGTAGGCAACCATAAATGATCGAATAAGGTATATAATATATATATATATATATATATAAATATATAATACAGGTTGCCACCTCACTCTCGGATGGATCCTACTTTGGTGAGATCTGTTTGCTGACCAATGCGCGTCGTGTGGCAAGTGTGCGAGCCGAAACCTATTGCAATCTATTCTCGTTGAGCGTGGATCATTTCAATTGCGTTCTGGACCAGTATCCGCTGATGCGCAAGACCATGGAAACTGTGGCTGCCGAGCGATTAAACAAGATCGGCAAGAATCCAAATATAATGCAACAAAAGGATGAGCAGCTAAGCAATCCAGAATCGAATCAAATAACGGCGGTGGTCAATGCATTGGCCGCCGAGGCCGATGAGTGCAAAGATGAGTAAGTTGTCGCAACTTGTAAACAAATTAACCTATATTATTCGACTATAAATATATATTTTGTTTATTAACTGTTGTAGTTATAGTGACATGGATCTCAAGGAGAATTTACTGCATGGGTCGGGGTCGAGCATTGCTGAGCAAACGATACGAGAGGGCCTGCCACGGCCCAGAAGCGGCGAGTTTCGGGCTCTATTCGAGGGGAACACCCCATGACACTGAGGCACATTTAACAGCCCATCCGGCGTACATCGGGCAACCATCTGAGTAGCGGTTTGCAACCCAAAAACAACAAACAACAAACAACAAACAGCAGCAGCAGCAACAGCAACAGCAACAAAAATAGTTAAACATTACAGCAGCAACGCAGACACAGACACAACCATACATCTACACAGACACAAATACACAACACACACACAACTCACACAAACACACATGCGTATATAATAATTAGAAGAACCTTAACAAAAAAGTACACTCAAAATTATGAATCAATTTACGGTAGTCTACATATATATGCAATTGCGATTTAGTAGAAAATGACAACAAACAAAAAACAAAACGATGAAAAAAAAGAGATAGAAAACGTATTACACAACAATGTCCTCAATAATTATTCATAATTTCAGCTCCGCTAACTGTGATGAACTTTAATATAAGAATCGAAAAACAAAAAAAAAAACAAAAAACAAAAAACAAAAAATTAAAAACGAAAAAAAAAATGAGTACATAAAAAGTAACTTAAACGATAAAGAAAAAATTCAGCAGCCAGTTAAAGCATTCACACAGAGAAATCACACGGCCATAGAGAAAACACTTACACACTGACACACCCAGTTACACACATAATAGATACACTGAACGAAACAGACATACTACCTACCTACACACATACATACATACATACATATATAAGTAGTAAATCTACATATAAGTTTTATGCCCACGATATTGTAACGATAACGAAGTGAATAGACTTTTGAATTGCTACATAGGTGTTAGTCCTATGGACCTACTACTAATACTAAAAACGAAAAAAAAACCAGACAGATTCGATACACACACAGCTACACAAACACACACACACACACACACACCTGTAGTTACAACATACACTTGCATAACCTTATGATATAATAAAAACGCCGTTACGTTATGCATTCAAAAAAGAAAGAAAGAAAACAAAATGAATAAAAAAAAAAAACAAAGAAAAACAAAGAAAACATATTAAAGCGCGTAGCTATTATGTACTCAAGAGCAACCAAGAAAGAAACCAAGAATTATGTATTATTGCGGTTATATAGCATATTTAAATACGCAGTGCAACATGGAAAACAACACTCAGCATACGAGTATACACGACAACAACAAAAATACAACAATATTATTAAAAAAAAACAAAAAACAAAAAAGAAAAAGAAAAAAACAAACAAACAATTAAATTAAACAAAATGCATTAGTAGTTGAACTATTAGTTTTTCACTCACTGAAAACAAAAAAAAAAAGAAAAGAAATACACACACAAAACAATGTAGTAAAAAAGCAGCCTCAAGAGTAAGGAAAACCTCAGTGTGCCGTCGTTTCAACGGTTAACAGCAGTAGTAACAAAACAAATAAACAAAAAAAACAAAAAATAAATAAATAAAAAAAACAATAAGAAACATATACACATAAGCATTGACTATATACACAACATACATACAGCAAACAACATACATACATACATATATACATATACAAAACAAAATGAGATAAAACTACATTAATTAGATAATGTTGTCTTTTATAGGGAATTGTTATGACGACTCAGTTCGAATAATGTATTTATTGCAAATTATGATTTTAATTCAAGATTCTGTTCCATCAAAATACTATTTAGTTGCGAGCGAGATCTTTTTGCAAGCCACATTGAACTACACGCGTTTGTAGTTGGTGCATCTTTGTTTGTCTTTAATTTCTGACATAAATCAAACGGAAGACAGAATACCTTGTTTGAAGATTTATGTAACTTAGTATTTTATTATACGTAAACTAATAAATGAAAAGCAGAAGGACAGCGTTTGCCTTAACATAATACAATGCGTATTCTTTTTCATATTTCATATCAGCATATATAATATATATATATATATGACAAGTAACTTAACCAATTACAACAAATGTATATTTTCAGACATTTCAAATCTCATCGAAAAATACATATATATGACTCTATAGCTTATAGCTGCGTCGCACCCAACCCGACTCGATGAGCGCCACGTTGATGTTCTGTGTGAGCAATGCGGCATCTGGATCCACAAGTATCATATGCAAGGTGTCATTCTGAAATGGAGAATTCTTAAGAGTGTTGCACGCATCTTAGTTAAATTTGGTTGGCCTACAACATCGTTGATTTTCTCAATCTTCGCATAGAGTCGACGATAGCACACAATATCGTAAAAGTAATTGCTCGCCTCGATTGAAAAGCATTGTCCATGCCGGGGCGCCACACAGGCCAGTCGACCGGGCCAACATTGTGGTGGCAGCTTTGCAAACTCTTTGTCTAGAAATTTTAGCTGAGTGGGACATATCCACAGTTTATCGCCCGTATCCACGAGTTCTACCTAATATTATGAAAAATAAATCAAAATTATTGATGCACTTTGGGAAAATGTATTTCAATACTTGCCTCTATGCTATTGTTGGCGCCCGCCTTAAAGCTTAGCACTTGAACGCGATGCCAAACTGTGTCCCGAACGTGCACGGCTCCCAAATGACCGGGCATAATTAAGAATGATGGCATATTATACTTAATCCCGTCGATATTGTTGTAAAACTGCCTGTTAAATATCGCGTATTAAATTCACTAAGAAACTAATCTTAAACTTTAACGTACTGCATGTGGCTCGACATGTTCTTGTAGTCTTCGTACTCAGCGTCATGCGTCCAGAAAGTGTAGAGATGCGGACTGGCAACCTTCGCATGAGAAACAAGTATGTTAAAAGATATGTATGTAATTTAAAAAATAATATTAATGAATTTACGGTCATAAGCTGCACTTCGATTCGATCCTCCAGCTTGAATTTGTTGTGGATATTCCGTTGGGGCAACTGATGATTGAAGCGAACCACATCCTTGGGATATTCCATGCCCCATACTCGCTCGTCCTGTGAATGCCAAATAAGTATTAAGTTCACAATTAGGTGTAGATAATTTCATAAAAATATTACCACAGCACATGCTGGAATTGCATCCGTTTCGCTGCCTTCGTCCGAGGACACATAATGGACAACGGGCTCTTCACATTTTGCTTCCAACTTGGGCACAACTTCAATTTTCATTAAATTGCTGGAGTATTTTTGGCAGTCCTAAAATACATAACAACAAATATAACAGATGAAAATGCGGATGGCAGGATTTTACTTGCCACAGCATCATCGCAAGCTTGATTAGATGGAAGAACAATAAATTCAGACTTTTCCATTGTGTTTGTTTCAATATCCGGTTGCTTTTGTGCTTCATCTGATTTAGGAATTATTTTGCCTTTCGGAGTATAAATTTCACTAATATTACTTTTATCCGAAGACGACTCATCATCGACATTGGCTATGGAAAGCTTTGAGACCGAATTCCGTATCGAACTTATTCCGCCAACCGATTTTTCTTGTGGAGCTCGATTTGAGCATTGTCTCCAGTTGCTATTATTATTACAGTTAGATGAGCGTTTGTCTGCAGACAATTGTGCTTGGAGATAGCTGCCATTGTTGTTGTTGTTGCCATTGCAGCGTTTCACCTGCTCATTCACAAACATACTATCTGATATATCAGAGTGATCCCAAAGTTTAGACTTGTGCTGACCACGATTTCTTGGCCTGTTGCTCGGCTTCTTTTGGCACTGCACCAGAGTCTCAATGTGAGCCGTTTTCTCGTGCCTCCTCGCACACACCTGCGCCATGGGTCCACACCCAATCACCTGTAGTGCAAAGTGTATATTTAGCAGAGTATATATACAGTAAATAATGACTACGAACCACAACTGTGTCGGGAATGTAGTTCAAGAAGCTTTCGATGTTTTTAAAGCCGAGCTTGTCAAACGGCACCGGGGAGCCTTCTTCGCTTGCGTAGTCCCGTTTCAGTTGCTCCACAGTCATGCGATCGGGTGACGATATTATCAGTGAGCGTATCACTTTCTTGACGTAACTTAAAAAGCTTTGCTCGTTCATATTTCATAGATTTGCAATCAATTCTTTGTAAAGCCGAAAGAAATATTTAGATTTTGGCGCGTCCGTGAAGTTGGCTGCGATCACAAAAACATATGTGTGTTCAAATACAGTGCGCTGATTAGTGATCAGATAACAGGTGGCGCAGCATGCGGCAAAAAAAATATCGGTGTTAATATCACGAGCACGTGATAAGCATCAATACATGATAACTGTGCCACTAAGCAGACAACAAAAATGTCTTTTTGGGTGGGAGTTTTTGGCCCTGATGTGAAATCTTTCGTAAGATGGGGTGTTCTAATAAAAAGTTTCATATGTCGAGACAATGATACCACTTTCAAGATTTCCAATAGACGTTAGAAAACAGAATTGTTGTAGATTTGAAATAGATTGGATTAGACTTCCTTTCCGTGAGTTTAACTTTCGATCAGTTTTGCGACTAATTAAATTTTTGTTAACGCAAATCTTAAGAATTCGGGCGAAAGAATGAACTTTTATATTGCCATTTGTAGGTCTAAAATCTACTTAGTAATTGTTTATTTTAAATTAATTAAAGCGATAATTAAATAATTGTGATGATTTTAAACAAATGTAGGAAAATACCCAGACAGCAATAGTAATAAGCAAATATGAAATAACTAATAGAGTATAATTAAACTTTACAAAGTCAAACGCCAAAAAAATCATTTCATAAAATTGAGCTTCCCACCAAGAATATATGCATATTCTAAGCTGCGGCATATGTTTCCAGTTTTTATTTATGTCATTAAGTTGCTTAAAGGCTTATCGAATATGTAATCAGATATAAGAACTAGTTAATTTTGAATCAGGTGGCAGCGCTGCCACCGTCGAGTCGAAGCTCGCTCATTCATTTGCTTGGGGTGGCAGCGCAGCTGGTTCCAAACACATTTCTAGCTAAGTTGGCTGTGGTTCGGTAACCGAACTAGCTCTTTCTTTTTACTTCCTTTTGGTTCCGAACAAGCAGCAAAATGTCGAAGAGAGGTATTTTCCAACAAATTAAATCCGAATAAATAGTGTCAAGTACAACCAATCAATGCAAAATAAGATCGCTGCAGTGAAGTGCACAATCCAATATGACCGTTTAATTAATTATTTGTGTTTTCCATCGACATTTAGGACGTGGTGGTACCGCGGGAGGCAAATTCCGCATCTCGCTGGGTTTGCCCGTAGGCGCTGTGATGAACTGCGCTGACAACACAGGTAATCAAATAAATAAATGCCAAACGCAAATCAAATGCAGTTTTAATCATATATATGTATTTATGTGTATGTTAACAGGCGCCAAGAACCTGTATGTTATTGCTGTGCACGGCATTCGCGGTCGCTTGAACCGTCTGCCCGCTGCTGGCGTCGGTGACATGTTTGTTGCCACCGTGAAGAAGGGCAAGCCTGAGCTGAGAAAGAAGGTGAGTACGCTGTTAATGCGCTGACAGCCGCTGCAAGTGAGCAAAGTGGATGCAAATCGCCTGTGCTGCGTGCCAAAACAACAACATGCCAAATTGCAACTTGTGCAAAATATGCTGGTTTATTTTGCTCAGTTTTTCTGGCATTTAATTTGTAATAATGATTATTTGCTAACGCGTGGCTTGTTCTCATTTGTAGGTTATGCCAGCCGTTGTTATTCGGCAGCGGAAGCCGTTCAGAAGGAGGGACGGGGTCTTTATATACTTTGAGGACAATGCGGGGGTCATTGTCAACAACAAAGGCGAAATGAAGGGCTCGGCCATCACCGGGCCCGTTGCCAAGGAATGCGCTGATCTGTGGCCCCGTATCGCATCGAATGCTAGCTCTATAGCCTAAGCAGTTTCCAGTTTCCAATTCGAGCAACAAACACAGAATAAACCCAATAACGGAACAACAACAACAACAAATGTTATTAAATTAGAACTGACTCTAAGAATTGGTTTTGTTCATTTGTTATTTATTATTGTTATTAGTTCGGTTTATGCTCATTACTTGGGTGCCTCGGTGCGCAAGGTGGGCTTCGGCCGTGTCACCTCCATCGAGACCTTGCCGGTGGCGCCCTTGAACAGCGCATAGCACACCTGGAACGTGAGACCCTCCAACGCATCGCCATTTAATTTCGTTATAATATCGCCGCGCTGCAGCCGGCTATCAATCTCCGGATATTGTCCTTGAGTCTGCAAGGAACACGATCATTGATTTAAATATAACACACAAATACTAAATACAATAATGCACATACGATGTCGGAGATGGTGCAGCCGCGTTCGTTGGGCGCCAGCGATAAGCCCAGCTCCTTGCCGCTCTTCTTCATAAATTCGACATTGATCTTCTCCAGCTCGGATGGATCGGCTCGGTAAACGGTAAAGTTGACATTCTTGTCGTAGGTCGAGTGGAACAACTGGTGCACCTTCAGCGTGGTCAAACTCTCGCAGTGCACCGGCCTGCCATTAATGTCGCAAATGTGATCGAAGATCTTCAGCCGATTGTCGGTTGCAAAGACGCCCTCAGGATAAATGTGTGTGATGACACAACCAGTCTATGTGCAAAATGAAATGTGGTTCCATAATTATATATATATATGTTTGTGTGTGTGTGTGTGTGTGGATATGCTCACAGTGACATGATTGTTCTTGCCGCCACACACAATGACGCCCAGCGGCTTCTTCTCCACTTTGACCTCAATGATTATCTTTTTGTTTGGCTTTATTTCGGCAACTGATGGATCCTGTGGCTTCTCCTCCTCCTTTTTGGCCTCTGCAAATTCGACATTTAATCGAAATCATTTAATATTACTTTGGGTACTTGGTAAATAGCTCAGTAACAATCTAGTTTTTCAGTGAAAAACTTGTTTTAAAAAATGAGGTCTACTTGGTAATTTCAGCTCCGATCAGTCCAAGACCAAATTGTCTGCTGATTGGAAGAATTTGCTGTACTTTAAGTATTTTCCTGGTAACATTTTTATGTATATTTGCGCGGACTTTTTTTTATTGTTCCCTCTGATACCCAAGGTATCATGGAGATGGATACTTGAAACTTGGAAAATATAATCGCCTATCTATAAGGCCACATGACTCTCACAATGCTATAGTCAGCATATCCGACCCAATAAAGAGTATTTATGTATTTTTGATAGCAATGTCTGTATGTCTGTATGGACAGGCGGATCACAGAGACTGTAATAGTTAAATTTGTAAATTTGGGATATATGTAGGTTCTCGCATAACTAGCTCAGATCAAGCTTGCTTTATGTGATCGGTAACTGCCTCCGTTTCTCAAATATCGATACTTTCCGATTTCCGATATCAATAAATGCTATTATTTAAAAGGCAGAATTTTCTCATTAATAAATAAGATACATATGCACATTATTGATCAAGATCGGATAAGAAACACCAACAAGTTATATCCGAAAATATATATTCATGTTGATCTCATTTCAATCAGCAGCCGCAAGCATTTTCTGTATGCATAAAACGGCGAGCGCATGTGTGACAAAGAGATGGCATGATAATCAACGCAGAGCCCTGTTACCTAAGTTTGTCGAGCGTATGTGTGTAGGTATGCATATTTGTGCGTGTGTATATATGTAAATACATGCGTTTGTCGCCAGTCAGTTAGGATTAGTTCGGATTTTTTACTCATCAGTGTCTGTGGCTGCTTTGAGAAATGAGTGCAAAACCTGCTCACAACTCTTTAAAGGTAAATTATCCAGATGAAACTATGTTTTATATATAAATATACATTAAAGAGCTGGGATCAGGGCATATCCTAGTCGAGCTCACTCGACTACAGCTTGTTTACTTGTTTTAATTTTTATTAACATGTTATTTATTTTATATTAGTAATTTAAAAAAATGCAATTAGACTCAGTGCTTGTACTAACCAGTCCTTCTTCGAGCAATCACCATTTTAAGGCGTTTATTACTCACCCTCCTTCTTCTTCTCCTCGACTTCTTTCTCGGCCTTGATGGACTCCTCGCTCTTGAGCGTGAGCAGAATCATGGTCACAACGCCCTCGGCGCGCTTGATTAGTCCGGTTGCCTGTGGAGGGGATGTGTATTTTAGGACTTGTTGTCTTTGCATTGAATGAACTGATTTAGCCAACCTCATCGTAGTTCGACTCTAGGGTGACATCCTGGTTAATTGCCAGCAGCATGTCTCCAACTTTGATGCCCGCCTGCAATTGATTTGTGGCAACCGGTTACGGCAAACGGTAAGGAACAGCAACACTTACCGCTTCGGCATTGGAGCCCTCACGCAAATCGGACACAAAGATGCCATTGCCCACCTCCACGTGCTTGCCATAGATGACCATTATGCCCAGGAAGCCCTCCTTGCGCACCTGCACCGAGCGCGCCTTAGGAAACTGATCGAAAATGAACTTGGTCTGCAAGTATAAAGTCACAGCTTAACAATACTTCGGTGCACTATGGATGATTGCTTGCTTGCCTCATCCGTAGATGGTGGGAACTTTTTGATGGGCTTCACACACATGCCCTCGTCGTTGGGTTTGCGTCGTGACGTAATCATGACGAGCTTCTCCCCCTCGACATTCTTGAACACGGCGGTGGCGTTCAAATGGCAGCGATTCTTTAGTACATTGCCATTGACCTCGACGATCTCATCGCCCGGTTTCATATCCACACCGGCCAGCATCCCATTGGGATCGACGCCGGCCACAAAGCAGGCCATCTTCTGTCGATCCTTGTGGCCGGCAAGAGCAAGACCCATCGGCATGTTGCCCGTACGCTGCAGTTCGATGCGGCGCAGATCCTTCATCATGTTATAGCGTTTGTTGATCTTCGCCATCGTGTAGCCAAACTCATCCTCCTGCTCCTTGCTGCGGTCCTTCTCCTGCTTGTTCAACTTGCAGTTGCCCGCCGAAGCGCGATCAATCTGAAATTGATTGAACAGTTGATGCGAATGTTATTTATAATTTGAGGCGTTTGGCCATGGCAAACCTCATAGCCCGCCTCGGTGCGAATGCGACCGGTCATGTCACGCGTATCCTCATCCTCCTCGTCCACATGGGCGGTGGGTACGTGTTTAACCTTTTGGGATGCCGAGAAGGTAGCATTGCTGCGTTTGGGATCATTTCGCATTGTGGGCTGCCTGGCCATGGCCGCCGTGCTAGTGTTACCAGATGCTGGCTCTGTCGAAAGAGACAAGTTCGGATCATTTGTACATGTCTCCAATTAAAAAATCCAGACCCAACCTTGGTTGAACTTGTTTTTGGCCTGCATGTAACCATTGCTGCGTGGATCGTTCTGTTTGTTGCCCTCATCGCTCTTGTCGAACGTTTGTATTTCCAGCTCGATCTTAAAGTCCGCATCCTTGATTAGATCGATGACTGCCTGTTCGGTGGCATTTCGCACATCCTTCCCATTCAGCGATAAAATTCGATCGCCCACCTACAAATGGAATTACATTTGTTGGTAGTAATCAAAAGATACTTTTGGGTATCTCAGCTACAAACCTTCAGTTTGGCGCAGAGATGCGCAGGACTATCGGGTACAATGCCCTTTATAAATATTCCCGTTGTTTTCGTATTCGGCGAGTCCTTAACCTCGCCACGCACAATACAAATGCCAAATGATTTCTTGCCCGTTTTATCCAAGGTTACCATGTGAATATGTTCTTCAATATAACAATTGACATATACCCAGAGAAAATGAGAGAGAGAGAGAGAAAGGAATAGAGAGACAGAAAGAGAGAGAAAGAGAGAGAGATAGAGAGTCGCGGAGAGAAAGCAAGGAAAAAGAGTCTTTAGAGTCTTTTGTTTTAATATAAAAAAAAAATACTTGTCTTGATTGACTGATTGGTGACCTAATCGCAAGAAACTCGCATTTTTCCACTGTGTAGTCGAATTTAATTAAATAATATGATTCTCTATAATTGATGGACTGAGTAATTTATAAATACAATTTCAAAAATCAACCTGAAATTTCGAAAATCGTCATACTTTTGGTCAGTAGCGTTTTAAGAGATTATGTTTTCTTTCTTTTTTTAATGGCAGATTTTGTAAGATTAACAAAAAAAAAAAAATAATTCTGAATAAATGGGTTTTTCTATTTTTGTAAAAAGATTTCTCCCATTAGCTTTTTTTTGATATTTAAATTATTATTAAACATAGGTTTTTTTAAATTTCGCATACCATTTTAGGTAGTTTAATAAATCATTTAATTTGAAAAAAACTTAGCTTTGTATTCTAAAATAACAGTTTTATATTTATTTACTTAATATATGCTTCGAAATTATTTCTAAAGACGAAAACAACTTTCTCGTTTTCAGAGCGATTTTCTACATTTCGGGACGATTTAATTTTAATGCAGTATTTATATAGATCCTAAAATAGCCCTTATTTTTTTATTTTTTATATTTACAATATTAACAAAGTCCAGGTAGTATTAATCAGGAAGCCAAATCAAAGCGTGCTTATAAAAATTTGTTTAGTTTTAAAAGTTTTAAAGTTATGGGTGTGGATAATTTTGCCTTCTGCGGTTTACCTTTAATTATCAAAAATAGCCTTTATAAAGATTAGATATTGGCTTTGTTATAGGACAATTCCGTTCTTATTTTAGTTGATTATTACATTTTTAATTACACACTTAATTCAGAGTTGTCTATTTCTATTATTACGAACTCAATTTTAAGCTTCTAATCTTGGGAATTGGACTCCATTTCAGGTTTATATTTATTCCAACTATTTTTTATACTGTTATTTTCTGGGCTTGCTTACATCCGTGCAACAAATTTAGGACCAGTTTCAAATTACTCCCAGCTGTTTTATTTCTTTTTTTTTTAACTTCAATTTAAAGTGCAAGAATATTAAATTTAGTTTTTAATTTTATTTAACTATATTTTCATTTTTCGTGTGTTTTTTTATGTCTTCTGATATTAGTGTACACTTAATAAATAAAAAAATTAAAATTCTTTGCCTTATGGATGGTTCGAACAGGGTTGAACAGTTAAGCTTATTTATTTATTTATTATAATTGTAATATTCCGTCTTAGTGCTTACTTAAGTTCACTCAGAAATCATTTATGAATATTTTTGCTTCAATCACCAATCAGTCAGTCAGTCAGAGTAGTGTTGTATAATGTGCTTATACAACTATTTAGAACAGCTCAGAGCTGCGAAGATGCTGAAAAGCTTAATAATCCATAGATGCAGTGAGATTATCTAGCAAATCACAAAACTTGTTTAGCTGAATTTTTCTTTAAATTTTATTCACAGTTTTTACTTTTTTTTTTGTTGTTTTTACTTAATTAGCTGCATTTTAAAATTGTTTGCTGCGTTTTGTTTTTTCATTTGCTAATTTTGCACAAATTAGTTTCTTCAAAGTCAGTTTCCAAGACTGAAATTGATTGGGATTTTAAGATCTTGGAGTACTAACCACCGCCGCCACCGGCCCCGGAATTCATTTGGAATTGAACCATGATTGATGAGTTTAAGTAATATTTACAGTTGTGTCAAACATTAAATGTTAAGCTGCAAAATTTGTTTTTTTCTTTGTTTTTTATTTTTCGAGTTGCGAGCTCATTGAAAATCGCGCCTAAACTGATTTTACAATTAGCTGTCTGGCATTCTTGCTAACTGACTTAGTGGCCATTCTATTTTGAGTATGGTTTTCGTATCGATTACACTGCGCAACAAGACAATGTTTGTCTAAAGATGTGCTTCAAATATAAAAACAGAAAACACTTAATTCTTTTATCAGTTTATAATAAATGGAATATATAATTACAAAGTCTATTTAATGTTATTATTTGCATTTCTTATTTTATTTAAAATTTGTAATTGTAGCACAGTTTTATCGATTTGCATTGGCTTCAATTGCATTGAGTAACTTTCTCTGCTTGTTTGCGGTAACTAAACGCAATATGACGTAACAAACACACACAGTCACACACAGTCACACACAGTCACACAAATCAGTCACAACATTTGGACCGCATAAGAGGTAAATGTGTGTTTTGTTAGCCGGCATCTTTATTGACCATGTTACAATATTAATTTGCTGGCGCTCGTCATCTGAGCAATGCACAAAACTTGGCACACTCCGCAAATGGAAGCCCAGCAAGTGCTGCGTAAATGCCAAATGCCCATCGATTTTAGTTGCTTTTCCATGTAAATACATCTACATGTATATGTACACACAAACATACATACATACACACATATATATGTATGTGCACAAGAAGAGAACTTAATACTTGGCAACAACATGTGTGCAGCATTATAAAGCTGGAATCATTTTGAATTTAATTTATTCTCAGCGCTAAGATGCATAATCAAAATTTGCATTTTAATATAATAAGCCAAAGGAAATGAAAGAAGAGCACAAACAAGCGACTGAGGGGCACTGGGAGGAGGGAACTGGGCTACAAAGCTATGCAAACATTTCCATTAAATACTCAAAGGGAAAATACATATAGATATATATATAAAAATATATATATATGTATATATATATATATATATATTTATAGCATAAAGTATAGCATAAAAAAGTTGGGTAAACAGTAGCGCTCAAGGAGTGAGAATTACTTATAAATACACACAGATACACACACACACACACACACACACACACACACATACAGCCATATGTACGCTGCTTTAAATATGGGGAAAGGGACGAAACGATGTTGAAAATTAATTTCATAATAAAAAAGCGTAAGGAAACCCATTTGATAAAACAATTTCCTTTTTGCCTCCCAACAGTCATGTTTTGTTAGTAAAGTAAATTCAAAAGAGAGCGAACAGCACCATGATACAAAAAAAAAATAAAAACAAAAATACAACAAAAAAAACATGCAAAAATATAGCAATGAGCTTAACTTTCAGCGCTGCACGCATCCGCAGCTACGGCAAATGGCGTCTGCAGCTTCTCCATGCATTCGCATTAGCTGCTGCGCTGCTGGCGTCGCTGTCATGATGCCTCTGCTGCGTGACAGCAGCGCTGAACGCTGATTGGTCGTTTGGTGTGCTGCTGGCACGCCTTTCGTAATGGCCGCTGTCTGTGTTAGGGCGCTGTTGCTGTCTCTCACTTTTGAGCAGCATCCTGCTTTTGGGCTGTGACGCGTCGCAGTCGGCGCATGGTTGTTGCGACGATTTAGTTAACTGAAGTGATTTTCTTCTGTTTGCTGTCGCGTGCACACACACACACACACACATACACACACACGCACAGAGACAACAGAGCTATGCTGTTATATATGTAAGTAGCTACACGTCTATATACACATCCATACACACATTTGCCTGTTTGGATCTGTGTATGTGTGAATTCGTTGTTGACTTGTTCTCGTGTTGTACTTACATGCAGTTATATCAAATTGCTAATAATCGTTTAGCAGCCACTTCTGAGTGCGTCCTGGAAATGAATAAAAATTACGGTTTTTTTGCGCATAAACACTTCAGCTGGCAGAAGCCTTGTTATAAATTTGGCTATTGGCACCGGTCTTGGTCTTAATTGGCATTATTAACCTAATAAATGTTTGAGATTTCAATTTTTGTCCAAGTTACAGATACCATCATAATTTAATGAATTTCCTTTTGCTTTGGTCTTTATTTATATAAGCAAATTAAAAATTACTAAACATTACATACATTATTTATATATATATTTGTATTTAACATTTACAATTATTATCATAAATTATATTATATAATTTCATGGTAAGCAGTCAAATATGCGTGAACATATTTTAATGATATTTTATTGATGAAAAGCCATAAAAATTGCTAAAGGATTTTTGAGCCACGTCAGGATTATTTTTAGAATTACAAAAATCTTAACAAAATATATATATATTTTTCATTTCGTATATATTTTTTTATTTGATAAGCAGAGCGTCTTTTTATACACAAACTACTGCTTTAAAAATGTATATATATAGTATGAATCGTTCATAAGATTTTGTGCACGAGTTGGCTAAAAAGTAATTTCATTTTCTTTATTTACTTCAAAGTGAGGTAGTCAACAACTTAAGTACTTATTAGCAGATGTTATAGCCATTTTATTCAAGCACCATGATGAATTAAAATAAAGTGTAAACAAAAATCACTTTAGTGAATTTGTAAATGAATAAAAAACATTTGAATACTTGATGTATGATGTTTGACATGCCAACTACGATGACTTTGAATACCTCTTGAGTGGCACAAAAAAAACCTGAAAGTATTTAATCTGAACTCAGGAACGCATACGCAACAGGCACTCTTAGGATACACACACACAGCCAACTAAAACAAAACAAAACAAAGCGAAACGGAACGGAACAGATCAGAACCGAACTGAACTGAAGAAAAGGTACGGCAAAGGCAAGGAATGGAAAGGATAAGGGCCAAGTGAATATTCTCACGAGTGTCGAGAGGACATTGGCAAACAATTACGTGAACATGTGTAGTGAGTGCAAGCAGGCACTGCAGGGCTGGCTAGCCGAGGAATGCCATGCCCCGTGGCATGGATTATGGATATTTGTGTTTACCACGGATATGATGGGCTCATAACTTTTAAATGCGAACGTGATACGAGCAAATAATGGTGCCCACATAAAATGACATTGGTGCTCTGCCTGCCGCACTTGTATCTAAATATCTGTGTATTCTGCGAATCCTGTGCACTCGCTCATGTATCTGTTGCTGTAGCTTCATCCTGTGCATGCAACTGTTTTTAATCTCAACAGCACACAAACATTTGGGCTTTTTTTTTTTAGTTGGTCAATTTTGCGTCGGAAAGGGAACATTAAAACTCAATTTAAATGACAACGCATAAACAAATAATTGTCCTTTTGTACACACACACTGAAAAATAAGCGACAAATCCTGCTGCACATAGCCCATAGCTGTAGCTGTAGCTGTCGCTGCCCTAAGCCCTTGGCTTGAGTGCGCCTCAAAAAGTTCACTCGCACGGTAGTAAGTTATTCAAATATTGAGTTTTTAACTCGAGCAGCCAACCACCACCACCACCACCACCACCCAGGAGCACCATCAAGGAGCAGCAGTAACAACACCCACCCATCCTGCAAAAACTTTGTCAGGCAGCATGTGCGCAGGGTCGCAGATGCAGATACTACATATATATATAGATACTATATAGATATATATATATATATATGTATATATATATATATATATATATCTGTAAGTGAGGTCCTCAAACTGGGCATCTTTTTTTACATATCATCAAGTGCGTATTGCTGCCGAAAAGCGAATTTCATTTGGGCTGTCGTCGTCGACATCAGTCAGTCGATGCTGCGTCGCATCCCTTTGTTTGAGTTTCTACTCCTAAATATATTTGATTTGTTTACCATGCCCTGAAGCCCTCAAATCTTAAGCCGCATGTAAATGCGTTAAATTAAATTTCAAACGCTTGTACTTTTCACAGCAGCATCAGCAACAACAGCAGCAGCCAGGACAATTCAATGCCAGAGTCCTTTTTATTTACTGTGCTTAAGTATGAGGCTAAATGCCTAATGCGATTATGGCAAATGACGCTTTTGGCTTGATTTCAGCTGCTTTAAATTTGAACAAGAAAAATAAAATAATATTAATCGTTACAAATTGAGATCTACAAGCGATTTGAGTTTGATTGAGTTGCCTGGCGAATGGTTTGGTTTCCCCTTCCCCTTTAATAGAGTGGAGAATGCTTCAAATTCTATTCTTGGGATATAATTGAAGCTTAATTTTCAACCATTAAATGTGTTTCTAAATTAAGTGTATTTTCAATCTTAAGACGAAACAATGACCAAAACGCCATTGCTTTTTAAAATCAGCTCAGTTTTGACCACGATTTGATCTGCTTTTTTTAGTAGAAATATTGATGAACTTATTGATAATAAAATAATAATGTGAATCGAAATGTATATGTAAAGATAAATATAAATATACATTCTGAAAGCCTATTAAATATTAATTGATATAAATATTGTCTTAACATACATTTCGATCTAAAATTTAATTAAAATGCAGTTTTAATTCAGAAAAGCTAATCAAACAAAACGATTTTGACTTGAAATTCTGTTGATCTTTGGGGAACCTATGACCTTGTTCAAATTGTTTTTTTTAAATGAATTATTATTTTTTTAACTTACGCTTAATGGAAATATTTAACAAAACATTGAAAGACTATATTAAATGATTTTAATATTTATTTCGTGCCAAAATCATGTTTTCACTTGCGATTGCAAATGCATGCAGAAGAAAACCAATTTGAAAATGGGTGACAATGGGAGACTTGGAACCGTGTTATGCGAACTTGCTTTTGATATGAATTCCAGTTAATATTCTAATAGATACAAAATAAATGCCTCAAAAGGTTTGCGTTCGACAGTTTTTGCAGTTCAAAATCCACAAGCTTTATTTGCCAAAATGTTTCTTTGCAAGTTAACCCACTCCAAATAGCGAGAAACATGTGTATTTGTTTATATTGTGCTCGATATTGTTGATTTTGGACACTGATAGTCTGATGGAGATAGGAAGTCCAGTCCCCGCACGTGTTCACACTTCAAGGGTCGCGGTTCGCGGCACGTGCAAACGTTTTGTAATTTCGTCATCAACGCTGACAAATATTTGCCATGCGCATTTCAGTTGGCAGTGTAAATTGCAAATTGGTAATATCATCAACATTATCACCGATGGCGTATTTTCCTTTCATTTGTCGCCATGTCGCCCATTCAGTCACCCACTCCTTTTGCGGGGCACTTTGATCTAACAAATTGATTTACACTAACGATTATTTAATGAAATTCCAGCGGCGCATAATATATCCGGCGTCCTTCCGTCCGCATCCTCGTCCCTTCTCCGTTCTTGTTCCTGTTGTCCTGGCAGGAAGTGTGAATTACCCAACACCCGTTAAACGGCGCTCGCTTGCCACGCGACCGGCCTTCAGTTATTAGGTGTCTCTATAGCTTCCTGTGGGAAAGCACTCAGCAGTAGTCCCTGTTGTCAACATGTCCTTAATTAATTTTTACACGTTTTACAGTGGTTAAGTTTTAAGAGTGGCATTGGTTTTTCCTTACCCATCTCAGTGCCTTTTGAATATTAATAATGAATTATAATAATAATGTGTATAAGAAGTGCTCTACTCGAGATAGTTCGTCTATAGATAGTTCGCGCCTATTAATCAGAAAATATATTCTGAAACCAGTGTTTTTCTTTTCTCAACTCCAGGGTACATTAAAACTGTTTGGGTACAGATTTCGAGACGATTTCGTGTCTGAGTGTAGAAGATTTTTCATTAGGAAAATATATTTTGTTTATCAAAATCTGTGATTTTTATTTGATTCTAATTACTAATTTTTTCAGTTGAGCAATAATTAATTACTTATTTTATATCAATTTAATCAGGTTGTCCATAATTGTGGAAATCGATTTATATCGATAGTCACAAAGTTGGGGCAATTCAAGTAAACTTGATCTGCGAGAACTTATTAAACAATTTTTCTGGACCGTATAGATAAATAGTCCGGCATAGCTAAATCGACTTTGCTGTTGATGCTGATCAAGAGTATATATGATTTATGGGTTTGGAATTGCTTTCCCCACCTATTAAATATTTTTGCACGGTTTCACTATACTCATTTTTCTTTCCTATCAAGATATAAAATACTCATCATTTTTGTACAATGGAGCCAAATTGTAATTTTCTCAAAAATTTCAATCTAAATCACTTTGCGTAGATGGAAAGTGCCAAGTAGAATTTCAAAAATTTAATAGGAGCTCTGCCAGCTTAGATATTTAGATGTAAGTTTGTGGAGTGTACTTATGACTTTAATAGAAAAACATTATTTATTCTAGCTTAATACCAAAGCAGACGACCACAATGTTTATTTACTTCAGCACCACAGTTAAATGCTTAACTAAATGACTTTTATTGCCTATACCCACAGCAGCAGACAAAACAAATAAATGATTATCTGTTGGCTGTGCGTGACTGGGCCATAAAGGCAAAAGATCAGCTCAGTTAGCCCAACTATTAACAACTGTCCAAATTATCACGCCCCACAAATTAAACGGAGACCAAAAAATCCAAGCAAAAGACATAAAAAAAAAACGTGTTCGAGTTTATGACGGGTTTCGTGGCATACGGACAAGTGACAATCATCCTACTTAATTGAATTCTTCGCTGCATAATAAATCAACTTAATGCGATCCAAGTGTGCCTGCGAGCATGCAAAGCAATTCACAAACCCAGAAGCCGTTCAAGCCGTTCAAGCCGTTCCATACTCGCGCAAATCCTTTGGCTTATTTTGGCGGAGAGGAACGTGCGGTTTATTGCGGAGCGGTTCTGTAAATAAACAACAATAACACACACACTCGCACACTCGCACAATCAAACCTACCACGCGCCCACCCATCGCTCCAGCCAGGCGCTCTCATCGTAATATCCAACCAAGTCATGGGAATGGTAGTAATTTCCACACTTGTGCTGACACATTCAAAGGGCTTTGCGTTTTATTTATGAATTGAGAAATTGACATCCTGTGCAGTTGCTGCTTGGACCGGGGTAGGTCCTGGGCACAGCTCGATTTTTATTGCCGCCAAACAAGAGGCTTAAGCGCACCAGCATCATCGTCATCAAATGAACAAATGAATGAAATGAGCCTCAAACAGCACGGCACTTGCTGCTGCCTGCCCGCTGCCCCCTGCCCCTGCCCTCAGCCAGTTCGTCCTCCCCTCAGTTTACGCTGAAAGCGGATAAATCGAGCGTAAAATATTTCAGCTCGGACTCCTTTGTTAGACTTTGCCACTTGTTTTGCCGTGGCAGCCAGGTTGAAGCGATTTGTAGCCCAGAATTGAGGCAAGCTCGAACTGATTGTGCGGTTTGCGATTCCAATTGCCGTTGCGAATGAGGTAGTGCACTGAAAAAAATATACGACATTGTATTCAAATAAATCACACAAGCCATTCAGAAATAATTTTCTGTATTCTAATAATATTTCAAGAATAGATTAAATGCTTTTCAACTAGAATTCTGTAAATCAAAATAAAACTTGGTATGTATATAAAAAAAGTTTTTAAAAGTTACTAAATTCATTTATATACATATTACATTTATATTAAATATATTTTATTTATGATTTTTTTTTAATATCTGCTATTTAGAGTCTGTTGGCAATTTTCTTTATTTTTAAAACTTATTCCCAAATAATTTTGAACTTAGTAAATCGCCATACAATCAGAAAAACATTTTGTTTCCGATATTTGTGAATTTTTAAGATCTATACTAAATAATCATAAGAAAAATATATTTTGGTATATATAAATATATATACATATTTTTCTAAGAAATATCTTTAATTAAAAAAAATTAACCCGTGAATATTAAAAAAATTGAGTCAAAACTAAGACAGAAACAATTTTGTGTATTCCATTCGATAGATAGTTGATATACTGACACTCTATCTTTATTTTACAAAGTTGTTCTTAAAAGAACGCCATAAAACTACGAATTTGATTTTCTCGAAATTTGCTAATTTGCACGTTAAAAAATGTATATATTTTGTAAGCCTTTTATTTTGCAAATTTATAAATTATTTGCCGTTAGAAATACAAGTGTCTAGAACTAATAGCTAATCTACTTTTCAGAGTGTAGCCACACTGCAGTTGTGCAATTTGCTCGCAGTACTGGTTATGTGTGTTTGTTTGTGTGCGTGTGGATGTGGATGTGGCTGCTGTGATTTTTGCCATCGAGGGTTGATTCCTGATGTGCTCGTCCATCAAATTGAGCGTCACTCAAGTATTCAAGTGTGTGTTGCTGTTTTTTATCCTGCAGATACTTCAAAGATTTAATAATGATATAAGAAGAGCTACCATTAAACCTGGCCAACAACAACAGCAACAGCAACCATTGAGGAACGTGTGTTTGCCTTTGCGATTTCACTGGCGCACACACACACACACCCACACACACACAACTGCACACAGTCATAGTCAGGTGCAGGATATCAATAGCAGAGGACGATGGCAGGCACAAATTAGTGGAGCACAGAACGGTTGTTATTGTCTCCCGAGTTGAGTACTCATTGTTTTCGACCAACACCATTTATTGTATCGTCTGGGCCTTGGCAACCAGGAGAAGTCCTTGTTTTGTGCTGCAGCCAAAGCAATTCGAGTGTCAAATCTTTTATTTGCCTTTTGCAGATTTCGCAATAAAAATGTATATTGTCAAAGTCGCCCGTCCCGTCCACAGCCATATCCACTGCCCAATCCGCAGCCACATCCTTGGCATATCCTTCGGGCGGCGGCGTGTTTGTTTGTGTGCAATAAATTTGCTGACAAAAGAAGGATTATTGCTGGCTCAAACCGCTGTCACTGAGAAGGATGTGGTAGCGGGTAGCTCTGTTAGATGCTCACTGGGTTCCTGGGTTCCTGTCAGCGTGCATTCTTTGGCGTTATTGTTTGCGCATAAGTTAATTGTTCCCCTCCAAAGCTTGCTTGCTAAATGCATCGCATCCTTACGCTCAACTTGTCCCCTTCCCCCACTCCACCCCTTTTCTCTTCACTTCACTCCAGTCCCAGTTCCAGTACCAGTCCCATGCTGTGCTTATGCGATGATTAACCGTAGATTGACAGTGGCTCTCTCAGTGGTTTCAGCATGGATCTGGCTCGTTATATTTAGCTATATGCGCTGGTGTGCCATCAATAACTTTGCGCGAGTGTAGATATGGTTACTGTAAGCATACTAACTTAATCAGTGTACTTATCCAATTTAAAAACTACAAACGTAGTGTTTAGAATTCCAGCAACCAGTCACCAACTTTTAAGCTATAAACAAGTTTAGCGTTTAAGAAGTTTGCAAGTGCTTCAAATACCAGACTAAAGATTGATACTTATTTTCAAAGTATGTGTAAATCAGAACAATTCTTCTTTTCTTCATTCAAAGATACTAATTGGTTTGAGAGAAAAGTACAAATATAAGCAGATAAATTAAAAGTAGTTCATCATTTTTAAAAATTTGATTGACATAAGATAAATTAATATTGAATTGAATATTTATGTTCTACTTAGTATTTACTTGGAATAAATCAGTTTCGGTACTACACAAAAACTAATAAATTAAAAAATAAATCTGCATTTTATATTGCTTTTATTTTAATTTGTAGATGGTTTAATTCGCATAGTTTATATATTTTGTGAACTAAAAACAAAAGGTTTTTTAAAATAAATGTTTAAAATTAGATTAAATAAACTTTTAATTTTCAATTTACTCATAGGCGACAAATTAAATTATATGTTAAGAGTGAGTAAGTAAATTTGAATTTAAAATGATCTTTGTAATAGGATATTATAAATTTGGGGCCAATAATATGTAAAATGGTTCAATATTCCCTGCAAGGATTAGTGCAATTCAGAAAAAAAAACCAATTAGACCAAAATTACACTAATATCTTAGTTATTAGTATAAGATTACCACACCGAAACACTCTCAGAGATCTCCGGAGAAATGTAAGTATTAAAAATTTGCAAACATAGAATAAACAAATGTGCAGTGTGCAAATTGAATCTTTATCAACATATTATTTTTATTAAATATCTGGCTTACGATCCTATGATATACTCTTTTATGTGAGTTTTTCTCTGTGAAGGTTTTTACGAAAATATATATAAGAAATAAATTATTTTAAAAAGTTTGGCTTACATATCTAATGTTATTATTTCCAGATGTCAGTCATTAACTAGTCAATTTGCATATCCGATTTTGTAAGATTCGAATTTTATTATTTTTATTATTTCATTATTTTTAATAAAAGTCCTAATTAAAAAATTTTAACGCAGAATTAATCTAGAGCACTTGCATGAACAAAAATAAAAAACTTTTAAAAATTGATTCAGTTCTGAGAAACATAAGAGTTTTTACCAATGCCAAAAAACATTTTTGAAAATAGAGTTTTTGAAAGAATTTTTACTTTAAGTCCGGCTTCCAATTTTAAATGCAGCTTTAAAGGTGAAAAAAGGTACAAATGTAGTTAGAAAGCCCTACTTAGGAAAATCAGTGGAAAGTTGGCAATGTTGGATAGTTTGGGAACATCCGTACTAAAAGGAGAAGATAAAATGCCATTAAAAGCAGATTGTTTAGCTGAATTTCCAACAGATAAATTAGAGAAAAACTACATCGACGCGTTTGTTGATGCTTGAAAATTATATCTATTTGCATGTTATCTGTTACGAATTTATAATTATCAAAGTAAGTGTATTTATTTTTACTCAAAAGTGTTATTCATTGTAATAAATTAATATTTATCAGCGTCAGACTATTATTTTTATTGTGCTGCGTTATAAAACTCGGTTTAGTCGGTGAATGTGATTGGAAATCACATTTAAAATTAACAGTTCAAGACAAATCCAAATCAATAGCTTGTGAAAATCTCTCGTTTATTTCTTATGAATTGAAAACTCTGCGTTTCTCTTCGATGTCCGTCTAAGCTCGTAAAAGACAAAGGAAATCCGCAATAAATTTACCACAACTGAATTGGGGGGCCCAAACCCAAACCAAAACCCAATAAACCTTGCCTTAGTCCTATATACAAATACATATATACGTAGGGGCGTTGCCACGCCCATAACACTGACTAAAAATCAGTGATTTGTAAGTGTGGCCAAGTGAGTTTTTGGACAGCGAATGGGATGTGAAGAGGGGGGTGGCAATGATGGGAATGGGATGAGCACATGAAGATAGAAAGATAGAAAATATAATAATGAAAATCACGCAAGGAGAAAGAAACGATATCAATATTGTCATGAAACTGAATGTGGAGCGGGGGTGGGGAAGTTACCAGCCATTATTGTTTAGCTGCGATTGTGTGTGAGTGTGTGTGTGTGTGTTAGTGTGTGTGTTGGCGTGTGTTTGTGTGAGTGTTTGTGTGCCAGCAAGTTCCGCAAAACTGAAAACTAATTTGAACAAAGTACAACAAATAAAACTGACTACTGAATGTTTAATTTGAAAAGGGAAGACAGCGAAACAGCAGCGGCAGCAGCAGCAGCAGCAGTAACAATAACAACTACAACAACAACAACAAAGCAGCCACAACAACAACTACAATAATGTCTAACAACTACAGAACAAAAACAGCGAAAATGAAAAAGAGAAATAATGCACACACACACGTACACACACATACACACACACACACACACACACACACACAAATGAACCCCAGCAGCTCCCCAATTGTGTTAAGGATGTTGCGAAAATGGCGCATTGGCTGCCAGTGGTTGGAGTGGAGGATGTTGCTGCTGTACGAAGAGGGCAATGATGCGGGGGGAGTATGCGAAATTCAACTGATGCTGCACACAGCTATGCTGAAACGAGAACGAGAACGCCCGACATACGGTTAGAAAAACATTCGCACATAAAAATGCTAACATTTGAACGAGAGCTCATACTAGAACACTACACACACACACAGAGAGAGAGTGGTGTGTGTGTGTGTGTGTGTGTGAGTGCGGCTGACATAATGAAACATTATTAAGAGCCACGACGTCAACGCAGCAAAAGGTATCTAAATTTGAGAAAATGCTGCCTGTCAGCTCAGCGGCTCACACAGAGAGAAAGAACGAGAGAGACAGAGAGAGAGAGAGAGGGTGAGGAGGGTTGGCAGCTGAGGAGAGAGGAACGTCGTTGAGTTTTGGCTTCTGCAGTCGCCTGCCAATTTACGTCCGCGCCCGCTTCACACAATGAATGGGGAGAGGAAAACACAAATATCACATTTACAGCACAAGCAGAAGGCACTCCACCATTTTATGTTATTACGTATAGTCTGTGAGTGTGTGTGTGTGTGCGTGTGTGTGTTCTCTGCCTCCATGCTTGGCTCGTGATTGGGGGTGCACTTGGTGCCTAGATTGGTTTACAATCTCAGTCATCCCCTGCTGAGAGCAGCAGACGGCTTATTGCTATCTCGCTTTCTCTACCAGCATAAAGGGGATGCTGTCTACGCTGACGCTGACTGCGCTGCCTGCAGCTGCTGTTGCTGCTGCTTCTGCTGTTGACGCCAGGGATAACGACAGCGACGACGTCAGCGGCGACGGCGACGGCGGCGGCAACGACGACGTCGACGACAGTAGAATCACAGTTATTCGAGATACGAAAACATAGCAGCGCCGACAAAAGCTCATGGAAGCGAGAGCGGCAGCGGTTTTCATAAATAAATGTTTGAGTTATGTAGAAAAACATTTCGGGCGAGAAGATTTTCGTTTTCGTTGCGATTCAGTTAACATTTGGCAAAAGGATTCCGCCTAAAACAGACAAGCCGACGGATGACGCGATATCACGCAGACAGACAGATCACTACCCGATACCAAAAGTCGCTACAAGTGACAAGATTTGCATTAAGTTATTTGAAAAGCGGAAACGGAACCGGTAACGGCATCGACGACTGCAACAAATTGGTGTGTTCGACTAAAAAATATCACAGTTTTTAAAATCGTGAAAGTGCAAAAAAGATTTAATGCATTAATCAGTTCCTGAGCAATAGTGAAAACCAGTGTTACGTCCTCCTCTCAATAAGTGCAAATAAATACGCTACCAAAGACGCAATAAGCTCAATAAAAGGATTATAATCGAAATGCACACCAGCACGGATCCCATGCACGCGCTGCACGACAGCTCCTCACCGTCGCCGCCATTGCACAAGAGTCAACGGGGCACGTTCTCGCGGGCTGCCGCCGCTGCGGATGAAATGTCCATGATCTGTGACGACAGCGATTTCGAGCCGTCGGCCGCCGGCGGCAGCAGCAGCAGCGGCGGTGATAATAACAATGGCGGCAGCAGCTCCAGCGGCGGTCCTCTAGTCAAGCCGCCATATTCCTATATAGCCCTGATCACCATGGCCATACTACAGTCGCCGCACAAGAAACTAACACTCAGTGGAATATGTGATTTCATCATGTCCCGGTAAGCATCACCAATCAATTGTAATCCAAGTGTACAATTATCGGATGAGGACAGCCGGCGGGTGCTGCAGAAGCTAGACTTAGTTTCTAATACCTCAATTTGATACTTATTTTCTTGAATTCCGTGAATTGGAACAATTATTCTTAACTTATCGGTTACGCAAGATGTCACTTTCATTGAGAGAAAAATAAAATCGATTAATTAAATTTTACTTAAATAATTAATTAATCATGTTAAGGCAAAGTAAAACTCATTACGCAATTAAATATATTTATTTTTCCACTTATATATTGATGTTCTGCTTAATTAATAGTTGGAACAATTCGATTTTTATATTACTTAAGAACTAATAAATAAAATAATAAAGAAAAACAAAACTAAATTTAATTAAGTGTTCCTCATATTTTTTTTTAGATATCTTTAACTTGAGATACTTTTTATGCAGACAGAGAAAAAACATTAATCAAGTGTGTAAATTCAATTTTAATATGTACTATTTTTAATTGCTCGAAAAAAAATAATTTTTCTTAAATATCAAGTCAGAGATCTGTCATTGCTAACGACGCGAGCTGAAGTCTAAATTACTTAAAATCCTATAGGAAACTTATAACTTAGCAGATGACCAATGCTAACCCCAACAAAGGGTAATTTTCTGTATTTATATTTTCCATATTTGCTCACATTTATTGTTAAAATGCACTTTGTCTTAAGTGGTTCATACTGAGCTTACTGAACTAAGGACCAAGGACCTGTTTTCAAAGCACTTAAATGTGTTCATTTATTGTTATAATTATTGCTGGATTTGAGTTTTATCACTTTGAAGGTTCAATCGGGAAATAAATGATTCAAATTATAAAAGTTTGTTTCATATATGGCAAGAAGTCGCTTTCATTTAGCAACTTTGTTTTAGTCCTGCAAAGCTGAGTGAAGAATATAGAATATGTGGAAGTAATCATGGACAGAGTTTAATATGTAAATCCCTTTGATCTTTACAGTTTCCCATATTATAAGGACAAGTTTCCCGCTTGGCAAAACTCCATTAGACACAACCTCAGTCTGAATGACTGTTTTATCAAAGTTCCACGCGAACCGGGTAACCCGGGCAAGGGCAATTTCTGGACGTTGGATCCCCTCGCCGAGGACATGTTCGACAATGGCAGCTTCCTGCGTCGAAGGAAACGCTACAAACGGGCGCCGGCAATGCAACGCTTCTCGTTTCCGGCCGTCTTTGGTACATTGTCACCGTTTTGGATACGGAAACCGGTGCCACTGGTACCGGTCCACTTCAATGTGCCCAACTTTAATGGGAATCGCGACTTTGACGTGATGCACACACCGAGCGATGTGTTCGACACGGCGCTCCGTGTGGATAAAAAATTCAATTTCTTTGCCAATGCGGAGGCTTCGTTCTATCAGAACAACAGCGAGAAGTTCGATCGGTTGTCCTTCATCAATCGCCGGACGGAGGATGCGCCACACAGTAGTGCCGCCAGCGATCTGAGCAGAGCCCACAAGTACAAAAATCCTTATGCATTTGATGTTGCCGCTGCTGCAGCTGTGGGCCTTGGGAGTGCGGCCGGTGAGTATCCGGACCGGGACAACGATGCGGATCTCAATGTGTACAACGATGAAGTGGATGGAGATGATACCTCGTGCGACAAAATCGATGTGGAGAGTGCCAATGAGCATGAGCAGGACTCACATATCTCAGATTCGGTGGACTCGGTGTGCACGAATCCAAATCGATTGGAGATGCCGTTGGAGGCAACAACCCGTGAACCGGACGCCGAGCCGGAGCGCACCTCACCCTACATGATGCTCTTTGATCATGCGGATCCGGCGTCCAACAGTTCGCTAGCAATTACGTCCAGTACCAAGAAGCCCGTGCAGGCGCATACGCACAGATCTCTGACCAGGACGACCCTGCTCCATCTGGACAGTGAACCAGCCAGTCTGCGGTGCGTTCGGCAAACCAATGCTAAGGATTTCCGCATCGAGACGCTGATTGGCCATGGGCACAGCGATGGAGCGGCCAGCGATTAGGTCATCCCTTCAACCTGATAAGAGTTCTCATTGCATATGTACACTCGAAAAAAAAACTGGGGAAATCGATTTAAATTTTAAACAGTCAAAACAACCATAGCAATTTTGGAAATTAATGTAAAATTTTTAAAATTAAAATTTAACATTTTTTCAGAGTGTATATAGCCATATGCCTGTGTATATTCCAGTGATTTCAGTTACGATCTAAGCATATTTTAACATTTCTCTGTACGTTGTAAACTTTAGCTGTAGTCCGCGGTGCACCCAAAATGCATACCCGAAATGCATCCGCACAACAAACAAACATTCTAACAAACTTGTACTATGTATCTCCTCACGTCCGACCAGCTTGTAGTGTTTATATCCGGATGGATGCATATTCGAGATACTTTTATGCCAGCACAAAATTTTAATGCGACCAAAAAACAAAAAAAAAAAGGGGAAAAAAAACTAAATAAATCAAACGTGTCCACTTCAATTGTATAAAATATACAAATGTATTTGCATTATAAACCTGAGTGTAAGATGAAGACAGAAATACATATATATAATCTATATATACATATATATATATAAAGCAAAATTATACATTTAAAACATACTTTTTAAAGCGATTCCATATATAGTGTATAGAAGTGTATATGTATATGTACGTCAACTATATGTCTCTCTGTGTGTGTGTGGTGTGTGTGTTGTGTGTGTAATTAAAATTGTATGCAAATACGCACAGCACATAAAAAACTATTAACTTTAGCTTAGATACTAAGAAATTTGCTGATGTTATTGAAAATTGAATAAACAGTATAATTAGAAAAACGATTCGAGATGATTTTCGACTAACTATTAAAGTTTATGCACTTATTATATAGTTACAGTTTTAAGTTGGAGAAGTCATTCGACAGCAGCTGGTAAGTTGATCTGTTGCTAAACTAATTAAACACTAATTTACAAAAGATATCTTGGCTTAAAAAGCACATGAGCACATTTAAATATCATTTAACTTTGCTTTTTTCTTATAAACTGAAAATCAATTCTTATATGCCTTTTTTTTAAATAGAAATGGAATAATGTATTTAGTTAATGCATTTCTCTAAAGCAACGTTTGTGGGCTGATTTCTAAGTCGCTGTTTTAGTACAAAACAAAGAAATAATGCATATAATTAATTTTCTTTAAACCTATACCCCAATCGAATGAGGTAATTATCCAATCAGTTAAGTAACAATTAACTATGAAATGGTGCACTTGCCACTTGGCAATTGGCAGTTGGCACTTGGCAGTTGGCACTTGGCAGTTGGCAGTTGGCACTTGCAACAAGTTCATTGCAACCCCGAAAAGTTTGATTTGACTTGAGCACCAAATACTCTCAAATTTTTGCCCAACTGTCAAACTCAAACGTCAGTTGTCAAAAATTCGACGCATGCGCCTTGGCAGCTCAGCTGTTTGCGACTGTTGTGCAGGATGGAAAAGGACGACACGTTGAGTGTGCGTCAGCACAGAAAGCTCGCTCGATGCTTACACCAAAAAGCTCTGGCAGTGCTCTGTAGTTTTGTGTAGCTTGCTATTCCAGTGTTAAAACATTAAAAGCTAGACTGGAAGAAGGACAACAGTTAAATAGAAGATACCAACACTATTGGTATCCAGCGGTACGGAGCTGCTGCAAACTCCATTTGGCATAATTCCCCACACACACACACAGACACACACACACACAAACAAACACACACACACACACACACACACACATCGTCTCACAAGCTCGCATGTAGCGACACACACAGCAAAAAGTCGATTTTTCCCCAACATAAAAGTTGTATATGTGCAAAACTTTCAATTGCTGCATTTGCACACTAGACGCATAATTAAATAACCAACTGTACAAACATAAAAAATATACAAAAAACCGTTCTCAAGATGTGCAACGCGAGTGTGTGATAAAGAAGTGAGCAGCACAGAGGATTTCCCAATTATTGTTTTTTCCGTATTCCCGTATTTGGCTGCCCCAAAATGCTGAGCTCATCATAGAGCGTAGAAAAGTTTGTGGCAGCAGCAGCACCAACAGCACTGATACAAAACTTTCAGTCAACCAACCAATACTCTCCAGCCCCCATCCCCATCCCCCATCAGGCTCAAAATTGGCCTGTTGTGTTGTGCTTTGTGATGATATGTTTATGGTAATAAGCAAAGTGATAATAAATCGTGTGACTAGACGCCTAAAAGGCTGTTGAGCGATGCACAACGGCCGGGGGCAAGCGACGCCGACGACGAGAGCCTGAGTCGGAGCCGGATCCTAAAGTTTGTGGTTTGTGCAGCAACAGCAACAGCAATCGGAGAAGAAGCGGGACAACGGTAAGCAAAAGCTACGGCTGCAAAACGAGAAGAACAACGACGAGTGGAACGACCAGGTCGACGACTAGGACGCGCACATGGCGAGCTGGAGCTGGAGCATCGTGTGCACAACGCTGCTGGCCGGCCTGACGTTACTCACGGGTAAGCTGAGAATAGAATTATCTTTTTGTCACAATAGCTAAAGCGTTATTCGTTATTCGTAATTCGTTTAGTGACCCACACGGTGCGCATTACGAATCTCCGAGTGCCGCACACCTACACACTCGAACGTGATAATGAGCCAGATCCTCTGGTGTTGGACTGCGAGTACGAGATGGGGCCGCTGGAGAAGGGCTTTGTACTCAAGTGGCTGTTCAACAATCACTCCATCTACCAGTGGATACCCTCCGTGAAGGGTTTCGCCATGGTGAGTCATCACCAGCCCACATCATTATCATTGTCACCCCATTTGAACGCAAGAAGTCAAGTCACACAAGGAACAAAAAACAAAAAAATTAATTAACATAAAATTTGCTTTCTTTTTGCTCTTCTTGTCTTTGTTGGTGTTGTTGGTGTTGTTGGTGTTGTTGCTGTTGTTGGGACTGCGACCCTTGCAGGGCTTCATGAAGGCAAAGATAGACACCAAAATATTCACCATGGAGGGCAGTCCCGGAGTTATATCGATAAAGAATCCCGACTGGAACATGACGGGGGAATACACCTGTGCCGTGCAAACCTTTGAGTCCACGGACAAGCGAAGTGCCCGCTTACAAATAATCGGTATGTTCTTCTTCTTCTTGTTGTTGCTGTTCTTGTTCTTGTCTCTGTTTAGACAATTTATTTATTTATAGGTGCCTATTGTTTTTATTTCGAAGCACTCTACTCAAAATGAGCTGATTTTAATGCTTATTGCTTATTGAAAGAGGAGACATTTTGTAAACTATGCCCACATTTAATTCAGATAGTTCGATTTGTATATCAACATATATTTCAAACGAAAATCTAGATTATAAAAGTATGTTTGAAAAACCACTAATTTTATTTAGTTAGGCTTATTCATAATCATTTAGTGGCAAATTACTGAGTGATTTTTAGAAAGCAGTCAATAAGCAGAAAGTCAGCTGTCACTTTTAAGCAAGTTTTTAATTCATAGAAATATTTTAAGCTTTCTTACAACCGATGGCTTATTATTTTTACTATAAAGAAATATTAAATTACTGTTTTTTAGTATTTTATCTTGTCATGGACATGAAGGTTAAATTGGGGAGTCTGGTTAATATTTTGTAGGGCATTAAATGTGTCGACAATGCCAACGCTCTGTTTTCCTCACCTGTTTATGGCGTGAAATTGTTTGCATAGGTGTTTTGGTAGGTGTGTCTCATATGTGGGCGTGTGTTTATATGTGTGTGTGTGTGTTTTTGCGGCACGTGCGACTCATATTTGCATGCGTGTCATGTGGCATTCGCTTCGGTTACAAAACGCCCGCCTCTTGTTTTTATTTGTTTTTTTTACCTTATATTTCGAAAGTTTAGTTCTGGTGTTTTTTTTTTGTTATTGTTTTGTTTAGTTTGACACTTGATTAATTCTCACGGATTTTTTGCCCGTTGTCTCCCCATTCCCCAATGCCCAACTCGATATGCAAACAGTTCCTGAGTCCGATTTCATGCTGGAGGCACGCATGGGTGGCGAGCAATCAGATGTGGACATTATGTGCGCGGTGCAAAATGTTTTCCCACAGCCGGTGCTCTCTGTCATGTAAGTAAAACGCACTCTGTTGACCAATCTGTCTATATCGATATCGATGGCCTGTCTTTTGACTACAGCTTCGATACACACATACTGGACTCGGTGCTCACACAGTTGGATCAGAATCCGAGCGGTCTGTACAGCATGACGGTGCGGACGCGCATTCCTAGAGATCAACTCGAATCACCCACACCGATAACATGTGCGTTTTTCCTGCTTGGCACTAACTATACCAAACGCAGGGAGACTATTTTTTATGGTAAGTAGAGGTAAGCAGGCTGGCCAGCCGCCAGGTGGGCTCTCGCTGTTGATCAGTGTGTTAATCGAAATCGTGTGTTCTCGGGTTATTGCAGATAAAGCCACAAATATACAACGCAAATGGACAACTGTCGCCGTAGTTATGTCGATCGCATCTTTAGCTTTAAGCAGTTAGTTTCGTAGTGATTTTTGTAGGCTATGTACGTATTTGTTTTTATGTTCGTATAGAATGTTTAACAATTTTTAATTTTTAAATAGAATTTTAAAACGATAAACGTAATTTTTTGCGGTATTTTTAAAAAAGCGCTTATTTTGTAAATGCATGTAAATGTAAGAGAAATGAAATGACATACACGATAAAAACGATAAAAACCAAAACCAACAAAACATAACAAAAAACACACACAAAAAAAAACACACACACAAAATACAAACGACAAGAAACACTAAACAAAACAGTAAACGAAAACAAAACAAAAACGAAAAACGAACAAACAACCACACCAACAAAACTAAAACAAATTATTGTATTCATATATTTACCATATAAATAAAAATATATATATAAATAGTTATGTATGATGTATAGGTCTAATTGAGTACAGAAACGCTAATAAAAAAACAAAACGAAAACATTAAAAACGCATTAAATAAGTTATTTTTTGTGTTTGAGTTTAAATACTTAGCAACAAATTAGAGCTTGCTTTAAGGGTGCACCGCATTCATTTATTTGAATTTAAAAATAATATATAGCAAAAATCGATTATTTTACTCAATTGGCATGGCAATCGTATGCTAGCAACAACTCTGCGTTTGAAGAGTGTGCAACCCTGGTGCGCATGCACGCCACAAGCACTTCCAGTGCGCTTTCCAAAACGCCTATGAGTATGCAGTGAAAATGACAGTAGTGGCAGCAGTAGCAGCAGCAGCAGCAAAATCAACACCGTCGTAAACTTATTTGGCAAAAAAAAATTATACGCGAGACGAGAGCCAAGGTTTCTGCTCCCTTGGCCCATTGATTGGATAATCCAACAGAGCGAAGAGAGATAGAGAGCAGATCAATGAGCGCAATAAAGCAAGGCAACATGTTTTAGTATTATATTAGCTGTGGCTGGCAACGCGGTGCGACAGGATCAACAGCAGCAGCAGCAGCAGCAGCAGCAGTAGGCGCAGCTGAAGCAGCTAATGCATCAGCATGGCTACGTCCGGCGACGGCGACACCATCAACACCATTGACATGGACAGCTCCTCCACATCGCAGGCGAAATTCGCAGAGCTAAGCAATGGTAATTAAAACGATACACTGACAAAAACTTCGCTCTACTTAACACACAAAAAAAAAAAAAATATATGCTAAAAAATAGACAAATTCACAGCCAAAAAAATCAATGAATGGCAAAATGGAAGTGGCCGTGGCGCATGTGTCTCGAAAGTAGGCAGAAGAAGAAGCGGTGGCTGTTGGCATGTGATATGGGGGAGGAGGGAAAGGGAGCGTTTGGGGTAGGTGTTGGGATGGAGGCCATCCCCATTTCACGGATTGACTGACTGACTGGTTGACTGGTTGACCGACTGTTTGACTGAGAACTCGCTTAGAATTGATACACATTGAGGAAAGACTAAAAAAAGCAAGTAAATGATAATCAAAGAAAACTTTTAAATGGCCAACAACCTGTCAACTATTTATGGATATTCTCACTCCGAGGGTGTGTTGTATGTGCGTGTTTGTGTGAGTGTGTGTGCGTGTGTGTGTGCGCTTGTGTGTGTGCTTGTGTGTGTGCTTGTGTGTGTGCATGTGTGTGTGCTTATGTGTGTGGGTACCTCAACAAAGTTCAAGCTCAAGTTGATGTGTTTCCCAGTTGGGTCATTGGCTATTCATATCCAGCGCTTTCTAAATTATGGATAAACTCGACAACACATAAATGTGGTTAACTAATAATAATACCCACTATCCAATTCCACTTCCACTTATAGTCTCCACCGACCATGTGGGTAACTCATCGCCCGATGTAAGTAACGCCATTACACATGTGTCTAAATATATATATATAGTATTAAAATCGTGCTTATTGCTCTCAGTTGGGCAATCGACCTTTGCGCGCAGCCAACAAAACGGACAAAGAACGAAAACTTGGTCATCGACGTGTCGGCGAAGGTGGCGAGATTACCTACAAGAAGATACAGACATCGCAAATCATGGGATCCATACAGCTTGGCATACAGCATACCGTAAGTGAGAAACAATCGTTATATGTTTGAAATATTAACGTTCCTGCTCTCGTTTTGTAGGTTGGCAGCCTGGCATCGAAGCCCAAACGGGATCTACTTATGATGGACTTCTGGGAAATCGAGAGCATTACGTTTCCGCCAGAGGGTTCTAGCCTTACACCTGCCCACCATTATAGTGAATTCAGATATAAGATCTATGCCCCGATTGCATTTCGTTACTTTCGTGATTTGTTTGGCATACAGCCTGATGATTTTATGGTCAGTATTCTGTATGATTTATATAGATTTTAACTTTAATACTCGTTCATATTCCATAGATGTCCATGTGTACTTCGCCACTGCGCGAACTATCGAATCCAGGTGCTTCCGGCTCAATATTCTATTTAACGGACGACGATGAGTTCATTATCAAAACGGTTCAACACAAGGAGGGTGAATTTTTACAAAAACTACTGCCTGGGTAAATAATTTACAAGAACGAATTACAGTGGTCTGTTTCCAAAACTTGGCTCTCTTTTACAAGAAACTCATACTGGCAATTTCGCTAATTGTAAACTTCAAGTTTCGTTGGTCGGTTTATTGGGGGTATTCATTTACTTTTAGTGACTTCGATAAAGTTAAAATATATACTTTGAAATTGATCTGTGGAAAATATTAAATATGAAATATTTTTTATTTGAATTTGACTGAATCGCTAATTGTTCTATTATATTTTTTGTTTGCAGCTACTATATGAATCTGAATCAAAATCCGCGCACCCTTTTGCCGAAATTCTTCGGCCTTTACTGCCTACAAACGAGCAACGCCAAAAATATTCGTCTGGTGGTCATGAATAATCTGCTGCCGTCTTCGGTGCGAATGCATCTCAAATACGATCTGAAGGGATCGACGTTCAAGCGTAAAGCATCGAAAGCGGAACGTGCCAAGAAATCGCCCACATACAAGGACCTGGACTTTATGGAGCAGCATCCAAATGGCATATTCCTCGAAGCTGAAACGTATTCAGCACTGATTAAGACTATTCAAAGGGATTGCACGGTGCTCGAATCCTTCAAGATTATGGACTATTCGCTGCTTTTGGGCGTGCATAATCTGGATATCGCACTCAAGGAGAAGCAGAGCGAGCAACGTAAGCCGATGAGAGCACCGCTCGCCGAGGACTCCGATGTCGATGAACCCCTTGATGTGGCAGAGGGCGCTGGCAAAGATCGGGATGCGGCAACGGGCATCAGCCGGAACAAGTGAGTACCTCTCATGTTTAAAACTAAAGAAGAGCATTTTATGATATGCTAATTAAGTATTGCATATAGATCTGTGAATCGGCAGCGTCTGGTGGCACATTCAACGGCCATGGAGAGCATTCAGGCGGAAAGCGAACCCATCGATGACGAGGAGGATGTGCCGTAAGTCTGAATACAGTTCAAACATCACTCAAAAGTGTATGACTTATTGATGCTCGCATTGATTTAGGCCCGGTGGCATTCCGGCTCGAAGTGAGAAGGGCGAACGACTCTTGCTCTACATTGGCGTCATCGACATACTGCAATCGTATAGGCTCAAGAAGAAACTGGAGCACACATTCAAGAGCATCATACACGATGGCGTGAGTGGCAACGACAGCTTAATTTTTGTAATTTGAATACATTATCGATGTTATTATTATTATCATCCATACAGGAAACCGTATCGGTTTGTCGGCCCTCGTTCTATGCTCAAAGATTTCAAAACTTTATGGCTAAGACCGTATTCCGCAAGATACCATCGCGTAAGTCAGCTGGCTGTGTCGCAATTGGGTCAAGTACTCGTACTATAAGGCATTTTTGTGCTACAAAAACTACAAAAACTACAAAAATTGAAACACTTCAAAAAGAAAAGAATAACCAAGCAGCAACATAAGAAAGACTACTCTTTGACCAAGGCGTCGTTTTTTTGCGTAGCTGCTAAACACACTCAAGTAGCTTGAGGCACACACACACACACCTAAACACACACCTAAACACACACACACACACACATTAATATTTGTAAAATGCTAATTTTATTGTCTTTAATTCAGTTCTTATGCAGCAAAAATGCAATATAGTATATAGTACACTTGCCCTTATGCGCTAACATTTGGTAGTCGGCTAATTTGTTGTTTATTCTTGAAACTTGTAAACCGTAATTTGAACATTTAATTTTGTATTCTATGGGAAAAACGATCCGACAACAAAAAATGCTGTTTTTTTCTGCTTTCTTTTGGATATTACTTTGATGCATTACTTCACTTGTACGCATAGTGGATCTCCCAGAGATCAAAGGAAATCACAGAAAATTTCGTACCTTGGTAACCAGTTATATAGGTAAAGAAAACAACAACAATAACAATAACAATAACAAACAAAAAGATAATGCAAATAATTAAATAATGTTTGATAATTTGTAATCACGATGTTTCAGTTTCATTTTCAGTTTAAGCAATAACTTTTGACATAATTATTAAGTTTATTATTCACTTTGGTGTTTTTGTTTCATTTGATTTCCGCTTCTGTTTAACGGCACTTGGTGGTTGGTGGGTTGATTGATTGATTGATGAAACCTCCGGACGCAAAGCATGCCTCGCAATTGCACGTTAGTCTTCATCCTTGTAACCCACATTCAATTGTAAACCGCAAAACGATCTTTGGCTTTGCTTAAAGTGCTGCTTCATTTTTTGCCTTATTCCTAATTCACGACTAATTATAATTAATAGAACATGCTTGCTGCTTGATTGAACTAATTCGTATTGTTTGTCATCATTTTTATAGCGCTCAAGCATTCGCCATCGAAGAGAAAAAGCCTCTCCAAGGCCATACAGCGCTCCATTGACAGCGAGAGCGAGCCGACGCGACGTAAGTGTTGAGGATGGGATGAGGATCTCCTGGGGAGGAAGAGGAGAGTCCACTTATTGCCTTCTTTCGCTTTTCAGCTGTGCACGCCTCGCACTCACACAGCAGCGGCAAAATACACCTGCAATCCAAGCCAGAGCCTGCGTCCACCGCTCCCAACTCGGAGCGTGATAGAGATCGAGATAGGGATCGGGATCGTGATCGTGATCGCGATCGGGAAAGTGGGCGTGCTGGGCTGAGCAATGCACCGCCGCCCGTGAGGCAGCGAGCGTCCACATCGGCCACCTCATCCGCTGCAGCTGGCAGTAATCTGAAGGCGCGTGTACCACCGCCCGTGCCCCCACGTGGCTCGCCACGTCGCAAGGATGCCCAGGACAGTCGGGCGCACTCCACCACTCCAGGTATAGCACCCAACGATAATAATTATACTGCACACACAGCCTCCATCTGCACTGCAAGCAACTTGCTGCAATTACCCATTGCTGCCGAGGCAATACCCCGTTTTGGGGATCGTCGCTCACCCAGCAACGTGCAGGATTGGCTGGAGCTGCACGATCTGTTTGACAGTGGCACTCCTCCACCAATGGTGTCAGTGCATCGGAGCAGCTCTGTGCGCCGCCGGGAATCGCTGCAGTCTGCCTACTCCACGGCACGCTCCGACAGCTCCTATCGACGCCATCAGCAGCAGCAGCAGCAGCCCCGTCTGCTAAACCACGTGGACATCTTCCAGCGACAGAACAGCTTTATGGCACGCAGCGAACGATCCTCGGTCGGATCCATTGTACGTAGTTTTCCACCCATACGCGCCGAAAGCTATCGCACCGCTCGAACATCAGTAAGCACCAGCACCCAGACAGGATCTCCACGCATGACGAAGCAGGAGATGCAGCGTCATCAGAAACGCAATCGGTATTTACAATGTGTGGATCTGGCACTGGGTGAGGGGGATGGCTGCGATGGCCAGGAGGATAATCTGCTGCAGTCCGTGAGCGCTTTTATCGAGGTAAAGCGCGAACTGGAGGGCATATATAACCGACCGAGAGCATTGCCAGTGCTCGAGGTGACGCCTGCAGCAGATCAAGTGCCAGAGATACAGGAAGAGCAGAAGCAGGGCGTCGATTTGGCTGTGCCACAGCGACCGAGACGTGGCAAGCGGCGTGCACCGAATGCGGCACCATCAACGATACCCGAGAGCACGGATACGCAATCGAATGGGACCTTGACCGTCAAGGATTCACGACGCAATAGTTGTGCCTAAAAACTGCTAGATGCATGCTTAATATCTCACTTGCTTATAAATATCTCATTTGCAATCCACAATTCCCCCAATTCTCTGTGCCGACTTCGTCGCTCATTGTAATCTTTGTGTTTTCATTGTATTGCTAGGCACAACTCCATCATGCAGTTCAACACCTCCCCCTGCCTTTGACGACATCTCCGAGGGCAGCTCGAACAAGAATAGCACGTCGTCGATTGGGCGACGGTCGCATCATTATCATCATCATCCTCACCAGCAGCAGCAGCAGCAGCAGCAGACTCCGTATTATCAGCAACAGTATTCGGAACGTAAAATGAACATTGGCCCAGCCTATCGAGGCTCCTACAAGGAGGATATCGTTAGGTATACAAATCAAATTGATCAAATCGTATTTTAAATGAAACTTAAGGAATCGTGCTTCTAGCGTCTCTGAGGTGCATCTGGACACGTTTCTGGCTGTGGACACATCGTCGAGCAGTCATTATGGGTCGCGCGGCGGCTTGGCATGGACGCCACCGGCATCAGGTGAGGGCTCAACACCCACTTGGACAGAGGGCACACCCAGTTTTACGGACTCCAGTTCGAGTGGTGATCTCGGTAATTGGCACTTGTCATTTGTAATTGCAATATTCGCCTGTTTTATTATGTTTTATGTACTGTTACTACTACTACTGTATTCATTCACGCTTACAATCGTAGACAACTTCTCGCCCATAAACTCATCTAAAATCGATCGACACAAGCCGACGGTGGAAGATGCCATCAACTCTCTGTCCTCGGGAATGGTAAATATCACTGGTGCTGGCAATCTCTAGATCGACTCCTACTAGTCAAAAGTTAACCCAAAACACACACACCCACACACTCACACACATGCACAGACGCACATACACAGACTTGAAGAGACCCACCTGATAGTTTTACACATGCCCAAAATTCCGACACGCTGTATTTGTATTTGTATTTGTTGTTGTTGTGTTTTTTATTTTTTAAGTGGTTTATTGTCTGGCTGCGTTTTCAACACACACACACCCACACACACACAGTCGCATACACACAAATTAATGTATCTTTTTGCATCATTATAGATCAACTAACATAGCATGTGATGATGCGGATGACACAGAATAACAACAACAACAACAACAACAACTACTACTTCTCGTTTACATGGTGCAAACAGATTTCGAATGAATGACAAAAGCACAGACCCATATACATATATAGACATCATGTTATAAAGGGAATGCTTGCGTGTTTGGATATATATATATACACTGTTATGTATATGTATATAGTATATACATAGATATGTACATATTTGTGTACGAGTGCACTTGTATAGCTAGGATTATAATCAAAACAAAAGCGCCCTCGTAGAACTAACTCCATACCAACAACAACAGACAACAGATTTACACCCAGCAATATCTTCATGCATTCGTATATACAGATATATACAGGATACCAGCAACAGATATTGTTCAACACCTATATACAAATGAGATATATGCATATACCAATAAATATGTGTATGTTATACGGAAACAATAAATTTATCTATTGCATGCATGAGAGCAACGATAATTATAATTGATATTATATATATACAAATACATACAAACAGACAAAAAATGCAAAGAAAACTTAAGATCAAAACCGTTGAAAACATTCAATATCCAGTTCCCGTTCCTTTCCCCATATAGTACTATAATATAAAGTGTATTGTAAAGGTTCATTCGATGGTAATTGATTAAAGTAATATGGATAATATCGAATTCTACAATACTCTCAACTTATTAAGCAAACATTTTTTTGCGATTCTTTCGATCTCCGATATATCCACATACGTATTATGTACTTATGTATAATCAGCAATCGCGATATTACAATATTGTTGTAAAATATTTACATTTATAGGACAGAAAACCAAAAGCAAAATTCTATGCATATTATTCATTTGTATTTATTATTAATGGTAATTGTAAACATATTTAGGTTTAACTGACGACACGCACTCAAAACAAAAACATTACGACGGGATGACAAAGAAAAAAGAAAAATATATAACACAGAGACGGAATTACGGACCGGATAGGGATATGACTTGTACCCGCAAAACCAATACGAAAGAATTGATTATTTATTAATTAGTTGAATGTTATTTAACTTATATGCATTATTCTAAAGATTAACTGAAATCCAATTGTAATTACATACAATAAATTAAATTGCAAGGTTGAAATTCCGGCTCTGCTCTGCTCTCTCCACTCATTTCAAATGCACATTTTCTAATTGTTTAACATATGCAGTACTAGTACAACTTTTGCAAATCCTTCAGCGATTGATTCAGAAACTGATTGGTCCAGTCGTTCTCCGGATTGTCCAAGTGATTATCAAAATCGATGACATCCCGCATTGCGCCCCGTTTCAGCAGCAGCGAAACAGCCTCCAGAGTTTGTGCCGTTTGCACAATGGAATATTTGGCCTTTGACCAGCGCGTCGAGTCGCTCGCATAGCCATAGACGTGAAGTGCCGCACGATTGTGCTCCAGGGACATTAGCTTGTTCTCGACAATCGCAAAACAAGCGTTCTTGTAGTTTTCCGCTATTTTGTCAGCGATCTTCGCTGCTGGCGCCTTATCAATTTGATTGTCGTAGAAGTTCTCCGGTGCGGCATAGTAGCCGGCAATCGCCAATCCCTCGCCATCAGCATAGGTATCGATCTGCAATTGCATACATTTAGCACTGGTAGTGCACATAGTACAAATTTATTATAATTTACCTGATTTAGGGCTATTTCCGCCATTGGGGTCACATGCAGGCACTGGTGGAAAAGTGGAATTGCATCCGCGATATGGACTACGGAACCTTTTTGCTTCTTCTCGGCCAGCAGTACGCCGTTGACCGCCTGGTGTGGATATTTGGCCGCATGGAATACGATTTTAGTGTACGCCGTCTCGGAAAACTCATATTCACACATTTCAACTGATTATTTTGTATATATTTCCGAAACGAAACGTTGATTTGCAACTTTTCTACAATAAATTAACTAGCAGTGTGACCGTATGTAGCAACCACGAAAATATGCCAAAACCAGGAGCATGAGAAAATACCAACAAAAATACTGCTCTGCTTAACGAATGTTATCGCGCCTAGCAGCACGATTTATGTCAACTTAAGTTGAATGAATATTTGAAGAAAAAACGTGTATAAAATATGTATAACATTTTATTACTTAACTGTTCGTCTGCGTCCCGATCTGTTAATGGTTTCTGTGCTTACGCTTATTATATATTGTAACTAAAATATATATATATGTGTATATATATACGTATGTATGTAATTATATGTATACGCAGTGGGTGCCCAACTGACGCCAAAGAAATAAAGAGGAGAAATACTAGAACTACTGGTTGTCATTCAATATTGCTTTGATATCATCCGCATCCAGAGTTTCGTATTTCAGTAGTGCCTCTGCCAGTGCCTTGTGCTCCTTTGTGTGCTTCTTCAGAATCGCCTTCGCTCTCTCATAGCTATCGCTCAGGATACGCTTGATCTCGGCATCCACAGCCTCAATGGTGTTCGGACCGAGACTCTCGCCCGAGCCCAGTCCCTTGGGCGACTCAATCGTACGCAGACCGACCTTCTCCGACATGCCCCAATCCTTGACCATATGTGTCGCAATCGATGTCGCCTGCTTCAGATCACTGCTGGCGCCCGACGTGATTTTCTCGGCGCCAAAGATAATCTCCTCAGCCGCACGACCACCCATCATGGTGTCCATCATGGCGAGCAGTTGCGCCTTGGTGACATGATAGCGCTCCTTCTCCGGTATGTAGGCGGTGTGTCCCAGCGACGGACCACGCGGCATTATTGTCACCTTGTGCAGCGGGTGCGATTCCTTCGTATAAAAGGCAACAATCGCATGTCCTCCTTCATGGTAGGCGGTTATCGTGTTCGCCTCCTCGTCGGGTAGACGCGCCTTGCGCTCCGGACCCATAAGTACCTTATCACGTGCGGTCTCCAAATGTTTCATATTCACAGTCTCAGCCCCATCAATGGCAGCTCTGTGAACAAAAACAAACAGAATTGAAATCATAATCCTTGCCCAATATATGTGTATATTATTGACCCACCTTAGTGCCGCCTGATTAATCATATTCTCCAAGTCGGCACCTGTAAAGCCGGAGGTGCCACGTGCCAGTAGATCTAAGTCCACGTCATCGTGCAGTATCTTTTCCAAATACAAAGAGAGAATCTCTTTGCGACCGGTGAAATCTGGCGTGGAGACCACGACTTCGACATCAAAGCGACCCGGACGCAACAGGGCCTGATCCAAGTCATCGCGGCGATTCGTAGCACCGAGCACTATGACGCCAGCATTCTGATGGAAGCCATCCATTTCGGAGAGCAGCTGATTAATCGTCTGATTCGCATACGGATGGAGGACAGAATTCGTGCGCTTGGCGCCAACCGAATCGATTTCATCGATGAAAATGACGCAGGGAGCACGTGCCTTAGCAGCCTCTTTGAATGAGACAAGAGGAGAATAATTATCATCTAGCATCCACAATCTATGGCCTACTTACTGAACAAATCTCTGACACGTCTGGCGCCCTGGCCGACGAGAACTTCGTCGAACTCTGGTCCGGCTGCATGGAAAAACGGAACATTCGCCTCGCCGGCAACGGCACGGGCCAGCAAGGTTTTGCCAGTGCCCGGTGGGCCGACGAGGAGCACACCCTTGGGCAGCTTGCCGCCCAGATTTGAGAATTTGTCAGGGCTCTTGAGGAACTCGACGACCTCCTTCAGCTCCTGCTTGGCCTCATCACAGCCCTTGACATCATCGAATGTAACATGTATTTCCTCCGGATCCACCTCGACCTGGTTGCCCAGTTGTATGCTGCTAAATTGATGCGAGGTGTTATGAAATGTTCATTCAGTAGATCGGGGCAGTGATCTAGAATACTCACCGGAACACGGAGCCATTTGATGAGGTGAAGAAGCTGACGAAGATGCCAATGAAGACGACGATCACAATGAGTGTCTGGAAAATCTGCGTGACAATTACTGAGCATTATTCAAGACACTAAGGTGCATTACAAGACTCAAGGACGTGAACACAACAAACACAATTTGTTCAATCACAAAAGGGAAACAAACTAGACAAAAGCTAGGAACAAAAGCTAGTCTGGCATTTACCTTCAGATACTTCATTGTCTTTCCCGATTTCTGTGAATCTTCCGCATTCGATGCAGCCAAATAGCCCTCAGCGAAAGCAATCTTTAAATTCTCCTGCAAATAAGTTTGGCATTAGAATTCCTGATTTATCGGACAATATCAGGAAGATATATATATATATATATATACCGCATTCTGAGGGCTGCCGTGTTCGCCTGATTTGCTTAACAGCTTCTTGAGCCTGTCTGCCTGCATGTTGTGCTCGCCATCGGGTCGAAGTGGCGCACCTTGGAGCGCAGATTTCAATCTGGTTGTCATTGTAGGATTGCGTTTCTGATCCGCCTCAATGGAACGATCCGTCTTAAAGTCACGTAACTGCCGCCTACAATTAAATTCACATTGCGAACATAATTCTTTATCTAATTCTACAATTCACTTACAGCTGATGAGTCGCTAGCAGCGGATTCAGCAGACCTCTCATCACAGTTGGATACATAATGCTGCAATGGAGAGATTAGAAGTAGATGTAGTAAATACAGAGAAGACAACACCTTTAACAGTTAGTTGACCTACACTGAACCGATATTTTGTGTGGCTTTCAGAGAGTGTTCAAACTTGTAATTTTGTTGTTTGCCAGGAGCAGTTTGTTGTTGTTGTGTTGTCGCTGGTTCCTCAAGTGTGACATGCACCTGGCGCATCGAAGGCAGCATGCTGGTCACCTTGACCAGTGCATCGTTCACCAGCTCCTTGTCGAGTATCCCATTCAGTCTCGCCGCCCTCTCCACGAGACCCTCCAAACTGACCCCAGACTTGCTCAGCAGCGTTTTAAAATCCAGCACGAGGTCGTGGCTTTTTCTACTACTACAACTGCTGCTGCTGCTGCTGCCTTTGCTTGTGCTGCTGGAGGCGGACTTTGATTTGTCGGCAAAGAATCGTGGAACGCTAGCATTTGCCGGCAATTTGGTTCGCTTTACGGTGTAATAGTGCGGTTTTCTACTGAAGTTACCCAGATAAAGGTACGGCTGTCATTGGAAATGGAAACTCAGAAATGTCAGATTTGTGTGAAATGTGCATTGTATAGCGGGCGAGAGGGGAGAGAGTTGCCCGGCACTTACCACAGAGTGTGTGTTGGCAGAAAACATTCTCAGAATATACAAAAATTTTATTAATTACAATAACAGGCTTAGATCGGGCGAGCGGACGACAAAAGTTTTTGACAGCTAAAAATGTCATAATCTTGTTGCGTTCCTGTTGCATCCCTGACGATTGTGTCGCAGCCCTCACATTCTGTTTGCCCGCCATTCTTACAAATTTCAAATAATTAATTTTGAATTCGTATTTACTTTAAGACCTTTTATTATAAAATCATTTCATACTATGTTCGCTAATTTCTTAAACAAAATTATCTTTAATGGCCTTTGTTTGATTTTTTAATGTTTGTTTTGGCTAGTTTTGCTTAACCAAATTTTATTGCGGTCACACTGTAAAGTATAATTTCTTCATTTTAATAAAATAAATTGCAAACCGAAAGAAATTAATGAAAGTGTATTTAAAGTTTTATAGAAACATGGAATTTTTAGCAACATGTGTATTTCTTTGAGTTTTATTTATTTATAATTTTAATGTTTACGAAATACGGTTACCGATAACAATTTATAGAAAATTGAAATCACTTTGAGGCGCTTATGCGAATGTAGAGGAAATTAAATAAAATGTTGTTTAACTCATGAAAATAATTAGTTAACTTTCACAAACTAAACTAAACTATTAACAATAAGTATTTGCATAACTGTTATTAAAGACTTCACGTATTTATTAAGAAAGGTATAAAATTCAGCGGTCAGTAGTCTTGCTACAGAAAATAAATTCTGAAATATAAGAGTGGTTGAAAACAGTTACCCTCAAGATGTCGCTTGAAGACACTCAATTATAAAACTGCGTAAGTACGAAATACTCAAGAGATGGCGCTGTTTGTCTAGCAACGGAGACATATCGATATATCACGGTGTTATGGATATATTTAACAGTGGCTTAACAGCACAACGACAGCAGTCTTGTTAGTTTAACATTCAACTTCAACGGCCGATCGATCAGTCGAGTTTGAACTTCAACAGGTGTTAAAACGCATACGTTACGAGAGAAGCGGTTTTTCAACGGCCGCACACGAGATTTCGGTAACAAAAGGAGCAACAAACGGCTTCGCTGGACTAACACAATATAAAAGAACATATATAAAAGAATAATTTAAATTTAACATACAACTATTAAAAACGTGACAAAATACAAATTTAATAAAAAATTTCCAGCACAATTTGCGCACAAAAAATACTTATCATATGTATGTAGTATAAGCAGTGCTGTAGATAAAACCTTCAGATTAAGTTTTGTGTTTGTTTTCGTTTGGATAACATTTCGTGTGTTTATTTTAGCCTATCAAAAAATTTTGGATTACTCCGCTACATTTGGGAGAGACATAGAGAGAGAGAGAGAGAGAGGTAAGTGTAACTCCCAAAAAAAACTCCATATTTCGGGCGCAACAAACAAAATTGATGGCAAGTGCAGTTTGGTGTTTTCAAGCCAGACATTGAATTTGAATTTGAATGAAAAAGGGGGATGAGATTTCGTCATATGCATGCATGAATGCAGTGCACGGGTGCGACTGCAATAGCAATAGCCAAGCGATCAGTGCAGAGAGCTGATTCGCTCTCTCGCACGTGCTCTTCAAGTCCGAGTCGCGCTAATGTGTATGTGTTTGTGTCTGTGTATGAGTTCTCGTTGTAGTTGCTTGTCGTCTACCTACCTGTGGCTTCATTACCTGCCTGCCTGCCTTTGCTGTGGGCCATATCTAAAAAAAATATAACAAAACACGCACACACAAATACACACACAAAGCGAGTTGCTGATGCAGTGAGTATATGTATGTGTGTGTGTGAGTCTATATTAAATGACACATAAATTTTCAAGTTAAGTCAGCATTATCTAAACAGTTGCCGTTTTTTAGCAGTAGTGGCCCAGATCTCCAACGCAATTTCGCAATTTGATCAGCAGAGAGAGAGAGAGGAAGAGAGAGAGAGAGGGAGAGAGCAGAGAGAGAGAGAGAGAGAGATAAAAAGAGAGAGCACAACTCTAACCTCACAAATGCTTTCATACTATTACTCAGGCAAACACATGCACATTTCATGGTGCATGTTAAAAGTGCAGCGATACTTTTTTTGTGTGTGTGTGTTTTTTTTTTTTGTTGTGTAGGGCGCGTTATAGATACTCAGTTGGACAAACATTAACCGTTTGCTTGAATAAAAAGCGCGCAATTTCTGTAGCTTAACAAAAGTGCCGCACAGTAAGTGAAATGGAAAGCTTTCTTCAACACATACGAAGCTGGTATACTCTATCTTTGATTTCAACTACAAATTGAATTCATTTCCATGTGTTCCAAATTAAATATACATTAAAAAAACAAAAAACAAAAAAAAATAATAAATGATGTCATTTAATCTAATAATTGTAATTATTAACGCATTTCTATAATCTCTGCCAATTACCGACCATTTGAAAAACAAATAAAACTAAATTAATTTGAAAATTGTTATTGACACTGTTTATAAAACTCTTTTGTCTGATTAATTTTGAAACTGTTTTACCCTCGGCAGGGGTATGCAAAGGTAGATTACACGTGATTATTACATGTGTGTGTGCGTGTGTGTGTGTGTGTGTGTGTGTGTGTGTGTGCTTGTGTGTGTGCTTGTGTGTGTGTGCTTGTGTGTGTGCTTGTGTGTGTGTGCATGTTTATTCCATTAGTCTTTCCTTTCGAGTACTGCAACGTGGCGAGAGAGGGGAGAGGGATTCCGAAAAAACCGGTAATGCATTCGAAAAGAAGTCACCTTCATATAGTAAAACTCAACTCAACTCGACTCGTTGCTAAATGCAGAGACGAGGCAGAAGCGATCCGATCGCTGTTGAAGTCGGGCTGTATCGTAAGACCCGATACCCTGGAACCCACTTCCAGATACTATTTATTGTCTGACATTCACCGGTTGGTGGTTGCCAAGCGACAGCTGCAGCTGCGATATTATCATCAACTTATCTGCAATGCTATCTGTGTTGAGGGAATATCTGTATTTTTGGAGTTATCGAACAGCTGGAAAGATTTCTTTAGTGTGCGGGAATGCATGGAAGCCAAAGGAATGTGAAAATTAAAATTTTCTAGATTGCATTATTTAGCTGCCCCAGGTTAAATAATAAAATGATATAACATTTTCTTGACTGAATTAATTATCTACTCTACAGAGAACCAAAAAATATATATTTATATATTTGTGTATGTACATACAAAAGTGTATGTACATCAAAAATTCAAAACAAGTTTTTATGTGGACACTTTTATGATTTTAGTAAAATACATACAAACATATTCGCGTCTAGAATTCTTTATCAATTTCATGGCTGAGTGAAGTATAACAAACGAATAGAAACTTACGTACATATATGTATGTATATGTGTGCATATCTATACATATTTATGTGCATGCTCGTAAGGTACGAGATATGAAATACTTATAGCTTTGAGGAGGTGCGACATGATTACGTTGGCCAGAGGGAAACGTGTATAGAAAATAGGTGTGCTGCACTTCCAAGAAAATAAATCTACAAGAATATTTTTAGTTTTGTATGCGAATTCGCTTACAAGTCGGTTGGGTGCTCAGCAAATCCTCGCTAAAGGCAACAAAAACGAAGTATTCATGATCGCCCCTTTAAATTTGTAGGTTGTAGGTAGTTGGGACCTTTCCATCAAACGGTGTTATTGTAGCACTGGCGACATTATCTTATCTCGCCATGTGGCTTTAAGCCGACACAGAAACAGAAACAGACACAGATAAAAGTTTACCGACTGCGTTTCGTGTGCTTGGCACTAATGAGGTCAGAGCACTCGGGTGCGACTCTAACTCTAACTGCAGCAACTCCAACAGCTCTCCTGGTCGCTTAACACCAGCGATTACAGTGGTAATTGGATAGAGATGACTGTTGCCTGGTGCATCTATGTGGTAGTACTTGTGTCAACACAACAGCTCGTAAATAAGTTAAAAGCAAACATTGTTTGTAGCCAGGTGAGTGGAGCGAGACTCGTCTTAGCAAGTTGAACTTCCATTTGGAGAAGGGTAGATCATGAGCAGTCTATTTAAAACTTTATGGGCCGCTTAACGAATTCGTCAAAGTGTCAGGCAAACATTTGGCAAAAGCTAAATGTTGTTCAGCGAGCTTGGCACTAACAGCACCAATTACAGCAACCACAACAACAGCTTTAACTGGCAACTGGCCGCAGTTTTTGTGTGTGTGGGCAAACTCGGTTAGTTGTTGTTTTTATTGTTGTTATTGCTTATCGTAGTTGAAAAACAGAAAATTTAAGTGTCGGCACATGCGGCGTATGCATAATGGCAACCACATCTGTTTACCCTGCACCAAACGGGCACACACAACAGGCATATTCTAGTATTAGTAATTGAATGGTCCTTTGAGTGTGTAAAACATTTATAAAACAGACAATTACTTTTTCTTTTAGATAGAATATATATTAACTTGTCATCCATTCGGCTGCTGATGTATCATTAACAGACGATGGTACTTTTGAATAATATATATATAATAATAATAATAATATAAAAATATGAAAAACCCGGACAGTCATTTTTTATTATTATGAATAAAATTGTAATTTTAATAAAAAACTAGAGTCATTCAGAATTCGACTGTGAATAAAGTGAAAGGGGTATCTCGTAGCTGAGCACCCAAGCGTGTCGTTTTCCAAAATTTGCTATTGTTTGATCAGAGAATTGGCACATGACTGTCATGCCAAAACTGTGGTTCTTTAAATAACCGAGAGTTTTTAACGATTTTTCAGATGATGTCATAAAGTCAGAAACTTACTGCAGGAACAGTACAAAAAGAACGCAGAGACTAAGCCAAGACCAAGACAATGGGCCGCAATGCATATATCCATAAACAGCCAAACTATAGTTTATTGGTCTATCTACGTCAGCGATATACATGTGTTTATATGTATATATAGATTTATGTAGCTATCTGTTTGTTAAATTGAGCGTGAAATTTTATAGCCGCATTACGACGAGTACTCGGATCGATACTCGAACGCATATTGAATGTGACATTTACCTTAACCCTGAGTTTAATCAATCAAGCCTGACTTCGACTCAGTCTCTCTGAGAGAGAGAGCAGCAATCATTAATCACTTTTTTCTGCAACAGTACTGCGAGTTCTTGTCGTGCACTCGAGGCTGTTGAGCTGTTAAGCATTTCGAGTCGACACTTGGACGTGGACACCATTCCCCTTTTTGGTTGGCTTCAATCTACAATCTGATCGAGGCAAGTGACAAACTCGGAGACCTTGCAACTGTTGCGTGACGCACGGCCAAAGCATTTGTTGTCAGCTTGCCCCTTAAAAGTGAATAGCTATGCTAGCACCGTAATTGAATTTCAATTGCAACGGATCTTAACTTTCACTGCCTATCTAAGTTTTAACACTGTATATATTTACGCAGGGCAAACGCATTTATCATTGACACTGTTTATATCATAGCAAAATTCCACAAACTGTCTACTTATCGAGTTGAAGATACTTTTGTGGAAATGGGTTTCTTGATTGATTGTCTTGTTTACATAGATTTATTATACTTACTTTGGACACTTTTAAATTCTAAACTTAATAATAATGTAAGTAAAGTAATTTATTACGAAATTATATATCTAAAATCCAGTTTATTTCTTGTTTTATATTCAAATGTAGAGTTTTTAAAGTTGTACAAAAAGATATACGTTTTTTGAGTGGGCTTATAACTTTTCCTATTTAAAGTAATTTTTTCAAAAAAGAATATATATTTTTTCAGAACGATTTCTCTTTCAGATCGATCATTTTTATGAGTGTTAATTTCCTTTAACTGGATGTGTTGCACACAAAACAGTTGCTCATATGGAATTGACATATCAATATCAAATATGTGTGTTTGTATATATGTAAATACTTTCACGGCACAGATCACGATAAATGCATAAACTAGTATATTCGATTTAATTTAGACTCAGTCATAAATAACGTATTTGGGCTGTAAACCGTAATGCTCTTATGGCCATAACGGAGGCGGCAGGCACTCAATCGGCCTGACATATGGCCATGTCTGACTCTGTGTGAGTCTTGCTGGATGGCTAATGAAATGCAACGATTTTGACTTCAGACCCAGTCCAAAATGGATAGTGGAGAGGAGTGTGTGGGGGGAGGTGTGGTATGGTGTGGCGTGGTGTGGAGTTACGTGAAGCCGTCGTCTGTCGTTGCGTTGTTGTTGCGTTGCCGGCAAACAGATACGTGCAGCGTGATTGGTACGAGGAATGTGGACGTGGCCAGCAATTGTGTTGGCTTTGGCTTTAACTGCAGCTCTGACGCTGATTCTCAGTTGTGGTTCTGTCTTTGGGTTTTTAAGTTTTGTTGTTGTTGCTGTGCGGCGCACGCCTGCGTTTACAGCATCGAACAACAACAATGACATATAAGATACAATTTCTGCACTTAATTAATTCAGAGATCGACGAATCTCTTATGTTTGTATGTCTGGTACGGCATTCAACATTCACAGCATGCCAATGCTAATATGGCAAACCAACCCAAACCCCAGTGGAAGGGCAGGGTCCACAATATATATATATATATGTACATATGTATATATATATATATATTTATATACATATAAATGTATATAGACAAGCCTTAAAGTGAATTTAAATTTCAAGCTTATAGCACTGATAATGGCTGCAATTTGACAGCGAATTTAATGCTAGTCAATTGAGTGATAAATATTGAGTTTAGTGTGGAGAATATTAGCACGTTGACAACCCTGCTTAAGCTCCAGCAATCGGTTGATACCTACGTGCTGACAGGCAACTCAAGTGCTCGTCTGCCTGCCCCTCTGATGTGTCCACATACCTAGCTTTGTTCTCAAAAATTAACAACAAATAATAAAGGAAAAAACAAAGGCGGCAACTTGAGAACCCTGCAACTGAGTGCAAAGTTGAATTTATGTGTCATAATCGCCGGTGCTTGAACGAAAACTCACACTCGAGTGTGGAAAAATCTGGTTTTTGTGTGCAAACAATAAAAACTGTTTTAAATGTGAGAATATTACCAGAAATGTCTATGTATGATCCGCCCTGTTGGGGGTCAGGCAGGGCAACAACTCTACTAAAAGCCAAGACAGCTGTTTCAAGTACACATTAATTAACTGGAGTCGCTGCAAGGAACTGAAGCCGGTTTTTTATGTGCCTTAATTTATACCCTACTTCCTGTCTTATAATTGAAGTAAAAATACTATATTGCATAATTGCATAACAAAGCTCAATCGCGTAATTATTTTATATGGATCGGAATATTAAGGCCCAAAGCAAGGAAGCGAACATTAATTGTGCTTAAGTTATAAAAAAAAATCACTTAACGTTATTCTTGTAACCACAAACAAAGAAAACCAAAAAAAATAATTCCCTCTCTGGGAGGGAAAAGGGAAAATTACTGGCTCCTTTCCCAGGTCAGATAACAGAAAAAATAATGCACTTTATCAACAGAATATTTCGTAACAGAAATCGTTGGGCAATAGAAATTTTAAGCTCGATTAATCACATGTGCCCGTCTACGATTTATGTATTTATTGTCTGACCAGACACTGGACTTCCAGACCGGGATCATTCAACGATAAGCAAAGCCCCCAACGTTGACAGCTGCCAGTGTCTGTCGTATAAACAAAGATGCACACACACACACGCACACACAATGTGTATACGTTTACAAATGTGCTCGTTATGATTTGTTAACAATTGCAGCGATCTTTATTCGTTTTGCAGATGCAGACAAAGACAACGCATTTCAAGAAATTATATTGGGCAACCCTTTAATCCTGTCAAATATGTCAAAGCAGAAATACGCTCTGCAAAAGCTAATGAACGGCACATGATTTTCTCCTTATACAGTCGAAAGTATAGTTCAAAAAGGTAGTAGTAAAAAGGTGGAATATAATTTATTTTTCTTTCACATTAATTACTTATGCTAAATACACGTTAACTCAAAAAATGAGTTGGATTTTCAACTTAAAGAATGCCCCTCACGATCAATAGACTTAAATTCTGTAGAGGACACGAGATAAAACTGTTTTCTGTCAAGGTTTGGTGGGTGACAAAAGTTTCGGGTAGTTGTGGAGTTAAGAGAATGATCCCAATTTCCAATTTCTGGGGTCCAGAAAGTGACTGATTCGCTTTTTTATGCTAAGACAAAGCAAGAGTTTTAAGAAACTATTAGTGCACTTCCAAAAGTTTTCTTTAAATGTTGGGCACTTAACACAGTGCCTTTAATTAAATATCGCAGCCTAACCCAACATTTAGTGATATAAAAAAAATGTAATTTTTTTATTATTTTTTTTTATTTCAACTTTTATTGAATAAAGCTAACTTATATAAAGCATAAATAAATTTAAAAAAATTTACATTTCGATTTTGAAAGGAGCAAAACATGTGCCTTTAATTGACTTTCGCAGAGTGGAAATTTCGAAATCACCTGAGATGCGAACTTAACGTGAACTTTATCCAATTACAAATGGGGTTGCCCAAAAATCAAGAATTTATGGCTCAGACCTTACGAAATCAGTTACCAGGCTGGTGGTTGCCACAAACTGAATCGAAAGCACAATTCAAGCCTTCTTGACGCTTATAAAATATACTTCCTTTTTCGCATGAAATGCTTTAAAATGAAATATGCAAGAATACACGTATTTCAGAATTTTGTTTTTTGTTTTGCGTCATTTATTATAATGAATTCTGTTTTGGAACTTGTTCACTTTAGCAGTGAATTACAAATAACTGGTCAACAACAATTTCGATTAAGTATTTAAGCCTGTTGTTTTAAGCTGCATATTTGAGCCCAATTTATAACGCCTTGTGACATCATATTATTACAAGAATCTTATACATAAGAATCAACATTTGACCGCTAAATACGAGTCAGAAACCAGAATAGGGTAATCTCCGATTTTGTTTATCTTAAGCACAATTTCAATATAATAATTTTCTACAAGAGCAAGAAAGAGTTAATTATTTGTTTGGCTATACGCATGCTATTATTAAGCAAATTTCTTCATTAGCTTTGTTTAACACATTGCGAGTTTTCTGCTATATGAATATGCTATTTGTTGCCAATTCAAAGAAATTCGTTTTCGAAGTTGCTTTTTTATGGTGTGTTGTTTTTTTAAATTCAGCACATGACTGCTAATCATCATTGTCATCAGCAACAGCACAAATAGCTCCATCTGCAGATGATAAACTGTGAACACTCAAGTTCAACATTTTATAGCCGCTTTTGGCATTTCACTATTTGCAAAAGTAACTTGAAATTGTTTTACCAAGAATTTCAAAACTCGAAAAAATTATCATCTTTTGTGGCTCGTCGTTCTTTGAGTCTGGTTTTCAGCTTGAGTTAGTGACGTTTTTTTTTGTATTTTTGTATTTTTTTCTTTTTCATTTTTGCTTTGACAGCAGCTGCTGCTCGAGAGTTGACTTTGGCTACTGCGGTCACCGTTTGCTGCTCCAAGTCGCAATTTCCAGCCGAAAACCAGTCTGGGCCATCTCTTCAAGCCGCTTTGTTGTTGCGGCTGCTTCAACTCAACACGACAGTTTCCCCCTTTTATTTTACTTCTCTCTTGTGTATCCATCACATGTGTGTGTAAGTGTGTAAGTGTGTGTGCGTGTGTGTTTGCTTATGTGTGTGGTCAAATGTCGGCATTTTTATGTGTACGCCGCCTTGAGCAATATTTCCATTGTCGGTTTACGCTTCTGCAACTCTCGTACGAAATATTTTTGAGCACAAAACTTAGCGATGCAAAAATTATGAGTGTTGTCCGAAGATATATGAATATATATATATATATAAGTATATATGTATATATATTCAGTGAATCCCCAAAAAGATATATGTTGAAAACTGGATTTAAAAGTATACGAATAACTATAAAACTTGTCATTTCATTCTATTTACAACTGTTTTTGAAAATGCTCTTTTGAGTGAACTCTTCAGGCTTAATAACAATTTATATCTCGATGTATGATCGCTGCTAATGAGCTATAAATAAATGAGATTAAGTCGTGATCAAGGTGCGCCAAAACCTGAAAGCAAAACTTGCACAATAGTAAAAAGAATTCTCATTTCTTAAAATAAAAAAATTAAATTATAATATATATAAGTATCAAGAAAATATATATCTGCGCCTTATTTAGTTCTACAGACCTCGTCTTAACAGCTTTGCTGTTGCGGAATTACTTCCGCTGCATTTTGTGCGTTTTTAAAGGAACAAAAACAGATTGTTCTCTTTACAATGTGTGTTTTCTACCTGCCTGGCTGGAAACACATGTTGAAAAACGGTGAGTGGATTCACATTTCACTTCCTGTTTCAAAAGCAAATTCAGGCACGCATGCGTTATACCCCTGGCTATTTTTGAACGAGACAGCTCAATCGAACACCCACGCACACACTCGCATACACACACACACACACACACACACACACACACACACGTTTCGAATGTGTATAGTGGGTTCAGATGCCAAAATAAAAATGTGAAATCTTAAGCCACTGTCAAGGCGAAACCACCTGAAACAGCTGGCTATCCTCACTAAACGGTCAATGGTTTTAGTTTTTTGACTCGAACAGAGACCTTGTGACGCATACGTGCCCCTAGTTGTTGTCGTTGTTGTCTACGAGAAACTGTAACCAATTTCAACTAACACTTAAGAAGAAGGAGAAATAATGATCAAAACGTTATTTGGTTAAATGGCGCACCCAATTTTCAGTTGTCAACCGACTGCGCCCAAAAAATATTGTTGATAACTTTCATGGGGCAGTCACCAGCTGCTGCTGCTGTTGCTGCTGCTGCTGCTGTTGCTACAGCCAGATGATATTTTGTTGTTGTTTTGTTGTTTTGTTGTTTGTGTAATATGAGACTGTTGTTGTTGGCCTGTGGAGCGGGGCACAGAGGGGGCCCCCATACAAATGCGGGCGAATGTGACACATGGGAAAAGTCTATCGGTCAAAGCGGCGATCGTTCGACAGCCGTCTGTTGACAATAACCCAAGCTGACGCCTATGCCGAGCATCGATTGACAAAATAAATATATAAATTCGAACTCATCGAAAATGCGCATTCGATTTTTCTTACCTACCATCGAACAAAGCGTAGTTTTGTCCGTAACTTTCGACACACGATACTTTTGGCCAGACTTATAATGGTATCTGGTGATATATGGTCGATTCCGGTGCACGCACAATCAAAATGTAAATAGTCTGAAACTTCCTGGTATCAGAGCTGTCTGCCTTTTGGGAAATGTACTCCATTCGTTTATAAGTATTTGGAGAGTTCAAGCTGTGTTTTAGCCACACCTCAACTAAGCTGTAGATGAAAGCAGTTTGATGTAGGCCAAAAAATGATTCATTTTATGAATAGCCTATTTTAGACAAAAATACACCCAGCTTAAAAACGATTATAACTCGAAAAGTCAGAGTATTTTTGAATAGAAACGTCTTTTTTAAATTGATGCATATTCAAATAGCACACATAAAAGCTCTCAAATGATTTTAATCAGAAATATCAGGTATTTAATTAAGCCCTCAGTCAAATCTATGCTATCAATAGGTTAATTAAAATTAAAATTGTTCATGGTAATCCAAATCAAAATCGAGAATACAAAATACGTATTCCGAGCATTATGTTAGATGATTTGTTCGCCAGGTATAAACCTATTATTGTAATTTTTTCTTTTTATTGAATTTTTCAAATTTACAGTAAATCAATATTTGCCTTTTCGATTGATTTCCGTTGTCCGCAGTTGACCAGCTAGAAACTTAGGAATTTATATCAACTCAACTTGATTATATGCGCAACACAGAAATCCACTTGGATGTATTTGTTCAAATCCATCAGCCAACTACATATATCCATATAGCTCGGGAGTAAACAAATGCGACGCAGTAGTACGCTGAAAGCACACACAGGTAGCCAAAAACACTGAGACAGATAAGTAATTGAACTGGGAGGGCCTGCAAACATGGACCGAATCCGAGGAGAAGCAGCTGACATTTATTTTAGTTAGTAGAAGAGTCACAGATGTGGCATGTGCCTAGTGGAGAGACAATCGCATATGATGAATTGTTTGACTCATGATTTCCGACTCGAAACTGACTGATTTGCATACATGTACAAGTATGGCTGGTGCCAGTACCGGTTTTATATTTTCTAAACTTGAACACACACCAACACCAACACCAGCAACATCAACTTCATTGCAATAGCAAATGGAATTAATTATGGTATCGTGTCGACGTGTACGGCGCCTGTGATCACGGCGCAGCTCCTCCACTGAAACACAGCCAAGCTCCGAGCTCCAAGCATTGGCGACAATGTGACGCAGGCACAGACCCAGTTTGAGCCGACGCCGCAGCCGAAGCCGAAGCTGCGCGCCGAATAGAAGTTCAAAGCAAGCTTCGTGACTCGACCAAATGCTGGCACTTTGCCCGACAGCACTTGCAGAAAATGTTGACCTAAAATTTGGAAGATCGTTTTAAAAACTCTTAATGGTTATGAATTAAATTTCCTAAAGTATCGATTCTTAAAATATGTTATTTATATTTGCTGAAGGAAAAATTTTACTAAGAATCAGCAAATCACGATTAAAATAATTAATTGGCTTGGCTGTTTTTATTACTGGATTTACCCACTCCTTGCAATAAATTTTGATTTATTTTTTCTATATTTATATATATTTTTTTGAGTGTAAGACCTAAAAACCTAAACACGTTTAATGCCGGTAAAAAGTGCACTTTTCCCTCTATTGCAATGGGGGAAACCACAGAGCGCTTGGCCAGCAGCACTGCATAGCCAGTTCGGCTCAAAATGTATCTGTAACTGCGACTTGAACTGCACACTCAAATGTTTGTTGTGTGTGTGTGTGTGTGTGTGTGTGTGTGTGAGTGTGTGTGAACTGTCAGCCGGCGGCTAAAAAGTCGCAGCTAGTGGGGCGTGTTGCCTGCATTTGAGTTGACACCCACGCAAATTGTGGCAGACAACTGCGAGCCTGGCCAAGACCAGAAAGCGATTTCATGGATAGACGATAAGTATCTCAAAATCTACAACTGTGAGAGGTGTGCGCACACATACATGCCTGCGTGTGTTTGTACGTCTAATTAAACGTCTTACATGCCAGTGGATATGCATACGTATGCACCTATCTATCCATATACACATTATAGACCACTCGATATGGACATACATTATAGATAAATAACATTTTTTCATTTTTTTCATTTTTTTAATTTTTTTTTTTCATTTTGGTTTTTGCGATTGTTGCCGCGAGTAATTTAACTGCGCATTTGCGAACAATGCTAAATAGTTTTGTATTGAACATAAGAATATTACCCGCCTTTGATTTATTTATTTATACGAATATATTTGTTTATTTATGCGTCTGGTTTTATACCGAAATAAAAGCAATGCATGCCGAGATTGGGCTCGTATTTCAAGAGAGAGAGTGAGAGCTCATAAAACACGATCTCAGCTTGGGTCGGACACAAGTATTTGTGTGTTGGGATACATATGTCACACTGATGAATATTTATGCATAGCTATTCATATTTTTATGGCTATGGTCTGCGTGCGAGGCGCCTTCGGCCATACGAAACTCTATTTGAAATCAAAGGCAGGTCGTCTTTCCATACTTGTTAATTTGAACACGTCTCGAAATACAATTGTTTGTACATATTTCAAGCTTTGGCCCTTTGGCAACACTTCCAAATGGATATCTTATCAGTCTGTACTGATTAGGTCATCTATGAAGTGAACAATTAGCGTGTAAACAGGAAGTAAAACTAAAGTAGAATTGTAACTGGCTATTTACCAAACAATACTCTTGATCTAAAAAGCAGCCACTCACGAATCGAGGTGATGCTGAGTAAAACACGTTTTTTTTAATTATTAAATGTACACTTAATGTTAATGTCTCAATGTCGATGCACTGTTTAAGACCTTAAGCTTGGATTTTGAATTAACAATTTAGATTTACATAAAACCACAAAAACAGATTTGCATTTGCAATCGATAAATTACAGATTCAGAGCGGAAAGTACCTGACTCGCAATTGTGAAAAGAAAGTGATTGTTTGCGACAAATTCTGACTAACATATTGAAAATATCCAAAGATTCATGCGTTGTTTGCCAAAAACAGCCATAACCGATAAGCAAACAGTGCCAGGAAATATCCCCTTCTGCTGGTGAATGGCTCCCAATGAGATTACCATTTACAATTGAATGTTATGATGTCAACTCGTTCGCATCGAGAGGCGTTAATTTAGTGTATCAATACTAAAAATAAAAAAAATCAAATTTACCAAGTACCTCATTCCGTGTGATTTGTTTCTGTATTTTATGGCTACGCTGACGGAAATCGCGTTGCACGTCAGCACTTTTATCCAGTTGCTGAAATTCAAATAGCGTTCTCAAAATCACCTTTCCTAGGTGCAAAATGGATCCGGTATACAATACCACGAAGTAGTAGCTCTCTCATATCATGTTCGTATTCGTTATTGTTGATTAAATAAACGTTTTTCCCTCTTATCTGCACTGCTGCGAATGCTCAGATAAGATAAGTTGAAAACTGGTATTCTTCGAATCGTTATGAATGGTTGCACAAGTATGTAAGTAAGGGAACCTACGGGAAGTTGCAGGTTTTCCAGTGGAAACACCTCTGTTATTGATGCATTAAATAAAATTCATTTGAAAGTAATCATTTAAAACTGTTAAATATTGTTTTTATTATTTTTAAATTGCATTTGTTAAGATAATAAATTTTTAAATTGATTTTAATCAATATTTGGACTATAGTCTACATTAAATATATAAATACATATATTGAAAATTATTTTCAATTTCATTTGCAGTTTGAGAACTTAAAAAATGGGTCGCCCGCCAAGACTGGTGCTGCTGCTGGTCATCTCACTGTGTGTGTTCCATGTGAGCCACTCAATCGATTCCCAGCCAGCTAAGGATGCCAAAGTAGCAGTTCCCGATGAGCCGCTGAGCAATGAATTGTTTTCCGATGAGGAGGTCGATGCCAAAAAGGCTGGCATTAAGATTTCAACGCCCAAGGTAAAGGAGTTGCCCGTGGATACGACCACAAAGAGCGCAAAGAAGTCGGTTAGCGTAACTACAAAGCAACCGGTCAGCGAGGAGACGCTCAAGGATCTGCTGGAGGCAGCCAAGCATAGTGTTGCCCTCGCCGAGGATCCGCGCTTCAATAAAATGCTGCCAAATCGCCTAAAGTTGGAAAATGCTACAAGCAGCAAGAACAGCACCGAGGAGAACTACGAGTACGATGAGGACGACTATGACATTTACAGCTACGACAGCGCCGAGTCCGATGACGATGACGATGTCAAGGACACAACCAGTGCGCGTCCTAAAAAGAACAAGCCATCCAAGACAACCACACCCAAGCTGCGACCCATTGATGAAAGTAGCTCCAGCAAGCCAAAGGTAAGTGCTGCACTGCTGCTTCTATGCTATTAGAATTGCCAATAACTAAAGAAAACACTTGCAGGCCAAGAGCGGCAAGCAAATCGATGGCGACGGCAAACAGAACAACATTGATAGCGACTCAAACTACGAGGACTACGATGATGACGATGACGACGATGATGCCGACGACGAGTAAGTCATAAACATATTAATAACATTTTTATTTTTATTACGCGTAAGCATTTCTGATTAAGTCTAAGGTCAGAGAGTTAACGAACTCGTAAAGTATCTTCTTCATAACGATCATGAGTCTAAACTCCTTTGTTGAAAAAGTAAGCCTCAAAATATGGACAAACAGTTTTGCTCATAGATCTAAATACTCCTGGTTCTTTTCATGTGAAAAAGTAAAAACTGTGTCATTCATAACCTAGTCATCGATCAGGAAATGACACTGTTTAATTCTATTATATTTATATATATATAAATATTTATTTATATGAATTAACTAATTACCTTGCACTTTGAAACATGAAAAAAAAAATTGAACAAAAAACTGACGAATAATTACTATGAGTATTATAACAATTCCAGTGCTGAAGATGATGATGACGAGTCGGACAAGCTGACCGATGAGGAGCAGGTAGTGTTCAGCGAGAATGTGCCTTGCCCCAGATACTGCTCCTGCTCACGCAACATTAACAGCTACCTGGTAGCCACGTGCAGCAGGTGTGTAGAAAATTTCAATTTTGGTAAGAGATGACATATTAAACTTGCTTTTGTTTCAGACTGGATCCGGGTACACAGAAGTTTGGCTCGGATATCACCGATTTGGTGGTCACCAATGTGGGTCCAAAATATCCCATTTTGCTGGGTCCCAAGTTCTTCCAGCAGCTGGGCCTAAAGTTCGTTGCCTCCATCAAGATTGCCAATTGCACCATTGAATACCTGCACCCAGAGGCTTTCCACGGTCTCGATGAGCTTTATTCAGTCAACATGACGGACGTTGGCCTGGCCATCATTAACCCAGACACTTTTGTCCTGAACAAGAAGCTGCGAATGCTCACCATCTCTGGAAACGATCTGAGCGTTATGTCCACTCTCCATTACTTGCTGAAGGTTAGATTAAGAATCTCTGGCAAACAAATTTCTTTACTCACAATACCATTTTCCCGACACAGTCTTCCAGCATTGAGGAACTGGACTTTTCGCGCAACAACCTAATGGAGCTGAATCCCAGCGCATTTACCAAACTCTCCAATATAGTTTACATAAATCTGTCGCAGAATAATTTGCAAAAGATACCCGAGAAAGTGTTCGCAGCAGTTGAAACGATCGAGGAACTGGATCTGTCCTACAATTCGCTCAAGGAGCTGCCTGCAACCGTTTTCAACGGTACGGCTCTATCGATCCTGCATCTGAAGTATAACACCTTCACCGGCGATTTGCACTTTGGCGTCAAGGAGCTGCAGCAACTGGATCTGAGCTTCAATTCGATTACCCATGTGCATCACACCATGTTTGACAAAATGCCCGGCTTGACAAATCTGAATCTGAAGGGCAATGGCATCACCAAAATTCAGCCTGACTCCTTCCTAACGCTGAAGAGCCTGCGTCACATTGACCTGTCCATGAACGAGCTCGATCAGGTCTCCAGTATGATATTCTTCAAGAACTCCGAACTGGACGTTATCCGGTTGAACGATAATCCCCGCCTGAGCCAGTTGCCCACCGATGGTTTCATCAGCTACAATGGATACTTCACTGTCTACTATTTGGACCTGTCCAACTGTGCCATTGGTGCTCTGGGACACAGGACCTTCTCGACTATGCCGCATTTGACAACGCTGAAGCTGGCGTGGAACAACATTAACAACTTGCCCCGTGCCACGTTCGCTAGTCTTACCAAGCTCATCGATTTGGATTTGAGTAACAATCTAATCACCAAGCTGGATGAGCTCTGCTTTATGGAGAACAACGAATTGACCAAACTAAATCTGGCCGGCAATCCGATCACCCACCTGTCTGTGCGCCTCTTCATGCCATTCCACCAGCTGCGATCTCTGGACGTTAATGACTGTGAACTGACATCCCTGATGACTGACAAACAGTTTGGCAGCGACTATAAGTTCTTTGAGACGCTACGTTTCTTCAATGCGTCCAGTAATCTGATTGAAAATATCACAGTCGATGATATTAAAAGCTTTAAGAATCTGCGCTCATTGGACATCTCACACAATCCACTCAAGTGCAATGAGGAGTTCCAAAAGTTCATCATCTATGTGTCGCTACATACTAAGACACTGGCCAAGAAGATGCCTCTGCTGAGCTATCTGGAGTTGGATGCGCCAACCTCCGTGCGTGAGCTTGAAGCGCAGGCTGGATGGAGTGAGCTGGCCCAGGAAGTATGCAAGTACAATGTCACCTGTAGCGAGGAGGAGGACAGTATCGAGAAGCGCATCGCAGAAAGTGAGAAGAAAGTGGACGAAGATGAGAAGAAGCTACTCAGCGTTCTCGACAAGAGTGTGCTGGATAAGACTAAGTTAAGCAACATGCAGAAAATCATGAAGGGATCGGACAGTGCTGAGGGAGTCAAGAGTAAAATCTCCGACAGCGAGGAGGAATTCATGAACAATGGTGGCGAAGAAAAAGATGAAAATGAGAACGAATACGACGAGGACCAAAATGATAGCGAGTATGATGATGACGATAGCGATGACGACGACGATGATGATGACGAAGACAACGAAAAGCCGATCAACAAGAAGAAGAAGAAGAACGACAAGACAGACATTGAATCCGATTTCAGGAAATACGTGGAAACCGAACTAAAGCCCAAGATCAAAAATCACGGCCTGAAGGTGGAGGAAGTTGAAATGACTAAGGAGACCGATGACAAATACCTGCTAGGTATGTGATAAATGCTTATGCTAAATATTATGGATAATCATTTTAATCGTTTCCTTCAATCCTTTTACAGGCAAACTTGGCATTGACAGCGACGAATTGAACAGTGACGAGGAGGAGATCATTATTGAGCGTGGTCACGTTTACTATGGCAACTCCAACTTTGTCATACCAGGCCTGATTGTGTTGAGCTGCTTGGTGGTGATTCTCCTGGGCTTGGCCAAGATGGTGACACTGATTCTGCGCAAACGTGGCGAGCGCTATCGCATGGCCATAATGGCCTCGAAGAACTCCTTTGTGTATCAGAAGCTCACCGAGGACATTGTCAAGCCGGAGGTTAGCAAGGAAGCAAAACAACCAAAGGTGCACCGATATGCGCCCATCAATCAGGTCTAAGTCCGTACCGCAGCTCCGGGGACTTTATCGCGGGAGTCGAGTGTGTGTGTTGCGCTGTTTTCTTAATTTATAAGTTAATTCATAGTTAAACACGTGGAAATTGCAAAAACAACATGAAATATAAACAAAACATAAAACAAATACAAAACCCGGTTCGGCAGGACTTCAAAACCCAACTCGAGTCAAGTTTAACCGAGCGCGTGAAAAAGTATTAGCAAAAAAAAAACTGAAAGAAAATACTGAAAAACCCTCCCTACTCCTTCCACATTAATATCTATCTATCAATATAGCAAATAGTTGTTGTTGTTCTTAATTCGGTTGCAGCCACCGATGGCAAAAGGCAGAAGTTGAGATCGTGAGCGAACAATTAGCAACCGTTTCGGAAGCAACGGATTTGAAACTGATTGCGTTCGCCGCATTATTTTTGTGTTTCTTCATAAAGCTTCTTTTTTTTTGTATATTTTTTTTGGAACAGTTTTGAAGATTTAGTGCCATTTTGCCGAAATTCATAATGTAATAAAATCACCGAAAGTTAGAGAGAGGGATATATATTTACATACCATATATACAAGTATTTTGTAAACTGGCAATCAGTCATATTGAAACGGTTTGGCGAAGTAGATCTGAACCTGTCAGATTCCTTAAAGATAACATTTGATTTCAAATCTGGGCAAGATAATACGTTAAGTCTTTTTTATTCTATATTCCTTTTAATTAAATCAAGCAAATGTTGGACTTTTAAACATATTCTGAAATCAATAAATTATTTTAACCAAATTGAACATAATCTTTATATATTATAGAAATACTACATACATACAAATATACATATTTTAATATGCAATTACACAATAAAATATACTTATTTATGAATTGCAACTGCGGTATACTTATCGATAAATTCACATTCAGCTTATTCAAAAATGTATTTATTGATTAACAAGCAGATATTTGTATAATGAGATGTCAGTTTTGTATTTAGAGTATCCAACGAGTTCTTCTGCCTTTCAAGTTTATCTTTTGGAAAAATAACTGATTGTGTTCTGAGATTTCCTGCTCTTTCTGCAGACCGCCGCCCCTTGTTTTCAAATCCGCTCTCACATGGCCTAAAAATCTTCTTCTGCTTGAACAATCCACCAAGGCCCGTAATCTAGTGCTGATGCCGCAGTTCTTCGGAAGTCTGTATCCACAATATGTCGAATTCCTTATCAAACGTTTTTCCTCCGAATTACATTCTCAGCTATAGTCATTGCGGCCGACTTTTAATATACAGAGTGTACAAACCATTTGTTTGCCTTAACGTGAGTTTTCGCGCCGGAATAAAATGCTTGCGTCACTTCAAATGTCATATTCCAACTAAGTGCCGGGCTTAAGTGTTAGGAGTCAAGCGATCCACTTCCCTCAAAAATATGCTGCCTCGACATATTCAATACATATATTCAAGTATGACGTCTACAGTGTGAGCTGAAAAGTGACGATGGATATTTATAAATATATACATATATATATATATATATAAACATAAAAATATATATTTATATGCCAGCTACGCTGCTTCAATCAAAATATATTACACAGTATGCAAGAACACAATAAATTTTAAGGTGCGATTTGCTCAAAGTTACATTAAATTAATTGTTAGTTTAATATTTTTTATAGCTTCAGCACTTGCTGAACCTGTTTGATATATAATTAAGTCATTTATTAACCTAACAGTAAGTTACCGATTCCTAAACAAATAAATACAATCCAAGTTTAATTTTACGCGTTGTCAATTTTGTACGAGTGCCATGCAGTTCGTTAGTTGGGCTTTTTGATTCCCATCATATCCTTCGAACCATGGCAAGTATATGAATATTACAGCCTTTTCGTAAATTTCAGAGCGCTCCTAAAAGTATGCCTCAGTTTTGCCAATTGCATTTTAGCCGATACAAGAACCAAGTGTGTGTCATTGGTAAGTGCAAATGCTAAAAAGCATCCTGCAAAAAATAACAAGCTAAAAGGAAAAAACGATTTTTGGTATTTTGTGATTCATTTAATTAGTGTTGATCATAAAAGCTTGCAATCGAACTCAGTAAAAAGAAAGCTTCGGTCAACGCAGCCAACTTCATTGAAAATGTCCGTTAGTTCGCTTTACCCCGAGTTTGAGAATACAAAATTAGAAGGTAAGCTTAACTCTTATATATTAATAGACCTGCATGGAGTTCTCAAATAGTTGGGCGAGATCATCTCGCGTTTGTCCACGTGGTGCCATTTTTGTAATGCGCTCCTGGGGTATGGTTCCTTCGACGAGAGCCGGTATATCGCTGCCTGTGAAGCCAAGCTCACCCAGGCCATTTTCAATGCCCGCTCGCTGCATATAGCCACGCAAAGTGTCTCCTAAAAGTCGTCCAGCATCAACTGCTTTTACCCCTGTCGTATCGGCTCCCAGTATTGCAGCTGCCTCCAAGTGCCGCTCTGGGCAAGCGGGTGCAGTGAACTCAAAGACCGCCGGCGCACTGACCACAACGGAGAGACCATGTGGAATGAGCGCATGATCACCGGAGTAACCAGGAGGCTTGTAGTTACGCACGTGCCCTGAGATGGGGTACGAGAGACCGTGACAGAGATGCACGCCAGCGTTGCCAAATCCCACACCTGCCATAGTCGAGGCGAGATGCATGCGGGAGCGCGCCTCCAAATTATCCGGCTGATAGATGGCGTCGATGAAGTTCGATCGTATTATGTCCAGAGCAAAGCGCGCCCACACATCCGATATCGGATTTCTGCCCTGATATGTTGGCCGCAGGCTGGGATCAGCTGGTGCTGGACCACGCTCGCGATAGTCGACAGCTGTAAAGCTCTCCAGCGCATGACAAAATACGTCGAATCCAGCAAATGCCATCACCCGTTCCGGTTGCGTCAGCGTGTGCAAGGGATCCACAATTGCTATGAGTTCAGATTATAATTATAAAACTATAAAACGCTGGAAAAGGCGCGAAAGTCGCTCGTAAGCCTCTCACCCAATGTTGGCTTTAGATATTTGCTTGAGATGCCCGTTTTTGCATGCAACCGTTTGTAGTCGAAGATGGCAACTCCTGTGGTCTCGGAGCCAGTGCCAGATGTGGTGGGGACTGCAATAAGTGGCTTCAGCTTAACGGAGATCTACGAGAAGTCGGAACACCATAAGGATTTACTGGTAAACATTGCATGTAGATCAATGACTTACCTCTTTGGCCCGTCCAATCGGCGCATTAACATAGTCGAGCAACTCGGCCTCCCGATCGCTACAGAATAGATTCGCCACTTTGGCTGTATCCATTGAGGAACCGCCGCCAATGGCCACAAATGCATCAAACTGATGGCTACGTGCAAATTGGGCTGCCTGCCAGAAACTTTCATCTGTGGGCTCCACACGTGTCTCATCGTACACCTGGTAGTTAATTCCGTGCCGTGCCAGCGAGTCCAGGGCAACTCGAACCGAGGGCACCTTGGCCACATTCTTATCCGTTACAAGGCAAACATTCTTGGCTCCCCAGTTGCGCAGATCAGCTCCGAGCTCAGCACTTACTCCGGGTCCAAAGCGCACAGTCGATGCCGACATCTAGCCAAGAAAAACGGTGATAAGTTTATGTGGACTTTGGCCTTTTCTTAGATTTACCTCAAACGCATATTCTTTTCGACCTGTTTGCGTTGGGGCTGCCGTTGCCGATCCATAGTTGTGCGAATGTGCTGGACACTTGCATCTACAAATGTTAAATTAATTGGCGACTCATTTATTTCTTAACATTTCACCTACGAGCTGGCCACAATTGTGTTTATCAAATTCAGTACATTTTTGCGAGACATTTCCAAACCTAACTGCGAATCAGCTGTGACCTTCACACACTCACATAAGAATGCTGGTGGAAACGGAGCTGCCCACTTCGATTTTTGAAAGTCTTCGATAAGTCGAGATCATCTGTATATCGCTACTTGTAACCGTTATCTTTTTGAATTTCGTTGCAGATCCCAACTGTTATTCAAAAATGTGTGATTACGAGCATGAATACTCTTTCACTTTTGATGAGAGCACCATCGAAAATGAGCTCAGTTTTCGATCGTGGGACTGTGGATTTGAGAGTCTGTGGCAGAGGATTGGCGAGGAGCTGCGGCGTGAGCAGGAAAATATCGAGCTTGGTCAAATGTTTCAGGAGAAGCTGATCCTGCAGTGCCACACTCAAATTGACTCGTAAAAATCACATGAACGTTATTTATAAATTATTTTTTTTGTTATTATTGTTTAGTTTTTAGCATTTTCGACAAATGCGTTTTTAATTGTACAGTTATCGCTTTCATTGCTATTTAAGATAATGGATATACAGTCCGATCGCAATTTTGTTCATATTTTGTAAGCTTATCGTTACAATGCTGTACGAGCACTAAATTCAATGTTCTCGTTAGTCAAATTATGTACAGTCTATTTAATTGTAAGCTCGATTGTTTCTTATCAACATGTTTCGGTTCCTAGCAAAGTGCTATCGAATATCAATGTATATTTAAATTTATTTCATAATTTATGTGATTTTCGCTTCGAAAACGTTTTTTCTTTCTCGTATTTTTTCCATCTATTTTCAAAAAATATGTACACATTATCAGAAAATAAAAATACTGTAAATATGAGGTATAATTATCAAGAATTCTGCTGTTTCACATTTGCACATAGTATTTAGTACAGATGTCACTGCTAAAGATCCCACGCCAAAAGGTAATTAGCATTCGTTACAAACAAGACAAAACAATTGTTCAATGTTGTTGAAGTCAATTACCTAAATGTCTGTCCGCCCATATTTATCGCTAGATTTACAACTCAATTTGCAACTCAACTGTTTAATCTAACAACATAAACTACAGTAAACGTTGTTGATAGATTTTCCCAACGCCATTTACATAAGCATGCATGTACTTCGGGCCATAAAAAGGAACGCTCGGTTAGATCAGTCAGCAGTTTACAATCAATTGACGAAAGTAAAGCTTCTAAATACTACCAACGGTTCCAGTATGAAGTGGTTCAATTTATTTTTGGTACTTGGCCTCTTGGCACTTATTGGCAGCATGGGCACTTTGACAGCCGCCGAGCCTTTGCCCGGACCAGAGCCCAAGGGACGTCCGCACACAACTCGTCGTCCAAGGAACGAGAACGACGGGGATCGACGCTAGCAAACCCAGATCCAGTCGAATCCTATCAGATGCAACGAGCAGAAACGGATTCGGGATGCACACAAAAAAACTATTTTGGTGACGGTGAAATGTTTTGGCTTGGAAAAAATGCAATTTGTTGAAGTTTTACTTGTTTAACTTTTAAATAAAGCAACCAATTTGAGCATCTAGAATATTGAAAATGATTTAGTGCAGTTTTTATAAAAAATCTGTCAAAGCAAATAAATAGTTGTTAGCGAGCCTATTCAAAGCATATAGTAAAAACATATAGTAAAATGCGATTTTTATCATTGGTTTATTCGTTAGTTAGTTTTAATTGGTTGTAATTCTAGAGTTAAATTGGTCTGCTTAAAAATAAACATCTCATATTATTGATACAATATATATGCTTCAGGAATTATAATTGTAGGAAGGATAATGTTGGATATCAGTTATTTATACTTTGGATTAGAGATTAACGATTTGACTATTGCGGATTGCGTTTGTTGCGATTTGCTAGTCTCAAATTGATTTGTTTGGAAATTACACAGTGTAAATAAGGTTACTTTTCATACATACATATAAACTTATGATTATAGCCATTTACAATTTGCACAATACTGCAGTTTATGGAATTCATTAAATCCATGGGGATCAGGGGGATTTGCTTAGCTACGTGATAGTTGGTTAGACTGGTTTGGGCGCTTTCCAAATAATTTCAATTTATCTAAATTGCAATTTTGGTTATAGTTATGCACACATACATACATACACACAGATTTAATTGTTAGTCCTCTTAAATTTATTGCCACTGCCACACAACAATTTTAGTTGTTTGCATTTGCATTTGGAGTGGCACTTGTAAAATTAAATCAATTTAAAAATGAAAATATATTTAATTGCGATTTTATTAGGCTAATAAAGTTTATTTGTTTTTAGTTTGGAGCTCGCAAATTCTCGACAGTATTCACCGATCATCAGTGATTAATTAATTGAATTAATTAAGTGGTTTCCCTCTTAATTGCATAGGGAGAACTCTGCCTATCCATATACGTATATTAAATTAATTTTAAACTGTTTATTTTCTGTAGTTGCCATCTGATTTAATCAAATATTCATAGTGGTTGTGTATTTGTATCTTGTTGACATATGTATCTGTTGAATGCACCATGTATTTTGAGGTGGGTCTTGTGTTTGAATATATGTGTGTGTGTAATTAAATCAAAATCAAAATTCGTATTGAATATACAATTGCTGAACGTTGGCCAGCTACGTCGACACTTAACTTATCACTTTGGGAATGTTAGTTGAGATTCCGCTGTTCACTGTGGCGAATCGGATGCGGCGGATATGCCACCGAGACTACAGGCACCCATGCTGCCACTGGTTGCCACACCGATGTCACTGATGCTCTTCACGCGCCGACTGTTCTGCTCGTAGAGCAGATGACTATCTAAGCCATGGGGATCCAGTATACTGGCAAGGGGCGGGGCGCTGACACGGTGACCGGCTGGGCCGTAATTGGAGCTGGGGGGCGGTGGCGGTGCGCTCGTTGGTGGCGGTAGAAAATGATGAGAAGGCGGCGGATGATGCGACTGCATTTGCTGTGGACCTATGGTAGCGTATATTCCTCCACCGCCCTCGCTGCTGCTGTACGATGGCGTTGGGGAGGTGGAGTTACCGAAGGAGCTGCGATCGCCGGCCCGATGGGATTTTGTGTTGAAGCGAAAGGCTTTTGAGAGAGAGCTCTGCAAATGAAAAGTGAATTAGCGCATTGGAAATCCCTTTAATTTAGTTTTCATTGCTTCCCCTTACCTGAGATCCTTTCCATGCCGAAATCTGTAATACACAAAGAATAGGAAGGGAAGAAAAGCAAATTTGCAAATTAGTTCAGCATTCGTTTTAAATTGATAACCAGCAGCAACCACAATCCCGCCCATCCATTCCCCTACCAGTGGATGGGGTAATGCATATTAAATAGAATTATTCATCACTTTGACTGTACACGATTTATCTTGGATTTGTCGTGAAACTTCTGGTCTCGTTGTTTAATTAATATTTTAATTAGTTGTCAAATATAAAACAAAACGGACGGCAAATAAAAGTTCGCAATTTAAACAGTTTACATTAAATTTAATTATTTTTTTTGCATAAATATATATATAAGTGTTTTTTTTTTTTTTTGCATTTTACAGAATGCTTATTAATTGTTACTTACTTGTAATAACTACGCATTGTGAACGAGTATATGTATTAGGTATATGCTTAATATGATCTGGTTTTCTTGCATTTCATAATATATGCATACATTTTAATCGTTATGGCGTGCTTAACTCTATTAAATGTGCGCTTCTCAACACTAAATAATAATACGGTTTATTATAACACTTAAGCACGCAATAGCGTCAAAGGGGCGATACGCAATTTAATCTATATAATTGGACTAGCTAATTTGAATAATTCCTTCAGAATTCATATTTTGAACTAAACACTTTTTCTTCTTCATATCATCTAAGCAAACAGAGAGCTGTACTTAAATTTCTGAGCCACCAACCAATATCTCCGATATATCTTATTGGAGACCATATCTATTTTCTAGAATATCTATTTATGATTTATGCTGCGTGTGCTTTGAAGGGTGAATTTCGTGACCCAATTTATATTCAAAAAGCATGCCAAAGTATGTAAAAGGTAGTAAAAAAAATATTAAATACTTATCCTTACTTAAATATATCTTTTGTTTGATCTATTCTGAAGTTTTTAGTGAATAGTTGAAGTCAATTATTACCAAGTAGTCTAGGTGTAGAAAGATCGTTGTACTGTGTGCTCAAAGTACACTTGAGAAGTGGGAAATGTCTGTCAAATGTATTTCTTGTTGTTGTTGTTGTTGTTATTGTAATAAATAAGGATAGAAATTAAACGAATGCGATCCTTGACATTCTACACAAGTACGAGTTCTGAAAGCGATACGTTTAGTTTAAAGCATAGACACACAGAGAAATAGAGAGACAACAAAAGCTTCACGTCAAATCAGGCTAAGATAAATACAGAGGCAGAAATTTGCTTACAGATTTTCAGTTTCTTATACATAAATATAGTTTTTATGTTTTGAATTTGTTTTTCGCGTAGGCGGCCAATTCGATTTATAGTTTTATGTGTGCAAGCGCTAGTTACATTTAGATTTATGTATATGTTATGTATGCTATTTATGTATGTGTTTAAGGATAGGTTGGACTTACCCGCAGGCTGCCACTCGATCGCCGATCTGTTGTGGCATAGTGCTGCAGTCCGCCGGGTCCAGTTAGTGGCACTATGCCGCAACCGGAACGAATGCCTTGACCCAAAGTTGCTCTACACAACAAACATTGCAATACAACCGGATTGTTTTTTTTTTTTTTGTATGTCGTTTGAGGTGTGTGAGTGTGTGTGTGTGTGTAGGTATTTGTGAGAGTGTGTTTTTGCATGTTTACAATTTTGTTGCATTGTTGGCACAAATAAGTAGTAGTAGTAGTAGTAGACACAGAACGGGGCAGGCAGAGACAAAGACAGAGAAGGCAGAGGCAGAGGCAGGCGGCAAGGCAGACGTAACAGGCAAGCATTCACACACACACACACACACACACACATGTTGTTGTTGTTGTAGGCATATATTGTATTGATGTAGTTGTTGTTTTTGTTGTTGTTGTGTTGCATTATTGTAAACAATCAAGACAAGGATAGCAACAACAAGCCGTTGATACAATTGAATTGAGGATTATACCAAAAATTGAAAGAAATATGTGAAAAAATATATATAGAATAGAAAGTAGAAAAGAAACGGGACAAAGACAAAAGATGGTTAATAATATTGAGAAATTAGTGTGTGTATAGATAGTTATGTAAGTAAGTACATATTTGCATAATTGACTACTTGTAGCGTAAACAACAAAACTTATCACTAAGATATAAGCGCATTTAAATAGATGTGTGTATGTCTGTATGCAAACGCAGATGAGAAATGGGGCCCCGAAATAAATACATTTAATTAAAAATAATTTAATTACTACATGTTCGTAAGTGAAATAATAAGTTGTATGCAAGAAGCACTGCTTCAATCACATCCAAGTTAGATATAGAGATACGGCATGAATATTCTTGATACAAAGTAGATGACAACGAGTAGGCTATGGAAAGAACAGAAATCAAGAGAACTACAGAACATTGAGACATATTCAAGTACATAAGTAGTGCTAATTTTGTACTCAAAAATTCATTCGAGTGTTACTTACAATTGACATAGCATTGACTGAATAAAGACTGGTATTAAATATGGGATTTGGAGTGAGCAACTAAAATACTAACAATTGAAAATGTATCTCAATTGTGGCATCTGCAAGCGCACAAAAGTATGCAATTTCGAGCTGCGGATGACAGGCTAATGTGTATGTAAATATGTATTGGTGAATGCACAATGTACATACTAATGTATGCATATGTGTATGTATGTATGTATGTATGTATGTATGTATATGTTGGTACAATGTTCGGTATCTGTATCTGTATCTGTATCACAGTGGACGGCTGTCCACGTTAGTTACAAAGGCATTTGAGCCAGGTTATTTATGTGGTCTGCTTAAAGAATGCTTTATTACACATCGATTATTATTGAAAAAATGCGATATTTCGTATCTGTTTGGCTATAAATTAATAGATATGCATATAAAACTATAAATTATTCGCATTTTCTACTTAAAAAGAGTGTCTTGTCTCTACCCAAAAAGATGCTGGCCCACTACACCTAAACACTTCTATGTGTCTTCATATATATATTTTATATATCTGCGTTATCCTCTTCTGATTCTCGGAACACCGATTCAAATCATTATATATATGTATAGCTAGGCTGCTGTTTTGTGTAACGTTTTTAGCGGCTTTGTTGTTTGGCTTAAATGCAAAAAGTTCCGTTGTGTTGTAATACGTTTGTGTATAGAATAAATGCGGTCTTTAAAGCCCGATTTGCAATAATTATGTATGTTTTTTTTTTTAATATTATTTGGACATATCGATAATGCAAAGCTCTTCGGAATTTCGATATGTTGTATTTATTTACCAGTATGTTTTTCGTACGCGTTTGGTTTGATTTTTGATTTAATTGGATAGTCGAGGGGGCTCGGGTGGGTTTTGTTTTTGTTGAGTACACGATTCTAGGAGTATTTCGATGCTTAAGCATATTTATCTAAATATTCGTTTTTGCTTTTCTTTTAGTTTTGGATTTTGTTTTGCTATAAACTAAGTACGAGTAGTAAGTAATAATTATGTTTATTTTAATTATTTGATTAGCGCTGTGCTCCAATTATTGTTCTCTTCCTAGAATTACCAATCAGCTTAGCTAAAATACAATTGAATATTGAAAATCGAGTTGAATCCCATCGAGTTTTGATTACAAATTACAAATTTGCCACTTATTGCGGACAATTTGTGATTTTGATCTTGATATTTGCGATTTGCGATTTCTGATTTGTGATTTGTGATTTAATGGCCCTGATTTAATTTGGCCAATTGCCGGGAGCTTTCCATTTGAAATTCTTCCATTTGACAGTAAATAATGTATCTGCATAGAAAAGATATGTTGATTTCGAGATGTTTGGAAGAGAAAAGAGAGAGAAAAATACGGCACAAGCCAATTAGTGCGTTTCGACGGCATTTCAGACATGCTCTAAAACACGCACACGCACACAAACACACAAACACACACACACACATACACACACACACGCACACACTCATCGCACATGTTAATATGCATGTATGTATGTGTTTTACCTACACATATATGTATATGGTGAATATTATGCTAACACTATGGTGTGTGTGGATATATATCTATATATATATATGAATACATAAATGTACTTATTATGTACGAGAAGACAGAGATAGTTGGATGATGGATACAGTTACATAGATGTATGCATGTGAAAACTGATGACGACGCAAGAATACGAATACGAATGCGAATGCGAATACGAATGCGAATGCGAATAGGAATGCGAATGCGAATGCGAATACGAATGCGAATACAACTAATTGATTAGACGTGAATGATGACTACAACAACAATCGGCACATTCACAATTCGCATCTCTGGATTATCTCCATTTTGGATTTACGATGATTGTTCGAGCGCAGACTGAGATTAAGATGATGACATGTAGGTGTGAAGATAGAATATGGTATACAGTAGATAGTCGATAGTAGATAGTAGATAGCATATGCAAAGCAGAGTGAACTCAAGAGAAGCGTTTTACACAAATATTTGTATGTTTGTTGTTTGTTTTTGATGAAGTGAATAATGGAAGAAGCAGAAACAGATCTTAAATGCTAGCAACACGATTTATTTTTTCTTTTTTTTTGTAACTAACTAACTTCTTATAGAATAATATTTATAGCCAATCGCCCATTTACAATTTGTATATATGTATACAAAATTAACGATCCAATTTTAGTAATTTATTATTAAGAACTAGAAAAATATTCATTTACCATTTCCAAAAATAAACTCCCGCTTTGAATAATATTGATAATTAACCTCGACCTCTAACTCCAACTATAATTCCTGCACTATAACAAATAATTAGATAAAGAAAAGTCTTCTTTTTTTGCCATTAGCATGAACAACTATTGATAATGGAATAGCGCAGATAATTATGAATTTGCATGTGATTTTGATGATGATTATGTGAATGAGGGGAACGTGCAGAAATGAAGATACAAATAAAATGCTCGGAATAATGTACGATTATCTAACTGACAATGGGATACTACAAAAAAAAAATAAAAAAAATAAAGAAAGAAACAAAAAACAATAAATCCCAATCAAATGTGAACGCAACAAAAGAAAATGAAATTCTAATCGAATGGGTACAATAATCAAAATGCTGTTTTACGCTACATACACATATATATATATATATAATATATATATACATATATATATTTATATACTTATGTTTAGATTGGATAGAGAGCGGCTCCGTTGTCGAAACCAGGGTAATACAATAGGGATACACACATGAGGGGGCAAAGGGTCGCACACACTCACCTTGCGGGCAGGATGAGGGCATCGAATTCGGTGTTTAGATGTCGTCGTATTATATTCTTCGCAGGCGGAATACCCAATGCGGTAGCCATGGTATCGCCCGAAAAGGATGGCTCCAACACCACTAGGCCGCCATGGACGCCACTGTCTGCAAATAGTGGCAGAGGAGGGCAAAATAGGATACAAGTGTTTAGTGAGCGCTTTCCACTTGAAACCCTACACTCGAGTGCGTCAATCAACATACTATCCAATATGCAATTGGAATTGATATCCACTTGATCCATGTGGAGAAGTCCATTATTACATATATTAGAACTCACCCTTCAGATTCTCCGCATACTCGCCCAGGTCAATGGAGCGCACCCAGCGCACAAATCGTTGATTTGTCCAAACAATCGGATCCGTATCAACAGTCTCCGACTGAACCCGTCGCATCGCCAGTGTCTGACGGTCGTATTTCACAATACGCAACACGTGAATGCCTACGCAAGAAGGGTATTCGTTAGCTCATCGCATTTTCAAATGACACCCTAGGCTTAGATCAAATAAACTTGATGTGTCTCAGCTTCAGATGCAAACATTTGCCCAATTTTATGATATAATATAATAAATAATAATAATTTAATAATTTAGTTAAGGTGTTTTCCTACAATCACAAAAAAAACGCGCTTAAATTTTGAAATTCTCTCTGGAATCCAATAAAAAAATGCTCTAAATATAGGAACAACTTCTACTTTTTGGAAATGTATATTTTATAAATAGAACATTTTATTAAAACATGTCAAATTAATTATTAATCTTTTGACAATTTGTTTTAATTCAATGCTGAAATACAGCCTTTCCTATTAGATTCTCATTAATAATAACACGGCTTCTTTGTGACTATTTAAAAATTAATAAGATATACAAAAAATAAAGTTGAATTGGATGTCAAACATACCGTGCACTATGCTGGCCTGATGGAATTTGCGTGTCACACCGAGAAACTTCTCCAGCTCCTTCTTGGAGAGCGTGTCCAGCATGCGGGCATCGACCAGAGACTGCAGGAAGGGCTCCGCATACTGCGGCAGCCCAATGTCGGGCAGCCACTCACTGGCCACCCAGGTGTGTCCCAGTTGTGTGATAAGTGGATAGCGCACCATTTCCGGGCGACGCTGCTCCTCGATGGCCAGTCGTAACTTTTTGCGATGCATGGGATGCGCCAGTCCCAAGCCAGCTTCCAGCTCAATGTCGTTCAGCTCGAGCAGCACCTTGCCACTTTTCACATTCTCCGCACAGCGTGCACTGTACTGTGGCATGCCCAGTGCCACCTCCAGCCAGGCGAGCACCTGTGTCGCCCTCCAGCGCTCGATAGGCAGTTGGGAGGCCTCGCGCAACAGTCGCAACTTTTCGGCATATCCCTCCTCGGACAGCGGATTCCACGAGTAGTCACTGTACTCGTTCACACCATCCGCAGACATTGCCTTGCTCTTGTTGCGCGAACGTGCAAAGACCCGCGAGATGCTGCCCCAGGTGCCGCCGCGCCCATTTCGTGCGCCCAGTGGCCCACCGCTTTTATTGGCAAACTTTCGGGTTATAGCGCCAGCGCCGCCAGGTCCATCAACATCCGGCGAGAGCTGCTCCACAGACCTGTTAAAAAATACAAACGATATTCTTAATAAACTTTCAAATTTAATTACTTTTGACAACGTTAAGGAAGTGGAACATTTTGTGCAAGAATTAAGTGCATTACTTCTATAGATACAAAGAGTAATCCTTCAATATTTTATCTAGTAAAATATAATATTATTATTATTCGACAAGAACTTGTTCTAAAATTTGCAACGTTTGTAAAAAATTTAAATATTTCGAATCAGCAAACCGAAGCAAATGTGTGGATTTTGATAGTGATTTCGATAACGAATACAGATGAAATATTTGTATAATTAACGCAAATAGGGGATTGTCTCAAATCAGAGAATCACTTTTCTTATTTTCACTTTCCTAAAGCTTTCAACTTTTTAGGAGACAGTCAACCACATAAAATTACAAACTTTCCCAAATGCACCTACGACTAAGCTATGCTGAGACAGAAGTTAATAAAAATGTAGTAAATTAAAAAATATATATTTTGATTGGTGATTTTTGAAATCGTTAGCTGAACTCTAATATTTAATGACTGTGCTAAGCGGGACATAGGTATTCTATATGGGACCGGGTCATCTCAGCTAAATAAATATTTATAGCTATTGCAAAGATGTACAATTTACCTGGAATATGCGCCGGAATTCAGGGGCGAGAGTGTGGGACTGCGTTCCTTGGGCGTGCCAACTAGGGAAAAGAATAAGAGTATAATATATATATATATATATATATGTATATATATATAAATCGAACAAAGTTTAACGGTGTCTACTCACATTGGTACATGTTCTGGCTGGAGACTAGAGAGATGCTGTCGGGATCGACGGTGATGCAAGGTCCATTGTCGCAGGCGCCATCACTGAAGTTCAGTTCGCCACCGGTGCTCTCGCGATCGCTGCTGTTGCGCAGTCCAGAGTCATTGGAGCAGGAGTTGCGATCGCCGACGGTGGCGCCAGAGCCACCGCTCAAGCTGCCACTGAAGGCCGACAACGAATTGGAGTTGCCACGCCCACTGTCCTCGGCGTTGCGGATGCCACTCAGTGTGTTCGCCACAGCTGAACCGCTGGCCAGCTGGCTGAGTAGTGTGGAGGCAGCCGATGGCGGTGTCAGCGGTGCAAATGAGTGAAGGCTCTCCTGATCGGAGAGGCAGCCCGTCAGTTGCCGTCGCGCCTCCTGCAGCTGCTCCTGAAGACGCTGCAGCTGCAGATCCCGGGCCGAAAGCTGCTGGGCAAGGGCCAGGGATCGTTCCGCTTCATCGCGTGCCTGCTTCAGCAGCTGAAAGCGCTCTCGATCCCGATCCCCGGAGATCTTTGCATTAGTTGACTCCGTCTCACGCACCCGTTCCTGATAGTTGCGTATAAAGTCGCGCAGCTCCTGCTCCCGTTCCTGCAGCGAGGCGCACAGCTGATTCACCTGACCCAGTAGATCGGCTCTGTCTGTGCGAAGTTTCTTGCGCTCCAGTCTCATGGTCAGCAACTGATTCTTGACGCTGCGCAGCTCCGACTCTAGTCTCTCGACCCGTTCCTTGCCATCATTTGGCTGAGTCGCTTCCAACTCCGCGCCGGGCTCAACGCCGCCCACAGCGCCATCTGTCGAGTGCTCAAGCAGGCGACGCAGACGCACAAGCTCCGCATTGAGGCGCTCGTTCTCCTCGCGCAATTTCATGGCCACCTCTGCAAGAGATTGTTGAATTAAATGAGTGGAGCAGTCTTTTAACTAGCCAGCTAATTCACCAGTGCCGCGCTAAGCTCAAGCCGTGGAAAAGCGGAAACGTTGTCGTTACTAGCCCCAAAAGATCCCGCTACCCATGTACATATATATCAGGCGTTCTACCAGCACACTCCCAATCCCCTGTCATACTCCCTGCGGACAGCTGCTCAAGTCGCATGCAGATCTCAATCACAAACTACAACTAGACCAAACTACGAGCAAAACCTAAAACGAGCAAAACTTAAAAAGTGCAAAGCTTGTTTAATTTATTATTTTCAACTTTTTGTGTGTTGAACTTAAAAACAAAAATGAAGAAGGCCATTTCAAGTAGAAATCTGCAGAAGTTGCAATGGAAGGCTGTGGAGTGGATTGGTGCATGCGGAAGATTAAATGTTAATGCGAGTGCTGATGGGACAATTTCAGTGCTCCAATTAAAAATACCGAGATGGATAGAGAAAGAGTGAGAGAGAGGGAGAGGGAGAGGTAGAGAGAGGGAGATATATACAGAGAGGGAGCGGAAATGGCAGATGAAATGTAAGAAGAAACGCAAGATTGAAAATGGCAAATGGCTTTAGTACGATTACGATTACGAGCAGGAGCAGAAGCAGGAGCAGAAGCAGGAGCAGAGGCAGGAGCGGGAGCAGGAAGTGGGGTGCGGGCGTGCGGGTTGCGGGATTGAACGAGTCTCAATCGACTTACCTGGACGAAATGTGAACTTTGACTCGTCATTGCGATTGCCATCAGGAATAGTGTTCGTCGTCGTGCTGATTGCCGTTGTTGCCTCGAGCATCAAAAGTGCCGCGGATGCAACGGATGCCGGGGAGTGTGGCAGCATCATGTTGCCGGACATTGGGGATGGAATGGGCACGGGCATGGGCACGGGCACGGGCACGGATTTTATTTTCATTGTCTTCGATATGGGAGATAATGAGGCTGTGCCGACCGTTGCCCGATCCGGTTCCATTAAATTCGCAATCGAACAAACATCATTGGCATTTCTCTTGTCGACTGTTGTTGTTTTTGATTGTTATTGTTGTTGTTTTTGTTGTTGTTGTGGATGTGTTGTGTATTTGTTTTGCGAATTTTCACAATTTCCCAGACGAGGCAACCGAGCACGAAGGGGATTCATTCGAAATCGTCGATGTTCGTCAATGTTCGGTGGATGAGTGCCCAAGTTTGACGGGGTTCACGGGTGGTTAACAAAATAAAATAACAACAGTAATAACAACAGCAACGGCAACGGCAACAGCAACAATTTAGGCTCGTCATAATAATGGATATGTTAATGATAATGTTATGGTTTATAGATGGATGTATGACAAGAACGCTGCTGTTTGTGTGTTTTGAGTGTTTGTTTGAATTTGAATCATGAATGCTGATTAACCACACAAACTCAACTCAAACGGGAAAAAGAAACGTGCAGGACTTAATTTGGTTTTGAACAGCTAAATGCATGAAGAAGAAAAACAAATGCTATCGGAAAAAGTATTTACATACAATCATAAAGGACGTGGAACAATTACGACACATAAATAAACAACAATTTGAACATTTAACTAAAATACGTGAATGTTGCATTTATAATTCATATCTCGATTCAATTTCATTTATTTATCTTTGCAATTTATTCAAATATATTTCGAACCCAGCCATTTGTATATATATTCACTATAATAACAATTATCCACAACATCTAATTTATTAAACGCCCATTTTGCACATATTTTATAATAATTGTGTTATTTAAACCATATTGCATGACAAGCAACAAATCAGATTGAAAGAAATGAATATGAATTAATTCAAATTGGAACGGAGCCTACTTCCTACGTGTGGATGCAGCCATGTATAAATTATTAGTTAAGCTGCAACTGTATTTAATACTGATTTTATTTTGGTCGATATTAAATAACTTTAATGTGATTTGCTGGTCCTTCTTCATCTTCGTATTATTATTATTATTATTAAAATTCATGCTGCAGACAGTTTTTAAAGCAGCTGCGACTTTTACGGCTTATGTGCCGATGTGAGAAGTCTTTAAGAAATTATGAAACAGTTTCCTAATCTGGCTGCATGTCAGCATCGCATTAGCATGCATCTCATCTCTGGCTGCGTTGTGTAGCTTGCTCCAGCAATTTCCATTGCTTTTTGAATGCGGCCTTCTGTTCTGATGATAGAAGGCCTGCAACGCGTTTCTGTACATCAATCAATCAGAGAGTCAGCTGGAGTGGACCGTTCGCTTTTGGCAGCGCCATTAAAACCGAATGGTACCGAATGGGCAACGTTTAATGGGTCTATGTTCCCACCAATTTGGAGAGTTCTTAAAGCCATCTTCACTTGGAGAAAATCTAAAGTGCAAAGCACATTTTATATTTGTGTACATTTTACTTTACTTTTTGTGAAATATAGAAAAATATAAGATATTTTCAGATTTGGATTTAAGATTTACTTTTACTTCTTATTATTGAACTTTATTCCCAGATAAAGAAATAACTTTCCAAAAATTAATAGTTAATATTGATTTTCAGTTTGATTTTATAAATTTGTTGTTTCTTTTTTTTTTTTTTGAGTGTAAGTGCTACTGACAACGCTCTTAGGCACTGGAACATAATCCCATTCAGTCGACCAAATAGCACTTTGGCCAACTGGCTTTTAACTGACAGAGACACATTTACAGGCCCAGTTTTGAAATGTGCCGTTGCCATTGTTCCTAATACGAGTAAGTTCGAGATTTGTGTGTTTTTCATGCGTTTTATCAGCCCTTGTTGCCGTGTGTTTGCTCATCTATTTTACGACTGCACCTGACTCGAACTGCGATCTTAATTTAAATCCTGGCAACTGTTGCAACTGTTTTGCCCAAAATGCCAAAGCCATGTCTGCTGCAGACAGTAGAAAATTAAATTGATAAGCTTTGCTATCTTTACCAAGTGCCCAGTCAGAAGATATCACAAATTTGAATTTTGAGTTTTATTTAACTGAGCTGAGAATGCACATCAAACGATTCCTCACAGTTATGCTCAGTTCTCTAGTTGGATTTATGCTTTACTTTCAGCAAAATCACAATCAAATAACAATAAAAGTTACTTGTCAAGCAACCAGACATATTATAAACAATTATGCTTTGATAACGATTACGCATTAAGTCAACCATTCGGACATAAATAAAATATATGGCTGTAAAATGTAAAATGCTTTCTACAATTGCCACATAGCCGGGCAACAGAAGTGGAATATTTTTGTGCATCGTTTGCTCCGTCAGTCACTTCTGCTCAACTGCATATATGTATATGTATATGTATATACATATGTATATATATGTATATACATTTATATTTGTGTATGCTTTAAGCCCCATTCAGTATTGCAGCTGAGCTAATTGCACCCACTCCACTACACTCCACACGCCACTCAACTACAACTGCAACTGCAAATGCAACTGCAAATGCAACTGCAACTGCAAATTGCAATTGCAATTCCAACTGAAAGATAGAAATGGCATTCGCATCTGGACACACTTACCGGCACTGAGGTGACTGCTGGTCGAGTTGACCTGGGTCAAGTGACCTGCACCAATCAAATTTGAGTTATTCGCATGGATCATGGCTGCTGTGGATATGGAGATGACGCCGCTGCCGCTGCCGCTGTTGTTGCTGTTGTTGCTGTTGCTGTTGCTGCTGCTGCCATTCACTAATTGCGACTGCGGCATGCCAATCACTTGAGCGACTTGTGATTGTGCCTGTGTTTGTGCCTGTGCCTGTGTCTGTGTCTGTGTCTGTGCTTGGGTTTGGGCTTGTGGGCCCAACAATGTGTCGCCCTTGGCGACCAGTCGCTGCTGGTTGTCAATGGTCATGGGTGGCGTGAGTGTCTGATTGCTCCCATTCGAGCTGGCTGGCGAGCTGCTGTTATCAGAGGCGGATGCGGATGAGGAGGCGGAGGCGGAAGGTGTCAAATCCCTTTTGCTTGCCAGCAAATTTGGCTGCTTTGCTGTGGGCGCTGTTGCCGTCGAGCTCGACGTCGTGCAGGAGAAGGAGTTCGACGATGGGGCAACTATCTGTTGGCCACTGTCGAGAGATAGCACCGGCTTGACGGGCTTGTTGTTGTTCACTGTCTTCTCTTTGAGCGCCCCCACATTCGAGTCCAGCGACTTGACAATTTTCTGCAAAGTTAGGCAAGCGTTTAGTGAATTGGATGCACTTCAATTTGGACAAGTTGTCTAAATGCTTAAAAAGAAACAATGAGTGAAAAAGAGCGAGGGGAGAGCTGATGGTCTTCTTCCGCAGGTCAATTAGTCAATGAAAATGTGTGTGTAACTTGCAAAGTGGAAAATATGCCGAAAAGTGCTTGTGAAGAGCACACAGAGGGAGAGAGAGAGGGAGATAGAGAGAGCGAGAGAGAAGTAAGCTAAAGTATTTATAAGCATGTGAAAAGTGGAACAGCGCTGAATGGCGAGTGGCATGCAAATTTTATGTTAAAACCCGTCCATAACCGCACGACCATCGCCCCACCCCTGCCGCATTGTGTCCCCTAGCCCCCAGCGGCGCTAACAAGCAAATGAATGAGGTCCAATTAGGTTAAACATCAAGTGAATGAGGGGTTTTCGTTTGATTTTTTATTTTTTATTATTTTTTGGTTTTTTTTGTTTGTTTGTTGTGCTGGGGGCATGCAGGGTTTGGCACTCTTTAGGGGATGGGTGGTTCTGGTTCTGGTTCTGGTTGTTGGTGTTGTACTTGGTGTACTTACGGATTCGCCGAGCTTGTGCAGAGAGGCATTTATGCGATCCGGATTGCGTGGCGGCGGCTCTGGTGGCTCGGATGCGGCCATGGTTGGTCCGGCAGCAAGACAGTTTATTTGCATACCTCCCACAATCCCCGTTCCGGTGCCTCTCCCAGTGCCTGTGCCTGAGCCTGTGCCTGTCCCTGTCCCTGTCCCTGTGCTGCCTATACAGTTGCCCAGATATATATATATATATATATATGTGTATATATATATATTCTATGTATATGGTATATATAGAATATATACGAATGCAAAGCTACCGAAAGAGTTGTATTTCAACTGCCACAATTTGCAATATACGCAGCCCGCTCTAACATTTTGGCTACCTTACAGAAATGGAGACCCGATGTAAAATGTACGTACACAGAGAGACACGCCCGATAAGCCGCAAAAGATGCTTGCCACCGATTCTGCCGTGTTGTCCTGCCCCAGTTCGTTGCTGCGTTGCCACTTCCTCGACTCTCGCTTAATCCTTTAATTGCTCAACGATTCGTTTAGTGATGATTTCGTATGCATCTGTAAATAAATAAAAAAGCTTTATTGAACTGATGTCTTCCACTAGGATGAGTATGCAGATAAAGACACTATGCATTTCACTTATATCACTTAAATAGTTTCCAAATAAGAGAAGATGTCTTCTTTCTTGTCTGCAACCCCACTCAAGAAACATTCTTCAAGTGTCATTCGATGAACACTCAATGTGACAACAAACGAGACAAAGCAAAGAGACATGGAAAGACAAAAATACATGTCTAACTCTCGATGTCGATTGTTGGACAGTTGTTTGTCGGATGCAAAATTTGTGTTCCCTCAGATTTATTCGTCTTTCCTCATCTTTATTTGCATTTTTAACAACATTTTTAGGGGAGGAGCATTCAAAATTCAATAAGTGAGCCACCAAATGAGTTAAAAGTTAAATAATTATTAAATAAAATTTAAAAAAAAATTAAGAAAAATAAATTAAAAATATCTTTATATGTTGTATATTGCTTTACTACTAAAAAAATGTCCCAATGTTTTTACTTAGCACAGTATTTGTATCTTACTTCCGCACACCAAACAAAACTAGAACACAAAACATTTATTTATTTATTTTTTCCCTTTGTTACGCTTGATGTGTTTTAAAATTAGATATTTTGAAAAATATTAGAAGACAAGGACTCCTTGTCCAGCCCTGAAATACAAACGTAGAAAATTCGGCAAGATTCATACTAGTTTCATAAATATATTTCCGTATTATGATTTCGATATATTTTATAGTGAACAAACTGATTTACTTGGAGCTCGAATTTACTTGGAGTCGAATGTCATTTAGCCTCTGCAGTATTACTTGACATTTACATGTTCATTTGTTTTGTTTATTGCAATTTATTTTGGTCTATTTTGAGTAGTTGTTAGTGCAGTATTTCGTGAGCCAGAAACAATATTTTGCCTCATGACACGTATTTTACGGCTGGCCGTAAAAACTCGTGTATACAATTTTTGTAGAAGGGATGTTTTTTGGTTTGTGTGGGTGTTTCTATGTTTAGAGATGTGGAATATTGACCAAAACTTACAGTTTGAGGCAACTACACACGGTTCGTGACAGGAAACTGTTTACCCACCTGCACTGTTAACGCGAATCGTAAAACTCAGATGCTTATAATGGAAATGAGGTTTCTTAAAAGTGCTGAATTATTGCTATATTTAACAGCATACATTTCCGATTGCTCCTTCAATTTATGTTTTAAATTTATATATATGATACTATACTATATACTATACTATATGATACTTCGTTAGTTGACAAATTTGAGATCTACTTGGAATTGACTACAATATATTGAAAGACCTAGCACTGTATTAAACAGACATGCTATTGATCGAAAGGATATATTTATCGATAACAACTTTACTGTCAGTTAAAGATAACTAACGAAAAACAGGACAGAGAATTATAAGGTCGTGTTTGCAATGATACCTGTGCAAACAGGGAAACACAAATTTAAATAGCAGGCATTTTTTATTTAAAAATGTGTTTGCTTAAATACTTCACCTCTGCTCACATCAAATAGGACTTAATGTTACTGATTCTCATTTATGTAAGTGGATGCTGCTCTAATATTTACTCGGGGACTAACAACAGCTCTTTCATTCAGATTTTAATCCGATTTGGGCAAGGCTAGACAAAAAAACATACCATAAAAGGTGTTGTAGTTGTTGTTAAAACCTATTTGTTTTGCATACATTCTACTTTTTTAAATTTTAATGCGGTAACATTGGTTGCACAATTGTACAAATACCGGGCTTAAAAGGCGTCCCCCTGGATGCTGGGCCAACGGCAATCGTCTTATGCAAAGCCTTGACTCCAAGCCACAAACTTAGGAGGGGCATATGAGGATTGCATGACCACAGGAAACACACGCAGCGCAGCTGCAGGTGAAGTTAAGCTGCCGAATCCCTCGTCCTCGCATGCGACTAATACTAATATGTTTTCTGGTGCGTTCCAGCGCCCACTCCAAATATGTGTGTGTGTGTGGCAAAAGTGGAGCGCAATGTAAGAGATGAGTTTGGCTTCGCTTTTGTGGTATTTGGCAAAAAAAATAAATAAATAAAGAGCTTTTATCATAATCACAGCACACAACTTTTGTGTTAAATACGCCCAGAGGTTACATATGTACATAGTTGCAATTTCGCATGTAGAAATATGTACATGCTAATGGTTAAGAACATATATATATATATATATACCACTCTAGTTTCATGGGTTACATTTGTATAGCATATATTTATATATTAGTATCGTATACATACACTCAAACATAAAATTAATTTGCAATTTAGAAAATAGCTTTAAAGCCAGAAAGTTTATCTGTTTCGTAGAACTTGTTTTGAAGACACGAAGAATAAAATCCATTCAATTAGAAATAATTTGTATTTTCCTTAGAAATGTTTTCTATTATTAAGAAATACATTTTTGAAAATTATAAATTGCAGATTTTATTAAAAATAAATCATTCTTAAATATAAAAATATTTAATAAAATATCACATTCGAGTGTTATGTTAGAGTTTCGCTATAAATAAACTATAAGTAAACTCTGTGAATACTTTTTTCAACATTTTAAAACTATGAATAGAAAGATTCTAGTGCTTAGAATTATTTGCTCGTAAAAATACGCTGAGCTGCCCTTGGCGTCAAAAGTATAATGAATTTTAAAGTTTTCATGGGATTTTTTTATTTTATTTTTTGAGTGTATTTGTTTTTATGTGAGTTGATTTGTAAATGTGATGTTTTATATGCAGCTAGTGGCATATACATAAAGTATTTTTCAGCTTCTCTTGAACATTTTATTATACCACTCTTGTTACCATGTAACAGTAATTTAGTATTGCATACATAGACCGTAGAAAGCTTAAAATATAAACAAATTTATCGCACTGTAAATCTGTTAACCCATGTAACAAAAAACATTTAAGTGTTGAGTTCAGTTTTGTTTGTTGATTTATGCAAGTTTTTGCTTTAATCATTTTTCCACGTAATCAGAGAATCCGTTTTGCCTCACGTCGAGTATTTTATTAATTTTGGAGAAATTTATCAAAATTAAATATCGACATGCATTTTATGGATTTTTTTGATGACCGTCAAATAATTATGAATTACTGTGTTCACTATCCGTGTATGTGCCCGCAACCAATGCCAGGTAAAAGGCCACCCAATGAATCCTACTATGTGCACCTCCAAGATGCGCGCCAGGACCAGTTGCCATTGTGCGTGCGAGCCTATCGTCCGCGATTCAACGACAGGATCCTCGAGAACAGACATCGACGAGCAGATGAGCGCAAGAAGCAGATTATGAAACAACGCGTGGATCGACTGTGCAAAGCAGTAGACAAAGTGGCGACACTAAGCAATGATTACCACGAAAGAGCGTATCTGAAGATGTTGAAGATGCAGGCACACATCTACCAGGATATGCAGGCGCATCAGCAGAGATACGACAACAAAATGAAGCAGCGACAGGCGAATCTGAGGGCGCACAATGAGCAGGTGCAGAAGCGCTTCGAAATGTTAAGATATGTGAGATATCTGAGCTGCATAGCCCGCCAGCATGATGAGAAACGGAAGCGCAAGGGTCTATTTTAGTTAGAAATAGGCAAACAGGCAACACACAAGCAACGTGTGCTGCTGTCACCTCAATAAAAACTCCAGGATGACAACAAATGGAGGCATTTGTATTCATGCCGTGTCAAGCTTTTAAAGTTACCTTCACGCCAAAGTTGAAAGCACTTTGCCGTGCATCAAAAGTTTCAACATCAACTATAGTTTCAATGTGCTCTTTAAATTGGTATGGGTTAAATCGCCTGTCAACTTTTGACATACGCCTCGTGTACATGCATACATAATGCCACATGAAATTGTCTCGGTGAGCTCCACTTATGAGAATGTTGTGTGAAAAGAATCAACTGCTAAATGCGGGTCAGGGCAATTTGCTTTAAATATATGCGTCTTGTGGTGAAAGTTTTATGCAATTTGTGTCAAAGGTTCAGCCAAGCCATAATTAGCTATGTGTCTAGGTTAGCTTTGCTTTGCACTCGCTGCTCAATGGGCGAATCAAGAGTCGATTATGCGGGGGGTTGGGTGTGCTAACAAGCAAAAGTATTCTCCCTGGGGAGGAACAAGTAGACACATGCAAACATGCAGCACATCGCCAGCAAGCAGTCTTATGGGTGGCCATGTCAAAGACAGCTCCAACAGTGCTCGCAAATCATGTGCACTCAAGTGCAATTGCGAATATGCATCCCCAACAACTCTGTGCGCATAGTTTTCTTTGAGCTCAGAGACTCAGGAAGCCGGCAAATTGTCTGTGTTATAAACTTGTCTGAGAGTTTTTCTAACCCTTTGCCAAGTTCGACTTAAATACTTGACCTGTTTTTGAAAATACACACATTTGAACTGCGGCCTGCCGGATGTTCTTCAATTAAACACTAGACTCTTAAGCTTCAGACACGAGTATCAAACAGTTTGAACTCATGTCAAAGCAGTAGAGGCAGTCATACTATTTAATAGTTATGTGATTATTTGTTGATTTGTGATGAGAAAATTAATAATAATTGAAAATGTAAGATTAAAACATCACTGAAAATTCGACTTTCTTTTCATTTTAGAAAATTCATCCTTGGAATTAAGAAATTATTAACCCAGGGTCGTTTAAAAATATGCATTATGCCTAACAAAATGAGCTGAGCTTGGCCCTAGAAGATTTTCCGAATTTCAAGGAAATTTTCTGCTGAGTTGGTAGTCCTGTGTAAATATGACATACTTATGAAAACGATGCGAAATTCTCGCATTTTCAGCGTGCGCAAGTGTCAGCTTTCGCAGCTCATACAATAACGCATCTGTGCTCACATATGTATATATATATATATATATATACATATATATGTGTGAACAGTTTGAACATGCAACGCACTGTGACCGCATCTGGCAGCTTTTGGGTGCCTAGTTGTCTATTCTTCACCCCACAAAACGCGCGAACTTTTTACCCAAATTGCACATGAAACAAAATTTTATATGTCGATCGTCAAATGAGCCGGATTACGAAATCGGTTGCACCAGATGAAAGTCATGAAAATGCCCCGTTATGCAATTGACACCGTCGGCCAACAGAAATTAATTTGGAATTAATAAGTTAAGTAAACGTTCGATTACAGAGCTGCAGGGAAATGTGGTTGACATACAGTGTTGGTTGCAGATGTGAATGGTCAATTAAAATCATAATCGTATTCATTGGTATCGCATTTGATTTTCCCCGAATATTTCATCGCCGATTCACCACTGGCTTGTCGTGGCAAGTGACTCATGATTTTATTTGGTGATGATGATTATGTGATGAGTCACCACTATTCATGGAAATATTCATTCAAAGATTCGCTCTCAGTTTTAATATTAATTTAATGCTACAACTCGATTATCCTTATCAAGCTTAAGCAATCAGAGAGCCTAAAGCGTAAAGTTTAAGTATTTAGATTAGTTGTCTGGAACACGGGAAAGCCAAAGCCAAGCAAAACAACATTATCGTTAACATATTGAAATTATGTAGGCCTGAGGGAATAATAACAAAACAACAGCATTGAAATGCAAATTCTACTGCACGCCTTGGCATATTGTCCATCAAATCGTTAAGCTGGCCAGGAACATTAGACCATTGGCGCCTTGACTAATAAATCGTGTTAGCATATTTGTTTTTGAACAAAAGCGTAATGAAATGTGTTTAATTTGATGAAGCTCGCCTGAGCAAAATGAACTTTAACTTTTCGAAGTGCCAAAACTTGACAATATACAAAAAGCTCAAATCAAAACTCGTAAGTTAAGTGAAAAATCACAGTTGTGCAAATTGCCCGCCGCCTTTTCATTGTTTTGTGATTGTGCCTAATTGTTTAGAAAAAAGCACAAGAATTTATAGCGTTTTTCAAAATTCATTGAATTCACGAAATGGATATTAAATATGACTTTTAGTGAACATCCTAATATCTATGTAAATGAAATACCATGTTTGACTCAAAACAATCTTTAGCTTAGAGGTAAAGCCTTTGTCACATTGTTTAAAAATTCTTGGCTATTAAATTTTGTATTTTATGTACAGTAAAAAGTTCTGAAATCACAATAAAAATATTAAGAATAATAATACGAATACCAACTAATTATAAGGAATACTAAAGCTATGGATACGCTAAGGTTAAACAGCTTAATAGATTTGTTGAAAAAATGCATTCACTAAACGAAATTTGTAAATATTTTAATATTTTATTTTAAATATTTTAATTTGAAAATTAAAATATGTAACAAAAAAGAAACGGCTTACTAGCTAAATGCTATTAATTAAAAAAACCGGTCGACTGTTCCCATGATATTACAAGGGTGTAGATATATAATGTGTTCTTAAAGAGGAGAGTGGAAATCAGAATAAAAAATGTAATTAGATTAAGGTTCAATCAATGACAATATTTGTAGTCTTCAGTTTTAAGATGCTCTGCTTTTGATACGTATTGTAGTAAGAATAAGTAAAAATATTTTTTCATTTAAGCTTGTTTGTCTTTTCTTTGCATTCGCGATTTCTGGTATCACTTTACAAGCCATCAACTAGAAGCCGCCAGCTGCGCTTAGCAGATTTTAACTTAACCGAGTAGAGCAGCAGGTAAAGTTTGTGCCACCCAACTTTTTTAGTTTGCAATTAATTAGTGGCAACAAGCAGCGGTTGGCGCAACATCAACATCAACATCAATAGCACCAGCAGCATCCACGAGAAATGCGAGAAGTAGTTGGAAGTTTTGTATTTTGTATTTTGTATTTTGAATTTTGTGTTTTATTTTATTTTTATTTTTATTTTTTTCAGTAAACTAAACTGATGCGGCTTCTTCAACTCGTTTGTTGGTAGAAGTTTGCAAAGCGGTTTCCGGTTCCTGTTCCTATTCTTGTTCTTCTTCGTGTTCGTGTTTTTGTAATGTGGTTTGCTGGGGCGTAGGCGTTGCACACGCCTCAACAAAATAAAAAACCGGCTTCATAAAGGGCGAATATTTTGTTTGCGGGGCGCGAAATGAAAATGCCTGAAATGCTTGACCCAATTGCCAGCGAGTCGGCTGGAAAAACATGCAAAAATATTTAACCCCTGAGTGCCCCAACACGCCAACAGTCCCTTTCCTCATAATACCGTGTAATCTGGGGTCAGTAAATGATTTTGCCATTAGGAATTGTTTGTGTGGAAGGCGACGTTTCTTTCTTTGCGATAAGTAAAAGTTTGCTTGTTTCTTGTGGCAGATGTGCGAGGATTGAGCGCAACAACTTTGCAGCCAGCAGCGTCCGCCCAGAGAGAAAGGCAGGGGAGAACTAACCCTGTACTTACACAATTTGATAACCTACTTTTGGGGCCAGTTCATGTTGATGTTGTTGTTGTCTGTCGCTGCTTGGATACATTAAAAATTTACACATAATGACATTGAGGCACACTTTGAGCAGCATCAGCAGCAGGAGCAGCAGCAGCTAGGGAGACGGTACTTATGTCCTTGAGCTTATGTTTTTGTTGGGCATTAAGAGCATGTCGAGTCATACACTCGCCCACACACTCACACACACACACATACACACACACACATACACACACACACATACACATAAGCAGACAACAGGAAGGTGCGTGTCTTCAGCGCTGGGTTTGCAGCCCACAACGCTCGAGAGTCTAAGTTTTGTTTATTGCGGCAGGAACTGGAAGCGGAACCTCAAACGGATGTCTGTGTGTGCATGCGTGCATGTGTGTGTATTGGTTAACTTGGCTATCTGCTGGTGGGCGTGGCTGGCGACAATCCACACATAAAAAAAGGCGCAGCGTACACAGCTTGCCACTTGGAAAATGCTTTAAGTCCTCCTTGCCTTAATAGTCTTTGCCTTTACCAGTTCCTCCCAGCTCTAGATTACTCCACATTCACCCCCCCCCCCACAAATTGCCACCCTTCCCTCGCCCCTTTGCTGATGGCATTTTTATTCCTACGGTTTTTGCTGCCGCTGGTCGGGTGAATTATTGTCAAGCGATTTATTATGGGGAACGCGCTGTTGCTGCTGCTGTTGCACCACATGGCGTATGTGTAACAATAATTGTAAAAAAAACTGCACGCTTTATTTGTGCCTTGTGGAAAATTCCTCGCTCGTAAAAGAAGAAGGGCGAATGTAGGTGATTCTCAAGCACCTTTACAACTATTGTGCTTAAACACATATATGCACTATACACATATCAATTTAATGGGTATACAAAAATTCGATTTTTCGTCTGTTCGTCTGTTCATTCTCGGTTGACACACCTTGCTTGGCGACCTGACAACTGTCAGGTCTGCCAGGTGAGAAAACAACATGTCAGCTGATTAGCATCACAGGCAAACTTGAGCACATAATAAAAGGAACAAATGTTTGTTGGGTTGTCAGGAATCAACGTTTTCTCGCTTCAAATGACCTTGGAAAATAATGTGGTTTCTGGAAGATAATGCCCTAGAATAATAAGTACTTATTTTTTAAGGTCTCGCCATAAAGTACGAATTAATTTGTGCGTGTAACTAATTTTTCATATTTATGAGTGATAATTTTCGCGAATTATGACACCTTATTGCGCTAAGTACCTTTTTGCTTATATTACTTAGAGTAATTGACTAATTTTCACACAAATCTAATCTCTAGAACTACACTCACATTGACATTTCGAAAACAAGTCAATTAGGTTACTAGATAGACTCAAATATTAAAAAAAGAATATTTCTGAAAATCAGAGACTTTCTTTTCTTAATTCAAGGGTTTTTCTTGTTTTTAATTGTATTATATTAATACTTTTATAATAAATATAATAGCAAATAAATAAAAGTTATTTAAAAAGAGAATTGAATTACATGTTTCTAAATTTTAGAACTGTTTCTAAAAATGAAGATTTGACATTTTGTACTAAGCCTTTACCCTCATTCGGAATTGTTCTTAATAACAGAAAATCTTTCTGTGAATTGGAAAAAAAAAACGTTGTATATCAAAAAATTATTGTTATTATATTTCGAAGCAGTTTCTAAAATTCAAAAAAATTTTTTCAAAATCAGTGTGAAACTCCAAAATTGTATCGTGTTTTTTTCTGAGTGTAGAACGACAAGTACAAAACAACCATCAAATTTAACACGGATATTTAGCGTTTCGATCTGACCTTTTCTGCACCAAAGGGAAAAGGGAATAATAAGCTTAAATAAGGCAAAGGACTTTTTATCTAGACTGTCAGACCTAAGGCTAAGTCCGAAATAAGAAACTGATTAGTAAATTGTTAAGTTAAGGTAGGTCGTAAATAAAAATAATAATGTGAAAACATGTTTTTTTAAGCACTGTTTACCAAATGGGCAAATTATATAAAAAATGTAAATATTGTTTTATGATTAGAGCATTAGCTTAGACGGTTTCGAGAAAAATATAAAAATGATGTAAAGTGTTGTCTTAGACCAGCTTTTCTACTGTAAGGCAGCTGTGCTTGCCATTCGCTTGCTTAACTTCCTTTTTGCTCTTTTTTGGCTTAGACAAGCTTTAGACTGAATCAGGCAAGCGTGCGTCGCAATTTATGCTGACACAGATTTGGGTCCACTTCCTCACATTGTCATTGGGCCAAAAAAACACTGTTTGAAAATTTCCCTTTTATAGTCGATAGTGCCGCAGTAAACTCTCGACACCAACACAAAGACAAACTCGCACGCGCCACACACACAAACACACACAAATGCACACATACAGGCACAAATATTGACCGAATTTCGGCGAATTTTGGCCATGTTATCGTTTCGGTTGTGTTTGCGTCCTGCGGTCGTTGGCCATGTTTTTCTGTGTGTTTTTTTTTTTGTTTATATGCTTTGTGTGGCTTTGTGTCGCTGTTTTCATTGTCTGCGAGCGAGTTGGCCTAGGAGCGAGCACGTAAATAACGCATGAGGACAAAAGCCGCTGTGAAAAGTGTCAACAAATATGCATTCGTAGTTAATATATGCATATTACTCACATACATAACTCTCTACACTTTGAGAATTTACCTCTAAATTGGCTGCATTGCTGAACGGGTGCGATTGCAATTGCTAATTGTTAATTGTGCTAGGTGTTATTTTATTTTATATGGGATGACAGCAATTGCTGTGGTTGCCAAAACTTGCTCTTGCTGTTTTATTGACGCTCGAAAGCATCCACTTATGCACACACACACACACACACACTCAGTCACACACACACATATGCACACGAGCACTCACATTTACACGAACACGTCGCCCACGCAGGCCCACACACACGAGTGCAAGTTAGTCGCGTATATATATAATATATATAAATATATATATATGTATTTTTTTCATACATGTGTTTTATGTATGAGATTATATTCCCCAGAGGCACGTCTCACTTGGCGTATGTCTCGAACGGTACTGAGCAGCCAGCAGGCAGCAGCCAGCAGCAGGAGCGATATAAGTCCTTGGTATTTAACGACGCCTGACGCTGACGTCACTCCGCTAAAGCTCCGGCTGCAGCCGAATGCAGCAGGCAATCCTTCCCCCCCACACCGTCAGGCAAATTGAGCAAGTCTCCCATCGCTGGAGCGCATGCGTCGGACCTGAAGCTTTTACGAGTTGGCTCCTCGGGCGCATTAACGCGCCGTACACAAGTGTTTGTTTACGTTTTGAAAACGGACATTTTTGCTGGCCGGAACTACGACTTCGACTCCGGCAGTTTGGTACAATCCTCCGAGCCAGAGCCAGAGCCAGAGCCCAGAGACCTGAGTCAGGACAAAGCTCGTCAACAGCAACTTGAAATGCCAATGTTGAATAAGTTGAGACTCTTTCTGCTCATCTAACCCGAAGTTGATGATGATGACGATGTGCTCCCCCAAATTAACCAGATAGTTATGAAAAACAATCTGACTCATCTCCTTGGAATCATATTCAAATAACTGCATAGCCACTCAGGTGGGTTGCATAACAACTGCACCAAATTGTTGTAAAACAATCTCCTTTTGCAATTAAAATCAATTAAATACTTGAATTTATTCAAATTCAGCTGCAAGGAAAGACGGCAAACAATGTGTTGCCACAAAACCAGCTGCACTTATTCTATGAATTATTTTGGAAAACTATTCTACTTTTTTGTTGTCTTTAAGTTTGAAAATACAAAAACAAAAGAAGTCTGCGAATATTTGCCGTGTGTCTCTGCCTTTGACAGAATTAATTTTATGTTTCCTGTGCACATTGTTTGTCGTCTGAGCTTAGCAAATATGTCGGTCCATCATTTGGCGTCTCGACTTTATGGCTTTGCTGTCATTGTTACCGTTCCTTTGTCAATTAACATGGCAGCCACAAGTGATAGTGGTGTGTGTGTGTGTGTGTGTGTATTTGCCAAGTGGTTATGTAACAACAACTATTTTAAATGCAATTGAAATTGTCGACAGACTTTCAGTTGTCACTTCTTTAAATAAGTATCCAAAAGACTATTGATAAAGTTAATAATATGAACACTTTAAAATACAATTTTAAACCAATTTCTGCTTTTCATTTTGACCAATTGCCTGTTATCAATTCGAATATCCAGTCAGTCAAGCATTTTTATTGCAATATTTTTCATAGTCAAGCAGATTTTCGCAGCGCAAAAAAATTAAACGATGAAAGATAATATTCTGTAGTCGATACAGCTCGACTATGAGATACCCTGGACTCAGCTTGGAAATACATGGTATGCTGATTGATATTAGATTGCTCAATATATAAATACGTAAAAAAAAACCTGCTTGTCTAATCCGATCTCCATTTAATTTAAACAGCTTATCAACAATATGTCAGAATATTTTAAATATTAGACTTTATCTATATAAATATGTCATTTATTGATAGCTTTATCTGCCTCAGGTAAACACGAACTTATTCTAAATTTTTTTCTACTTCAACTAGTCTCTGAGGTCTATGGCTAAGTGGACTCGACTCTTGCTGGTTAAGAATGTGCATATATATTTTAAGGTGTTATTCTGCCAGTTTTGCTATAGTTTTGCATTCAGAACACATACAAAAAAAGGATTTATTAAAATTGTGTTTCAGTAATTTATGGAAATTTAATTATTTTTCCCGTTAAACGTATTTACATTTAAGGGTTATCTGCCATTTTAGCGCGCTCAATGATTGTGCTTTGGTTTTTCGATTGATTTGAGCAATTCAAGTTTCAATCAAATTCGAGAAACTAATTTGATTTGTTTGCAGAGATACAAATACGAGTCAGTAATTAGTTGGTTTACCTGCACAAACACACAAACACAAATATATATATACATATATATTGTCTGTATCGATTCTGGGCAAATACTAAAAGTATCTGAACACAAGGTAAACGAGTATAATGATGACTGGCCATTGTTGTTGCTCTAATTAAGCATTGTGCCTGCTTTTCTATATATGCGGATTGGTGATGGTTTGTGTTTGGTCTGTGCCCATAATCCAAAGGTAGCTGCCAGGAGTACATGAACTGCAGCTCAGACAAAACACTCTTACAGACACATAAGTATCTGTGGGGTGTTATTGTCAGTTTGACATTCATTGTGCTGTCAGGTCGTATCAAGCGGGAGCCACAATTTGATGCTTATAAAATGTTATCAACTGCATGTCAAACTTTGTTTTTGCCCATTGTCATCCTCTTGACGCACAGCGGCTAATAAAACTTTATCAGCATGGCCTGGCACCATCCTGAAAACGTGAAAACATAAAACTCACAACGACACACACACCCACACACACACACACAGAGACACACACACTCATGTGTATAGATACGTTATTTCTGAATTTTATTTTTATCAGCCAGGCAGATGCTGAGGCTGATGTGTGAGACGGAAACATTGGACTGAAAACGACACAATATGAACTCCATACAAAATACGTGTGATGTGTGTGGATATGTGTGTATTATCAATCGATTGACTGCCACACAGATAGCGAGTTCATTCATCTCGCCAGGCAACGCCTACACTCACCAGAGAAAATATATATATATATACTTTGTTAAATTGATAAATATGGCAAACCATTCGTCACAGTTGCTGGCCCATGAAAAGGACCTCAACTCGACTCACTAAAACAACATTTTCAGAATGAATTTTCAGCTTTGTTGTTAGTCAAATGTAAGCAAACAGCAAGTGTTGCACTAAAAGCGAACATTAAACTCACCTCCCGACCCCTCACAGCCACCTTCTAAATAAACCAAATGCAAATCAATTCGATTGCAACACAGTTGGCATCGTCGTTGGCAGAACTAAAAGACACCCTTTATGAGTTAACATTTCAATGCGTTGACATGAAGAGGCCTTAAAAAAAGATTTATTTTACAATTAAAAATATATATTTTCTTCGTTATTGTACATATTTTTCGCTGTCTCGATACCGAAGATATCGACAATCGCAAATCGATAAGCAATTTTAATGCCAGCGTCTCCAGCAATAAATCTACCGCAATTTTAAAGCCAAACTTGGACGGTAGATTTGTAAAAATCTCCTGCAACGATCGGTATTTCTGGGCACCTTTTATCAAATGGTATTACTTATGGTATCAGAGTATTTCGCAGTCGGTTACGCCCGACTGCAACGTTCTCGCTTGTTTTTATTTCTTTTTATATACTTCGAAATATATCGAATCGCTTGGGGTGATTCGTCCTCAGGGAGAGATTCACTGCGATCGTCCAGGCAGCTTAGAGGTTATTGTTCAAGGGGATAATTTCATAATAAAAAGCCAATGTGAGAATTATTTGTTTAGAAATATAAAAAATATCATGGAAGTTGAACATATTTTCCAAAGTTTAAAAGAGTCGAGTTTGACATTTTTTAAATATAAGTATAATATTTAAGCAATAACTGAACTGCTCTTGGCGCCAAAAGTATGGGGATTTTCAAAATTGAAGGTAAACTTTTTTGTTCCAGTGTATTCACATTATAACCACAATTCCCAACTAGCTGATTGTCATTAACCGAAGCATGGTGCAACTATCTTTAGCTTGTCACCAACAAATCCACTTACAGGGTACAAGAAAAGCTGTTTGAGGCTGACAAAAGCAGAGAACGTGGCAAGAACAGGCACCACAACAAGAGACATCATGCCACATCACACTCCACACTCCAGCGATCGCCATTGTAGTCCTCGACTAAAATGAATTTGGATGCAATTGTGTGCGATGTCGTCGCTGTATTTGTGTGCTTTGTGAATGTTCAGATGCGTTGACATGGCAACCGCATCATCCTGCTCCACCCCAGTCGCAGTTTGGGAAACTATGCGACTTGTGTTGCTGAAAAGGCATGTTTATCAATGTTGTGCGCTTATCGCTCGACAGCCGACAGCCGCCATTTTCAAGGCGGAAACGGGCAGCCCACGACAACTATGCACACATACATATCAATATATATATATATATATACATTATATATATGAGGGTAAAGGTATAGAAATGGGGGTTAGCATTGGGTTGCCTTTAGCTTGACAACTTACTTCAACATCTTGTTCTTACTCCTTGTGTGTTTCCTATTTTCATTTATTGGCAAAACTTTTTGCACAGATGTGCGAAAATAAGCACAAGGTATTGTCTGTGTGTGTGTGTGTGTGTGTGTGTCTCTGTGTGTTTAGCTGTCGGCAAAGTTTTAGCATTGTTCAAAGACCCCATACATAAATAAGTATGAATAAAAAATGCGTATGTATTCAGATAAAAATAAAAAAAACACTTATGCGTTTGCAAAATATTCAAACAATATATTTTTATTAAATTCCATAGATGCGTAAATCGAGGACAAACTTAAATGAGCCTGGGAACACAAGCAGGAGCCAGTGAATGGATGTCATATGTTGCTTTCCTGGAGGAGCACTAGACACCAACCAGTGTCTGCAGACACATAAGCCACATGTACCATATTTGTCGCTCTGCAATTTGGTAAAAGGATTATGTCCTTAGCACAAATGTTGCTGAATTTAGTGTCAGACTTATTGGCTTACAACGTCGCATAATCTCTAGAGTCGCTCTCCTACTCGCTCTCTCCAATTTAAATCAATTTTAATAATGCAAGTCAAAGGAATTTGAATAAACTCTTCGAATTCTTCGAACTGCTTTTGTTGACTTTGATTTGTGACACATATAAAACGAAGCAATGGATAAGTGAGTTTGTATATACATCGAATTGAATGCTTGAAGCTTAGCATACAAATATTATTCTTGGGAAATGACATCTTATCTTCTGCAGCCTATCAAGGTAACATTGAATAAATTGAATATATTATTAATATTTTGGTTTATTGTTTGTTTTTGTGCCGGTTGGGATTCGAAAAATATCAGATCTTAAAATATAAAAAGCATTTCTCCTTGATTGCCCCATTTTTTGTATCTAAGTAGCTGAATATTATAACAAAATATTTATGAAAATTTGTGTGTCACAAATTTATGTTTGCTTTATAGTTATATGAGATTTATAAAAGTTCATTTAAGTTGAACAGTGGCGAGCTAAAGACTGACTTATATCTTTAGCTCAGGTCAAATAAAAGTTTGACACTTAAAAGCTTTAAATATTTAGTAGTAATTAAAGCTTTCGATATGTTTATTGCCTACTGTGTACGCAAGTATTTAGAATTTAATTAATAATTTACAACATAATCATAATCGGACTTATAGTAGAAAGTGCTCCTTTAGTAAGCAACAGAGACCTTAACACTAAACTAAACCAGACATTATTTATATATGCTTAATACATCCAGAACTTTAACCAAATTATAAACTACTAACTAAATATTTATGAAATATTTATTATTTATTTCTCTTATACCATTACAAATGGTTATTCATTATTTTTTACTCAATTCTAGACCCTTTTGGATGGTAAGCACCGCAAATGTGCAGACTTCCAGAAAGGTGACAGTGGAAAATTGTGGGGAAAGGCAAAAACGAAGAAAATGAAACTAGAAGCACAATTATTTGTATTGCGTAGACTTTCCTTAGTTGCCTTACTCTTGTGTTTTGCCGGATATTGCTAAACGGTTTATCGCACTTGCTTGTCGAGGTCGCCGACGACCGGAAGCAGCGGTATATTATTAATAACAAGAGGGCCCACCACCACCGGCAGTGAGACTACTTAAAGCTGTGCACAATGCGGCGTATGCGCAATATACTGAATACATACATAAATAAACATACATACATAAATACATACGTATATATATATGTATCTGGTACATATATTCGCTTTTATATTTTATTACTGTCACCCAGCGAGCCATAAACATTTCTGCTCTGAGCCGAATATTTGCCGACACATTTGTAAAATCGCAATATGGTTTTTTGTTTTCTTCTTTTTTTTTTTTTATGTACATATTTTTTGTTGAGCATCTTGCAGTGCTGTTTTTTGGTGGTCTCGATCACGAACCCGAGGCTGTGGCAAGCATTGAGATTCCCCTTTGAGCGCTTATTGTAAAGCGCCTTAATAAGATTTTATTGCGCCGAGTCACGGGCGGTTGGGCGGAGACGGCTATGTCCGTACGTGTTTGTGTACAACTGGCGCAGATAATAAGTTCCATTCATGGCACGGAAGGACGCCTCATTCTTATCCGTTGGGTTTCTTTTCAGTCCTTTTGTGACAGCAACTGTGACCCCGCCAGGATAATGACTGGCCATTTTGTACACCTTCCCCAAATTGGGGTGCACAACGAAAACAGAATTGGCTATTTTGGATTTTCGTATTGTGTTTGCCGTCTGTGGTTATGTTTGTGGCTATTAGCGTCAAGTAATTAATATGCCCTCGACCAGTTGGGCACTCAAATTGAATTGCGTGCGGTAAATGCGTGAAAATATTTAAAAATATCTCGATGGAAAAAAGCAATTTGCATTTCAAACTTTAATTTTGTGATAAAATCACACAGATTTACCGTAAACGTAACGGGCTTTTTTGCTTTTTTTTTTAAATCCACACAAAATTAGCTTGGCTGAAGCGCTTGATACGCTGCTTAACAAAACGCATTGTATTTTGTTTTTTGTTCGCTTTTGCTCTTTGCCAACATCAAGTTTGATGTGGGAAGTGAATGAAAAAAAGACAACAACGATTCAATTCTGCGAATTCTTTATGAAAGCATTTTTCATATATTATTGTGCAAACTTTTCTTCTTTTCTTCTTTTTTTCTTTTTGGTGGTAACAGACTACGTGCGTTCGCAGCATATAAGCTGGTCCCACACATATGTGTGTGTGTGTGTGTGTGTGTGTGTTTGTTTGTTATCGTATATATCGTATATATAACTTATGTATGTGTGTAGGCGATAAATCTTCTTCGCTTCGAGTTGGAAATACATAACTGATGGCAAAAGCCCTTAAGCCACTTAACCATATTTCGAAAAGAAAACTATTTTTCCGTTGTTGCATACTGGAGTAATACAGTTTTAAAAGTAACAAATTTTTATTGCTATTTGTCACTTGTTAAGATGGCAAAACAAATTCGCTACTCAGTCATAAAAAGCACAAAAACAAACAAGAGTGATTTATTATTGATTGGAGATACATTTCTTAATGAGTTCTAAAAGTAAATAAGAAAGTGTTTTCTTTTGCGAGCCAAGTGGAAAAGGGAATTGCGAAAATAATGCTTCGTATTTTATTTTAATTGAACGTTATTTTTCGACCGGATTTGAAGGTTATTTGCAGAGAAAGATTGATTTATTCACTGATTGATATAGATATTTCTGATTTTTGCTAAATAGATAATGGAACGTAATGTAAAAGCAACTTTTTGGGGCATTGATTAAAATAAGTTTATCTACAAATAAAAATGCTCAGATATTTGATTTAATATGATTTGCCTCTAAGATTAATGGCTTCGGATTAATGAAATAAATAACTCTCTGCTGGGCTTATAGAAAAAATATTTACGAGCTTCTCGAAAAAATAATAGCCACGAATTTATACAATTTCCATATTTTCAGAAAGCATATTTGTAAAGCCGAAGAATGTTTCTAACAATTTAGAAAAATATTGTTTAATTTGCGGAATAATCTTTTTAATAAAAACAAGAAATTTAATTTTTAGTATTTCAGATCATTTTTTTCTGAGCGTTCCACTGAACGTATGGGGAATTAATTTAGACATTCCTCCGTCAGATATGAACATATTTTTTCAAATAACCCAAAGGAGCGGTATGCATTGTGTAGTTTTCCTAAATGTGTACACCCTGGAGTTTTCCCAGCCATATGGTGAGCTTTTAGTCGCGTTTGGTACGTCGACCCACATGAGCATATAGCCAAATTAATAAAAATGTCAGTAAAAAGCGAAAAAAAAAACTTTTCTCCACGCACACACTCAGCCACAACACTGACTTTGTCCGCATCGCGCAAAATGTGGTCATAAATGCGAAAGGTTGCCACCGAACCGCCCACTTCCCCCCCTTGGATGCGCTGCGGCCAATGCACTTAAGATGTCACATAGCTGCAGCCGCAGAAGCAGCCACATCCTTAGAGTCAAAGAGTTGCAACATGAGCGGTTGCCACGTGCGCCACTCAACCTGTGCAGCGTCAGTTGCAGCTTCGGCTGCTGTTGGCTGCTTCTTTTTACTGGCCAATAACTTTTCTGTGCCCGCTTAGGTTACCCGGCTGTGGTTCAAAGCTGCGCCAGTTTTACTTTTATGGCTGCCACCGATTAGTTTCTGGTCCGAAACTTTATGGTCCCACTGCAGACAAAGAGACAAAAGGTGTTTGTGTGTGTGTGGCTAAGTTTTCATTACAGCCATAAAGTCTGCAAACGCATTGTCAAAGATCCCTAGTCACATAAAAACCAGATGCTGTCTGCCTGTAAACATGAATGTTGCTCAAAGTTAGTCTTTAGCACTGCATTTGCATTTTCGATTACTTTGAAGTTGGCCCGGTCGATAGCATTGATCTAAACTCGGTCGAGAAGCAAATTATGTATGCCAAGTGACTGCTTAAGTGGAGTAAGTGTGTGTGTGTGGTTAAGTGTGTGTGTGTGTGTACTTAGTGCCACTGCGCACATTTGTAACCAATTTAGTTGATTCGTTTGTGGCCAAACAAATACAAACTTACATAATTTACCAGCGTGCGTATAAAAAAGGGCGAAATAAAGTCAGTAGGCCATACTAAACTACTGATTACACTGAGAATAAATAAAAAAGGTCGCCAAAAGATAGTCAGTCTTATTTCTGATGCATAGATTTTTCTAAAATTAAAACCCAAGTGAAAGTTAAAGTTAATAAAAAAAACTAGTACAATTTTTAAATTAAAATATCTTAGCGACGCGCATTTGCTTTGTTTTTATTTTTATTATTTGGCATATTTTTTCTAAGTGCACTCAACTGTGCCACATATGCACAAGTGTGTATGAATAAGTAGTGAGTTCTTTGACTGCTTTTGCGGTTCCTTTTTCAATCCTTTACCAACACCAGATGTGGAACTGTCACAACACACACAACACACCCACATATATTTGTTGAATGCTGATTTGTGTGTTTCACTGGCTGGGTGGCTAGCTCGACTTTGAGGACTCCTTTCGTTGTGGCACATCTGTAACCACAACGTTGAAAACTACACTCCAAGTGCGTTAAATGAGTAGAGAAGTTACAACTCATCCAGAATCTGATTAGCAACAGCTGCAATTGAATCAATTTGGTTTTTTTTTTTTTCTTTTTGTACTGGAAAACTGCCCAACAATGTATTTTGTTAAAGTATTGAATGTGACCAAATCAAAAGTAAATGCAGACCTGTAATCAGTTTCAAGGTTGCTTATTTCAGCTTTTCCAATTTTTTTTAAGGCTTATATAAGTTGGGGTGGGAAAACTAACGGATGTTAAAAAATACATGGAGTGTACTAAACAATTGCCATGAAATAGTCTCACGTATTTCAGTTGTAACAGTGCCGATTGCCATAAAAACGAGCTGAGCTGGATGTTAACTTTCTTTCCCTGTGTCGTTGGATTCCTTTTTTGGCCAACCATGAATGATGTCGTGACTGAAATGCGAAATTGTAAAATTCGCAGACTTACCTCTGAGGGAGAGTGTTGCAGTGAGCAGTGAGCAGAACTTCACATTTGGCGCAAAGAACTGAAATTGAAAATAAAAACTAATTAAGGAAATCCTTGAGCATTACTTAAGCGTACTATGCATGGATATTTGTATAGCTTTTAGTTTTATCGCGCAATGAGAATCCAATCAAATGTGAACTGTGCGCTTTTTTTTTATTGCCTAACCCCGAGCGTTCTTGGGCCATTCTGTCCTATACCATTCTATATCTGGAAGATCCCACAATTGCGCCGCACATCTGCCACAAGGAAAGACTTAACTTGTCTCGTGTTCAGCGTAAACAGAATTATTTCCAGCTGCCTTGCTCTTGCTTTGTGCAACATTTAATTGGGTTTTCTGCCATATTAGATTTTCATTCTCCACTCGCAGCAAGAAATCTTGACTGTCTGCACTGCACAGACGGTGCATCAGCATAAATTTGAATACAAAACGCATCAGGCATCGAGGCTGTTCGAGGTCGGCCTTTAAGCACTGTATTCGCATGCGCTACTTTAAGATACAACTGCATCTGCAACTACTTGAATATGTATCTACATGTCTATGTATGTATCTGTGCAACTGCATACTGTACACTTACATGTGAAATTTAAGACCTTTCTTGTAAAAACAGTGGATAGCAAAAAACAAAAGCATGCAGCAGAAAAAAATACAAATACTGAAAAGGTTAAAACAATTCTCTAAATGTATATTTTATGAACCGACAATGCATGGCCATTGTAAAGAGAAATAAATAAGAGAACAGCTGCGTACAATTAGCAGTATGCCAAATACCCTGGAAATATGTGCTACATTTATTCTTTAAGTTAATACAAATAAACTGTACGTATTTCTATACATTTGAATTAAAGTTAAGGCAAGAAAGTATTTGAGTGAAAAAGAAGCGTTGAGAGCAAACTTTGGGACGGAGCACTATTTACTTAAAGCGGTCAAGTCATTTATGCTTTACGTTAATTTAATTGGATGACAATGCAAATTAAGTTCAATCCATTCCATTCCAATAGGCAGAATAACTCATTATGCGACCAAATATGAGTCGAACATATGTAATTATATGAACTGTTTATTCAAACACTCATTTGCGTTGCTTTCGCAAACAGGAAGAGGAAACAGAGGATGAAAACCCAAAGCCCCATCGATCCGATTTCAAATGCGTATCTTGGATACCTGTTTAACCTCACACAAATGTGTGTGCATATGACGTGTGTGTGTGTGTGTGTGTGTGTGTGTGTGTGTATGTGTGGAACACGTAGCTGTGATTTTTCATGCATTCAGGCAGACAATACCAAAACTTCACCCGCCCTCTCAGCTTTCGCAGCGGGGAGCTGCTGTCAGTGGTCCTGTCAAGTTGCCTTGTGTGCAATTGTCATGCTCTCTCACTCTCTCTCTCTCCCTCTCTCTCTCTCCATCTCTCTCTCCCTCTCGCTCTTCCTCTCTCTCTCCCTCTCTCTCTCCCTCTCTCTCTCCCTCTCTCTCCCTCACTCTCTCCCTCTCTCTCTCTCTCTCGCTCTCTATCTCTATCTCGTTTATCAACGTCCTAGAAAGAGAGGAAGATAGAGCCAGAGAGAAAGAGAGAGCGAGAGAAGAAGCGAGCATTGCGCTGAGCTGTCAGCAGTTGTAATTCTATTTGTGTGCTTCTGTTGGAGAATTTAATAAGTTGCCCACATCATTATTATCATCATTATCGCCATCAGTATTACGTTTACCTCTGCATTCGACGCCGTGTAACTTGCACATATTCATCTTCATCTTCATCTGGCTCTACTCATTTTGTCATTTAGCCATCCTCTCGTTTTTTCATGTAAGTGGGTTATTTAGTGTAAGTAATGCAATAAGTCTGTTAGTTTTCATATTTCCTGCTGTCTGCAACTGCATCTGCGTATCATCCACTGCTATTCAGAGACTAGGACTCCAAAAAAAAAGGGGGAAAAACACGAAAACTTTTTAGCACGGTACACAGACACGCACAGGCACACACACACACACACACACACACACACACACACACACACACACACAAAAATGGAGAGATGATACTGCAAAGTGAATTAGTGTGGCACGAATATATAAATCCCCCGCGACTTCTCGGAGGATGGCTGCCAAGTTTTTATGGAACTTGGGCAACATTCGCGCACTTTAATACGCTGCATGGAATTTTAATTCATTTTGTTAAGCTCACTCGGAGCAGATTACCAAAGTTAAAGGAAAAGCTGCCTCCCGAATAGCAAAGTGTTTCTAATGGTCAATTAACTAAGTCTAGCTGCTCGTTCTCTATCTCTTTCATTCTCTCTTTCTCTTTCTCTCTCTACATCCTTTTTTACTTATTTTCTTTAGAGTTGTTTTTACTAAGAAATCTGAAAAAAAGTACATTTTTTCCTTGACCATTCCTCTTGGTTTCTTTGGCTTTTATCAGATTATTTTTGGTCGGACTAGTTTGCTGATTTAATTGCTTCTCAACTGCAAAATATGTGAAATATGCGAATGCACTTGCAGACTTGCACTACTTGGCAGCTGCATGCAAAATGTCATCGTAAATTGAATATTGCAGTTGTCAATCTGTCAATCGACAAATAACAAATTACGAAGTTTTATTGAGTATTTTGTGCTGGAGTCTGCATGAAAACATAAAACTGGCGCCATTAATTGATATTGCAATCGCTGTCAACTCAGTTAGTTTTTTACAAAGGCAACAAATAATTCTTAAAATTAGCAAATAATTTAAAAACTTACTAAATTAAATTCATAATATTTTAGGTGTCATAAATAGAGTAGTAGTAAAGATTTTTAGTTGATCATTTTGACTAATTTCCAACAATTACGAATTATTTGAACCTCATTTCCACCTCATATCAGACATCATATCAAGGAACATTAAGCGCTGAAGATAGCGACACTCTGTATGCAAAAAGCAAGACTTATGAGCGACTTTTATTGAGGCAAAATACGACATCCAAGCATGACCCTATATGGTTGTTGGCAATAGAAATAATTTGGAGGAAAACCCAGTGAAAACCGACCTACCATAAAGAGAAACTACGAAATGAACACGAACGTGACAATAAAATGAAATGTGTAAAAACTGTCAGTGGTAAACTACAATCCCATGAAGAGAGAGGGTGGGCTGCAGGGAGGGAGAAGAGAAGAGTACATGACACGGTGGACGTGCATTGTGAATTGTGGACAGAAAACAGAGACATCGACCAGGGACAAGAGACAAGACCAGAGACACATTGCTCTGTCACTCGATTGTGGCTGCTGTTTCTGTTCTCCAACTTACCACTGCCGAACGCTGAAGAGCAAAGAAAAAGAGCGAATTGAGAATGCCATTTGACAAATCTATTTGCAAAGGCAGCAACGCGACTTGAGTGCTGAACAATAATAGTGTGCAGAGTAAGCGTATGCACTCAGAGAAAAATATGTGACAAAGTGTATACAAACTGTGCAGTTTTGAGGTTGCTCTTCTAATTTTTCGACAGTTCTTTCTTCAAATAAAGTCATTTTGAGAACCAGAGCTAAAATTTCAAATGTAAAATATAATATTGTGTTTTCTCAATTGTCGCCTAGAATTTTAAATATAACTCCTAGAAATATTTCTTTGCAATATAAAATGTTTGTAAAAAGATGAAAAAAGGAAACACAGAAAATGTACGAACAAATTATGTCAAATATCTTAACTTTATTAGATAACAAGATAGGTAATTCTTATTGAACACAAAAGGTATTTAAAGACGAACTTCCTTTTCGTTTGAATGATTTTTAACCCAAATGTGATAAGCACAATAAAACGTATGATTTATGAGTTTTGTTGTGAAATCTTATTTAAAAAATAACTTAGAAGTTAGGCCTGATCATGATGATAGCTTCAAAACGTAGGAATAATGATGTGCTGATCTTGATCATATTATTTATGCCTTATGGAGTCGGAGACGTCAGCTTCAAAGCGCTATAAACTTCATGACAAAATTAAATTACCCTCTGCAGGGGTATAATAAATTGGATTTCTGCTTTTCAGGGTATGTTTTTCCCGGAGTGTATAGCATGCAAAATATTTATGAGCGTGTGTGCTTGTATGTGTGTGTATGTAGCAGCAACAAAATTAAGTTTTGCATATGCAACCTGCCGCAACATGCAACATATGAAAAACGAAAGAAAATTTGCCAACTTCCTCTTTGTGACAGTATGCAAATGGCAAACCGAGAACCGATGGCGCGTAAGATCGAGTTATCCTGACTGCCAACAGCACGATTTTAATAAAAAGCGGAACTCCATGCAGGATGCTCCACTCCACACTCCACGCTCCAAGCTCCAAGCTCCAGGTTTCACGTGCATGCCACCTCACCTGTTGCTCGAAAGTAACTCGAAACTGGCCCGGTCTGAATGTCTCCACACATGTCAGTGAGAAATGCATTTAAAATGTGCTTCATAAGCACGCATTAGACACACTCAATTTCCTGTTCCATTTTGCTGCTCACAGCCAGATACAAACTCCATCCGGGATCGGCACCGGCATCGGCAATGGCATCGACACCGGCTGCTTTCACACAGCATGATGCTGCTTATCAAAGGCCCTCGGAATTCCCATTACTCCATACCGGGAGCTCTGTCATTTGGCATTTCATATACATATATCCCATATATGTAAATACACTCAACAAAAAGAAAAACGTAAGCTGCAATTTTAAAATATCACACCGCATTCTTATTAATATATTTCTTAAAAATATCTCTTCTTGATTTAATTCATCTCAAATTTAGAAAAAAGATTTCTATGTTGTTTTCACATTCGCACAAAAAGTTCTTATTTTTCATAATAAAAATAATATTTTCAAAGCTCATAATTGTATCTTCTTTCAGAATTTCAGAAATAGTTTTTTGTAAAAATAAAAGTTTACATTTTCCTTTTTCCCCAGATAAAAGAGTACATTTCGAAAATCAAGTAAGACAAGCCATAAGATTTTTTTCATAACGCTATAAATTATTTCTAAAAAACAGGAAAAGCTTTCAAGTTTTTTATTTTTCTAAATTTCAAGGGGATTTTTTTGCGTGTAATCCTTACTGCTGTACCTGCTCGCACCATACGCATCTCATTCAGCTGTGGCAACATCCATCTGCATCTCCAGTCTCACATCTGCTGTCGGAATTATTGCCCCATTCCATTGCCCCAAGTTAAGCGTATGCTTTACACACGCAACATTTCTCCATTTGCATGTCGACTGTGCCTCCAGGCTGTGGCATTTAGTGCCTGCCTGCCTGCCTGCCTACCTGTCTGGCAAGTAGTTAAAGTTTTCTGAGCGCCGACGGAAACAAATTAAAGATGCATTTAAATTGAATTACTTAACTAACTAGCTAAGTCAATGTTAACTTCACCGCCTGTTTATCAAATGTTTGCCATTTTCTGATGTAAATATTATTCAGGCCTTAAATTGAAATGCCTCAAAATTCAGCAAATAGCTCCCAGGAGTCTATCCTTGGATAAGGTAATGGTATTTTCAGGGCAGAGGCGCAGTCCATTTCAATTAGTGGTCGCAGCGACGGAAAACATGTTCCGCTGTTCTGACTGCTATCATTTAATTTTGATACACAAACACACACACACACACACACACTCATGTGAAATACTCTGTGTAAAATGATGTACAGTATGCATAACATTCCATTACGGACTCGACCATTATTTGTGTCATTGTGGTTCACCACAGGTGACCGTATTAATAATTCCATTAGCGCAACCTGAGAGCATTGGTATGAAAAGCACACATAAAGTACACTTAGAAAAAAATCTGCTTATATTTACATAATATTTAGATATATAGATATTTCCCCAAAATTTCAATTTTATTGAATAAATGATTGTTATTTACTGTTCAAATCTGCCAAACATTTTAAGTAGTTTACTAATTCGTACAATTTAATTTGAAAATCTTGCTTCTGAATTTTAGAATGAACATTTACTAAATATAAAGACAGATTTTAGAAATTCCATAATCTCATAATGATACAAAATATGTGTGGAAATCATTCACAAGAAGTTGAAAAACTTTAAAGTTTTCAGTGCGGTTTTTTAACTGAGCCATAAAAGAGCAAAGCAAAACAAATTCCCAGGAATTTACTTTTAATATTTTTATTTTTAATGCCGGTGCTTCTTTAACTACTTTTTTGGTCTAAGGTCTGAGTAACTCTCTTGCACTCTGTGGGGCCATAAAACCCAAGCCCCAAATACTCAATACGCGTTTAGGGCTTTCCAATCGTTAGTCCTCCCTTCTGTTGCTTGGTCCTGTCTGTTTCCCTTTGGACACTTGACACCACAGAGATAACGGAGCGCATCAAATCAGTTCGTGCTAATGGAATTGCATTGATGTTGATTGAACTGAGCAGTTCTTTCGAAAAGACACAAAGACTTTGGCATCACTTTGACAATTAAATTGAAGGTGGTTCCTATCGAAACTGATTTAATAAAGTTTATCTAACAACAAATATATTACTAATCATGTCAATGCTGTATTAATGTAGCCAAAACATGATCATCTATTGTTAATATTTGAACATTTTGTCTATTTTCATCGAAAATTTATAAGCCAAAGAGGAATTGCGTACATTTTGAGGGTATGCCCTCTTCGTATTTAAGATATTCTCTATTGGTTACGGTCCAATTGTGTCCTGTGCCCGCCAATGGAGCCTTCATCCAATCTACACTCAAAAAGCCAAACGCAATTTTTGGCGGCTGGCATCTTTTAGTTTTTATGGCATTTTTGTGAGAAGAGAGACAATTGAAGTACACGTTGATGGTTTCTAGTTGCTGGCTTGGCAAAGAGCCAACGATGATGAAGACGAAGATGATGATGATATTGCTGTTGATGATGATTAACCGGATTATTGAATTTTTAACGCTTTTGGGTGCGGAAATTACTGTTTGCTCTGTGTGTAATATCAAATGGAAATCACAGAAAATCTGCATAATAATGTTGCTCTATATCTATATATGTGTATGATTCTAAATCTGTATACAATAGACACTCCTGCCAAGAAGGAAAGAAAACAAGATGTGCAAGTGAATAAAAGAATCATTTTACCCCACTTACAAAGTGCTTGCAGGATTGATGGGGGTTGTGGATTTCGAGGTTGGGGGTAGGTAATACATCAAACAAAATTAAAACACACTGCGGCAGAGAAGTGACACGGAGTAATGGAAGTGGAAGGGAGTGGGTGAAGGGGTTGGCAAAACATTGCCACTGGCTAAAATAATGAACACCGGCAACAGCACGTGTCCGCTCTCCACGGGGGACTGCAGATGCGTGGCGGGTTGCTGGGTTGGGGTGGAGGGGGAGTATAGGGGAAGTCGGCAAAACTGTCACTCAAATAAATGTATCGAAAAGCCAAGGCAGGCCAGGAACAATGCCACGAACGCAGCCAACTGGGCCAGCAGACTGTTGCTTCTTTGGCATTGTTTTTGTTCTTGTTCGTTTTGGCTGTTTTTGTTGCTTATTTTTGTGCTGTTGCCCAATTTAGTCCATTGGCTCTAGTTACCCCGTCGCCAAACAGCAATTGCTCATGGCCAGCTCACGCCCACGCTGTCCTGGCCCCCTTTCGCCTCCGCTTTATAGCCAGGATTGTTGGACTAGAACCCCAGACAAGACGACGCTGGGGTTGAAAGTGCATGACACACAATTGCTTCCCTGACGCCCTCTATGCGACCATTAACATGCACACTATTACACTCTCCCGTGAACCAAAAGGGCCAACCACCAAATTGTTTTTGTGGTTACCAGCCGGTTTATGGTTACACATTTTATGCTCCTAGCCATGGGCGTAGTCAGATATGGCTACGGGAGCAGCTGCCCCTGGAAAATCGTTTATCGCTTTATTTTACTAATAAACTCAGGAGAAAAATCACATTGCCGAAAGTTGTCAGTTAAATTTTAATTAATTTCAATTTCTAAATATACCATAAAACATTTTTCCTTAAGTTATAAAAGTTTTTTTTTCCTTATATTAAGAAAGACGTTTCTAAAATGTGGAAATAAATACATTAATTTTTAGACAGAATCCTTTGCTTAACATTCATTTACTAAATTTTAGAACAATTTGACCGATAATTAAAAACAATAACTTTTAGATTCACAAAAACTTACTTTTTAGGAATATTATATCTAAAAAATAATAAGCTATTCTTGGCGCAAAAATATATCAACTCTCTAAATTTCAGTGTTTCTTTGCTCTGCAGCAATTGACAAATTTTTAACGAACCACAAACTGACACCAGAGTTCTTTATGGGATTTGACTTTGATTGATGTTCCACAATGACAAATACGAAAATTTTCACTCGACTATACACAACAGAGTCTGCATACTTATTAAGTCTAGAATTAACTAGAATACAATTTTTTATGGTTGCTAAAAAAAATATTAAAAAAAAATAAGTAAATGGTAGAAACTCTCGAAGAAGTCAAAGAATCATCTTGTTGGTAAAATTTTTGATTTATTGAGAAATTTCAAAGATAGTTCAAAGTGTATAACTAGTTAGGCTGCTTCAATTGCTTAAAGTTGACATTTTTAAAATAACTTTTCAGGTCGATTTACTGACAATCGTTGTTTTCATTTCTGCTATTGAAAGTTAAGTAAATTAAAAACAGCTGTTACATTTCTGAAATCCTAAAACTTTCTGCTTCTTACTTATACATTTATTTCATTTATTTATTTGTTGTATATTATTGTTGTTGTTTGCCTTCTTTTGCAGCCTGGCATCAAAACCAATAACATTTCTAATGGCATAAAATTGTTACTTGTTTAAATAAACTCGTGCACTCCCCTCATTGTGTATCCTGACTACGCCATTGTTTTTACCTTTAAGTCCGGAGTTCGCTTTTATGTTGACATCGCTTCTGCATGCAATCTAATAAATGAATGTTGTATGAGGCATGGGGAATTGGGTTTGGTGGCATATGGTTCAACTGCAGGTGCTCAAAAGTAATGTGTTTCACATTCTCCGCACTCCCGCGTAAAACCGAGCTTCCTGGATAAATTGCAGCTATCGTATTGCTGTTATTTATTACCCGAATTAAATACACTGTTCGAGAGAATGGCACTGTCCTTAACCTAAAACACATTCCATTGATTCATAGGCCCATAGAGTAATCAAATTGAGCTTCATATAAATTTTGTTTGCCGACTAATTGACCAACTCATTTGTTGTTGTGACAAGACTAACGAGTGTATAGAATGTGTTTATAAAAAAAATCATATTGGCAAATATACATTTTATATGTTATAAATTTTGATTTATTTCACGCTTTATATAAATTCATAAATATTCTACAGGAATTGCTTACTCAATCGTTGCCGAATCGATAAATTAGTTTCACTTCAAACGAAGTTTTCAAGCGTGTTCAGTTACTGTTTATTTGATTTATTCTTTTTAAGTATCAACAGCCGAATTGTCTGTATAAACTACTTCATCTAAGAGACTAATGAAATCAGAGAATCGGAATAATTTAGCAGACCAAGTTCATTAAATCTTATCAAAAATTACAGCTGTTTTACGAATACTGATACAAATCGATTTCCGATAGATTTAGACTTCCGATTGCTTTATAATATAACCTGACACATTATATAAACTTATATAAAAATAAGCGGTTTCACTATCGGAAATCTACTGTGTATTTAAAGAGTGTGCTTAGGATATCTGCCAGTCGAGGTCTCTCAACTAAAGTATGCTAACTTATTTTATTCGCCTGTGGAGATGTGTACTCGAAATTTCCTAATAGAGCACTCATACTTGCTTACATCGTATTTGAAATAAGTACTTTGGATTGCAATGACTTTTATGGTTTTAATTAAAAGTTTAATTACAAAATTTTTCCGGTCATATCCTGTGACCTTTGGCACAAGGCAACAAAATCAGCTAAGAAAGCCGGCATCTGGCATCTGTCTAATAGGCTATTTCAAAGCTCAACAAAACAAGTCTCCACGAAATCTCAGTGAGCACATTTTCTTTATTATTTATCACACTTTTTACAAACCATTTAAATTTAATTCTTCAGATATATTCGAGCAATTTTTGTCTGATGAAATTTTTAATTTTAATTGAATCAATTTTAACAAAAATATATATATATATATATATATATATATATATATATATATTGATATGCCAGACAGCAACAACTACAAGTAACTATAACAAGGGAGGTCCGAAAACCAGCTCAAATGCCAACAATAGCAGCAATACAAATTATTTAATTTGCTGCTGGGTTTTGCTATTGTTGTTGATGTTGTTGTTGTTTTTTTTCGTGTTGTTGTTGCTGTTGTTGTTTTGTGTGCCCAGCATGGTTCGCATTGTATTGTATTAAAGCAGACCCATTGACCAGTCACCAGCCGCTTGCGCTTCGTCGACAGTGAGTGCTAGCATTTGCCGCCTACTCACCACTTGTCATTCTCACCCGTCGGTCGCGTCATTTAATGTCAGCTTCAGTTTTTTTTATTTTCTTTTACTTTTTGGGAATTCGGATCACGTAACTTGTGTGCCACCAGCACTTTTTCATTTTCATTCACTTATGCGCGCCCAAAGAAATATCATCATCATCATCACATCCACACACACACACCACTCACTCACACACACACACACACTCACACACACACATACTTACAGCCATCTCAACAAGATTCGCGGCGTGAGTCTTGAGTTTTTTCGTCTCCGGATTTGTTGTTTATTCATGTTATGGTTGTTGCACTGCGAATTTGACAAACGGACCACAGCTGACTGGCATTGAAATTGAATTGAATCGGTGGAAATTGCGTGGGTGAGTTTTATAATTTAATTTGCACTTAATTGGCCAGCAACAAGCTTTGCATTTATACAGCCCACACTCACATGTGCTGAGAACAAGTCCAGTTTCACGTGTGATGACAACGTGTCGTATGATTAATAAATGTGGGGCAGTCTTTAAATTTGGCATTCGAGACATATTCCAATGCAAATCATAACGTAGTTTAAATTAAATCTGATTTTCTGATGATAATAATAATTTCAAGTAATAAAAACATCATTTAATTTAATAAGAATTTATATGTACAGCGATAGAATTCTACTATTGACCTTCTCTCTCTTTTTTTGAATTATTTTTGCGTACATTTTGTACATTATTTTCAATTTAATTTACATATAACATTTTTATTTTCTGTGTCTGGTTGCCACAGCACTGGACAAAATCGCGGCTGTTGTACTGATGCCAGCGCATATAAATTAATGAAGTTTTTAGCTTGGCTTACTAAATTTTGCCTTGATGCTCAGTCAATCCATGGTTTTGCTGTCTGTCAGTCTATCCGACTGTCCGTCTATCCGTCTGTCAGTCTATCCATCCGTTCGTCAATCCGTCTGTTCGTCTTTTTTCGACACCCTTAGAGATAGAAAATTGGACTTGACTTGGAACACATACTGGTTTGTGCCCGCGTCAGACAAAGTGTAAAAATTTGAGTGTTGCGTAAATCCGTTCGATGGAACGTTACAAGCCCATATCTACCGCAATTTGAATGGCAAACTTGGACAATACTGTTTGGCACCACCCACTCTCTTCTTTGTTGCACGTTATCCGTTCCAATGAGTATTTCGCTAGTCGGTTACGCCCGATTTACACAGTGAACAGCGAATTTTTTTTTTGCTTGAATCTACAAATCCTTGGTGTGTTTTTTCTCATTTTTTGCCTTTGCGAAAAGTTGGCGCTTATCGTGTTCTGGTTTTTGGTTTAGGCTTGTGGTTTGTGGTTGCATATTCTGCATTAACTAGTTTCACAATACTTTGCATGCAAAGACTTAATCGCCAAAGTCGACGCCAGCATTTGAAAAGTTTTGCTGTGCATAAAATATGCACTTCTTCATTTACATGTATATATATATATATATATATATACATATATATCTACGTTAATTGTATGAAACTCTAAGTAGAGTAAACTACTCAGAAGCAGAATTCAATTACATGCCTTTATGAATATATAATATGTTCAAATGATCCAAGTTGGCATGAATTGCATTACAAAACTGAAGACTCGTGCTTCAATAAACCAAAAATTTTAATTGCATGCATTTACGTAGTTTACATTCTATAAAAATTAATGAAATAAATTAAAAGCGAGGCAAGTCACAGAGCAATGGATATGAATTCCAACAATTCGAAACATTCACTCAATGAACTTATAATATAACTGTAATTATACTAAAGGTAATATAGGTAAATCGCATTATATGAATATATTTCTTATTTGAAATATCTGGAAAAGTCTTCTCACTCGCACCAAGATCGAATTGAGTCCATTCAGAAGTAGTTCATTCTCCTTGGCTTTTGTGGCTTTATATGGGATCCTAATCCTTGTTTGCCATTGTACTCCAGTTGGCTTCCTCCCCTTATTGGTTTACTGTAAGACAGTAATTAGTGTGATTTACCTAGATAAGTTCAGTAATAGCGAAATCGATTCCACTTTTCTATAAAGTCGTCCTTAGCTTTATATTCGTAGTAGACCTAATAGGAACTTTCATCCCTTTCCATTTCCTTCATGTACAACTGATAACGCTCTGTTCCTTTAATTAAATTGAATGTACATAAGTATGGCAAGCTTATCTTGCTCCACAGATAGAGATTTACCTATCTTTGTTTTATTTCCTGTCTCACTCTTTATCTCCATCTTTCTCACTGCCTTTTTTACTTGCAACTTTTTGTCTGATTTAGTTTTTTCTGGGATTCCCCAATCTTACAGAGTTGAGTGTGGGATCATTTTTAATATTCGCCAGATTTAGTGTATACATAACTTTTATATTATTTTAATTTTTCATTTTAATTACGCTAATAACTTCCTTCTCGATCAGTTCGTTTTTATTTTAGAAAAAACGATGCTAAAATTAGAATGATTTTCGTTGCATGTTTGACAATGTTTTCAATTGATTTCGGCGCAACACTCAACTTTTTTGAGTGATTTTAATCAAGGATAAAAAAAATACTCACACACACAAAACTGTGAGCTGAAAACTGTGCAACAGTGTTCGTTACGCCATTCCGAAGGGTTCCGGGAGTTGCGTAATCTCCCAGCTACGCCAAAGTTACATGAAATGGTCGCTTTTGTGGTTTGGCTTATAAGCAGGCAACTGAAAGGATAAAGTTTTTTCCAGAACAGCTGAGCTGAGCTGCCCGTGTAAAATGAATGCCCTCAATGTTGGGTCTTTGGGTTTAACAAAATGGCGTCGGCACATAATTAATTGCACTAAAGAGATTAGTTTGCTGTGCATAAGTTTTCGCGGCCCAACAAAATAAAACAACGGCCAAGCTATGTCTTGTGGAAAGCGCGTATTTTTTAAATTTTTTTTTTACGCCAACCCCTCAGAAAATATTGTTGCACACGCAACGAACGCGCTGACTTAAGCCGCCCCTTGCCCTGCTGACCGGGCCCCCTCTTTAAACTGAGTCAGCTTGCACCTGCCGCGCTCAACTCGCCCATATTCTGCACGCAATCTAATTTAGCCGGAAAAGTAAAACGTGCTCGACGTGAAAATTGCCAAGTCGACTCGAGTCTCACCGCATTGCCACGCCCGCTAAAGATAAAGCCACTAATATCGTTCGACAAGACCAGGAACTCAACGGAACTGCTTGAATTGTGATATCTTCAGGCTGAGAGCGTGTCCAATACGCATAATTTAATTTGTAAATGGACAACCGAAATCGCAGTAGACCTCAAAGCGAATTAATTGATTGTAAATTTGCATTTATTAGATAATAGGTGGATGCGTGTTAGAATTTGCATGAATTTTACATGTATTATATTCAACAACTCTTTGTTATTTTACCTTTTGCAAATTAGTATTGATTTGAGAAACGTCTACTTTGTGCGATGCAAAGAAAATTGTCCAAAAATGAATCATTTCAACATTTTACTAGTGCACTCAGAATACAAATCGTCCTGAATTTTATAAAATCTGCATTTGTTTTTAGTCAAATGATTCAGATACTATCACAGTTGTATTGTATATTAGGGTCTGACTCGAGGTTAAGTAAAAACAAACATTTAAATTATAATAAAAAATTGGTCTTTTATATTATTCAAAAATATTTCTCAAGAATTGAGATTCCAATTGATTCTAATCTTAAGAATTTGTTTTTCGTAAATTCAGAAATTATTTCTAAGAACGAGAAAAATGTTCTAGTTGTTTGGGAGATTTTTTTTAGGATGATTTTCTAAATTGAATGTAGATTTTTTCTGTGTGTAAGCTTACTTTGGCTGTCATTGAAGTTTTTCAAGTAAATTGTTTTTGATCGAAGGAGAAATCTTGAATTCCATGTTAGTCAATATGCTTAAAGAGCAGCATCAGAAGGAATCCCATAATGATTGATGAGCAGAGACAAACGCTGTTTTCCGCTGATGATGATGAAGCAACGAAGTCGAGTATACAGCGAGGGGGAGGGGGAAGGCGAACTTGTTGTAGGTGCTAGATGCATGCAATTATTTTGAGGGTTAGACCGAGTGCGTCAACTCGCTCAAGGATAATGCACTTAAGCCGACCAGGGATTGTGCAAGCTACCGTTATTCGCATGGTGTCTTTCCTTTTTTGTTTTTGGCCTTTTGTATACCCTGAACCATTAAAAACGGCTGAAAAGACTATAATGAAGTTGTGAAAGTATGTAACAGGCTCAAGGAAGCATATTCGACTGCATGATATATTTTCTGATCAGCATCAACTGCTCTCAACTACTCCGACTGTATTAACCAGCTGATCTCAGAGACTAAAAAAGTTAGAGTCTTCCATTTGGTATATGAGTTCTCGTAGATCAAAGTTATTTCATTTTATCGATAGAACCGCGTTTCGAGAATATCGATAAACATGGATTTCCGATAGCAGTAAAAGATATATATATAGATATAGTACAATAGTATAGATATACATATGTTAAGTTTTGATTATACTGATTGCTTTAAGTATAAATTTGGCGATAAAAATCTTTGTAATCTGTTTTTCAATCGCTGAAATACATTTAATTTCAGGGCAACTCCTAGTCGAGCTCTCTCGACTAGAATATTGTGAGTTGATTTTGTATGCACATGCATACGAGATACGAGGCTGCATTTGATATATGCATCCTTGTTGCAGTTGCAAGCAAGACGAGGGTTGTTTCGCACTCGACCCTGCAACTTGCCGCCCTTGAGGGTGGCTGGTGGCAACAGGCGACGTGTCGCATCACATTGCATCACCTCCCTTTGTGCATTTTCCAGTGCGACATCCGCAACATTCTCGAATCCACAATGTCCACATCCGCATTTCTGGCATGGTATTTGTTGCTGTTGTTTTGGACGGCAATCCGAAAGCAATTTCTGCAGCATTAATCATTCCCCTTATCCACACATGACACTCAGCTCCCCGTTACCCTTCAACACCGAGTCTTTTCCTAATGTTGACAAAACGTATTTTAAGCTCATCAGAATTGCCTTCTTTTGTTTAGTTAGTTGACTGTCCACTCCACACACACACACACACACACACACACACATATGCAAAAGTACACATGTGACTAACTCTGATTTGAATTTGAATTTGGATTTTCGGATTGGGTTGCTCCTTGTTCACTTTTGGCAGGGTAGCAGCCCTAATACGAAATGACACTGTCGACCTTTTGTTTGGCAAAGCCCTTAGCCACTTTATTGTTTAGCTGTTGACTTAATCACTTCGAATTCTACTCACATCAATTGATCATTTTTTGAAGTACACATAGTGAAACATGAAGAGCGAAGTCAAATTGCCGTCTGGTATATTACTTGTGGTAATTTTAAGTAGAATAAATAACACTACTGGTGAATTTTGTAAGCATCCAATGATAAAATTCATAAAAAAATACGTATATTGTGTAAGTTTAGTTTTGAAATATTGCTAAGCAAATAAGAATTGATCTTTCGACCGATTGTTTATTAACTCCGTCATATATACTCCCCCGGGGCAAAACTATATTCAATTTTCAATTAAAAATATCAGCCACTTTTACACATTTTCTATAAAATCAACGTTAATTATTGATTTCAGTCAGATGAAATAATGTAAAAAAAAAAGGTAAATGCATTGTTAAAGAGTTGAAATTTCATCATTAAACAGCCATGTAGATTTAAATATGACCGTATACGTAAACAATTTTATAAAGAATTTTTTTAATTTAATCAAAATATTCCCATTTTTTTTCTTTAAAATTTAACACATATTTTCGACAGAAAATCAATTACTCTCTGTGAATTAACTTCAGTGTAGGTAATCATCATTAAGAAGCTTCTTATATACAGTATATGATGAAAAGTCAATGGATGATAAGCATCAATCTCTATTTAAAAACTCACCTATTATTTTCAGCGAGCGAAAAGCAAAAAAAAACCCTCTTTTGTTTAGCTGACAAACTTTTTTGCCCAGTTGTTTTTCCCAGTTGTTGCTGGCGAATGCACGACAAATTAACACGGCTCGAACAGCAACGACGAGAATGTCCCGTTGCAATTCCCGTTGGTTTTGCTTCGCTTCGCGCTGCGTATGTGCTGCGTTAGTCTATTCCCGTTATCTTTGTCCCGGTACCTGTTCCTGTCCCTGACTCGATCCCTGTCCTTGTCCCCTGTCTCCCTATATGCTTGGTCGCCACGCCCGCGGCTTTTCCTCTGTTGTGGGCACTAAGCAAAAATTGCGCTGTGCGAATAAAAACTAAACCAACAAAAAAAATCACTAACTGTGCAGCGTTTGTTTTTCTGTGTTATATTTTCACAGCACGATTGGGATGAAAGTTTATTCAATGGTTTTGAGGGTTTGTTGTGGGGTGGAACGTTCGCCGTGCTCACCCTTGGGTGAAGGCGCAACACGGCGTGCTAAAGTTACAGTTATCTCAAAAACTGCACACCGCGCGATATTTAACGGTACTTTTCGTTCTCGAAGTTTGTTTGTTGCTTAAGGTGACAAATATTAGTTTTGTGTGTGATGCACTGGCACTAACTTGTTAAATTAATGTAATTATTATTAATTAAATTTGATTGCTTACACACTTCTAATTGCGCTTTATGGCTATTTTTATTTATTTCAACCCCCGCGACATTTATTGATGTTTACGATTTAAGTATGGTTTTCCCGTTACCGCACTCGCGAACGTCTTTCGTCAAACTGGCAAAAAAAAAGTCGCACACTCACCGGAGAACGTCACAATTGAACTTTTTGGAAAGTAGAATTGCGCTGTTTAACACAACAACAACACCAAACATTAGCTTGAAAGCTTTCTCTCAGTTGCTGCTGTCGCTCTCACACACACCCACACGCAGCACCCTCTCTCTCTCTGGCTCGTTTCGGTCAGTCGAAGCATGAACAATAACTGCGACGCAACAGCGCGCGCCGAGCTTTGAAACGACAACCACCCAAAAATGGCCAACGAGGTAAATCGTTACGAAAATAAAGCTCAGCCCACCCTGCTAGTCAGCTTTACTCAATGCGCATGCGTCAACATAATTTCACAAGTCGCGCTCAAACTGCTTCTGAGCAATGTTAAACACGCTCTCTCATTCTCTTGCTCTCTCTCTCTATCTGATAGGTGGGTGGTGGTTGGCCAGCTTTGGGCTTGTGGTGTAGCTGAGTCGTGTCCAATATGTGTGGGAAGAATTTGTTTTTGTATTTGTAATAATGCAGCAACAGCAACAGCAACAGCAGCAGCAGCAGCAATCGGTGTTTTAGCGGCAGGAATGTGCACTTTGTTCCATGTTGTTTGAGCTTTGTTGTTGCTGTTGTTGTTGTGGTTGTTGTGGTTGTTGTTGTAGATACTGCAAATTGCCTCGTAGCATTTAAGTCGAATTATGAAAGTCGGGTGCAGGCAGGCAAGCAGGCAGGCAGGGAACGCAACCCCAACCACCCAGTAGGAAAAACCAACACAAAACCGAACCAGAAGCAGAAATGTAAAGCGCCAGGAAAACTGGAAATGTGCAATGCACCGAAGGGAAAATGCCTGTATTTTAATTAATATTGATTGAATTTATTTGAGCGGTAAGCAGCAGGTGCGCTTAAATTTTGCTTTGTTTCCCTTTTATTATTATTTTTAATAATTTTGTATGCCAAACAATTGCAGCGCTCCTATTGTGTTTTGCGAAACGCTATTGGAAAGTGAGAAAAACAAACTTAAATTATATTATTCATTGTTATGGTAGGGATAAGTTTGAATGATGTTCTTTGCCAAAGGCTACAAACTTTTAATGCAAATACAACATGCAAAAATGTGTTGCGTCCATTTCGAGTTTCACAAGTCTTTCATTCAATCCTAATTCAACTCGCCCCTCGGCAAGTTTGCTGTTGTTACTCATCCTATTCTTCCACCTTGTTCTTCTTCTTCTTGTCCTGTTTACATTGCACTTTTCTGCCCATTCTCGATATGCATCCTTTTTATACTCTTGCATCTCGAATTGTGTAACGCATACGTTAAATTCATAATATTTTCCATCTATTGTCCCTTTTAAACCCTTTGAAGCTGAAAGTTACATTCATTTGATTTTTTGGCAGATTAAAGATTAAGCGTGTTACTTCTATCTGATGTTCTTCCTTAGAGTATGCAGGAAAGCATTAAATATTTGAAATAACGATGGCAAATTCTTTTTCTTTCTATTTCTTTTTTCTTTTGGACGTCAAACTCAAACTTTAAGTGTGATTCGTTGTTACGCTTGACAGCGCGTGCAATGCAGCAGTGCAAGCTGAAATTGTTTTGAGCAAAACTTAAATAAATACCTATTTACTTGAACTTGAACGAAAGTGAATTTAAATGCATTAGAGCAGAGAGCAATAATCATGCATAACGACGATTAAGCAGCGTATTTGCATTGAGTCTATTAACTCATTTAATCACAGTGTCTGAGCCTGATTGCAGTTCGTCTGCATGGCTAAACATGCATTTTTGTTGTAAAATATTCATTTTGTGAGAAACTTTTTTCAATTTACAAAACAAACTGGCGCCATAAAGCTATCAGCTTTTGTCAGCCAGCAAATTATTATTACCCGATTATTTTGAACGAAACCGATAAGTCGATATTAAAAAGTGTCGATGTTTCTACACTGGTAACAGATTTTTGTGGTTTTTAGAACGCACATATTAATTTTGAGCCACATTTAAAATTAAATCAAATTACTTAATAGCCATATTAAGTAAACGCTGTTGATAACCGTTGACTAAAATGTAAAGCCTTTTTCTCATTATTTACTTATGTAAGTTATTCGAAGCTCAATGCAATAATCTATATCAATTTTAATTTTGCACACAGGAACAGTTTCACTTACACATTTTCTGTTGCTTATTTTTGAGAAGTAATAATTACTGGTAACTAAAAATATGATGAAACGTAAAACAAGACATCATCCGTATTTATCCCATAAATCCACTCATCCCATTCACCGATATTTCCACCTGTCCTGCACAAGTAAAAATATGTTTGTCAGAAGTGGGATTCGAACCCACGCCTACAGAGTAGACTGCGACCTGAACGCAGCGCCTTAGACCACTCGGCCATCCTGACTGCATAATTAGGTTTTGGCCAGGAAGCTTTCATTTGGAAAAATCAGCGAACTGTAAAAATGTATAATCAAAATCAGATTTGGTCTTACCACTAAGCAGACAATACGGCCACAGAAAAAATATGATGCAAGTTTTAGTCGATTTGACGACTGCATATATTTGTCAGCTTAGTGGATTTACTTACTGATTCAGGAAATTAAAAAATATTTTCAAAAATTTAAATATTTATTGATTTATCATCTCATCATTTATACACCCAAATGTACAATAATGCAAAATTAACTTAGTTTACGACTTTTTGTGTAACGCATTCTACAATTATAAATAACTATCTAAAATATGCATTACATAGTATGTGTACGTGAATACTTAGTAAACAAAATGAATTGCGATATTTTAAAAATGTTAGCTCGTTCACTAGAATTTATCAAATACATATTTCGTTCTCGTTTCAGAAACGCACCTTTTCATAGTCAATTGCTAAAAACATTCCTATCATTTATAGGTAGTAACTAAAAATATGACTAAAAGTTAATCAAATCTATTTGCACATCTAAACAAACAAGAAAAATATCTGTATTGAATCTTATCAGAATAGTCATTGTTTTTATTTTCAGATATTCTTCTAGTCTTTCTTATGCTGATTCTGAATTCTGAATTTCGGATTGTAATTGAAATTGATTTTTAAAGTTTATTCGCATTGTTGCAGTGACTAAATTTCCCTAAAATACATATTTTACAATATTTGTTGTAAACATTTGCATGCGTTTTGTGTATACTTTTATATATGGAGGGTTCGTATTTTGTGTTTTCACTTTTCTCTTTTCATTTACGTCCCTACAGAAGTAAATAAATTGTAATAGTTTGTCTGCATTTAGCATTTGAATTCAGAACATGTCGTTTTTGTTTGTGTTTTATTTGTTTGCTACAATTCATTACTTCGATATTTGCCGTATATATATATAAATATATATATATATATATAACACTAAGTTTAAAGAAGTACGCTATAAATATATGTATGTATAATAAAATCTAAATTAAGATTTTGATATATACGCGATTGTGTATATGTATAGTATGTACATAATTATTAGGCAACCACTTAAGCTTAGTTTAGGGTTTCTTTATTTTGTTTTTTGTTTTTTTTTTTTATAAAAATAAGTATTACTTTATGTAATTTTCACTTGCCTCAAAAATGTACTAAAAAAAAACCGAAAACTGTACATCGAATCATAACCGTTATAATCAGTATCATTATCATTGTCATTTAATCGTAGTCATTATCATATCATCATCATTATCAACAGCATGGTACAAAACAAAAGTAACAAAACCAAGCTGCACATTGTCTAAAAACTCGATACATGCTCATCTCTAATTCTTAAATAGAAAATGTTCTAAATAAACATGTTACCCATACAGGCTAAGCTGTTGATGTGTTGTATTTGTGTTTGTTTGTGTTTGTATCTTTTTGGTTTTTAGATTTTAGATCTCATTGAACTTAAGCTAGTTTGGTTTTGAACAATGAATTTTGAATTTTGAGCTATACTAAAACAATTGGTATATATATTTAGTACACAATTAGCTTCAATGATGCTACCGCTGTTTAGTACATTGCTTTTCATGAAGCATACATGCGATTTATGTCGTGCTGGTACTTGTCCTGAATGTCCTTCCGCTTCAGCTTGAAGGCAGCCGTCACTAGACCCATATCGGGAGACCAAACTTCCTTGCACAGCGTAATGGCCGCGGGCACCTCGTACTTTTGCAATTTGCCTGCAGAAGAGTGACAATTTTTAAAATTTTAGCTCTGATCAAATATTTGAATTGTTAAGGACTTATTACATTTTCGCGCATGCTCGCTAATTTCCTTGAGTATGGCCTTCTCCATGATGGGTGATGAGCACAGCTCCTCATACGTTTTGTTTTTCAGCCCATGTCGCTCGGCGAGATCCTCGAGGTGTTTCTGATTCGGCACGACCAGCGCGACAGTGAATTGCTTTGAGGGATCCCCATAAACGCAAATGTTCTCAATAATGCCGCAAGTCTTCAGCTCGGATTCGACCTTGCCCAGTGAGACATATTCACCAGCCTGCAGCTTAACCAGATCCTTCTTGCGATCTGTGGACAAATGGAGTGCGTTAAAAGGAAAACGTATATTTGATTGTATATCGCACGCACCAATTATCTTAAGTACGCCATCGGTTTGCACTTCTCCAATGTCGCCAGTTTTGAACCAACGGCGTCCGTCTTCCTCGAAAAAGTCCTCATTGGTCTTGCCGGGCAGCTTGTAGTAGCCCTGCGAAACGCAATCACCACCGATGAGCACCTCTCCCTGGGGATACGGTTTGTTGGTAATGCGATAATTGCCCTCCTCCCAATTCACCAGCCGAATGTCGCAAACGGTCAGGGGTCCACCAGTGCGTCCATAGGTCATGTCACGATCTGAAAAAGCAAATCAAATGTGTTTAGTATTCAGTTCAGTTATCAGAATGTTAGTGGCAGCAATGCACTCACAATCCATCACAGTTGCGCCAGATGTAGTCTCTGTTAGGCCATAGCCTTGTATTAAATCCACGCACAGACACGTCTTGATCTGCTCGTGTGTGTCAGCGGAGAGGGGCGCTCCGCCGGACATAATGATGCGCACCCTGCCGCCCATCAGCTTGGCCACCTTCTTGAAGACCAGACTGCCACAATAAAAAGGAATCAAAGACGAAATGTAAATAAAACTATAAATCAATTGTAGCCCACCTGCTTTGACTTACCTGTCAATCAATGGCGTCTGATAACCACGCTGCACCCACTTGACTTTGTACTGGTAGAGGAATTTGAAGAGAGCCTTTCTGAATGCCGAGCCCGAGTTAACCTTGTCATTGATGCCCTTGGAGATGCGATCGAGTATCAGCGGCACCGAAGTCATGCACGTGGGCTTCAACACGGAGGCATCGCCCATGCAGCCGCGCTTGATCTTGCTGCTCGTGTCGATCAGCGTCAGCGGTGTCGAGTAGCCAATGGAGACGCCAGTCATTAAGCAGACACTCTCAGCCACCAGTTCAAAGACATGCGCCAGTGGCAGAAAGCCAATCAGTACATCTTCCGGATAAATGGTAACCATATCGCAGAAGCCCTTCATTGTTGCAATACAATTCTTGTGCGACAGCAAAACACCCTTTGGCGTGCCCGTGGAGCCGGAAGTGTACATGATGATCGCATTGTCCTCGGCCTTTGGTGGTACATTCTCTGTGGGGAATAGCGGCAGAAGTGTTTGTTAGAGTTTCGCCATAACTAAAAGTGAGTTTGCGACATTTTCAAGTTAAGACTAGCAACAAGTGTTCTCTTCTCTAATTATTTATCTGCTTTACAAATATAAATATTGTTTAGCAATCTCTATTTCTATTAGAGCAAATATTTAAAGAATTATTTACATACGTAACCGTTTTACGAACTACGTTTGTTCTACAGCTCTCAAGCCAATTAAAAACTTGCTAGACCCTATTTGACCTATCAGTTTATAATATCCGCCCACGTTTGCACCTACCAAATTTGCTGTCATTGCCAATTTTAACAACTTGAGCGAAGGGCAGCACTTTGACACCTTCCTTGAATCCAGTGGTTTCCGTCTTATGCAGCTGATCCTCCATATAGATAATGGTGTCCACATTTGGGCATTTGGCGAGCAGCGTCTTGAATTTGGGCAACAGATCATGCGAGGTAATAACCGTGGTAACTTCCGTTTCAGTAATGCCTAAAAGGGAGTTTAAATACAGTTAGTAAAGCACATTTAGATATTTATTTATATGTTTTACGTACAGTGGGCAACACCGTCATCACCAAGCGTGGCATAGACGGTGACAATGGGCATTGCCTGCTTAAAGCAACCATGGGCAGCAATCATCCACTCGGCACGTGTCTCGGCAAAGATGACAATGTTCATTCGCGGGGACAGGCCAAGTTCGCGTAGACCACGGCCAAAGCTGGCCGCCATGCGCTCCGCCTCGATGAAGTTCTTCCACTTGTAGTCGCCCATGTTGTACTTTTTGAAGACACGTCCATTCGGCTGGGTTTCGTCCTCCTCGCTGAGTATCTGCCGGGTGCCCAGACACCGTTTCGTCGAGTGCGTCTTGGCCACATAGTTGAAGACCTTTTCCAGCGTATCGATATTCTCCTGCAGCATCTTTACATGCACATCGCGCGGCGGTTCCGTGGTCCGGTAGGTTAGCTCAGTGTCATCGCTCTTAATAATCTTTGCCTGCAATTCAATGAAAATGCAATTACAATCAATTCGAATTATAGCACGCAAGTTATGCTCAAAAGGGAAACCATAGGAGACAGAAAGGGATACCAAAGCATACCCATAAGTGGGAGTTGGGGAGAATTACGTAAAGTGCTTTTGGATTGGGAACGATCTCAAAACTGAGTGAAGGGAGTGTAATTAGTATCGGTCATAATTCGATTTTAATAATGACTCAATGAGCGCGTTGAGATGGTGAGGATATGTGTGAAGGGGCGGGGAGGGGTGAAATTCCTTTGATCAAAACACGACACCAAATAACATTCAAGAAACCAATTTAGGTTATAGAAAAAAACACGTATGCAAATCAAAACCTCAATGTCATCCGGCGCGTACTTGGAGGGCTCATCGACCAACAATTTCTTGCTGATGGGCGTGGCCTGTGAGTTGGGAGGAGGGTAAAAATACCAATTAGCTATGCATGTAGCCCAAAATAAAAAAAAACAATGCGTTTTGTATTATCACGCGATTCGTAGTTCTATATACGATTGCATTTTTTTTTTTTTGCCTATCAAATTTATGGCAAATATTATTCAATTGTTTCTTTGGTTTGGATCCTTATCGTGTTATCGAACCGATAGCCGATAACTGATTGGAGCAATAAACTGTGGAGCTTGTTTGCGTTCGGCAATGGTTTATCAATGATGACCATGTTGCCAGTTCAAAGAAAACTTCGCACACGTGAATGAATCGGTCGGAAGTACATACTAAATACTTAAGACTACATCAACTACAATTATATCAATAACAATAAGCAAGAAATATGTTGACGCAAGTTATTTACGATTATTAGCAACAGCTTCAAGTTATTCTTGAACAAAAAGAATCTGTAATATTTATGCGGTTTACTTAAGATTAAATACTTTTGCTTTCATTTATTTGTTTGGCAACTGGTCTGATATACGACATTTTTGTAGTCAACATTTAAATTTTAATGCGTTAATAATGGGTAAGAGAGAAATGACCTTCAACTTTGTACATTTTGTAAATACTAATGGGGCTTCCCTAATTGAGAGACTATATCATTAGATTTGGATCAGATTTGTTGTTTAAATTATTGATAAACAGCAACAAAAAAAAATAAATAAAAATTTTCTGCGCATTTATTTATAGAAAATTGTTATTTTGTAGACTTTTTTTTATCAAAAAACAGTAATATATTGAAGCAATTAAATATTTATAAACAACAATTTTTTGGCACTTGCAGTAAATAAACAAAAAAGTTCTTAAACATTTACTGCGAAGAATAAAACATATGTAATAAAGATATTGATCCTGATCGAAAGTATTATTCATAGATATATATTATTTAGAGGAACAGTCATGGCTACTTTCGCACTTCCCCTATATAATAACAGATTTCTTTAGATTCCGTAGGTACAAGGTACGAAGAACAGGCACACAATAGATAGTAAAACACGCGACAAATCAAGGGCGAGCACAAACTAACCTCAGAGAGAGAGAGAGAGGGAGAGAGAGAGAGAGAGGCGCGCAGAAAGCGGGAGAGAGAGAGGAAATGTGTGCAGGCAAAGTCGAACTGCGATAGTGAAGAGATACTGAATTAGACAAAGTCTACAAAGCGTACAAAGCTGAAGGTGAAAGCATTGCATGACATGTGTGCAATTTGTTAAATGGTAGAACTAAATATAAAATAAAAAAAAAATAAAAATAAATAAATATGTAAAACATGCAATTCTATTGAACTATGAAACGCGATTTTAAAAAGCCTACAACAAATAAAAAATAATTACAATTCTCTAAACACAAACTATAAAAAGGCTAGTTTGCATATAAATTCACTCACCTTGACTCGCCGCGACTCCTGTCGTCGTACCCAGGGCCGTTGTAGTAACAAATAGACCGGCAGCGTTATGATATCGTAGACAAATGCGATCGCCTTGATCGTTCCCAAGGCACTCTGCACCCAAAAGCTGTCCATTCTGTGTGTGAAAAGTCGAATAGGAAATGGAAATGGGAAAATAATTTAATTAAATTTGTTGCAGCAGCAGCTGTGATAATTGATATGCAAATTTCTGTATTTATGACGATCCAGATATATGTATGTATATATATATATATATGGATCAGTGTCAGAGTCACCCACTTTGCTAGTTCTGTCGCTGTCGCGAGCTGAGAGCTAACTGAATTCAGTTGGCGAATCTTTCGTGACCAATACTGGAAACAAAATAAAAAAGGGTTACCCCATTTGCTTTTCACTGGGCTGCTTTGAGCTTAAAACTCACAAGTTGATAATGTTGAAAAGCATTTTTGTTTTTGTTTTTGCTGTTTTTATATATTTTTTTTAGTTTTTTATCAGTTCCGTATAGATTGCAAGTGCGACACACTCACACACTCTCACACACACACTTGTTTCCATTTCTGAGTGTGAATCGGTCTACTTTTGGTCTGGTCTTTCACTCAGTTTTGAGTGTCGGCGAACCATATTTGTCTACTGAATTTAGATCCAAATTTGAATCATAAACCAGCCATAAAAATAAATGGTCCGAGTCTTTTATCTGATAAGAAATCGTTTGATTTATGATGCAAAAAATTGTTTCCCAATTATGACCTATAATTGTATTTATAGTATTTTTATAGTATTCATTTGCAGCACAGATTGTAGTATACTATTATTTTAGAAATAAACTTTACTCGACACTCTTCAAAATATAAATAAGTTCATAAAAGTACAAAAAGTCCATGCTCTTTTCAAATTCGTAGCAGAAGCAATAAAAACTACGAAGTAGCATAGCATTTTAAACCACTGGTTTCTTGGCCACCTAGTTTCAGCTGATATTAGACTGATAAAGATTGTACCCGACTTTTTATTATATAAATAAAATTATTTTAATAAAGTGAACAGTAAAGTTATCGTTAAGAATGCATTATCTAAAATCATTCTGCTCTTATCATAATTGGCTCAAGAAAAGCCGACTGACTGCAGTTTTAATTATTTCTAAAACGTATTCGATACTCCAATAAAAATAAAAACCTAACCGTCAAAGTTCATATATATCCTAGACAAATTTTGATTTAAGGCATTATCTTCAAAAGCAGCGACTTAGCTAATTAAAGGCGCCTGCAGCTAATAATATAAAACTGTTGCCTACAGAGATAGTGAGACTGAGTGTGCTTGTGTGTGTTTGTGAGTGTTTGTGAGTGTGCTTGCGTGTGTGTGTGTTATCTATATGCTAATCAGCACCTCGCAGTCAACTTAATTTCGAACCTGTGCGCTTTCGAAGAGCACGTTTTCAAAACGGCAAACGAACTAAATAATTAAAGTTTAAAGTCTCAAGGTGGTTGAATTATCTCCCACAGATTGACATTTGTTGGCAACAGCTCAAGGTCGCGTCAGACAGTAAAAATTATGGCGAGCCAGCTAAATATAGTGCTAAACGACAAGTAATCAGAGTTACCCCCACAACGTTATCAGTGTTCTATTTGAGAGAAATTAAGGCAACCGAATAAAATATAACCGAACATTTTAGTTATGCACACAGAGTGAAACCAAATTATACACTCGGGAAGAAATCGACAAGGATATATAAAAAAATATATATTGCAACGTTTTCCTTTTTTTAATACAATTTTACATTAGCTTTTCTTTAATAACTTAAATGAAATACAATTTAATTGAAAAATTATGGAAAAATACTTCTACTAATTAAAAATATATCTTAATAATTTAAAATATTTCTGAAAGCAAATTGCCTTTCTAATTTTATTTGGTTTCTATTTTATTTTTTCATTTATTTATATTATTTTTTGAATTTAATTTAATTTTTATTTATTGCTTTATTCTTATATACAAAAAATCAGAATAACTTTCTAGTTTCCGGGGCGATTTTTCCCCCAGTGTAATCACAATCAACTCCGAAACAGTTTATGTGATAAGCAGAAACGTATTGACGTCGTCACGTCCCTGAACTTGGCGAATATTATAACGCCAATCTATTTAATGGATAGGGGGTTTGTGGCTGGAGGTGGGGGGCTTTGTTGCCAGAACTCTCTGTCTGTGGGCGTTGAACTGGCACCGATTGCCAGATTGCAGGCCATTTCATGGTGTCTGATTTAGTACGCATCAATGGCACATCAAGTGATAACAGCAACAACTAAACTAAGCTTATTAATTGATTAATAATCATACTCTGTGATATGCACTATATACACGCTATTTAATCCCAACAAACGTTTTTACTAATCGATTACTAATGTAAATGTCACATTTGATAAACTAAGCCTTTAATAACGTGACTCACTAATTGAATTTCCTTTTTACAACCTTATCGCGAACTTCAAATGAAAATCTATTTATTTTGAAAGTATTTAACTATGCAATTCTTGTGTGCTTACTTTCTATAAAATAAAATAGCACTAATGTCTGGACAATAGACAATTCATCTTTCTTTAAAGGAACTCGCAGTATCTAAATTCGTTGATAAGAAATGCGGAACTGCAGAAATGCAGACACAGACGGTTATTAATTCTGTACTTTATGGACTAGTAATCCTTGGCCTTGGAAATGGAAAATGTGAAGTTCAAATATCCCACAGATGTTTAATAGCAACTAGCGATAATCATATATTAAGGTAATAATAAAAATACAGTTTCCTTAACTGTTAAAGTTGATTGAGAAAACGGAAGTCACAGATAAACTGACAGTAATTATAGATATTCTTACAGCTAGATATATATATATATAGATAGATATATTTATAATACGAATATTACAAAAATAGAGTATGAAATGTTTTGGGGGATTCTCAGACGAATACTCGATTCAAGCATATATCCCGCCCACCAATTTGATGTATAAATTTAGCACATAGAAGTGTACACAAAAAAAGGTGGCATGGTTTAAATGGAAATTTTACTTACTGCGCATCATCTTCGATGAACATCTTGCCGACTTTTTACGGTGTTTGGCAAGCGGCGATTAAAGGCTGGAGCGAGACACGGACAATGGGAATGTGTGCTAACACGCACACACACACTCACATACACACACAGAGAGTGAGAGAGAGATTGAGAGATGGAGACACGCAGTCTTAGCGATGTGGGGGAAATTGTTGACTAGCACTTTCTTTTATTTATTTGTTTTTTGTTGGTGTTTTTCTTTGAGGTCCTTCTAGCCACACTCCAAAACGGTACAGTTGCGCTGTTGATGATGGTGAACGCTCTACGTTGTTAGCTAAAAACGGTTCGGACAAACAAATGGATGCAACATTTAAACGATGATGTCATTCTCCATACTGCATTTGTTCGTATGATGTTTCATTTACCTACAATAAAATGAGAGAGAAAAAAACAGATAGGCATTTATGTAGTGATAACAATGACAATGAAATCGACAATAGCATATATGGTCAAAGAAGGTGTGTAACAAATACAAATACATAGCAAGATTGCATATAGGATAGCAAAAAATACATGTGTAAAAGCAGTTGTCAACAATGTGACAATTGACAAGTTTGTAAAATCGATAAATAAATGGGAAATAAATGGAATAACAGAAAAAGCGAAAACAAATATCTTGATTTAATTGAAAGCAAAAAAATAGTTTAGCTGCTCATTGAATTTATTTACAGCAATTATCTAAATCATGTTTGCTAAAAATAATCTAAACGATGCATGAACTAAACAAAATACTTGACCACCTTCGACTCCTCCGCAGCTTTCATAAATATTGAAGGAGAAAAAACGAAAACATTTTAATGAACGAGAAAACAGGTTCTTCAGTTTCAATTTGCGTTATTTTCTTTTCTTTTTCGTTGTTTTTTTTTTTGTTTGGTGCCTAGCCAAAAACTGATAATAAGAATAACAAAAACAGATATACAGAATACCTCATTTAAATATACGTCAAATAAGTGTGTGAGTTTGTGTGTGTGTGTGTGTGTGCATATACAAATATAGATAACACACAAATTAAATTTAGACAATCAAATTCGCATTGCATAATCAGCGAGAGATGCCAATAGAAATGAGAATCTCAAACGGGTAAAACATGCCTATTTCGCTTTCTCGTCTCTCCTTCTTCTCAAGGCAAAATATTGACATAGGTCGCGACCTATCAATGGAATTTTTAATACAAAAGACACCAAACTATGACTCGCGTTTTCTCTACATTCCATTATAAATATAAACAATTCTTAATGTCAGAAAAAGTTCGCAGAAAGCCCTCCATCGGATTATCTCAGCAATGAGAAACTGATATCCCAACTCGAATTTCGTCAGTGGAAGCCGACGCGATAAAGTTGGGCGAAGTTCAATAATAGCAATAAATAAAATAATAATAAAATAAATAAATTTAAGAAAAGATAAGAAATAAAGTAAAATGTATACCTCTGTAAATAAAAAGAAAGCAAAAAAATATATAAAAAGTATAGGTCTATATAAATCAGACTAGGAACCCAGTTAAGTGATATTTATAACATTAATAGTTAAAAAAAACCAAGAATATACGAGGAAGTTTCGATTCAGCATTTCCTCACAGTTTTATTTATAGTCTCCGCTTTTTACAGATATATACAAACATGCACAAGCTTCCGGAACAAGGACGGATGTACGGTTTCACCGGAACATGGTCTGAAGGTTATTTAGTGTCAGAATGAGCCAAATATGGCTATAACAACAACAGAAGGGAATAACCCCTTCGACTCACTTGGGCCATGTTGACTTATTGTGTTAACGCAATGACTTTATTCCTTTCAAGCATTTCTTCTTCCTTCTGCACTAAACGGCAGATTGGAAGCAAAATCCAATCTGTAGATTGGAAAACAATTTCAATATGTCTGCACGGAAGGTAGGATCAAGAATGAAGAAAGCGAATCAAATGCTACAAGTGTTGGATCAACTCTTGTTCTACTCCGTCACGATAGCTTCTACTTAAATCGTCTGGAAGGATGGGGAGGGGCAACCTGGTTGCATGTTTTCCCATTAATCAACACAACAAATGATAACAAAAGATGGAATATCTTTAAATTGTGCCAACAACTCTGTCAAATAAATTATTTGGCCATCTTCGTTTTATTGGCCGCGGTTATTGAACCGAATTCCCGCACAACAAAGCAACAAAACAACAATCCAAAACAATAATAATAACAAGAAAAGTGCTTTAAGCGAAACGTGTTTTGATTATAAATCGAAAAAGGGAATGGCGAAGTACTTTTTTACTTTAAACTCTTAAATGACTGATTTTAGTAAGCAGCTGTTTGAACTGCAGATCGTGTGATTTATCTAATATAAAAGAGCATTTATGAACTATAGAACCAATATTAAATGAAGAATTTCATAGATATTATGCATATTAATTGTAAATGCCTTTAATTAAAAAACCTTAATAGAAAAGAAAATTGAAGAAAAAGGCTTTTATAAATCATTTCTATCATCGCTGTGATTGCACCACTGTGCCACAAAGTGGGTCGCAAAGTGTTTGAGCGAAAGTTGTTTTCGCAGTGGTTTGCAAAATCTATGAAAATCATCAACTTGCAGTGAAATAAATGAAAATTGTATAGTAAAGCGAGGAGATAGAGAAAGAGAGAGAGAGAGAGAGAGAGAGAGAGAGAAAGAGAGAGAAAAAGCAGACTAAGTTGAGGCAATTTTCTAGAAAACATTGCTGTTGAACTTTGAACGGCAGTTGGAGATGATGCCGCACGTGTGACGATCGTGACCCTGATCCAAGTTAAGTTAGACACAAGCAAGCAGTAAGCAAACTAAATGGAACGGAATCGTAAGGAATCCAAAGGTATACATATATATGTATATAAGTGTATACATATATATATATAGCTGTATGCTATACTCAATGTGAATAGTGTGGATTAAAGACAATTCAGGAAATGAGACGCGTATCATTTTGATTAGTTGTATGTTGTGGGCACTTTGGACCTACTACTAACAGCGACAAGTGAAAAAGTGTTGTGTCTGATTAAATCCGTCGGTTTAGATAATCAATTGCATATATATACACAGTTATATATAGTTATATACGTGCTCATGTCTATGGGTTGTCTATGCGGTGCTTGAGATAAGCGTGCAAGTTTTCATTATCATGATTGGTTTTTAGACCACGTTTTCCAAGATTAAATGCCATAGTTATTGTTTTTAATTTGCTTAGCTTTCATTTCAAAGTTTAGCGTTTAATATCAGGTTTTAATTTGCATTCGATTGGAGCATCAATTTCAAGTGTGTGATTTGCATTGATTAAAACAAATTGCTAATCAAGCTCGTACTCATTGTAACTGTTTTTTATTTATTTATTAATTTTTTCTGATTTCTTACTTTGTTTTCCTTTTGTTTACTGCATTCGTTTTGCGTTTTTTTTTTACAGCAAGCGTTTGTATTTATTTGCGTGCTGTGCATTATTGCCTTTTTGCATACATTGCGCATATTTGTATAATATTAACAACGCTTTCGATATCGGGTCTCAGACATCGGGACAATAACTAGCATTTTCGAGAAAGGTGCAAGAGTTCTTAGTCATGTGCACGACTTGCAAAGTCCAAATCCAAGTTGGCAGGGTGCAAAGTACCAAGTATTTGAGCTTGAAATTTTAGAATGTGTAACAATCCACCAGATACATAAATATTTAGTTCCAGATTCGCATGCAAACTTTTTTACAAGCCACAAAATATGGCAACAACAAGCAACAAAGCAAAGGTTAATGAAGAAAAATTCACATTGTTTTAAGTTTAAAATACCCTTTATCATGAGTGAAATGCTAAACTTGTTGAACGAACAATGGTATAAAATAATCAAGAAGAAGAGTTTTGTATTGTTGGCTTTTAGCTTTACTGACGTGGCCTAAATGAATGATTCACCAAACAAGTTATAAATCAATGCCAGACTTTCGATTTAGGAACTTCCCATTTAAGTTTTTGAGTATTTCGTCAAAAATACAGTCATATGTATTTTACGTTATCTATTGAATAATATCTAAACATTAATATTTTAACTATAGTACTGCAAATGAGGGCAGAAATTACCCGCATGAAATACAATTTACTTACTTGAAAACATATTTGGAAAAATGTTTTCAACGTTCCCGCTCAATTTTAACACTTACTTAAAGTTTACTCAATCAACCTTAATTTGTTTCAGTGATTCTGCCAGTAAAGCTCCCATTTCACGGTTTATTAATTAGTATTTATGATCAAATTATTATATCTCAATTCGAAGTTTAATCAACTCACAAACAAATGTTAACTTGATTGCGGCACTTAAACTCAATTCCTGTTTGTAGCAATATAATTATTTAATCTTGGCATGCTGATGCACCTGCGAGTTGCCTTGACATTGACGGGGTGCAGCTGGAAGGGGGTCAGCGGTCAGTGTTTCTTCATATGCATACAACTACACACGCACATAGATGCATGTGTGTGTGTGCAATTAAATGTCAGAGAGACACTCGTCGATTGAGCGAATAAGAGCGACTGTGTTCTTTGCCACTGTCTCTGCCGAGTCTCCCTGCTTGTGTCTCACTTGCTCAAATGGGGTAACAAAATCATCGTATGATTGTGTCAAAGTCCAAAAAAAAAAATTATTTTCTGTACTGTTTTTTTTTTTACGTTTTGTTTGCAGCCGGTTGAACGTACATCAAATGAGAAATGTGCTCGCTAAGATTGAAAATGAAAACAACAATAACAATATCAACTCTTAAATGAAAAAAAAAACATACAAATACTACAGCAATTTGCACGATTCAAAAAGAGAAAGAGCAACAAAAACGCAAAACAAACAAACAAACCAATGATTGTGTGGGAGAATTTAAATAAATTTGATTACAGCCAGCGAGTAAAATGAGTGTCAAAAGCTCTCACACACAGCACACAGACATGCACCCACCCAGAGAGCGCGAGAGAGCGGCGCTCTTTTGCACTCGCTCAGTTCGTCTGCCCTTCTTGTTCTTCCTGCTGTGTGAGAATGCAAAGAGCCACTGACGTCAACTGCTCTGATCATACACAATACATACACATACACATATACTTACATATCGTGTGTATGTGTCTATGTAAGTGACCTAGACAAACATGCGTGTAGTTATCTTTAGAGTGACCATCGCACAACTGCTCCAGTTTCACCCCCACCTCCAATTTGTAAAGCACGTGCTGAGCAAAAGAAAAAAAGCAAAAAGAAAATGATCTTGGCTCACGACGAACAAAGCACGTTGCAAAAGGCAGGTTTAAATGGTTTTTTTTTTTTTTTTGAAAAACCGGTTAGAAAATCTTTTTGCAGTCAGCATTTTCAGCAGCGTTACTAAAGCAGACAATGTTTGATTGTGTTGATGTTGACTTTGCAATGTTTATCATTTCAGCACATTCGCCACATGTCACATGTCTTAGCACTCATTCATCTTTATTTATATATGCGCTTTATATGTATATATATATATATATATGAGTATGTATTTATGTAATAAGTGATCGTTAATCACTATAACTGGTTATTCAAGCGCCACCTTTCGGACCGACAAATTTGAATGGCGCGTTTAATAAAATTTTATGAACGTTGTTGAGTTTAATAAAAGGAAAATGAATTTTGTATTAAATAAAGGGCATTTAACCAAAGCGTTGATGCACATTGATCAGACAATAAAACTATAATGAGCAAGATCAAATAAGCTAATAATAAATCAAATGTAGTCGAGCGTAAATGGGGCGTGCAATTCAATTACTGGGCGTGTAAATTACACAGAATTCTCATTATTCCAAGAAATAATAACATCTTTGTAGCTTTTGCAAAAATATATATTTTATTATTCACTTTAATTTGTTTCCTCACTTTTGTAATATTAAATGGAGTTCTTACATCATGAAAAGAGATGCATTTTTTTCTATTTCTGTTTCTATATAGATTTACATATATAACAGAATAAATACATATGTATTCGTGTAAGTATCTACATAATATTGAACATACATACAAAAATACATTCATGTAAATGTGCATAGAAATCGCGTGACTATTTTACTCAAACCACTGCTGCTGCTGCTGCTATTGCAACAACAAAAACAACGGCAAAAAGAAAAGCGCCAGACAAAGCCAATGCTGGGTGGTGTGGCACGCAGGGGCAGATGCAGAGGCACAAAAAAATCGGTTTAGGGTGGTAGTTGCTGTTGTTGTTGGTGCGGCAACATGTCGTGGCACGTTTTTCATTCGCCCCTTCTTTGGCATTTATTTGGTTATACCAGCTGAAAATCGTACGAGTTTCAGGGGAAATGCTGCGCAGCAAACCAAAATTGCGGCGAAAAGAGACCCACTAAAAAGAGCGAATTGCATAGCAATGCCATTGCAACTGTACAACAGAGAGAGAGAGAGAGAGAGAGAGAGCAAAAGCAAGAGATTACGCGAGAGAGAGAAAGTCAAAGAGAAAGCACGCACTCCTCTCAGCTGTGGAATGGGGAGGAGGGTGGGGGATGAATTGTGGTGCTAAAAGGTCAAAGAGCATGTTGTTTACTGTTTTCGTCGTCGCTCTGCTTCCCTCGTTTGGGTTTGGCCATGAATGAAAGCTGCGACCGGCAAAAAAATATCCACACATATATATATATATATATATATATGTATACATTTGTGTGTAAATATATACACACACTTACATTTGTAATAACGATGCGACTGTATTTAAGGTGCGGGCTCAACTCAAATATTATAGTGGTTATTTATAGCTAAATTGAATGCATTTCTATTGAGAGTAAATAAAATATGCTTAAATATGCTGGCTGTTTGGATACTAAAACTTCGAACTCCGAATTAAGCGAAGAACAGTTTAAAAATTATAAAATTGTTATTTTCAGTGGAATTTTACTTATCACTTATCACTTACTAAGAATGCATGTACACTGTCCGAAAATAGTGTTAAAGTTTTGTTTAGAGCAGCACTTTTAACAGTGCAGCAAAACTAAAAGGTCAGCTATAAATCTTTTGCTCAAACTGCGCTTCGAATTGCATTTCCATTTAAATGAACCCAGAAATCTTACAAATATTTCTTGATTTTTTTTATATACTTTATTTTATTTTGAATTGAATTAAATAAATAAACATAATGCACTGTTGATTTGGCAAAGCACACTAAACGTGCCTATTACCGACCAGCTACCGGTGATGATAAATGATAAACTGTTACTGCAGTGGGGCACACCACACGAACTCACGTCAACTTCCGGGCCACAACAAAAAACCGCACCCCAGAAGTCAGCTCGACGCGTCATTGAAAATGCATCAACATTTACCAAAGGCCATCGCTCGACTCAGCTGGTTGGTCGGTCGCAATCAGCCCCCCGTCACAACAAGAACACAAACTGAACAAGAACATATGACACATCACAACACACACACACACACACACACAGACATGACCCCGGGAAAGAAGAGGAAGAGCAAAGCGCAAGCAAGCAAAACTCGCATGATTTTCAGTTGGTATAATAAACCAAGCAGGCAGGCAAGCAAAGCAAAGCAGACAATTGAGTGGGAGTGTAAAAGAGCAAGCTGACTCACTTGCTGCTCCCCCCACAGAAAGAGAGAGAGCTGGAAAGAGAGCGAAGTGCGCAGCATATTTTTTTTTACAAGAAATCACTTGATGCACGTGTGAACAGTTGAAAGGGGAAATCCATTTAATATATTTTTTTTTTTCATTTTGCAATTGACAAGCACACAAAATAATCAATATGTAAATAAATAAAATCCGTTGTTTCCCACGTGATTTCTATTTATACATTTGCTTGTTGCCATTGGCTGCAATTGCATAATGCAGTAAATTCATCGTTGCTACTCGTTACTCTCTCTCTCCCTCGCAACTGCAAATTAAAAAGTGGGTCAACATTGCATTGTTTACTTCTAATTCTAACTTATTAAAATTTAGATTGGCATTGCCAGCGTTGAAACATCTACAAGGAGTTGAGATGGGAACAGGGGTGGTGCGGAGCTGCATAAGTATTTCTAAAACGGACATTGATAAGGTGGCGTGACATTTGAGCCGCCACGCCGGCAGACAAAGAGAACGAGAGAGAGGAAGAATGCACAAGTATGTGTGCATGTCGGTGTGTGTGTGACCTGTGTCAGCTGAGAAACGGGCAAAAAAAAACTAAACTAAACATCTACGTCATGCACAATGTAATTGAAATTTAAAAAGCTTACCTGCTTTATTCGAAATGTTTTTTTTTTGTGTTTAGTAACAGTTTTGCGACGTTGTATTTGAAATGCCGTTATATGCATTAGGAGAGACAGGGAGAGAGAGAGAGAGAGCGCACATGTAATAAACGTGAAAGCATAAAAGTACGATTAAACATAGAAAATGTAATACTTTTTTTTTACAATTATAACAGTTCAATTTTTACACAACACACGCACACTGTAAGAACTTTTAATTAGTTTATTTTAGCACAAATAATCGTGTTTCTTTTAAATTTGACTTTCACCAATTTACACACAAATGCACATTTTTTGTTTTTTTTTTTCGTAGTTGCGCTTTGGCCAATTTAATGGCCTACTCACTCAACACACACAGAGGAGAAACACAAACACATTGGCAGCAATCGGAATTTCTTACTTACAGAAAGCTTTCGAGTTAAGGTTCCAATTGCGTTTTAAGATTGCGTTTTTATTAAGTTTTTTAAATTCGCGTAAACATTTAATGATCAGATCACTCACTGATTCTGTATATATTTGCTTGTATGTGGTTGTTCTATGCGACGGCCTCGACGCGTCCCACAACACAGTACAACGTTCTCAAAACACGTTGAGTTTGCTTCTGATACGTGTATAAAATGTCGCCGCTTTGCCACGATTATTTTCACCGTCTGATTTCGACCACACTCGCTCAGTCACACTCACGCAGACGGCCAAGCCAAGAGAATTAGACGCTCTCTCTCTGTCTCTTTGTGATGCGGTCGAAATTGGATTTATTACGTATTTCTTCCGCAGCGCATGTAGATGCAGTTAGTTGAGTCAGTACTTGAATTATTTGCTGTAATAATTTTTAATGTAAGTATTTAAATATTCCGCTTACGAAATGCAGCGGCTTTCACTGTTATTTACACACGGCGCGTACCAAATTGTTTCTTTATGTTTTTTTCTTGTTGCTGTTTATATCGTAACAGCATATCGATAGGTTACAAATATATATTTACGATATTTTTGTGTTGTTTGACAAATACAATTAATATCGATAGTTAAGGCATCGTCATATGAGGCACTAAAAAGTAAAAGCAGTGAATGCTGCTATCGAAATTATTAAATGAGTTTCATCTCATTGAGTTTAGCGAAACCACTTCAAGTCACACTGAAAAACTAAAACGTTCGTTTATCTATCGATGTTTTGTGCGCAAAATTATCGAATTGTATAATCGGTAATTGCTGTACACGTATGTCATAAGTAGGTATGTAACATCAACATTGTGCCTTGCATGCTGTGCTCTTCTTACCATTGCCGTTAATAACAATAGTGCATATCACGTGTTTTTAGCGTTGCCACATCAGCAAACCACATATTGAACGAATCAACTGCACTTAGTTTCTCACTTAACGAAGTAGCACACTTAACGAAGTAGCAATTACAGCCACCTAACTAAAAACACACAGTGTGGACGCAAACCCAGTATTACAGAAACGTTTGGTTTTCAAAAAATCCATTCGAAAACGTAGCTTATTCAAAATATTATTCGTGCTAATTATTTTGGCTCAAAGTATGTATCTCTGGTAAAATCATGCACCAGATCCCACTCAGCACCAGCAACATAAATGAGAAACACTGCGTACAACGCCCAAGCAAAAATGCCAGCCGATCGTCGTGCATAGAAATTGACCATTAGACACCACCACAATTGGGTCACAATGGTGATTAGCACGAATATATAACAGATATCGCCATTCTCGCCGTACAGCCAAAAGTCGGAGCCCGGCTTCTGCGCATTCACATTGAACAGCAGAGCGACACCCATGCCTACAACAATGCCTGCAATTACAGTGTGACAAATACGCATATTTGTGCATTTACAAATTAATATAAAAAACAATTAAAATAATGCTTACTAAAAAATGGACCCGCGCAGATGGCAGCGTATGCCATTTTCTCATATCCCTGCTTGGTTAACGCAAAGTTAGCCATCAGATCTATAGTCGCATTTGTTATCGAACCGAAAGTGATGTCCATGAAATTCTCGCTCAAATCGAAGACCACGCCCACAATCGAGTTGAGCATTTCGATTTCGCCAACGCACAATGTGATCAACACAAACGAGCTCGATGCGCCCAGTGTGATAAACAGCTGTTTGCATAACTGTTAACAGTTGTATGTACAGTTATGTGTACAACAGTACTTACCATATGATATGGCGGCGGCAAATCGGTGCGAGCATGAAGAAAAACACAGATCGCCAATGGAATCGTCAGGCACAAGGACCACTTCGAATAACTGTAGTTAAAGTCAATGTACCAACCACTGTACACACTGGCAAACTTGGCTATACGAAAAATGAGGTTCGGTCGAAATATGTGCTATAACATGTACAGTTGCGAACAAAATAATAGCACCACCCTCACAAGAAATTTTTTCAAATGTTAAAAATATAAAATATATAAAATAAAATATAAAAATATACCTCCTTTAATTTATAGGGAATTAAAAATTACTTAACAATTTAATCCTATTATTATTTGCAAAATTGCAAAAGTAATTTTTTTTCGATTCGATGAAAAAATGTCAGAGTTGTGCTAAAAAATTTTATTGCAACTGAATGTTTCAATATAAAAAGTACATATCGGAATATAAATATTCCCATTCGATCCGATAGTCGAGCAGAAGTCTAATGTAGCTTGTGATTTATATATACTGAATATATTATTTATACTTGATAAACAAAAAAATATAATCAAACTGGTCAGATGCACCAGCTAAATGACTTCTAATTGGCTGTAATCAAAGATGATTTAAGCAGTCGAAAGTCATTTGAAAGGACTGACTTGGAATAACACTTAGTCTCTTGTCAAGGACATTGTAGTCTAAAAAGTCGTTCAACTAAACTGAAAAAGAAATCCGAGTAGGAAAAACTGTTATATTTTAGGGATAATCATTTAAAACTCGACGAAAACAAAAATCCTCAATCCGACAAAGATTAGAATTAGTGTTGTTGGGCTCAGATATATAGATCAATAAATCTAACAGGTTTGCAGTGCGTGAAGCCTGCCAACAATAATAATAATAATCGACTTATAATCGATTATAATCGATAATACATACAGTGCACTGCCGTGATGACGATGAAGGGATTCGTCACAATCTGGGTGCAGTTGAGCAGCTTGCTCCAGCCATGCTTGTATCGCTCATAGTCCACAACGGGCACAAATGCCGTGATGAGCACCACAAGCGGTGACTTCAACACAATCAATATCCTGCCCAGATATCCACTCAGTTGCCAATCCATTGCATTGATGGGATTCAGGGACTCGAAGAAGTCCCTCAGCAGGAACACGTTCTTCGCGTTGTTCGCATTGTGCAGAATTGTGCGTTGCGACTCAAAGTCAATTTGAGCTGGTAGCTGGACATCGGTTCTGCGAGTGCCGAAAATATCCCTGACAGGATTAGCATTCGACGGCTGTGGGCCCAAATATGGGGAACTACGTTTGTGAAAATTCATTATATCATTTTGCTCTAGTTCAACTAGAAACTCCATCTTTTTCTTTAGCTGCAGTTTGTGCTTCATCGAGAGTTTTCGACTACCCAATTCTTCGATCTCCACTCGCAGATCTGAGGTGAATACGACGCTATCGAAACTAAACTTGCTAAAATCCTGGATCAGTAATACTCACTTTTAATGGTGTAGCGCATCAAAATGAGATCGGCTATATTTATCAACAGGTAGGCAACATAAAGCAAGAGTAGAACTGCAAGCAGTAAGTTTGTTGATTTATATTATTTTCAACACAAAACGATATATAAAACGTAATAAAAGCATATTAAATTCAATTATAAATAAAAGGTAAAATTTTAAATATTATTTAAATTAAGAAATATTGAAAAGATTTTTAAGCTGTTTAGCAAAAACCCAGAAAAACCACAATCTGACCAAATAAATAGTTTGCATGACTTAATTTAAATGTTATTCACGAGAAAAGACATTTAAAATTGAGTTCTTAAATATAGAATTAGCAAATGCTGATTTGATTACATGAAAAAGCCTGTTGTAATCATTGGAGTTATTCGAAAATGAATAATTGTTAGAACAGCGACTGAGATAGCCCAGAAATCAGGCAGAAGTAGTTAGACGATCATTTAAATGGGAAGCACGCTTTCAAGTCAATCCCAATAAAACCAAATCCTAAATGTCAGCAATCTTTCGCCTCTTTATATATATATTATAATATAGCATTTTGGATCCCGCTCAGACTTACTTATGCTCTCCTTCTTGGTCACACTGTGCGCACTGAACATCATGTGACGCAACAGTTCCACGCCGAGCAGCAGGAATAGAAGATTTCGCACAGTGCTGTGTCCGTCCATTTTGAATGGCTTCAAGTAGCAGATCATGCCACCGCAGAGGAGCACAATGGTGAGAGCATTGCCAATTGTGCAGGTGAATATAGCCGAGTCGGCCCGAATGGGCATCAAATTGGCAATCAGGTCTGGCGAGGAATTGGCAAAGGCCAGCAAAGAGACGCCAGCCAAATATTCATTCAGATGCAGCTTAATCGAGAGTATCTTCAAAATGGGCGTAAAGCTAAATAGCTTTAATACAATTAAATAAATAAATATATTTACTGCATATACTCACTAGGTATCCACAACGATGGAGAGGATAAGAAAGTAGACAATCGCCGCCATTGATAGCAACAACATCACACAAGTCTCAGTTCTCAATTCGTGTATGTGAAAATAGCAATAGATCAACTCGAAATAGTTGAAATAACTAACAATCTCCTTGCAGTTGGGCAGCTCCCTGGCCATCGTGCAGCGATAATCGAAGGGCATCCTCAGCAGACTGTGGCAACTCGTCTGTGGAAGGTGAATTCTACTTTCAACTTAAATGCAGCCACGGATTACCTTTTACATACATTGGACTTGAAGTACTTGAAATGATCCTTTATCATGGACATATTTATAGCGCTCAATTTAATAATATTATAAATATATATTTGAACGCAACTTGTTATGTTGAACAGTAAAGGCAAAGTCAAATTTCAATTTTGAAAGCTTTACAAATAAGGAAATTCTAGCATGAAGTGGATTTCCTGATTTTTTATATATTCTTTTTTGATCCACGAAATGCAACTCTAAGAAAAATAATATAAGACAAAAGTTTTAATTGACACTTTAAATTATGGGATAAGAATCATTATAAGTGGAGCAAAGTTTGTATTCCAAGCTTAAAGAGAAAAAAGTAGAAAGATTCTTGTGCACATAATCAGAACTTGGAGCCATCAACTTTGCTACTCACTGTTTGTGTAAGAAGATTACAACAAGCCTAGTTCTGCGATCAGAGTGGGAAGGAATAAGTGGGTAAGCAATTATTTGCAGTGATTGAAACTGCTACGCTGCTTCGTAGTTTTTCCTTTTTCGTTAAACAATTGCTACCGCTACAAACTTTAAAGTAGCAATAGCAGAGCCAATAGCAAAATAAAACTGAAATTAATGCGTGTTTCATCTGCTCGACTCTGTCAGAAAAAGCAGAGCAGAAAATTTTTCTTTGTGCTCTCTTTAATTATAGCAAAAAGAATAAGAGCAAAACGAGAGCATAGCAATCGAACTGTACAACTTGTGCTACAGCTAAAAGTAATTTTTGTAATATTTGTTACAGAAGCTGCTATCAAAGCTCAACTAAAGTTGCTATTCTTTATTTATTATTTAGCAATAGCAAATCAATATTTCTATTAATTTTGGAGTAGTAAATTCAAACACTGATTGTGAGTATTACAGTTAAGATTCCAATGGGCAAATAGCAGCAATAGTTTTTTACAGATTCTATGGTATCCTGAAGAACCTTGTAATGGGGAGACAACTTTCACGAGTAGAATACAATTAAGATGCAAAACACACCGAGTTTTAGTCTTTTAGCAGGTAAAATATGCTTGTCAAGTTTAGGCTTGGGCCAAATCATCAACAGTTCGAATAAGATCAAGTTAAAAGTGAAACAAAAGTCGAAAGTTTCGCTTTACAAATTGTTCGAGTTTTATTTAAATGCTTTCGCTTTTTAAGAACTGTATAATGTGTGTGTGTGTGTGTAAGTGTGTGTTATTTGGCAGCAGGACCCCAACTTATTGTGCCTGTCCATATTATATACTTATGTATATATTTTTGTTGTGTCATTTATTAATTTTGGTTGTAGTACCTACGGAAGTGATTCTTCTCACTTGCTTCTTTTTCTCGTTTAGACTTAGACTTTTGTGTTTTTTTTTTTGTTATTTTTATATTTATTCTTAGATTCAATGTTTTTGTGTTTTGTTTTTGTTTTTTTTTTTTAAGCGATACTATTTTGGTTCAAGTCCTTGTGTTTTATGTACATATTTAAACTAATTTAAATGCTATAAATTACTAATGTTTTTTGTTGGTTTTCGACATTTGAACAAATATAAGACGAATATATAAGTACATAGCAGTGTGTGTGTGTTTCTGTGTTTGTGTGTTACAATAAATAACTCTATAATTATAAGAATGCCTTAGGTGCTAACGAATACATACATACAAAGCTTAGCAGCTGATCTCTCTCGCTATATATATCTATATAATATACATACATATATATTGTGTATATATATTGTCTGTATCTGGTGTAATTAACTATCATGCATACAGATTACAGTTTACAGATTACAGTTTACAGATTACAGTTTACAGATTACAGATTACAGTTTACAGATTACAGTTTTACAGATAACATTTTTATAGTTTACAGTTATTGTTTATGGGCTATAGGCTATCTAGGTTAATGGCTACAGGAACTGGAACTAGAGTGCCAGGGGCTAACTTGTAAAGTTATAGCTGCGCACCGCTCGACCCGGCGTGACCAGCTCCACTTTGATATTAGCGGTCGCCGTCACCTTGGTGGTGTTGCTATCCGACAGCGTCGTCTCCACTGTCACCTCCGGCTGCACCACAATGCTCTGCAGCTCCGGCCCGGGTCCATAGCTGCCGAGTGGTGTGTGTGGCTGTGAGGCCTTGTGATACGATGGTGGTGGACCCGCATATGTGCAATTCGAGTGGTTGTGCTGCGATTGTGGTTCACGTTCACGTTCGCGTTCGCGATCGCGTTCGCGTTGCTGATAATTGTTAATGTTGTTCATATAATGATTGTTCAGATTGGGATTGTAATTGTGATTGCCGTGATTGTTGTGATTGCTGTGATTGCTGTGATTGTTGTGATTGTTGTGATTGCTGTGATTGTTGTGATTGTGCGTTGGCGTCGACGGCGCACTCCAATCATTGTGCATTTGTATGGACGAATTGCTGGACTTCCACGACTGCGGCTCCTCGGTGATTGTCGTCAGCGACGGATCATTGATGTTCACATCCTTGTGATTGTGATGCGCCTTGTGGCAGTTATTCGAGCTGGAGTTGCGCGACGAACCACGCGTCCCATTCACCGTATACGATTTATTGGAGCGCTTGCTGCGCATTGGTATGGGTGACGGAGTCGATATGCGATCGGTGTGCTCCAGTGGCACCAGTTCCGCCTCGGGTCCCAGCATGCTTAGGATTATGGGAAACACGAACAGACTGTTGCAGGCGCCCACACACAGCACCACCAGCAGCAGCCAGCAAAAGTGACGGATGACAAACTCAAACGGCGATGTGGACAACATAAATACAGCCATGCCAGAGGTGAGCATGCCGTGCACCAAGGGACCCAGTGACAGCTGCATGGCCAGATGAACGCGCCGCTGTCGATTGCCCACCGAAGTCATAAAACCCTGCAACAATCAATAAATGTGAGAACTCTGCTTGCCGCTTTGCACCGACTGCAATGCTTACCAGGGTGATGTGAACATTGAAGCAGAGCATCATGCCCACGCCGAGTATTAGGATGACGGCTGGAATCGCGGATAGCTTAATGCCCAGCAGGCTCATGGCGCCAAAGATTTGGGCGAGCGAGGCCAGCACAGTGACGATGACGAGAACGGCGGCCCAAACGGACAGCAGCAGCAGCGAGACCAAAACCAAGGCGGCCAACAAAGCACAAGCCAGGATGAGGGCCAGCGAGGAGCGCAAAGTCATATACTGTTCCCAAAAGATAAACGGTATGCCTAAACCGGAATGCAAATTGTAATTCGTGATTAAGAAAGAGAAGATTCGTTGCGATCAGTGCAGTGCACACCCACCTGAGGGATAGTTGGGCAAACCGTATCCTTCAAACTTGACACTCAAATCCCGTATGTGGCCGATTAGTGTCTTGATCTCGGACGTGTCCGTCAATCCGTGCAGATAGAAGGGCATCTGTGCGTAGACCAGCGGCAGACTTTTCGGTATCTTCAGATCGTACTCGTTGGGCGCATGATAATACTGACGCGGTTCCGGATAGAGTTTGCCCTAAAAGGAAAGAAAGAAAAGAAATAATGAATTAAATAAAATGCATTTACTTTAAGTGATTATTTAGGTTGCTCACCTGTGAGGCGCCATAAGCAAAGACATCGTTTGTCGCCCAGGCGGAGAGATAGTTGTAGAACGCTTTGGGATTGATGATGCCATCGCCGTTCACCAGCCGATTCGATTCGACGAGACTCTTGTCCACCGGATTGTCGACATAGCCCGTCTGGACCATCAGCTTGTAGGCGAGGATGGCATCACTGCTGGCATTCGGATACCAGTTCTCCTTTGTGATCCGACCATCGCGCACCTCCTCGTCGAAGATGCGCTGCAAGTTCGTCAGCCAGTCGCGGAAGAGGATCAGCCAAAAGTCCGGCAGGCCACCATTGTCATTCTTGATGACATGCGGCACCCGGACGTAGGCCTCATGATAATCGCAGAGCAGTTGCTGCTGTGTCGGATACTCAAAGTTGCCCTGGGTGACCGCATACATCGAGTAGAAGCCAAAGAGACGCGCCTGTGCATCCAGAAACTTGTGCTCGTTACTCTGCTTGGGCACCAGATCGATGATGTCCAAGCCATCCTGCAACGATGTCGCCTCGTACAGACTAAAGATGACGGCGCACAGGAAACCCATCACGGCCAGAAACTTGACCCAGCTGCGCATGAGAAACGGCGTATAATACTTGTAGGCAAAGCTGGCCAGCGAGAACGAGGGCAGCGAGGAGCCGCCGCTGATGATGCCAGTTGAACGCGATTCCAATAGTGGATTCTGTGCCGGTTGCTGTTGTGGCTGCTGCTGTTGCTGCTGTTGTTGCTGCTTCTGCTGCTGCTGCTGTTGTTGTTGTTGCTGTTGCTGCAACTGTGCTGTGCGATTGTTGTTGCAATTCTTCAGGTGGCGTCCACTTCGCATGTTATTGTTGTTCATGTGCTTGGGCTGCTCCTTCCACACGGGAAAGCAACAGCAAAAGATGTCCGCTCGGCCGGCGGTGCGTCGCCGCAAGTCCAGCGAGATCATCGCTGGGAAAACCAGCAGAGCCGCCGCCAAATTGAAGCACATAACAATCGCCGCCTGCAGGCAAAACACTTTCAGCGCCGGCACTGGGATGAAGACGGCGGCAAAGAAGGAGCCAGCCGTGCTGCACGCACTGAACAGGATGCTCGGCCCGACCTTTTTGAGGATGAGTTTCGTTTGCTCCTTGCGATTGCTTTCCGCATACGCCGCCGTCAGCATAAAGATGTGATCCACACCGAGGCCAAGTGCCAGAAATGGCACCACCTGTGTGCTGGCCGCATTAAACACAATGCCGAGCAGGGCACACAGACCCAATCCGGCTGCCGTGCTGAAGCACATGAGCAGTACGCCGGCCACGCCAACACTACTCTGGCCACGGACAGGATCGCGCCAGCGCAGTAGCGTACAGAAGGCATAGAGAACGGTGGCAGCGACACCAATCACAATGCTTACAGCCGACGGATGTGAGAACTTGGCCAGAATGTCATCCAAGGTGGCCGAGCTGAACACAAAGATGTCATAGTTGGCCGCAATCCGAGATTGCTTGCGCAGCAGCTGCTCCACCTCGCGCGAGAAGTTACGCTGCCAGGCATTGAGGACCTCGGCGGCCTTCTGCTGTGACCAGCCGATGTGATGGACCTTGTAGTTATCCTGCCACTGATCGTACATCTCCTTCTCGGTCATCAGTTGCACCACCGTCTGCAGCGCTTTGGCCTTCCTCAAGTGGCCGCTCCGATTGCGCTGTGCTCCGCCCACAATCAACTGTTCCGGCCAATGCATATGCTTCGTTGCATACCCGTAACAGCCACCGGTGAGTATCGCACCAATGTCGGGCGGCTGCTGGCTGTCCTTGTTGGGCGCCGTCTCCGGGCACTGGGGATGCTTGGGATTGAGGCAGGGCTTCTCCATGTAGCCACTGCTGATCGCCGCACGCTTCATATACTGTTCGACGGTGTCGAAGTCAAAACTGGTTTTCTGATCGGACATGTGCTGTTTCATGAACTGCATCACACCTGTGGGATTCAGGGTGCTCCACATCAGTCGCTGATTGAGGACACTACAAGCAGAGGCAGGGAGACAAATTAGTGATTAGTGGTGATCAAGGTGAATGTTGACAGAAAGAAGTACATACGGGATGTAGGCGGGAGTTTCGGGTCCCAACAGTTGACTGCCCTCCCAGAAGCAGTCGAGCGGCGTTATTATCGAGCATGGTATCAGATGCTTGAGTATTTGCTCGATATAATAGTGTCCTTCGAAGCTGGGCGTTGTCGGTTTATTGCACATGTCACGCAGGCCCCATTCCGTATCGAACATGTGCACCTTGACCGCTGTCGCTTTGACCAGCACTTCCAGATGGGAGAGCAACGCTTGGGGATGCAGCACAGATGCGTTTGGATCGTGTGCCGTTTGTATGATCAGCTGATGCGTCGATGACTCATCCTCACCGATCGTCTTCTGGGAGTAGGCCAATTCTGATTCGAGTCGACCGCCCTCCTGTATCCACAGCTGATGCACCTTCGAGTGGATCTGTGCGCTTTTGAGGCCCACACAAAATGTGCTTAAAACCAAAATGGCCACAAATAGCACCTTGCCCGCATGCTTCTGCACGGAGCTGCCGAGCGTTTCGAGGTGGGATTGGAATACTGAACGCAGATAGATTGCCGTGCGGTTGCCACGCGCCTTGCCCTGCAAGCGACCACAAAAAATTTCAAATTTTTATTTGTTTTTCTTCTTTCTTCATTTTTTTTTTTGTTTTTTTGTTTTTGAGTTTTATGCCATAAATAAGGCATTAAAATTATAACGAAACAGCGAGTGGTGCCAGGAACCACACAACCAAATAATTTATATATACGATTTTTCTTTATTTATATTTTTATATATATTTTTTTTTTGTCTTCTGTAACATCCCAATGAAGCCATCATCATCATCATCATCCCAACTCGGCCTAACCAACAAAAACGTCGACTATAATCGTCTGTTTGGCAATTGGCAGCGCTGCTCTTCAATTAAGTTAAGTTAAGTTCAGTTAAGTTAAGTTCAGTTAAGTTAAGTTCAGTTCGTTTCAGTTCGTTTCAGTTCGGTTCAGTTCAGTTCAGTTAAGTTAAGTTCGGTTCAGCTGAGGCCACACCATAAGCTGTGGCATCTCTCTGGCTTTCTCGTCGTTGTTGTTGTTATTGTTGTTGTTGTTGTCTTCGTCTTCGTCGGCTGCACGGAAATTGAGACCCAAATAATGAGGAGCACGCTAACGTCTCAATCGAACCTGAACCTTTAACCGACCAGTCATCGCACAGTGGAACTCAGTCAATTATTGACTTTTGACTTTGATTGATTCGAATTGGTTTGCAAATTGGTGAAACTTTTAAATTATATTTTTTTATATTTTTATTTGCATTAATTGCCTAATTTAGTCTTCAATTCAATTGGCAATTCTAATTTATGATTAATACTTATTGCTGGAAATGAATGATTTTAATAATCAAATCTGATGAATCCCTCAAGATGAGCTGAGATTCATATTAAAATTAGATTTCTTTTACTTTAGTGAATTAAGTTTTTAGTCCAAGTCTAATTTTAGAATTGCAACCTTTGAAACATTCTGGAAGCTTTTACACGCTGCCAGCCACTGTGCCGCTTCAAATGTTCTGGCAACATCGAGACGCGACGCGCCGCACCCAGCCGCCACACACAAGCAGCACAGAGGGGAGGGGCAGAAGAGGAGCAGGCAGAAGAACAAGACAAACATTCCAAGCAGAGCATGAAACGTCTCAATCTGAAGATTGGGCTTTGTTGTTATTGTTGTTGTTGTTGTTGTCTTCTTCTCTCAAAGTCTGTGTGGCAAACTCCTTTTGCTTTTATCGCTTTTCACAGATTTTCCGCCTGTAAAATGGGGCTCAGCGTTTAGGTCTAAATCAAGTTTTCTTTTCTGTTCTTTTTTTTTTTTTTTTTTTTTTGGTTTTCGTTTCGTGTTCACGCAGCAGAAGCAGAAACATTTTTGTTGTTGTTGCTGTTGTTGTTGTTCTTTTGAAAAAAGCTAAAAAATGACTTGAGTGGCTTTGACTGCAAGGAAGACGGCTTTATTGTTGTGCAGTCAGTTTATGACTACCGTTAACATTGAGAGGCGTCCAAATGGAAAGCATGCACACAAAACAAAAAAGGAAAACAGGAAAACAAAAACTAGGATAAAGAATTATGGCAAAGCTTGCATTAAAAAAATTATTTTAATAAAATATAAATGACAAAAAGAAGGGAATTTTACAGTCAAAATATTTTATTTGTTTTCACCTTTTTATTTTTAAGCCTTTTAAGTTGAAAAGGTTGACTTGAAAACTATTTGCTTGGGGCAATTATATACTTGCCATGGATTGCAGTGCACATTAAATAAATCAATTGTTTTTTGGCACAAAATTCTGACAATTCTAGTTAACAATTTACTAGTTTTCTGAATTTACAGTTAACAACTTGACCACTGTTTTTTTAAGTGTAGCGACGCTGCGGCTGCGCGGGAGTCAAACCATAAATAAGCCATGCCAAAAGGTTGCCTGTGCTTAAAGTCTGCTGTTTGCTTTTTGAAGTTATGCGTGGCATTTCTTGTGGGTGCGCCACATAGAAAGAGAGAGAGAGAGAGAGAGAGATAGAGAGAGAGAGAGAGAAAGGGACAGAGTACAACACTTCCTGCTGTTTAGCTATGCAGCATTCGTTGTCGCCGTCGTCGTCGTCATTTCCGCAAACATCAAAACTCAAAAGCGACTTTGACTTTGTCTCTATTAATTAAGTCATTGGCGGCAACAGTTGTTGCTGTTGCAACAGCGACGGCGGCGGCGTCTCTTTTAAGCTGCGCCGCATGTGGCGACTGCGCCGATTGCAATGTTCGTGGAATTTTTTCCATAATTTGTCTGTGTGTGTTTTTTGTGTTTTTGTGTTTTTGTGTTTTTGTGTGTGCCTAAAAGAATGTTTTTCCCTGGGCACACAGCACAAGCTGAATAAAAAAGCAAACCTAAACAAAAAAGAGATGCACACACACAGAAAATTCTCAGAAACCTGCAGGAAGGCGCAACAATCTTGTAATGCCGCAGGTCGCAGAAGCAGCAGCAGCAGCAGCAGCAGCAACAGCAACTAAAAATAAACATAATCTAGATTTGGCAGCACTTGCAGTGCAGCTCAAACTGTGAGCGCGATTGAGCCATCACAGCGCGGCTGCTGCTGTTAACGCTTGTCAGCTTCCACCTTGCAACACCCCCTTCGCCCCTCCCACTCTTTCTCTGTTTTATCGACAACAAGCTTGGCCAAATGTTGCCTGGCCATGTGACATACCATCAATCTTGTGCCTGCACTTCAAAAAATTACTAACCCAGTAAAACTCCCAAAAGTTGTCTAGTTTTATGTTTAAATATTTAACGGAAAACAACGCAATTTTTTAATTACATTGCATAAATGTGCAAATTACATTTGAAAAACCATAGCTACTAGTTTTTATTTGTATAAATATGCATCATTATTATTATTTATATTTTATTTTATTATTTTCAGTATTTTTTTATTTCATTTATTTAGTTAGTCATTTAAGTTAGATAAGTAATTCAAAATAAAATATTTTTTATCTAGTTAATTTAATAGATATTTATTGAAATACCTTTCGAAAAAGAATAGTTATTATTTTTTTCTTTTTTCTATAATATATTTATTTTTATAACTTTTCTGTATTTCCAAACTCTTTAAAAATTGATCTCGATAATTAAGGAATTATTTATAAAAATTGCTCATGAAAAAGCACAGCTATTATTTTTTATTTTAATAACTGACATTTAAATTAATTTTTACTATTTCCTTCTTCAAAAAATATAACAGAATTCTTAAAATTATAAAAAATTAATTTGTCAACTCTTTCGAAAAATACTATCAGTAATAAAATGTAATAAATTCTTTCTTTCTTTCTAACTTTCAACACAATTTCAATTTTAGAGTTTACATTTCTTTTCTTGAGTGCATAGCTGTTGTTGTTGTTGTTGTTGTTCTTTCTGGTGTTCTGCTGGCTTTTGGCTGCTGGCTTGAGTGCTGAACTACACCCGCAGCTGCCGTCGCTGTCGCTGCCAACGTCGACGTCGAAGTCGCGTCGTGAGGAAATGTCACAAATTGATTTATGGCCCCTGCCTCAGTTTGCTTTCATGTTGTTTGTTGTTGTTGCTGCTGATGTTGTTCCTGCCTGCTGCTGCTGCTGCCGTTGTTGCTTTTGCATTTGCTCTAAAGCAGAAAATTGTATGTGCTGCATTTTCTTTGAAAAGAAGGTCCACCAACGTGAGACGACAACTGGGGAAACAACTTCATTAGAAATGCGCATTTTGGTCCTAATCCGGAGCATTTGGCTAATCCCACAGCTCACAGTTTGAGATGCACTATGCAACGCCGCTGTGCCATGTCGAATGCGAGACAGAGACGGCAACTGACTGCCGCTTGACACCGACAGGTGCATTATACAAAATGCCTTCGAACTAAATCACACAAAAAATACAAGAAACACACATTTTCAAGTCGAACCAGCTACTTGCGCTGCTTCTGAGCACCTTTTTTTTTTAATTCATATTAAATGGAGAACAACAGAAAGTGAACAAATGTAAAAAACAATTTCTAAGTTGAAATCAAGTAAAATAAATAAAATAAAATACTTTAAGAATTAATTATTTTTTTCAAATTTAAGTGACATAAATAAAAAGAATATCTTCAAACCCGATTTAAACTTAAGAGAAACTTAAATAATTCCAAGAATTACTTCAGTTAATTATTACATGCTGGATTTATGGATATTTCTATTTGATTTGTTGCAGTGTATCCATCCATCTAACCATTGCAAAGAAAGCCCAGACGCACCAATCAATCATATAAAAAAGTTCGTGGCCAGACTGACAGACAGGCATAATTTAGCCAAGACCCAGAGAACCCCCACGGTCTTTCGACTACTTAATTACACGGCACATTAAAAGCGGCTGGTCCCCAAAAACTTTTCCATGACAAAGATTTGGATACAACAACTCCACGAGCGTGTTGGGTGCGAGAGAGCCCAGTTATAGTTGTGCCGCAATAAAAATCAAATTCAAAACTATACTTTAAGCATAAAATGAAACTCAATACATAAAGACGTGACGGACCACCCAGTCCCCTGCATAATTACAATGCGAGTGTGTGGCATATAGATAGTCATAATTATCCATACTTATAGAAAAGCCATTTGGTGGCCAGTTATATATCCGTATAAGCGGGGTTTTGTTCCACTTGCTTAATGGCAGTGTCAGCGTTAGAAGACTATTCAAATATTGCCTTAATAATTACCCAAATGTATATTGTTAGATGGGGTATAATGACAGTGTGCCTAACTATGTAACAGACAGATAGACCCTTGTGAGACTCCAGAAAATAGATATATTCCTGTTTACTTCATATATATATATATATAACTACCTCTGTTTCGCAAATTTTGATACAAATCGATTTTCGATAACAATAAAAAACAATTTTGTATAGCTAAAAGGTTCAAGTTGATATATAAAATATCCCGGTGTGTTACTGATTATCATTTAACATTTCATTAAGATCGAATAAGCAAAGCAAGTCAAGTTTATTAAAATAACTCTCCTTCTTTCGCGAATGTCGATACAAATCGATAACAGATAGCAAAAAATTCATAGTTGTGCAGAAGTTCTCTTTCAATTGATAAATATATAAAATATACCAAGATGTGTTTACATGTTGCGCAAACTTCTATCGATTAATCGCGTCAATCGATTAATATTTAAAATTTCCCTTAAGGGTATCTTCGAGTCGAGCTTTTTTTCCCCGTTACGTTCCCACATAAGTCATTATCATAATCACATAAATAATCAGCTTTATGCTCAGCATTATGCATGTCTAGTTATAAGTCTTGTTTACGACTTTCCATCAATATTCAAATATATGTATATAGAGTGAAAGATTGATGTAAATGCGATACTTTGATAAGGTTGTCTAGATTAAATATTTGCCTTAACCGTTAAGTTTATTGAGAACAAAGACAGACAGCCAATAAACTAATATACAACTTTCACAAACTGAGACGATTTTAAATCGCCGAATGTTGACATTTAAGGTACACAGTTGATCCGCATGGAGTTGGTGAAACCGCTGCTAAATCCCAGGCACGTAACAATGACAACGACATCGTCTTTTCAAGCAATGCCAATGGTCTCGGCCAACTTGATGCCCATTCAGATTTGATTGACGAGCGATTTGATCATCGCCGGAAATTAAACTAATGATCGGACAAGGCGCTCTATAATGACTCAAAAGGAACGATGCGTAACCCGTGGGGAGGTGACCACAATTATTGCTCTGGCATTACTCCTAATCGCTGCATTTACAGCGGATGAAATTAAGGCGTCATCCACGTCAATTATTCGGCCCGAGCTGAGTTCTGAGCACTGTTAATAGCTTTAGCTTCGCGACATACTCGACCCATGGTGTCCACACACTGCAACGGTTAACGGCGTCGGACAACATTACACAATCGGAAACAACCTTCGCATTCGCAGACAGTTCCACTCGGTTAAGAGGTTTTTTAATCATTGACTTCAGCAATGATCTTCATCTTCTTCCCCCATTTGCGGAAACGGCAGGCAGAATCATAATTATGCTAGCCAAATTAACACCCTTTCGCAAAGTAATTAATTTCCCTGCGCTTCCTTGACTAGCGGCGAGATCAGAAAACAGAATATTTTTGCTTGTCCTTCTCGGAGAGATCCTTGTCGCTGCTAAGTGTAAATTTGTCACCCTTCTTCAACTCAACGATATTTTTCCTCCCATATACATTAAAGACATATTTGCAATTTGAAAATTACTACCTGAAATAGAAAAGGAAATCTTATCATATTTGAGCCAGGTTCTACCCATTCTACCCTACCTCGTTTTGCTAAAATTTGTTGGAACAACAAGATTTGAAGCGACTCCAACTGTAGTTGTCAGATTGCTTAGAAACTCATGTGAACCCACAGAGTACGTTTTCAGTAGATTCTCCTTCTGCCTGATCCGTTCAGCTTCTGCAGAAAGCTTGGAATCTATTGGAAGTCGCGGAGTCTATAAGACGACATGTGAAATCTTTTATGTTAAAAATAAGCAAGTTAGCTAAAATCAGAGCACAGTCACAAAATATTGTTTGATATTAGAGTGGCCAAAAAAAAACTCTGATGTTTCTCACGTAAATGTGTGCCATAAACCGTGTAGCTCCCATTAAAGTTGTTTGCCGCCCAAAGGCGTTCTTGAATACGAAATTGCGGGCATGCCGCTGGCACATACATAAATGCATGTCCGTTTTAAATTTAAGTTGTTATTGCAGCAATAAAATCCAAATGGAAAATTACAAAAAAACGTAATAAAATCTTTTATTTGAATAATTAAAGTGTGCTTAAATTAATTGAAGTTCGGGTAAAGGTTAAATTTCGATTTATTAGACATGTATTTGTTTTACTGACAAAATTATGAAGCTTCTCAGCACTCTTGTCACACTGTGCAGCCAGCAGAGACAGCTTTTCTCCCGTTGCCTCAAAGAACCCGCATAAATGTTTATATGCATTTGCATTGTGTGTGTGTAGTGTGTGTGTGTGTGTGTGTAGTGTGTGTGTGTTTGTGTGTGTGACTGGACCACACACAATGCACACATTTAGTACACGGTGCTTAAGAAAGGAGCCAAGTTTCGCGGCTAGGCGAGCAATTAAAATAAAGTAAACGGCCGAATGACGACGCATGCAAATTGTCATTTGACGGCAATTTATGGCGCCTCTTAAACGTGACCAGCAAGCGTTCAAGCAAATTTTTTTTTTTTTTTGGCATAACACGCTCGCGATCTTCATTCAATGAAAGCGGCCACAAAAACAAAATGTAAAACAAATCAATGGTTGAAGGTCGCTAAGGCAGGCAGCAATTGGCAGCTGTTACCAGGCAGACACCTTTACCGTTAACACAGCAGCAACAGCAGCCGCAGCCAGCGAAGCGAGCTAAAGAGAGTCAAAGCGTTCCAGCACTTTTTTTTCTTCCCCTTTTCACCCATCTTCTTTGCCTTTGACTTTAGTTTCAAAAGCTTTTGTACTGTTTTGTTTTGTTTTGTTTTTTTTTTTTGTCGTGGGCGAAATCATAAAAGAGAAAATAAAACATACTTCAAATGTAGCGGCTGACATAAAAATGCAGCAATAACTTTTAAATTACAACTTCACCTGCGCCGGCAAACAGAAAAAAATCAAAAATAAAAATAACGCTGCTTGTGTTGCTATGCTTTGCTTTTAAGCAATTTAATTTCTTTATTATTTTCATACGAAACGCTGCCCAGAAATACCGACACACACACAGAGTGTGTGTCTGTCCGTCTGTCTGTTGGTCGGTCAGGTAGCCAAGGCGGCCACGTCGCTCAATTCTCATTGAGACAGAGACACAGGTACACACGCACCGAAGAAACCGAAACCGAACCGGCTGCCCAAAAACCGAACTCGAACTCGAACGCGAACTCGTACCCGAAACTGAGATCTCAGATCTGAGGCAAGGGCGAAGTCAAACTTGGGCCCTACAAGATACAGATATGCATGTGTTTGTGTGTGTGTGTGTCCGTCCGTTTGCCCGGTCTGTCCGTTAACTGCTTTTTCAGTGAATTCCGTGATTATTGCTTGAATGTTTCTTTCCGGTACTCGCCTCGCTCTTTGGCCACACGGCCTCTGCTGCCTCTGTCTCCGTTGCCTCTGCTATCTTTCTGTCTCTCAATTTCTGTTTCAGTCGCTGTGGCTGTGTCTTAATACTGAAGCTTCTGTAACTATCAGTGTTGCCCCTTTTTGGCCATTTAATGGCCAAACGTAGCTAAAGTGCAGCACTTTTGTTCAGTTATTACAAACCTCAATATTCTTTGGATGCAAATAAAATTGTCAAGCCCAAAATCATAATAAGACTTGCCAAATATTCTCTGCATTTGGTTGACTTTCAAATGCTGGCAACACTGGTCGCAGTCGCAGTCTGAATACACTCCTCAAGCCTCTGTTTCTGTTGCTGTTTCTCTGCTTCTCTGTTGCTGTTGCTGTCTCTTTTTCTGCCCAATGTCATTGCGTCGTCTGCTTTTGCTTTGGTACCTTTTTCGTTGCTGCCGCTGCTGCTGCTGCTGTTGTTGTTATTGTTATTGTTGCTGTTGCTTTTATCAGCTTCTCTCGGTCTCTCGGCCGGCCGGCCCCGTCCATCCGTCTGTCTGACGGTCTGTCTGTCTGTCCAGCCGTCCACTTTGCTGTGTGTGGTCAAGTTAATGTCTTCATAATTCTTTTGATTTTTTTTTTACGTCTTACGTTCGTTGCTCGTTGTTTTTGTTGTTGTCCTTAGTGTTATTGTTGTTGTTGCTGTTGTGCCCCGTTGCTGGGCCACGCCGCTGATGAGGACAATAACAGTTTTATGTGCGGACAGTGAGACAGAAGAGGTAGGGCCCGGGTCCCGTCGTCTCGTAACCGGGCCTAATGAAGCTGAGTGAAAAAAAAACACACACATAGACATATTTCGACTTCCAGCATCCCCGCCCCCCTGCCAATCTCTACAAATAAAGTTGTCTCTCTCTCTCTCTCTCTGCCCCTCTCTTCCCATGTCTGTGGTGTTGGTGTGAGGCCTAAAAATTGAGCTGTCAATTGTTTGGGGGCAACGTGTGGGTGCTATTTGGGGCACTGACACGCCATCATAGCGTGTATGTGTGTGTGTGTGTGTGTGGGTAGCTGAGTATTATTATTTTGTTTTTTTTTTTTGGGTTATTTTAAGTTTCAATTGTGGGAGGAAGGGAAAATGCTCTCAAAAGTGTAAGAAGATTATAGGTCAGACAGGATCAGAGCGACATATCCAATAGTTTATGAGTTTGTTGTCGTTGGGTTGAATAGAGCATCAGTTTAGAGCATATATTAAATTTAACTGAATCAAATTATGCATTTATTATCAACTAGTTTATCAAGAATTTCATTTCCAGCTTTTTATGTCTTTCAATCTGAACTCAATATTCAAAAACAAAGCAAACAAAACAAAATGAGAAATGCCAGTTTCAAATCAGAGCCGCACCAAATAAATATTATAATCAGAAGATAAGATCGGCCGATAAGATCTCATGCAACAGCAGGTGTAACTCACATAAATCAGTATCACACGTTGCCCCAATATTTGTTATAGACCTGAATGGGGACCACCACCGACAACACGAAATAAATTATAATAAAATTGAAGAAAAAGTGATGAAATGCAGCAAATGAAAGACACAAAATTAGCAGAATTTAACAATTTTACACAAATTATGCGATTCAATATGAATTTGTCATTTGCTTTCAAATAAAATGTATAAATTTAACAATTTTACACAAATTATGCGATTCAATATGAATTTGGCATTTGCTTTAAAAAAAAATGTATAAATTTACGCAATTTTATTATTATTATATGAATACAGGTTACAAAGACAAACAGCTCGAAAAGACCCCAACAAAAATTACGGAAAAAGATCAGAGAAAACCGAGGGGCGAGTCTCAAGTGGAAAGAGTGAGAGAGAGAGGTAAGGGTAAGATTGAGAGGGATAGAGAGAGAAAAAAAACTAATCCTTAAGCAAACACACGTCCCACTTTAAGCAGAAAAGATACCTGCATAAATTGCTCTCAGCGCTCATCGCTCTGTTTCAAGCGATGGAAGTCGAGCCGAAAGTGCCTTCCGAGAAGAGCAGAAGGAATTAATATTGCTGCCGCTGCTGCTGCTGCTGCTGCTGCTGCTGCTGTTATTGTTGTGAATGTGTCGATGAAGATATCTCACGCCTACGAAAGCATTTCCGGCTTACATTTTAACAACGGTGAGCGAGAGAGAGATAGCGGGGGAGGGTGGACAGCGAAGGGAAGTACTCGGCTCTTAACAAGTTAACTGTAATTCAAATGCAAGAGAAGTGTTGAAATCTAAAGATAAAGAAAGAAAAACAGAGGGAGAGAGAGCGAGAGATAAGAGCGGCTAGATGTGAGGCTGCTGTTGTCCTTTAGTCCTCTATTTGCAGTTCTTGGAAAGGGTGTCAACCCTGTCAACAAACTGACTATCGCTGAAGAGTTGATGAAAGGCGTGTATAAAGTGCATTGAGTCAATACGTGGAAAGTGAGCTGATCTTGGTGCTTGGACAAAATATTCAATGTAAATTTAGAAGTATGTGCTACACTCAGAAAAAAGATCGTCCTAAATTTTAGAAAATCGCCAAATTTTTTGGCGCCAAACCATAAACCTTTGGCTTGAATTTCCTTGAATTTATCTAATTTCAGATAAAAGACTTTGTGTTATTATTATTATTAAACATTAATATTTTAAGATTGCACATATGCCAATTTTAATTTAATTTGAAAAACTCACAGTTTGAAAATAATTCGAATTCGGTACCCAGCTAAGCACTAATTTTAGAATTTTAGACAGAATTTTGTCAAAAAATAGGAGTTAACTCAATAATTATTTCAATAATTTATAAAAAATATAACGAAAAAGTCTTTAAGACAAAATTTTCGTAAATCTAGTAATTTTTTCCATAAGCAAGAAAAACGTTAACATTTTCAGGTCGATTGTGAGTGTAGAATCTTCAATCAGAACTTGCAATCAAATTCTAGCTATTAATTAAAATCAAATTTCGAATTATTTGTGGATTTATTGAAATTTAACAATGCTTTCATTGGAAAGCATTTCCTGATATTTTCTGGAGGCTAAGCAAACGTTTCAAAGTTGTTTAACTAAGCCAAACAAGTGTAAGTTATTTCCTGTAAGTATTTTATTGTTTATATGGTTTTTGTTTGCCCGACTCATTACGATGCAGCAGCTTATTTACGATTGCAGAGAGTTGATGCTACTGGTTTTCGATTTTGGCCATGTCAATTTTCGAGTTAACGTTTCGCCGCACAGCCGACGGATCAATATTTGTTTTTCATGTGATGTTGTGAAAAGATCGGGGCGGCGGCATGACTTAACATAATTGTTACCCACATAGCCACATAAACAACAAAAATAACAACAACCAAAGCAACAACAACGTACGAAAACTTCTTCAAAATGCCGCCAATGTTTCTCAACTTCCTGTGTGTTGAGTGGTTATCTGCATGTGTGTGTGTGTGTGAGAGTGTGTGCTTTACAATTGGCACAGAGACTCCGACGATTTCATTCATGAATTTATAAGTACACACACATGTCTGCATGTATCTTATAGATACACATACACACACAAATACAAATACAAATACAATGACCCTCGTCGTGTCTCCAGCACCGCACATATTCATTCGAAATTCGTACATGGCCTGCATCCATAGTGCGCCATTGCCATAAATTACCTTGCGCCAGCCAGCAAATACAAAGACAAATTTACAAAAGAGTGTTTCCCTCGGCCAGAGCACAACTCGACTAGAATAATACCTTGATTCCTTATCTATATCGATGCGACTTTATTTATCTATCTAATATATATATTTACAGAAAGTATTTGGGTTTTTTTTTGAGTAATTTGGTAAAATTTCAGATTCTTCAACTTAATCAAAATTATGTAAAAAAAAATTATGAGAAAATAAAAATATTCATTATGTAATATAGAAATATATATATATACGGTATATACATATTCATTTCATTAGAATTGTGTTTTTTATTTGATTTATTTAATGTGTACTAAAAGCAGTCCACAGTTTCTAATAAACATTTCAAATTAATGTTACAAATTAAATTCTAAATTTAAAATCAAAAGAGATAAATTTAATTAAAAATTCAAATGATAGAAAAAAAGAAATTAAGGCTATAATAAATACATTTGGGTGTTTTAAATGTATGACAAATGGTCCAATATTTTGGGAAAACTCTGAAAAATACCCAATCAGACCAACAATTATTAAGCGTGATCAGCTTAGTAATAAGGAATGATAAAAACGTTAAGAATAGCGAAAGAATAGGGTAAGAAATAGACAGAGAAGCAGTGCTATCGAACATCGATTTGAATTAAAAAAATTTGACAAAAATCATAAAGAATATATATACTTTCTGGGTTCGGAGAAGCTACCTTTCACATATTACATATTTTGGCACACAATCAGTATACCCTTCCTACCAATTTCACATAAGTTTAGGACATATAAGAAAATAGTTGAGAGACTATTTATTGTATGTGCTTTAAACCGATCTGAAAAGGTTGCAAATTGAAAATATATATATATATATATGCACACTTCTGATTGGCAGCTTAATTGAAACAACGTTTCTTAAGCCTAGTCAAACAAATACTGCCCGTCGCGGCAAATACTACTGGGTATTCAAGCAGGCAAATAAGAATAAGAATAAGAATTGACAAAGAGAATACGATGATAATAATAATAAAAACAACAGCAACCGCAAAAGCACAGCTTGACGAATTTGGCATTCAGCTCGTTGATGAGGACGTCACCCTCGGACCTCCCAGTAGCGACGATTTTATTTGTTTTGTCTTGCCAATTTGCATATAGCCTGGCCAACTGAGCGACAAAAAAAAGGCAAACAAATGCAGTCATTGTTGTTGTGTTTGTTGTCCGGCTTCGTTAGACCAAAATTAATGTCTTAATATATTTCGTTAAATTGAGTCATTAAAATAAATCGCCCATCGTCGTTGATGGCGACGGCGCCGACGCGTCACGAGCAAAAGGCCAAAACACAAAACACAAGCAACAACACAAAAACACCAACAACAACAACAGCAATAAAAACAAGACACGACCACACCTCAGCTGCCTCGACGATGCAACAAGATGCTGCAGCACAGCAAAACGATCCTCGATCGTAGCAGTTGTTTTTGTTGCTGTTGTTGCCACAACTTTCGAGAAGTTCAACGATGTAACGTTACGAGAAATAATTGAGGAGGCGAAGCAGACAACAACAAAAGCGAAAGAGAGACGCAACAGCAGCAGCGAATAATGAAGACATCAAGTTGTAACAAGTAAGACTTAGCTACAGCATGGAGTTCGAGCGACTAGCCAAATACCCTGGACGGAGAAAATTTTTTATTAATTTTACTACTTTTAACTTAAAGTTGTTTCCAATTTATCAATAGTTTTCTTAAAAAAAAAAACGTATTTAACTCTTAAAATATATATAAAAATATACGAAAAAGGTTTAACTATTTCTTGAAATACTTTGTACAACTCTTAACAAAATACAAACAAATATCATGATTCATACATTCTACTCTTGTTTATAGTAAACAAATTTTTTATTCTTCGATCATCATTTGCATAACTTTGAACTACTCGCTTTTGCACACGTTCTTAATGTTTACAGGATATACAAAACAAAAAAAAAAACAGCTATACAAAATAAAAGCTACATTTTCGGGTAACAGAAGCGTCGAGAGAAGTGAAGATTGCTCTGCCTGCCACAGTTGTGAAGACACTGCACGCCAACAAAAAACCGCGTGCGTCAGACGAATATTTTGTTGTGTATTTTTTATGCCATTCGTGGGCCACCCGCATTCAATGAATGTACAAACACATATGTATATATATATATATAATTATATATATATATATGTCGGTTGCTTCTAGCTGACGTGACGCGCTGTGTGTGTGGCATCCAAGAACAACAATAAAACAAACCGAATGGTTTTGACAACAACAACAATATGAAATCAGTAGCAGCACACATGAAAAACACTAACGATAAATAAAAAAAATAAACATTGTAAAAAGTTTACAGCGAATTGGAAATGCTCTTTATCAGGTAGATATACAAAAACACAACTGAAACAATTTTAAATAATAAATAAACATAATTCCATACGGAGGCGATCAATCAATTTATTAATAAATATTTATTTACCTATATATATATTAACTAATCTTTGCTGACAAAAACTCAATTGAAAACAATTGAATACTAAAAATATATGAGAACGATTTCATTTCGAGGCAATCAATCAATATATATTTATTTATTTATATATTTTCCTAACAAAAACTCAGTTGAAAATATTTTCATAAATAACAAGATGTTATTTTGATCAATTCGCATAGAGCATTTAATCTTCGTCCCACTGTATTTAATCTATTTTGCTTTTTGTTTACTTTTTATCATTGTGTGCATTTCAGCAACAGCAACAAACGTAAGGGCAAAGCTGCAAAGCTCATTTCATCAAAGAGTAAATCCAAACGTCTCTTTCTTCTTCTTCGTCTTGTGCGCACAAATACATTGAAAGAGCAGCTTCTGCTGCAGTCAAAGCTTCACTGTTTTTGGCACTCGTTATCGTCGATGTAGTTGTTGTTGCTGTATTTTGAGCAGTTGTTATATTTGTTGCTGCTGCGGCTGCTGCTTCTGCTGCGGTTGTTGATTTTTTGCGGTCAGTCGCCGTCGTCGTCGCGACGCGTCGCACAGTAGCACAAAATAATGAAGTTGTTTTTGGTCTTTGGTGGCCCTGCTGTGCGCCAAGTGAAAATGCTACATAGCTTTTAGGCTTTGATTGTTTGCTTGTTTTTGTAGTGGTTGCAGTTGCTGTCAGTTTAAAAAGACAGTGAAAACTCTTGCATACAAACTTGTGTACATAAATTACGTACACACATTTTAATGTTGATCTATTTTTGGTATTGAGCTCTGTAATGTTATGTTGAGCATACAAAGTGGCTATGCTAAGTTACAGAGTAATATGCATAAGCAGTGACTATGCTAGAAAAACTAAGTTCAGTAAGTCGATATTGGAACCGACATTTCCATACAGATGATGAGCAACTGAATAAGAGTAATTCAAAGCCAAGAACTTTATTTTCTCTTAGTTGATTTCTATCGGGTTCACATCGAATGTAAATAGCTAAATACTTTAAAGTTTGTCAACAATTTGTAGAAATGCCTTTTTCTAAACCATTCTCCTACAACAACTCAATAAAATTAATAAAACAAGAAATCGAATCAAACAAAAAAGGCAAACGATTTTGTCACCGTTGTCAACCGCAAACGATTCTATTAAAACAAATTGAGCAAAAACAACAAGCAAAACAAAACAAAGAAGCGAAATGAAAACGAAACGCGGCGACAAAAAAAAAAGAAGAACGGCAAAAGATATCGGCAATAAATTGGTATTGGAAACTGTCCAAACGGCTTAATGACTTAATTAAACAAAGCCACGCTGGAATTGTATTGTGGGATTTGTGCTTGAACTGGAACTCAAAGCTTGGCTCTGTTTTTTTTTGCTTACTTACCTTATCAATTTGATCGAGTGCCACTTGAGCGTCCACCCAGCTGGTGCGTATATAAAGATCCGAGAATAATTTCTCATCGACGACGTCGCCGTGTGTGTCTGGAACGCGCGGCAGGCTCTCTCTATCCATGTCGATGTGCATGTGTGTGTAAGTATATTCGTTGTGCGTTGTGTTCAAGGAGTGGGAGGACGCAAATAATGCGCGTTCTCGTTCTCTCTCTCAGCTGTTAACGATGCTCTATGCCCTGCTGTTAATTAACAGCGACAGAAAAGTGCTACCAAATCTGCTTGAACGTTCACGTTCGCTCTTTGAGAATGTTATGTGTTTATGTGTGTGAGTTGTGTGTGTGCGTGTATTGTTTATTTTTGTTTTTATTTTTTTTATGTATCCAAAAAAAAAACAAACAAATAACAATTATTTAACTCGCATTTTGTATTGCTCTGCATTTTGATGCACACAAAACAACAACTACAGCATTTTAAACACACGTTTTCTCGCTCTCTTTTTCCCTCACTCTCTCTTGCACGCTGTTGTTTCGTTTCGATTTTGTTGTGATTGCTTATTTCTTATTTCGCTTTTGGCTTCAAATTCGAGCTGTGAACTCGTGCTTAAGATCGCTTTTTATTATTTATTTGTGTGCACATTTTTCCACAAGAATTTCAACAATTTTCACACATAATTCACAAATATTTTCTTTCCGCTTTTTTTTTCTAACACGCGACGCAGTCTTAAAAATGTAAAACACAACAACAACAAAAACAACAATGCTGCATCACGTTTTTTCTCTTTCCCTGCTTATGCTTTTTATTTTTTGATTTCTGACACACTTTGCGCACGTAGACGTTTCTTTTGCTGTTAGATATTAAATATATATTTGTTTCAACACTGTTTTAGTGTATATATAAATATTTATATATATATATATATATGTATATAGACGAAGGCACTTTCAGGTCAGCTCGGCTTGTTAAAAAATTTTGGCATTCAGCGCGTTTTCGTTAAGTCGCCGCTCGCGCAGTGAACACAACCGTTTCGTTCGAGGATCGCACGCAGTCTGAGAGATACAGATAGACTCTGTGTTGTTTTTGCTTCAACTGAATGTTAACTCAAAATGGCACTGTTAGCACGTCGAAACAAGAGCGGGAGAGAAGAGAGAGAGAGTTAAGTGCATGTCGCAGACGCATCTTTGCTAGACACACAACAACTTCATTAGCGTGCGGCTCTCTATCTCGCTCGCTCTCTCTCTCTCTGCCCTATTCTCATTCTCAGACTCTGTTGCGGCCATTTTGATTTGAGCGCGCCTGCTACTTACAACGAGGGCTACAGTGCACTCGCTGTTAACAGTTGTGTGTTAGCTTTGAGAACAGCTCAGTACTGGGGATATTTTGATACCCTGTAGACAAAAATTCACTTAAAACGTTAGACTTAAGCTAAATTGAATTAAAGACTAAGACAAAAACACAATTATATTAAAATATCTTAAAAGGAAAAGATAAAACAATAAAATAACTGAAATTATTTAATTAATTTCAAAATTATAATCAAACGATTAGACATTCATAAGCAGTAACAGTTCCAGTTTACGGTTCATGCATTTCAAACTGTACAACCCGGGAGCAAATTGTTTAAACAAGCTTTTAATAGCGCTGGCTAATTTCTGTTTGTATTGTTGTTGTTGTTGTTTCAGTTTTGGACCACACACGACTGGCAAGGCGTGCGCCCGCTGGCATTTTTTGGTCGATGTTGTTATTGTTGCTGTTGTTATTTTTATTGCAGCGACCACCCAAATAAAATGTTATTGTTGCTTCATTAAAAGCGGCTGCCGGCATTGTGGGTGGTCCCCGGTTCCCCCGTTGCCGCGCAGTTCCCTTCTCATCTGTCGCTCTTCTTCTGCCTGATGGCGGCCTTCAACTGTGCGAGCAGCAACGGCGACGCCGACGTCGACGTCGCGAGTGGAGCTTTTATTGTTGTATGTGTGTGTGTGTGAGTGCTTGAGCCTGTGGAGCGCGTGCGTGGCAGGCGTTTTGTGTGTGTGTGTGTGTGTTTTTGTGTTTTGTGCAGGCTGTGAATTGTTGGCAAATTTGTTAGCCCCATGTGGCTGTTCTTCTCTTGTTTTTGTTGTTTTTGTCTTTCACATGTGCTTGATGTCTGTTTTTGCATGTTTTTAATACTAAATTATGAGCAGTATATTTTCCAGTCCCAGTGTGTGTGTGTGTGTGTGTGTTTGTGTGTGTTTGTGTGTGTTTGTGTGTGTGTGAGTGAGTGGGGACCACACAAGTTGTTGTTGTTGTTTTTTTTTTGTGAGCAAATTATATGCGACCAGCTCAAAAATAGTTTGTTTCTGTTTGCTGGCAAAAAGGGTTCCAACTTACTCAAAATAATTCTCGTTAACATTTAAAATGCATATAAACTTAAAACAGTTGGGATATTCAAAGGTTAATTTGGAAGAGAATTTTAAGAGATCTTCAAAATCAAGAAAGTGTTTTAAAAATTTGGAAAAAGTTGATCTTTTCTCATTTATTTTGCAAGAAATGTACTTTATTAGTGACTTTTATTTGTCTTTTTTTTGTGTTCTTAAAAATTGTTTTAAAACAAATTATGTTCAGTAACTAATAGTATTTGAAATTTTAGAAAACATTCTTTTTCTAAATTACTTTACTTTTTTTAAATTTTGTTAAACTTTGTTTTACATATTTTTGTTAACGGTGGTTAAAAAGAAATTAACAAGATTCATTACCAATAAAACATTTAGAAATTTAAATACCCAAAATGAAACATTCTTTCTCATTTCTTTTCCAAAATAAAAAATGTACTTTATTATTGACTTTCTTTTTGTTCGTATTTTACTCTTAAAGGGAGTTGTTAAAACTATTCAAAAAAAAAACATTGAAATATTGAAGAACTACAATTATACATTCTTCCTATTTCTTTTGCAGAAAAAAATACTTTATTTTTTACTATTAAATTAAGTTCTTAAAACTAGTTTACAAAAATATCACAGATTCATTAAGTAAAATCACTTTAGATAAACACCACAATAATTTTGTATGATCTTGCAATTTCTATTCTTGACATTGTGGATACTCATATTTATTATAATGTAATTTAATACACAAAAGTAATGCATAATCCTGTATTCACATTACAATATTACGCACTCAGAAAAACGTATTCTCTCAAAGTTACTCAATTTATTGCAATTGCTTTGCAACTTCTCAAATTACCCCCAGCAACAATTTTCAATAGTTTATGAATGAAAATGCATATTATCAAAGAGTGATAGAGATAGCTGCACACACATACATCCATATACAGCAATATGCATTTGCATGTGTGTGTATGCATTCCGTACGACATAATCAAAAGGAAGAAAGAGAAAAATAAAAAATAAAACGTAACCAGTGATCACAAACAAAATTAGCGTTCGAATTGCATTCGAAATCGAACTCGCCTTCAAATGCAACGTCATTGCGGAGACCCACCGCAAGCCGCTATTATACTCAAACAGGCAGCAACAACAAACAGCTTTTGATGACGAGTAGCACACGTAGCCAAACTCATTCACCCTCCACCACTCTCCTTCCACCGTCATTCAGCTAGCACCTGGCTAACGTTACATCAATGTGAATGGCTGCTGTGCTTTTTCTGTTTCTGAGTGCGCTTGCACTCGACATCTTCTGCACTCTTAATCTCTCTCTCTCTCTCTCTCTCTCTCTCTCTGTGTGTGATACTCTCTTGCGGCTGCGAGTCAAAGGGGAGACAAGTCCGCAAGTTGTTGTTGTTATTGTTGCCTGTGCCCCTTTCTGTTTTGGATTGCGTGTGGCGCATTTTGGCGACATGGGCGGCATTTTTGCCGCCGTCTCGCGGGCCGCATATTTTAGCTTTTTCCATTTACGTCGCGCTCTCAGCGGATTGCGCCATTTTTTGCTCAATCCATTGGAAATTAGAGATGATAGCCGCTCGTGCTTATATAATTACACGAAATTTAATATAACTGAGATTCAAAAGTTACACAATATACAAACATTTCAAGTTAAAAATTAATTTTCAGATATTATTAATATACATATATTATTTCATGTAGACTAAATTGGTTACGTATTCAATTATCTAACATAATTATCGCACATTCATTTGCAATTCGTTGTGCTTTCAGTGCGTGATCGTCTTTTTGTGCACATCACTGGCAGCGCAGCGAATGACTCTCATCTTTTTTGCTCTCAATGACTTGCAGTTTGTGCTGCTCAATTCGCCTGCAGCGTAAAACAGCTCCAATGCTCCCCATACACACTAACAGAGAGAGAGAGAGAGCGACAGAGCGAGAGAGAGTGAGCGTGAGCAAGAGAGAGGCACACAGGCACACAGGCACACACACACACACACACTTACACATGTACTTCGGCATTCAAATGCTGCGCCTGTGTGGCGGCAGCGGCGCAGCTGCCATTGGACCACCAACGTTGGTCGCTTGAGAGCTTCATTTGCCGTTTCAGTTGCGGCTATGTCGGGTTATTGTTGTTATTGTTGTGGTTGTTGTTGGTGTTGTGAAGCGAGTTGGTTGCCTGCCTGAATGCCTGGCTGACTGCCTGCCTGCCCGTCGCCTAGAGCACGGCAACTTTTTCAACATCGCCTTGTTTTCCGATATATCATTCATACGCTGGCAACTGATCTAGTTTGCGATGGGGATGGGAGCAGCTGTTGTTTTTATTTTTTTTTTTTGCTTTTCGAATCTGTCTCGATTCAGGACCACAACGAATTGAACGGTTGAAGGGGTCGCTGGGGTTGCCGCAGTTCGCATCGCAAGTAAACAAAAGCCAAAAAGGGGAGATCATCAAGATGCAAGATGCATCGATAGATTGTACAGGAAGTAACGTATTTCTCCGTACTTGGGGAAGCTTCCAGCTCCCAGGGACTGGTTGTTATGACAGGTGCATTGTTTTATATATCTGTATGTGTGCTTCTGGGAGTACATATGTACTTACTCATGGAATTCAAAGTTAAATTAGTATATTAAGCTCAATTTTCTTTGCTATTTTCTTTAATAATTTTTTAACAAATTAATTAATCCTAATTATTTTTTAAAATAATTTTATTTAATTATTCTTAAGTTTCTGTCTTGTATTGCATTTATTCTTTTCTTAATTATGCCATTTTGTCTGTCATTTGTAAAAAGCAGAACTCTCGTCCAATTAAACAAATTTATAAATCTTAATTTTATTTGTTTTTTTCTTAAACAATTTTCAAAAAACAATCTAAATTTTTTTTCTATCTTTTGCAAGCAGTAATCTTATAGATTTAAATAATGTTATTAATATCATATACTTTATTATTTTTCATTTGTTTGTTTTAAATTTGTTTAAATAATCTTAAATTTCTGTCCATAAGCAGAACTCTTATGGATTTTAATAAAAATATGAATCTTAATTAAATTCGTTTTATTCCTTAATTGTTTAATAGAAAAATCTCACATTTCTGCCCATCTGTTTGAAAGAATGTGTGAATGATTTGAACAACGAAATCTAGTCAATTACAGCCCAACTTTAGCATTACATTTAGCTTCAGCTGGCCAAAAATGTTTAACTCGTTCCCTTCCAATCCCTCTTCCCCCTTCCTGAACAGCTAGTTTGCCTCTCCCTCTCCCTCTTTCTATCTCGCTTTTTCCGCCTCTCTCTTTTGGTCTCCCTGCCTTTGTCTTGGTGACTTTAACAACAGCCTGTTTGTTTTTAATCGCTTAATGTCTTAATTTATAGTGCACCGCAGCTGGAGCGCTCTCCCCGTGGCACCCCCTCCCCTCTCCTCACATTGCAGTCCGCATCGCTAGGCAATTGCATTTGTCATTGGCCTATAACGCCATTAACATTGCCGGGCCCCACTGTATCTGTCGACGACGTCCACTACACTACACTCAGAAAAATATATGAAAAGGATATATTTGTAGAATGTTTTTTAAAAATATTTTTTTTTTTAAACGCGAATATTTTTTTCATATTATCAGACAGATTTTTGGAAAACTTTTAAATTCTTTTTTCAGGCTATTTATATTTTAGAATGTTTAATTATTTCAAAAAGTAAAATAATTTGCAGAACATTTTTTTCTCAATTTATAGATACTGTTTCTAAGCTATGTTATGTTAATTATTGATGTCTACATAAATTTTGTAATCACAAAAATATTGCTCCGAAATTATTGATTTTATTTACAAATTATTTTTCTCTTTTTAAATTTCTAACAAATTTTGAAAAAATTTCAAACGAATTATTTGAAATGCTTTCCATTCTTAAATAAAATATTTGTGACAAATTACTTTATTGCTTTACTACTTTATTGTATGGTATTTTTGTATTTTTGGTAGCTACCGCTTTTGCTGAGTGTAGTGGACCACTCGCTACACCACTTAAAGTTTGACTGCATTCGCTTAGAAGGCATTGCAGCCGCTGCTTGGAGGGGTTCGGGCTCGGAGTGTGGGCAGGGGTAGGGGCAGGGGTCGCCGCATCGTTGCCATTTTTGTGGCTGCTGTTTTTGTTGTTGTCGATGTTGTTGTTGTCGATGTTGTTGTTGTTGCTGTTGTGGTATTATTGCGGTGCATTTAATGTAATAATTACTATTTGCCACCGGTAATACGTGTGGCTTTGGCTCGCCCAAGTTGACGCCGCCTCTCCTCCCCGCTCCCCTCTTTACCCTCACCTGGCGTTGATATGGCGTGTGTGTTAAATTTGTTTGTGGTTAGCTGTTTCTCATTTTTTGTTGTTGTTATTTTTGGTTTTTTGTTATTGTACTCTTATTACTCGTTATCTGTTGGCGTCGAGTTTTGCGGTTACGCGGATCGACTGCATCCAACGATCGTCCACGCTTCCAGTCTCTCTCCGCTCTGCGCTCGGCGCTCGACTCTCGGCTCGCTCCGCGGCTTCGCATCGTTTGTACATGTAATCAACATCGTCCAGTCGCCACTGTGGTTGTCTTTATTTTGTCTGTTTCGTTTTTTCTTTTTTTTTTTTTTTTTGCCTGTGTGTGGCTTTCCATCGTCTTCGTCTTCGTCTTCGCCTTGTGTGGTCCTGTCATGCATTTGCTGTTGTTGTTGTTGTGGGCCGCTTGCTGCTGATGTTGTCGTTGTGGTTGAGCCAATCCGACAGTTGGATGAATCCATGACTCTTTGCTTATCATTTGGCAACCTACGCGTGGCGACAACACCATCAACTACCAGCTTGGCCCAAATGGAAAGTGCTTTGTGGGTGGCCACCCGGCTGCTACCTAATTGAGCCTTTTCTGGCTTTCAGGATATGTGGGTGGCCACCCAGTGAGTAATGTTTTTGGAGACAGCGTTTGATGGTTAAGTTGATATATATTTTTTATATATATATTTTCTATTATTCGAAAAAAAATATTAAATATTTGTGTGATTTTTTCAGAACCTTTTTCGCAAAGCTCTTTTATTTTGGCAGAAAATTATTAAAGCAAGATAAGATAATTTTAAAGTTGTTTTAAATAATTAATTAGTCAGCGTAATAAATAAACACATATTTGATTTTGATAAAGTTAAAAATAAAGTCTTTTACTTTATTAAATATATATACTAAATCAAATTAAAAAAAAACCTTTAATAAAAAAAAAAGACGGTTTGGAAATCTGTTTCACAATATCAACTAAAGTAAGCCAGAAACTAATTAACTAAGTAAGTGAATAAGTAAGTGAGGAAGTAAGTGAATAAGTAAGTAAGGAAGTAAACAGGCAGTTGACAAATAGATTTTTTTGCTGCATATCTTCTAAGTTAAGTTCGTTATTTTTATAAAAAGATTTGGACATAGAAGAAATATTTTCAAGAAATATATTTAGCACATTTGTTATTTTCTGAAGCCTTATTTGGCTGTGTTGGTTAGAATTATACCTTTTTTGGCTAATTGGCCCGTTGAGCCATCTTATTCGGATTCTACTCCGTTTGCCTGCTCAACTGGATGCGTTAATAAATTTCGTAGGTTTTATAGAAAGGGTGATTAATCTAAAGTGCCAGCTGAGATTTTAAATGAAATCAATTAATATCATGCCATTCGCCCACTGTAAAATCAGATAGCTGACAAGCTGATTCGTCCTTACCCAAATCTAAGCCAGTCAAGATGAGTGCATCCCAATCCCAATCTCAATCGCATAAGCATAACCCATTTTCAAGTCGCATGTGTTAATTTGACTGCGAGTGCGATAACAATAAAAACAGACACCGAAAAAAGAACCACAACAAGACAAGAACAACAACAACAACGAACAACAGGCTTAAGATAGGTACAAAAGTAAGGCGATAAGCTACGGTAAACGTCAGTGGTTCTCTCTCTTTCTTTCGCTTGCCGTCGATGCTGGAGTATTTAAGGGGGTGTTGGTGGTGGTGGTGTTGCCAAGGGGAATGTTGACGGCGCATGCGTTTTGCGTTGGTTGTCAAATTAATTTCGTTTTGTGACGACGTCGTCGTCGTGGTTTTGTTGTTTTGTTGTTTTTGTTGTTGTTGTTGTGGGCTTCGACTGCGATTACAAGCATTGAGAGCCAGCCATCGACCGTGACAATGCGCCAATGCGTGGGCGCTGTGTCAGCCATAAGCAAGAGAAGACATTAACATATCTTTAGAGACGCATGCATAATTTGGACTTTGACAATAACCAGGCGGTACCCAGGCCCAGTTGCACACTCAGAGAAATCTACAATACATTTTTACAATTAAATTAATTCACATTTACAAAATTGAGATGTATTAAGCAGAAAAGGATAGGAAAATAATTGTTGAAAATAGGAACAAAAACCCTTTTTGGAATCATTTTTTTTAAATTAGAAAATTTTGATTAAACTATCGGAGAAGTCTTCGTGAAAATCAGTAAAATTGTATTTTAAAAATTAAATGTATAAAGTACAAAAAATCTATGTAAAAAAAAAATTATTCCTTTAACTTTGAACATATTCCTTAAAAGTAGAAATGCAATCCACAACAAAAAAATAGACAAAAAGTAGAATTTCCTATTCTTGGGAATCTTTTGAATTTATACTGATTAAAATTTATTTTGTTCAAATATAATATATTCTTTAAAAAATATAAAAGGAGCAAAAAACACTTTTTTTTTTATTTTATTAAATTATATTTCTACACATAAAAATTGTATTTATAAATAATATTTACATTGAGAGAGAAAATCGTAAAACTTTTACTTTTAAATAAAAAAAATAAATAAATATATATATATTTTTCTAAGTGCAGTGGCAGACGTAGTCACCGTTGTGGCACAAAATCATGACGCAGCTAACGATTGGGACGACGACAACATCCTCAGCATACTTAAAGTTTGCGCCTTACTCATAAGATGGTGAAATGTGAAATGGTTAAGTCAGCCCCCGCCTCTGTCTGCGCACAACCACCACCTCTCCCCACCCCGCCCCGCCACGCACTCTCTACCTGCTGCTCACTTTTGTAGAATTCGCCAGCAGGCAGAGCCTGCTCCGCCGGCCGCAATCACAGTTAAAGTTGACTCGAGTCTGGGCCTCGTTTTCTTCAGAGAGCTTGCCAAGAATTCGTGGAATGACTGCACAAATCGACAACGCTTGGGTGGTCTTCGCTCTCCACTCATGACTCTCCCCATTCCCCACTCCCCACACTCCACTCAACGATCACCGCTCTGTGGTTTATGAGGCACGTGCGCTGGCGTTCGGCTTATGGCTGTGCAACTCATTGAGTTGCTTATTTACGGCTTGGAAGGTATTCCGTGTGGCCTGCCGCTTGGCCTCATCCTACCCTCCCTCCACCACTCCACCACTCTGCCGCACTTTAATTTTGTTGTAGTATTTTTATTGGTGTGAAGTGAAGTAATAAGAGTAGCAATCGCTTGCGTGGCTCCACTTCGAGTTGGCTTGGGTGTGGTTGCTGGACTCTTCACCTTTGCCAAGTAAGTATTTTTATGGCCAAATATAATCTTTTTGCAGCGTAAATCTCTACAAATTAAACAAAAATTACATCACTGAAGAAAGATAGTTTCCACTTATTACAGTAAATTCACTATATTCTACAGATTTACTGAATAGGTGCTAATTATTTACTAAAAAGTTTTCCTTGAATTGCAGTTAACATTGCTCAGCAAAACGTTCCTATTTGGAACCGATCGAATAGCAGATACCCTGGAACCAGCCGGTAAATACAAAGTAAGCTTGCTGATAGTAGATTTGTCCATGTGGGAAAGGTATATGAATATAAATATATATAATAATTTTATACGATTTGTATATATTTTACTGAACATTTTACAGTGGATCAATCATGGAACGGGAATCTCCACAACATCCAATTCACCAAGTTAGATTGGAATCTGCGCAAAAGAAATTCTTACTTTTTGTTAATGTGTAATCGATTTTTATACCGAAAGTCATAAAATAGTCAGAGTTTCCTCTTTCTACAATGAAGAACTTAGTTTTATACTTCTTGTCTCGATGATGACATTTTTACATTAATTTGTAGCTGGGCATCTTGAGTTAAATAAAAACAAACTTTTGTTTAATTTCATTTGTATTTTTTAAATAATTATTATATATGCAACTCTATTTGCGAAGGGGGGCAGCTATCGATAAGATGCAACACATTTAAATTCAAATCGACTCGGTTTTTAATGATGAACAAGACTCTGTACTTTATGAGCCAGGACATTAATTTCAGGATATACAAATATAGAAATCTTTTGCATTTGTTGTAGTTTGCTTAATGGATTCATATAATTCATTAGATAATCTTAGCTGCTTACAATTTATAGCCCAAGGCTTAAAGCACACGTTGAGCCTAATCAAAAACCCATTCAAGTTTAAGCCAAACGTAGATGAACAACGCTAAGATACCAGTTTGGAATAAGCAAGTACTGCATACAGATACAGATACAGATACAGATACAGATGCAGATACAGATACAGATACAGATACGTATATAAATGGAGTTAGCAAATGTCTAATACGATCAATTAGGCAAATGCTGCAGATGGCATGTCATAAAAGCGAACGGAGCCATAACTCAACGACACTTCACTTTCCTGCGGAGTTAGTTGCGTTGACAACTCAACTTGTTCGGCTCGACATTTGTGCACACATTTGTTCGTGTGGATATCTATGGGCAGATAGCATCTCTTGGCTCGGGCACGGACCACCGCGATTGCCATCGGATGAAAAGCGAGTTTTATTGCATTTTTTTTTTTATGTGTGTGTGTTTTTCTCTTTGGACAAACTCAAATCAAATGAAAATCTCTTTGAAATTGATTTGCTGCGACTGCAACGGTTGCGTGTACGTTAATAAATCGAAGCCAGTTTCTTGGTTTTTGGACGGGTAACGAGACTTGAACTGCGACGTGGATTAGCACGGAGACCACACACAGAGAAATGTATGCATAAGAACCGTGTAAATTTTGCTTTATATTTAAAATTGAGAACTCATATTTGATATGTACAATTTTCACATTTCTAAAAATTTTAACTAAAAACTGTAGAATTCTTTCAAAATCCAATTCTAAGAAAACATATATTGTTTAATCGTAAAAAAACATTTTCTATAAGCAGAAATTAAATTTGTCAATTTGTCTACATTTAAAAAAAATTTTTCAAAACATTCAAAATGTGTTAAAAAAAAGTATTCAATTTTTATTTTGTATTTTTTTATTTTTTGCAAAAATGTACAAGTTATTTCTAAGGCATAAAAGCAATTTTTTACTTAAAGCTTATTTTTACATTTTTTGTTTTGTAACGCATAATTTTTTTCAGTGCTTAAAATCGAGGCCGGATCATGCGTCCAGCTGTGCGGGCTGTCCGCTGTGTCGCGCTGGTCCAAAAGGTAAGGCACAACGAAGACATTTCAATTGAGACTTGCACTGCGAGAGAGTGAGAAAGACAGAGAAAAAGAGACAGAGAGAGTGAGAGTGAGGGAGAGAGAGGGAGACCTGAATCTGGATGTGGACTCTGTGATCGTATATCATTTGTTTACATTGTATTGAGTTGTTAGCTCGCCGCCCCGCAGCTACATTTTAATTGGTCCTCACCCGGGGCCGCACACGTCGGCGTCGCCCGTTTGATAACGCTAGCGAGGAACACTAGTAACGCTGCTCTGGAGATCGGGATCTGGATCGGGGTCGGGGTCGGTGTCGGGGTCGTGTGGCCTGCGTGGGCAGCACGATCCCTACAATTGTGAGTTTAACCCATTGAAATTCTATGAAATATTGCCAGAGATCAACTTGGGCGCTTATTTATGAGCTTAAAACCTGAGAGAAATGGATAGATAGCAAAATGGGCAGGGGTGGGGGAGGTGAGAGGTGGTGGAGAGGAGGAGCACTCCGGAAGTTTCGTTATGCGTGCGTTCATTTATCACCAGATGCCAGTTTATAACTTTATCGATGCGGGCTTAACACATGTACACAGAGAGAAAATACATAAAACAAAGAAATGCCCTCGATACGATTAATTCGAAATCCCTAATCTTAAAACTAAAATTGTTTTTTTTTTTTTTTGTAATTGAAATAAATCCGATATAATCTTTAACACTTATTTTAACTTATATTTGTTTTGATTATTTAATACTTAGTTTAACTATTATTTTTGGATATGAATAATAAAAATATTTATTGGAAAAATAGTCAAAAGCCTTTCTAATTTTAAAGATTTCTTTTCGTATAACAGATCATTAAAATTATAGAAACATTTGACTATTTTTCAGCTATATAAGAAAAACTTACAAGTTCTCAAAGCGATATATATTTTTCTGAGTGTAGCGTATACTGCGGTAGGTAAGCATTTTCTATTCGCATGACACAACTGAGGAAAGAAAAGAGTGTGTAGAAAAAAGAAAAAAAGAAAGGAATTGACAAAAAAAAAATAAGAAAAGAAACGTTAAAGTGCGCTAAACCTCTTAAGTTCTATTCAGCTTTGACAGTTTTCTTAATATATTGTGGCTGCGCATCTGTTCAAAAAAGAGAAGAATAACGAAAATAGAGAGAGAAAGAAAAAGAGAGAGAGAGAGAGGGAGAGCGAGAGAGAAAAGTAGAAACTCCATTGTGGTGAGCAGATGAGGCCTGGACACATCTTGAGAATGTATTTGTTTGTTTGACTGCTCAACTCAGTTTGACTGTTTGACTGTTGTTCGACTGTTTGTTGTCTTTGACAGTTTGTCGCACTCGTCGACTAATGATTTGCGTTTGTCACACAACAACAAGCAGAGTGTCTGTTGCACTGAGCACACATTGCGTGGGAGTTCGGTTCCAATGAACTTCACTTTGTTTAGCTGTAGTAGTTTTTTTTGTTGTTTGTTGTTGTACTTTTCATCAGAAGCAGGCAAGTGACAAATGTTTAACGTCTTTTTTCACTTTTCTTTCTGCGTAATGCAAAAAAAATGTTCAGAATTGTAAATCATTTTGGAGCATTAAACTCACTAAAGACTTTTAGAAACTTTTCATTACCCTGAACTGAACCGACTTTCTTGAACGCATTTTTATAAAGTTTTTAACATGGATTCAAATCCGAATTGGCATCGAAACCAATTGAAATTCAGTATCTTAATTTAATATTTTTTTACCTACCTAAACACTGAAACTGACATTCTTGTCCCTAAAGACCGTATGGGAATCAAATCACTTTTAATGAGCTTAGTTTTTGGTATACTTATTAATTTGATTCATTTTTACTATTGTACATTTGCATATGAATAACGTACCATTAATTTCAAGGTACCAACTAGTTATTGAATATAGTAAAAAAGTTTGAAAAAATACCAGAATCCTCATCGGAATTTTTATACTTTATTGTAACTGGCGAATGGTCCATATTTTTCAAGGTGAAAACTTTGTCAATACCAATTTTAAAAAGCACAGGTGTCTCAAAAAATAATTCTTCATCTCAAGCTAAAAGTCAAAAATTGTAACATGTTCATTTCCCGAGTTTCTAAATGAAATTTCCATCATTCATAATTAGTGCACCGCATGCACAATCAGCATTTGTAAAAGCTTTCAATTATTTAAACAATGGGAAAAAATGAAATGAAGGCATTAGGCATTAAAGACAATTGGTTGTATCTTCCTGGAAGGTTCACTGACTGGCTGACTGGCCGCCTTTTTTGATGTACACCATAATGATAATGATGATGATGATAATGAGCAGGACGCCGAAGGAGGTCTGAACTCATAACTCATCATTAATAACCGAACCTAAATAAGACATTTTATTGTTGTGCACCTAAATTGAATTCCAGCTGTGTTACAGGCAACCTAAACCGAAAGCGAAAAGGAACCGTACCAGAATTACACAACCTGGTCGTAAATGATAAATGCCAAAGTTGTTGTTGTTGTTGCTGCTGTTGTTGCTGCTGCTGCTGTCCTCAGGTGTTGCACATGCTTGGCGGCAGCAGAGCAAAGGACTCTGAGCTGCCACACATCGAATTGAGCTGTCTATCAGCGTAGGGCAAACTGAAAGAGATCAAAGGAGCTGTTGTTGTTGCTTTACTGGTGTTGTTGTTCTGCAACTCACACTTTCCACAGAACATTCTCTTTTTTTTCCGGTCAAACCTACACAAGACAAATCTACACTCAAATCTACAAACAACAAAATTGTGCATTTTCTACACAAGCAAGAAGAAATTTGGAAAAACAGGGGCCAAAAAAGAAAAGTAGAATATCGCATTTAAATGAAAATCGCTCTAAATTATATGAATTTGTAAGCTAACTAAAAAGCTCGTTGCATATGTGAAGGACAAATATAATAATAATAATAATAAGAATAATAAAAATAATAATAATAATAATAATAATAATAATAATAATAATAATAATAACAATAATTATAATAATAATGATAATAATAATAATAATAATAATAATAAAAATAATAATAATAATAATAATAATAATAAAAATAATAATAATAATAATAATAATAATAAAAATAATAATAATAATAATAATAATTAACAGTAAGGCTAATTATAGTTATGATTGTTATGTTGTACCTCGGAAATTATAAATATATATATATTTTTAAGTTTAATTAAATGTACCCTGGTATTAACAAAAAATCTCTGAAAAACGCTGAATTTTTAAGGGGCATGATCAACTTTTTTGAAATAATGTACTTTATTTATAAGTTCCTTGCTTAAAATTACTTTTTATCAGCACTTTGATTAAATAAAGTAAGATTTTTCAGTTACATAGGCATTATAGTTCTTAAATCAATGCTGAAATCATCTTAAGATATAACCGCTAAGAAACTAGTATGATGAATTTAAGTTATTATTAATAAAAAATAAAAACTACACATTTTTACAAATATAATAATCATTTAACTTAATAATTTATGTTATTATTTATTTCAAATCAAATGTTGATTATTCTGAATTTAAACCCACCTTTTTTTCTCAGAGTGTACTCAAGTTAATCTCATTGCGCCGCAACCCCCTTGTCTATTTTGGGATCGCATGTAGGAAAAATTATTATTTTTGTGTTTTTGCCTCTGCAAAAGTCAGTTGCTCCGGTGAGATCAAAGCCGGCAGAGATCGCTCGGAGTGTTAATCTGGCATATAGTAAAAGTAGCAGAAGAAGAGGAGGATCTACGGCTACCTGTTTGTCGTCGACGCCGCTGACAAAAGACGTCATTCAACTGCTTCCACTCCTCCTCCTCCTCCTGCTCCTGCTCCTGCTCCGTGTCTTTGGTTTACAACAGTTTTCAGTTTCCGTAATTTCGTAAAAGCGATTTGTGTTTTCCGAAACAATTCTGCGAAACAAATTGATTATTTTTGCCCTGCTGTTCTCGTTGCCGCCGGCAAACGGAAGACAAGTCAATTTTCTCACACCTTTTTCTACGAATTAATTTGTGTTTGGTTTAATGGTCGTTTCTGTTCCATAATCAAGAGAGTGAAAACAGCGGACTGCTGATTGCCAGCGAACATTTCGTTGACCCACAGATGCCGGCGATTACACAGACAGATATGGCCACAAACTCGGTTAGTTAGTAAGCATTTGAATGTTACCCCTACACTCAGAGAAATATGTGTATGGCAAGGATGGAATTCCACATCTTTGGCGCCAAGGGTAGCTCAACTTACTATTAAGAAATGTTATTTCGAAAAAGCAGTGTTTTTACGATTTTACGAAAATTTCGAAGGTAGATTTATAAATTCGAGGCTGTCTTTATGTGCAGATAAAATACTTGCATTAGCTTTTTTGGATGCTTATTTTGATATAAATCATTAGATAATTAAGATTACACATTTACGATGGAATATTTCTTCTTCTGAAAGGTATTTTTATATTTTATACATTTGTTGTGATTTTCTAAATTTGCGATAGATTTTTTTTCTAAGTGTAATCGACAGATGGTATCACTTAGTTTTTCTCTGAGAGATTAGTTCGCTTGTGTTTCTGTGGATTACTTTCTGTGCGATTTAAATGCATAATTTTAATGGTCGCATTTTAAGAAATTAACCTGAACGCCAAACTAATACCAAAAAAGACATCGCTTTAAAAAATTGCTACAATTTTGACAAAAAACAAAAAAACACTAATTACACAAAAAAAAAGAAAAACAAAAAAAAAAAAGAAAACAAATAAGTCAAAAAACTACAAATTGACTGCCGAAAAAAAAAACAGAAAGTGCCGAGTAAATTACTTGGCCAAATATTTGGCCAACAAACAAAGGAGAAACAAAAATGTGCTGATTCATGAAATAAATCAAAGTGTGTGCGCCTCGAGCTACTGTAAATATGATTATGCGCTTAATTAAACTAAGAGCCAGCCACTGCAAAAGTCTCTTAACGTTGGCCCCCAGTTACCAGGTCCAAGGCTCCAGCAAAACGGTAGCCGACGACGACGACGAATGTTAATCCCACTTTACACATTACGGCCACTTAAACTTTGCCAGCAAAAGACCGTTGGAGGGAGACGGTAAGCAAAAAAGAAGTGATCAGGCAATTTGAAAGCGGAAACTTTTTGGGGCCACCAACAGGCAAAAAAAAATAAAACAAATAAAAAAAAAACAAAACAGGCAGCAGCCAGATGTGGGCAGGAAGGGGACTCAGGGCGACTTCAGACGAAGACGGGTCCTCCTCAGTGCGACTGGGATTGAGGACCACCGTGAATTAAATATTAACCTACCTACATTATTACGTACGAATAGATAGAGAAGCTGAGCCAGCCAGACCCAAATGACGCACACACACACACACACACACACACATCCAGATGCAGACTTACAAACCAAAATAAAAACATCCGGATTGCTGTAGATCTTGTAGATATTGTTTATGTGTGTTTTTGGTTTTCGGTTTTCGGTTTTGGTTTCGGTTTGTTTTGCAACACATGCCCCAAAAAAAATACTGTGCGGTCGCTGCTTACATTTATTGATTCCATCGCAACGACGACGACGACGTCGACGAAGAAGACTCAAATCTCTCTTCAAGCAGCAGAAAGGGGGAAGTGGAACTGGGGGTAAAGCTGCATGAAGACTGGTCGCCTGTGCTGTGTAGTGGGTCAGCCCAGGCAGCTGGGGCAGATCGCATTAAGCGTAGAACAGTGGCAGCCGCACAGCCGAGAGCGATTTACCCCACACCCATCAACATTTCAACTTAATTCCTTTTTGGAGTTGCCTTCTGCCAAGTTGGAGCACCCTACACTAGGCATAGGCGAACTGATCAAATGCTTGACAATCATGCGGAATGTGTGATAACTGAGAATGCATATAAATTCAACAAAAATAGTAAAAATCACTTTCGAATCTCAATCTGACTTCTAAATTCTACAAAAATAATCAAATTACTTTATTTTTTTATTAAATACAGATTTAAATCCCATTCAATTTTTTTTTATTAATTATTCTCTACGATTTTTAAGGTCGTTAAATTGTTGTATATATTTTGTTAATGTATTTTATGTAGACTAAATTAAAAGAAAATTCTAACAAAACAATTATAAAGCAAAGAATTATATTACAATGTAAAATAATAAATATTTAGCAATTTCCGATATTTATTGCATGAATTTGGGAAGTCCAGAAAAGTAAAACACTCACAAGGGAGAAGAGATTACAAGTGTAAAAAGCAGATTTAGACAAATCTCTGAACATGTTGAATAAGATAAATTTTGGAAATTATCACAGTTAAGCAATCTCACAGATTTAAGGTTAAATTAAAGAATGAGGGAGTTTCACCTAAATAATATATGAAATAAGAACATTTACGAAAATATTTTGATATTTAAGGAAATCATTAATATTATTATTTGCATATTACAATTATTTCTTCTTTATTTCTTGCATACAAAAAGTATTAAGTATTTTATGTAATAAAAATAATAATAACAAGAAAAATAATGACAATAATAATAAAGCCGTTGGATGATCTTAAGTATTTTCAATTTCAATAAAAAATAAACACTAGCTCGGAGTAATATTACATTATTATATAGAGAAATGCATCCGTGGATCAGAGAGGAGAACCGTAACAGAAGGAACTGGAGTCCAGCTGGGTTCTCAACTGCGCTAAGCGCCTTAAATGAATTTTATTTTACACAAATTACAGAAGAGATGGGTTTGTGTGTGTGCAACTCTCCCAGAGTATGTGAATTCTACATAATTTTAGCTAGATTTGCAAGGTAATTTGACACACACATCGACGATTAAAGTGCACTGAAATATTCAAGAAAATCATAGTTGAAACAGCTTAAAATTTTGGAAATTAGTCATATCTGAGCAAAAATTACACACAGAAAATGAAGTTATTTTTTAAACTGTTTTTTAAGATTTATTATATATTGTTTACGTTTATGCTTTAAGAATTATTTAAAAATAAGGTTTCAGCTCCATTCAAAAATTGACTATGTTGCTAGATATAAGAATTTCACTTGAACTTCAGCCATTCTTGGATTTGTAATTTCAAGAACGAATTTTACCCAAATTCTTAAGAGTTACAATGTTAAATTCATTTTCACCCCTCTGATAATGTTGTTTGGTGGTCATTCCCACGCCTAATCATCCGGCAGACAGTTAATCCAAGGTGAGGACAAGACAGGAAACGAGGCATTACGACATCAAAAATACGGTTATCACATCGGTTACGGATTACCACCCGCATAAGAGATGTCACCGAGGAGTTTGACTAGTTGTCTTTCAGCTTGGCAATTATCAACGCTTGTCTGAGGCAGTGTCGGGAAAAGGGAATGGGAATGGGACTGGGAATGGGACTGGGACTGGGAAAGATGACTCATGTGTGGACACTTAAGTCATAATGGGCAACAGGCACTTAGCCGTGGGGCCCGCCTTTGTGGATCGTGACCGAAATGACTTTTACAGGTAAAAACTTACCATTTAGGCCAAATTTAGACATTATCACCGATACAAAGACACACACACACACACACACACACTCACACCGACAACAGAGATCATTGTTCTTTGCGGTTGTGTAAATGCGTGTAATTCCATTTTATGGCTCCTGTGCACCGTTCTGCATCCGCACCATCATATACCCCCCTCCCCGTCTTCTCTGATCGTGTGTAGAAAATATAACTAAAAAAAAAAGAAATAAAGAAAAAAAATGACTTCATAAAATTGTATTTAGTCATGCTACATCACTTTGTAATAATTTTCATTTTGGCGCTTGCTTTGATCTTAAGCCGCGCAACCGCGTGCGGCGTTGTCTGCCCCTGCACGGCCCCGTCCCCCTCCCTCTTTGGACCACCTCTTTGCTCCCCCGCCCCGCTCTGGCTTCCTGGCGCAACTGTTAGGCGGTCGAAACTGCCACCGTGTGGCGTTTCAGATCTGCGCTGCGTTAAATTTGAAATAATGATCATGCTGGTGGTTCTTTCTTCTCCTCCGCCTTCTGCTCTCTGCGATCAGGCATTTTAGCTGCCAGACCAGATACAAGCTCCGAACTGTACCCCGCACCGCGAACCAAACCGTTGTTGGCAACTGTGCAATGTGATTGAGCAATCATCAATAATGCGAATTGAGCATGAAGAAAAGCGAAATTTAAACGTGGTCGGGGAGTTTGCATTTAATGTACATAAATCTGATCTACACTCAGAAAAACAAATGCACGGAAATGTAGAAAATCATCATGTTTTTAAAGCAAAGTGCAGCCTAAATATTCAGAAATTGTACACTTAAAAACTGAGATCTCTTTTCAAATGAAAAAACGAATTAGAAATTTCAGGCAGTTTTTTTTATGGTGCACAGTGTAATATTAGATTTGTTATTACTTATTTTTTAAAAACTTGTATTTAAGTCACATATACAAACATTTTAGATAGTTTTCTAATTTAAATAATTAAAAAAATTAACAATTTTACAGTGATTCTCCAAATTAGTAGTCGAGACAGTAAATTTTTTTATGTGTCTCTGAATTTTAGTAAAAACAAAAACAATTTTCTAGATGATAATTATGAAAAATAGAATAAAACCTCTCTAATTTTAAGATTTTTTTTGTATATTCAGAAATTTATTTCTAGTCTCAAAAAAAATATTCAGTCATCTGGGCGATTTTTTTTTTCTTAGTGCAAGGTTCAAATGATTTTGTAAAATTCGCTGAACCCCCCAATGGGAAAATGTAATAATAAAATTGTGCAAAATTGTGTAAAAGACAGAAGGAAGCATTATCCAAAAAATTACAGTCATATTATTTTTATATATATAAATATATTATAAATTTCTGTTTAGAACTTATAATAAATACTTCAAATAAATTATTAGTTAGGTTTTTTTGAGTTTTTCTGAACAATATTCATTTATCCAATTTTTTAAAATATAATTAAAATATTTTAATACTTTAAATACTGCATCAATATTTAATAAATATTTTTTATTAAGTAATTGAAAATTTTGTCCTTTTCCGTGTCATCTGATTGACATTAAAAAAATAACCACTCTTTAAAAATAGGAGCAACAGAATAAAAACCGTTAATCAGATTAAACATGAGTAAAAAATATGATAGAAACTGACTTTTGTTTGAGTATTTGTTTTCAATTGAAGTCAAAGTCAAAGTAACTTTGAAATCGCATCGCAGCCTTTTTCCATGTCTCCAATAACATGCATTTTCCAAATGTCAATACCAAATACCAACTTGCCGTTGGCACCCCCCATATGGTTGATATTTACCCACAACACCGTCATGGTAACTCTTCAAGTAAATGGCAACGAGCCGTGTAAACTGACCACTGGCTCATATATCATTTAGGTCAATACATGTATGTAGATGCTTACATAGTTGACGGACCGTTTTCCCTATAAATAGCACGTGTTGTAAGTTGTCGTATTTACCCGTGTTGTTGTTGCTGCTGCTGTTGTTGCTGTAGTTGCTGTTGTTGTTGCCTCTCCGTCCATTCGACCTTAGCATGTGCTCGTGTTCCATGTGCAATGATTTCATGGAAAAGCATTCGACTCGGTTTTTATGGTCTCGTGTTGTCCGTCCTTCTGAACACTCTTATTCCTAACTAACTGTTCTGACCTTGTTGGCATTATTTTCTTCTGTTTTTTTTTGTGTCTCCGTCTTTATAGCTGTTGACGTTCGCTATTAACAAGATGACCATTTGCATCTGTGATTTTATATGTGCATCTTTATGTGTAGATATCATTTTGGAGTTTGTTAAGCCACGAAGACTTGTTGCAAGGTCAATGAGATCGTGAAATTATTTATTATTCCAACTACTGCATTTAATGAATAAGTAGACAGATTTTCATAAGTATCCCGTTACTTCATTCCCTTTTTGTCGCAACATCTTACTGCAAATTATATTTGACATTAAACTTGTCGTGATTACAATAGACTTTATCATGTTATCAATTTAGAGTTCCCTATTTCTTTCTTAAGAACTCAGTTATTGTCTGAACTTTACTAATAAGATCAACTCTTTTTTATATGTAATTTGACGGAGTTTTTTTTGGTTTTCTTGAACCAATTTTCCAATTTTATACCTTAAACATTACCTCTTTTCTTATATAATTAGGTTTAGTTTTAGTTTATTTGAATATTCTAATCATATTAGATGACATTAAATTAATATATAAACAGGAAAATGTGACACTTGATTAAAGTGCAACTTATTAGATTGAAATAGATTGAAATTACCTCTGCCCATTGGCAAATCCAATCAAAGGCACCAACATTCAAGTATATTCCTGATTGCTTAAATGCTCACATAAAGTTAACAGACCAATTAATTATGGTCATTGAGCATTGGGAGACTGTGTGACAGCCATGAAACACGAACGATCGATGCAACACAACGGTGCCCCAATCCCATATCCCGAATCCCAATCCCAGACACACACACACACACAACAGCAACGACAACTTGAAGTGGCAGGCTATGGCTGGAAACTTGGACTTGGACATGGGACATAGTTGATGTGAATGTGGATTGGGATCAGTTGGGATCGGGATAGGGAACGGGAATGGGAACGGGAACGGGAACGAAGGACCACACACATCGTGTGTGTGACGGCGATAAAAATCACAGCATGTTGCAAACAGCACAGAACAGCGATGCATGATGCTGTTGTTGCTGTGGGCAAATCTTTTGACAGTTGTGTTGAAGCATAAAGATGCCAAACAACAACAGCAACAACAACAGCAACAACAGCAACAACCATAATAAAAGCAACAACCACATGGCTAGTAAGTGCGTGAAAATATATATGTATAAATGTGAACCGCCGTCACAGAGGCCCCAGCACCAAAAGCGCATCAATCAAACGGCACCGCCAACGCCGCAAAGCAATCTCCAACAAACACACACACACCAACACGCACACATACACATACACACACACCAACACACACACACACTCGCAGTTAGTTCGATCAATCATTTATTATGGCGTCGCCGATGGCGGCCCCATCAAGCTTCGTTGGTGGGCACCGGAATCCCCCAAAGAAAATAGTAAAATATTTTCTATGGTACCCTTATACGAGTAATTATTATTTTTATTCATTTTTTTTCGTGTATCATTTTTTGTGTTTGCTTTTGTGGCTTTATTGACTATGTTTTGGGGTGGCCTGGCCATTTGGAGCTACTTAAAAATTGTATTTTGAATTGCTTGTTCGATCCCAAAATAAGACGCCAACAAAACAGACATTTAAAATGCCTCACACATGCTGACATTCAACAAGTGATAATGCACATTAGATCGACAATTGAAGCAATAATGTTTTTAAGATCAGATCCACATATATCACCCAATTATATCAATTTCTTTAAGATGTTTTTTTTTGAATAACTGCTGTGTATTTGATCTCCATAAAAATGTACATCAATTTTTTATTTAATTTAACTCAAATCAGAACACAATTTAAAAATAAATGTAAAATTATTTGTATTATATAAAATTGGAAAACATTATTTATAATGAAAATTAAGTAATTAAATTAAAAATTTAAGATGACAAGAAAATAAAATTAAATTATTTCAGGGATACGACAAATCGTGTGGTAATTAAAAGTAAAATGGTGCATCATTTTAAGGATAGAAAAAACCCAATCAAACTTGAAAAAAATATTAAGCGTTGGTGGAAAGTAAAACGCTATGAATTCAGAGAGAAAGAGACATATAAAAAATCTCTAAACCCTTTGGAACAAGATAAGATTACTACAGATAGAAATATGAAATTGTATGCACAATGTGAGAAAAAGTCAAGAATATTCAGAGAGACTAAATAAGCTAATCTGTTGACGCTGATCAGTAAAAAAATAAAACATTATATGGCTATATACCACTTGAATCTCCGATCCAGGGTATAGAAAATATTGAAATTCTTTCTACTGTTTGATCAAATTAATTGCAGCACACAGCCAAATACACAACAAGATGCTCACAAATGAAAAAAAAAAAAAAAAAATGGAATAAATAACAACAGCAACAACAGCAACAACAACGAAAAATTAAGCACGCAACTTTGGCCGCCCAAGTTGGCCAAAACGCTGTTGGTGGGCTGCTAGCGTCGACTGCGGCTGCGCTGCTCTTGTGAGCGGTGAGTAAACATGAAATTTAGTTTGGCTGCTCTATTGAAATTGTTGTTTGCCGTAGCGCGTTTATTGCCACATAAATATGGAAATTTTTCATTAGCAATATCCGTTTCCGATTTATCTTAATGAGTCCCAGAACTCTCTTGTTGTTGTTGTTGTTGCTGTTGTTGTAATTAAGAATGGGCTACCGTTTTTTCACTGGCGTGGAGCGGAGATTCCAGCGAACATGTTGCATAAGCGACGCCGACGCGGACGTCGACGTCGAAATCAACGTCGAGTTGGGCTCTGTGTGTGGTCCTCTGATTGAATGTTAAAGCTTTGGCCAATGAAAGCGGCTATTAAGTCTGGCCAGCCAACCAAGACACAGTTGGCAACTTGGGTGGCAACATGCCATTCACCAATCACACACACACACACAAACACACACACAAGGAACAGCACAGCAGAGCACAGCAGTTCTGTGTCTGTGTATGTCGGCGGCGGCGCCGCAAAAAAGAAAGCGCGTGCAACAGCAACAACAACAACAATAATAAAAAGCAGAAGGAGAAGCCGAAGCTGAAGCTGAAGCAGCAAGGGGGAAAAAACTCAACCGACCGGAACTGCAACTGGCGCTATATGCAATTATAAGCTGCATGTGTCCCTCTCTCTTTCTCTCTCTCTCTCTCTCCCTCTTCCTCTTCCTCTTTGCATACACATATGTGCGTATGTGTGTGTGTGTGTGTGTGTGTGTGTGTGTGTGTGTGTGAGTGTGTGTGTGCAGCAACAATAACAAACAGTAGCCAAGATTTTCCTTCGCCAAAGATTGACAGAAGCAGCGGCAACTGCACTTGAAACTACACTGCTAGAAATTATGCGAAAGTCAATCAAAATATTCAATCTTACAAATATTTTTTAAAGCGATTAAAAGTTCAATTCAGGCTGGTTATTAAATATCATTTATTTATGATGAATTTATATCTAAATGATATATGACACAAATATCGTAATCCATACAATTAAGATATTTATTAGAAATATCCTTAAATAATAAATAAATAATAAATAAAACTGAAAAAAATCTAAAAATTATTCTTAAACAGAGGAATTTCGGAATTGCAATAAAGTTTTTTGACAAACATTTTTCGATCTCTATTTTAATGTGATTACAAAAGACTGAATAATTTTTGCAAATGTAGTCGCTGTTTGATTATTGGGAGCGGGGACCACCGAGAAGAGAGATGATGTGTCCAGAGATCCCAAGCTGCTAACTGCTGAGCAACATGTTGCTGTTGCTGCTCTTGTTGTTGCTGTTGTTATATTTTGTTGCTCATCTTTGTTGCGCCTTGTTTTTGATCTTTCACGCTGTAAATTATACAGCAGCAGCAACAGCAAACAACATCAATTTTATTTGCTGTTTGTTGTTTTTGTTGTGATTGCTTTGATGCAAATTGTTGTTGTTGTTATTGTTGTTGTTGCCTGGCTGCTATCTGCTATCTGCCTGGCTGTCAACAACACAAATAATTGTTGGCAACATTGCATGTGAAACGGTTTTTTCTTGTGTTGGCAACACAACGTTTGCTTGTCATCATTTTGAGTGCATGCCGGCGGGCATATTTTAATCTGTTTGATGCGACTACAGTAAAGTTTGCCTATGCGCAAAATTACTTAAGTTCCCAAGGTATAGTTTTAGTTTTGAACTTCTCTGGAACCCTTTTGCTATGTTAAGTTATAAAACGCACCATAAAAAACCTTGTTTAACGATTTTTTCGCGCACAATAGCTTCCTAGAAGAAAAAACTAAATCCAAACGGCTAATAAAGATTGCTGTTTTTTCTTCTTTTTTTTTGTTGTTTTTGCTTTTCGAATAAAAGCTAAACTCGTTATTTTAGACCACACACACAGAACGGGACTGAGGCTGAGGCGCCCAGAAGCCGCGGCGCACACTTAAAAAGCCAATAAAAAAACAACAACAAATAATTGCTAATTTTATGCTCGAATAAGAAACGCAAAAGGATCAAAATGGGCACCTCAAAGCAACAAAAACAAGAAGAGCAAGGGCAAAACAAGCGGCATAAATTAGTGCGAGCGAAATGGCATTATAGAAACGTCACGCACTATCAAACGAGAAAATGATCAATGGGGGCACATACACAAACTAACAGCGCGGCAGACAAAGACAGAGAGACGCTGAAAGGGAGAGAGAGAGACAGAGCCACAGCCAGAGCCACACACAGCGAAGCGATAGACCACCCATGACGAAACGACGAATTAAAGGCCACCCACGAAGAGCGAGCACATGTGCATGTGTATGTGAGTGTGTGTGTGCGTGTGAGTCTCATATGTGAGTGTTTGTGTGAGTGAAACGGCCTTTGAAAACAAACTCAGTATTGGTTATGAGAAGGGGAGAGATATGCTGAGAAGATAATTGAAATATGTACAACCTGAACATGTGCGCTGAAGTGGGCACACACACAAATTTACAAATTTCAAAATAGTAAAAAGCGGTCAAACACAATCACAATAAATAAATAAAAAGCAAACATGTGTCCGCAAACATAAACATATGAAACGTGTGAGCATATATATAAGGCATGGCAAGTAAAAGTGTTAAGTTGTGCGCCTACAAATGTAAAATTGTTGTCCTATGATTTCTACGTTTAAAAATGTCGCATTTAATTTTAAAAAAGTCTAATTTTTTTGGGCAAGCCGTTTTTCGGTTACTTTTCATTCGCAGCGCTGCCAGATGGATGAAAGTTAATGCCACCCTGTGTTGAGAACATCGATATACCGATAAGTCTCACACAATTGGCTGCATTTGTTCGCCGGCGTTGATGCTTTTTTTGGTGGCTTCTGTGTTAGCCTGTTTCAACTAGAATTTACAACAAATAATTGTCCACAGTCTCTGACTTAATTTTCAACTTTGTTAAATTTATTGTTGCACGAAGATGCCACCAAAAAAGGCGCCAGCCGGTCCGAGCAAAAAAACGGAGCAAAAGAAGAAGGAGAAGGTCATCGAGGTAAGGCTCAAATTGCTTGTGCACGTCTGCCCGAACATAACCTCAATTGGGCAGCGACCACGACAGACAACGTCAACAAATTAGGAAAACTTCTTAATCTTTCTTTTTAACAGGATAAGACATTTGGTCTAAAGAACAAGAAGGGCAACAAGCAGCAGAAGTTCATCCAGCAAGTACAGAAACAGGTGCAGGCCGGTGGCCATCATCCACGACAGGAAGGCGACAAGAAGAAGGATGAGAAAGAGAAGAAATTGGCCGATCAGCGCGAATTGGCGATGATCTTCAAGCCGGTGCAGACGCAAAAAGTGGAGAAGGGCACTGATCCCAAGTCGGTGGTGTGTGCGTTCTTCAAGCAAGGCCTCTGCACCAAGGGCGACAAGTGCAAATTCTCTCATGATTTGACCCAGGAGAACAAGGTGGAGAAGCGATCTATGTATGTTGATATGCGTGATGGCGATGACGATCTGATGACAAACTGGGACGATGCCAAGCTCAAGGAGGTCGTCGATAAGAAGCAGTCCGGCGAAAAGCAACGACCCACAACGGATATTGTATGGATAATCTTTGTTCTTCTCCATTGCCCATTTTTGTTGAACTTAACCTAATTCTTGCTTACAGATTTGCAAATTCTTTTTGGAAGCGGTGGAGAAATCAAAGTATGGCTGGTTCTGGGAATGTCCCAATGGTGAGAAGTGCATCTATCGTCATGCGCTTCCACCTGGCTATCAGCTGAAGCGGGACAAGAAGAAGGAGGACAAACCGACGGAGATCTCGCTGGTCGATCTTATTGAGAAGGAGCGTGCTGCGTTGGGACCGAATCAGACGCGCGTCACATTGGAGTCCTTCCTCGCCTGGAAGAAGCGCAAACTGCAGGAGAAAAAGGAGAAACTTGTCGCCGAAGAGGAGCGCAAGAAGAACGACTACAGCAAAGGCAAACAATTTGGCATATCGGGTCGCGAAATGTTCAGCTTCAATCCCGATCTGGTTGACGATGGTCCCATGGAGGATGGTGACGCTGCCTTCGATGTCTACAATCGTGAAGACGATGACGACGATAATACGGTCGAGTTTAAGGAACTCGATTTGGCCGCACTCTCGCTGGCGGCAAAGGAGGTGGACGGATCCGGCACCATTGCGTCCAGCACAAGACTGCTCGATCAGGCAACTGAGGCAGCGAAAACCGCACAGGCCGAGGATGCGGCGCCAGCTGCTTCAAGCGTTGACAGTGCGCCCGCCATCAATAAGGATCTATTCGTTGATCTTGATCTGGGCGATCTAGATGATATAGATCTTGACGACGAGGACGATTAGGCAGCCCGATTAGCCGGCGAATTTAACGCTTTGTTAAAGTTTTGATATTTGAATTGAACTGCAGCATAAACACACAAACACACACCTAATGAATTCTGCCTTTAGCAACTTTCGATCAATAAAATTGTGGCTTTCACAAGTTCGCTAAGAAAAGTATCCTTTAAGCAAAAAGTTTTAATATACATTTATATTTTTCCACATAAAATTTACATTAATGGTTAGGTACTAAAAGAGATTCACATCATATTTTATGCATCTTGCAGAAGTTGGTTCATTACACGTTCATTCCAAGCTGTGATAACCGATGTCAAGCGCGAAAGAAGACGTATATCGATCCTCCCGTTTGCCACCATTCGCCGCAGTTTGCTCATAAACCAATTCACTTTTTTACTCCTCGACTGAAATACGTAATTGAAGGCATTTTCCTCATTGATAAAGAGCTGATTGTTCGTCGCATTCCTTCCATTTCTCCCTTGCAAACAATTCCGTTTGCAATTGCCTCTCTTTGAACGCTTCTTGCAGTTGTTTTGTTTCTTACTAGATGAGCACTTGCCGCGACCCATTTCCAGTGCAATATCATGTATTGAATAATTTAGAACTTGTACAAATTTTGAGCATAAATTATAGGTGTCAAAGTTACATACAAATGTATTATATATATTCATGTAAAGTTAAAAGTCAAATATTGTTTATTGAAAGCCAAAAGTGCATGGAAAATGGCACATTTCCTTATAGATCCTGGTGAGTCCAAATCTTACCTGTAGTACGATAGAGTTCGTCCCTGTGATTCTAGTAAATCATGTGCCTTAAAAGTATTTGGCAGACTAAAAACTATTAAGACATTTGTCGCTGACTACAAAGGAAGCTAAACATTTTTCATGGGGATCAGCCGACGTTCTTAAATATTGTGCAGTTCTTTGTTGTGCCTAACTTTATTTAACAATAATTTGTTCATGGAATAGAATTAATCAAATAATGCTACACATAATATTTAATCAAAAAGTGATAGCAATGCAACTACCAAAAGCCAGGAGGCAGTACACCCACAGCCTGTGGAATTTGGCGTTCACGTAAAAATTTTGAGAGCAACATTTCGAGACGCGTCTTGGGACCGCCCTCGTCGTAGGCCGTCAGTTGGGGCATATAGGTTGTCTGGATGTACAGTAGGAGTTTCAAGAAGTTTCGGCCATAGGCGCGCCACAGTTCGAAGCCGAGGGTTTGGAGCATCTCCATGATCATGGTGGCACAGATGTCGGGCAGCGGCGTCACATTCATTATGTGCGTCAGCCAACACCAGGCCTCCTCCAATCCAAAGCAGTGTGCGGATCCATCCGCCTTGCGACCAGGCGTGATGATGACTGCCGCATAGAGTCGGGCAATACCCGTCTGGCGCTTGAGGAACATATCCGGCTTTTCCAGCTCATTATTCTCGGATAGACGATAGCCCATTGTCTTCAGATATTGCTCGGGCGTCTGTCCCGACTGCTGGGGTATTACGTACGGCACCAGGTAAGGTGATTCCTTGTACATGTAGGCCAAGAAGATCTTGCCAAAGTCTGGCAGCAGTTTCCAAAACGTAACAATCACCGAGGCAAAAGGAAACGCTGCCTGAGGATTACTCGATATGGCTGTGTCCGTTTGGCTAACGAACTTCTTGGCCATCAGCAGGATGCAATAGTCCCGCGCGAGTGGATGATCATTGATCGTTATCGTTGTTCCGTCCGTTGTCCTCACCGGCTGTCCGGCAAAGAAATTATACAACTTATCAAAGTTGGTCGTCAGATGTTGGGCGCTGGCCGCTGTTATGGCGTTCAGTGGCACGTTGATCGTCCGCTGGCAGTTGGTGCGATACTTTTTCCATGCCTCGTCCGTTTGCAGGGGCTTCACGGCATCCACCTTGCCCTGGTAGAGCGCAATGATCTCATTGTAGAAAGCCAAGCGGGTGGGATGCACATAGCTGTGCGAGATGCTGCTGCCAGTTGCAGCTGTTTTTACTTGTGGCGCCGGCTGAGCATTTGCCACTTCTTGTGCCGCAGTCGCTGCTGCCGCTGCAGTTGCTGCTGCAGCAGCTGCATCAGCGGTTGCTTTCCGCTGTGCCGCCTCCAGTTCCTGTTGTTGTTGCTGTTGCTGTTGCTGCTGCTGCTGTTTCTGTTGCTCCTTGGCTTCGAGAATGCGCTGCTTTTCCGTCTCCTCCGCGAGCTGTTTGGCCTTGCTCAGCAACTGTTGCTCCTGCTCCGACAGCTGCTTGTGCAGACTCTCTTTGACTCTATCCAAACTCTGGCAATATTTCTCCGCTTTGAATACACAATCCAATTCGGGTGGCTCACAGTTGGCATTCTTAATCTTAGCCACCAGCTGATCAAACAGTTGCACCAAATCACGCAACTCTGCATTTTGGGCGCTGCATGCTTGCACCGTGTCCTTGTCCAGTGAGAGGAGCAGCTTCGTGACCGTCTCGTATTTCTTGTAGAATCGCTGATGATAACGCGAAACACCCTCGATTGTGAGCAGATGCAGTTTCTGGTTATTCTGCTTGAGCAGCGCCTCCTGTGCCCGCTGCTGCGTCTCCAGCTCCGCTTTGGCCAGCTGCTCGGCCTGCTGTCGCAAATGCTTGTCGCTCTCCCATTTTCTTGCACGGCTGCTGGCCAGTTGTTGTTGCTGTTGCTGGGCCTGCTTTTGTGCTGCTTGTCGTTCATGGATCACACTCTGCTGCCGCTCCTTAATCTGTTGCAGTTGTTGTTGCACACTTCGCCTGCACTCCTGGTCAAGTTCTCGCCGCACAATGCTGGCATTTATCTCGTTCACATCGGGAAAATTACAAACGATATCCACTGCGATTGCCTTTGTTTTTGTGTTCTCTTTCTCAACTGCAGTTGGAACAGGCAAAATAGGTGCTGGCTCCTTCCGCACCTCCAGTCGAGTTGGTTTCAAATCCGGTCCAATTGTGCGGGGTCCGGTGCCGTAAAGAGAAACTAAAGCCGCGCGTTGCAATACGGCTTGCACACGGTCCCAAACCAAATCATCCACGCTCTGCAATCAATTGCATGCTCTTAAGCACATACACAATACTTTCAAGGATTTAGAGTACTCACCATTTTTTTTATTTTGAGATGTGTTTATATAGTCTTAATTTAGTTCTTATACAATGTAGATATTAAGCGATCTGACGCCGTCGAGGGAAATAAAAATCATATCGAATTTAGAGATGGGTGGCCGTAATTCAATTATGAACTAGTTCCAGTTGGTAAGCAGCTGAACTTGTATTGCACTTATTTGAAATTGGTTTTTAATTTAATAGGCGACCATTTAATTATATTAAAAATTATTTTATTATGTGCTTACTTTTTTTATATGTTTAATTTGTAAGCAAAGCAGTGAATTGCATCGTTCATTTGCATACAATTTGGTGAACCGATAACATCAATGCATGGAACCGGTCTTAAAACAATCGATATCTGTATAATTTAATGTATTTTCGATCGCGTAAACAATAAGCACATAATAAACTGAGGACTGCACTTAAAGCTATCCATACTTAAAGGACAAGTGCACATTTAGAAAAATTTTGCTCCATAACTGCCATCCATTTCAATCAGCTCACATTTGCCCTTCTCCTCGAGCAGGCGCAAGGCATTCAGCAGCACAGCCTCGTCCACATCGTGGAACTCCAACTGGGTGGTATTTTCACCCGAAGATATTTCGTACAACGTGCAAATGCCATTCGTTTGTCCAGTCTCCTGAATCCAGTCATAGACCATATTTCCGTATTCCTCCAGCGTGTGCCAATACACCTGCCACTCCTGCCTCTTTTTATCAAGCGGTGCAGCATGTCCCGTCTGCTGCAATTGCTCCAGGATTAGCTGGATGAACTCTGGCGAGAGGCGGCGATTGATTGATTCATTACAAAATAATGGCGAGTTTTGATCATTGATGCCAAGCGTAAATTTATTGTTGTGTTTGAGGTATTTGAGAAAGAGATCTGTCCAGACCCTAAATTGTTTCTGGCGTGTTTCCTCATGCGGCTGCAGACTGTGGACACATTGTGCGTTAGCTAGTTAGCCAATTTGTTGCTATTGAAGTTACTTACGTGAAGAAAGGTGGAAATGTGTATTCCCAGGGCCATTGGAACTCGACCATTGTTTGGCTTAGATTGACGTCATATCATTTAATAAAGCTCAGCTGTTTAACTAGAGTTGCCATCGATCAATTATATATTGTTACTAATAGCGATAACCGATAACATTAAATTTTAAGCGCGTCACAACGAATCAATTTAAACTGCCATCCCAAACACGATGAGACTGTTGAATATTTTCACTTTTCTGCTTTATTTGTCTTAAATAGAAAAATTGTGTACATTAACATTTTTATTCCATACAGTTTGAGTTGATCTCATCTTTGCTATTATTTGTTTTTATGTAATTCTTACATTTTCATCCAAAAGTAAACATGTAGAGACAAAAAGAAGTTTGTAGATATCGGCATTTTGCTTTGCATCATATTCATAAATATCCATTTACATATACATATACTCATATCAGCTATATATTCTTGTTCAATATATTTAAAGTACTAGGAGGCGCAACACTATACATTCAATATTTCAGTTTTTTTTTGTTATATTGTTAATATAAATTTTATTAGTTTTCTCTTAATTTTGCTTTACCAGCTGCTTGCCTTTTCTGCATTAATATACCACTGCCTGTTGCCATTATTCATTTTGCAATCCATTTTATATCTATTTAAATTTAATGCTGTTAGTAAATTTACGTTTCTTTACTTTACTTTTTTATTCATCTTTATAAAAATTAGGAGCATTGTGTGCTTTAGAAGTAATTTTCTGTATTTTCTTGTGCTGCGTATTTTGGTTTCTTATTTGCTGTGTTTCAACTGGCATTTGAAGTAGGCTTGATTTATTTATTAAATGGTAATAATGATAATTTGTGTGTGTTCATGCTGTGGGCTGAAGGAGGAGAGCTGTGTGCAGGCAGTTTATATTTAGTTAACGCATGCAATGCGTGGTAAATACGAAATATTTGTTTAGTATTATTATGTTTTTGCACTTTGCTTTTGCCTTTATTTGGTTTTTGTACACTTGCGTGGAAATTCTCTAGAGCCATCCACATCGGGAAACAAAGAGTGTCTCTTGTGATAGTTCAGTTTTTGTGTTAGCTAGTTTTAAAGAGTTTTACAGTTAGTTCCTAGTTAACAAGTGAGGTTCGGTTGAAATCTTTTTTGTTTACTATATATGTAAGTAGGTATATGTTACTCTTCTTTCGGTTTTGCTCCAATTGCGGAGTTATGTACTTAGCATGCTCGTGTTGCTATTTCTAAAGATATTTATATATAGCAAAATAACATTTTCTTGTCTCGTACACATAGTAAAGCAATCTACTAATTCTCTTTATTTAAAAAAATATGATAAAGAAAATTACAAAATAAATGCCCTACATCTGCTTGCTGTGCTTAAAGCATATTGATGAAAATGTACACTTGAAATGCTTTGCTGGTTCTCTTAAAATTACATTTAAATGAAATGCAATAACAAATGGCATACAAATCGAATCCGAAATAAAAATAAAACAATGCGCATAAGACTTGTTTCGCATGTCGGATCACCACCGTGGAAAACAAATATGTCTGTGCATCGTAGCTTAATTTACAGCACGTTTCGAAAACATGTTCTCAAAAAAATAATTAAAGGTCTTCTAAAATTTTTGTGTTTTTGGTTTATAAATTTGAAACAAATATCAAGCTTAAATATATGTATGTATCTTAAGCCCTTGATAATCGAACAGAGAATCAAATAAACAATAGACAGCTTATAAATTACATAAAATACATAATACGCTCGCTCTAAATATCATTTACATACAGTTCTTAGACCTCTTACACATATGGTATTTATTATATAATATGCATTGTTATAGTTATTGGTAAACTATTTAAAAATGGCATGTGGTCGACATGTATGCGCTTCACATATCGTTAATAGATATTACATTATACATATACATACAGTACATACATTTATTATATATCGAGTTGGTATAAATCGAGACGCGAGCATTCCATTCCGACAATATCCATATTTTGCATTTGCATATTGAATTTTAGCTTGCTCCGCATTGGTTGCTTGGTTGGTTGGTTGGTTGGTTGTTTAGCCTATGGTCTAATTGAGTTACATATACATATATAAAGTTTTGGGATTCTCGAATCACTGCACGTATAGCATGACATGACAGCATGTTGTTTCACACATATGCTCCATATTTCGACTAACGACTAATACTAGAGATATAGCTAAACCTAAGCTACAATTTTTGCCTAAGACGACGATCGGTTTCTCTCAGCCAACTGCCAACTGCATTTTTGTGGAGGGCTGCTTGCTCTGTCTGCTACTGCTACTGCTCTTGATGCGGCTGCTGCTGCTGCTGATGGAGCACCTTGATGGTCCTTTACTTGGCCAACGGTTCCAGATAACAGCGCACCGTATTATTCTCATCCAGCATGGCGGATAAATGACGCGCCTGCTGCTGCTGATGATGGTGGAGTTGTGGTTGCTGGTGCTGGAGATGATGGTGTGTGGGAGCAGAATGTTGCTGTAGGTTGCTGTGCGATGTGTGCGACGACGATGATGTGGTGGACTGCGGTGATAGTTTCTGTAACTGCTGACGCTTCTGTGCGGGCGTCTGATTGGCCGGTGGCAGCGGCGGTCCTGCATTACCATGGCCAAATAGCTCGTTAACCGCCAAGCGTGCGCTCGGTGACTTGGCATTCAGCTGCTGCTGCTGCTGTTGCCTGTATGCGCCACGCATGGAGCCCTCACCAACGCCGCCGCTAACCCCAAAAACCGCACCATTGTGCTCAATGGGATGGGCAATTGTTGCTGCTGCCGATGTTTGCGATGGCGCTCCATAATCTAAAGGCAAGCCATTCTTGCGCTGCTGGCGTCTGCAAATTAATTAAAAACGAAGAGTTTATTTTTTAATAAACATTGAGTGATATTCACAACTTACTGAAACCGCCGCTTAAAATCCTCATCCTGGAGCGCCATTAGGCGACGCATGCGCTCATCACTTTGAGGTGGCAATCCATGCGTATCATCATCATCCATATCGCTCTCATTATCGTCATCATCACAGACGCTGTCGTGCAGCTGCTCCGCTGCGGTCACCTCGTCGTCATACTCATCATCATCATCATCGTCGTCATCGTCATCATCATCATCGGCTGCACAGCGTCGAGGCGGTTGTTTCTGCTTTGCCTGAAGTTGCTGTTGCTGGTTTCTGGAGGTGACGCTGCCACCACTAAGGCTACCACCACCATAGCGACTCCCGCCGGCGGCAACTGCGGCGCGCATGCTATTAAATACGCCCGTGCCGACGCTATTGTTGTACACCTCATCCACATCAAAGTCACCCACTTCGTAGTGCTGGGCATCCGAATTGCGGTTACTCAGTATCTCCTCGTAAACGGGGCCATCCCCTCCGACGCCGCCGCCATTGCTGCTGCCGCCACCGCCTTGATTGTAATAGGCATCGCCGCCGAGTCCCTGGCCCATGCCCAAGCCGATGCCCTGGCTAAGATCACAGTTGGAATGCTTATTTCTATACTGTTGGCGCTGCTGTTGCGCCAACAACTCTTGCTGATACTGCGCCATGTGTGGCGGTGGCGCTGGCAACTGTTGTTGTCCACCAGCACGTCGCTGCTGATGCTGCAGATGCAACAGATGTGCCTGCTCTTCATCCGATGATAACTGTTGCTGTTGTTGCTGCTGCTGCTGCTGCTGACGTTGCTGGCGCAGCTGCTGCTGTTGCTGCAGCTGTTGCTGATAGTAGGCGGCATTATTGGGTGGGTCCAGTGCCTCGGCATAGTGTGGATACGCTTGCTGGGCGGATGGTGGCGGCTGTTTCATGCCGCTGGTCTTCTTATATGATGGATAGAACAATACCTGCGAGGCGGGCGTGACGCGACTGTGCAGCGAGCCGCTAGGTGAGGCGGGCACAGCGCCAGCGCCGCCTCCACGCTTCTTCTTGCCATGCTGGTTATTATGCTTCTGTGTCCAATAGAACACCTCATGTGACTGCTGCGGCGAAGCGCCACCAACACCGCCACCGCCACCCGGAACTCCCGTATTGTTGTAGTATTCACGCTGGCCACCAGCCTGCGGATGCTTCCAGCTGTAGTAGTCGGGTTGATGATAAAAGGATTCGCCTGGCTGTTGCTGCAGCTGCTGTTGATGCTTGTGGGCAAAGATCAGATGCGTTGAGCCGGCTGAGCTAGTGGGCGACGCATGTCCCACGCTGGCCATTCCCGTGGAGCGCAGAGTGCCGCGCTCCAGTACAACCGCACCAACTGGCGTCACCGGCTGCAGGCTGCCCGCAAGAAGGCCACTCTTCAGTGTGCGCCGCTGCTGTGCTTCACTTAGTTCGCAGTCGGAACCAGCGCCCATAATTATGGCATCTTCATTAGCTGGCTGGTCATGCTGATGCTGCTGCTGATGTGGTTGCTCCTCATCGTGACCATCATCGCTCGAGCCCAGTGGCAGTTTTGACTTGGACTTGGAAAGAGTGCCAGCCGAGTTGGTAGCAACACCACCGCTGACACCACCTGGTCCTCCATTGCCGGCAACAATGCCCGAGGAAATGGATGTTTTGGAGCAGCGCAGGCACTTTGGGAGCCAAGCATGCTGACGCACATATTTGCGGTACTCGCGTCGTATCTTCTCGTTCTGTATGCAATGGAACACAAAGATGTATAGGCCCAGCAGCGTATTGAAGCAGACGAAGCAGTAGCCATAGATGGCGGCCACATCCTCATCCATTTTGGCGCCGCGTAAATAAAAATAGGCACAGCACCAAACGGCGCTCAGCAGCAGCAAAAACACGAACGAGCAGCGGATGTCAAAGCTATAAAAACAACAAATTATTACATTGAAGAAAGTGTATCGATGTCAGACAGAGAATAGAGACGACTCCAACATACCGCACATTGGCCAGACGCGTGTGCTCCTTGGTCTTCAGGGCAGTGCGTGACTTGCGACGCATGATGATCCACGACAAGAAGGTGTAGCTAATTGCCGCCTGTTCAGAGAGTATCACGGAATTAGACAAATGCTTTCAAGCGTGTTTTTTTTTTTTAACTGTTTCACACAATAACCTACCACAAAAAAGATCAAAATGGGGGCCACAAAGGTGGCATAGAAGAGCGCATTGGCTTCCATTAGGACGCAGTAATCATTTCGCAGTGTGTAGGTGCTCGGATTGATGCCCAGTGAAATGGCAACCACACTCAGTGAGAGGCCATAGGACAACAGATAATAGCAGTTCACCTTTGGCGTCTGATCCACCTCCAGCAGCAGCTCATCCGAAGTGAGCGTCGAGTACGAATGGAAGGCTGTGTTCAAGTTGTGTGTGAAATGTGGATGGATGGATTAGAAACTGCGCTACGCAGCCAGATCCCCATTAGTGCTTACCTTCATAGCAAAACCAGGCGGTGGCCGAGAGAATTGCACAGTGGAGAAAGACGGTTATGAACCCACAAAATATGCTTGTTTCGGTCTGTTCGATTCCCAGCAGAAAGAGCAGCTCAATGGCCAGCAGGCAAATGTAAATGCTGCTATAAATCGAGGTGCGTGCAGACTGCAGAAAAGAGAGTGCGAAATACAGAGACAGACATAGAAAGAGAGAGAGAGAGAAAGACGGGAGAGAATGAAAATTCTGATAAGTTTGAGTTTGTCACAAAAAAAAAAGGAGAGATGCGAACGAGGAGGAGCCAAGCAGAATTCGGAATCTGTGTTGAGAATCACTTCACAATTCGATTACAAATATTAATTCCGTTTCCACGACAAATTTGCCTCGAACTTAATTTAGTTTACAAATAATTTTGGTGGTTTTTGGTGGTGAAAATATCCAGAAAATATGTAAATAATATGACTAATACAACATTTAGCGCATATAAATAAAACGATAATAGAAGGCATATGAATGTAGAACAAGACACGAAACAAGCAACATAAATATACAAAATACTACACAATGAATAAACACAAATACATAAATATTTACAAGACAAAATTAAAAACAATTTTTTATTATTATTTAATTAAAATACACAAAGAAAATTAGCGAAATGACAAAAACGAAACTAAATGCATAAATATGATCTTGTTTTAAGTTAATTTTTTGTTAGAAAATGAAATGCACATAAATATTAAACATTTGTTAAGATTATATTTTGAAGGTACTCACAACAAATGTTTTTAAAGCATGCCAAAAATGATGTATTATTAAATGAAAGAAGTTTCACACCTAAGTTAAGGAAAATGCGCTAAACTTAATTGAACTACACACGAACTAAGTAAATAACTATAGCTAAGCAGATGTTCTTCAGTTCTAGCAATGTGAGGTTTAAATAAATTTTGATTTAAAAAAGATCAACTAAAAGTTTGATCAATGCTTAAAGGTTACTTACACTAAAGTCTTCTTCTGTTTGGAAATTGTGTTAGTCAAGGTTTACATATACAAAATTTGTGTTACTTAAGTTTTATATCACATGTGCAGATCTCTCCCAGTGGAGGCGTCTCTTTGCAATTCTATATCTAGCCGTCAGACACATATAAATATATATATATATATATATGTCCAGCCTATGCTGTTATTGTATTTCTAGTATATCCTAGCCTAGCCTAGCCTACAATTGTGTAACTGTGTGCTTATTGTTTTCACCACCACCACCACTTATATTGCAAGTCATCCATATTAGCCTGCATTATAATGTTGTTCGAGTCCAACGCGTTGCTGCCACCATCCACATTCAGATTGTGATTGTGTTGCTGCGTATGCTGCTGTTGCAGGTGTTGTTGTTGTAGGTTTTGTTGTTGTTGCTGCTGCTGCTGCTGTTGCTGCTGCTGTGACTGTTGTCGCGCCTGCAGATAATTGTGGCTAATGTTTAAATTATTGCTTGCGGCGGCAGCATTGGCAGCAGCTGTGCCCACATTTGCCGCATGTTGCTGCAGTGCAGCAGCAATCGATGCAGCCGCTGCAGCAGCAGCAGCTGTTGTTGTTGTGGTCGCCGCATTTGCTGCACCAGTTTGCGTGCCGTGTGCATGATGTAAATTTAGATTCAGATTGTTCATTTGCATGCCACCGCGTTGCGGCTGATTTATGTTGTTGTGACTGTGCGAGAGCACCACTGCCGCAGCGGCAGCAGCAACCACCTGCTGCTGCTGTTGTTGCTGTTGCAACTGTTGCTGCAGATTATAGTTTAAATTGTTGCGATGCGAATTGCGTATGGAGTTGTGCTGTATGAAATTCGTGTGCTGCTGCTGAATATTGTTGTTGTGATTGTTGTGGTTATTATTGGGGCCAGTTGGCGCAGTCAGTGTTAAAGATTCGTGTGTCTGATCGCGTATATTATTCTGCTGGCGTCTGCTGCTCCCCGCCCGCTGATGCGGCAGCTGGGTGGAATTTGCGTTTCTTACCTTGACGAAGACCCCGTTGAAGAGCTTGAGCGTGAGCAACGCTATTATGATAAAGACCACGCAAATCGCAACGCTTATGTAGATAAAGATGCGCATATTGCCATCGAACATTGTGAATAGCGAATGCTGATGCTCATCGACGACGTCCATTAGTATCGCAAAGTTGGTCAAATGATTGCAACTGCAAACGCTGTGCGTACGATTTGTCGACTCCAAACTGCAACCATTGGCAGACCAAGCGCTGTAAGTGTCAAAATATATAAATATGTGTTATATATCCGAGTTGATTATTAGTTGGGTGTTCGTTGTGTAATTACTGGTCAATGTAGTTCCAAAATACGCAGGTGGGATTGCTAACGTTCTCCGTCTTCAGATGCTTCAGCACCAATTTAATTGGCTGCGACAGTTGGATGTGGCGTCCCTTGCCCAAGCTGGCCGAGATCACCTTGCTGTTGAGTATGCGAACGCGCTGCTGCATCTCTCCAGAATTTGTATCGCTATCGTTGGACAATATTGCCGTATTGCGCACTAAACCGAATGAGCGAGAGAGAGAGTATATAAATATGTATATAAGTTATTATTTATTAACCAACTTACCATAACTGCGTGCGCTCTTTAAATCGAAATGATCGTAACTAGGCTTGAGTATCGACTCCAAGCGATCGAAGGCGGCAAACACAATGCGCACCAAGCCACCCTCGCTGTTCTCCTTGAGTGCGGTGCGTGGTAGTTCAATGCGATCGGAGCTGAGTGGCCACTGATCGGAGTCCGGAAAGACGACATTTCCCTGTATAGTTTTTGTTTCCAAAACGCGAACAGAGAGCACTGCAGCAAATATATAGAATTGAGTATGGAATACAAACTAATGTTAACATTTCCGAGCACTTACATATATTCTTGACCTTCTGCACCACATTACGCTCCCGGATGATGGTGTCGGCAAGTAGAAAGGCATTGTATTCCAAGCCAGTTAGCAGGGAGGTGGCAACGCGCATTTGATCCTCCTGATTGAGATCCAACCAGGATGAGAGTTGTGATTCGTCGAGCAGATTTGAACCAGTTTTGACAACGCCATGCAGCAGCTCCATAATGATTGCCTCGCGCTGACGCTGATCGGGAAACGTTTCCTTGTCGTGCAGCATCTTCTCGGACATGGTCTGTATGATCTTGGTGGTGACAAGCATGTCGCCGCCATAGAGCGTCTTGCTGCTGGTCACCTCGGACAGATCATTGGCAATTGAAATTAACGACGAGTCCCGTTGATTGACACGCATCTCGAGGCTATTCAGCCACAGACTGCGGCACTGCGTCAAATCCGGTGTTAGTGGATGCCACGTGGGCTCAAAATTGCGCAGTCGCTGATTCTGGTTGACTTTGTGGGCCATGCTTACGGGTGGCTCACAACTGCTACTGTTGTGCAGACAATCGCCGCCAGCACTGGACGGCGGCGGCATTGGTGTTGTGCTGCTGGCAACTGGCATTTCATCATCGTATTCATCGTAGCCCGCATCGGGCACTCTCTTCATCAGGACACAACGCCACTTGGCGATGCCAGCGGCGCCGCCTGGACATGGCTGTACATTGACGTCGCCCACTCGTGTCACGTTCCAGAAGAGATTACGTGCATGCGTCGGTCCGCAGAATAGCTTGGACTCATCTTCTGCGCCCATGCCAGCCGCATTCAGATTAATGTTGTTTATGGTGCGCACCACGCCGCCACCTGAACCAGGTGCAGTGCCACCAATGCCTAAGCTGTTGTTGTTGGCAGCACTAGCCGCTGTGCCGGGCGCGCGGTTTGGTGAACTCTTGGTGGTCAGCAGTGTGCCATCGTCACTGCCGCCGCCACCTACCCCAGTCAGAATACGTGTATTCGACGGAGCTGTGACATTGCCAGCACTTCCGCTGCTGGACTTGGTGGGTGCGGTGTCATCGGTGTGATGATGATGATGATGCAATTGCGGCGGTGGTGGCAATCCATCGTGTCGTCCGCCCGGATGCTTGGTGGTTGCACTCGTTACTCCCTTGAGCCTGCCACCCGGTAGCATTGCCGTGCTGCTGCTGCTGGGCGTGGCATGCGTGGGCGGCACACCATTGATGCCGTGAATGCCCACAACACCCGGCAGCGTAGGCAGACGCGGCGGCGGCTGTGGCGGTGGCTGAATTAGACCGCTGCCATTGCCAAAAATGGGCGGACCATTGCTGAGCACCCATGGCGGTGGACTTGGTCTATTCGTGGTCGTCGATGTCTGCGCTGCCGAGATGCATTGATAATGCGCCTCCAGATACTTGTGCGTGCCGGGACATGGATCACCGAACATGCTCGTGGCCGCCAGAACGCTGCAGCTTTGCTTGTGCGAACACCTGCGAATGCAGAAATCGATTCAGTTGATTAGTTATGGACACATATATTTTATAATTGGCATACAAATTGTTCACATAAATCATTTTGGAGACTTACTTTGAGTTGAGCACTGTGAGGCTTTTGGGAAACATGCAATTAACGCTCCACTCCACGTTGCCGTGATCATTGCAGATGGTTATTGAGAAGCGTCCGTAGTTGGCCCGTATCAGATTGATTAGGTCGCCCGGTTCGCATTCAATGGTGAGTTTCTTACCTTCGCAGGCGTAGGCTGTTTGGTATTTGGGTGCTGCAATAATTTCTACATGAGTTTGATTGATGCATATACAGTTTTGCATACATATAATAAATATAATAAGAATATATAAATGAATGTGGGGACAATTGAGAAAAAAGTTATTAGCGCTGCGTTGATTTGTTGTAGTTTGGTTTTGGTTTTGGTTTGGTGTGTTGAATCTGTAAAGACACTTACTGGCTATATATGAAAGGTCGATGCGGGGCATATACAAAGGTAATGTGGATATATCATGATACACGCTGATTACGCTGCCTGCGATATACTTAAGATGTGTGTTGGGTCGGGTCGTTAGCGATGCTTTCTAGCAAGTAGAATAGTAGTCATAAATACCAAATCCTGCCAGGCACAGCTCCACTCAACTTTCGGATCGGCCCTCGTTCCGAGTCTTATCGTTTGCCGTCTCGTTAACAGTCGCTGGCCGAGTTTATTGAACTGTAATACAAAAGTTGTATTTGTATTTGTTTGATACGCTGTCTGCGCTGATAAGAAATTTGACACGGCAAGCGGACTAAATTAGTAAATTTAATTGATATTGTTGACTTTACAAATTTAGTTTCACTCAGTTTTGTAAAGATTAGTTTAAGTGAAGAAGTTGAAGCTAAAAATTATATTAAAAATATTTATGCTTTGTGCTGCATTTCTTATTATTTAAATTTAAGTTTAATATTACATTTATAAGTTCACAATAAAAAGAAATAAATAAAACTGAAATAAAGCAGCGGATATAGAAAACTAAATCCAAATGCACAAATGCCTAAGACAATTAAATTTTTTCTGATTTGGTTTCAGTTACATTGTTCAATTATGGTTTGTGGTGTCTGATTTTTGGCCACAATGAAAGTAATTCAGTTGCATGACCTAATTAGGGGTTAAAGGTCACTTACCACAGTTCGCACTTCATCGTAATGCTGCATAGCGAAACAAAGGTTGGCAACGAACCACGAATGGAAATCAGCTATAAGTAAAAAAGTAATAAATAACGGCGATTAGTCACATTAGCCTCTTCGTTTACTTGAGTAAATATTTACTTGGGATATCATCAAACTGAGCGAAGATAAAGGAAAAGAAACAAAGAGCAAACAACAGATAAACACAAAAAAATGGAGTCTATAAATACACACACATATGTATATACACATATGCATGTATGTTTGTTTGTATGAGTTGGTACACACCCTTCATTTGCCGCTTTTCCAATGAAGACTCGACTGAGACTCGTTTTCTTTGTACACTCAAATTGCATTCGTTGGTTGCGGTGCAGTCGGTCGTCTCACATATAGAGAAAAGTTGACGCTGACTGCGCTGCTCAAGCACTTAGCACACAAACACACCATTCACGAACACATTCAAGTTTTTTCAGCTGCAGCAGAGACTGCGCTGCCCTGGCCAGCGGAGCACCCTGCCTGGCCTTTGTTCTCAGCTCTAGCGTATGAATTTTCAAGTACATTTTTCGACACAAAATTCATGGTTTTTGTTTTGCTTTTCAGCGTCAGTTAGTTGCTTATATTTAAAATTGTATTTTTAAGTTGATTTTGTTTGATTATTTGTGGTTTTTGCTGAGTTCTTACGGAGAATGCGACTGCACTTGCTGACGTATGCGATGTATCTGAAATCGGTGGAGTTGGTTGTGAAAGTCGCTTCTGAAGAAAAACTGGTTTTACTTTGAATTCCGAGTCGAGTTTATTGGTCGCTTTTTACTCTTAACTTGTGACTTTGATTTAATTGATTATTTCACTCATTGGTTGAATAGTTAATTTGGTTTATTTTTTCAATAATTTGATCAATTAAATATGTTTATAAAATGACGTTTTTAAATTTTTTGGGGACTGCACATCACGTACGACTTTCTTTCAGAAAAATTCTGTATACTTGAATGAGCTGTGCTCAATGCGTTGGAAAAGGACGGCAGTATACAGGGGAAATTTGGTGCTGCCAACTTACTTGCAAGGGCGCACAGATTCAAATTCCCAAATGGGTGCAAGTGCAAGTAAAAATTAAGGGTTTCTTACAAATAATAAGTTATATATAATAAAAACAAAAAATATATAAAGGGCTACCAAAATTTAGTTCCATATTAACTTCAAATAATAGCAATTAAATCAAACTTAAAATCTCAAGTTCACGTGCCTATTGCTATAATGCATAGTATAAAGAACTTCTTATCAGACAATTTGCTGAACAGAACTTCCTGAATAATAGTTGCTATAAAATAGTAATTTGCTTTGTAAGTGTTTAGTGTAATTCAGTATCGCGCTTGGTTTCAATAGTAAAAATCGCGCATTTGAAAATTTATTTATCTAAATCTAAAAGTATTATGGAAGAGCAAAATTATTTTATTGTGTTTATGCTAATTATAGTTATCCCGTGGTCCCTGCAAGCCACAGGAAACGTTTCCACTACTAAGAAAAAGGAACCAATAGTGCACCAACCAAATAGTACACAAATACAAATTCCGATTGCAAATCAAACAGTTACGCCAAAGCCAAAGTTGGCAGAATTTAAAATAGATGCACACAAAACAATCAGCATTAGTAAAGATGATCTCAATGATCTGCTTGACGTTTATATGGAAAAATTAGCGGAAAATGCAGCGACAATTCAGCAAAAAGACAACGCAATTAATCAGTTGCAATCTAAGGATAAAATCGATGACGATCAGCTTAAGCAATTTGAGGAACTATCTACAGTATGTAAAGCACAAAATGTATCTATGGGATTGATATTAACCGAAAAAGACGAACAGATCAAGAGTCTGCAATTAAATAGCAGCATTTATGAAACGCGATTAAGAAGAAAACAACATTTGCTGACATTGTATAAGAAACAGAATGCATCCAATGTAGCAACGATAAGCGAACTGAGAGCTAAAGTAAAAGCTTTGGAATACAGGATCAGAGAGAGAAAAGATGATTTGCTTGCCGATTGGGAGGCGGCTACAAATAGTTGCTTGCCCTATGGCAAATCCTTAGGTATCCACTTGATACAACTGCCGGATTTTCGACCATTTCTCGTGCCCTGCGATGGTCTGTCTGCAGCTGGTGCCGGGTGGACGGTTATCCAGCGACGCTACGATGGATCTGTTGACTTCTATCGCAACTGGGATGGTTATCGCAAGGGATTTGGTAAACTTAATGGCGAGTTCTTTCTGGGCTTGGAGAAACTGCACAGACTGACCACATTTCAACCCCATGAACTTTATGTATCGTTGCGTCTGTTTAATGGCACAAACCGATTTGCCTTGTACGATGACTTTGTTATTGGCAGCGAGAAGGAGGGCTATGAGATGAAATTGCTAGGTCATTATCATGGCAATGCGAGTGATGCAATGCGTACACATGATAAGATGAAATTCTCCACATACGACAGAGACCACGATGAATTCACTCACATCAATTGCGCTGCATATCACCATGGTGCTTGGTGGTATGATTTTTGCTCCCGTAGGTAGGTCAACGGGTTATCTAACTGGTAATATCAAATATTTAATATTCATTCCACTTTTCTAGTAATCTCAATGGGAAATACTTTAAAAGACAAACGGATAATGCCGAGGGCATTTTTTGGGATCGCTGGTACAGCTTCAAATCTTTGAAGTCTGTTCAGATGCTTATACGCCCAAAGAGCGCCAAGTTTAATTAATCCATGAAAAGGAACTATCAATTAATGTTAATAAAAGAAATATATTTCATACAATTTTGTATTGTGGATCAGTTGTCAATTTGCCGCCATTTGTTTGATAATTATCTCAGCTGAGAAATAGGCCACCCTAAACATTTTGTAGCGTCTAATATTTCTACGCCCATTATTTCTCATTATTCGTTTCTAATTTTGGATTGTTAAAGTTGATGGCATTGTGTTTGTCAGAAGTCATTTGCACAATTAATATTCCATTTTATTGTAATAAATAAGTGAAATCAAATTCAGTTTATGCATCGGTCTAGGGGAAAAAACAAACGAAAACTTGCGCACTAAATGTGTACACAACTTTATTTATATATAACATTCATTACTATATATATATTTGGATCAAATACTTGAAGTCGTGGGTTTGAATTCCCAGCATTGACATATGTTTAAAGTTTAATTTTTTTGTATTAAAATATGTTGTAAATATATATTATGCATATATGAAACTGGCAGAATAAGGCAGCTCTAAACACGTTGTATTAAAAATATGAGCTAGCTGCAATATTAAGATTTGTATATGTAGATCAAGCTTAAAATCTATAAATTGACTTTAAATATTTTTATAAATATAGTAACAGTAAATTTGAATTATTATAAATATATGTATATATATATATATATATATATATATATAATAAATATATTGATTTTGTGTATTTTACACTTAACAATGTTGAGATCGTTAATCTAAAAGACAAATAAGTAGATATGTAAATATATGTTTTATGGATAAAGGGCGGATTATATTTACAAGCCCATCAATAATGTATTTAAATGTGATTTTTCCTTGGGAAACCTAACGCTCTCAACCATCATTAGGGTAATTTACAACATCCACTTATTAATAGAAATTTAAGCGTTTGATTAGCGATTAGGCACAAAGTACTTTCGACTGGCGGGTAATTAAGTATATGGTGATATATATATAGACGATATGATAAGTACACTGGTTACAAGTAAGTAGATCAAATAAACCTAATTCTATTTAATTGTTTTGTAAATATCGATGGCGATAGATTATTATTTGTTGGCTGATCTAATCTATGTCTCCTCCTCCTCCTCGACATCCATCTCTAGCTCCTCCTCCAGTTGCCGGGGCTGCTGTTGCTGCTGCTCCGAATTGTGTTCACGCTTCCGATGCCAGCGTAAACTGGCGAATTGTGCAAAACGCTTGCCACAAGTGGCACACTTGTACTTCTTAACCGCCAAATGGAGTTCCGTGTGCTTCTTGAGGTTGCCATAGGTGGTAAAGGTCTTGCCGCAGACGGTGCACAAATGCTTGCGTATATTCAAGTGGGCATTCATGTGATCGGTGAAGCGATTCTTCTCATAGAAACCCTTATCGCAGATGGGGCAATGAAACGTGGACTGATTGAGATGCGTGCGCCGATGAATATCGAAGAAGGACCACGTCTTGAAGGACTTGCCGCACAGATCACAGATATAGGGACGCTCCCCGGTATGGGTGCGCATATGTATGGCCACCTCGGTAGAGGTAGCGAATCTCTTGTCGCACTGTTCGCACGCATAGGGAAAGTCCCGACGATGTCGACGGATATGCACCGTTAGATTGCACGGCATTTGGAATCCCTTGCCGCACAGGGTGCATATAAATGGCTGGGTGCCGTCGTGAGCCGCACGATGCACCTTGTACTGATCACAGGTCTTGATCAGCTCCCCGCACACATCACAGCGAAAGGGGCCGAGATTCGGTTCGAGAAATTGACCCAATTTCGCGTGCAGCAAGGGAATGCTGCTCGAGCCGGTGGCATTCGTGAGAATTTTACGCTTTTGTGCCGAGTAATCCTTGCGCAGCTCGAACAGCGTCTTTTCAAGCTGCGCAGGAGTATATGAGCATTGAAATGTTGTGTTGAGTTCCTCGAGCATTTGACCCAAAGCCTGACTGCGATAGGCATTTGAGCGGAAATCGGGATGATCCACATCCCACAGAGCTGGATAGTTGCGGTAGATCTCCACAAACTGCAGCTGATCATCGGGGGTGTCAAAGCTAATGCAGCTGGCATTGATAAACTTAGTCCTTTGAATGGTTTCCACGACGCCCTTCTTCTGCAGAGAAACAATAAAAGTTGTTAGTTTTTTAGCGTATCTCTAAATTCGTTGAATTACCTTGCTTATCTTGTTGAAGATCTGCTCTTGCAGTATCTTGTGGAGAAATTCTAGCTCATCGTAGCACCAAAGCTTTGGCAGATAGAGACCCTTGTGCTTGATCACCATGCGCAGTTCCTTGCGATAACGAGTCCTCAACTTTTGTATCTCCTTGAAACACTCCTCGCCACTCAACTCATAGTTGAGCTCCTCGCGCAGCTCCGACGAGATCTCCCGATACAGTTCCTTCTTGGAGCAATTGTTGTAGTCAAAGTGTTGCGGATTCCACAAACTCTCCTGCCGCCGGAAACCGTCAATGATGCAGCTGAGCACCTCACGATATTGAGCCGATTTGGTCGTGGATTCATTATCACTCGATTTCTCGCTTTCTGTAGACTCGCTCTATATAATTAATTATAAGATAAATGTGAATATGAAAAAAGAGAATCATAAATGGAAATTGAGTGTTTTAAAGATAGATTTGAAAAGCCGCAAGTTCAATTTGGGAAGTCAGTTTTTAAAACTGTGTATAAAAAGTTATATTTTTCTTCTAATTGGTTTTCAATTGAATGTAAAAATTCTTTAAAAGTTCGTAATGGATGCGTCATTCACCATTTAGCAAACAAATGATTTTTGCTAGCGAATAAAGAGGTTTGAACAGAAGTTTCCACCACAAACGGAAGCTCGAGACATATACCCAACTTTGTCAATTAACTTAAGCGGCAAATAACTTTGGGCCTGCATATGGCGTTGTGGCATTGTGGCATTGTGGCTTACCTTTGCCTCCCGTTCGGCCCGCTTGTGCTCGATGACGCCACGTAAGAAGTGCATTTTTTCAAAGTACCAAAGTCGCGACTTGTACTTGCCACCCAGCGAGTTCAGTTTGCTGAGCTCACGACGATAGCGACCACGTAGCTCCTTGAGCACCGCAAAGATTTCGGGACCAGTTAGGGGCATCTGGAAGACGGCCTGAAGTGGTGCCGCCAATTCACCGTAGACGCTCCGCTTGGCATTGTATTTGTAATCGGGATGTTTTGGATTCCACAGCTTCTCGTTGCGCTCATAGGCCACTAGTAGGGAGCAAACAAACTCTCGATTCCGCTCCAGTTCGCGACGCGTGCGCTGAAGTTGAAGAAGATGCAAACAGTTATGAAGGGGTTAGTGGGGGAATAGCAGGTCACCATTTGTGATTGCATAAGTGGGCTGTTGTTCATATTGTTTTCTATATTAGGGTATTCCACTAGGGTATTCTACATTTGCGATTACGTGTGAAATGCATAACAGTTTTGTTAAAGAGCAAATATATACATTCTTGACCAGCACCAATAACCCAGTCGCTAAATATTCATCTGTTCCATGTGCCAACAAGTCACTAAGTCTAAGAGCCAAGATAAGACATGAAACATAATCGTATTTTATTGTAGTGAATTTATTAATGTGCCCATATCAGACCACTACATCATGTGGCATAAACTCAGCACTTACAACTGTTGCAATAGCTCAAACAATTATTATTATAATATCATTTGGCTGCCAAGTGAGGAATGTCTCAGTATTTGAAATGCACAATGAACTGCAAGGGTATTTAAGCATCGGCATGCCGATGGCAGCTGCATTTCTCTTTGTTGATTTGTTATTATTTGGTTTGGTTGCTCACCAACTTCATGTCGAGGCTGCTCGCAACGCTGCTGGTTGGCGAGGTGGGGGGCAGCGGCGTTGGCGGCGTCGCTGGCGGTGTTAGTTCCAGCACATTCTCCTCCTCCAGTTGCTGTTGTAATTGTAGTTGCAATTGTTGTTGCTGCTGCTGTTGTTCTCGTTGCTGTTGCTGTTGCTGTAGCTGCGTTTGTTCTTCTCCGTCAGCAGTTGCGGCAGTTTGCTTTTCCGCGTCGCGAAGCTTGCGCTGCATTGCCTGCAAAAGCGAATAAATCATTCGCATAAGTAAATACTTTATTGGTTCTTATAGCCAACCACACCAGTTCCACACTCAGAAGCACTCAGTCGATGATCGTTTTTGATAATCATGCAGAGGGTCATATAATTTTGTCGTGTAGTTTACAACTCATGATATAAAACGCCTCTGATCCCATAAAGTATATTATTTTATAGACGAGTCGACATACGCATGTCCGTCTGAACTTCGAAATTATCGGTCATTTGATAGTGACTTTCAGGAATGCGCAAACGGAAAATCTTTCCATTTCCATTTGCAAAGCGGAAATCCAGATGCTCTTATTTGCTAAAAAAATAGGCTTTCCACCTTTAAAAGTAAATAACTACGTGCTGAGATATGTCATTGCAATACATATAGTATATATCATATAGTTGCCGTGCAAAAAATGTATACAAAAGAGTATTTCTTGTGTGAGCATTTTGTTTTCTTTACCAAACTAACCGGAACAAACTAATTAGTTACCAGTTTATATTTCATCATCGTCAGTATTGGACTTCCATTTCATATAGCTGCCATATGAGCAATTGATCGATTTTTAAAGCTTATAATTCAATTTTAGAGCAAGAGTGTGCAATCTTTGGTGCGCCTTAGTCATTCCCGCTTGTCTTGTTTATTCTCTGCCTCTTCTCTGTGGCGCATACAGAAAAGGGAAAGTCCCCGCAACCCCCTCATATATCTTATGGTAGAAGTGAGCAAATATCAGCGGCTGTTGGCCTTTGGAATTCTTCACCCTCGTCATCGGCAACGCTTATCGTTCACTGCACAAAGTTACAGCTACATATACAACTACACACATATGTATATATATATATATATAAATATATATCTTAAATATACACATACATATAGATCTATTGTTGTTTTGGATTTCCTGAAGCTCAAGTTCCCTGAAAATTGTCGTATTTAAAATAAGACATCAAGAACACTATATATACATATATATATATACATATATATATCTGTCTACAGACTGAACTACAAACAAACTTTTAAATGTACACACACACACATAGATACATTTGTATATTTGTGCAAGCATTTGTATGTTGAGTTTTGCTTTGTTGTGAATGAAATCTATGAATAATTCAAGGGCATATCGCATGTGTCATATGAACGCGCTGATTCTTTTTTATTTATTTTTTAGATCAGTTGAAGGGAGTTTCGCAATACCTTTTATTTTGTTATCAGTTTGCGCACATAATAAAAACAAATGAGATTGTCACACAAGAAATATTTACACATGAAATGTATGAAAAAAAAAAATCAAAACCCTTTAGGAATGACACAAAAAACTGGAATGCTCTGTGTACACAAATTCATATTATAATATGCGAATGTAGAAAAATGCACATTGCATGTATGTCGTTATTTATGCTCCAATAAATCTAAAAGGCTGCGTGGCCAATTTCAGATAAGGACAAACAGTGACCAAATGGAAAAGCTAAGACTAATTAAAAGCTTTGCCAGCAAATGATTTCCATATGCATTTTAATTAAATCACTAATGCAAAAGTGTGGCACGTGCCCCATTATAGCGAATTTAAAGGATTCAAAAGGCGGATTTATCAAACAAAATGAAAATATTTCATAACATATTCAAAAGTGTACAGTGTTTTAGACATTCAAACCAACACTCGGAAAAATTCACTTATACTCTGTATATTGTACATATTTATATGTATATATATATATATATATATATATATATATATATATATTTTATTTTTTTTTATTTATGTATTTATATAAAAATTGTTTCCGTTTGCTGCTGTGTAATTTGGTGAATATGATGTTTCTTCAATGCTTCTTAACCGAGGCTCATGAAATTCTTCCAGCAGAAGCAAACTAACTCAAGGTTTATAAACTCAGGAAAATAAAAATTAAAATAAATAAAGGGTGATTGAATTTATTATTCAAAAAGTGTATTTCCAAAACACAAGGCTGTGTATTTAAAAAAAAAAAACAGAGTTTTTCTTTTCTTCTATCTAGCGTAAATTAAAAGCGTAAAATTAAGAAAAACATGTATTTTTTTCAGGTTGTTGGTTTTTATTTGTGGGCTTTGTTACATTTATTATTATTAAACTTGAGTATTTTGCGATTTTACATGTACAAACATTATTGATAGTTTCCAAATGTACATCATTTAATTTGGAGAAACTTACGGTTCTCCGCCGAATTTTTTCGGAGTCTGCTTTCTCGGTTGAAATGATCTAAATATCTTTTAAATTGTGGCTAATTTATATTGGAAATTTAGAAAAATGAATATTTGCACAACAGCAAATTGATCAATAAAATATGCGGTATACGGGAAATTATATATATTTCAATTTTGAGTTGGGTGGATACACAACTCGCTGGAATATATAATATATACCTTATAAGATCGCAGATGCTTCCTTACCTATTTTTACTGTTGCACGATTTCATTAGTTATCTTTTAAAAATTTTCCATTTAACATTATCAGGTTATAAAACTTTTGCTTTTAAAAACTCGAAGTCAGATGTGAAATACTTTTATTTCCTGTTACGTCAAAACGATTTCATTGATAAGCCAAAAGCGTTTCCCATTTTTCTTTGTAAGTTTGTGTATATAATTTAAATTAAGAAAAAAGAACAATACTTGAAGTGCAGTTCATTGATATCGAATTACAACAAAGCTAACAATTCATGTTTACAATTTAACAACAGACTGTGTATTTTGTGGTGCGCTTACTGCCAGTTTTATTGGCCAAGTTAATGCAACTTGAAATTGATAATATCGTGGGTTGTTTACATTAATTATGAAATGCAGAATTATCTAGATTTCACTTGTTTTGCTGACTGGCTTGGGTAACACAATAGTTTTGTTTGCTTTTGCTTTTGTTTTGAGCCATAATCGCAAATTGAAGTTGTCGCCTGATTCTGATTGTCTTGAATTAAAGGCGACAAGTACCACAATTGTCGGAGCTGTCTCTTTACAGTCTTGTTTTTGTGTTCGTTTTGCAATAATTGCTACGAGAATCAATAAAATTAATGATTGCTTGCACAGATAAAGAAATGGAGTACACAACGTGCCTCTGAATTGCTATTCAGTTAATTTCGAGTTATTTATACGAGCTCGTCAAATACCCTTACTCAACAAACTTGGAGTCTAATGGGCTGACAATTTTAAATTGAAGCTTTCCGCCAACCCAAAAATAAAATTGACTGCAGGTACTGTTCTTAATTAGGGTAGTCCTTGGACAACAAATTGATGGCAGGTAATTTGTCCAATCAGTGCCAAAAGGAAAAGCTCGACTGATTAATGACAGTAGATTTATTTTCAGTGCCCTTGCCGGTGGACTGTCCAAACCTTGGCCTTTCTATTGACGTAGGCGCAATGGTACTTTTTAGCTAACTGAACAACTCAAGCATTTCCGACCTTGACCTCAATTAAATGTGCAAACAAAATGCAAAAGAACAACAAACAATAACAAATTAAACAACAATAACAGCCAGTGCATTTAAGTGTTAAAATTCATTTAATGTCTGCGCTCTAAACTGAAATCCAAATCGACCACCAAAAACCCAGCCCGAAATAAACACCCCAAAAAATTAAGCGTAGCAAACTTTGCCGAAATGAAAACGCAAATGGAAGTGCTGCAAGACAAAAAGATTCCCTGTATCAAAAATTATATACAAAAATCAATTAAAATTGGAAAAAAAAAAATAATTCAATTCTATCAATTCAAAATATTTGATAATAAACACAATTAAATTAATTTTGAGTACCCCAATTGGATTTGAAGAACACAAGCACAAATCTAAATCTAAAAACATTTATCAAAAAGATTAATATCTTAATTAATGTGTAACCTGAAAGTCTAAAGACAATTCTACTTAAAATACTTTAGCTAATCAGCTCTTAATGTCTCTAAGATTGACTCTGTTTTGGTGACGATTTCAAGATCCTCAGATGTCTCCAACTTGTATTTCAAGCTATTCTTATCTTTTTACTTTTTATCCTTTTTAACACAACAAAGACAAGACATGTAAAAGAAATCAATTAAATTGAATTCATAATATTGTTAACAATTAAGCTACGACAACTATATTTATATGTTCACTTTTACTTTTAATCCAATTATATTTAATGTTTTTGTGGCTAGGGCAAGTCGCAACCAAGTGCTAAATAAATAAATTAAAAATTATATATTTGCCTACTCTACTAGTCCCAAATGGGCACTTTATGACATAATTGCGTATTATTTGTAAGTGGATACAAATTAAACGAAATTTTATTAAATGTGACTAATTAAATTAAAATTTAAAAAGACACATAAATTAATAAAGGATAGAATAATTCTGGGTGCATTAAAATGTAAAATGCCCCTACATTTATGGCAAGGACTCGAATTGAAAACGTATCCAGACCTAAATTAGAAAGGAAGAGAGAATAAACACCCTTAATACAAACTTATAAGCGTTGCAGGGTATGCAAAAATGTGTGTATTTATTTTTGCCCCTCGCTGAAAGTTCGTTCTGCGGTTTTTGACGTTGTCTGCCAGGTAGTGAAGAGAATGTGATTGCTAAGGGTGGGGCCGTACATGGGTTCTGTTGCATGCCACGTTTACAATGTGTATACACAATATATGTATATACATGTAGACATATATTGGTAGTTGCCGCAAATGGTTTAGCAGCTGTTTGTTGTTTATTTCTGCAGCGAAGGCGCGCAGTTTGTAGAGCGTGCCAAACAATGGCAGAAAAACACTCAGACAGAAACGATGACGTTCGCGATGTGCCCCTAGTTTCAGTGCCCCTGCTCCAAGGGCTCCATTTGCTAAATATTGGGTGTGGTATGTATTGTGTGGCATGGCACGGCGCCATTTTAGGGGGCTTGACCGCTGCCCACTATCGATGGAAATGGGGGCTCTCTCTGCGTCATGGCGGCGTCTGTTTACTGAACACGCAATTGAAATAATTGATCCAGTTAACAAAATTGCATAAAAATTCAATAAAAAAGCACTCACAACAACAACAGCAAAGAACAAGAGCAACAACTGTCTGCTCGAGTCTCGAACAAATTGAAACCCGATCGCAGAACCATTTATCGAGTTAGGTTTTTATTTATAGGGTATCATAATTTGTTCGTGAAGTTTGTAACGCATTGAAGAAGATGTTTCCGCACCTTTGCGTATTCCTGAGTAGCCAAGTCGATAAGGCTTACTATTACCTAAAGATCTTGATTCAAATTGGCATCGGAAGTTTTGCTGCAGGCAGTACATTTGTCAGGGAGGGCTGCATCCGAGCTTATTTATTGAGAAGTTATACGGACAAAACATATGAATTATTGCATTATTATCGATATCAGACTTCCATATCATATGGCTACCGTAGGAACAATTTGCCAAACGCTGTGTTCTTTTTCTTTAATAATTTGTCCTAACCAAACTCTGAAATTATGCCTGGTTATTGTGCTTCTAATTATCAATATTGTATCTCCATATCTTATAGCTTTCATGGCAAATTTAGTTATCGGTGGGTTGACTCCGATCTGCAAGGGAATATAATCTTCGGCGTGACTTAGGTTTCCGTTATTAGTCCCGTTTCTATTGTGTTTATGCATATGGTCTCTCCAATGGAAAGGGGTCGAAACTTGTTAGAACTGTGTAGGGCAGCGTAGGGCAGGGAATTGTTTTGTGGAGGGAGAGACAGAAAATCACAAAAGTGTTGGGCAACACTTTTTAATATGAATGGACCAACAAATACACTTATGAATGTAATATTATTTTAGAAGCCAACAAAATCGGTTCAGTTTTGACAAAGTTATGGCTGTGGAAAATTTCCACGCAGCGATTTTTTATGGTAACATTTTTACGTCTTCTTGTCACGTCAAGTGATAATATTATAAACTCTACTGCAAGGGTATAAAATGCTGTGCAATAAAACTGAAATAGCTGGAGATGACCTCGTTTCGCTGCATAAAAAAAAACTCAATTAATAATGTAACATTCGAGGACATGGGAAAGTACGGTAGCTGACTAAAAGGACAATTCAAAATCGAAAGCCATTTAGCACTATTATCACTCATCGGATTGTGTAACACTTTGGATTGAAAGTGTTTGTTGATAAGAGACATCCGCAGCGCAACACGCGGCGATTACAAAAACATGCTTGGCGCAGGCAGGGTGAGAATGAGGGAGACAGAGTCCAAAATGGACTCAGCAACCAGGCAGCTGCGTCATCGTTTTGCGACAAAGAGTCGAGTTTATTGTTAACAGTAGCTGGAGAGGCAGAATCTTTCATACATACGGAAATGCACTCGGAAAACAGTTTGAATTGAAAATTAGAAAAGGTTAAGCAAAAGTACGATTTGTTCTTGCTTTCATAAATCATTTATGCTGCCAAGAAAAGTATTTTTAACAAGGAGTGCACAATTCAGATTCAGAATTCAGATAATTCATGTTTAATACTAATACAAGTAACAAAAAAAATAATAATGTAAGAATTATGTGTTGTACACATAAAAGTACGTTGAAAATAAAATGAAATTTGAAATTCAGTTTTCTTATAATAAGATGAATCACCCCTGCAATTCATTTTTCTGAGTGTACATGCTCAATTAAAAATGATTGTTTATTGCATTTGTCACTACCAGTAGCCCATACATATACATAAACATTAAAAAACAGATACATATACATTCAAGTGTATATGCGGGTAACGTAATCAATTCCTTTGATGCTGACCAGTTTATGGAAGGCAGCTGGCTCTGGCTCCAATTTCTTATGTGCCCCACACAAATTAATCAACAGACATTTCTTTCTCAAATGCAGAGCCAATTGGCTAATTATCAGATGGGTAAAACGTCACACACACCCTCACCCCACCGCCACCTTCGCCCGAATTCCACCCATTCAATCAGACCTCTAATTAGAACGCGTTCGCTAAGCGGAATGCGTGACTGTAAATGTGGGTGGGGTGCTGGTGTTGGTGTTGGTGTTGGTCTGGGTGTTGGCCTTAGTTTCTCATTCCGTTTTTTTATGCGAGTGCAAATAAAAGATTCATGGTAATGCCATTAATGCCACGTTTAATACCATTATAAAACACTGCCCCACAAAGGAAAACATTGTGGCTCTAAAACGGTGTCAAACTGTCGATGCAATGGGCATTGAAGAATTGAAGTTTAGGTTGATTACACATTGGGTTGCCTTTCTTAATATGAAAAAGCTCGCTGTTTGCCTCAGCTCAATTTGGGGCTTAACGAATATGCATGGAATGTTCTTGTATATAATTTTGTTAATGACTGAACACGGGGTATATCAGATATAACAAGGATTTATACTTTCAGAATATAAAATTGCTCGTTTCGTGCGAGTTGAGTGATTATTACTCTTACATCATAGGGCAATTTTTATGCTGAGTGTAGGTCCGACTGAATCAAATGGTTTGAAATACAAGTAAAATATATAAGATATATATTTTTTTTTGTATAATATTGAAGGCCTTGAAAAACGTAGACATTACCAATATTGAGCTTCTAAATAAACCTGTTTTCATCAAAAAACTTATTGAGTTTATCGGCTAAAAAGCACCTGTCAACGTTTTGTGCCATTTTCTTTGGACTCGACATGCGTGGCGCTTATTTGTATGCTACATAAACAAAATGGCAAAAATAATGCCATAAAAAATTATAATATGTTCACGTGATAATCGCAGGCCAACCACATCGCAAAAGGCCACAAAACATGCAAGAGTCTAAGCCACTCAATAGCTCAGTAGCAGACAAATTGATACCCTAAAGAAAATGGCAGAGTATGAAATGTAATATGCTTTTTTGTGTGCAATTTATTTTATTTCGTATTTTCTTTTTGTTTTATTCTTGAGTATCCTGCACAACTGCAACACAATTAAGTCTAATGGACTATGTGCTTTTCTTAATGATAGGGTATGAACACGGTACTCATGCCTAAACCGAAAGCCAACGTGCCCATAAAGTAAGGTGCATATTATTAATTCCTAAGACTTTGAGACACGTGTACACAACCGACTGTCCCATTGCGCGAGCCTACACTCGGAAAAATATATACTTCATAATTTTTAAATTTCGAAATTCACTCAAAGACATTTCTCTTCAAATTCCAAACATGATTTTTGTATTTTTACTTTTTGGACTCCAAAATGAAACGAATTAAAAAATTAATCTAACTTTGGAAAGCTCAATTAGGGATAATCATTTCTTATTTATTAATTCCCCAATCCCTGCAATAAATGTTGGTCCATTTTTCAATTTAATTGCCATAGATTAATTATATCCTTTTTTTTGTAATTTAAATTTTAATAATTTAATTTATGTTTAATTTTTTCTCAATTTGAAAATTTAGTTTTAAATTATTATTTGAATAAATGAATAAATAAATTTTGTTAATTTAAAAGTTGTTTCTAAAAAATAAAAATATTTTTGTTACATTTTAAAGTTGTTTATATTATTTAACTTTTTTAAAAATTGTGGTCTGTTTTGAGTACACATTACATACAAATAAGCTTTCAAGATATTTATTTGGAAAATTTAAAATGAAATAAAAAAAATAAAATGAGGTCTCTGTCAAACAATTTGCTCAGTGTACGTGCCATCGATCCAAAGCCAACCGAGGATACCGCAGCACTTACAGCGGCCAGAGATAATACACTAAGTATTCCTGATGCAATCAATTTCAGTCGCTAATGCGACGTTATTAACTTATTTGTGCACGTGAATGGCGCAACTTGGGCTATAAGACAAAAACGAATAATTTCGCCAGTCAGTCTGTCAAAAGTCCGGCGGTAATTTAATTAGACTGCTTATAAAGATCATGACCGTAAATCACCTGATCGATCAGGTGGGTGGTTTGGTTATAGAATGCCAAAAAAAATATAAAAAAAATAGTGGCTATCTATAAAACAAAAAAGGCAAAACTTGCTAAATAAATGTTAAATCAAACATGTTAATTATTTAATAAGTGCAACTGATAAAAAATTAATTATTTGTTTTGGGTTTTTATTTAAATGAATGTTTTCACAATGATTAGCGTGCACATTAAACGATGGATTCGAACACACGCAAGAGACCTTGAGAGGCAGCCATAAAAATAACGAAAAAAATACCAAGTAGAACAAGTTTAATTATCCTCTTCCTTATCTAAATCAGGACAATCAAGAATAGCTGTCACATTTGGTTTTTCATTTAATTTCATTAGTTTGAACCAAATAGAAGCTATAGTAAAATAAGAAAATGTTTGTCAAATATTACAGCTCATATTGTGCTCAACATATTTGAAAAAGTTGTTATCCCAAATATATTATTAAATTATCATGCACATTAAACGATCGATTCCACTATAGGAAGGGACCTTGAGACAGAACAACCAAAAAAAAAAAAAAAGACGAAAGAAATACCTGATGGAGAAGCTTTAAATATCCTCCTCATTATCAAAATCAAGATAATCAAAAATAACATTTAAATTGGGTTTGTCATTCTTATTTTTAACTTTTAACAGAGTAGTAAAAAAGCATATCGAGGGAATCATCATGCAGTTGCCAAACTTGTTATCACAATTAATCGTGTATATTGTTAAACTCATACTGAACAAAGAAAATAATAAAGAAAAACAGATTTATTTTGGATGACGATTAGCCGTGCAGCAAACATTGTAAATTGTATTAAATTGATAAGATAACATTAGATATATGATGGGGAGTGGGTATCAAAAGTGATTTCGCTTTTGGGCGGATTACGAGCCAATCCGTTTGGAAGTATTACATATTGGCTATCATCTTGCGATTTCCTCACTTTTGCTTTTTTTTTATTTCAGGTAAGTTGGGCAATGATTTATGAGTTCTAATCGAAACAACATTGCGATAGGTTTTTATGACAGGTGCTTTAAATTAACCAATTTGCAGGTCTTTAAATCAACATTAAAACCTCCTTAAACCCAAAACCAAAGAACACCGTTCACCCCAGTTAGCCTTATCTACCGGGCTGTTTTCAATAGCAGACAAGCATCGACAACGAAAACGAAGTTATTTGATTAGCGGCACACAACGTTCGCTGATAACATTCTCAAGTGGGTGAGTAAAAGATGCTCTACGTTGGATAGAATTGGGAATTGGGTGTTGGATCAGAGATAGAGTTGCTTGCACAAAGTTCGATCTAATGATCAGCTGCACGGCTCCATGGAAAATTACCTCAAGTGGTTCAAATAACGTCATTGTTGCTCATGTTGTTTTATTTGGGTCAGATTACGCATTTGAAGAGTGATCGCAATCGAGATTTGTGATATCATAGAAAAGAATCAATTTAATTAGAGAATTTGAGAATACAACGAAAGATTTAGTTAACGTTGTGAAATTAGGAAGAGAATTAATTGCAGATAATGAAATATGCAAACAACTTGGAATTTCTCAAAAATTCAACTTGTAAAATGAGTAAAATAAATAATGAGCTTGTTTGCTAACTATTCTTTTTATGTACTCGTCCCACGGTGCGTGTGGTGTATAGAAATGTCAGCCAAATCGAAGCATAGATAATTTGCCCGGCCTGTTTACTTTCACGGTTTATAGATAACGGCAACGTCAACGCTTACAGGCAATGCGCCCAGACCTACCCCGTATTGATAAAAAAAAAAACGTATAAAACACAAGTGCTTCGACGTAAAAAAAAAGAGTGCTGTTAATCGTAATTGTATAGAAGTGTTTTCTTTTTCTGCTCTTTTTTTTTTTGTTTTTGTTTTTGGTGTGGCCTGTCTGGGACATAGTATTAGTGTGCTGTCGATTTGGTTCTGATATCGATATTCGATTAGGAAGTTTAAGCGATAATTCAACTTGTGTTGCATGTATAAAAATAGCAAATGGTTTGAAGTGACGATAATTCGTCATGATAATATTGGAAATATTTAACATACGCACCCGTACAGCTAGAAATCTAAAGAATGACAGAATTTCTGTCAAACAATAAAATACACACAATTGATAAACAAAATACCCTCATAGTTTCGTCTAGCTTCAGTTCTTTTACATTCCCAATAAATGTTATTAAAGTATCCCTCATGCATGAATGCATTTTTCCGGACCGCAGTCAAAATTCACATTTGGCACACGAGAATTTGAAGCGCATTAAATGTATTTTCAAAATTTGTTTTTACATATAAATTCGTAAAACAAGCGTAACGATTTTTACAATCAGCGGACATATGTATAGATATATTTCTATAAATACGAGTATATATCTTTGGATATATACCACTTGCGTCTATATGTAAGTATGTATGTCCAATTTTGGCTCGAATGTGCTGTCAAGGTCGCAATTATCCAAAATTATTGCGACGCATGGGCAAATTATGAAAAGGCTAAAAACGCTCATATTTGCATATCCCGCATTGTAAATGCACAGCAAGACTTAGCAAGACTTTAGTATTCGGCCCTTTTGTGTTTCAATTGGAAAATTGTAGCTAAACTCCAATTATACTGTTAGGCCGCAATTTTCTTTAATATTTTGAAATTGGTATGAAAAAACCAAAAACAATTTTTGCATTGCTAATTTTTAAGTATATATTATTATCTGACACTAACGGGTATCACTTTTGAATAAATACTTTATTGGTATTTAGGGACGATAATTAGTTTGAAAAACAAAAGAAAATATAAACAAAAACTGTGCCAATGTAGCTGCAATCAAAACAAAAATTCCAAGTCGAAAGGCCTTTTTTCCACGCATCTGCTGTTTTTATTTTGTTAGCGCATAAATTATTGTGTGTTTGCTTTGCAAAATAAAAGTTTGTTTTTGCTGTTTCTGTTGTCATGTGCATTGGTTGCTCTTGGCATCAAATTTGTATAATATATATATATATATGTGTATAAATTTTTCCACAAAAAATTTGTCAATACCCACACATGTGGAAAAGCGAAAAACTGCGTCGCACGGCCAGCAAAAGTAAAAATAGCGATCAACTTTCGTGGGCTGATGAACTGTCTACCGATGCCTCCGTTTAGCCGTTTAGCCACCTTAGGCCACCCCCAACTTGTGCAGCGGGATAAGCAGGCAGCAAAGGGGCTATGTGAGTAACGAGATCTCTAAGGTGACCAAAAGCTCGACTGAGATATACCCTGTATGTCAAACAATTTCTTTTTATAACCTGATTCCATGCCCTCATTTCTTACAAGCAAATTCTTAACATTTCGCGATTCCAGTAACGTGTGAGTGGCAAATTTATTTGCTTGTTTGTCTATGCTAATTTAATTAATTAATCTATGCTTAAGAATATAACTAACTCTTCTCACACAACCCAATACATAAAAAAAAATTTAAAAATAAAAAAGGATTTAATTTGTGTTTTGCCTACAACATTCAAATTCAACAAAAATTAAAGGAAATAAATTAAATTATATAAGCAATTTAAAACGTGACTTTCTGGAAATAAATGCTGCCTATGACATTGTCTTACTTTTCATTCATTGATACGAAATTCGATAAATCACCGCAAAAAAATAATGAAATACTCGTGGCGATTTCTAACATTCGTAACATATTTTACGAATGTTGAATGTACAGGAAACAACTAATAAAATATAATCAATAAATTTAAATGTAAATTAACAGTTGCTAAAAAACTATTTTGCTTGCTTGCCAATTTTTGTCTATCTGTTTTCAAATAACTTGTGGCTCAATTTGCACGGCCATCAGTCGAGCATACCATAAGTGCCGCATGGAGACGGGGTATTTAAAAAAAAAATAAATAAAAATGCAACACAGTTTTTAGTATTTCATGGCATTGCCAATGTTGCCGCAAATACGCCGTTATTTTGAAGGTCGTGTCCGGGCCAGCGTTGTTGTCGGGGCTTATTTACAAAGGGCCCAACAACAACCACATCAGCAACAAATAACGGAAACCCCTTTTTTGCATTACGGAATTGCGGGAAAAACAATGTTAAACAACGACAACATCAGCAAAATGCCAAACGGCATAGAGGAAGGGTATAGACGTGAAGGAGGGGCGGGGGGAGGGTGGCGATGGACAGGTCAAAGAATCAACGATTAACTTACCACGCGTCTCGTCTCATAACGGTGCGGTGTGGTGAGTAGTCCCACCGAGTCCAAGAGTGTCGCTGTGTATGTGTGTGCAGGTGTGTGTGGGTGTGCATATGTGTGTTGGTGTGTGTGTGGAGAGACAATCGCTGAGTCAACGTGCAGCAATTCAAATGCATCCATTGAGTGCAGCAGTCGCGGACTTCGCTGCTCATCCGTCGAGGGTGGCGGCGAGGGTGGCAATGGATTTTGCATAACATAAACATAATCAATTTCAGCTGTTGTTGCCGCTGTTTTTGCTGTTGTTGTTATTCCCGTGTTGCTAAGCTGTAATTGCGAGGCATTGTTGCTGTTGTTGCTGGTGCTGTAGTTGTTGCTTGTTGTCTGCGCAATGTTAACCAAATCCAGAGACATGTCCATTTCCATGTCCCAAATGGGTGCAGTATTCTCACTCACATTCACATTCTCATTCCAATTGCTCGCTGTGTTTTTCATGCGTTTATTTGTTGTGGTCAAAGGAGTTGTTGCTCCAGCTCCCGTTGTGCTCGTGTCCATATTCATTATCATTAGATTTAAATCGGTTTGTGTGGTTTGCTCGATTTTCTCGTCGCTGGCAGCAGCTGCGGCAGCGTTTTCATAGCGCCTCCGCATATCCTGCATGTGCTGCGTCCGAATGTGGTCGATGAAGACTGACAGCTGCAGACAAATTGCCGGACAGAATGCACAATTGAAGCCAAAACATTGGACATCGGGCGAGGTTGTTATCTCGCCACACTTGTGAAAATATGCATAGTCCTCGAGCTGCCAGTGGAGAGGGGTTTCAGTTTCAATTGCCATCGGGTGAAGCGATAATACTGAGTTTGTTATTTCCGCGGCCATTTCAAGCAAAACATGTGTCAAAAAATCATACACACTCCTTTTAAATTGGGAACGCACACTCACAGTTGGACTACACGGCACTCCGACTAATCGCTAGGTTCCTTTGGTACTTATTTATTTAATATTTTGTTGTTGCGTCGTCAACAAGAACACCAAACCAACTAAACAATCGAAACGGACGCAGACGAAGCGAGCAAGCGATCAAGTGTAAAAAGTGCGTTGCGGACCCCCCTTTGATGGGTATGCGTTGCAAACAGCCGGCAAACGAAAACTGTTGTTGCTTTCCAATGTTCTCTTGCTTATAAGAATGCCGAAATCATTTAGCACACATTTCTAAGGTAGCGCAGTGCGCAACTCTCTCTTGCGGCACTCTCAAGAGCGTAAGCTCTGAGAGTGGCTGTGACGTCACCCATTTTTTTTTGGCAAATGCCCTATCACCGCTTTGTTTTATTTGTGTAAATAAATGATAAATTAAGTATCATTAAATGTTGTTGTCTGCAGCCAGTAATATTTGTGTAGTCCTAAAATATATATCAACTTTGTCGGATTTTAATTTGCTTTGAGCTGTGTGTAAAAAAACATTAAAACGTGCCGCACTAATTTTGAAGTTGGGGCTGCCAACTTGTTGCTAAATAGCGGTCCCTTTTTATTGAACGGCGTACCAGTTTCGGCTTAAGGCCCAGTACGCAGATCGATAAGAACGGCTACAAATGGAAAACTTCAGGTAAAAATTGAAACAGATCTTTAAATTTGTACAGTAATAATAACTTTATTAAAATATATTATTATGCAAGCAATGCCATTTGAAATCAAATTAAATATATTATCTGAATTTTTTCTGTATAACTTTTGAATTTCCCACAAGATCTCTAGTAAGCAATGTAGAGTTTTCGACTCATTTCCGTGCAATTGGTTGGATTCCTAGATGACCCCATAATCCTTAAATGCATTTAAATCTAGCATTGTTTCGCCTCACCTGCCTGTTCCTAAAAGTATTCCACAGTTTTATTTTGCTTCAGGGCAATTTACCCGATACAGCAACCTAATTTCTGCTGAATCAGAAGGAATTTTATATACACTTTTACAATGAGAAGTAAGCGTTAATATATTTTATTAAATAAAATATTTTATTAATAGCAATTCATATTATTAGTAAACAAAGATTAGTGGCAAATTTCAACAAAAATTATTTCGAAACCACAAAAAATGTTTTTCATATATGCATTAAATATAGGTGTCTTTTTATGTCTTGTTGTTAATGTTATTTTTCTGTAAAGTAACTTAATGTACTTTTTATATATTAAATCGCGATTTATTTATAAATAATACGTTGCTACTAAACATGTGTGTTTCCTAATTCAGGATTTCCGGATCGTCAAGTTCGTCTTTAATCTCGGCAGCTGCGACAGCAACAGTGCCACCAATCGCATCCGGCAATATGCACTCCTCCGGCTGCGAAAGCAACTGATTGACAATGAAAACATTACGATTCGAGGAGGAATTTGTAGCTGTTGATGCAGATGCGCTCGTTCCGAGTATGGGGACACCGTTGACAACGCCAACGGGTGTCGCTTTGTCTGCCGAGATTATTGCCGCTGCCTTTTGGGGTAAGCTTTTCGAATTGCGTGATGGATAGACCGGTATCACTCGTTGTGCCGTTAGAGCACCAGTTGATTGTGACACCGAATTAACCACGGCGATCTGCAAAAAGGGACAGTTATTAAACAACGCACATTGATTTGCATATTTGATTTGGTTTACCTTGCTGCTGGCACTGGGTTCCATAAGGATGCGTGTGCTTTGCAGCTGCTGCTGTGCAGCAACTGTTGCAATTGGTGTTCCCGCTGGTAACGAGGAGCTTCTGGAGCTGCTGCTACTGCTGCTGCTCCCTGCTGTTGTACGCAGTGGCGATGATTGATTTGTTCTGTACTGGTAGCCAATAATGTTCCTCTGCTTATCGTAAATGGGTCGTCGAGGTTCGGGCGTTGACGATGTTGTCGGTCGCATAATCGCTGACGTTGTAAGATTTTGACTTAAAGACTTGGACTGCAGCGATTTGTTGCTAGATGAGGTTGTCGATGTCGCCGGTGTGGGCGTAACAATGGAGCGCAACTGTGGCCTGGGCGCAGTATTGCTGACTGCATTCAAGTAATATACATAATTCTCCAGTAACTTGGTGCCCACATCCACATCGATGGGTAATAACGTGCTCGTCTTCACGATCATCTCGATAACCAGCTGTCGGTCCGACACATTCATTGCGGCCGCTCGCCTAGCGAGGTTCTGCAGCACCGCATCGAAGAGCTGCACGCGTTCCTGGAGCTCCACGCGCTGCTTATCCATGGGGCAAATGGCCGGCAGCTGCAGCAGCCTGGGTACCAAATTGCTGGTCACAGTTTGTGAACTGTTCACCGGTAGCACTTTTGCATGAGCAGCAGTAGGAGCAAGAGCAGGAGTCGAAACATTTGGCGGATGCTGATTCTTTGAGAGCTGCTTGGCTAAACGATCAAGATTATTTGCAGTCGGTCGTTGTGGAGCAGCTACAGCGGCCAGTGGACCAAGCACTGCTGCTGGTGTCGGTGGTGTCGCCGTCGTCGTCATCGTCATCGTTTGTAGTACTTTAGGCAGACCATCTTTGGCCGCCAGCTGCTCCAATTTGGCGAGCACCTTTGCTGGTATATTCTTGTCCTGCTTCGAGATGATCTTCGACGTGATGACCATGCACTGCGGCAGCTCCAGCACCGGCACCTCAACCTTCTCATGCATCCGTGTCGGATCAATAGCTCGTATTGGCCCATCCAGATTGTGGCAGCAGTAATCGAGTGCCACATGACCAAATGAGCACTGCGAGCGTTTCGGATACAAATACGTAAACATTTTCGTTGTGCCAAATGTGAGTAAATCACTAACAGCGCCGTTGCTGGCGGATTGAATTGCTGAATTACTGCTGCCAGTTGTGGTGCTGTCGCTGGTGATGGTGGTATTTACAGTGGGGCTGGTGGTATTGTTTTGAACACTGGTTGGCTGCATGCAATTGTCCGCTGTTGTCGCTGCTGCTGCCATTAAACTGTGCGTTGTGCTCGAATTAAGTCGATCTTTTTCTGCTCTTGTTCTGGCTGCAACAAGGGGCACATCAATATCCATTTGCTGCGGCTGTGGCTCATCCGCATCTTGCTCCGACTTGACTTCCAGCGAAGGCAGCGGCACCGGCAACGGCACAGATTTAGTCGCTGACAATCTGGGCAGCAATTGTTGTATTCCAATCAAAGATGGCATATTTGGAATTGGCTCCGCTGCTGGGTCTAACTCGGCTTGGTCAGTTAGTAATGGTTGCTCCACAACCTGCTGTTGCTGCTGAGCCTTAAGCCAGTTTTTTAAACCGTTGCGATTTAGACGCACACGCAACTTGCGCAGCTTTGGCGACAGTAATTGTGGCGCGAGATGCAACTTATTTGTGGTTGGATGTTTTGCTGGTAGTAAGCGTTGTTGTGTTGATGTTTCTGTTGCTGTTGCTGCAACCGCCACTGCTGCTGTTGCTGCTGCTTTTGATGATATTTCCGGCAGCACCACAGTGGCAGCTGTGATGAGCACGGGAAACGCAACACTTTTTGCGTCCGGCTTGGCGGTGGGCGTCTCTTTCAGTCGTTTAACACTTGCCGAGTCCCCATCGAATTTAGCTGGCACTTTGCGTTTGCGCGACGGAAGTTGTTTCACTGGTTGTTGCTCAGACAACTGAATCGCAGATGCACCTTGAGCTGGCGCTGGAGCTGGAGTGGAAGATGGAGCAGGTGTGGGAGCTAGAGCAGGAGTTGAAGCAGGAGCAGCAGCAGCAGCAGCTTCATCCTGATACTTCGCCTTTTCTTTAGCCGAGTGCATTTTTAGCTGTTTTCGTGCTTGGCGCTGCGGCTTTGGTTGCTGCTGCATTACCATTTGTGGCAATGTCAGCTGTTGCTGTTGCTCATTAGAAACACTTTCTTCTTCTTGTTGCTGTTGTGTAGGCGTGGGTGTACCTGCTGTGGAGCGTGTGTGACTCCCGCCACGTTTAACATGCGTCGTTGCCAAAGTTGGCTTCGCAATGCGAGCAGCGCGCTTCGTGTCGCGAGTGGAGGGGGCAGAGTCTGGTGTGGCATTTGGGGGATTTGCTGGAGTCACAGCAACTGTTGCTGCTGCTGCTCCAGATTGCAACGTTTCATTTGAGTTGAGTTTACCCAAAGATTTGTTGGAGACTTTTTGCACTTCGTGCTTCTTGTTGTGATTCGCTGCTGCTGCCGCTTCGATTGCTTGAATGATTTTGTTGCTAGTTTTAACAGTGATTGCAGTTGCTGCTTCCAACAGATTTGCTGGCGCTGATTTTCTGGTGGCCAACGACGAGCTTGTAGTTGCTGCTTCAGGTTTAGTAATCAATTTTTTGCTAGTCTCCTTCTTTGGTAACGACTTCTTAGCTGGTTGTGTACTTGAAACTGAAGCTGCAGTTTTGCCTGTTATTTTGGCTGCGAGTAGGGATTTACGTGGCTTTGCTTTGCTGCCTTCTGCTGGCGCGTCTGTTGGTGCTGCCAAGGATTTGGCAACTGGTCTTAATGTTTCTACTGCTGCTGCTGCTGTGGATGCCTCCGTCTTTTTCGAGCTTGCCGCCTTTACGGAAATCAACCTCTTAGCAATTTCTGCTTGGGTTAATTTCTTTTTGGGTTGTGGCAAAACTACATCGGGCACCAATGAGACTGAGATATTAATGCCACTGCCAACTGTTGCTGCTTCCACTTTCTTGAAGGGTTCCACCGTTGGATTTGCTATGGCCGTTGTCGTTATTATTACCGAATTGTCCACTACCAGTGGCCGTTCGGGGCTTAGCAATGTGGAAAGACTGCTTTTCACCGTGGACGCTGTCAGCACCTTTGGCGTCGCTGATAGTTGTTTCTTAGACGTCACCGCCTTAGCTGCGGGCACCTCATCGATCGTTTGCTCTTTGGTGGTTTCCTTGTTATCCTTGTTATCCTTGCTGTCATCATAAGACACAATTGTGTCCACGAGCTTTCGGCGCTTTGTTGACGACTGCACATCCATCGGTATGGATTTGCCAATTCGTCGCATCACTAGAATACGATTTGTTTATATGAATTTGAAACTTGAATGCATAATTTGATGCACTACTTACTCGCCTTCCCGATGGAAAACTCCCATTTGGGCGGTGCTGGTGGTGCCATTGTGTTACCTTTCCGGGAATTGCCTTCTTTCGCCGGCAGTTTGCTTTTGCTTGCCTCTGAAAGACAGAAAGAGCGGATTAGGAGAACCGAAATAACGTGTTGAATATTCAAAATGAACTTGTGGAAATTAAATATTAATTAGTAATAGCTATTAACCATCTGGCTGGGTGGCATCCACATTCGCTTCCGCTTCGGAGCTCACGGAATTGATGCAACCCTCAACGGTGCTGACGCCATCGACACTTCTCACGACACCTGTTGTTTCTGTGGGATTAAGTTGAGTACTAATGTTATCAATTTGCGGCTGTTCACTGACAGCAGCTTGATCCGGCTTGGAATCTGTTTCAATTAGCGGTTGATCTTTGGTTACAGAAACCTTCCCATCTATTGACTGTTGATCGATGCCAGCAGCAGATTTCTTCGTCCCTTTTAACTGTTGATCTTGTTCTTCTTTCTCATCTTGATCCAGTTGCTCCCTAGCCTCAGTTTCAATTATTTTAGCTTGCTGCTCTTTCATATCCGCATCAATTGTCTGTTCATCTTTGTGTTCATCAGAAGTTTCCTCGGCCGGTTGTTGTTCCTTATGCTCCACTTCAATTTTCTGAATATTTTTCTCAGCAGCTTCCTCCGTCTCCGATTGCAGTTGTTCTTTACTCTCTGTCTTGTTTTGAGATAGATCCTTTTCAACATCTTCCTCCACTGGTTTCTGTTCTTCGATTACAGTCTCGTTTCCATCTGTGCTTAATTTTGTTTGATCCACAATAGTCTGTTTTGGTTGCGATTCAAACGGAGATTGGTCTGTGGATTTTTCCGTTGTCTCACAGGGCCCAATATTCTTCGACGATTCTTCTTTCCCAGCAGATGGTCTTGAATCCGTTGGCTCTTTATTAGCAGCAGTAGGTTGGTCTTGATGGAAAAATGTAACTGCCTCTGTTGGCGTATCATGTTTGTTGTCTTCCAACTCCTGTTGAGGAGAATCCGGTTTTGTAACAATTTCAACATCATTTTCGAACTTGTGGCACAAAGTAGTTTTAGATTTTGCTTTCACTCTCTTAAGCAACACGCGCAGCTTGCGGCATGAACCACTTGAGGAGCAGGTGCTGGGCGTGTCTGAAGCAAGAGCGATTTGCATGTCATCTGAATCTGAAGTGATTTGATTCTCCACAGCCCGGCTGCTGTGCTTAGGCTCAATTGGAATCCGCTTTCCGATAGTCTTCTCCACAATTTCCGACTGATCGGTGTCTGGAATTGGAGTATCATTAACAGTTTGATCCGCCTCGCTCTTGCCTTTTTTAATAGTTCCCTTTTTTTCACTTTTCTTTGGTTTTTGCGTTGATTCCGTTTCATCAGCGCTATTATCCTTAGATTTATTTTCCCTTGATCTAATACGCCATGGCAAGGAGATTTGGGTCTGTTTTCGAGAACGCGTCGATCGCCGTGTCATGTCCCCTTCTGACAAAAAACGCCGAGTGCTTAGAGATAATATATCATGTGGATTCACAGACTCCTCGCTGACTGGTTTGCTTGGTGCTATCTGTTCTTCAGACGATTCTTTCTGTTCTTTCGCAACAGTATTCGTCGCTGTAGGAAGCTTCTGATCTGAAACAATTTCAGTCGTACATTTCTCACCTAATGTTTCTATTTCTATATTCGCAACGTCTACTAGCTCTGGAGTGTCGGCCTTCAATTGAGGAGCCTCTGCACTTGAGGGTAATTCATCGACCAGCGCCGTTATCGTTTCAATATGGATTTTATCCTCAATCGGCTTTTCGATATTCTTTTTTTGCCTTGTTCGCCGAGATTTCTTTTCAGTTAAAACTGGGCCCCCTTTGCCATCGGCTTTTGATGCTTTTGATGGTTGCTTTCGTAGAGTGTTTTTGGCCAAAGTTGCAGTCGTCGATGCTTTGGAGCTGCGCAAATGTCTCTCACTTAAAGATTCCATTTCATCTTTAGCTGTTTCCGCCACATTGTTGACAACTGTTGATTGTTGTGGGGTTTCATCATTATTATTATTAATATACAATTCTTTCGAGTTTCCAGACGAAACACTGCACTCCTTCGATGTCTTATCGAAGAAGCAAGGACTATTTCGATTTTGCGTTGGTTTCATTGCTAATGCAAGATCATACTTAAGCAAGCGCTTACCGCTTCGACTTTCCAGTCCCGACGAAAGAGTTCGACTCTTTGGCAATGGACTAGCCAAGGCTGAGGCAGAGCGTAACGCTTTTCTCGAAATTGGGCTCATTGTTGTTCGATTAGGCGCACTTGAACTTTTCTTGGATGTTGCCACAACAATTAAGTGATTATTTTCTGTATGATTTTCTTTCGCTTGGTGTTTCATGCTTTCTGCTTCTGCTTCTGTCAATTGTTGTTGTTTGTCTTCTAGTTTTGCACTTAAATTTCCATTATTTGCGTCTAGTTTCAGTTCAGATTGTTTGACATCTCCATCAGTTTGTTTACTTCTTTTATTGTGTCTACCTTGCACAGTTTCTATCACATTTGAAGAGCTTTTGTTCTGGCTATTATCCATGGTTGTGTGTGCGACTTCTCCGATCGCTGTGCTTAAGATTGTGTTTTCAGTTTCTTCGGAAGTTTTAAAGCATGTTTCTGGATCGACACAGTTCACAGCACATGTATCGATATTGCATTCAGCAACACCATCAACAACATTTTTGACATTCAAAATTCGGTCATTTGATTCAACTGTTGGCCCAAGCTTTTCAATTCGGTGCTGCTGCTGCCTCGAGGGTGCTTCTTCTCCGCACAGATGCTGCTCAGATGCTGCTGCTGCTGATTTAAGCTCACTTTCTGCTTTCACTGTGTCTTTAGTATCTGATTCTCTTGAATCCATTAAATTATCTTTAAGTAATTCTAATATCACTGGCTCTTCCGTTGCAGCACAACTGAGAGAATCTAATTCTTTTCGATTTTCACTTTTAGTTGTTTCTATTTTTATATCCAATTCATCGCCAGTTATTTTTGACTTTATGTTATCAATTAAACTGACAACAGTTGAATTTTCACTGTCAGGCAAAATCACACTGTGCTTCTTAGTTTGATGCTCCGAAACTGAAGCATTCACTGAAGGTAACTTATTTTTTTTAGGTCTGCCACGTTTGCGCTTGATTTTTTCTTGTATTGCGGGAGATTTCGTATCCAATGAAGGTTCCCTAATGGGTGATTCCTTTTCCTTTTCCGTTATTGTTGTTGATGTTGTTTCTATTGATGTTATTTTTGTTGGCGACAGCAGATTGCATTTGCTCTGTTCGTCTGTGGTGGCGGCTCTGCTCTTGGTCGGACGCATTGGCCCAATCTCATCAATTTTCTCGTTGGAGTAGGTCAGCTTGCGCACGTGATTCGCGTAGAGAGATGAGTTGGCCAACAGTTTGGACGGCGATATACTACGCTGTTTGGAACCGGAACGTTTCTTAAATTCAATGGACCGCTCCGCATCAATCTTAATGATTTCAGCGGCCAAATTTTGGCTAAGGCGCTCTAATGTTTCATACGTAAGATTATTATCATCGACATGATCGGCACGAGGCATTTTATCTGAGGCTTTGCTGCTGGAGGAGAGACCATCACGTTGAGGCTCCTCGGCTGCAAAGATTAAAGACGATTCAAGTGATAAATGTGTACGCTGGAAGTGTAAATGGAATTTGGACAAACTTACCCATTGGCAGTGCCTCATCAACGACATCAATATTATTATTTACTGATGCCGTTGGCTGTTCAGTTGTTTTAGATGTTGAAGATGGTTTTTCATTAGAACGCGATTTTCGAGCATTGCAATTGCGAGTGAATTTGTGTTTAGAGGGTGGCGATTCGGCGCCACTTAGATTATTTAAGTACAACTGCAGGCGCTCGGTGGCGGCGTGCGGCATTTGCTGCTGTTGCAGCTGTAGCTGGCTTTCGTCATCGGAAACAACTGGTGTCACAGTGTCTACACGGTTTGTTTGACGCACATTATAAATATAATCAGAGGGTTGGCAGTATCAAATAGTCGCTTAATGATGACTTACCCGCCACTGATGTCGCCGTATTGCTATCCGTCGATATATCAATTATCTGCTTGGAGCCCTCACCATCCTCGTCCTCGGAATCGCCATAGCCATAGAAATCCGATTCGTAAACATAAGACAAGTCGCTGTCCGAGTCACTGGAAAAATCCTTCAGATCTGCAAAAAGCGAACAAATGGATGAAATCTTATAGATACAGTTTAAATTTAAGTTAATCTATATTTCAAAATACTCAGTTTTTAATTACAAAGAATTATTATTATTTAATTTTATATCTACGAACTCTTATTAGAGGAGAACTTTATAATTAACAAATAAGTATTTTTAATCTTTAAAATCATTTAATTGAATCTAATAAAATAGATTACTTTACTGTTACTACAAATATAACATAATACAAAATATATATAATATAAGAATAAATATAGTAGCATTTTTTATTAACTTAAACATAAATTTAAAATGGTGTGTAAAAATATATGAATTCAAAACTTACGGAGTGGATCCTCTTTGGGCTCATGCTTGGGCGGTTTGAGATCCGGTTTCTGAGCTTTTATAATGGTTATTGCTTTCCTGCGATTGGCCAGCAGATGCCCAATGGAGGAGCACCTGCTGCTGCTGGTGCCTTTTGTCCTAAATCCCAGCTTGAGACTATTAGTCTTGCTGTTTGGCTTCATCGACGCATCACTTAATTTTGATTTGTTTGCCTGCGGCCGACTTTCAGCACTTTTCGACCGGGCAACGATGCTGCCACCTCTGCTTCGCTGCAATCCGTCACTCAGTGACTTATTGGCTGGCTGAGAGTTGGATGTCCCTGCCAGCGACCAGTGTGTGGTGCCCATCAGCGCATCCCCTATTGGAACATAAATAATTATTAAGAGATTGACTCAATCAGTATTTCTTTTTACATACCCAGATCATCTATTGAATCGTATAGTTCTAAGCGATCACGTCTTTTTTTCACTTGGCGATTGTACAATGCGTCCAGAGCATCGTTCGAATCACTCGATGATGAACTTAAGCGACGTCTACTTCTTCCTTTGGCATTTGAGCCGCCTAATAAAATACAAATGGATATGTGCATAAATTAGAAGGAAAATTAGCTTTTGCATTTGTGATTTGACTTACTTTCGGTAAGCATCTCGTCTTCCAGAAGCTTGCCATCGAATAGTTTTTGAAATATGTCCGGATCAATAGATGAGGAACCACTCGAATCGGATGAGATGCGTCTCCGCCGTGGAAAGGGCACACATGAGATCGCCCCAGTTGCGGCACTTCTGTCGCTGCTTGTCTTAATGCCTGGAAATTTATCGAAAATTACTGCAAATGGTAAAAAAGCAAATTGGCATTTTGTTGCCCACCTGGCAGCACCAAGTCTTTGTACTCGTCCAGATATTCGATTTCAATATCCTCCATATTTTGTTGATTTTGTTTTGCCACGGTCTTTCTTGGTTTTTTTTTCCTTATTGCTTTTATATTTTACTCGAGTTTATTTATGTTTGGCGTTTTGTCATGAATTTGCGCACCATAGCAACGGCGCGGCAAAATCGCATGCTGTTCATGCACTGCGTTGTATAATTTATAAACACACCGCTAACAGTATCATGCACTGCGTGTTCTAAATTAAAAACACACTGCTTACAAAATCATAATTAAATTAAGCTCACAATCTGCGAAATAAAAATATTTAAGGGTCGCACAAGAAAAATGTAATTGATATACATCCATTGGAATTGGCGATTACTAATGAAAATGATATCGATAACTACAAGGCTTAATCGATTGCAAATTGTAAATATATGCACATTTGTTTTTTATTTTACAAAATTACGACTTATCAATAAAAACCAAGCACTTAAAAAGTGCCAATCGAGGCTTTGGTGTCGACATAATTTATTTCTCCAAAATATGCAAGAAGAAAATATTTGTAACCAACTTCGCAAGCGATATTGCCCACTAAATGGAACTATTCAGTATAAATAAATTCTGTATGCGATGCCAATGTATAAATATAATATATTAGATTTTACCTAAAATACATACGTAATTTTTTTTGGTTTGTTTTGGTCTTGATAGTACTATTTGTAAACTTCTTTAAAATGGTTTAAGCGCCAACTCCTTGTCATTCCATTGACATGACAAGAGCAATAAACTGGAATAAATAAAACTTATCGAATGGTTGCTGTCATAGTTACGTTCGCGGGCGAATGGCAGGTGACGTGGAACACGAAACCGACACGAAGAGTTGTCAAATTGATTTCATCGCATTCAACACTTTTCCAGGTCAGCACGCATTCACTCACGAACTCAGTGCACATTTCGCTCTGAAATAAAATTAAACATCTAAATTAAAATGGTAAGTTAAAAAGTGCCTATCAACCGGAGAAGAGACTTTAAACGAAAGGTACCAATTGATTATTATAGCCTGCACCTGCAAGTTCCACATCCGTTGGCAGCGGCTCACGCTCGCCCAGCAAATTGTCGGCGCCACGTAGCGCTGGCGCTGGAGGCGGCAGCACTCTAAAACAGCGCAAGACAACAACAACAACGGCGGCCAGGAGTCGTGCACCCGGCGGTGCAGGCACAGGCGGCATGTGGCGCTTCTACACAGACGATTCACCCGGCATCAAAGTGTAAGTAGAGATTACCTTTTTTTGTCGGTTAATTGTGATTTTATTGGTTTTCTTCCCATTCTTCCAGTGGTCCAGTTCCCGTGCTGGTTATGTCGCTGCTGTTTATCGCCTCTGTTTTCATGCTGCACATTTGGGGCAAATACAATCGTTCTTAGACATTTTCAACATAGCGCATTAAAAGATACTTTCACCTCTCAACGGACGCGCGACACAATTGTCGACGTCATCAGATTTCATACAAACAGTTCAGCCAAAACAACAAAAAAACAACAACAAGAGACAACAATCTTAAAATCTGCATTCCGTTGGTTGGGGGCAATAAGTGTTTTCCATTTGAAATTAATTATTGTCTAAGCTTAAGTTACCCGTCGTTAAATGATAAACAAAAAAGCAAGCAACTAAATTGTGAATTTTTGTCAAAATTTTATTTAATTTCTATTTACATACTTTGCTGCAACAAAGTTCTTTTATTTGATTGAAAGAGTTTCTTTGTGGCAAATAAAATCCATTCCACAATTTATGGTGGTCATGTTTTTCTCCATGTGCATTCATTTTGATTAATTTAAACATTAAATGTGTGTTAAGAGCAAATATGAATTCTGGCATTAAAATTGAATTAAAATGACAAACTACTTTAACAATTTTATATTCCTTTGTTTTACCTTCTTTCTCACTACGATCGTTTTTTGTCCCATGAAATGGGTTTCCTTCAAGTAATTGGTGCGCATTGGGCACCTGCGTTCCGTGTGCTTCTCCTTGCCACAAAGAAGGCAGCCCAGTTTTTGCCTCCCCTTTCGATTTCGGCACTTCCAAATTCCGCAGTTGTTCTCAATGTGTCCACGCTGTCCACAAATCCAACAGCGCTGCTTGGACTGATACAAGGCACAGACGTGATTCTCACGTTGGCAGCAGCGTCTGCAGTTGGGGCAGTGGACATAGTTGGGTTTAACGCACAGATCACACAGCTGGCAGTGGCGATAGATTTGTCCGTTTCGGGAGCAACAATCGCCACAACGATAACAATGCACATTTTCAACGGCCGTAAAGCGTTCGCATTGCCGGCAATATTTATAACCCTCGCCGGGTGGCAGCTGCAGCAGCTGAAGTGGCACATTGGTAAAGACGCGAACCGGGGAGCCGTGGCAGCGTCGAGATTCGCCCACATTCGTGTAGCGACTGTGATTTGTGTAGTTGAGTTTGTAATCACAAATCTGCATTTCGGGCATATCATCCGCAATGTAATTGGCCATGTAGTAGGGATACACCCAGAAGATGGGCAGTGGAGTGGCGGGCAACTTGTTAATTCGATTATGTAAACGGGTGAGGGATCGCAATGTGTTTGCTATCAGCTCCGTTTGAACACCAAAGGGAGGATCCGTCACAATCAAGACGCGTTCATCACTGCCAGAGATTAGCTTTAGATTAGGGGGAAATTGCTGCTAATCTACTCACCCTTTGCACTTGAGGAACTGCTCGAATGGTTCGGGATTATAGAAGAAGTGATTGTTGCACATGTTGTAGTGACAAAATTCCTTGGAGCTCAAATAGACAACAAATCGTTCATCAAAATCAAGCAAAAAACTTTGCATTTCTGTGGTGCGTCGCAGGTGAAAGTGGAGACGCGGTGCACCCATACAAACCACTTTGCTGTGGCAGGCAGAAAAGAGAAAGCAGAATTTGCTATGATGGATTGTATGCAACTATCAATCTAAGAGATAACTTACTGAATTCCTAGCAAGCGACACTGAATCGCAAAGAATTCGAGGGCGCTTTGATCGAAAAAGTACTGTGCATGCACCTCGTCTTGCGAGAGTGCTTCCATATTATTTGTAGGGTCGGAATCGTCATCGTTTCTCGTTAACTGGGGATAGTCGGGAACATTTTCTGGCAATCTGTGAAGTTTATTTCTTTGCCATTTATTGAATTCCATGTGGAAATTGCAGAGCTTTGAATTGCGATGAGCGGAGCAGGCGTAGTACCCATCGTTGGGCCTCTGACTTTGTCGATAGAATAGCACTGTGGGACCATGTGGACAACGGGGATGCACCCGCTCATCATCCTCAATTTGCAGAAGCAGCTTATCCTTAATCTGAGAATATTTCTCCATTCAATTTGTTTCAACTGCAACCGAAATGTGAATTTCTGCTTGCGGCGTTGCCAGCTAATTCAATCAAAACGTATATCGATATGAATGTGTGAATTATCGATATGTAATTAAATTACTCATTGCAAGTTGCAACACGGAAGCAGCCGCACATTTTTCAATTAACTATCATATTAAGAGAACATATAATATTATATAACCACAAGATGAACAGTCTGAAGACAGCTACTTTGCGTTTCGCCAACTTGGCTACCTCTGCGACGGGTGCACTTGGCAAACGTGATTTCACCCGCAGCCTGTGGCACATGACCAAAACGCCGGCGGCAGCTGTTGGCGACCACGTTACCGTGTTGAATGTGCACAAGCCCAGCATTAATTGCACTTGTGGCTGCAACGTGCACACCAAGGGTAAGTTGCCTAAGATAGAGGAGGTGTTGCAGATGTGGAGACATGCCTCTCTTGCCACTGTTACATAACCTCAAAAAAAACATGCCACTGACAACAGTCGGAGGCGAAATGCTGAAATAATGTAAATAATTTATTTATTTCAATAGGCGAACGCGAACTGGTTGAGTTCCTCACCGAGGAGATTCTCGCGGAGCGTAAGGTGCAAAAGGGCAAAACGGTGCCCAGCACATTGGACGGCTTTAGCGTGAAGCTGACAGGCTCCGAGGTGGAGTTAAGCAAGCAGACAGACAAGGAGAAGGTGATCATTAGCCTGAATGTGAATCACACTGTGGATAGCGAGCAGGAGCCAGAGATTAATCCCAATGCGGACAAGCCCGAGTTGGGTGAAATGCGCAGCAAGCCGCAATTCGAGGTGGATATTGTTAAGGGCAACACAACCCTGTCGTTTACTTGCTCCTATTTGGAGGGCGAGGCACAGGAGGGTGAATACAACGATGTCTTCTCCATCGATGAGATGTCCATTTACGAGGGCGAATGGAATGAGAAAATCTATGCTGTCGCTGGCGATGTGCTCGATGGTTATCTGTATGATCTGCTGATGAATCTGCTCGAGGAGAAGGGCATCAGCAATGAATTCGCCGAGAAGCTATCAGACTTGGCCACCGCTCACGAGCACACCTCCTACATTGCCTTGCTGGAGAAACTGTCCAAGTTCACAGGTAGCAAGTAGTTTGCTTGCTACGTCTTCTGTTGCTAACCTTAAGCCATAAGTTGTGTAGATTTTTAAGTTTTTCATCAGCAGTCGCCGCTATATGATTTTGACCAACTCGATGGTATTTCGTACTAAAAACGTTTTTTTCATCGTTTGTGTTTTTAGTCCGAATCCAAAATAGTATTTAAGTCAAGCGATTGGTAAAAACAAAGATTTTTTTAACATGGAATAATTTGCCAATTGTTTATCCAAGTGTGGCAAGTGCTCTGGTTTTTTGATTAAGTGAAATACACAAGAAGAAATCACTTGTTCAATTAAAATGCATTTTATTCATGTGTAACTGTATCAGTTCAATAGCGTGGCCTGTTTGGTGGCAATGTTTGTGGTCGCTTAGGTCCACCCAATCCAGATCGGGATTCAAAGGGCTCCGCATGGATGAGTTGTGTGCAAATGGCGCAGACAACCAGCAGGAAGATCACAAGAGTTGACTGCAGTTTCATCTTAATAAGTGTGACTTAGATTTGAGTCTATTGAAGACAAGCATTTGCCAGTGGCTATTATACCAAGCGGAACTGAAGATGTGCTCCAGGGAAAACACACAACCCGAGGGTCAGCTCTGCGATAAGAACGCTTGGGATTCACATTTTGGGAATTAATTCTTATAGCCGCGTACACAATATATATATATATATATGTGTGTAAACATATTTGATATCTGTTTAGTCTTGTATATACCCTGTAGTTCAGCACTAAATGTGTACAGTCGACAGTCGACTTCATCAAATAGAGATAGTAAATAAAAGAAGATAATTTCTAAGCATTTATTTTCATGCGAAATAATTGCACATTATACATACAAATTTCATCAACTACATATTAATTTAATTTCACATACTATTTACAAACTTTAATCGTAATAATCCCGTTACAGGTCTATTAATTCCACTTAATATTAATTTCTTTTAACGTTTTAATACACATTTTGCATTTTGAACGAGCATTTTTTCTAAACTTGTTTCTTTTCACTTTTTATTTGGTTCTGTTGTTCTTTTTTTTAGATTGTGGAGCCGCGCTTGTGCTTCCAGGGGAATGCGTCTTCACTCCTATTGGATTGCTGCCCGTGAATGTGGGACTCGGACTTTGCTCTGATCGTATCATCATGGAACGGCTGTAAGTCCCCCGTCAGAGGTCAACTTTTGCCCTGCTGCTTGCTGGCACCTGCACCCGGAGAACTGCCACCAATGTTGTTGTTGTCGTATTCAGTGGGGCCGGTGCTGTAATCCGTTTCAATTTCACGTAACTCAATTTTCTGCTCACGCATTGCACGCTGTGCGTGGGGGTTTGGGGGAAACATAAGCAATTATTGTGTGTGGCTTAATTATTTTGTTAATCACCCACCTTGACGCACTCCTGATAAACCTTGAAAATGGGCGCACAAACGGAATCATTGGTTTGGCCTTTGAGAAAACGTTCGGAGAACCAGTTGTTGAAGCAAGCATCGTATTGCTTTTTCAACTCATTGCAATCGTCCCCAATGCTGTTCATGCTGCAGTGTATTTAATTTTTAATTGATAATTTTCAATTGTTAAATAATATGGCCAATAAAACGTGAGTCGGCGGCAGATAATTTGCCGATACAATGATATCGATACATTGAAAATCGATATTTTGCTTGTACTTTGGAAGGCCCCTTTGATAATGACTGGTACGCTGTTGACTTCCAAAAATCTGATAAATTTAAATAAGCTAACATGCATTTATTAAATTTAACACAATTTAACTACAAATAAACTAAAAACCCGTCTTATCCATCGTATTGTTTTTAAAACGACTGCTTTTAGTTTTTCTGGTTTAGTTTTTAATTTTTTTTCCTTTCTTTTTTTGTTTAAAGTTTATTTTGATGAAAGACTTGCGCACTTTAGATTTTAGTTGATACAAAATGCATTTATCAATTAATTTTAGTTTTTTTCTTCTTTTTTTAAGCAAACAAATTCACAGAACAGTACGTAACTGAAAATGGACAGGCAACGAAACTGCAAACCGCTGCCCAGAAAAGATTCGCGGATGAATATAGACCTCCGATCCGGTGGGGTAATCCGAATCGGAGGTCCATCCACAAACGTAAGGAGCAGCTGTTCCAATTCCACATTCCCATTCAATCAATTGCCGCGTGTTATCCATAGAACTGTTTCTATTTCCGATTGTGTTCGTGTGGTGCGTCTACTCCTCGTCGATGGTGTGGACTTGTTGTTGCTGCTGCTGATTTTGCTGCTGGTTCTGCTTGTGGTGTCCACGCTGGTTGCGATTGCGCTGGTTGCGATTATCGCGTCGCTGTCCGCCCCAATTGCCGCCCTGATTGTTCTGGTTGCGATTGTAGCCACGATCCCGATTGCCCATGTTGCCGCGCTGGAAGAAGTTGCCCTGCTTCATGTCGAACACCTTCTCATTCACATCGACCAAGTTGGTCACCTTATCCACAAATTGCATGGCGAGCGCCTGCAGACGCGACGGTTCCGAACGATGCATAACAACTGTTTCGCTGGGATCATCCAGACTGGCCATCAACTCCTCATTGATGATCATCTTGCTGATGATCGAGTGCACCTTGGGCAGCGGCAACTCATACATCTGCGACAGCGATGGTATGCTAATCGAGGTGTAGACATTGGAGTAGGTGAACAGATACGTGCGCAACGATTCCTCCTTGATGAACTTCACGAGCATCTCGCGAACGCGCTCCGACTCGTAGAACAGATCCCACACCTTGGTGTTCATCTTCTTGTTGACAATGAAATTAGCGCATGCCTGCCAGTTGCCGCAGCGCATCGCTTTGGCAGCGGCGACGACATGTTCACGCATCGATTCGGGCGGACCAACGAGAGATTGGCGTTCCGAGGAGCGCAGCTGTTGGTAGAACGTTTTGCTGATCATGCGACGACGTGCATCGAATTCATGCGCTGCTATATAGGGTATCTCGAGAAGCATTGCAGACACCAGATAGACACATTCGAGCAGCTCCAGATTTATGTGCATGTGGAATGGCATTTGGCGCTGTTTCTCGATCTTCTCCTGCTCGGCGGAACGTTCATGCTGACGCTGTGGGAGCAGACCCTGGGCGAGCAACTCCTTCGGCTTACCGGTGACCATCAGATCGACAAGACAATGATGGGCATCCTTTATGTTCTCCTGCCTGAAGGCGCACAGTCCCAAATTGGCCATCATGCGGTTGTAGAGGATGCGCGTCGATGGATCCGCTGCATCGATGTTATCCTGCAGATGAGACATCAGCACCAGATCACGTGCCTGGAACCAATTGTCGTGCATCGCATGATGATAGATGTGCGCCAAGATGGCACGCGTCCTAATCCGATCCGTATCGTCCTTGGCGTAGATAAACTTGCAGAGTTTATCCATAACCTCCACGGAGGATTGGCTGGGTGCTGCTGGGGTGGCACCCGCTGCTCCCGTCACTGGCTGCAGCTCGCCACGCTTGCGCTTGAGCACTTCCGGATCGAACTTGTAGTAGAGATGTTCGATCTTGCGCAGATAGATGCGACAGCGTTCGTTATTGCTGCCGGAAAGCTCAAAGTATTGGACAACCAGCTCAATGGTCTTCACCACATTGACCTCATCCTTGAGACGCGATACATAATCATTCGAATGTGGATCGCATTCCTTCAGCAGTTTGGTGAACTCATCATCCAAACGCTCCACGGCCGCAAGGGGACAACCACGGACATAGAATGGTGCTGTCACATATTCCTCGTGCTCCTCGGCGATACTCTCGTTCATATTGATATCGGGATTGGCCAGCAGCAACTTCATCATGCTCTGCATCACCTCCAGCAAGAGTGCCCAATGTTCCAGCTTCATGGGCTCCGATATCTTTAGATTATAATCAAAGATCGCCGAAATGATGCTGAAGTGAATCTTGATGGCGACAGCAGTGCCCAGTGCATGCTGCTCGGAAATGTCGCGCAACTCGAACAACAGATCGATTTGGAGGCGCCGATCTGTGCGCTTCTTGCCACGTGCCGACATGATCTCGATCAGCTTGGCCAGGACGAGGGGTATATCGATTTCGGCATCCTTTTCAAACATTTTCGGTTTCTCGACAACGTTGCCCTTGACGACGGTTTCCCATCCTTCGCCATCCTCATCGTCATCAGCACGTTTGCGCCCCTTGTGCTTCTGCTCCTTGCGCTTATCCTTGCGTTTATCGTCATCCTTGTCCTCCTTTTCGGTGGTACGCTTGAGGAAACGTTCGCGCATATTCTGATACATATTCTCGTCCTCAGACGATTCCGTCTCCGATTCGGTGTCCGGATCCCAGTCAATTGAATCCTCGGAATCATCATCTGCAATTATTTTTGTTGGCTGCACCGACGATTTCGCTGCCTTGGGCAACTCGGCCATTTTGGGGACGACTCCAAAACCGGCATCGCTATCATCACCGGCACGATCGGCATCGCTATCGTGGACATCGCCTTCACCCTCATCGACATCGCTCTCCTGGTCGGGTGCCTCACGGAAACGGGCCAGATCGTCCTCAAAGTCCTTAATGTATTTCCGCACCTTCTGACGCAGTGTTCCCAGCGATTTTGAGTTGTTCTTGGAGAGATTTTTGCGTCCCTCCCGATCCTCCCACACCTCATTGATGAAATCCTCCAGTTCGGCCAGGCAGCGTATGTAGAAGCGCGGCGTTATTCCGTTCTCCTCTTTAGAGATGACGGGTAGCGCCTTCGTATAGGCGCGTGTCAAATCCTCAAAGCTGCTCAGCGTATTGGGTATATCCTTAATTTTCTTGTGGTTGCGTATCGTTTTAATGATGCTCGTTAGATTCTCGTAGCGTTTCTCCTTTGTGGAGCGCACCACACGCTTCACCTCCTCCTCATCATCGCTGAATTGCTGTGAATGGAATGCAAATTTTTATTTTTAATTTATTTTCTATTGTGCCAAAGACGTGAGTTTTTTCCTTACGAAATTTTGGGCTTTGTTGTTGAATTGGGTTAAGACTTCTTCTTCACTGGATTCGGATTCCGAGTCCGAGCCATTGGCAAAGAAACGCGACATGGTGTTTACTTCTGCTTATGCCGTTTGCTGCAACAAAATAAAATCGAAAATATATGTAAATTATAAATGCACATTAATTTTTAACTGGGGTGTCAACTGTTCGTTCGGTGTTGAGGTTATGTGCAAGCGGCCAACATGGCGTTTGGCAAAAAACATTGACAGTCAGCATTTGGCGCAAAAACAATCACTTCTTCTTGTTGCTATGCACGCATTGCATGTTGCACTTGTAGAGCCAAATTGTTTAGATACGCACTAGTCACGGTAATTCAAAAAAACTTACAATTATTACAGCAAAACGATGTCATTCACAAGACATCAAAGAAAAGAGGACTAATACAAGTTTTGTGCTATCGATAAGTGTAAATATATCGATATTTTCAAACGATACCTTTAGTACTTTTCAACACTTGTCATTTTTGCCAATGCTATTTATTATAAAACATTAACATTTATTTATAGCTGCAAAAAGACTATCTGATCTTGGTGAATAAACAACTTGTATGCAATCATAATTTTTAACATATCTGATCACTAAATAATATTTAAAGATTACTCTCTTTGCGAATTGTTACCAAGCCGGTTAACGTAATTTTTTAAATTTTCAGTACCATTTGAGGTGGAGCAACGACAGTATTCGCAACTTTTGCAATTCTTTGAAGCCGTAACAAACATTTATTAATGCAAGCGATTTCTCTTATAAAATGACAATCTGCGAAAATGCAATAAGAATAATTATTAACAATATGAAAAGTAGAACTGCGCAGGCGTCTCTAAATGCCGGCATTTGGCATAGTGATAGCCGCTTACCCCCTAGCTTACCCTAGCTAATGGTTTGTTCAATTTGGTTTGTGTATTGTCGACAGCTTTTTGAACGCGCCAACAAGTCGTCTGCGTTCGCTTGTCGTGGCAAGTTCACCAGCTGCCACAAACGGAACGGCGGAAGCGGCAAATCTTTCGCATAGCGCGAAATTCAAGCGTTGAAGTCAGTTTCCTGATATGCCTGGTATATGTTGTCTGTGTCGAAGCGTGAAAGTGATTAAAAAATTTTGAAATTTCAACAAATTTGCAAAGTGTTTTTTTCGCTCATTATCCGTTCGGTATTCGAGTAAAGGCAAAAACACAAACGTAAACAGAATAAATAATAATTGAAAATTGATGTAGTAAATGTGTGTTCATCTCAGTGTCGCTCAAAATGCATCACTCGTCATGGAAATAACACATTGACCAGGTAAATTCCGGCAATTACACAAATTTGCTGACATCTGACAGCTGAAATCGCAGAGATTCATTGATTGGCAAATAAATGAATTTTCTGTGCAAATTAAATGTCACACATTGAATGCAGTTACCATTTAAATCTTCAATGAACCGTTTGCTCTTAATTTGTTTATCTTTTAATTTTTCAAAATGCAATATCGCTAATAAATTGCCGTTGCAGTTAAGGCCAATATTTATCTACATAAATTTTAGTAACAAGTGTTTCCCTTTTCCCAAATGGTTTTTTGTTTTCCTTTCTCGCGTTATGCTTCCGCTGATTACCGCGCTTAATTTAGTTTTTCGGTTCTGTTCTGAAGTGAATGCTAATTATTGGCTGACCTTTTGCAACAAATACCATTAAACATTGAGTCGTACATTGAGGGAAAAAAGTATAATAATAAATTATTGAAAACAAAATATATTTATTTAGTTTCTGAGGCGTTATTTTCAATCGCAACAGACCCTAAAAAATACATTACAAATGTAAGCCAAGTAAACGACGACAAAGTCATAACTCTGTATTGGGATTGGCTACACAATCCTTGTATTGCTCTGGCAAATTTATGAGTGGGATACAAAAACCACAATCGTGCCACTTGCCACCTCTGGGATATATAAAGATGAACCACTTTAAAAGTGCACAGAGGTAGACGGAGTGCGAAGAGTGCAAGAAGCTGTTGTGGTCCTTGCCAAAGTGCAACTGTGGCTGAAGGACGAGCGTGTGGCATCTATTAGCCAGCATTTGGTGCGTGGCTTAAACGTGCTTTGGGCCAAAAAACTATAAACGCACCACAGGCGTACGGGTGATTTAGGTGATTTTCAGAGGGAATTTCGGGGGCCAAACGACAGTTTATGAAAAGGTTTATGGAGTCTGCATACACTCAGCAAGTTAAACCTGCAAATTAGAAAGTTTTTCTTGCTTATTTTTAACAAGTAAAATAATTTGTAAAAATACGGAAAACATTTATTAAAATTGGAAATCAAGGTTGAACTGTGTATAAGTCCAAGTATTTTTTTGAAATTCAATTATATGAACTTATTAACTATTTGTATAAGCGAAATACAAACTAAACTAAATATATAAAAAAAAAAAAAAAAATCGAATGTAAGACTTATTGGTAAGCAGGAATCTTTTAGATATATTTGTTGGTATGTAATAATTGAATTTTATTAACAATAATTTGAACTGCTCTTGTCACCGAAACTAGGGTAAATATCAGTGAGATTTTTTTCCGAGTGTTATTGTTTGGCTTATGTACATATTGAGTGTTAAAAGGCTATTCCGGAGGGGGATTACCGGTCCGAGCTAAATATATAAACCGGGACGAACTAATTTTGTTTATAATTTGCCGAAGCGACAGCGCTAAACAGATAGCGTCCAGTCAAAATAAACAAAACGTTGCTAAAAATCGTAAAAATCACTCACCTGAATTACAGATATTTACTCGACGTGCTCGTGACGATCGAGCTATCAAATCTTATTTTTGGGTTCATCATTTTTTTCTTTTTCTTTTGTAATAATACACAACCAGACAAATTAGACAAGAACATAAAAAAAAGATTTTCTTATGCAAATATAAACTTAAAATGAGCTAAACGACACCCTGTAACAACATCAAATTTTGCGTTCCTTCTGTACATTTTTTGAGCTTTATTTGCTTCAACTATCAAAAAAAAAAAAAAAAACAATTGATGATGATTCATGATCACATTTTGTTTTTTAGACAAAAGTCGGAAGAAAAAGCGTATTTTTTTTGCAATAAACAAATTAACGCAGCTACAAAGCATGGAAATAAAAAAAATAAAACGCTAATCACGTAACAACAAAAATATATATTTCGAAAAGCTATAATGAAATTTTATGAATGGATATTGAGTTTTTGGCCACTGTTTACAATAACAACTGCTAGTCCTTTCAGCATTAGTTGAGTAAGACAGACGCCCATTGAAATTAAGCAAAAAGTATATAATGGTTTTGAGCGAGAGTAAGTACAGGCAGAAGTATCTCCGTCGTCATATAATATATATATATTCTTGACCAGCCACGTCCGTCTGTCCGTCCTTATGAATACGAGGATCTCAGAGACTCAAATTTGGCGCAGATCAAGCTTATTTCATTTTATCGCTTACTGTCCCCGTTTCGGGAATATCGATATATACCAGTTTCCTATAGCAATGAAAGCCACCATTTTAAAGGCAGACCCTTTCAACTGTTATATAATATACATTCACATATTATTGATCAACTGTGCTTTTTCACTGCAGCCCAAATATCTTTCTTCTTCCGACCCCACTTTCGGGTATGATAAAGGTCGCTGTCATGTTTAAACACCCTAAATATAGACAGTTTACTATCTGTGCAAGCCAACATCACATTTTCCCATAATTCAACTTAATGTTTTGATCGATGACTGCTTTTACACTCAGAAAAATCGGTTTGAATATTAGAAAGTCGCCTTACTTTCGGTGTCAAGCGCTCAAGATATTAATAAATGAGATTTGTAAAAATTAAATTAAGCAAAATTTAAAAAAGTTTTAGAAAAGTATGTCTAGTTTCCACGGATTTTTTATGGCTATTTTTTGCCCAAAATGTTTTTATTAAGCACCAACACTTAGTTGTATAACTGAATAAATAACTTAGAAACTTACTTAGAAAAAAATGTATTAATGAAATTTGCCATATTTCTGAAAAGAATAAGTCGAATGATCTAATTTCATTACTCGTTTTGAATCCCAGAATAGATTTTTTCTTTTTGCTTCTGTATTTACAAATTTTTCAAAATGTTTTCCATTATTAAGACATATATTTCTCAAAAATAAATAAGCTTTCAAATATCAATAAATTTTTTTTCTTTTATTAAAAAATTATTTCTAGAAACAAGAAAAACATTCTAGTTTTCTGGGCGACTTTTATTGAAGGGCGAATTTCTAAAACACATCACTACAAGAAAATAAAGCCCAAACTACGATTCTTAAACCTCACCACAGAAAACATTAAAATGAAATTAGAGAAGTAATAGTTATTTTTCTTTTGTATGTAGTCTCTAACGAAATTAGTATATTCGCCACGAGAGAATAATGGCTCAACATGTAATAAATTTTCTATCGTCATTGGTCAAGCGCAATCGGACTGTGAGATATTATAATTGGGAGTTGGCTGTAGATCCGTACACATCCTTATATGTATGCAAATATGTGTATACATCGAGTTGAGATTAGCAAGTTGATTACTTGATTAATTAGGCAGTCAAATGTTTTGAGATTCATCTATGTTTCAATGCTCGCACGTGGCCATTCTGTCTTTAGTATAATGGCCAAACTTGGTAAGCTCATTAACCAACCCACTGAATATTTACGGTTCTGCGTTCTGCGTTCTGTGTTCTGTGCTTTATTCAATATGCCAACATATCCTGCATGGCTTCCCATTATAATTGCAAAGGAATCCGGCGTTTCTCTCTAACCCCCTGGGACTGACTATCATCAGTTGTTCCTGCTGGCTACTGAGCTCATCTCGCAACTAATTCTAACGAATGGCACTCATTTAATTTCTGCGTGCCATAAATTTTTATAATGCACATTCGTTAACTTTTCTCTATATGTTCTGATCCCGCTGCATGCGGGTTTGACTGTGATGTAAGCATTCGCCACAGTCGCTGTTAAAAGTTTCGCCATCAAACACTTGGTTCATTGGCGGAAAACTTAGTAAATCAACCGAGTTGTAAGCCAAATGTGCAATTTATCCATTTTAATGAAATCTGTCTAAGTTCATGATTAAATAAACATAAAATAGTTTTTCTTTTCATAGTCTGTTGGTATTTCAATAATTAATTAATTAGAGAAGAGCTGGAAATGACTCGAAAAAATTTATATGCAACTTTAAAAGCAAATATTTCGTTTATTAATTTCTAATAAAAAACTAAAACTAAAACTAAACTAAAAAGTCTAGAAAAGTTAGCAAAATCCAATTAATAAACTTCCTAATAGTTAAAGTATATTTGGGTAAATTTAATTATTTTCTATTAGCTACAAGCTCCGAATTTATTAATAGCAATAAGTTTTTATTGGTAAATTCGTGATCCTCTTGTTATTCTACAAAAACACTTCAACAAATTAAATGCCACTTAGCAAACTTCAAGTGCTTTATATGTTATACGAAGTTGCTACGTTTCTTTCAATACGCTCAACTTGAGGCAAACAGGAACATATACATAACTTTAGGATGAGGTATGAGATGTAATGAAAAAGCCAAAAGAAAAACACAATTTGTAAACTTGTCAAAGTGTAAAAACTTTTCGACACGCATTTATTGCTCTACTCTCAAAGCAAACGAATCAAGCAACGTTTTTAGCAGGTTTTTATAATATTGTAATGAAGTTTGCCACGCAATTATATATATATTTCTGATCAGCATTGTTAGTCGAGTCCGTCAGTCTGTCTCTATCCTTCAAAAGGACATCCTCATATTACTATATCATTTAGCTGCCAGAGGAACTATCGAAAAAGTTTTTAGCTTATCAAGTTATCTAAATTAAACATGTCCAATATGAATACTATTATTGGCCTCAAATTTGGACCAAAAATTTAAATCCGACTATTATATTATATATGTCGAAAGTTCAGATGTATATAAAGTTAAAGGAATATTAAGTTCACAACATTTTAACTTTTGCATAATGTAGCTAAAAAAAAGGAAAAATTGTTCAGTTTTTTAAATGTATAGGGAAACTAAGTAGTCGGCATTTTTACAACGCTCTGTCTAATTTTTTATTTATATCTTTTACATTGTTGTTTAGTTTGTTTGCCAGTTTTGTTTTGCGTGCGGCTCTCGTTGAGTATATTTAATGCCCGCGTCGTATGCTTAATATTAAATAGAGCCGTGAAGAACGCATATCGGCAAAAGCGTTTTGTTTACTTGCCACTCAAATGTGTGCTCTATTCCAAAGCTGCACTCCTGACATTCGCCAAACATTATTTTGGCTTAGTTTATCGGCTGACTAGCTGGCTGACTGAATGAAATTGTTGGATAAGCCGACAACAAGGTTCAATGGGGAGTGCCCTGTGTGAGTTGTAGTAACTGTAGTATGTGACAGACACACACTCACACACACACACACACTCAAAGGCACTCTCACACGTACGCACACATAAAGTCAATCACCACAAAACACAAAAGTAATGATGCTGAACTATGCAAGTGGCTTTTGTCTCTCCTTCGCACTGGGTGAGTGTGTCTTTGTTAAGCCATAGAATTAGCTGTTCTATTCGAATTGTTTTTGTCCTTTGATGAGCTTAACTCAAACTCAAACTCAGTTACAGAAGGTCGAATTCCATAAAAAGCAAAATGAATGGAAAAAGAGATTCAAGATTAAATGATTGTTTAGATGTTATTTTGAGCTTTAAAACAATTTCTTTGTTAAAGTAATTTTTAAAAGTATACCAAGGAAATGTCATGAAAATAATATTGAATACCATTTTTGTATGTGTATTGACAATTAGCAATATTTTAATATTAAATTCAAGTATTTTAATGTTTAAATATTAGTTGTGAATTATTGATTTGAACCATAATTTATTAGTTAAACGAGCAGCACTGCGATGATAAGGATTAATACAAATAATGATATGTTTACTGACTTAAACTAGCTCACATAAAGTTTGTTCGTATTTTATTTCAGCTTAGATATTCATATATTTAAAACGCATTCGCACTCCGTTTTTTTTTTTAACTCATTTTTAGCTTAGATAAATATTTGAATATATCTTTTATTTGCATTCGAATGTTGCCCATAAGTGTGCTATGTATAATTGTCTTTTTTGTGGCTATTCTGATAGAATCGAATCCAGCAATTAGCGTTATTAAATTGTTTGAAATATAAAACTGCAAATTTACTAATGGCGCACTTTAAATTTGAAAGTTTATTTTTGTTGTTGTGCTTTTTGGAGTTTTTGCATGAATTCGTAAAGAGCTGGACAATGTTCAAGATGAATATGCTTCTACCACTTTTTTGTTTCGGCGCGTTTCATAAAATAATGCCAAGGTTCTCATTAATTAAGTAACTGAAGCAGACACTTTTAATGCAACGCTCGTCGAAACAGTTTTGATAAACGCACGCCCTCAGAATTAATGAAATGGCAGCATGACCTTTGGCCCGGATAAACACTCCAAGTGCGAATACAGTTTCAGTATTAGTATTCGTATTCGTATTCGTATTAGTTCTAGTATCAGTATTGGTATTAGTATTGGGAGTCGTCCTTTTTTGCTCTTTGCTAAAATTAATTTATCATTACATGTCCCTTGTCATTTCCCTTTCACTGTTCATATATATTTTGCTGCTTTATGGCATCTTTTGTGCTTGGCACTACAACAGATTGTTTATGGCACCCAGAGCGATGCTTGATAATTGATAGCACTTGGAATTTTGATTAAAATCGAGTTAAAACATATGTTAAGTCTTGTTGACTGTTCATCAGTTGGATGTGCTTGATAAATAAATTGACTTCTGGCCAGTAGAATATTTAAATCCTTTTCAAATACAAACTTTCTAAAAGGGATTAATTTATTTAATTTTGTTTTTGAGTGTAGAATTATTATAAATGTCCAAATATTAAGAATTTTTTATTATTTGCTAAATATCTATCTGTATGCTTACTCTATAAACTTTATATTGACCTTATTCTTTACTTGAACTATTTAATATGTTTATAAACAAAAGGTCGACGTTAAAAATCACATTTATTTTGAAAATTTGAAAATCTCTCTAATTATCTCTGTCAAAGTGTTTAGCTGTATCAAGGAATCTGTATATATTTTTAAATCGTCAAGCTTGACTAGGCCAAATGTCAGCTTATAACGTAAATTGCATAAGCCAAATTGAATTTGCCGCATAATTCATGGATGATGAGGCTGCTGGCGTTTATGGCACACTTAATGAGTAGGGTGCTCTAACTCCAGTCACCGCTCACACTGCCTGGTGCCTGGTGCCTGGTGCCTATCCACCTCCGCCACCTGTCATGTAAGCTGTCATGTAATTTAATACCAGCTGCCGACACCCAACCAATTAACTGTGGGCCATTGGTGCCACAAATGGAGTCCAACCGTCTGCCAATGGAATGGGTGACAAATTACAAAATGAAAATGATATATGCGTATGTATATCTGTGTTGAGGGGCGGCACAGGGGGCGTGGCCTACACTCAGTGATGGAAAGACGAAAAGCCTCTGTCATTCAGCCAGCGGCCACTGAGCACAATTTACGACTAGAAATTCAAACTGTTGCTCTTGATGAAGCTGGAGGGGCACCGTATGAGCACTGGATGCCCTGGAGGCACTGTGACCATCAAAGAGAGATGTCATCAAAACAAGAGTGGCAAACACTGAAAAGCGTTTTTTAGCATTATGCAAATTGGCGGCCTTTGCGCTTTGACGCGTTCATCCTGCGAATATGCTTTAAATATATATGTACGACTATAAAAAAAAAAACCACGACTAGAATTTGAATTAATGAGGAACAGAAACACATTGACAAGGGAAAATTGTCCGCACATTAGCAATTTACAGCAGAACAAGGGCCCTTAAAGGCGCCTAAAAGTAGGCAACCATCTGGCAGAGGTTGTCTAGAGGGTATCAAACTCAGTCTCAGCAGGATGCCGCCCGCTTGTCACATGCACGGCTCCATCAAAATCGATTAAATATGTCTGTATTCAAAGACACCGACTTACTTTTTTTAGAAACGCCAAGGAAAATTTACTAGATGAAATGCTGCTTGGATTTAAAGTAGATCCACTGACAAAATAGGGAAGACCCTGCACACGTCGATGCTTTACTTGACTGCGGTTTAGAACCATTCTAATCTTGTGTTTACTGCTCAACACTGGGACAAAACCCTCTGAAACTTAAGCAAACTAAAATGATAATCGTCTTGAAAACTATGAATATGTTTTGGTTTTTGAAAACATTAAATAAGTAATAATAAATTAATAAATAACACGAATTCTTGGCTTCTAAGCTTTTTGCTATTTTTTTAAATTATACATTTGTTGTTTTCCATTGAAAATGGTTTTAAGAAGTAAAATTGCAAATCCTATTTAATAAATAATAAATATTTAATAAAAATTCTTAGTTAGTGCAAATCGTACATTATATAAATTTATAAAATATCTAAATTATTTGTATTTGTCAAGTATTAAAATCATAATACTCAAGTAACAAGTAACAAAAAGGTGTTTAAGAGTGTTTTTTTTTTTTAAATACATTTTAGATTATATTAATTACCCGTCGAACTATTTTCAGAGAACTTTGTTAGAGCTGCCAATTTTTGTGCCAAAGTCGGACGTATAACAAATCCATCATTCGAAAGTTATGATCAAGGCTTCATTGTGCTATCGCAAAGCTTTTCGTTTTGTATTTAATCCCGAACCATCCCGTAAATAAATATCTCCCGTTTCAGAAGCATTTTATGGATACTGTGTGTGTGTGTGTGTGTGTGTGTGTGTGGGTGTTTTAAATTGTCTAGAACAACAACAACAATAACAAGAGCTGTCATTGACCGGCTTTATGTCGGAAAATACCATTACTCAAGTGCATAAATCAACCGCCAGGGTCCTCATTTACATGCACAGAGAGTCGAACAAGTGAGGAGCGCTAAGAGAAAAAAATGAAAGAAAATACAATAGCAAAAAAAATTCACAACAAATGGGCACTTTTAGTGCACAATTAGCCTGTGTAATGAAAGTGCCGAGAATTTTGAGCTGTTTAAACAGCAAATGGTGTAAAATTCATTGGCATTAATAAAATTCACACTCAGTCGGCACTTTAACTAAATAAAGCTGATGCGATGATAGCAATGTGCCTCACATGTCTTTGGATGAGAGACAAAGAGCGAGAAACAGAGGGGAAAGATTTGGGTTTCGTTTGCTGAAAAATAATACTTTGCTGGCAGTTATTGCCCAGATGGAAGTTTGTGCCCCGAAAATAATGAGCACTAATTGCTCACAAGAAGATTGCTGTATGTGCAAAGTGAGAAGGGCGGGAAACTCTACCGAAATTCTGCTGGTTGCCCCCGAGCTGATCGGAATTTTACAGTTTATGTCTGCCACACACAACGCACAACTTTACTCGGTTTTTATTGCATTTTTATGCAGAAAAATCTGTGAACAAAATTACATTCTTGTAGATGAATGTTTTATGGTAACACTATCGCCGTCGAGGGTCTCAAACAGAAATGTTCTCGCAATTTTGCGTAGACACTCGATATCCGGTTCAAGCAATTTTAAAGCATACTTTTAGGCAATCACAAATAATGCTTTAGTCGTTAAATAAATTATAGATATAATGGCCACGTTTTCCACTTTCTGTCGCACATTGCTACACATCTTTGCGCAAATCTTTTTTTTAAATCCACGCGCAGACTGCAAAATCAGATTAAAGCCGTAGAGCTGAAGATAAACCATCCACTCCATTTAGCCGCAAATAGACAGCTGAAATGCAAGCAAACACTTACTATAAATGGAACTATGTTTTCAAATGGCCTGAAATTCGCTTTAAAATGTGCTTTATATGACACTTACTAAGAGCTGCCTTGCGAATCAGAATCTCGGTGAACACTTTTACGCAAATTGAAGTGCTCGCAATTAAGTGAATTCGCAATTGACTGCTTCATATGTAATTAACTAAGATTAAGGGTCTATCTGTGGCTTGAAGTGTGCATCTGAGTGTTATAAAATCATCTGCTAAACAATTAGTTAACTTTCAAGAGCTGAGACTGAAATCATAAAGATAAACATTAAGCACTAGTTTTGTCTGCTAAAGTATATAAATTTAAGCAAACAAATTTTAAATATGTTAAATGTAAATAGAAATAGGTCACCAATCAATATACTATTCAAATTAAATAAAATGAAGAGTTTACAAATGTTTTTAAATAAAAAGAAAATGTTTGAATTAAATAAAAGAATAAAATTGTTGAATAAAATATTTATTGGTTCTTATAAAAATAAATATATTTTAATAGAATAAGAAAGAATTCATATTTTTATCAAGTATATTTGTTATATTTGAAAACATTTTCATTTATTCTTTTACCATACGCATTTTCATATCCTTTACTGGAATATGCAAATTTAATAACTGGATTTTGATTAAAGTTCCTTAATTTGTTTACAAGAAATTTAATATTATTTATGTTTATTCCTAAACACTCATTTGGCATTACAAAGCCACCCATTTTTTTATGAAGAACCCCTCACTTGTTCTGGCCATATTCAATTACGTATGGCAAAATAAATGGCCAGTCACAAATCTTTGTGTGTCTGCACCCCACTAAAAAGCAGGAAACGTTTAGATATATCCTTCAAACATTTTTCATGGAGTATTTCAGCTCACATACATTTCCGACTGTAAAATGCTGGTGAGTCCGTGGGTAATTTATTACCAAATATTTTTGGGAATGGTTTCGTTTCTCTGGAGAGAAGAGCTAATGACTTAACTGCATTTATTAGGAAACGAACTAAGCCACAATGGTTGACAGATAAGATTCGCAGTCGTGAACATGAAATATTTGCGGACTGTTTGCGTTTAGATAAAAGTTGCGTGTGCCCCAAAAACACAGACAGATTTTAAGTGAACTGTTTGATAAATTGCATTGATTTATTAAATCAACTCACTCATGTGAGCATGTGTTGATGCGTGTGTGAGTGTGTCTTTGTGTGTATGTATGTAGGTGTATCTGTGCACACACTCGATGGGAGTCCATAAATACGTTGGCATCCAGATGGTCGCCAGATAAGCAAACGAGAACCTTTTCCCGCTCAGCAAGCATGTCATAAATCAAAGCACTTTTTTTTTTGGTTTTAACGTGGAGCGATTTAAGCTCGTTATTGATATAGGCTAACAGGTTTGTTTGTTGGCCTTAATGGTACCGCTACCAAAAATAGGCGAGTCTGTCTGTCTAACAGAATTATGGTACAAATTATTTATCAAATTAAATCGTCAAGCGAATATATTTTTATACCTTGGCAGAGTTTAATTTTTTTTTGTCGTTTGTTGCGAATAAACTTCTGATGCTTTAAAGTATATCCATTTATATATATTTTTTTTAATCTTCTTACTTGTTATATGCTCATTTTTTCAAATATAAATATACAAATATAAAATAAAATTATTATCTATATTATACAGTCCGTACAGGGTATGCAATCGTCAGTGTGCCGTTCTTACATTGCATACCCTGTTTTTCATTCCAATCATGAAGCTGAAGCGTATGCTTTATGTAATTTGAATGCCGTGCAGTTTGTAAAATTCAATTAGCTAAGCGAATCACAAACAAATTATACCCATAAGCAGTACACATATAAATATGTTTGGGTGTGTGGGTTGACAGCCTTGAAGAGCCGGCCAAGCATTGTGTTAACAAATTAATTACGAAAACGGCAAACAATGGGACAACAATGTTGACATTTTGCTGCTCAACAAATAACTTTATCAAAGGTTCCATCATTCCAGACGAACTGAAATTTTCTACTTTAGCAAAGTTGATTGAAATTGAAACAATGCAGCTGCAAAGCACTTAATTAGCCAGGTCCCAAAATCAAAGGCAATAACTTCGCACTATTTAATTCACTTTCAGCATTCACATTCATCCAGTTTACATTATTTACATTTGTAATTCTGTTGGAAGACTTTACATTTCAATTAGTTGCCGCATTTCCGAAAACTTAATTTAACTGCCATTTCAAAAGCTAAACCTAAATATAGAAAGAGAAGCCTCGTAACTGGAATTGCGAAGTCTCAGTAAATGTTTGAGGCACATTTGCCAAAAGCACCAATTGAAATGGGTATCAGTATAAATATAAAGTGTGTGAATGAATCTTGAAGTGTCATTTGTATGTCAAGCAAGTTATTTTAAGATATATTTAATATTTAACCATTCGACTTGAGAAAATATATTTCCAAACAGAATATTATAGCACTTAGATGGACACTTAATTATATTAATTCTGAGTAATTGCATTTATTTAATTGCAAAATGTTGTTAAGCAAAAATGCCGCGAATGTGGTCAATTGTAATATTGCCCTGGAGTTCAGCAGATGGCACCCATTAGTCAGGAGCACGTCCAGACTTGATATTCACTTGGTGTCCGTTTTTGTTGTATGTAGTTAATTGCCTCTAATTACATGTGATAGTCCTTAATAGTAATTTTATGCAGCCCGAGAAAGAAGCAAACAGTGCAGACTGTCATAAATTCACTAAAAATCAATTTTTATCATCAAGTGCACGACGAGGATACATTTTTGCCACTTAAAAATATACAATCTATTATTACAAATTGCCTTCAAACTTGAAGCTCTGCTTGTTGGCAAAACTTTGACTTCATTGTGAGGTGCCTCAGTACTTTAAAGCTTCTTTTGTGGTAGTTAGTTGGAACTCAACTTAATTAGCTGTGCGCCATGAGTTACCACACTGACGAGTAGACAAAAGCAGCAAGTCATGCGAAAATCCAACAAGATTCCCCCAAAACACGCTCACCTTTTTTGATTCCTGGATATCCTCTTAAAATTGTTAAGCGTCTCTGCGATGAAACCTGCCATTTAAAATGTTAAATCAGAACTCTGAAAACTTGAGACAATTGAGATTGTTTTTTAATCTTTGATTCATATAATTTAATTAGGTCAGGTTCGCAAAAGCTTTTAAATTTACCACAATAGCTGATAGATAAATGAACGGAACTATTATTATGAGTTTTATTTTATTATTTATATTTTATGTAGTCCACAATTTAAAAAAAAAAATATTGTTTTTAAATAAAATACAAACATTTTAAATAAAAAATTGTCAATAGTCACCAGTTAATTATTCAAAATTAAAAGGAAGTAATTAAATCGAAAGTTGAAAATTAAAATAATTAAATGTGGTTCACGACTTAAAATTTCTTGACTATAAAATTGTGCATGAAATATATCAAATTTACCAGTTAACCACATTAATATTTTTATTTATTTTAAGTTCTTAACTTTTGCTGGTATTTTACAAGTAGTTTTTTGCCGAAATATTAATAGAACTACGTGCTCGAAAAGTATGATTCTCAATTTGTACAATAGAGTAACTTCTAATTAAAGCAAACAATGCGAAATTAATACAAATTATGCGTGCTATGTGCTTTTGTAAGCTAATTGCAAATGGGTTTCTCACAGACTTCAAGTTACAGAATTATGGCCCATCCAAGTTGATATCCTTATACCACACAGCTTCAGCTGGCCCAGACATTTTCCAGGAGTGCACTGGCTAGGACACTGTCATTTCACTTCTAGCCATTAACCACACACACTCGCACGCCCTGTCACACATAGAGTGTGTCATAAAATGTTAGTGACGCCATGGCAAAATTCTCCACGTTCTCCACTTCAGTGGGTTCTCTTTCCCTCCGGCTCCCACTTTTCTGGTGGGTGCAAAGGACAGCAAAAGACTCTTGGAAATTGAAATCTTTACGTAGCTTTGCCTCGGACTTCTGTTGTCGTAAAAATATGAATGGTGCCATTCGCAATTCGTCATTTGCCATATTCACTTTTCGCCCAGGTGACAATTACGTGGATATGTTTATTGTCTTACTTTCGTCAGAGTGCATACCCGTCTGCTATCCAAATATTATAAAAACACACATGACAACTACTACAGTTTTTAGTGAATTGCATAAAAAAAAGCTTAAAAACATTGTATGCAGCAACTGAGATTTTAATCATGCTAATAACTTTTCAAATCCTACATTTTAGCTAAATTAAAATATATTAATTTGGAGTTGTCAAAGAAAGGAGACTGAAATCCGCTCTTTATTGCTGATAGCATATTATATTATCGGCAAAAACTGAGCTTTTTGATGCTTCCGAAATCCCATTGCAATTTGTTCAACCAAAATCAACAGTTTGTTTATTTAAATTTTTTATATTTGCAGCAAAATCAACAAAAATATTTGCAATTTTTATCGCTTTGAATTTGCATCAATGCAAATATTGTTAAATGCGGACGGGTCTAAAAAAATCGCTTAGAAGTGAAGAAAAAACATTAACAAAAATGCATCAGGAAACCAAATTAATAGATTAAGCTAAAGCCGTTTGTGATATCGAACAAAATTAAATAAAAATCGCCGGCAAGCAAACATAAATATTTCGACATGATGACGGGTCTACTGAGTGATATAACCAGCATTTTGGACGAATCGGAGTCGACTTTCTCGCCGCTGAATGCAACGCGAGCCCTCTTTGAGCTGGCCATGACGACAACAAGCGAGACAATGATCCTTGATGAAAATGGCAACATATCCTCCACCGAGACACCTTATGTTCCCTATGCCCGACGACCCGAGACCTATATAGTCCCGATTCTGTTCGCCATCATTTTTGTGGTCGGCGTGCTCGGCAATGGGACACTGATCGTTGTCTTCTTGAGCGTGCGGCAGATGCGAAATGTGCCTAATACGTGAGTATTTTCCAAAAATTCTGTTTAATCTGCATAAGTTCGAATAACTTAGAAGACTACATCTCGATTTTTCTATACTCTATTATTACTATATATATAGTATTCTGTTAATAATGTCCAATATTCAAGAACTCATCTCTCAGCTTTATAATACTCTTATGTGCTGAGTTTAATTGGGATAACTTATTAAACATACATTTTTTTATAGAAGTAATCATTTGCCGAGTGATGCTTCCTATGTAGGGTACATCTTATAGTAAACCGATCTTTTATGATTTCGTCCAGATGTAAATAGCATAACAATCTGAGCCTCAGTTTTCCATTTAAAAGTGTTCTTTTGATAGCTCACATATCTGATTAAAGGGTACTACAAAGTCGAAAAAATGTGTTTTATTTTGGCTCATTTAAATTGAGTTTAGTTGTGCACAGCAGGTGTGTGTGGTTTTGTTAATGGTGTGTGGTTAATTAAGTAATTAAGCTAAAAGTCAAATGTCAGGTGGCCCAGCCAGACACCTAATTACATTCCAAAGAGCTTTTGTGCTAAATGGTGTGGTTTTCCCTTAGCTGGAAATTACTAAAAACATATGCACAGATAAGTCTACCAAATTTAGCGTATTAACTATTGATGCTGCTGAAAATGTTGAACATAAATGTTGGCTTATTGGGCCAAATAAATGGATAAACAGCTTAGCGCATTTGCATAAGTTCCTTGTGATAAATGAAAATGTTGTTAGTGATTAATGTTTAATGTCCTTTCGCTTAGAGACATTCTTGTAGCATTATTATTATGTGCTTTTAGCATACAAAATCGCAAGATTTATGCTTTAAATGAAACTTAGTCACGAAACCGCATATTGAATAGCGATTTTTTCAGTTTATTGCTTTTGTGGTAGTAAAATCGAAGCATACAATCCTTAAAATGGCAACTAAGTGGATATTATACTAAATTTTATGTACATTTTTGATCGAAAATTCATTCATGAAACTACATTTAAATTATTATTTTATGCTTGTGTTCGGATTAAAATTGAGCCGACTTTAATACTTAAGGAAACAAATTTTATGTTATGTTTCGGGGTGATTTTAATATTATGTCGAGTTTCTAAAGACTTTAGACTACTAGACAAATAATGCACATATATTTTAACGATTTCTGAAAATTCCAGCAGCTATATAGAAATTAAAAGAACCCAGTCGAATTCATTTATGACGTTTAAATCGGCAAACTGTTGACTATCAGATAACCTACATATATATTTCTAAAAGGACTTGTCCATCTTTCTTGCTGGCAATTCCACGTCAATACAATGCCAAAAGAATTACTGAGTTTAAATTATTTTACTTCGATGAGCATTTATTGAAGCGAAATAATTGCCAAAAACTGAACAAAGAAAGTATCAATGTTGTAGTCAACTGAGTTCAATTACGAGATACTTTGAACCAAACTTTTCAATATGTTATCATAGTTTCATTGCCGAATGTCTCTCTTTGAAAAGTTTGGCACACTCAAGTGTAATTCACAATAAAATGATCAACTTGATTCAAACTGGTACACGAATTTTTAGATATGGGGCGCAACAGATACATTGTGTCTCTTTCTCACACGACCAACATGAGAATACGTGGTGGACTATAATATATATATTTATTGTGCGATTCTTATGTGATCATGTGGAAAAATTTTAATTTGATCAATAATTTGGCAACGTACAATTAATATCAATTGGTAGGTTCTGTTGCTAAAATAATGGCTTGTATTGCTATAGGTAATCGATAAGTATCAAAATTCGATAAACGCGGAAATTAAATGAAACAAACTGGAACATTTTAGAGCCTAGCTCTCAGAGATCTGCGTGTTCATGCAGACGATCCTGAGCAAGAAGACATATACCTTATGGCATCGGATATGCTTCCCTCTGTCTGTTACATAATTTTGAACTAAGCCATTACCCATTTTTAATGGGTCCAGGGCACGAAAACCAGCTAACGTAATAAGCCAAATACGGATGCACTTTGGCGAATACGTGTGGCACACACAAACTATATATTTTTATATGCACAACATACGCTGGCGGAGGACAACCAAAAATGTCAACTGATCGCATTAAACTGAAATTACATTGCCATGGCCAGGACACTGAATCTCGTTCATAGAAGGAGGAGCAAAAGCCAAAAGTAGCACAAGCACTTAACTTGACTCTCGGTGGCAGATGCTTATCGGGCTGTGCCGCAGCAATGCAATTTGTCGCTGCACAAACAAAATGCCAAATACAGCTTATTACTGACAGTGACGTGGCATAAAAGTAAAAGCAATAACAATATGGGATCTCATTCTGAATAACAAACGCAATTCATTTTGCAGCTGTCGCAGATGACGGACATACAATTACACTGAGAAAAAATAGCCCTGAAATTTTGAATATATTTATACTTTTACAACTTGCATTATTATGAAGAAATTGTATTCATTCAAATGTAGTTTTTTTTTTTTAAAATTATACAAATTGCTCATGTGTTTATTTGTGTACACAGAACTCAAAAAAAAATTTTATAATTTACTAATTCATGTAATTTAGTTTGAAAAACTGTAAAGCGACTTGAATTTTCAACCATCGATTAATATTTTAATTACTTCTTTCTGCATTTAAAAGTTTTTTTTTTTTAATAATTGCTTTAAATCTTTTTTTATACCCTTATTGAAAGTATATTTCTGCAAAATAGAAAAATGCATTTCTAATTATAGAATTTTTTCGTATATATAGAAATTATTTCTAAAAACAAGATTAACATTGTAGTTTTCAGTGAGATATTTGAACTTGTTGGTCAATTTCTTATCTGAGTTTATATAAATCTTAATTCAAGGCATGTTAAAATACGGCAAACTTTTTAATCCATAACTTAGTAATAATAGAACCCGGTCAAATAAGATTACAATAAAAAATTGTCTTTAAAATTAATCTAATTACAATGTTGTAGGACAAAATCGCTGAAAAAAGGTTTTACTGGCCTACTAGTTTACTATGTAATCTACATGTTCTAAAATCGTTGATGTGGCATACACATCCGAGTCTAAAAACACATTTCATATTAAATGTTCATCACGTTTTGGACAGACGAGTGAACATTTTTATGGCATATTTGCGCGATAGACGTAAGTCTTACAACTTTTACCGCTAGCATAGTCATTAAATAAAACACTTTTATAGCCATAAGTAATAAGCTTTAAAGTCAAAAGGTTATTTCATTTGTAGTAACACAAAAGAAAATGGACATGTTTCATTTTAAGGGTTAAAAACATTCTCAGATTATGGGTAATGAAATGACGACATCTTTACATTTACATTTACTCCTTTTTTCTCTATCTAAATATATGACTTAAACTATGCATATCTGCAAATGATTGGGTCAACAAGTCTTTTGTTGGATCAACATTTCACATATAAATGTTAGTTTTTTGTATGCCAAAGAAATTATAAAAGCGCTTATGGGCAACTTTTGAATTCTTTTCAATAAAGTGCCGAATAAATCAATTTTATCGGCGCAAGTCGACAAAATTTGAATTTCTACACGCTCAAAATGACAAAGACGAGCAAATTTGCCCAAAAGTTATAACAACATAAATCAAACAAAAATCTAACACGTGTCAGCAGCGACCCTTGGGAGGACCCCAGTTCAAGTGTCATCTGGTGTATCCAAAGAATAGTCGTGCCACATATTCCTGCGCTGTGACAGCTTGAAGTTTGTCAACTTTTTATCCAGCAGATTATTATGCAGACTTAAATTTATGGCTTTTCCTCATTCCTTGCAGCTACATACTCTCCCTGGCGCTGGCAGATCTGCTGGTCATAATTACAACTGTGCCGCTAGTTTCCACGGTCTATGCGGTCGAGTACTGGCCCTGGGGCAGTTATCTGTGCAGTCTCTCTGAGTTTATGAAGGATGTGTCCATTGGCGTCTCGGTTTTCACACTGACGGCTCTGTCCAGTGATCGCTATTTTGCCATTGTCGATCCGTTGCGCAAATTTCATGCACATGGTAAGAAATAGTAACACGTTTAAATCATTTATCTTTAAGCAACTTCCCGTTAGGTGGAGGACGTCGGGCCACTCGAATGACCTTGGCCATTGCTGTTTCCATTTGGCTGTTGGCCATTATCTGCGGTCTGCCAGCGCTACTTGGTAGCAATTTAAAGGTAGTCAGTTGGAAAGGATTATGTTTGACTTGTTTACTGATTGCTGTTATCATTTTTAATTATTAGCCACTTGGCATTAATCAGGAGAAGTCAATTGTCATCTGTTATCCGTATCCGGACGCTTGGGGCATTAACTATGCCAAGCTGATGGTACTGCTGCATTTTTTGGTCTACTACGCCATACCACTGGTGGTAATAGCAGTATTCTATGTCCTGATTGCGTTACATCTGATGTACTCGGCCAATGTCCCTGGGGAGATGCAGGGCGCGGTCAGGCAGGTGAGTTCATTATTGATTGAATCGATGGCGATTGATAGTGAAAGCACGTGATTGTTGCATAAGTACAGTGATTGATTGCCAATGAGATTGCTTACGCCCAATTATTGATGACGCTGGAACGTAGAACGACATTATGATAAAATGATGTACGTGATTTGAAACACAGAATTAAAAGAAGCTTGTCAGGCTTAGTCAAGGATAATAAATACTCAAATTCACTTTAGGAGCTCACTTATTCTTTATTCGAATTGAACAATAAACCAAAGCAACATTGCATTAAACATATGTATTTGTCAATGGCTGATCGAATTTATTACTCAATTGAAAGGGAAAGCAATAAATTGAATCATATTTACGTTAGCAATAAATTGAATATTTCCGTCTCGCCATCATTTAATATGCAGAGCCATTTATATACGCATGCTGAATCTACAAAGGAAATTTTCATATTTTCACATACATTTTCGCCTCAAATGAAAATTGTATCCAACAGATTTATTGTTATTGTTATTGTTATGCTGTTGTTGCTGTTTATCTCCTTCTTTTTTTGTCAGGTTCGAGCGCGTCGCAAAGTTGCCGTAACCGTGTTGGCATTTGTTGTCATCTTTGGTATTTGCTTTCTGCCCTATCATGTCTTCTTTCTCTGGTTCTACTACTGGTAAGTGTCGACTTTTATCCAATACAAAATCAGCAGCAGGAGAAGGAGCAACGGCAGCAGCAGCAGCAGCAGCGATGTGCGACATGGGATTTATGAATGAGTGGATGGGCTCCGGTTCCGGCTGCCCGTCCATGTCCACTTTGTCAGCCAGATAAATGTGTCTGCTGTGAGTAATGCGGACACCATTCGTTGCGACTCTTTTGTCCTGGTCAATCAATTTCGAACAAGTCGCTGTCGCTGGCTTTTGTCTCCATTACGTTAACATACATATGTATTACATGCACTCGGAAAAACACATATGACTTAGAGCTTAGTAAATCGCCATAAAAGTTAATAAGAATTCATTTTTTTGTTACACTGATTGAAGAGCAAATAGCAATATTAATATAAAAAAAGCAAGTGATGCACAGTTCCAATTATTTTAAAGCTGTTCTGTTTGTTTTTTAATATTAAAAACAAATATTCATTCCTAGAAAGGGAAATACCTTCTTTTTTTTTTAAAGATTTGTATACTTTTAAAATTCAAAATATTACTTTGCAAGTTTTCCGCATCTGCTCATAACACAAAAGTACCTTAATTTAAATTCTATGTTTTTCTAATCTGATGGCAAATTTCGAAGCTCTTCGTCATATTTGCTGTTCGCAATTTACATAGATATTTTTTGTTTCCACTTACAGGCCCACTGCACAGGAGGATTATAACATGTTCTGGCATGTGCTGCGTATAGTTGGCTTTTGCATGTCCTTTGCCAACAGCTGTGCCAATCCGGTGGCTCTTTACTTTGTGAGCGGGGCGTTTCGCAAGCATTTCAATAGGTATTTGTTCATTCACATCAATGCAGCAGAATAGCAGCATGGTAGCGATAATCGATAACCGATTACCGATAACAATGTAAATAACTGTTTATTGAAATTTGTAACTTACAACTTACAAATAACAAAACGCAACACAAACTAAAAACACTTGCCTCGCCACTACAAATGCATTTCACTCTGACACAAAACAAACTGACATTTCATACTCAGAAGTTGGAATTGTTGTCAGAAACTTGAGATGATTTTTGATTGCGATTCTGATGGAATTTTGTCCGCTTGGCTTGTTATCTGTCTGCCGCTCAATTGAGCTTTGGGGAGAAAAAACTTTAGATGATGAGTAAAAAACTTTAGATGAGCGAAATGTAAAGGAATTTGTGTGAAAGAAGCCACGAAATAAGCATGAAAACTTGAAAGCAAATTCCCAAACTGCAGCTTTCAAAATTCTTCACATGTTATACAAAGGAACAGAAATACTTTAAGGATGCAAGTCCACAAATTAAATTCGCAATAAATGCATTTGAGAAGTGTTTTGCAGTTGGTTAAAATGTGCTGCTTGAATTGAAATAACAAATTGGTAGCCAAAAATGCAATCAAAAATCGTTGAACTTTCAGGCATTGATTTACTCACACAACATCATTAAAATTCATTTTATGCATGAAAAATGTTTTCCGTTTGAATTGAACGGCATCGGCGCCAATCACCCAACACTCAACACCCAATCCCAATTTCAATCCCATGCAGATATCTGTTCTGTCGTGGTGTGAGTGGACGGCGCAAGAAACGCAACAACGACACATTTTGCATGCATCGGGATACATCGCTGACCAGCACCGCTTCCAAGCGTTATCAGTCGCGGCACTCCTGCTATCAGAGCACAAATACACAGCGCAGGTGAGTGTGGAGGGCGGTGCCAGGTGTGTACAACTAGGAGATTCTTATGCCGCCAATCCTGCATCCCATCCTTCCCATTTAGCTGTCGGCTGCAGGAGACAACCATAACGACCCTGCCCAATGGTGGCACAAATGGAGCACCCATCATGGCCGTCTCTCACAATGAAATGTCGAGCTATGAATTTGCGCCGCTGGGCGAGTTTGGTCCTCTGAAGGCATCGCAGCTGGCGCAGCGTCAACAGGAGTCGTTATTAAACTAAGTGCAGGTCAAGTCCCCAACGGAGATTACAGGTCAAGTCAAGTACCAACAGCACACAGCATAATTTAATATATTTTGGAACTCTAATTCACTTAAATATTTCATACAAGAAGAATCACTTTGCGGAGACAAATTGCGAGATTTTCTTTTGCTGAATTCACTTTTCACTTCTAAGCCACAAACAACTACGAACTAAAGCCAAAACCTATCAATTTAAGCACTCACCTCAAAATTGCTTGCCGAATTTATAGTTGAAAGTAATTTAAGAAACTAAAATATTTTATGCATGTAGAAAAACTTTAAAGAGAAACCACTTGTAAAATGTTGTTTTTAATCACTTCTTATTTCAAATTTATCTATTTAAACTCGAACAAGAATCAAAACCTATCAATTTAAGCACCCACCTCAAACTTGCTTGGCGAATTGAACGTTGAACGAGTTTTAAGTTATACTGCGTTATAAACAGATGATGATCATTTAGCTTGTATATATCTATTTAAAATTATGCTAATGTGTTTCTCAAGTCTAGTCATAGGTATTAAGCGGTCACAGTAACAATGTGTGTGTGCCATATTAAAGTATTGCAGCCGTTACACGGCTTTAAGCTAACCAAATAACACAATTTAATTAAATTTACGAATTTCCAATAAGATTTATGGTTAAGATTTAAGCGAAGGACGTGCTTGACATGTACTAAAAGGAGCACACGCCAAACGAACCAAGCAAATCAATTCGAAATTCATTTGTCCTCGTCCAAATACATAAATCAACACAAACATTAATGTACAACTGTGTGTAAATATATGTAAATGTATTTATTGTCCGGTGTCCAATGATTTAAGTGTCGATTGTTGCAATAAATTTCAAAATTGTGTTAAACTTTAAAATTGTTTATTCATGTCAGCAGCTGAAAGTGTTGGGTGATGGCGAAAACGAAGTTGTTATTTTAATCTTTGCCTATTTTGTTTTATTGTGGTGCCAAACTTTAAGGCATAAACTTTTCATGCACAGAAATATGACCTCAAGTTCGGCCCTAGGAAAGAGGAGTGTCAGAAGTTAACTGCTTTTGGGACCGGATTGATCCATTCTTATTTGGGATTGGATTTGCCCTTAGATAAGGATGAGGTAGATTAATTGGTTAGCCTGCAGCTACTCAAAAAAAGGAAAAAGGGTGTGTGGTTTTAAGCCATGTTTACCACAATTTCCGGCCAAGTAGCCTTTAACTCAAACTGAACGAATTTATTTAATTTACTTTATATTTCTGTGTGGGAGTCACAAAAATGAAATTGCGCCAGCATTAACAACAACCAGGAACAGCGTTGACAACAAGGAGGAACAATCAACTCAATTCTCGGTTGTCAGCTTCGCAACCAAAAAATGGCTTCATAATAAAAAGTTTCTTTATTTTGCTCATATTTGGTATTTGCAGAGGGTATTATCATTTTGACGCGCAGTTTACGAAGCATCGAAGGACATGTTATTGAGCCTTTAAAATATATATGTTTTTATCTATACATTCTTACCAAGACAAATTTAATATAATAATTAAATTTAGCTGTTCTGTAAAGGTATCTAAACTTCCGCTTGTCAAAGAAAGCTGTTGTTTCTTGATGCTTATTAAAAATAAGGAGGGAAAACCCGCTTTGCGTGAAGTGAAATCGGAAGCTGAGGATGAGGTTGTGGATGAGAATGCGGTTGACGATGATGATGCTTCAGCTGCCACGTCAAGTTGTCATCTGGGGCAACTTGGTGAGCGCTTATTCGTGGCTTTATTAACTTGTCCAAAAGGTACACTTGACATTGCTTATTTGCGGCTGTCATTTCAGTGCTCTGAATTTAAATTTTCGAATTTTTCAACAATTGAAATATGCAATTGATATCGCACAAAATTACCATGTTACCAATTAGTTGGCAAAGTGGCTATCAACTATGCAAATGCATTTTAATTAGCATAATTGCGTGGCTTGAGTTTGCAGCTCAAGTTTTATATCGGAAATTGTGGCTCTCTAGAGAAAATGTAAGTTTCTAAATAAAACCGGAAAATTGAACTTTTCGTAATCAAAACCATTATTGCCAATCTTAATTTTTGTTTTCCATTGTATGGCATCGAGATCCCTTTGTCTCTGTGATTTAATTTGATGTTTTGCACAGGTAATTCGATAACCCTTGAACAATAAAATATCTGCATTTTATTATAGCGAAAACCTTTGTTATTCAGCCAGATTTACAGCGAAATACAACAAAATACATTTCAAAGGCGTATTTTAGGTGACACGTGTAAATCGACATCAGATATTGTGGCACCTTTTGTTGAAACTTCCGTTGTGCTAAAACCATAAGCCAAAGTTCTCAGCAACTAAGTTGTTTGTTCAGTATTTTGTTAAGGTGTGAATTGAGTGTGTTTGCCATGAAAATAAAATACTTGTAATGGCATTAAGCTGTTCATTTCTTATTTAAACGGCCATTAATACATTAATTTGAGAGACGACACTTAAAAACCGCAATAACACCAACAATAAGGAAAGCCATAATGAATGGATATAATAACAAAACACACACACACACACACACACACACACACACACACATAAATAAGCCATATACGCCAAATACACACACACACACACACACACACACACACGCATGTGGCGCAATAATAATAATGGCAAAGGCATATAAAACATATGGGAGCAAGTAGTCAGCAATGGAGGGAAGCTGCGTGTGTGTGTGTGTGTGTGTGGGTTGGGTGTTTATTGTGGCAAATAAATAAAACGATTCGAGACACAAATGTAAATACTGAACCAAAAAAGAACATCAAGGTGCAAAGTGTGTGGGCAATTTAGGTTTGGTGGGGGAAGAAATACAACGTGGGGATGCTTGCTAATCGTAAATTGCGGAGCAGAACAACACGCACAGCAGAGAGAACGATGCTTAATCTAGCGCACACAATCAGTGTCACACACACACACACACACAAGCACACCCACCCACCCGCTCACTCACACAAAACTTATACACTTACACACATTAACGGCATAAAAATTGACACTCAATAAGCATGAGGGCACTTATGGGGCAGCCAAAACACACACACGACCGCTTACTTTTGTCTCTAAGGCTACACTGGGAAAATTAAATGACCCAGTATGTATCGCACTCAATTAAAGTTAGTGTTTTCAAGAAGAAATAAGTTCGAAATATGAAATAAATTATAAAAATAAATAAGAAATAAGGAATATATTGAATTCCAAGTTAACAACATAAATATAAACATTTTAAATTAATTAATTAATTAATAATTAATACTTTAAGTTTTCATAACTATTTGTAGCTTTCAAGCTGCCAATTTCTAGGAGTTATGTAAGCCAATGCTTAAAACTATTGTTTTGAAAAAAATTAAATAAAAAAAATTATTTTAACTCAAGTAAAAAAATATATAAACTGTTCTACAAGGCAATTTGTACCATGACATTTTGGACTTCTAAATCCGTTTTATACATTCGTAAGTACATAAAAAATATTGAAAATTCAATTTGGTCTTTAAAAAAGAGCAGACCAAATCAAATTTTTTCAATTTTACTAAAATTTACCTGAATTTTCATTTGCATTTCTACTTTTTAGCCATTTTTTCTATTAATACTATATTATTTTGATATATCTAGAAATGATTTATTTATTTATTTTATTTTCTTATTTTTCAGGCAATTTTTAACATTAGGGCGATATTTTTCTGAGTGCAGTGTATATTTATTTCTAATATGGACACGTTTGTCGCCTGACTAAGGCGCCACACCCCCCGTTGTTGTCGTCTGCTGCCGGCACTGACATCCCCGAACCGAAAGCTGTCACTAGGACAACGTATGCTGCTGCCAGCTTGCTATGCGTTTTAAATATATAAATACCTATAAAGGAATTATGGATACAAATACGAAATCATGCGAATGTCACTTTTCAGAAGCATGTGCTTGGCATTCAAGTGTGAAAAAGTACTTTAAATATACACTGTTGATACATATGAATTTATCAACTTTGAAACGATACTTTTGGAAACTATAAATACCATACAATGTTGGTCGATTCGATATAAGGCCCGTACTCTGAACGATAGGATGAAGAGAGATTTGTTGCCAGAAACAATCGTGCACGTCAGCATATGATAGCATTGGACCAAGAGCTGTTTATAATTTTTCACTTGTAAAGCATACATTTATTTTGATTTAAAAATTTATTTTAAATCCGGATAAATATTTGTGTAAAACGTAATTAAAATATTTAGAAATTAAGTACTATTATTACAAATAACATACGCACTCAATATTTACAAATAACCCACCCACTCAAATAAGCACTCGAACTAATTACAAGCTATATCAAATGACAAACTCTGGACTCAATCGCAAATACCCAGAGCCACTTATCGTCTTGCCAGCATATTTCCTCTACGCTGGAATTAGCCCAAAGTATCCAAAGCCAACGATCACAGTCAAGGCGCATGAAGAAAATCGACACGCTCAGCTTTGTCAACACATTCCATTGGAGGGCCATCGTGGAACCCAAATGGGACACCCGCCACCTCCACCAGTGACCAAAGCGTCAACGAGAAGACGCTGGCAGAGCTAATAGACCGATAAATTATTACTTAAGCCAGAGTTTATCACATCTGTTCCAATAAACAATAATTAGCAATTGGATAATTTATATAAATTTGTGTAAAACAACTTATGCTTATATTTTAATTGACATATTTTAATTTATAATAATAAAATTTGTGCAATTCAGTTTTCTGACAAAGTAATTATTTAAAAACAATTTAAAAAAGTAAAACGAAATATCGAAATACCAAGCAGACAAGCTACGATTTGTAAGGGTTTCTAATCTTTCTTCCTTTTATAATCTTGTGGTTAAGCTAACAGAAAATGCATTTAATCTAATATTCATCATTCATTTGAACAATTATATTTCTACATTATCTCAAGTGATTTAGGCCCACGAGAACTTCCGTCTCACGTACATACATACGCATCTCAGATTTATTTCAATTAAGTCAATTCAATACACCCCAAACCCAAGTCGATTAACTGGCTAATAAATACCGAACACGTATAATCGCACGCCCCATTTAAAGCAGTTCAACAACCACGCACAGGTCAAAAATCATCACCTGCTGACTTGCAGTATACCCTGCTGAAATTACACGCCTTTTGTCACGCCCAGCCAGGACCAGCCCCCTCAGAGTTCCCCTCAGAGCATCCCACACAGACAACCGGTCACTTTATTAAAAGCCTGAGGCGGGGAGGCGCACAACCTAACAATTTTTACGGTCCACACTCGAGTTTGAGTCTATTTTAAGCACTTACAAGTTTATTGCCAAGCCGGTCAAGTGGTCAAGTCCTTCGTCTGGCAATGCTGGCAATCCTAGCCGAAATCGTCTTTGGCCGCACTTCTCTTGTTGGTGGGCAGCAATCACAATGGGCAGTCCCACGACGGGTGGTTTATTTGGCTTAAGGGTGGGGTGGGGTGTATCTATCTGCTCGCATGCAAAGGGTAAAAAATACAGAAGCCAGAAACCATGCGAAGCTGAAGCAAGCAGTAAGCAAAAGCTAAAAAATTAAGCAAACGTCTCGTGTGAAAAGGACACGTTGACGCTGACAATTTAAAGTAAACTCGATGAGTTGATGAGTAAGCCATCACCACCTCTCCCCTTTCCGCCCACCTCCACCCTACCCCTTTAAAATTAGGCAACGATGCGTGGCAGCTTTGGGGATTATCAGAATGCCACATTTATGTTCATCGCATTTATTGCTAGCTCATAAACAAAACTACCAACAATAAATAAAAACAAGTTAAAGTGGGGTACCCCGAACCACAGGAATTTATTTTTTGAACAAAAGTTGATATTTCTACTTCTGTTCTGAAAGTATAAAAAAAACTTTTCTAATTTAAAAACATATTATTTCTGCATATTCTGCGTTTCGAAAAACGAAATCATCAACAAATGCTTTTGTGGGATTTTCCATTGATATTGAAAATTCACTTATGCGATCTTAATGAAATTTGTACAGCTCAGCAATTATATATCAACTGCAAGTCTATAACTTTACAATTGGTATTTTTTGTTGCTATCGATTGTCGATATGTATCGATATTTGCGAAATTGGAGGAGCTATAGATAAAAGGGTGATCTACTCATGGAAAGGAAAACTTATATTTGAAATTTAAAGTCTCCAGCTCTTAGAGTCTCTGGGATAAAGGAACAGACTATATGGATATTTCATAGATAATTCTTCTGTCTGTTACACACTTTTGCATCAATTCACTTTAACCAATTTCGAGGAGTTCAGGGTATAATAAAACAAAATATCAACGCGAGGATTCTGTTCTCTTCTCACATCCCAATTGCATTATTTATATAAAAAATGTTTGTTTGCATAGCAAGCGACCCAAAGACTAATCAAGAATATTTATATAACAGATACTTCTTCAATGGAAAGGCAAAGGCATGCAAATTTTAAAAAGCGTATAAAAATAGCAGCGCGACCCGCATCAAATAAGCAAATAAGTGGCAAATGGAGGGTCCTTTGAGGAGACGTGCACACAAAATTCGAATGCTGAGCAATAAAAAAGACACGCACGAGGATTGTCACATTATTTGTAGTTGCGTTGATTGTAAAACAAATGCAGAGCCATTAAACAGATGAAAGTGTTTCAATTTATTCATTCGCCATTCAAATGTACCGAGAGACCAGACCGTATTGGTAAAGTCAAAGTTCGCATCGAAAGTTCAACTTGGCAAATGAATTTGCATATGTGGAGGTGTAAAAAAAACGAAATAAATAACGGCATACTGGGCAGCGGTCAAGCTGGAGTTCAAGTTAAAAGATCAAGGCCTCCAACTGTTGGTTGAAAGCACCAACTAAAATGCCAGGATATTTTTTTTGCTATAAAAAATCCGCATTAGTCTGCTTTTGGAATTTTAACTAAAAAGATAACATGTGCCTCATTTATCAAACATATTATTTTATGTCTAAGCCACATAACTAATTTTGCTGAGTCTCAGTTTAAAGCATTTAAGCAATTGGAATCAATTTAACTAAAATAAATAAATAGACTTTCATGATGGACCATTCCAATTTAATAGCAAAAGAGACGCCGATGACATAAACATCGCTCTCAACCCTGCGATTTAAGCCCCTTCCAGTTGTATCAGCTGCAATTCAAAATGATTGAATGTCTCGTTGGCTTCGAGTAATTTGATTGAAGAGGGTTTTCTTCTTACCAGTCCCTCATTTCCCCATTTCCCCATTTCCAAATTCAGTTTACCCTTTCGCGTCAACGCACACAGCAAACAAATAAAACAAACGATGCGCATGAGCCTAAAACCAAAAACAAAATCTTTATTTTAACAGCTACTTCTTTTTTAATATTTTCCTTACTCTATAAATCCCAAGCGAAGGTCGCCAGTTGGGCGCCCCAAACTTTGTTTGAGTCCCAATTCAACAGAGCCGCTAACCAAAGGCAAAGGATTAGAAATTAATTAAACAAGTGTCCGACTTTTTGGTCATGTCCGATTTGCCAAGTCATGTAAAGTGTGCCAATTGCTGTTAGCTGGGGAGACTTTAAGCCAAAATGCTATTTACAAAAGCAGCTGGCAAAACAATATATACATGGTTATTAGTATCCTCGACCTTGACTCTATGGTCTTAATTAAATTTTAAAATACATTTTTAATGATTTAATGTAGTTTGAGGTTTTTCTTAATTTCAATTGGTCGGGCTTCCGGCTTGGGTCGGTGAAGGAGATTAACTGGAATTCTCTCCGGCTTCGTCAACAATTTTCTTTTAAAATGGATGTTACCCAAATAAAATTTATCATCATCATAAACATTGCATTTTTCACTTTGGCCACAAATTTTCTTAACAACTTTTCTGCCTGAAATTTTTTCACTTTATCGTTGTTCATTTGGTGTCCCTCAAGCGCTATTTGTCAGTAAGCCATCATTCGATTCACTAATCCCAAATGTCATATGAATGCCACATTAATGACAAGGCAGGAAAGTTACTTACAATAAAACTTGTTTACACTTGAGAAACAAATAAGTCCTTAAATTTTTAAAATTGCCCCAAAAGTCTTTATTTTTAGAAACAATTTTAAAATATACGAATATAAATTGAGAAAAGTACGCTAAAATAAGAAAAATAAAATAATTTATACGAAATGAAAAATTTAAAGAATGATCTAAAAACTAGAACGTTTTCGCAATTGTAGGAATAAGAATTCAGATTTTATAAATATTTCTTATTATTAAAAACAATATTTCCAAATAGTTGAAATTAAAATACTAATTTATAATTCAATAATAATGTAAATTTATAATAATGTTAATGGAAAAATTCAGAACTAAAAAACACCCTGGAAATTAGATATAATCTTTCCGAATTGTAGAAAAGTCAAATCTAAAATTAAGAAAATTAAATCTCTGGTTTTTAGAGAGACACCAACTCTCTGAATAATAAGGTTAGCAAATCCTGGTGACAAAAAGTTTGCTCCTTTGCATGGCAATTTTTTTCTGAGTGTAGTAGTAGTTGCCACCACAAAATTATTAATGACAGTAGGAAAGGCGAGTGAGAAATGTCTCGAATCGAACTCGTAAGCATTCGAACTCAATGGAGCTTCAACATTTTTATCTACGTTGAATTGGCTGCCGACTGTAACTGTCAAATCATTTACCCCAACCCAACTCCAACTTGTGATGTGGTTGGGTGGATTAATGTGTGTTTGGGTGGAGTGGCAGCTGCAATGATGACAGGTCAAATCTTGACGGCCACAACTTTCCAGTTTTGGCCCAAAGTTTGCGTTGTGCTCGCGGTGTGTTAAGTTTGAGTTGGTTGGAGTTTTGCCTTTCCACTCGACTGCATGCAAAATAATGACAAATTATTTTGGGCTAAAACACCCCCGTCCCCAAAAACGCAAAGTGGGTGTTTTGTACGTGCTTCTGGATTGCGTTTGTCAAAACCGGAGGACGGATTATGTTCTGGCAATTTTCTATCCAACTTTCGTTCTGGTCCTTTGGCATTTGAGTTATGTATGTAATTTTTGGAGGGGCGCACATGTGCTGGGTGGCAGGCACGTTTTATGGGCGTGTTAACACCGCATTCAAATATGCATTAATTTAAACAAAGCTGATTTTATTCATAGTTTGCGACCAACAGTGTCTGCTCTCGAGCAGATTAGATCATCGACAATTTATAAATATGTTTGGCTAAAATAAATGCGAAAGGCAGTGGGAAAACTATAATAGAAGATGGAAGTTACAAGGATGATAAATTCTGAGTTTTCACACTAAAGTGTGTTCTCAAATTTATACTAGTTGTTTTATTTTATTTGACATGTATTAACATTTATTATAATAAAATAATGTTGTTTAAAAAGAAGTAGAATTAGTTAATAGATAATTTCAAACTCGGAAGTTTTTATCAGAGTGCTTCAAGATGAAAATCGTAGCCAAATTTCTTAAAAGTAGGTAAACTCTTAATACAATTTTAAGTTTTTTTTTTTCAAATGTCAAATAAGATTAATTCGACTATTCAGCGAAACTTTCTTTGCTTGTTTTCTTTGTTTACTAAATAAACACATCATTTAATTTAATTTGAATTACTTACATGAACTTTAAAACGTTCAAGGTTGTGCAGCAAAAATAATTTTAATTGTGACAACATCTCTCTTGACATGTGTACACTTACAAAAAAATACACTACAAATATAAAAATCACCCTGAAACATAGTTTTAAAAATAATTTCTTAATACGCCAAAAAAAATGCTACAAATTTTAGATTTTATTGTTTACTTCGCCAGAAATATTTTCTATTGAAAGATATGTGTTTTAGTCAAGCTGAAATGCAATCCTAATTATAAAATCTTCAAATATGAATTTTTAAAAAAAATATATGCAGCAAATATGGTAATTTTACAGTTCCATGCACACATAAAAAAAACTCTCTGAAAATTAGACATAGTTTCAGATCATTTGACTCCAAAATTAAGAAAAGAAGAACCCTGGTTTTTAGAACAGTACAGCTTTTTATATATATAATTTCGGGTCACGAACTAAATGGATTTTTTTTTTCTGAGTGTTCTAACAATGTGTTTTACGCAAATGTCAGAATAGCAGAGAAGCTGCAGCTGCCAAAAATTTAAACGGACTAACACACACGCACAAACACACACACAGCAACAAATCCACACACAAACCCACACAATCAGAAAATAAATTATTTTTCTTTGCAATATGTAATACAATATGCATTATCATCGCGCGGTTAAGCAAATATAATAGATGGGAGAAAACAAAAAGGAAAAGAATGTGCAGCAAGAGAAAAATGAAAGCTGACACAACAAATGTCAAAAGCAAAGGTTTTCATCTTGCTTATTTGTGTTTGTTGTTTTTTTTTTTTCTCAACTTAAGCTGAAAGAATTGTCCCAAAGCTGTCAGATTCAGTTGCCTGAAGATGGATTAAAATATCGAAGCAGCAAAGCTTTAACGGACAAGTGAATGCTCACTCACACATACTCGCTCACACAGATACAGACACACACACACACAATTGATAAGGAAAAGAGTTTGTTGCTTATTGCATACACGGAAAAAATTTAAAAATCCACCGGAATACTAGAAAAGTTTTCTTCTTTTAGAAATAATTTATGAATAAACGGCACAAAACATATTTTGAATTTGAAGATTATTTTCTGCATTTTTCTATTCATTATTCGACTATAAAATTTTCTTTATTTTTATAATATTTATGATTATTATGATATAATTATTATAGCCAACAGCAGACAATATTTCTTTTAAATACCATTTTATATTGAAATAAGAAATATATTTCTTATAAGCCTATAAATAGTTAAAATGCAAAAAAAATAAGGATAAAATATTTCTAAAACTCAGAAAAAAATATTCAAATGTTCTGTAATAATATAAATACAAAAAAAAATAAAATAAAAAAAATACTTTAAGAACTCAGTGAAAATGAAATGTTTTTTCTAATTGTAGACAAATCTACGCTTGAATTAATTCTAAATCCTAAGTTTCACGGCGATGATTTTTTTTGAGTGAAACATGTGTATATATTTAGGATAAGGCTAAAAGAGAGTTGCCTGGTTGTTGCATACGGTTGGGCTACAGGTGGACATTGCTGCCCCTTAACGTGAATGTGTGTGCAGCACACAAACAGACCAATTTTTGTTGCAGTTGCATATCATTTGCATATCTGAAATGCGCTGTTTTGGATCGCAGCAGCCAGACGCTTATGTCACTTCCATGCAACAATATATACACTATATATACATATGTTCATATGTGCCGCCTGAGGCATGCAAGGGACAAATCGTTAACGATTCTTTGCCCCTTTGCCCAACTCACGTAATTTATCGGAATGCGCAAATATTTGATTTTCGAGTGAGTTGCCACAAAATCCGGTTGACATTTGAAAATGCGTAACTTTTAAGCTCAATCTCATTTTGTGGTTGCCGTTCTGTCAACGTAGCCTTAACGTCCATCAATTAATCAACTTGTCACAGATTAGCAACAAAATAAATGATGGATTTTCAATAGGGGTCAACAGGTTATTAAAAAGTGTTCGTAATGATCCTTAAATTTAATTGCTTCAAGATTTTGAGCCAACCATCAATAAGATTCAAGCACAGACTATTTGAGCTGAACTTAAATACATATAACTTTTATTTATACATATTTCAAATTCCAAATTTAACAATTTGACACATAAAATATACGCCATTTTGAGAGCATGCTAAAGTTGCCGCCTAGGTTGATGTCTCGGCTAGTTGTGACCGCTGAACACATCGTTAAGTGTGGAGTGGCTTCGTTAAGTTCACAAACTCTACAACAAGTTCGATGAGTTCTTTTTAGCTGGAATCTGCACAAAAGAAATACACTTGTTAAGATTGCTTACGCCAGATACTCTGTAACTAGTTATATTAGTCGATATTCAGTAATAAATAAAGTGCTTTATGTTGAAAATATGAAATCTTGATTGGGTTTTTCATGAGTTTTCCAAAATCCATGTAAGAAATGCTGAACCATTTTGCATTGAAATACCCTTGATATCATGTGAAACGTATAAGTATTTTTAAAATTTATTTTAATCAATGCTTTATTTGTGGTGTTTTTATTTTGTTGTGTCCACTGACTTTATTTGAAATTAAATAAATAAAATAAAGAAAAATGTATATGTGATCTACGTTTATTATTATGACAGCTTCTTTAAGCTGAAATATCGCACGGCTCACACAAACGCTTGACAACCCTAAAAGCACAGCAAAAACACTTCGCCAGTCTTTTGGCTTAATGTGACTTTAAAGCAGCCACGCGCACCAAGTTAAGACTCTCTTCTAACTTTAACGCTCTCTCTCTCTCTCTGTGTCTCTCTCTCGGTCTGCCTCTATTTTTGTTTTGGCTCTCTCTCTCTCTCTCATGCTGCGTGCTCTGCTCTGCACTTGTCCGAGCTTAAAACGTGTTTTTAGCTGCTTTGCAAACCATTCTTCAGTTTTCAGCTTGTCAGTTCAATTCGAAACGCGTCTCAGTTTGGTTATTGCCCACGGTTCCACGACGGCTGCAACTCTTGCTCAGCCAGCCAGCCAGGCCAAGTGCAATTTTTTCGCGCAGTGTCTGTGAGTGTTCGAGTGTTCCTGTGTGTGTGTGTGTGAGTGTTTGTTAGTGTGAGTTGTGTATTGTTGAGTGGAGCAAGTGCGTCCGATTTTGCGATCGGATCGATTCGTTCGTCGAACGGTTTCCATTTTCAGCTAACTTATTTTTAGCTTGCCATTTGCTTTATGTATGCAAATCGCGTAATTTTACATTACGGTTTTTGTTGATCCACAACGTCATAAAAAAGTGACCAACTAATCACACAGCACCTCCCCTCCCCCCTTGTTATTGTTGTTGTTGTTTTTGATTTCGAATTTGTTGTTGTGCTTTTTACTTGGGGTTTTTTGTTGGAAAATTTCACTTTGCATTCAAATCAAGTTTGTGTGTTTTTCTATCGTTAAGTGTGGACACACTGTGCCCAGTACTACTACAACTGCATCATCAACTACTGCCGTTTTTGGCTCACTGCACTCGTTATAAGCCAGGCCAAGCCAATTAATGGCCCATTCATAGGCATATTATGCTGCTTAGTTGTAATGCGATTAATTAGCATAAAGTTTTACAGCGCCCCCTTCAATTGAAGTCTTACGACCTCCACATTTAGAAACCGTCAAGAATAAGCACTTAAAAGAACAAAACATATTAATTAAAAACAGTAATTAAAAGCTGCCATCCAACTAATAAACGAAGGTCGCCAGCAAATGACTGTTAAACACTTTTCCAAGTCGCCTTTACAATTCGGAAAGAGTATTCATTTACTCTCTCTTTCTCTCCATCTTTCTCTCTCTCTTTCTCTCTCTCTCCCTCTCTCTCTCTATCTCTCTTCGTGGAAACTTGTTTGGCACTTTCTGTGAATTAGTCTAACTTATGGCAAATACCATTTTCGAAATAGAAATGACAACAGCAACACAAAAAAATTAAAAACAAAATAAAATTGCATGCCAAAAATTGTATGAATAATTGTAAAATACACATAGCCAAAAAATGAAATGAACAAATAAATATTCACAGTATAAATTATCGAATGAATATATAGCATGACATTGCTCAAGGTGAATGTTGCCATTATATTTTGACAGAATCTTCAAATTAATGGTCACACTTTTATGGCAGTGTTTGAAAGTACATTAAAATAAACTAAATTAATTCAATAACAAAAACCATAATAATATAATAACATTGCATTGCATGCATAATCCAGATTTTTCATAAATTAAAAAAATTAATGTTTGTTTTCTTAATTATTTGCGACTGTTTTAAACTTATTTAAATAATAATTTAAATGAGGTTGATACAAACATAAACAATAATTTCCCAAAATCATTATTTGTAAAAATATATCAATAATTGCATACAAACCCTCAAACACAACTTTTCCCACTCACACTTAATCTATATCATATCCAACGTAACCTTGACCTTTTCAGCGAGAAAAATTAAATCATAATATATTTAACAATACTTTAACGGTAAATTAATCTAAGGTGCGCAATACCTATTTCAAGAGTTTTGTTTTAATCCAAAAAAAAACCAGTTTAGCCAGTAGACAATTTTTTTTATTGGTATTTTGGCTAAATGCGCTCTAAACGCCATAAGTGAAAAAGCAACAAAAACAAAATGCAAATACTAAGCAACCAAATAAATTGCTAATAATTTACAAATTGAAAGCTAAGCACTCCGCTAAAAACAAAAATTACAAGCAAAGCCTCAAGTTTTATAAACAAACGCTTTTTGGGATATTACTTAAGCCCTCCACCAACAAAAACAACAGCAAAAATGTCGATGTCGACGTCGACGCCACTGCGCAGCCTCCGCATCGTCTTCATCGTCTTCTGCTGTGTCAGCAGCGGCAGCATCGCACAAGGTGAGTGAGTTTAACATATGGTTTCCATTATACACCCTGGCATCGGGTATTCCCATTTTTGCAATGAATTGTTACGCATCTCCCGATTGAACAAATCAGAATACTTATATTTTTAAAAAATATTTCATATTTGGATTTTTTATTTTTCGTGAGTATTTTTTTTTTCTTTTGCATTTATTAACATTTGCAAGGGTATTTTATTTTCGTTCTTTCTTATTCTACTTATTCTTTATTATTATATATTTGTGTTATACGAAACAAATTTTTGTAGTACATTCTTTGTCGTTGTTTTTGTGGCTGTTATCATAGGGTACAATTTGTGGTTTCATAAAAAAAGGAGAAGAAGAATAAAACATGTCTCTGATTCAGATTCAGTTCATGCTAATTAATTTCGTCTTTTTGTTTTCGGCCGCTTTTACAGCCGGAACTAAGTTGAGGTCTGGGGTTTTTCAGCATTTAAGAGCCTCCCAAGTTGATATGACACAAGAAAATCGTGTTTAAATATTAAGAAGCAAACAAACTTTATCAGATTTGTCACGAAAGAAATAAACGGAAAGAAAATGGCCAATAATGAAGCCAAAGAAAAATAAAACACGTATTTCCGCACTTCAAGCCAAACTGTCTAAAGATTTTTTAGTTTGTACCAGCAAAGAAGAAAACAAAAGCTTAGCAGGAAAGAAAAACACGACACAGCAACAAAATTGCATGCACCTGTAAATGCGTATATATATATTTTTACCCTTTTGGGAGTTACCGTTGCTGTTTTTGTGTTTGCACTTTTTTCATCAAGCTTTTACGATTGTTGTAATAAGATGACTTCGTCTTTTAAGTGTGTTATAATGTCAATGTGTCAATATAAACTGTAGTCACCCTTGTGTATGTGTGAGTGTAAGGCGTACTACAAATATGTATTTTGGTTGTTTGCTGCGCAAATATTTACTTAACAGTTAAATGCGCGAAAGCAAAATAAATCGAAATTCTTAAGCCACGTTAAAAAAACAATCGATAGCTTCAACTCGATCATTGGTTTTACTGCTCCGTTCCGTTATGCAAAACACGTTTGTTCCACTATTTTCGATTTGCTGAAACTAAATAATAATTTATAAAAGTATTTCTTATTTAATTACTTTAAATTTAATATTATATTTTATTTTTAATTTTATTAAATATGTTTTTACTTTTTGTATTAATTTTGTGTCGACTGACTTTGGTTGAGATAAAATAAATAAATAAATCAATTTTTATTTGGCTTGCATAATTATGTATATAAATCGTTGTAATCCGCTTATGCATAATATCAAATTCATATTTTTATATACCTAATATTGACATATGAGCTAAGCGAGTATGTTAATTTAAACAAAGCGAAATTAGCAAGAAAAAAAAACAACAACAGCTAATTAAATCAAAAAAATTACGCAACACCAAAGCTGAAGATGAAGAAACCTTTCTACTAAACATAAAGTTCAATACCGAAACAAAAATCCGAAGAGCGTAAAAAACCTAGACAAACAAATGAATTTGAGCAAAAATCCAAAACATTTGTGCTTTGGATAACTTGTCAAACAAAAACTACGCTAATGAAATTAACTTACTAATGATGATCGTAACGCAGGAAAAAATCAAATGGATATTTGAAATCAAGAAATACGACTTTTGGAAATCTACATTCATTTTAAATAAATGTATATATATATATAGAGAGATTGTGTCGCGTGTGTAAAAAGAAATAAAAACAAGTTTCTGATCGCATTTATTTGCCGACAACTATGCAAATTACATACTAAATATATTCACACATAACATGGTATGTGGCAAGAGAAAGAGAGAGAGAGATATGGTTTATTTTGTAATAACAAAAACGAAAGCGAATCTCGCTCATGGGCTGACTTTGAAAACCCTTCAGCTTACCCTCGTCGCACATTTCACTTTTCTTTAGCCAGTTGTTAATTTGATCGAATTAAAGTACTGCACGCATTCATATGTACACGGGATAGACAGAGATGGCGCTACTGATATGCTGTATAAAAATGAAAGAAAGTGAAAGAAATGGGCAAAACGTAACAGGTTCACTGAGTCGCTGTCTTTTTTCTTTTATTATTATTGTTGCTTCAAATTGTCACACATGCGTTTTTTATATTATTTTTCATTTCTTTGTTGGTTAATAAACGAGTCTAGTATTCGTCCGAACGTGACGAATACTTTGCTCTCATTCACCAGACGCGAAGAAGCGACGACATTTCCGAACACAAACAAGTGTTTTTGAGTGTGTTCGTGCACGTGTCTGTCTGTCTGACGTCTTCGTGGATTTGAGTAATTAGTGTCGATTTTTCTTTTGGAAATTGACGGTTTCTGTTCATAATGATGAGAAAAATGAACGATGACATTCAACTCGATCTGTGCATTATTGCAGTGGAAAACCTCAATTTACACATCCAGCCATTGTAGAAACATGCAATTTTAGCGGAAAAACAAAATAAACATTAACGTGAGATACACACTCCAATAATATGTAAATGTGTGAAAGAACACAAAGTCAACCGTCATTAAAACCCCTGAAAATTTAAATGTGTTTTATTAATATTTATTTGAATTCAGAAATATAATACATTAACATTATTTGAATGTAAAATCAAATGTAGTTTATTAATATTTATTTGAGTCTAAAAGTTGAATAAATAAATTATTATTAAATAATAAAATGTGTTTAATTAATATTTGTTTGAATTGAAAAAAAGCCCAATAATCAAATTCAGTTACGGCACATTTCATTCCTTGATGCCCACTTTTTATTTGCATTTCCTAATCCACAATCTGATCTTACAAGCGAATGTAAGACCTAAAAAAACGAATTGCTCAAAAAAATCCAGTTTTAATTAGCTAACTACTTGCTGAGGTTGATTTTGACTGTGTGAAAAGCGTTTCACAGCAATGTAACATTATGAAGTCAACGGACAGTTATTTTTTACTAGTGCAGATTTATCTATAGAAAAATACACTTAATGCTGATTCAACACAAACAAATGACAATTGAAGCAATACAAAATAGTTGGCTTAAATTCAGTTAATCGATAAGACGCTTGATAAGTTCGATCCACAATGAAAACAATATATCGCCTAACTGATATCGATAGTTTGCTCAAACGTCAAAATTCTGGCAGCTCTTCAGTCATCTTCCTTTCCTATTGTCTTTTCTTCTTGCAAAAAGAAGAGTTACAGCAACGTCTTTCAAACTTTTCTTTTTCTTTAAATCGCCCTTAATCGTGAGCCAGGAGTACAATAAGGATATATATAAGACGTATATATATATTTATTGCTTTTGTCCAATTCGCAGTCGTTGCTAAATTCTTATACGCTTTGCTTGCAAACAATAATGGCAGAGTCAAATCGTAACGAAGCCAAAAAGAAGGCACTAAAACGTCCGTCCGCCTGTCCCACGACATCTAATGTCGATACAATGCCGTCGAAGTGTGTAATTGAGGAAATCATGCAGAAACGCGTTTATATGGGCCGTAGTCAAGTGTTGGTCAGATGGAAGGGCTGCTCGAAGTCGGAGTGGACATGGGAGTTTCCCGAGCACTTGAGCAAGGACGTAACCAAAAAGATAGCGCAGTTTGATGCCAAATGTTTCACCAGAAAGAACAATGGTCTTAGCGATATCGCGGAAGTTGACCTGAGCAGTCCAAGCAGCAACAGCAGCGACGATGACGACAAGCAGCAGCAGCAGCATGTGAAAAGCGTAAAGGACGCCAAAGGCACTTCCTCCTACGCTTTGGATGCGAGCCGGGAGCAAGTGAGTAGTTGATGTAACTTTTAGTTAGTGTACGCGTTCAGTCAATCTCAGATTGATACACTCTAAACAGGGATACAGGCAGCAGTGCATGTCTTCCATTCCCAACAACAATAACAACATAAAAAGTCGGCCTGGCAACAGACTTGTAGCACCTCAGCGAAATGCATCCGCCTTAAGATCAAACTCACAGTGCCTAACAGATAGTCCTCCAAAATCGAGCCAACCGTTGTTGGTACACTTGCCATCACAACCATCGCTGCCCAACTTCAGTTCCAGTCCCAGCATCGCCAGCAGCAGTGCCAGCAGCGTTAGCACTCCCAGCATCCCAGGCACTCCGGAGATCAGCAGCATCAGCCATCCGACTGGCAAATGGAATGCTAATTTGAACCGCACCATGAGTCCGAGCGGTCTTGAGCTTGGACTCGAGCTGGAGAAGATCGTCAAGTCGCACAAAATGGGTGGAGAAACGTTTCTGGTGGTCAAATGGAAGAGGACATCGTCGCTGGATCTGGTGAAGCTCAAAGATGTCACTGATCTCTATCCAAACATTGTTCTCGCGTATTTTACGAACCTCCCAAGGCGAAAATAGATAAATGTGGTAAGTCGGAGTCGCAGTTGGGGTTGAAGTCGAAGACTGTCTTTGCCACACTGTTGCTGCTGACGTTTGTTAAGTGTTGGCCCTGTGCCCATAACCTTAAACACGCGCTTCCGTTTTTTGTGGCGCACAACAGCTTCATAACTTTACAGTTCGACGCTCGCATTGCCATGAGCCATGAAAATTTGTTGTTTGCCGGTCGTTTTTCGTTTGTTTGAATCAAGCTGAAAATTTGCCGCCAAAAAGCGCTTACATCCGCTCTGTGAACGGTACTAACTTTGCTGCCAAACTGCTGTCAATACCTCAATATTTACATTTACCTAGCATAGAATGGCTTCTTCGATTGTGCAGCAATTGCAGCAGCAGCAGCTTCTTGTGGCAGCATCTTGTGTCAGCATCTTGTAGCAGTTTCATAAATCACATTGATAACGCGCGTCCAGCCACAAATGACAAATTGCCACAGTACACAGAGAACACTTAGCACGTTGCATGTGCCTCCAAATGGAAATGATGAATATGCACTAAGAAATGTTTATGGCAACTATGTTTTGCTTTTGGCCAATATACTCTTACATATTCGTGGTAAACCGATTTGCTTGTGTGCCTCAAATTATAATGTTTATTATATAAATTTTAATATATATAAGTACTAAATAACTTTTTTTTGATTTTTAGAGATAATATGTAATTAAGCTAGAAAAAAGTTTCTTGTTTAATTTTTTTAAAATTATTTTCATACAGCTATAAAGCGTATGAAAATTTTAAATGCCAAACATTTATTTTTAGAAGAAAAAAGAAAGAAATATTTGTTTTATAAAAAGAGTTCGCAAAAAGTAAACAAAAATTCTTTCTTATATCCAGAATAAAGTTATTAAATTTAATGATCGAAGTATAAATTCAACATTTTAATACTATTGGATTGTAATAAATTTGCAGGAACAAAAGCTAATTTAATAATTTTGTGTGTACATAAAAACGTACAGGATTTAGAAATATTTGCTCAAAATTAAAAAAAAAAATGTACCCTTAAATTAAAAAATAAATAAATATAATTGTTTAGAATAAGATAAGCTATCATTGACACCATAGATATGCCGATTTACAAAGCTGCACGGATTTGCCATCTCTTTTTTTTTAGTGTATATAAAGTAGACAATCGATTCGAAATTATTATATTCTTACACAATTAGTTAACTAATTGTAATTGTAATTGTAAGAATTTATTTAGTTCAAAATTAAAATTTGTTGTTTATGGTTTGGTGTTTTCATTTTATAATTTAAATATAAATTTGTATATTTTTATATATTCCCATTAATTCCGAATCAAGTCTTGTCAGATGTATCTATAAGTTTTTTATGTTGAAAATATAAAATGTTGATTATTTTCTATTTTGAACAGGCCTGAAGACAAATCTCGGCGGGAATTCGAAATATATTGAAACATATGAGTACAAAAACAAATTTAAAGATCTTAAATAATTTATAGTTTACCACGAGATTGCCACCAGTTTAACAAGGCAGCGTGTTTGGCGTTCGTCTAGCTAGAAGCGATTCTTCTGAATTGTGCTTCCACTAAATTTGATTGTGAAGATCAACGTGGCAAGTTATATGGCTGTGTCTCAGTCTGAGGTTAAGGCTCTCTCCATCTTTGTCTTTGTTTTGCCTGTTGCCTGATTGTAAGTTGTTTTGCCTGCTTATCGCTGGCATCGCTGCTGACAGCTAGCAACAACAACACACACAGACAAACACACACACACAGAGTGATGACAATTGCCGCGACGCCTTCGCTTTGAACTCGGCGGCTTGGCGGGAATTTGGCTTATACCATTTTGGATCCATGACATGTTCGTTTTGGCCAGACGAACCGAACGGTGGGCGTTCGGTTCATTCAACTGCACACATCGATATACCTTACCACTTGCCCCCACCCTACACCCTCACCACCCGCCAGCCGGCTGTTGATTGCTGACCTTCTGCGGACCAAGCCAAAGAGACACACCTAATCGGCACACGGCGCCGACTGGCAGCACTTGTGGTGTGACTGGCTGGACAATTTGACTTGGCTAATGTGTCCATTTATTGCTGTTGTGCAATTTCAATGCCATTGGCCAGCTCTTTGCTCTTAGCTGATTGCATTCGTTAAGCAATTCGTCAAGTTTCTTGTTAATTCGAAAAAAGCCACAATCATTAGCAGACTTTCAGTTTTGGCTGCAGCCATTTTTTTACAAATTCGTGACAGCCATGTATTGAAACCATTGGGCGTTAGATAAATTTATTGCCGTGCAGAGGCAGTATATATATTCTTGATCAGTATCAGTACCAGCCGAGTCCTTATAGCCATGGTCCTAGTTCGGTTCGTAGCTATATTGATGAAACTCTGTCGAATTATTAGTTTTATTATAATTAATAAGTAATCTAAACCAAGCTCACTATTTCCACATGCTATTATGCTTCTAGAATTTAGACCAATCCTTATCGAGTCTAAACTACTTTATTATACGACTCCCTTAGCAATAATCGATCACGAACTGAGTTTTGTTAAAAAAGATTTTTACGCTTCAAACTATTAGATACAAAATCAACAAGATGGCATAAATAAATCGAATAGCTTTCGTGGTTGGTGTTCAATATTGTAGTGAAATTTAGTGCTCAGCAATCGATTTGGCTCCGCAAGGGTATTTAATCTTCGACGTGTCTTATTTCGCTGTTTTGCCATGATTTTTGTTTGTCAGTTAAGTGGAGATAAAGTTGGTAAATTTGTAACTATTACACGTCAAGTTAAGGCCTCTGTAAAACGTTAAAATATATTTGGTCGGCGCTCGGCTTTATGTTTACGCGCAGTTTTAATTTTCAATTTCAAGTTTTAACAAGTACACAACGAACACTTCAAAATTAGTAATTGAAGTTAAATTAATGGAGAGCATATGAAAAATAAATTTTTGGGATAAACATCCATGTGCAAAAGTACTAAAAAGTTAATTTAACTTGTGAACTTTCAGGGTCAACATAAAAAATAAATAATATACATAATACGCGTCATCCTGAGTAACGTTGAAATAGTTTTCACATTTTGAATTGCTGCCACAATCTTTCCGGTCCGCTTTAGACTTGTCTTTGATCTGCAAATGAAAAAATAATTTTTTCAATTATGTATAACGGCTTTTAAGATTTTTTTTTTAGCCCTGCAATTGACGTATTGTGTGTTGACTTTAATTCTTGGCCGTAATTTAATCAATCTGGATTTGTAAGGCGCGCTTGTTGCTTAGATATCTATCTAAATCGCTGGTGCTCTGTCATTATTTGATATTATTATTGCCATGCAGTTCGTTTCTCGAGGCGACGTTGCTTTTGATTTTGCCAGTCTCGGCCCATTTGATTTATGTGCTGGCTCAGCTATAATTTAACCGCCGCGTTGAACAAGTTTTTCACGTTATGCTGCTGCAGCTCATATGCATATAAGGCGGTTAGATGGGGAAACAAAAACGGCATTATAAACGAACAATTTCATTAACATTTGTTTAAAATTTACTTTGTGGTTATTCTACAATAATTATACCTTGAACTTATTGAAAATGGCGCCAAGGACAACTCACCTTATTATTTAGAAAAATCGTATTATTCTAAAGACCAGGGTCTTTCTTTTCATAATTCAGGGTTAGATTTTTCTAAAATTAAGAAAAATACTTAATTTCCTGAGTGCTTTTTAAGTATGTGCAGAATTCTTACAATGGCATATTTGTTGCTTTAAATTCATATAATTAAATTTTAATATACTTAAAATTTTAGGTCGATCTTAATACGTGAATTGAGCTAAGCGGTTTCTATGAAAAAATACAGCTGACCTCAAACAATCAGAAGGGATTTTTTCTATAAGTAAACGTTTGCATTTTACTTTGAGTCTTTACAGATAATATTTAATGCTAAAAAATATTTTTCTGAGAAAATATAAAATTAAATATTAGGCATTTGGCCTTACTTATAAATTATTATTTAGAAATCAATTTTTGAAAAATATGGAAGAAGTCTGTCTTTTTTCTGTCTTAGCCTTTTTTTTACGTATTTCTAGAATTATTTCTAAAATCTCCAACTTGATAACTCTAACGATTTTCTTCTAAGTGTATATGTGTATGTGTATTACAAAGTTGCAAAATATATCACAGGCAGAAGAAAGCATCTCTGATCCCATATGGAAAACCATAAACAGGGTATCTGCTAGTCGAATTCTCTGGACGAGTGTATAACATTCCTTAACTCTTAAGTTAGATATTATATTTAATTCAAATTTGTTAAGTATTTATCTTTGTGCTTATTTGAAAGCCTATTTTAATGGGGACTTCCAACACTTTAACGCTCATTAATAAATTGCCCAACAATTAAAATTGCACTTCCATTCAAATAATTGTTAATTTCCTGTTCAAAAACCGCGAAATTTTGACAATTTTCAAACCACTTGTATTTTGAAATTGTTGTCTATAATTGTTTTTTTCATTTTTGGTAATAATTTGCATTTAATTTTTGGCTGGCATTTGCCTTGCCGGCTCAGGTATTATTACAACAACAGCAAACACATCAAATAGGATAATTTTTCGGTCTTTTGACCATTTTTGATAGTTGATGTAATTACGCCCAAGACGGCGATGCCGTCAAGCGCCCTCATTTATGACGCTTTGCATACAACTACAAAAACAAAAGTAGCAGCAGCAACATGCAGTTGTTGTTGTTGTGCTGGTTGTATTTGTAGTTGCTGATGTAGTTGCTGTAATGCAATTTGTTTAACGCTTCGTTTATTACCAAAAACAGCAACGCATTCGAGACGCTCGTCGTCATCGTTGCTGCTGTAGATCCGTTGGTCGCGTAGGTTGGCAGTTTACTCAATGAAATACAGTTAAAAGCTACAAAATAAATTGCTTAACATGGCAATTTCTAAATACCCTCTCTAAATCTTAAGTTGACAAACTGATTGGAATTTCATATATAGTCTTTGTTACATCCCTCAATCTCATGGGATGTTCTACTTGCCTTGGAGTGAGCATCAGTTATACCGCTATTTATTTGTAGATACAACTTTATTGCATAAGCTCCTCTTTTAGGCCAGTTTTAAGCATTTGGAAGCTGCAAATTATTTTATTATGGCAACCAATATTACAATTTATAATACAGTCGGCGCACTAATGACTAAACTAAACCTTTAGCTTAATTTGTATTATATTTTATAACTCTTCATTTATTTAATTAATGAGAACTTAAAATTTAAAAATTTAAATGATATAAACTAAAAATTAAAATGAATGAAATCATTAACATTTAAAATGGACCAGCATTTATTGTAGGTTTATTGTAAGTTAGCCCATTTCCATTCCCAATGTACCTGCTTGGGTTCACTTTATCATATCATATCAATTTATCCAAATAGCTTTATTTCCAAGCAGAGATCAAAATGTTCACAATTCTGTTGAACATGCATTTCTTTCATTTTGACTGCAATTGGTTAATTGATTTTAACACTAAGAGACTCATTCATTCCGAAGATTTTGTTTAGAGTGAGTCTTAAATGTGATTTACCCACTTGTTTGCAACGAATACAAAAATGTATAAACAGTTTTTGTTTATTTTTTATTCTATTTTTAAGTTGCTTATATTTATTATTTTCAATTAAGCTAAATACGAGAAATAATGTAAAGAGTATTCACAGGTTTCGAAACCACAGCTGCAAATAAAAAAAGTGTATGCATATAAACCCCTCTCTCTCTCTCTCTCTCTCTCGCACACTCGATCGCCATATCACTCTCCTCACTCTTTCGCACGTGTTCGCCTTTAGCAATCTGTGATAGCAACAATAACAACTTGCAAAGCAAAATCTTTTGCTTTTGCAGCATGTCCAATTGGCTTGTTCAGGTGTGGTTTATTATTATTATATTTTTTTTTACCCATTAATAGATTTGTTCATGTGCAATTAATTTGCTTGTATTTGTTTATTTGCTGACATGAGCCGTATGTTGTTGTTGTTGCCGGTTTGCCTGCGGGTTGGAGGTTATTGGAACAGCAATTACTTGGCCAGCGCTATGGGTTGCGCTTATTGGGTGAGCACTGTGGCCAAAGCATTTCGTTGTGGCTTCATATTTGTAGTTAGTGCGCTCTGTTTACTGTTGATTCAACTCAAGCCAATTAAGTTGATTGCCACAGATTTCTTTAACCTCATTAGATGGATTTTGTGGAGTTAACCAACCTGTTGCTGGAAAATGCTACAATCATTAAATGACCGATTCCCTAACTGAGTTGGTAATTTGTATTCATTAACTGGGCCAAGTGACGTGTGTGTGTGTGTGTATGCATCCAAGTTTCCTACCTTAATTGGTTGGCCAAAAGATGACTAACAAAACAAAAACGTTTTCAAATTAACCTTGACCGTTTCTAGCCTGTGAACTAAATGTCGACCGTTGACTTGAAGCCTCTTCCTCGATGAGATAGATCCATATTATAACAACCGACCATAATGATATAACAATGCCCGGCAACAATAAAACAGCTCTTTTCTCCAGTTTTATCTGTTCCGTTTCTTGTGGCAAGTGCTACTTAAAATCGTAAAGCGACCTTGCATTGTTTTCATATTGTGACGCCTTAGAATCTGGAAATCTGGGTTACTTCTGCTTAGTTCAACAATTTATGTTTACATCCATAATTCTTTGATTGTTGTTACCCTAAACATAATTTTTATGTTCTTTTTTTTTTGTGCATAATTTTAATTTTGTATTTTGTTTTTCTGTTTCATTTTCAGGTAAGTTCAAGACGCGCCAAACATTAATGAGCATTCGCAACATTAATCAAAAGCCAAGAGACAAGCACGCAAAATCAACAAAATCCGACTGGAGGTTAACTTTTGGCGGCGCTCGTTTCAGTGTTATGGGCAACAAATGAAGAGCTCAGACAGTCAATTAACAAATTGCAATTTTTCAGAATTTAATTCACTTTGGAGTCGTCCAAAGTTTTGATTTTAAATAACCGAACCGAACACGCATATAGAGAAATATACACAAGAAAATCGACAACAACATAATATAAAAATGTCATTCGAATTCTTAACGAAGATATTAATAAACTTAATAACCACAACACATATGATATAATGATTAGATGTCTTTTTTTATGTGCATAACTGCTTCTTAAGCATAACAAATTTTAACTAATTTGCTTATAAGTAATTATTTGAACGTTGAAGTAGACAAATTTATACAAAGAAAAAAAACCAAAAAAACAAAAGGAGGCAAAAAAAGGTTCTACTTATTAAGTGCCACATTATTTTAAATATCATATCTACTTATTTAATGACATTTTTTTTTAAATATCATATTTGCTAAATTTTCATTTAAATTTGTTTTACATTTACTCATTGAGAAAAATTGTGCGAAATTTATTTTAAATGTCAAATTTTTGGAATCTTTCATTTCTATACGCTCATTTTGATCAAAGGTTGTCAAACTCAATTTGTAAAAAATCTTACTGCATTTTAATGAGAAAATTTGTTCGAAATTTATTTTAAATGTCAAATTTACTGGATTTGTAATTCGAATTTGCAGTTCCGCCAACGATTCCTGTCGATTCGATGCGAGTTGTTGACATTTTTGTTTGACTTTTCGAAATAATTCCAAGCGCCCCCAAACAAATACCATTGAAAAATGCTATTTATCGCTTTTATATAGATATTTAATTTTTTGTTGCTGTTTGTGCTTTTCTGGGTGTGTTGCAGCGACCCCATTGATAAAATACGTTTTGTATGGTAATTTGCAAAGCGTTGCATTCTTCTTGTGGATGCCTTTGCTTCACTTTAGTCCAACAAGTGGGCGCGCACTCGATATATGTATGATTTGTGTGTATATAAAAGCAAATATGCATTTGCATGCCAAAAGTCTGAGTCAAAATATGGGTAAAAACCAAAAACAATTGCATGAGCCAGAAACGCAAACTGCTACAAGCAGTTGACCAATTTTTGAGAACACAAAAATCTTTTTAGGTCATGTTGTTAGCGCTTGGAATAGGTCTGATTAAAGTCCATATACAATATACTTGATAAAGTCTATGAGCATAAGTTTCATAAGAATCTTTACAACTCCTTTTTTAACCCCAGCAAAGGGCATTATTAATTTCTCCTGAAGTTTTTTTCACCTTTCCTTAAGTAGTCGTTTTTTCTATTTATAAAGTATATAGAAAACTTTAAAGTATTTATAATTTGCAATTGGTTTCAATATTATATATTTTATATCAATGTTTTCTTCGACAACTGAAAGTTTCCGATTATACCTAAGATAACTGCAGTCTTTTCAGATAATGCTTCTATGAAATTACTACATAATTAGCTAAGCCCATTTCAGGCATTTGACGTTTTCTTTGTAATACTTTTCATGGTATTTTCCAATTGGCTTTCTGCGCCTACAACTTCCGCTACAACTAACAACCAGCTATAATATAGTGTTACCAAGTTTGGCGCTACCAATTTCAGTATGCAAAGCATTTGGCGTTTGGCGTTTGGCGTTTGTTTGCCATGACTCACGAGACAGACGACAATTGACAGTTGTCTGTCTCACTCTGGCTGGGCAGTAAGCCCACTGCCACTGCCACGCCCACTAGGTGCCACACTGATGGGTGCATTGAACGCATTTACGTTTGCATCGCTTCTCTTTGTGCTGCGTTGCACGATTTTCCAAACACAATCATTTTCGCTTTTTCCTTTTAATTGGCGTTTCTTGTGTTTTGATCGAGCTTTTCCTCCATCTCTCCTCGTATTCGTCTGTGTTTTGTTTCGCTTTGTTGCTTTGTATGTTTTCTGCACTCTGTTTTGCTGTCGCCTCCACAACTTGTTGCAACTGTGCCACAGTTCGCTGTCCAATGTCCACTGTGGTTGTTGTTGCTGTTGTTGTTTGACTACGACTCGTGCCGAGACTGCTGTGATTTGTATGGCTTCCAAACTGCGCTCTAACTCCGCCCTGCCCTGCCCTGCACGGCCCTGTTCCGCCTTGTCACGCCTTGCCATGCCCTACCTGTCTGTCGAGCAGAACGTGGTGCAAAACTTTGATTTCGTTTTGACAAATGGGCAAGCCATAACTCATAAACAATTTGGCCAAAAAGAAAGCGTTAACGTCCAAAACGGAAATGCTGCTGAGCCATGAGCCAGGCCCAAACTCAGTTGCCATTACTTGCCGATTGAGCGAAAGTAAATCCCAAAGCCAGATTCGAAACATTTTGAGTTTTTATGGCAAATGTAATTTGCAAATCGTGGTAATCGAAAAATGTAAAACCATTGTAAATATATCTTTAACTAGAATCTAAACAATCCATTTGGTTTCTTTTATCTTTATTTAATTCAAAGTTTACTTTTAAGCTTTAGTCTGTCAGCTGATATTATTAACATTTTACTCAATACACTACAAATAATATCTGTCCATTTCTGACTTGTTTGATAAATTCCATTTGACGCTTTAGCGATTTCTGCAACTAAATTGCTCCGCACTCAAAAGCGACATTAATAAAATTCAACCGGATTCCTATCGGCTTGTTATGATAATTTAACAGGGGCAATAAACAATTCCCACAAACAGGCAGCAGCTTCTGTCTTTGAGGTTGCGATAGCCAAATAAGTATCACTCAATAAATCTGCCAAAAATATATGTATATAAAAAATAACTGCAACTGATATCCTCGAAATGACAATGATGTGATTCATATTAGCCTAGCAGTGACTCACAGCCAATGTATCGATCGCATTTGCCATGTCCAATGACTGGGGCACCACCCGTGGAGAACTCTTATACACTCGGAGAAAAGATCGACCTGAACTTTAAAAAGTGCAAGCCCCAAATCAGGGTCTTTTCTTAATGTAATATTTTTTCAAGATTTCACATATACAAAAATCTGAAATGTTTAAAAATTCATTTAATTTAATGTGAAGAAAAATTTGCATTTTATGTCGATTTGAAGTCGCTACTTTTTCACAAACGAATTTTATTACTTTTTTCTGAAACTGAAAAAGAGTTTTTATATATCTACTTTGTGTACTCTTATTTCTAAAAAATAGATTAAAGACTTATTTTTAAATTATTTTAAACAGAAGAAAATCGTTCTTATTTTTATGGCGATGTTTATTTTGGCTAAATAACAGCCCCATTTTTTCTGAGTGAATTTACTCTTGGATTTGACTTGGTGCATGTGCCAGAGTCGAGACGGAGTCGGTGACATAACAGGCACAAATATTTTGAAAACAAAAGACTCACGAGAGTTGCTGGCCTGGTTGGCCAGGTGTGTGCAATGACTGGGCCAACTCTTATGGGCTCTGCAGTCGGTGTGAACTTTGCGCCCTACCCCGGCCCAAAGTCAATCGAGTGTGGCCAAATTGATTACAGCTGTTCAAAATCCTTGACCCATAAATGCCAGTTGAGCACATTTTTAGTTCGCATGCTTTTGCTGTCTTGCCATTTCCGTTTTGAGGCAAAGTGCAAAGTGGCAAACATAAAAGTTACAAATTATTTTTTTCTTCAACGCCATTAATGCGTTTTTTGCTTTTCGAAAATTATATACCCAAAATACGGCTTTACATTTTACCCAGGAACGCCCCATTGCAAAGTTTTTTTCCATCCAATTTCAAGGTAAATTGGCGGTCTGAGGTTTTTTCTTTGGTCGTTTTGGTCATAGCCCTCTTGATTGTCACTTGGCACTTGTAGCTGCCGTTAAATTACACTCATCAGATTACGCAATTGACAATTGCTAAAATCAAGCCATTAATCACTTAAGAGTGAATCGCTGGAGTTGTGAATAAAATGTTTGTCTATGAACGGTGTGAAGCAGAACATAAAGTAGCATCTGAATATATATCAAAAGTAGCGCATCTAAAATAATAATAATAATAATTAATAATACTGTTTTATATAACAAATATTGACTTTCCTTATCATAAAACCGGTCACAGATTAAGAATCCTGGTTATTCCACGTTCATTAAGATTTAATATTCTTTAATTCATCAAATTCGGGATTTTTTCTTAATGAGTTGCTAAGTGATTCACTCCTTCCAAGCATGACTGTTAACTCTTCTCAGTATAAAAGAAACCGCTGAAAATCATTTTTTTCTTTATATATCTTTTACATTTTTGTTGAAGTTGAGTTTTAAGAAGACTTCTTTCGCCAAACTTTGGCTACATAAAAATGCGTAAGAATAAAATCTTTGGAGATTTCTAAATTTGCCTTTAAAATAAAAAAAAAGACACCGACAAATGCGTAAAATGAATTTGCGAGTGCCAAAAAAAGGTAAACAGAAATAGTAAACAATCTTTGGTTTAGTTTTGTTGCCGTAGTTTTTTATTTATATCTTATTTTTTTGTAATTATTATCTTATTGTCGGTTTTCTGAGCTTCGCTTGTGATTTATTGAGTGAAGAACAAGGTTCTTTTTACCTAGCTATCTACTTATCTGTTCGTATGGCTATCGTTCTTGGTTACTCGTTTGGAACATTTGCATATTCGGCGCTTTGGGGCGCTATTTAAAGGCTGTGGGTGTGTTGACCACTTTAGAATGGGCGTGTCTCCATCATGGGAGCCATAGTAGATTGATGAATACCCTAAGTGGTTTGCCACTCTGATGCGCAGTAAGTGCCTGAAATTGGCTTCATTTTCAAGCAGCCCAGCCAGCCAACCAGCCAACCAGCCAGTGAAGCAGTTCAATGCCCTACTGACTAAATGGCAGGCAAAGGTAAAGAGTGTGATTTTAAAGCAAACACACTTGAATAACCATCGAATCGCTACCTCATCTCAGAACTGTCCTCACAGAGGCCTTCCTCGAATCTGTTATTGCATATTAAATGTGAATCAATTGAGGCACCACTCAAGGCCTTTCAGACACTGCAAACTGCAAATTCATTGTTGCCCTGTCTGCGAAAAAGATATGAAGAGGTGCAAGCTCCTTTTCCAGTATATATCTTGACATTTTTATTAAAAATGTTCGCGAACAAAGGGCAGATATTTTATGCATGCCGCTCGTTAAGCTCAAGACCAAGTTAACAAACTGGCCAAGCCAAATTACGACTGCAAAATGCACTTTGATGTTGGAGTTGTTGTTGCTGCTGCTGTTGGCCACCATTTCCTGATTAAATATCTCATTGTTGCCTTAATAACAACAGCGACAAAGGGGCAACGGGACAGCTAAAAAGCTCCCGGCATCCAAAAGGAGGTTTAACATATGTTCACATGTATATACACAGCTATCTATATCTATATATATAAAACAGCACTTTCAAGGAAAACAGCATTTTATGCAAGTTTCAAGCTGCACTTTCTCAACGATAATATTATGAAAGAGACTCGGCCTCTGAATGGCAAACTCGTAAAACATTTTTCTTGACATAAGCAGAGTGTTGTGATAATGTACTTATCAAGATTATGAATTGTTATTGTTGTGTTATTATTGTATTTGTATATGCTTTATATAAATATGTATATAAATTATCACAAAAATGTTAGGTATCAGAAATGGGAAATAAATTACCTGCCATCGATTAAGCTGGGTGTGGGCAAAGTTATTATTAGTTGTAAAAGAAGTAACTGAAGTATTTGACTTGCAGTACATTGTTATACACTGAACCGATCAATAACTGTTGATCAACACACATCAATCATATCAATGGCATATAACATATCCAAGCATATTATTGACCAACACAGAATTGTAAATTAAAATTTATTTTTGAACAAAGAAATATTTTCTTTACTATATCAGTCAGTTTGGTATGTATTTAAAAGCTCTGTTCAGGTTATCTCCTAGGAGAGCAGTCCCGACTTTTGCACTCTAACCAATTAATGTTTGACAATTTTTAGTTGACAGCCTGGCAAATTACAGCATATTCAAATGAGCTTGGTTTACTAGCCGAACAATTTCATAATTAATAAATTAGTCAACATCAGTAAATTACACAATTTGCGGGGCAAAAATAGCAAAAAATGAACTACGATCCCTGTTGCCATTTGTGGCATTTGCCATGTGGATTCGCTTGCCACTTGTATTTCAACAGCAACAGCGACACCGCCAACTCTACAACAGCATCCAAGTAGTCTAACAGTCGTACAGCCGTATAGTTGGACTGGAGTTACGCCATTTGAAGTACTCGCACTCTAGAGTGGCAGCCCAGACAGCAAACAGTTCTATTACTTAATATGCAACGCTAATGCGAACAATGCCAGCACGAACATTTTGACAAGGGGGGCGGAGGGCTGGTCGTAGAGCAGTCACAAGCTGAGGCTCTCCATTCACTCAGGCCAAGCATGCCTCAACACACAATCTACAACTGAGCCTCCAGATTGGAACTGCTGGAGTCTTGGGTCTGGGGGCATTTAATCAACGCTTTGGCCACGACTTTCAAGACCTGGTTTAGAAAGGCGCGAGTCTTTGCAACGTGCGGCTCTAAATAGGAAAGCACATTAAAGTGCTTGTGCCACGTTGTCTACTCTACTCTGTGGCTCTATTTCGGCGTAGGCGTCGTTTAACTGTTTTTCACACCTAGACATCAGCTGCATGTTGTAGTTCTTTTTTTATTTTTGTTTTTATTTGTAATTTTTTTGATAGACAAGATTGAACCACTTTAAGTTCTTGCGGCGGCACTTTTGTGTGGTTCTCGACGTGGCTGAATTTTTAGAAGTGGTTTGTTATTTCTAATGAGCTCTGGCTTGTTCGCTGCCTGAATGGTAATTTGAGTTGGCCGGCGAGCCAAACCAACTGGAAGAAACTAGGGATTGTGATGTCTTGGAATTGGAGCAGAAATAAATGTCGAGTGATTTGTAGTCGACTGCTGTGTCTTGAGGCGGTCGAGGTATTTGGGGTTAGTCTGTTCAACAGTTTGAATTAAGTTATGCAGCTCAGATTTTGGGGGAATAAATATCTACCATCAGATTAAAGTTGTTGTTAAATGGATGTTGTGCAACTTAAGTGGGTTAGATATAAATATATATAACAAATTATATGTTGTTTTTAGATATTTAAAATGACAAGCCGAGCAACTCTATATTGATATATATTTATGAAAAACATACAAATTAAACACCAAGTTAATAAATATTATATTTGACTTCCAATTGCTCAAATTGATAATGAAACACTTTGCTTCAATGCAGCGCGAAATAATTTATGGTTACTCTTTTGAAGCCACAGTTTAACTGGGTTAGATTAATAAAAATTAACAAATTATAGTTTTTTAAATATTGTGAATGATAAGTTAAGCAACTATGCTTAGCAATATTGTTAGGAGTATAATAATTTTAAATCGCCTTACAGAAGTACTTTGGAGCCACAGTTTTATTAAAAACATACGAATTAAATACAGAATTAAAATTAATAGTTTTCTGCTTAATTTGGTAAATATTTGCACAATATATATTATTATTACTATTTTTTTATCACAGCTTCCGCTTATGTTATTATTATTATAGTTATTATAATGTCTTCCCTTGTAAATGATTTAGAGTTCTTGATAAAATCCGTGCAATGATTGCATTTGGTTTAGAGTCCTTATTTCTCCAGTTTTCAGGGAGTAAGCTGATAGAGGACTTAGTCTGCTGATTACTGGACAACCTTCCAAAATGTGTTCTGGAGTCTCGTTCCCGTAATCCCGTAGATTGTCACCCTGTCCAGCCTAATCAGGAATTCAACAAATTATCATAACATTCCCGAGACAAACTTGTATATTCTCAATGCTTGGCTGTGTCTTCATAAGTGCATCCTCTTTCGAGGTTGATGAAAGCGCTTATGTAAAAATATGATTATATTTTGTTCACATTTATTTAAATACAAATCCCATTAAATCGTGCATTTTATTGTAGTTTTAGCTTGAAATGATATAGTTGATTTAATTATCATTTTTTATTTAGTTCAAGCCTGAAAATGATGAAAAATGTATTATGCATCTCAAAGTTTATATTCTATTTCTGTAATAGACAATTATTGGCCACAATTTATTGCTACATGATCCGGCCAAGCCCAGTTCAAGCAATACAACGACAACCGCAACCACATTTTCCGTCTCAATTCGAGCTCGATTTGAACATTTTGTTTTGCGCCAGTTGCGAATGAGCTAAAAACTTGTTTGCATTTGCGCTCGTAATTTACTTTTAATATTTGCAATATACTTTTGATGTTGCCTGTGCCTTTATTAGAGCAGCGAGTAAAGCACGCTTTGCAAATTACATAAACCGGGCACAAAATAAACGAAAGAAACGAGCCAAACAACATCAACAAAGCAGCGCATTCGCATCTCAAATAACTACATGCTATAAACTTAATAAAAGACAATAACACAAAGACGACGCTCACTTGGCTAAAAAGATAGGAAAACTGAGTGTGAAGCACAAATCAAACACCAAATAGTTGATAGAATATTGATGATGGTTTAACTCAAGTACTGATGATCCATAATGATCCAAGTCGGCCTTTCACCCCGCAAAAGACAGCAAAGACTGCGGCTCTCTGACCCAGCACGAGCCTAAAACGAAGGGACCAAGTTCCAACTTCCCACCAACATAGCCAAAAAAGTCGTGAGTCAAAGTCCATTACCCATAGGAGGGGGTGAAGTGGTGTGTGGAAGGGAAGCGAGACCACTGCGGACATTGCCACCCGCACGCGTTGGGCTTTGCTTTGTATTGAACCAGTTTTTCTATTTTTTCCCCCATTTTTTTTTTGGTCATTGCGGGAGTGGTAATCGAAAACCGGAATAAAGAATTTCCAACTAAGAAGTTTTTCATGCTCGTTTGCCATTTGGGCTGCAGCGAGTATCTTTGTCCTTATACGTATGGCAAAAACGGGCTACGACTTTGTATTATTGCACAAGAGTTTGTAGTTTCTCGCATTTGGGCCTTGAGTGCTCTGAAATGGGTTGCATGTGAAAAAAAAATACGTTTTCTAATATTGCTGTGTAGCTGATTTTATTTCTTGCATTACAAGCAGTACACAATTTTTAAATGGGTTGTAAAAAATAAAAAAATTCAATTAAAAGTGATTAATTAAAGTTATTATTTTATAATTATATATTTTTATTTTATTTATATATTTAATTATCTTTATTCTTAAACTTTGAGAATATATTATATTGTAACTTTAATATAAAGATTAATATTTAACGTTCTTACTCGTATATCCAAAAGTGATCCAATCTGCAAGATATATTCAATGGAGGTTTCATTAACTGTGTCCTATATCAAGGTGTCATGCGATATATTTTGTCAAAGTGTTGCTCAACCGAAAGCTTAATAAAAACTGCAAATTTGATCTTATGTGGTCTTTGCATGTTTATCTGATCTGGGTTAACTTAATTGCAGCTTTACCCAAAATCTCAGATAACCATTTGCTTAGCGTGATTTTCATTCAAACTTCAGTTTATTTGTGTGTTTGAAAATATATATTTACTTACCTTTGCCGCAGCTGTCCATGAAATTAATTTCACGTTAACCCCGTTCAACCTGACCAACCTCTTTAGGTATGGTGCTCTTGTCCTCTTCGCCCATCGATGAGTTTTGAGTTTCAACAGGCCTCATTTGGGACCACTCGAATTACAATCTCCATCTCTCTTTATCTATCTCTCTCTTTCCCTCTACCATCTCTCAGGGTTGGTAAAATGAAAAACATTACGAAAATCATTCATTCGAGGAGCAAGCCAAAATTTCACTTTTGTTGGCCTGCCTTTCTTTTTCAAAAATTCATTCATGTGAGCGCCCCAAAAACAAAAAGAAGAAAAAAAGTAGCTCTCAACTGACCCTCAGAAAGCGTTACGCAAGCCACCCAAAACGCCCAAATATGCCACGCCCAGTTGTGGACGCTGTTTCTTTCTGCATTTTGTTTTTTGTTGCCGCATCTTCAATACAAATTTCGGCTTAAATGGCTTACAAATTTATGCGCTTTTCAATTTTTTTGTTGCCTCTTTTTTGGTAGTTTCTGTGATTATGTCAAGCTCTTGGTGAATTTTAAATGCTTGAATTTAAGGCAGCTAACCTTTTTTTTCCATCTGAGGTATTTGTGCCTCGAATTAAATACTTTGCGCTGGTGGGAACTTGTAGCGGGCCACAAGACTTCAGGAAATGGCTTTTAACAGAAACATGTCGCACTGGAATGCGGTCTACAGCAATGTGACAGTTGTTGAAAGCGTTTGACAAAATACCAGACTAGTTGTAGTTGCTCAAGTAACACACCCTCGAGTAAGAGTCAAGTGTCAGTTCTTGTAATTGCCTTCAGCACATTTAAGGCAACAAGTACAATAAGCCATAATAATAATTGGCCAAGCCACCGATCGGCACGACTCACAAAACAGGTTCTCTGCACTTTTAGAATGTTGCTCGAAATCGCAGCGATTTCTTATGCGGGTGTTAGCCGCATTGTGTTTCTAGGTAACAATTGGTTAGCGTTGTCCTTGACGGAAAATGATTGATTAGCCTTTCTCGACTCTGGTCGAGAGCATTTATTACCTCAAGCCGGATATTGTGGCAATGTCGGAAATTGTGCTCGAAAAATAACCAAATCGATCATTATTATGAATACAACGAGCATTTCATTTTTTTTTTCCAAACATTTCAAACTCGTTTATAATCGCATTTTCTTTTTCTTTTTTTGCTTACATTACATTTTTCCTATTTGCATAAGCGGCGTAACGGTGGCAAAACTGCATCAGACTAAACTCGACTTGCGGGCCAAGTCAACATTATTTGGTCAATAGGCGAGCAACTATTTTAAGTGGTTAATATTGCACTAGTTGAATTTTACAAGAGGTTGGCAAATTAGTATTTATGGTTGAGTTTAAAAGCAACTCTGTCGATCTCACATAAGGTCAGTGACTTGACTAAAGCTCAGCTACTAAAAAAATTGTATGTGATTACTTTGATTAATGGACACTGTTATTTCCCCCATTTCTGTGAAATATATATATATATTTGCCATAGCCTGAGGCGATTTCGACCTGTCCTCTAGAAAAGTTCTGCTTGTATTTATTAATAATATTTTTAAAAGATTATTGAAAACATTTACCCACATTTTTTAGCTGCCCGCTTTTAAGACTGGATACCCCCATAACTCTGGCAAAACATAACCAAAAGTTTCACAACATTTTTAAGTAAAGCTCAACTCAGTTTGCATATCAGCAAAGTTTTAGCAACTGCTACCTGAGCAATGTTTGTGTGAAATTGTACGGGCAAAGCTGAGCTGTTCCCGAAATCTGCACTTGCCACATATTTGCGCTATGGGCGGTTAGTAGTTTGAGCATGTGTTAACCTACAAGTATAAGTTGTAGTTGCTCCCCACCCTCCGATAGTACCACTCGACAGCCGCAATGTTTGGCCAAGTCAAACAATAGACAAAACAGCGGGCAAACCAAACAGCAAACAGCTGGCGATTTGCCATGCAACACTTTTGGTTGTTGTTATTTTTTTCGGATTTTTTTTTTTTTGTTGTTATTGTTTTGCTCTGGTTTTGACTGCTCACGCTATGCGCCTGCTTCGCTTTGGCGTTTACTTTGTGTAACAAGTTTGCATATGTGATTAGCAAACAGCACAACATGTTTTAGTAAATATAATTATAACACACGGACACTCGAAGCACAAATACAATACTTACAATACTTAAAAACAAAAAAGGAAAGAAAGATGGTGTAAAAATGGAATGTTGTTGCGAGTGGCGAAGAGTGATGCAAGCAGAGCGCACCTCGAAATTCTACAATGAAACGAAAGACTGAGACGACAAACTTGACGCAATGAAACAAAAGATTTGGGCGCAAAGCGTGGGCAGCATTAACTTTAACGATGCACGCAAAAACAACGTATTTGTATTTTGTCATCAGATCGGCTTACATCAGCAACTTCCGTGGGCGCTCATACGGCCACACGGCATCATAGAGTAGTCGAGAATCCATAGAGCAAACACAGACAAACAATAACAACAATTAACAACAACATTTCAGCTGACTCACCTTTCTTTCTTTACCATTCTTCTGCCACTCTTGACATTGACCTCCGATGGCGCATGATTATTTTCTAATTAGCAGCTGCCTGAGGGGAGCTCAACTCAACTCATTGTGTCCACCTCTTTGGAGCAGACTGTGCTTGTCTTCTGGCAATATAAAGATCGCTACGACGCTATCGCCATCTCGGCTTTATTGTTCTTTTTTGATTTTTTACTGTGGCGTTTGATTGCTTTTGTGGGTTTTGTCACCCCGCTGAAGTCCATTAAAACCATAAGTAAATTAAATGAAATTATCTATTTATTTTCTGACAACATAAAAATATATCAAGAATTTGTGAAAACTGGGCGTGTTATGATGTCAACCAAGTCAGTTGTGCTTGGCTAAGCAGTAAAGTATACTATATACATATATGTTCATAGTACTCATAAAACTGTGAGCACAGGTTGTAATTTGGGAACAATACTCATAACTTTTATCAGCCTGGGTGTGTTTGATCTACGAATTGGGGGAGGCATGGTTATGTTGTTTGTTGGTGTTGCCACATGTGGTTTTGGAACAGATTTCGATCTAAATTTTGAGCTAAACTGGTTTCTAAAGTTTAAATCCAGTTTTATACACTTATTTATTTTTATTTATTGAGTGTGGACTAAAAAGAGTCCAGAATTCAAAAAAAAGTTATTAAAAGATGAAACATTAAAATTAAACTTAAAAATTGAATTAAACTAAATGTGAATAATTAAATTAAAAATACACAATAAAAAATGTGTTTAATAAATCATTTATGTGAACTGAAAACTGCCAACAATTTTTAAGTAAATATTTCAAAATTTTCAAGTTTCAAATTAAAGTTACAAATAAAATCAAATTAAATTAAAATTAATTAATTAAATTATAAACGAAATACGGTATTTAATAAATCATGACGGCAAATCATGCCTTAATTTATATTGTTTGTTAATTTATATTGGTTTTAGGCAAGATTTGACAAGAAATGATTGTGATTGGAATACTGTTTTACGTGCTTCTAAATCAGCCAACATAAACAACACAACAGACGACCTTCAAGCAAGAATAAGAAGAAGCAGCTACAATTACCAACTTTTGCAAGTGGTCGACACAGAAACTTGATTAAAGTTGGGAAAACTTAAAGTTCAACTTGTTTCATCGCAGATTTTGCTGCTGTGGCTTCTTCTTTAATGCTGCTGCTGTTGGTGATTTCATGTTGCTGTTGCTGTTGTTGTTGTTGTTATTGCACTTCTGAATGACTTTTCGCTATAGTGTCTTGACATTTCGCACAAACAAACCGAACGAAAGAAAAACACAATAAATAAGCCCGCAACTAAAAACACAAATGAAGAAAACGTTGGCGCTGCCTTTGTTTTGCAACTGATTGTTGCAGCAACATTGTGGCCATTGAAAATGCATGAATGGGAATTCGAAATGCGAATGCGAATGCGAATTCAGGACGCATTATCGCTGCCATAATTAGGCGTAAAGCAAGTCAGTCAGCGTTTGTTCCAGAATCCAACCAATTACTTGCATGCCCAGCAACAAATTTCAGATACAAAATCGGCAGCAGCAGCGAGTTTGAAATTCTTCTTGAGCCGCACCAACGGTAAATGTCAAAATGCCAGCATTGGCAGCACAGTGGTTCCAAAACAGTCGAGTTTGACGGTTAAATGTCAATCATTAATAATATTTATTAAACAACTTTATATAATTTTAATATTACTTTCAATGTGTGAATTTGATTTATTTAAACTTTTATAATATTAATTTTTTACCACTGTACAATAAAAGGCGTCGAAGACGCTGTCCATTTTAGACGTTCGACATGCGACAAACTAAAAATGGTTTGAGTTTGGCTCATTGTTTGGATCTCGTTTTTGCTGTGGGCCAAATGTCAAATGCTTTACAGACAGTTTGAGAGGCACTCGACTAAAGGCCGCCGCGGCAAAGTTGAAACAAATGCAAAAAACCAATAATCAGGCATTGAAAGGCATTGTTTGGGTGGCTCAATGGAAGCCAAATGCGTATGTAGATATTTGAGGCCTTTGTCAGTTTTATTTTAGGGCAAGCATAAAAGATTTAGTTTTATTGCATAAACTTACCGTAAACCATTGAATGAGTGTCTGCAATCCTTGGTCTAGTTGCCCACAAGCCAACATATAAATATCTATATAAATATTATTCAAGTTGGAAGGTTTCTTACACACATTATTATGTTAACAAAATCGTGTAATTTTTTTAATAAATGCACTGCTGTTCAAAAATTCTTTACTTTGTCAGGCCTTTGCTCAAAATCGCTCATCTGAAATTCAAAAAGCATCTTGGCTCTCATTACAATAAATTCCAATGGATCAATAGGCTTCAGATAAGTTGTAAACATTTTGCGTTCTTTCTGACCAGAAAAAGAATTAGGCAAATATAAAATGATGTTCACGTTCATAATGGGTTTCCAATAGTGTGCCAAGCGTGCGGAGAATGTTAAAAAATTACATGAATTAAAATAATAAATAAATAATAATAAATATACATACAGAATGCAACAATGTTTTCATACCTTATTTATATTTGTAAAATAAAGTGTATTCACTCTCGTGCGATCTGCAATGCTCACTTATGCAATGGAGCAATAGTGCAGAGTCAACGGCAGATAAGAATGAACGATTCGATCTACCTTCAGCGGATTAGAGTTAGCAGGCTGGAAATGTACACAGCAACTCTTGCCCAAGCGCTAAAGGCTACCCACAAATGTTATAATAAATGCCAAATAAAATTATTAAATAATTGCTCGACGCGATTTGAACAACGACTCGCAGCGCGTAACCGAGCAACAACTCAACCCTCAGCGCCAGCACAGAAATCACTAAACGTTTGCCTAAAAGCCGAGTGTTCATTCTGGTTCTAAATGCTTTTATGCCAAGCAGTCGAAAAGCAGTCGACAAGCAGTGCAGTTTTTTTTAAATTACTTATATGCATATTCTGGCAGCAATTTTCATCAATTAATCAATTTTAAGTTATTGCCTATTCAGTTTCAGCCACACTCAGCACAAAACGAGTTCCACAACGCCAATTCGTCTCCGATCCGCAATTCATATATACATATATGTTCATACATATGTCGAAAACAAGGTGTGAAACTCAAAGTAACGTCAGTTTTGGTGCAACATCTAACCCCTCCCTGCCCCAAGCAAACGTAGGCGTTACCCTCACTCGACTTTGGGCGCCTCGCGTCTGTCTGTCGATGGACTGCATAAATTCGCCTGATAAAATGTTCAACACTCTGCCTTTTGTTTGAAATGTTGCGCCCGTATGATATTTCAATTTTCAATTACTGGCAATCGTTTTTTTCTTCTTTTGCGTTTTTAAAAATCAATTTTTTGTACGCTTATGGTTTAATGTTTCTATTTTTTTTTCCACTTTTTTTTGAGGCTAGACATTGTGGGTCACAGAGGGCGAATAGAGTGACGCATGCAAGATTGCAGCTGGAAGCTATTTTCGGTTTTTTGTTGTCGGCTTTGGGTGCCCACGCTTTTTATGAATACGTGTGTATTGTATGCATTTTAATGTGTAATTATGCTAAGCCAGAAAATTACACTGTTGGCATAGGCAACAATTTTTAAATTTGCAAATGTTGACAGCTGGCGTCGCGAAATATTGTTAATAAAAGCCTGAATTTTGTTACACATTTATTGTGTGCGCAAGAAATGGGCCAATTGACATTTATATTTGAATAGGAAATATCATTAGGAAATATCAGCAAGTCGACTTGCCTATACTCTACAAATTGCCAAACTTTTACTCATTCATACCTTTTCAATTTTGGTCTGATTGTGTTTGTTTTTTCCAGGTTTGCCGTAATCTATGCCTCAAATGTTGAATTAATTATGCAATTAGATAAATGTAAAAAGCATAAATATTCAATTTTAATTGTTCTTAATTTGTTGTTAACCGATGTCATAAATAAAGTCCTGCAAAATATTATTAGATTCTTATGCCATTTGCTGGTGGTAATTTATACCTTTTCGAACATGTCATCTTTTGCTTTTAGGTCAAAGCAGCGCAAACACATCGGCAAAGCAGTGCAGGCCATAGTCATATTTTAGATATTTAACAAAAAAGCGCAAATCTTAAATCGGGCAGGCCGTGACAAATGTTGGCCCCAAGCGGTGTGGCTTTATTTATTTATTTATTGCAATTTATTGACAATTAAGCACAATGATTTTGAATTTGAGTTAGTTTCATGGCTAACTGAACCCCAACGGCAGCGCCGAAAGGTGTATTCAGAGCGATAAAAAAATGTGAACAAGTGTTGAAATTGCAGCTGATGAGTTTTGATTAATTATTGCCTGATGCGTGGTACACTATTAACTGGCGACCTTGCTAATGCATTTCAGATACCTCCGGCTATTACTTTCCATCACAAAATCGCTTCGTGCCCTCTTCCGGCTCTTTTCCCCGTCAGCAGCAATCGCTTAATGGCTTTCGAGGGAGCAACAGCAACAACGGCTTCTCCGCAGCCCCTGGCTCCTACCAGGAACAGCTACTGTTCATAGCCAACGAGAACAGCAACAGCAACAACAAACAGACGCCAAGTGCAGCCAACTCTCCATATGGAACACAGTTTGGGGGCAGTCCACCATTTGCGGTAAGTTTTCAAAACTCTCAATTAACTCTAGACTAGCACAGCTCCAAAAAGAATTCAAATTCAATGTTTTTGGCCAGTGCATTACATTTAAATATTGACAGACAAGGCAACCTGTGCAGACCATGCAGACTGTGCTGCCGGCAATAAGCAATAACTTGTTGTCTGTGGCTTAGTTGAAATCGGAATTGGAATATGAGGCACAAGTCCGAGTCCGCATTTGAATCCAAGTCAGACTCTCGTGGCACGCAAAGCTGTGGCAATCAACGCCAAAAAACGAAATCAAATCAAATCAAAATTCATAAATTACAACACATGCCACATGCCACATGCCACACGTATATGAAATTTGATTAAGCCCACTTGCAAAAAAAGGCAAGGCGAGAATTGCGAATTGCGGCTAGAAATGGGAGCGTGAAAAGTGTGTTTTTACAACTGCTAATTAACGTATTTAAATAACATGAAAAACAAGCTTATATTATGCAAACTCAATCTGCATAGATAATGGTCTAAACACATTTCCTGATATTTCTTAGATATAAATATATATGTAGATATTGCACTTGGAAATAACTTAAAAATACTTCTCAAATATGCAGGCAGTATGACTATCGGTCTATATAAGCATTCGAAAGAAACTGTTTCCTGTAAGCTGATGGAATTGGTATATATATATACATATATATATATATATATTTGTATATAGCACTGGATTAGTACACATTTCCTCAATGGGTTTCTGGCACTGAAATCGTTTCCATGCTCACGATAAGTGTGTTACAGTCCCGATCCAGGAAGCAAATCTCATAATTTTCAATTGCAAAGGAGAATTCACAAAAGTCGACCCACACACAACGAGTGTGGTGCCCCACGTTTCTTCACTTCGTGGTGCTCGTGGTGCATCATCCTCAGCAGCGACGCACGCCTCACGCAATGCTTGAAAGCGCAAATCGAATTACACACCAAACAATGAAATAAATACATGTACAACAGCAACCACTGCTGGCCACTGGACGGAGCTGGCAACAATTTCAAATCCATTTTTTCCACTTACTTTCACTTCGCCCGAGGCAAACAAAAGGCGAACCAAAAACAGATGAAGAAAGAAAACAAACGTCTTCTGCATATCAAACAGCAATTATTCCAGAGTCCCAAATACAAAGTCGGTTGTTTCTAATTGAAAAAACTGAATAATCATATCGATTATTAACAGTTTGCGTCCATGAGCACGCACTTAGCTGCACTCCCAGTTAGGCCCTAATTGAAAGAGCATGTCAGGGCCTGAAGTGCCGAAGGGAAATTGGAATGGGAATGGGAATGCGAATGGGAATGTGTTGGGGGAGTTAAGACGTTTACCAGTTACTGCCTTGTTGTTTGTCAGCAGCGCAGCAAGAGGTCTTGGCCTCCATTGTTTTAACCTGGTCGACTGCTGTGGACTGCAGCAGTTCTTCGCACTTTCAACAGGCCTTTCGGCCAGGTCTGCAGTGCGTTAGCCTATTTGGCTGGCATTGTCAGTTGGACACTGATTTGCCGAGTGGAATTAATGGTTGCGAGTGGTGCCAGTGGAAAACTCTATTAACTCTTCAGGACAGTTGCTGTGGCTTAAGATGAAGTCTGCTGATTGTCAGGAGCTACTTATAAATAAACTGCTGTGTTAGCTCCATCTTCTTTATAAACACGGTCAGGTAATAAATCATGTGAGCTTTAAATCCTACTAATTGTAAAAGCTACGAGGTAAAAATGTTGCCGTCAAAAGTGCAAACGAAGTCTTAGATTAATATTCTTAGGTTATTGATCATTTGTTAAGCATAGATAATTTATTGACTATTTTCAGGGCAAGAAATTAATTTGGAATTTGGCACAAAGCAATTTATTTATTATATTTTAATGTCGGTAGAGAAATATTATTTTAGTTTAATTAAAATGTCAGCACAGAAAAAAAACCCAAAAAAGTAAATAAAATTCAACTATTTTAATAACTTTATTATTAACTTTAAATTAAATAAATACATAAAATTTAAAATATTTCTGGCGTTATTTGATTGTAAAATTGGTAAAAAAAAAAACCAGATAATAAAATCAAACCAAACCAACAAAAATAACAAAATAAATAACAACTTCAACAATTAATTGTAGACGCTATTTTTTTTTTTAATTCTTATTTAGTTTAGATGCACATAAAAAAACTTAGCTGATTCGTACACCTCATTTCAAATTTCTAAGACTTCAGTGAAAGTGACTTAAAATATAATATAAAATGCAACAAGACACTCTTTATACGAATAGCTACTATAAAAATAAGTATATGGATGATGCACATTACAAATGACTAGATTGGAAATTTATAAAGATGATTGCACCATGCCATTGTCATTTTTTGGTGATTGCTCTGCTTGAAGTGAAAGCCAATGCCAAAAAGAAAATAATGCGTATTATGCGTTATTCATTCTGTCCCTTCTTACTTAAATGCCGTCTCTTTTCATTCATTGCGATCTATTCGAAGTGAGTGTTATGACTTCCATATTGACAAACGACTTAAGAGCTGTTGTTTAATAAGCTGACCGACGCTTTCTTCTTCATCATAGAGGCTCCGCTCGTACATGGGTTGAAGAGCCGCCTCATTATGGCCACCAAAGTCGGGGGTTATTAGCCTCCCACTCGATTTGTCAGAGCCCAGTGAAATTGCTGGGAATTCACTCTGTTTTAATGCACTTGAAGGCATCGGCTTGTTCGTAGTTGCGGCTGCTAGTTGTGATTAATGACTGTTAATCAGACTAAGACTTGTGGGTAACTGAGACGAATGCATTTCTCTCTAATTGTTGGGAGAAAATCTTTGAAAAAAATTAATTGAATTGTTTTATTTAATTTTTTTTTGTTTTTTGGTACAGTATTCTCTGATGCGTAAATAACGACGCCAAGAAGCGGAAACAACAAAAAGAAAAAACTGCAAGGAAAATTCGCCTTTTAGCAACAAAACTTGCGTTTTGTATGCAATTTGCTTAACAGAGCAAAACTACAGCGCAGCAAACAAGAAGCACTTTCAAAAAAAACAAATTCCATAAACCAAACAAGCAACAAAGTGTAGAGAAACAAACAAAAATACCTAACAACAATAACAATAATAATGCATAATAACAAGTACTTGCTGCCAATGGGCAACTGACAGCCGTTTCTGTAATTAGCGGCCAGTCAAATTTCGATAACTATAACTATATGACGACCTTGATATACTTCAATCAAGCACTTTTTGATAGATTTCCATTGTAGTTGTTGTTGCTGTTGTTGTTGCTGCTTTCGATTTCGATTTCGGTTTGGTTTCAATTCAATTGTTGTGTAGTTTCTAGCGATCAAAAATCCTAAAGCGCTTTGGCATTGCATGCAACACGTGGAGTGAAGGCCCCTCCAAATGGGTATTTACGTGCCTCCACTACTCTGCCAGGTGCTAGGTGTTCGGTAATCTGTGCTTCCATTGGTACCCCTTACCCTGCCTCCAACTGCATTATTTGGACATGCATCTGATCTTAAGTATTGGGTTGTCAACTTATCGTGATATCGGCTGAGCTCGACTTTTTGATTATTCCGTCACTTCAAAAGACACAAACATGAAATTCTGTTCGTCGGATTATGCCAGCTTTTAGGTTTGTTTCTGCTTCACAAATAATATTTGGAAATTTCTAAGATTTTAACTTGATTTTTTTAATTTAAAGTTGTTTAAGCAACTCTTATTCCAGCACAAATGTAATACTCTTTGTGGAGTTGGAGTCCTTGGACACTCCAGCTTTTCCTGTCTGTCCTGTGGGTAACTCAATCTGCAATAATATGCCTTGAGTATTCGTTCTCATTTTCACTTGCTTAAATTGTTTTTATTTGTTATTGCGGGCTAAAAGTCATTCGACTTGTTTGAGACCTGGGGTCTCTAACCAGCTCTGTTGCCGTCTATGCCAATATTATATGCTTAATGTTGCTTGACTATTGGGTAGGACTTATTTTTATTTATATTTCGTTTTTTTCCTTTTCATATTTTTCTGTGTCATTAGTCAATATTAGGTAAAATAAATAGTTTTGCATAAAACAAAAAATAGAAAGTGCATTTTCCCATGCTGTAGAAACCTTTTATCGAACATTTTCCGAAATATTTTTTTTATGAATTTTAAAAAAAATTTATACAATGTTGATTATTTTATCTGAAAAATCGTGCCTGCATTTTTTATTAAGCTCATCTCATAATTGATCATTAATTTAATATCTATAAATTATAGATTTTGCTGTTGACCAGTCAACAAAATGCATAACTAATTAACTAACTTGGCTTTAATAACAGCAACCAGCTAATTTTGGTTATTTGCCTTTTTCTTTGTTTGCTTCCCACAGAAACCGAATCGCCAGACGGACTATTACGATATCTCGCCACGCCCCTTTGGTGTGCCCGTCAGTGGCGGAGTAGGAGGTGGCGCAACATCCCAGTCTGCGTCCGCAACTTCATCGAATGGATTTACACGCTCCAAGGCGATACGCAACGGCAGTGGAAGCGGTGGCAGCAACAGCTTGGGGAACAGTCTGAACGGTTTCCAGCCACAGACGCAGCGCGTCAATGTGCCACACCAGCAGACGCAGTTTCTGGCGCACTTCAATGAGGTACGGAAATAGCATGTGATGGCAATTGTGATATCGTTCATCAGCGGCCACCGGCAAGCGGGAGAGTTACAGATACAGATACATATAGTCAAACAGATACACATACAGATACTGGTGGGGCGCCCAAAAAGTAAAAGCCACAGCAAAGGAATAGAAATAACAACAAGCCAAGCTCTTTGGCATTGCATAACATTTAACAAAACAATTGGCCATGCTCTGATTTAGCCCCTATCACTCTCCCAATCCCTCTCTCTCTCTCTCTCTGTCCCTCTCGCTGTCTGCCTCTCTGTGTCTCACCTACGTGACTCTAAATTGTAACGGCCAATGTTTTACCAGCAGCCAATTCAATCCAATCCCAGAACCAGTTGCAGGCCACATATTTCTTTTCAGCCAAAAACAGCCACAAACAACTGAAAAAAAAATTTATATATATATATATATATATATACATATCAAATGAAATCATTTTTACCTTTCACCAGATCACAATTTAAAAATAAACTTGAGCTCGCAGACAAATTGGAGCAGTTTGTTTATCTATCTAAATTGATGGCGGCAATATTTTAACAACCTAAAAATATTGCAGCATTGTGTAATTTTTTTCAAATTTATTTAACATATATTTTTAGGATTTGTTTGTCTTGTAGATAATATTTACTTTAACGTAAATATAAATAATATTGATTGAAATGTCCGACAAGTTGCAGAGTGGTTTTCTCTTGGGGCACTTATCTCACTTTGTTTTGCTGCTCATCGCCTCCCTCTCTCTCTCTCTCTCTCTCTCTCTCTCTCTCTGTCTTTCTCTCTCTTTTTCGCCTCCCACTCTAACGCTTGGCATCCAAATCATTTGGTTTTCAAATTTTATTTGAAGTTAATTGCCGCAATTTGTTACTTAATTTGAGCGAAAGCGTTCCCATGATAAATCACGGCTTAGGCATATAAATCTATTCACGACCCACATTGACAGTAAGTTAAATTTAAACATGTGGGCACTTACCATTATGTATCTGTTAAAACTCGGTCATAAAGGTGATATTCACTATTTCATTTTAGAATTTTAGAAGTGATATTTTTAATGTATAATTTCAACTTGCAGTTAACACAGAATTAGTTAGTTAATGGTTAGGTAACTTTTTCCCAGCTTTTCAAAGATCAAGCAATAATAAATTCATTTCGTTAATTTAAATCAATTGCTAAAATCATATTAAAAAATGTAAATCGCAAATATAATTTTTTAAGTCTAGAAAATATCTAAAATAGGAAACTGATAGACTAGCTTTTCTCAATCCTCAAAACTGAATTATTCAAAACCATTCTTTTAATCGAGGACTGTTTTTGGTCCACATTAGATAAATAAATATCTTGAAGACAAAGTTAACAACCAGTAAACTTCAGATGGGCATGATTTACCTTGGCTAACAACTTACAAAGAGCAGTCACATCTTTGTAACAACGTCGCAAACTGCTCTCTCAAGAAGCTGCAACCTTTCGCACCTTCCTTAGCTACACAAGCCCCAGATTGCTGTAGTAAGGGGGGGTGGGGGGCTTTGCAGCAATCTGCAATGACCCAAATATCAGCATGCAACACTCAATCTTGCGGCTTTCAATAGCTGAACACGCTGCTTCTGCGTCACGTTTGCAACCTGTGCACATCACTTGGCAGAGTCAGCGGTAATCCAACGGTAAATTTATATATATATATATATAAATTATATATATATATATTCAAGCGTTCGAGTTGGAATCACAGAGCAGTTGCCTTCACATAAAAATTAAATAAACACAAGACACAATAAAAAGAGCTGCCAAAATGGAACGGTTGTCTTCGAAATTTGCACAAAACGTTTTAGACAAATTTGAGAATCACTTCAGTTAGTGAATGAATATGAGGCAGTCAGGCAGGTGGAGGGGCGGGGGGTGTGGCATGAGGAAGAGGAGCTGTAGCTGAGAAGATTTCGCACGCAAAACAATTGACAGGCGAACCGCAGAGATTGCGATTTTGTGAATATATATGTATATATATATATATATATATATGTATGTGTGTGTGTAGATTGTGTGTAGGGAGGTCTTACTGTGTTGAAACTGTAACAGTTTCCCATGACGACGATAACATGTGACCACAAAATCCAATGCTGTGAATGGGTTGCAGCGCAGCTGTCGGTTGGCAGTTGGCAATAGCCACAACCATAACAACTGTAGCTAAGTAGATATATGGTTAACCCCCTGATTACAGCCTATTAATACAGTTCAACTGCCCCAATTCGAATTTGCTCAAGTCGATTGTCTGCACACCGAACCCAATTGAGCGGCAATTTACATTTACAGGTACAATTCAAACTCTACTTATGAAAAGCTCTCTTCAACTTAAATTTGCTATTCAAAGTTGGTAGAGAAAATGATTTACAAATTTAATTTACAATAATTTAATGAGTTCACGATGAGATCATTGACTTAATTTTAATCTTGCTTCGTACGAAAGTAGGCCTCGTCTTGTATTGTTTTCTTACGTTATGTGGGGATAACTAAGAGATTAAACAGCAGTTCCACGTTACAAGACGAAGCCTTCGTTTTCCTTATAAGCAGTTCTCGCAGGCGTGTTTATATTCAGAATCATTTTCAGCGTTGCCAGCCAGAGTCAAGATTTTTTTCCCTATCTCTCTCTGACTGTATTAATCTCTCCCACATCTAATTCTCTTTTATGCAGAACGACAAGCGATTGACTTCGAGCAACGCTGGACTGCGACCCTTTGGCAATGGGGGCGGCTTCTCACCGAGTGCGCTCCGTACCCGCACCCAAGCACCGCCAGCGTTAGCCGCAGAGGCCGATGCACCGCCCCAATCGGCGGCAACACCATATCGTTTACGCAGTCGCTTTCACCCTTCAACGTCGGCCGCTTCGTCTTCGACCCCAACATCGACCACAAGTGGCAGCAGTGCGGAGGTGAGCAGCAAGCGTTATAATCGGTTCGGCAGCAATCGTGGTGCTGCTAAAACCACCAGCACCACAAGCAGCAACAGCGCCAGTTCAACCACACAGAATACTCCGGCGGAGCGTCCGAGCTTTGGACGCAAGCCCAATCCACGACGACCTGTGTTCATTAGTCGGGAGATTAATGAGCCTGTGAGTGTTGTTAGCAAGCGTCCCTTCAACTATAACAGTGCCAGGCTGAAGCTACCACGTCCCACATCCATCACTACCAGCACCACAGAGGGTGTGGATCAGAAAGAAAGTGATGAGCAATACGAGCAGGAGTCGCAAGAACAAGAGCACGATCACCAACAGCATCAGGAGCAAGAGCAGGAGCAGGAGCAGACTCACAGTGGAGAACATGAGGAGTCATCGAGTTTGGAGAAATTGCCGTTGCAGGAGGAGACAATTACACCAGTTGCTGTCACCAAAACGGAGCTCAACAACAGTCAGGAGCACACTTCGATTACAGATGCATCCGATGATGATCAGATAGTGGAAACGACAAGCAATGAGGACTTGAATAAGTCCAACAGCAGTACCAGCACAAGCAGCACCGAGGAAAGCCAAACTGATTCATCGGAGGCACATGACTTCAATGAGGAGACGACGCTACCAAATACCGGACACGAATACGAATACGTTGAGGAGGAGGAGAAGGCGACCACTGCGATATCCAAAGACAAAGACTCGACGGAGGAGGAACAAACGGAACTGGATGCCATCACCACAACTGAGCAGCCAGCAGTTGAAACTGTTAGCACCACAACTCCTAGCAACACAGAAGCCAAACCGGAGGTGCTCGAAACTCATAAGGAGGACTCCGTCAAGCAAGAGGACGAGTCCGAGTACGATGACGAGGAAGGTGAAGAAGGTAAGCATAATTATGCAAAATAGTGGAGGGAAATTATTTATTTTCCTATTTGAACATTTAGGTGGAGAGGAATATGAGTACGATGATGAGGAGGAAGGTGAGGCAACTGAAGGCGGCGAGGAGGGAAGCAAAGCTGAAAATGATGCCACTGCAGAGACTGAGGTGGAGACGACGCACAGCAATGAAAAGGAACATGAAGATGGGCGTGAGATAATCTCTGTGGTGACAACAAAGAGCGTTGTCAACGGCTCCACAGCATATCCGTCACCCGTTACACCCAGCAGCTTGGGCACAACTCTTGCGGACAGCCAACCAGCTCCATTGTTGCTCAAAGAAAGAGAAGAGTCGGATGTTGCCGAAGAAGTTGTCAACACAACGGCACTGCCATCCGAAGAAGATAGCGCTAGCGTACCAAATGTGACCGAAAGCTATGTGGTAGTGGCATCAATACAAACCAGCCGGAGCATCAATGGTGCCAGGTTCTTGTCCTTCCCGGCCATAGAACAGGAAGAGACGAAGCAAACGCTGTCCGAGCTGGAGCGGAAGGTGCACTCGAAGCAACAGCAAAAGCAGGCCGATCTCAACGAGAGCAGTGAGGAGCCCAACACAACAACGCAAACATCATCAGTGTACTCTTCCTCATCCTCGTCCAGCACCACAGAGAGATCATTGGCAGCGCAGGGTGCCTCCACGGAGAGCATCATCGATAAGCTGGATCGCGTCCAGTCGGAGTTATCGAGTGGTGTGCTCTCGGGCAAGTATCCCATCATTAGTCAAATGGATGCTGCCTCGACACCCGCAACGACGATAACAACTGGTGGCAGATTTGCACCACACATACGTAAGTTCCAGCCGCGCACCACTTCTTCGCCCAGCACAACGAGAAGTGGCAGCAAGCTGAAGGTGCAACACTTCGATGAAGCTGAAATGGATGAATTGGCCGGCCTACTCCCAGTGGGCTTCAAACCCAAATCGAGCTACAAGAATCGGAAAATCACCACAACTACAACAACAACAACAACGGAGTCACCTCTCAACAAGAAGCCAGGTCGCAACTCAACAATTAGTCGTTCCTTTAAAAATGGTGTGGTCAGCGTGCAGGATGTGGGCTTAGCCGGTCTCCTGCCCAAAGGCTATAAGCCACCCAGGACGACAACAACAAAAGCATCCACGACCAAAACTTCCAATGTGCTCGACAGCCTGTTCAGTGACGTTAAGTTCGATGATACCCTCGCAGCTCTACTGCCCAAGGATTACAATTTGAACGCGTCAACGTCGAAGCCAGCTATCAGCATAGTCGACGATATTTCCAAGTTTTTGCCACCAGGATTCAGTCCCTCAACCCCAACAGCCACCACAAAAACAACAACCACAACGCAAAGATCCCCAGCAGTTGCTGTACCCTTCGATGATTTGAGCAAGTTTCTGCCACCTGGTTATAAAGCAGCAAAAAAACAAGATGTGCCAAAGATTATACCACTTAAGGTGGATGACATAAGCAGTTTGCTGCCACCCGGCTTCAAGCTGAATGGCACCCTGGAGAAGCCAAAGTTGACCGTCGCCACTGAAGATGATGAGTTGCTCGCCTCGTTGCTGCCGCCGAGCTACAAATCCAAATCATTCTTGCATCCGGCCTCCACATCTACAACGACAAGCAAGCCTAAGCCAAGTCCCAGCAGCACCGAGGCACCCGCAATGGAGACCACTACCAGTGGATCCGGTCTAAAGGTCGTCTTTCCCAAGGGCTTCCATAAGCGTATTGGCGCCCATAGACTGACGACGCCACACCCGTCGCACGATGGTGATTCGCATGACGGTCCACAGTCTGGCGGGGAACCACCGGTGGTGATTAAGAAGGGTCCGCCGATGCGTGCAACCACCGAGTTTACGGGCTGGCCAACACCACCGACGACACCGCTTTCGATAGAAAAGTTGAACGCTCAAACAATTAACTTTGAGGATTTGCTGACAGCAGCGGGCACCAGTAGCAGCACCACAACTACAACAACATCAACAACAACGACGACCACGACCACTCCACGACCCACTAAGCCCGGACATTGCACCGCTGATTGTGACTTGGAGGCCACTATCAAGATTATCGATGGAGTGGCCTGGAAACCGGAGCTGCTGGATCACAACACGCTCGAGTGGAAAAATCTGGCCCACGAGCTAGAAGCTCAAGTAAGAGCGAATTCTTTTATCCAAGTCTTTACACTGAACCCTTTTCTCCTTTTGTTTAGCTCAACGATGTCTACTCGAATGCTGCCCAACTAAAGAACTGGTACAAAAAGGTGCGCATCGATAGCTTCAGTGAAGGTAGCGTTTTAGTTGATTACTACGTGGAGTTGGCGAACATCACGGAGGATGTGGATACCCTAGAGATTAAGCAGCTGTTCCACGATGCGCTAACCAAACCCGCAACACACATGCTGCCCGAGAAGGATGCACAGGAAAATGAAACGGATAGCGGCATATCAGGTCCACAGGAGGAGCAACTAGTCAAAGCCAGCTATCAAATGGGCAAATTTATAATAGATCCAGTAGCCACCGAGTTCAGTGGTGAGTAGGGATGCAGTCCAGAAAGCGCGTCTGTTCTTTGAACTGATTTCCACTTCTCTTCTTATTCTCTCTGCATAGTCATAGCCAAAAATATGCATTCCAATGTGGAGTCCGCCGCGGATGATCTTCCCATTCCACAATGGGCGATTGTGGTTATTGTTATCGGTGTTGGATCGCTAGTCTTTGTCGTTATCTTTGGCGTTACAGTGGTAAGTTTTCGCTGGGTTATCTTTTTGAGCAGTACACAAAACGATCCTACTTGCAGCTGCTCAATCGTCAGAAGCGCGCCAAGAAGACACCAATTCCACTGACGAATGATATGCTTAACGAGCTGAAAGTAAACCACATGGGTGGTGCGGATAACTATGGAGTGGATGACTTCTACAACATTGATGATCCCTGGAACGATACCAAACAGCCCATTAAGCCAAAGGTCCGTTCATTTGTTTATATTCGAGATGGGATTGGTTTAAGAATTTGATCAGCAACCCTATTAAATGGGATTCCCATCCAGAATCTGTAATATACATGCATTCTCTCTCTCTAATCTTGCAGCGCTTCACAAATTCAATGCATGGCAGCAATAGCTCCAATATCTACGATAGCTGGAGATCCACTCGTCATCCACATGGCAGCAGTGCCGACTATTTCTACGATCAGCAGCCGACTTACTCCCAGAAGGGTGACTCCCTGAAGCGCCCTCAACTTCATCATCAGCATCAGCATCAGCATCAACATCACCAGCAGCAGCAGCAGCAGCAACAATATCCTGCCCATCAGCAGGGCTATGGCCATCAATATCCGGATGCCTTTGCCGATGCGCATCAGATGTATAGCTATAACAATCATGCGAGTCGAACGCGTTATCCGCGCGATTACGATCCGGACTTTTAGTTAGTCCCCTCCCAAATCTAATAATATCCTCGACTAACCATGCTCTAGCTTTAGATATTTACGACCAGTCTGGTGTTGTAAATGAATAGCTTAAAGTTTATACATATGAGTAAAATATAATGCTGCTCAGTAACATATATATCTACCTATATATATATGCAGATATATGTATTAAGGTTAAGGCAGGTTTCGTACTATTTATAAAATACATACACAAGAATCAACTCGACTTTTATGTAACTATCAGAGCTTTCTTCTAGTATTCTACCTGCCTCTTTTATATATCTATAATTGATATCTCTACTAAATCTATTAAAAATACTTGTTCTACATACTGACATATGTATATGGAAATAAGGAGTGCGCATGTGGACTCCCAAAAAGTAAATAGTCATGCACATTTAGTTAATGCTAGTTTGTAATTATATAGTAAACTTATTGTATTAATTTAATTTCTGGCGGCTTAATAAATTACTATATATACACATGTCTTTATTTAGACAATGATAATAAAAACAAAAAATAAAATATATATTACTTAAAATGTATTTACGAAACTTATCTCTTCTATTAACTAGGAATAAATTAATACTTTTCTTCGAGCGTTAATTGGTTTGCGGTTCCTATGCACTATGTCCTCTTTTTTATGTTTTTACTGGGCTAATTTTTTTTACTTTGATTTGGCCTAAGAATATGCTTCAAAATCATATATTCCTGTGACAATATCGCAAATAAAATTCTATATTTCACGATTAGCCTAAAAGTATACTTGTTGTTAATGAATTTTGACAAAAACTTATTTCTTGCCGAAACCCGGGATTGAACCGGGGACCTTTAGATCTTCAGTCTAACGCTCTCCCAACTGAGCTATTTCGGCGCATGCACTTGTTGACACCAAAGCGCTTTACGACGTCAGCGACAGTTTTATGAAACACAATGATGGTTTTTGTCTTTGCTAAACATAAATTATCCGATGCTAACGAGGAATTGCTTGGCGACGAATTTATTTAAAAATTTTATTTATAATTGCTTAATCAAAAAAGTTAAATAATCCCGGATAAAAAGATAAAAAGCTGGCTTGCCGAAACCCGGGATTGAACCGGGGACCTTTAGATCTTCAGTCTAACGCTCTCCCAACTGAGCTATTTCGGCATATGCACACAGCGTGTCCAATGCAATAGTAACGAAAACAAGCCTAGCTATGGCAAAAATAAGCAAAAGGATAGTCGTTGCCGAAACCCGGGATTGAACCGGGGACCTTTAGATCTTCAGTCTAACGCTCTCCCAACTGAGCTATTTCGGCACATGAAAATGTACGGTTTCAAATCCGATTTTTATCCAAGGCGCCTTAGAACTTTATATTCCAATGGACAGCTAGGTTGAATAAAAATAAATATTTATACAGATATGTAGTATATACATATTTGCATTTCATGGTCTTTATATACCATTGTTCCTCAAATCAAATAAATAAAAGCGTTTAATATTGTTTACATCATTCTTTATTAATTCTTTGCGACGATTAAGCAGGATATCTGCTGAATATCTTACAGCTGCTGTAAAAAGCGCCGTTAATTCAATTGGATTTCACACCCTAGAGCTCTCTAAAGCTAAAAAGTTAACGTTCGTTTTGTGTTGTGTCTGTTGGGCTGCTACACGATAATGCTTACCTTAAATGTTTTCGCAATCTCATAAAATCAATACAATTCGAGGGTTTCTTATTTTAGCTACTAATTGTTACAATTTAATTCAAAGACAGTTTAAAATTTTTACTAATATCACTTTCTAGAAATTTGTCCAATTCGTATTCGTGTGCCAATTACGACATACTACGTCCCTATATGTATATTTTAATGTAATTTCTTCCTCAAAAATTTTACTTAGGTTTGGCATAAAAATAATATTTGTTTCGAGCCAGCTACTACAAAATGAAATAATATTATCAAAAGTAATTTAAATAATTTTCATTTATTTAAAAATTTAAAAAATAACTAATTATAATAATTGAGTAATTTTTCAAGTGTTTATGTTGTTGGTTCTTTTTTTTTTTTTTTTTGTTTGTTTGTTGGGAGGGGCGAATGGGTGGACTTTGTGTGTGAACAATTAATTTTCTTACATGCCCTAAGAACATGCATGAGCGTGTTTGTAAAAGTTGTGTATGCGTGTGTGTGTGTGAGAGAGTGTGAGAGTTTAAGGACAATTTTAACAATAATTAAAAACTTATCATTGAGTTCGATTCCTTTATAAATGTACAAAATATAATTAGTAAACATAAAAATGCATTAAAAACTAAACAAAAGCACTTAATTGCCGGTCCAATGCCTACAATTGTAAAATTTGTTATTGTGGTTGTTGCTGGTTGATTTTTTGTTGTTTTTGTTGTTGTTAGGCCTAATTACATAACTATGATATATAAATTTATAATGTATATGTATTCATGTATGCATATGTATGTATATGGGGTGTAATAATATTTTAAACTACAATTCATAACACGACGTAAACAAACAAAGGCCAAGGGGTCGACAGCAAAGTACAAGTATAAGTAGATATACGTGTAAATGTACGCTTGAGTGTATATGCACTTGGTAACTATGTATAAGAGCTGTTGCCATCAAGCAACACATAAATATGTATGCAATAAGTCTGTATATATGTATAAGGTTTAATCATTACAATTATTTGTTTTAATTTTTAATTTTTTTTAACTGCAAAAGGCGCAGCAAAACACTAATCAGCATTGCGGGGCATTTTTCAACAGACAAATTCCAATGCAAATTGTATTTTTTTTTAACGCGCTCAGGCCAACTTAATTTTGATTTCAAATCGCTTTCATATATGTGTACTTCTATGTGATATAATGCATATGATGAGTGTGTGTGTGTGTGTGTAAAAATGCAGGGATGTGTGTGTTGTGTGTTTATTGTTGTTGTGTGCGTCTGTTGCGTTTGTTTTATTCCACTATTCCACTGCGAAACCACAGGTCTCCTCGACGGCTTGCGTCAGTTTGTCGCAGAGCAGCTGATAGTTCTCATAGGGCGGCAAGTCAATGCGATTGAAGCAGGTGTGCGCCTTGGGCAGATTCTGGGTGGGCACATCTACGGTCAGGTGTATGGTAAATAGGCGCGGCCCCACCGCCCCCGTTGAGCCCTGCAGTGCACGGAATCCTTGCAGCGGCACCCGCGACGAGCCTGTCACAAATTGCAGCAATCGTGCTCGCATCTCAAAGCTGTACGATTCAACCACCTGCAAAAGTAAATTCCAATTAAATGGATTGCATTGGATAGAGTCGAAGAAAGCACTGCGAACCTGCCAGAACCAAAGAACCTGGGGCGTTTCATTGGTGCAGTGCTTCATTCGCGTATTGTTGCGCCAGTCGTTCACATCGATGCTAGAAATGCCGCCAATGACCAGTTCCAGTTCGCGCTCATCAAATGGCCGCAACAAATGACTGGGTATCAGTTCACAAAAGCCTGTCAGGATTAAAGATTAGTTACAAGGAAGGAGTAGAAATAAGTTGAGAAGGATACGAACCCTTTTGCAGTGCCAGAAACTGCTGCTCGATGCCACGCATAAAACGATAATTGACATATAGCTTGACATACTCGCGCTTATTCTCCTCGGTGACCGCAATGGATGCACCACCGGGCTTCAGCTCATGCACCACCAGTGCGCCAAAGCTATTGTTCTCCACACTGAACGTGGACTCAAAGAAGCCGCTGATGTTGCTTTCACTGCAAGATTATCATAATTAAATTGAAATGAATTTGATTTAATGGCCATTTCACTTACAGCATCCAGGTGAGGCTGCGATGCAGCTCCGGATCGACGCCTTCAATGTCGCCCAGTGTGATGGGTTTGTTCAGCAGTTGTTTGTAGAACGGCGTGGTGAATCCACCATCGAGGCAGTGACCATGGAAAACGGCAATGCCCAGTGTGCGGCCAACGAAATGAAAGTAGGACAAATGATCGGGATTGACGCTCGAATCGGGATTGATTTGGAGCGTATAGTGATCGTCGCGACTGTACTGGAATAGGCCGTACTGTGGATTGAGCATCTCGCGGGAGAGCAGATGGAGCCATTCGCGGGCAACGCCACCGTAATCCAAGCCCTCCTCTCCCTTGAACTTGACCATGAGCCGCTTGCGCATGTCCTTGGCGCGCATCTTCATAATCAGTCTGTAGCTCTCCTCGAAGATTTCGCTGCGCGACACCTCCAGCCGACAGTGGCCCGACTGTGGCTGCAGCGACTGCAGCTCCGAGCGCAGTGCCTTCATCTTGCCCACCAAATCCCGCCGATACTTGGGCAACAGATCGGCGCCCTCGAGCAGACCCTGCGGCAGATCCGGCGCCACAATGTGCGGCGTTGTCCGACGATGCGGCGTTGTCGTTGTACTTCCGGAGGAATTGGGTGTGGCTGCTGGTGTTGCTGCAGTTGGCGTTGGCGCCACTGTTGCTGTTGATGCTGGGACAGCTGCTGTTGCGGCTACTGCTGCTGTTGTATTTGGTGCTGTCGCTGGTGGCCCACTTCCATTGCATATCCTCTGGAGTATACTGCCACTGAGACGCGGATCGGTGAACTGCGTGGTGCGATTATTGTGATCGACAAAGTAAACACGGCCCGAGGCCGTTTTACGCTGCTCCCAGCCGCTGGGCAGCGATCCAATCTCGTCCAGCGTCAGATGCTGCGTGTCCAGGTCGCGTGGTATGCGCGGATCATGCCATGTCGACACACCCGTCAGTATATGATAGAAATACACCTGACCCTGCTGTGTCGTTCGCATCTCATAGCCCGGCGGCAGATCCAAAAATGGCCGTGCCGCCTGATTCGCCGCTGCTAGCGCAGCGCATCCGTAACGCACGCCACCAGGAGGAGCACCAGCTGCCGCTGCAGAACGTGTGCCGCGCGAGGAGCGCCTGCGCGCCGCCGCCTCATCGACAGCCTGACGCGCACTGCGACGTTGGGATCGCTGCGCCGGCGTCGTTGTTGTCGTCGCCGTCGTTGATCTGCCCACTGCTGGCTGCTGACTGTTGGCATTCGGGCTGTGCACGTTGCCATTGCCGTTAACCATGCTGCTGCTGCTGCTGCTGTTTGTTGTGGGTGTCGCTGGCGTTGTGGGCGTCGGCGTTGTCACGTTTGTCGCTGATGTGGGACTGTGCCGGGGCGGCGTTGTTGCCGGCGTCGTCGTCGCTGTTGCTGTCGTGGCGCCATCCTCTGCTGGTACCCAGCCATTGTTGGCAGGCTGCACTAACCCATTCCCGTTCCCATTCACATAGTTCTGCTGCTGTTGGCCCGTGGGCGATGTGGGCGTCTCAATGGACGCGTGTCCATTGATTGGCGTTTGATGCTTTGGCGTTTTCACATGATGATTGTCGTTGTTGCTGTTGTGCAGGCGACCAGTCGCCGTCGTTGTTGCTCCTGTTGTTGTTGCGGTTGTCGCACTGCTGCTGTTGTTGCTGCTGCTGCTGCTGTTGTTGGGCGTGGCCGGCTCTAGGGCGGCATTGCCCGACCGACTGGATGTGGACTTTTTACCTGGAGTCGATGTCGATATCGATGTTGATGTCGTCGTCGTCGTCGTCACTCCCGCTGTTCCCGTGGTGGGACTGGTGTTCTCCTTGCCGCCGACGCTCGAGAGTATTTCCGTTGAATGGCGTCGCTCGTCGGACGCCTCGCGCGACATCTGACGATTGACACCGTGGCCGTTTAGCAGATTCGTGCAGGTCGTGGAACGTGTTGGGCCAGCTGGAGTCTGCCTATCCACATTGTTGCCATTGTGTTGGCGCTGTTGTGGGGATTTTGTTGCCGCTGTGGCTCTTGGTCGATCCCATTGCGTCGATTTGGTTGCATGGTTCACGTAGTAGATGCGCCCGTTCCCCGTGCGTCGCTCCTCCCAGCCCTCGGGCAGACAGTCGGGCACCGGCGGCTCCTCCTCGGATGGACCGCGCACATCGCCGCTGGGTCCCACAATTGCCAGCGGATTGCCGCTGCAGGGACCATCTTTGGGCACCAGTGAAATGATAATCTGGCCACGCACCAACTCATCGTCGTCCGGAGAGTGTTTGCCCAGATCCAAGCGTTGAACTGCAATATGCAAATTTTGATTAGTTTCGAGTGGAATACAGTTGCAGCAAATTGAAGATTCACTTACAGCCCGTGCCCTTGAGGCTCTGTATGGTCACAGCGGGAATGCGCACACAGCCGAGAAAGCCGCCGCCTTTGTGTATCTTGCGCTGATTGAAAACCGTGATTGTTATCGAATCGCCTCGACCCAGAAACAGATCGTAGTGAGCATTCCATTTGGGATCCAGCGAGGATTTGCTTATCTCCGTATTATAGGTTTGACCGGTGCCATCCACCTGAACCCTCGCAAAGGGATCCGGTAACCCTAAATGCATACAATAATTACAATTAAACAATTATTTTAATATAGTTCTCATTTTATATGTAATCGGATTGCATGACATAAATTGACTCAAAGTGAGCCAACTAAATGGCCAACACCATTCAGCCACAAACTGAATGCTAGTTTCAAATCGAATCTACTTCGAAGCACAACAGCAACAAATAAAGTAAACAGTTTACAGTCAAACAATATTGGTTTCCGCTAGAATGTTCTGCTGGTTGCTGCTGCTTTATCTGCTAACGCATTCAATGTTGCCCACTTGCTGCCATGGACCCAATCGACATCCTGGCTTTCCCAATCGCCTCAACATCGACATTCGAGCGTTGCTCACACGTTGCATGCCACAACAACAACAGCAGCAGCCACAGCAGCAGCAGCAGCAGCCTGAGCAGCAGCAGCAAGAGGAAATCTCAACAGCAAGAATAAATAGCGATATTAAAACAACAAACAGCTTCAGCCAGGTTATCGCAACACAGCCCAGCTCGACTAACCGCAATCCAACAACAACTCGACAACTGATTGTGAATCCCTTCGGCTGGTAGATCCCACAAAACGTGGGGAATCACACGCTGCCCCATCATATATAAGCGGCCTCCAGTGACACAGACCACACCACTCATAAGACAACAATAGTCATGGCATGCACACGCTTCAGCATCAGCAGCTTCTTCACTTGGCTCCTCCTGGCAATGATGGCATTCTCGTGGATCGCTTCAACAGTGGCCAGTCCTTTTGATGAACGTCGCGTGAATCGCCGCCCGCAACCAAATCTCACTTATCCCAAGATACCCGGAACACCGCCTTTCAATCCCTATGGCTGAGAGACAGGAATGTGCAATAACCCGGAGAAATCGCAGCGCACTCAATTAGTTTAATTCTTCAAATGGGGGCAACAAATTCCAATTAAATATGAATCTGAACAACGCTTTAATCATAATTGTTTTCACTCGACTGACCCCAAAAACTCAAATGGAGGCCAAGTGTCGTTAGTATTAGTAAAAAGAAAAGCAAAAATAGACTCGTGACTACTGCTCAGGTCTCATTTTACTGATTGACGGGATGGGACCAAGTATTGCTGAATCTGAACACAGCCTGGGCAATTAAGAAATGCAATTTATTCACAACAACTTTGCAACTCGTACACACACTTTTGCAACTCAGTGTGTGTGCATTTACTGCTATCAGCTATCAAGGACAGTTTGGCTGTCCTGTCAAGTGGCATGCATGCATAGTGTTTCAGTACCTGTATCCGTATCCCAAGTGTATCTCCACCTGTACAAATCGTATCTCAAAGTGTATCGCTCTCTCTCTCTCTCTCCCTCTGGGTGTGTGTGTGTGTGTGTGTGTGAGTAATTTGAGCTGTGCACAACACAACGACAACGACAACAACACAACAGCAGCTGTTGATTGATTTAATGCTCCAAAGAACACAAAAGCAAAACGGCAAAAAAGTAAAAGGAAATATCAGCAAGAAAGCGAGCGAGCAAACTAAATTAAAAACTAAAATAGTCGACTAGTTTATGCTCTTAGAAAATAGAAATTTAACTAAAATATATGAAAACTAAAAAAATAATATTAAATAATAAAAATTATACCACATTTTGATTTAAGCAGAAGACTTCTTTTCCCCAATTTAAAACAAAAAAGAAATGATTTTAGGCAGCGAAATTCAACTAAATTCAACTTTAATAGTTTTTTAAATGTTATATTAAATAATAAAAATGTTATCACAATTTAAAATTTAAAATTAAAAAAAAGGGATTTTACTTTGCGAAATTCAGTTAAATTCAACTTAGTTTTTCAAATCTGCACTCTTATTTTTACATAAGCAGATTGGTTTGTTATAAAAACATTTACTTTTGGGTATCACAGGATTTGGGAATTGGGACTAATCTCCCAGTTAGCTCCCCAACAGCAAAAAAAAAAACTTGATTCTCTACAAATTTTAGAGCGTGCTGGGCACTCTTGAAATTTAAAATCCTGGTGCAACGTCTATTTAATATAGCTAACTAATGTTGAACAAACCATTTACAAATTTTAAATTATATTTTCGATTTTATGGGGGAAAAAGCATCTGGCTCCAATTCCATTTCGCTGGGTTGAAAATGGGTTTATGTATAAATTCATTAAGCTACAAAAATCGAGTTTACAAATTGCCAATCGATTTTTTTTTAAACATTAATCGACAAATTGAAAGAATAATAGCAGTGAATTAAAATCTGTAACATAAACATAGAACTGATTTTAGCAGATAATAAATAACATTTAATGTTAGATTTGTAGCACATTAATTTAACGCCCAATCGAATTTTTGAGATTGCATTATGAGTAAATGTAGGATAGGTAATTCTTAATCAGAGGCAAATCCAACTGACAAATAATTATAGTTTAATAATTATAAATTTATAAGAGATCCATAATCAAACACTATTATTTTATAATTTCTGGAAATTTTTTCATATTTATTTTGCCGCTTTTTCGCTTATCTTGTGTGACCTACATAAAAGTTCATGAAAATATTTGTTTCCATCAAAAACCAAATGTTTTTTGTTCGTTTAAACAGTACTAATTGTTATCATCAACAGCGACCGCTTTCATTATTTTTATTAATGTTTATTAAAGTTAAACCATCCAACGGTGATCTTGGGCCAATTAGAGGGTTAATTATGCAAAGAGTCTTTAACAATCTATATTCAAATTTCTACCTAAATAAATCCAATGTTCGTCATCATATTAATTTATACTGACCACATTAGCGCAAAAAAAAAAACGTATTAAAAAAAGGCATTTTACGGCTCACTTCATGGTCAAAATGCAGATATTGACGTTAGGACTGACATGTTGACTGACTGGCATATTGACTGACTGGCGACTGCCCGACTGCAGACTGCGGACAGCGGACAGCAGATAAACGGACAGACAGACTGGCTGACAGTCGACCACATGTCGTTCAACCCCAATTGACTTAATGGCTGCGTTGGCACAATTTTGTGGCTCACGCTGGATGAGGAAGACGGAGTACGGAATGCGCTGGTGGGGAAATTAACGATTGGCTGCACTTTCTCTTTGGCAACAGCGGAAGTCAGCGTTGCATGAAGCTTCAAATTGCCGCACACACACACACACACACACACACAAGCAAGTGGTAGTTGTGCATCATTTTTAATGCGAAAAAAAGAGAAGGAAACTAAACTAAAACAGTATTGAGTGAGTTATGAGGATTGACCGGCAACAGCAGTCGCAGCGGCTTTGGCGTTGCATGCCTCGCGCTCTCGTATACGCTCCTCGATCAGCGGTCGAAAGTGACGCATTAGTCCCTGTGGCGGCCATGCGGCACCGTCGCCCAGGGCACAAATGGTATGCCCCTCGATCTGCTTGGTTAGCTCCCACAACATGTCAATCTCCCCGACCTGCGCCTGGCCGGTGACAAAGCGCTGCATAATCAGATGCACCCAATGGAGGCCCTCGCGGCACGGGGTGCACTGGCCGCAGCTCTCGTGCTTGTAGAACGCACTGAGGCGTGCAATGGCACGGATAATGTCGGTCTGCTTGCTCATCACAATGATGGCGCCGGTGCCGAGGGAGGAGCGCACCTCCATCAGTCCGGTATAGTCGTGGACGGCCTTCTCCGCATCCGCCTTGGGTATGCATGGAGTTGACGAGCCACCGGGTATGATGGCCAACAGATTATCCCAGCCGCCAGTAACACCGCCTGCATGTCGCTCGATGATCTCACGGGTGGGCATCGATAGCTCCTCCTCGACGGTGCAGGGTCGCTTCACATGGCCCGAAATGTTGAAGAGCTTCGTGCCTGAATTTCCAGTGCGTCCAAAACTGGCAAACCATTTGCCGCCGCGCCGACAAATTGCGGGTGCCACAGCCACAGTCTCCACATTGGTCACAGTTGTGGGGCAACCGAAGACGCCAACGTCCGCGGGAAATGGGGGTTTGCAGCGCGGTTTGCCGGCCTTGCCTTCTATGGATTCGATTAGGGAGGTTTCCTCGCCACAAACATAGGCGCCAGCACCGCGTTGCACATACAAATCGAATTCAAAGCCGGAGCCGCACGCATTCTTGCCCAAATAGCCAGCCTTGTAGGCCTCCAGAATGGCGTACTGCAGATTGCAGGTCTCGTTGAAGAATTCGCCACGCACATAGATGATGCCAGTGTTGGCGCCCATTGCGCATCCGGCTATTAGACAACCCTCGACCAGCTTATGCGGATCGTGTCGGAGGATTTCCCGATCCTTGCATGTGCCCGGCTCGCCCTCGTCAGCATTGACGACAACAAACTTGGGTCGCCCATCCGGTGGCTTATTCATAAACGACCATTTGAGACCGCTCGGAAAACCAGCACCACCGCGTCCCCTCAGACCTGATGTCTTAATCTCATTGATGATCCAGGGTGAGCCCTTCTCGATGATCTCTTTGGTCTTGTACCAGTCGCCACGTTTCATTGCCTCCTTCAGGCGCCAGTCGTGGCGTCCGTAGAGATTCGTGAATATTCTATCCGCATCCGCAAGTGGACCAAATTTGGTCTTGGTTTGTGGTGGCGGAGTGCCCGGCGGTGGACCCTTTGGTGGAGGTGGTGGTCCTAGCGGTTTTCCAGCTCCTGCTGAGGATGGCGGCTTACTTGCAAGTGGTGCGTTTGGTGGAGATTTTGCACTTCCTCCAGAGGATAGAGGCTTCTTTGCAGGTGGTTTTCGAGGAGATGGTGGTGGTGGTTTTTCAGCTTCTCCAGAAGATGGATGCTTATTTGCAGGAGGCGGTGGTGATGCTGTCGCTGCCGGCTTTGTAGGAGGTGGAACACTGCTTTCATCTAGAGACTTGTCCGGATCACAAGAACCAGAAGTTGACTTAATTTTATCCGAATTTCCGGACTTGGCAGTTGACCATCCGGAAGTTGAAAAATGTTTGGCAGATCCCGATGAGGGCGTTGGCTTTGCAGTTCCGTAGTCATCTGGTGCAGACTTGTTCCCAATTGAACTTAGTCTATTGTCAGAGTTCTCTTTGCCATCGTCCTCTTTGATTGTCTGTTCATTTGGCTTCTCTTTCAGAGCGCCGAGAACAGGCAAGCTTTTGATTTTGTCCGCTTCTTCCTTGGCTTTGCTTAGCACTTCGGCTACTTGGCTATCTTCGGTTTCGGCCAAACACTCGTTGAGTGGAAATTTTGTGGTGCTTTCGTATGTGGTCTTTAGCGGAAATTTCGTTAGCTCCTTTAACTTAACAATGGTGTCCACCTTATCGGTTTCCCTTACGATTTGATGTGTCCCCTGTCGCTCCCTAATCATTGCGCGCATCCTGTGCTTTTTGTTCTCACTGATTTCGGGCACCGACAATGTTGGAATGGACTGTATTGGATAGGAACAGTCGGCTGTGTCAACCGGGTGCTTCGCTTCAGACTTGGCTGTTTTCTTTTTAGTATCGCCAGCGACATCATCATCATCATCATCAACCCTGTTGCCCTTTCCCTTGGTGCACATAATGCGGACTTGGACCATCTGTGCGGGCAACTTCATCAGCAACGAAACATTTTTTAATCTTGAGCCATTACCAGCTATTAAACCTGCTTTGATATTCAAATTATATCCTTTAAATGCCAGCATTCCCACATCTTTGTTCTTACTCCGCGTTACGAGAAGTTCTTCGTGTATTTTGGAATTTCCACCAACATTTCCTGTTGGTTTTTTACAGTTTGCCAAAAATGCTTTATTGCAATTCAACGGAAATTGCTTACGCAGCAGTAATGTTATCATTGTTTTTATGTTTCTCAAATGGAGAAAACCCCGTCTTCTATTCAAATTGTCTGAGTTTGTAAACCTATTTCTGATAGCAAAAGCATGAGTTTATGACAAGAAATGTATATAAATTATATACATGTGTATCTGTGCTTTAAATTCTGAACTGAATTTCTTAGCAGCTCATTTTGGGAAAGTTTTGACAGTTATAGATTGGGAAGCATTGAATATATTTGTAAGCGTAAACCAAAAAAAAGTGCCAAAAAATTAAATTCTACTATGAAAAACTATATTTTTGCGTAGTTAGTTAGTCATAAAACTTGTTCGATCATAAATCCCTAGCCTATAATATCTATTTATACATCGCTCAAGCGCTTTCCGATAGTACTACCAAGTCCACATAAAAAAAAAACACAAAGAAACACACCCAAACAAATTTCTACCTGGTTTCAGAAGAGTGTTTTCCCCAATGTACAAATCTAATCAGCGCCTACGATAAATATATATATATATATAAATATATATATATATGTATTATAGCCGGCAACTTTTTTCCCATCAATTTATTTGCATGGCGGCACAGAAACCTTCTAACCTATGACAAAAAAAATATGTAAGCCAAGTGCGTTAAAGTGCGAGATCTTTTTTAGCATGAGAAGATGGAAATAGAGTACAAACACACACACACACTCACACACACATACATATTTACTTATATATATATACATACTCGTGTCGGACTTAGTCGCAGCTACTTGGCTACTTGGCATAATGCTGTTAATTACACATTAGCATTTATGTGCCACTTCAAATGGCATAGAAATCCGCACAGTCCTTCTTTGGAGCCAAACACCCCCAGCCCCTCCCCCACACGTAGCAAGCGAACACCTGTCGAATTATTTGGAATGAGCTGGCTGCAAGCCTATATCTATATAACATATACAGATAGAAATATACACACAGATATATACAGATATAGATACAGATACGTTGTAGTGTTTAATTAAAGACGGCATTAGGCAATGCGGACGCCGCCCCGCGTGATTAAGTGCAGCGATGTGTAAAAATGTATGAGAGATATACAAAAATAATACATAACAATAAATAACGCACGCATACAAATACAGATTATAGTTGTGTGTGTGTGTGTGCGAAAGAGAGGGGAGAGCAACGGCCACAATGAAAGTAAATTACTAATAATCATTTTAGTTGTGTGTAAATAAAAAATTATAGCAAATGAAGAAAAAAAAATAAACACTTGGCGGCATGGCAACTGTAATTTGTGGATATGGGAATACAAATTCAACCACCCCCCGCAACTCCACCCCACCCTCCCTGCGACAATCCATCGTGCGTGTAATTTGGGAAAACGAAAAAAATGAAAGTAGGCAAAAGGAAACGCTAAATTTACCTAGAAACGAACGAAGCACGTAGCACATTCAAAACATTCAAAACGCACCAAAACCTAACATTCGCGGCCAAATTTTGATTTGTTTCAATAAAAAGTTGAGCGCCCAATTTGTATGCAAATTAATTATTAATATCTCAAAGTCATTCTCGTAAAAAGGGAATACAAGAAGTACTTACGAAACAAATCCTTGCGCGCCAAATTCCTTGCACACAATACTGTAACAGAATAAAATATTTGTTGAAAAAGATAATCAAATGAATTATTTATGAATATTTAGCAGCAAGACTTACGCGTTATTCGAATTTTGTGTTGTCCATTGCGACGTGGATAATCCAGTTTATTCATAATTTCAGACTTTAGATTTTGGTTTTTTTGTAGTTGTATTATTTATGTGTATAAAAATATAGTTAAACTATTTGATATTTTTTTATAAAACAATTGGTCTGTCTGACACTTGTCTTGCTGATCATTTTTGGGCATTAAAATGCTGCTGTTGTTGTTGTTGTTATTGCTGGCAGCATGTATAAAAATTGAAGCGAAGTCGAAGAAGGAGGTAGAGAGAGAGATAGCAAAAAATATATATCTCAAATTTTCTTGTTGTTGATGTTGTCGTTGTTGTTATTGCCGCAGCAGCAGCTGCTGCCGCTCTTGTTGTAGCCTTGAGAATTTCTGTTGTTTTTGCTGCTGTTGCTGTTGCAGTTCTGTGTCATTGTTTGCACAGTAAAACATTTATAATTCATTCGTTGTTTTTGTTGTTGCTGTTGTTGTGGCTGGTTAGTTGCGGTGGCGCTGCGAACAAGTGCAAACTGCAAGAGAAGGCGACAAAACTGATTATTTATGAGTTTCATAATTGAATTTATACGAATTGTTTTTTATTAACACACACAGACACACACATTTTGATAACTAAACCGTTCGTTACGATAAGTATTTGCCTATGTGTGTCGAGTATGCGTGTGCATGTGTGTGTGTGTCTGTGTGGGTGGTTATCTGAGCTATGAAAATGAATGGAGTACGTATTAGTATTAGTAACTGTAGAAGAGGGCGTGCAAACTGCCGGCAAATGACGAAGATGAAGACGTAGATGAAAACACACGACAAAAAGGGGGAAGGAAGCGAAAAAAAAAACTGCTTTGGCAGGTAGCACAAAACACAAAACACAACTCACCCGAAACTGTTTTGCTTCTGTTTTTGTTGTTTTTGATGCTGCTGCTGCTGCTTTGGCTGTTGCCTTAAAACAATTTCACACGCACATGTCGCACACACAAACACACACACATTGAGACGGACGCATGGTGCAAGCACTTTTGTTATTTTATAAATTGTATTAAATTATATATATATATATATATGTATATATATACATACTATGTATGTTTGCATACGTATTTATTTGAGCAGTCGCTTAATTAACTTTAATATGCTTCCTGCGTTTGTATGGGTGCAAACTATGTGTGTGCGTGTGTGCGAATGTGTGTCTGCTGCTTCTTGTGTGCCACAGAATTTGCAATAATGTTAAGGCCCTGCCCGCCACACACACTTGTTAGTTATTATAAAATTTGCATGCACATGTGTGTGCATATATACACAGTTGTCGATTTAGAATTGTGCACTACGCATTTGAAGGCAACAACAATTTGCAACAGAAATATTCTTTCGTTTTTTTTACGCACTGCTCTCGTTTTTATACTTACAGAGAGACGGCGAGAGAGCAAATGATATATGAACGACAACGGACGACGACAGATGAAGCACGTTAGCTGCTGCACGCACAGCTCTATTTTGCAACAGTTTATTGAAGTTACAGCTAGTTTAACTACATAATTTCGCGTGATTTGTATATGCTGCTGTGCACACGCTTTAATTTTGTTTATAAACTATTTAATGCTAATATCGCGCAGAAATCAGTTCTTGTTCAACGAGAAACGCCATTTTTATGGATGGTTCCCAAAGCACAGTGTTGTAAAGCGCACTTTTCCACACTGTTGATCAAAATAGTATTTTATTGACGCTGCACAGCACTGAACAAAAATTTGGCGCTGTTTGCGTTTTTTGGTGCTTTATAGTTTTTTTTTAATTGTAGAAGATAATGTCAATTACGCTCGATTTCGATGTTAAGCAACTGGCTCACAAGCGGCAACTGGAGCTACACTATTTACCGGCGAAAATCAATGGCGATGGCGAGTGCGCCAATGTCGACAAATATTTCAACAATTATACGCGTGAAGCGTCCGGCTACGGAAAAGGTGTGCTGACAAACGCTCTCCGGGGATACCCACTGCTGGGCAAGCGGGAGGCAGTACCCAAGGGATACAAAGGTGTCGTCCTGCAGGAGACGGATCCACATCAGGCACAACGTCAACTACGGCTCACTGCCACTTTCGAGGAATTCACATATTGGAATTACGACAAAGTGCCCTCCAAAGGCGATGGCTATCAACAGGCAATGACCATGCTACAAGTAGCCGAGGCGGTAAGTTGAGAGTATATATTTTTATATAACTATATGTATATATATTACATTAATCCATCCCCACAGCTGGCTGCACCTATTGGCGAATCGGAGCTGGAGGAGGAATTGAAGAGACAGCAGCAGGCGAAGAAGGAGAATCTTTAAGAGTTTAGAGTTGGTGCGCTTACAGCGTTTATAGTATATCGTATATAGTGTTCCAAAAGCTAATCAAATGTCTTTTACAATTCATACACTTTAGAATTAAAATTTTTGTATAAAAGATTCAAATATAAATACGTATATGTATGTGGATGTTCATGTTGATGTGGATGTTCATGTTACGGTTATGTGGAGTAGTTGCTGATGGATGTTTCAGCTTTTTTCTGTAACAGCTTTATTCATCCGCATCCTCGAAGCGCTCATCATCGTCCTCCAGGCTCAGATTCTGCATGCCACCCACTTCGCCGCCATTGCGACCGAGCGTGAGGGCATCCTCGATCATGTCCTGATCATCGAATGCCATACCGCCAGCGTCCTCCATGGGATCGCTATCCTCCGAGTTGCTGTCCGCCGAATCTGGATGCAATGCCTGGCACGTGGTCATCGCATTGTACATGGTGTCCACAATGTGAATATCGTCGGGCAGCAGCCAGCACTCGGTCACCTCCAATTGCTGATCGACAGCATCCTCAAAGTTATCGTCGTCATCGTCGTCTTCCTCATCGTGCTCATCACTTCCATTGCCCTCGTCCACATCGTTGTTGGCAGCAGCTACAGCAGCAGCAGCATTATTATTATGTTGCTGCGGCTCATCACCTGCACCATTCTGCCCATTGACTTCGAGGCTTCTGCCCATATAGACGCCCTCCCACTCCACTTTGCGATCGAGCATGAAGTAAATGCACTTTCTCGGATTCGATGAGATGCCGTGCAGGCTCACCTGCTTCCATTCAATCGAGATGCCTTCGGCCAAATCCATTGGCTGCCAGGACAGCGTGCTAAGCAACAAGAATAAATCAGTCAAAAAAAACAATTATTATACAAAAATTTCTCAGGCATTGCCGGAAGAGTTTTGCGCTCACTTTTGTGAAATGTATATTCTGCCCAGTCCAACGACTTTATCGCCAAGCTTGAGCTTGATATTATTGGCGGTATATAGTAGACCGTGCTCGGGTGGACTAATCGGCATAATCAGTACCATTTTAATAGAGGATTGTGCAAAAAATCACACGACAATAAACAATTTCCAGACCGTCTGGCAGCGGCAAACTCATTCAGAGTGTTGGCTAACGTCAAACACCACTCGTGTCCTATTTGCAAATCTGTACAAAAAATACCAACACTACTGTAATCTTTCAGTATGTATTCCCATGAACAAAAATACAAATTAATAAACATTTAATTTTGTTCAACACTGTGCACTTATTATTTTGACAACATGTAGCAACTCTGTAATTTCAATTCACAGCGGTTGGCACGGCGAGCGTCTTCCTTTTTTTTTGATTATTTGTCGACAATTAATTTACGCAGCCAAGCAGCTAGGAAGCTATGGAGTGTAGTGTGCATAACTAACAAGTGCTTTAAAATACATGGCTTAAATTCTATATAGCTAGTAAGCCAATTTGTCATTGTTGTTGCTGTTGTTGTTGCTATTGTTGTTGCTGTTTTAAGTGCGACAGCTGCCGAAATACACACATACATATAAATATATATATATATATAAATATATATATACACTTGAAGAGACGGCCAACAATGGACATGGAATGCGTGAATATCAATGATCTTAACGACCTCGAGCTGGCGACGCGCATGCGCACCTGCAACTATGAGAAATACAAATCTCTCGTTCGCATGCATCTCTCATTTGAGCTCGAATTGAATACCGATGAGTAAGTTTAATTGTATTTCTCTTTCTCTTTGTGTTTGTGTTTCTTTTGCTGACTGTGTGTGTGTGTGTGTCGTGTGTTAATTACAGATTCGATTTGGCCTGCCACGAAATTGTATACGAAGACAAGGGCAAGTTGAAGAAGTGGAACAGGCTCTCGAAGAAGCACAGACTCGGTCACGTTGGCAACGCTTCCAGTGTTGCCAATGTTGCCGGCTGTGCCTCGGGCAACGGCAGCAAATCGGTTGGCAACAGTCCCACAGAGAGCCTGCAGCAGCAAATCGATGCAGGCTTCCAAATGCATATGCTGGAGCTCAAGCAGTTCCTAATGCTGGAGAAGAGTAAGTGGCAAAGCTGTCTAGCAAGTCAAGGAAAGTCTTTGTACACAATATGCATCATCTTCACCAGATCTCAATCAAGAGGGACTCTTTCGCAAAGGCGGCTCCGCATCGCGTCAAAATGAGTTGCGTCTGCACATCCAGCAGGACAAACCGTTGGATCTGGAGCAGGCCGGCTTCTCGGCACACGATTGCGCCACCGTTTTCAAGAGCTTTCTCGCTGAGCTGCCGGAGCCACTGCTGACGGATGCACATTATCCGGCCCATTTGCAGATAGCGCCGCTTTGCCAAGTGCTGCTCGCGGAGCAATCGCAGGCCAACTTCGAACGTCAGCAGCATCTGCTGAACTCGGTGCAGTTGCTCCTGCTGCTGCTGCCGGAGGAGCAGCGTGAGTTGCTGCAGCACATCATGGAAATGCTGCACGCTGTGGCGCTGCACGAGGCCACCAACAAGATGAGTGCAGAGAATTTGGCCACTTTGTTCACACCGCATTTGATCTGCCCACGCAATATGCCGCCCGAGGTGCTGCACTACACGGCCAAGCGAATGTCGAGTATTGTGGCATATATGATTGTGCACAACCTGGACATCTTTGCCGTGCCAGCTAAGCTGGCAACCGATATACGGGCGTACTTTCTTGAACGCAAACGCAAGAAAACCATGTCGCCAGAGCAAACGCTCGATGAATCCATCTCGGACATCTCGACGGTCAACACGGTGTACACTTTTGTAGATCGCGCCGCTACAGCAGCGGCAACCACATCCAACAACACGGACACGGAGTTGGCCCAACTATACGCCCACATTCAAAGTCTGCCGGAGTCCTCAAAGAAACGGCGTCTCATTAAACAGTTCAACAAACAAAATGGACAGGGTAATATAATAATTATATATTGGAGAGAAGCAAATTCAAGTGTTCATTTTGTTGTTTTAGGCACTCCATTGCAGTTGGTCGTCATGAATCGACTGAAGAACAATGAGGCGACGCGCAGCGCCAAATCTCTAGGTGACTCCATAAAGAAGCATATATTTCACAAGAGTCTCATGTCGCGCACTCCGAAACGGGCGCCCGCCCTCCAAGCTATGCACGGCTCCGAGGTGGGTGACAGTTGTGATTTTTGTATGCTTCTCATAACACTTGCAGAGGATTATAGAATATGCTTGTCTGTTGGTCTGTCTTAACAATTCAGTAAAAATAATTCTTGTTTACGACAAATCAATACCTAATTCATTTGAAATTCAATTATATTTTGGCAGATTGTGGATTCAAAAATAGTTAAAAGTAGCAGATAAAAAACAAATGTGTTCTCTTAATAGAATGATCTGATACATATCAGATCAGTTTATAAGTTAAATCTATTGACTTATAGATTTTCTAAAATCGGACTCAATTTGATGATTTTGTTGCTTACATAGACTGAAATCATGAATCATAAATTATTCTCTTAAAATTAAAGAGATTTATTAATTTATTAAGTTATAATATATCAGTTTAAAACCTAATCTTTTCGGTTATAGTCAGCCTTACACAGGATTTCCTAAAATCTGATTTTGTTTTATAAACTGAGAAATATTTATAAATCTGCAAGAATATTTAAAATTCATAAATTGTTTTCTTACATTTGTTGAGATAATATTTAATACTATTCTTATCTTATTGCATCTGTTTATAAGATTATATTAATAGTTATAGCTTATATTCAGCCGTATACGAGATTCTACAAAGACCGATTTTGTTTGATAGCCTGAAATCATAAAATTCGTTTTGAAATATACATCTGCAAGAGTATTAATACATCGGCTCGCCGATCGCAATTTCGTCTCTGAACTAACCGCATGTTGTTTGTGTTCCTTTGCGCAGACGCCAAGTCTATCGCATGCGAAGGCGCCCAAGTTGCGCGTGCTATTCCAAAGTCCGACGCCAGCGATGCCACTGTCCACATCCATAGTCCCCTCATCATCATCATCATCATCAGCAGCAGCAGCATCATCATCAGTCGGCGGCACTAACACACTGCACACGCTTCACAAGTCCATTTCATCCGCATCGTTGAAGATTGAATCATCGTCGGATGGCAGCAGTTGTGGTGCCAACAGCAGCCACTCGGCGCCCGTCAGTCGCCAGCAATCGCATGAGTTGACCGCTGGGCCAGCTTCTGTGCCCGAGCTGGACGAGATCGATGCCGACGATCGAAACTGTGTGACGCCGGGGAAGATCATTTCGGCGGTGGCGCAGCAGCTGATCAGTGTGACGGCTGATAAAAAGAGCGTGGTGTGGAATGATCGCCGTCTGCTGAATATCGAGGAGTACTCGAATCCCTGCACGCCCGTCCACCAATCCTCGCGCTACAAGTCCGAGCCTAATCTGTGTAGTCTGCTGCCACAGGTGCGCGACGACGACAACGGCCATGATTACGATGAGGATGCCGCACTGACGCCCATTGCGGAGGTCTCAACGACAACAGGGGCTTGCAGTGGCATGGGCAAATCCCTGACCCGCAAGCTGATGAAAGGTGTCAGCATGGGCAACCTTCGGTTTCCATTCAGCACGCCGGAGACAACAAAGCGCTTGGTGCGCAGCGTTTCGGCCACGCTCAAGCGTCGTCCCAGCTCCAACGAGGATGCCAAGCACATGCCGGCAGCGGATGCTCCCCTGCTGGAGGATGTCGACGATAGTGATCTGGAACAGCAGGAGGATGGTAATGCAGATGATGATGATGACGACACCTTGTCCGAGGTAAATGGCAGCTCCAATGAACTGCCTGGCATGACCGTGGACATTAGCTACCATCAGCAGCTGCTGCAGAGCAGTGTTTATCGCAATCTGGATCTGATAACAAGCACGCCAGCATTGCGAATGGCTCGCCGCTCCATGTCGCCAATAACCAAGTCCACACAACGCATGCCCAAGGCAATGCAGGTAAGTGGCGCATGTCTTCTACAATCCAGCATGTTAATCTTGAATACCCCAAAGAGAGAACACAAGCTAAAGCATTTGATTTTGTTTGCAGGAATCTATTATGACACCGCGCTCCCGCAAGCCCGTAATGCTGCTCACTGCTCTAAACAATGGCGATCAGAAGCAACAGAATCGCAGCTTTGGCGAGCAGCAGCCGGATGAGCTGTTGGACACCAAGCAGTTGGAGCCACCGGTGCTGCATAGCGAGGATGCCACCTCACTGGGTGGCTATGCGGATATCTTGAGGCGTCAGCAGAGCTTTGCCAACCAACGGCAGCGAACGAGCAGCAGCAGCAATAGCAACAGCAACAGCAATAGCAATGAGCTGGAATTGGAACCTTCACTGGGAGGCAAGCCACCCAATGCTCTCTCCAGCGATTTCAAGTAAGTTGACAGAGTTAAGCAAATTGTCAACGATTGATAATAATTTGAAGCACTTTCCGCTCCAACAGGGAGTATTTGCTAACGCGCAGTGTTTTGACCGCCAGTCCGGCGGATTTGTCATTTGCGAGTCGCTCGGATGACTTTGGTGGCGCCAACACCACACAGGATATTGAAGATTTTGATGAGTCCGAGCTGAGTCCCAGCCTGCTCTACTGCTTGGACGGCAATGAACCGGCAATTGCCTCGCCACTGGGCAGTTTCAATCATGGTCGCAAACGCTCGGCGGACACACCTCTCAAGGCTGCCCGTGAGGCAGATGATGATGCCGCCGGCAACAAGGAGAACATTTCTAGCGGCGATGCCGATGAGCATTTGCACACCAAGAAATTGCTGATTACTTCTAATGAGGAGTATCCCGGCGAAACGGCGCTTTGAGCACATTCTAACAGCATTTAACGTTAAAACCGTTGCACGGCTTTAAGAAAATTGTCTTATTATCAAACATATTGCTTCCGTGAAATTGTTTTCGAAAAAAACAACCAAGGTGCCAGAAATGGCAGCGTTTTAAATATAAGTTTAACGCATTCGCGTTTTTTTCAAAAAATTAATATGTAGTTTACGACTTACATTATAAATGCATGACTCAAAAAATTAAAAATTAAATAATAAAACTATTTTATTAACTTTACCGTTGATTTTTTATTTGCATATGGGAAAATTGTTCATTTAAAATCATAAAATTGCCTTCAAATTATTAACCTTTTGAAATCCGAGTTAAATTCAACGCATGATTCGAGTGAGCAAGTATCGATATGTTATCGCTTTAGCTTTTTAGGCAACACTGTTATTTGTTTATACAGTGCACTTACACAACACTCGAAAACAGCTGATTTCTGTTGACAGCCTCTTGAAACGGTAATAACAACAAATTTATAATCAAACAAGTAAAACAATAGAAATCTGTTAAAATTTGTTCAGCTTAATATCAAAGACCAGCAGCATGGGCACATGGGTACTGGAGGTGGCCAAAATGGGCATGTACATGGCATTCCCAGTGGCGCTATTTCACTTCTTCAACCAGCCGGAATACTTTGAGGAATGGGTGACCAAAAAGAAGCGGGAACTTTATCCGCCAGAAAGCAAGAGCCACCATGAGGAACTGCAGCGGGCTATACGTGAGCACCACCAGAAACACGATGCCCAAATGATGCGGGCCATTGAGGAGGCGCAACGCAACAAGTAAAACTGAGTGCAGTCTTTTTGTTTTTTTGATATCAGCTTTTATTATATAAGACAAGTGGGCATTAAGTGTGGAAAAATGTCTCATTGAGTAAATCTTAGATTGTTTTTGTAAGAACACATTGTAATTGCGCCACGAACAAAGTACTTCTGCTTGTGTAAATAAATAATAAAAAAAAATAATGATGTGCGTTTATTTTTCATAATTTTAGTAGGAACTGAGAACTTGGAGGGTTTGATAGCAAGCCTTGTATGACGCTAATTATGATCACATGAATCAATTGCAGTAGTTCGCTGCGTGGCAAAACAATACACTTATCAATGAAGCACCAGATAGTAACCTCTCCCCCCTCTCCGTCTCTCTCTCATTCTCTTTATCACTCCTTCAGAAGTGCCACAAGCTGTGGCGACAATTCACCTACATTTCCATTGAGTGCCAGCGCCAGTGTCCCCAATGGCCGATAGTTAACAGTTATTCTGCGAATATTTACTTTTGTGGATTATGGAATCGGCCTTAGATTAGATCCACTCGTAAAAGATTTGCATAGAAATCACAACTGTGTTTCAGTAGCTGCTGCTATTATCTAATTCTCACACGGCATTTATAGTAACAACGAACACCAGCTGAATAATGTTTATACACACAGATTGTTTTTTTACCCATCGTAGGGAGTATTTTGATTTTGTCGTGGGGTGTGAACAATCAATGATAGAGAGTTGGGTTCCTCAATTATGAAAAATAATTAACATTGGCTTCCAAATAAAAATGGTTTTTTTTTTAAATTAATAATTAAATTTAAATTTAAATATGAGCTATTTTATCTGCATCCGTGTGTCTAATCTTCAGCGTGCTCAGAATAGTCTTTGTATGTGGGTTATCGTATGTTTAGTAGTACATTAGTAATCATTTTGGGGGGGTAACTGCTCTTCTCACACCTGTGCTTCAGTCTGTACTTGATTTATCAATTTGTGCGACCGACGTCGACTTCGCAGTCGTCAGCCAGCTATTTGGTATATTGAAAGCAATGCGACTCATAAGCCAAGCAACGCTTGTCCATCCACATTCAGTTTGGTTTAAACACTCACCCGGAACAGAACAAAACGGGATAGAGCGAAAATGGCGCAGGCAAAGGTGCTGCCACAATACATAGCCGGCCTATCGGCGGCATTTGGAGCCTTCTGCATGGGCGCCAGCATGGGCTGGTCGGCTCCTGTCGAGAAAATGCTGACTGAGGAGGAAGCCTATGGGTTTCCTGTGTCTGCGGATCAATTTGGCTGGATCTCCTCTTTGTTGACACTGGGCGCGACAGTTGTGTGCATTCCGATTGGATTCATCATTGACATATTTGGACGTAGGCCGACCATGTTGGCATTAATACCTCCATACATGGTTGGTTGGTTTCTGATGATCTTTGCAAACGGTGTAACAATGCTGTACTTTGGCCGATTCATCCTTGGAGTCTGTGGAGGAGCATTTTGTGTGGCTGCTTCGATGTACAGCACGGAGATCTCGACAACTGACACTCGTGGCAAATTGGGCAGCTTCTTTCAGCTGAACACCGTCTCAGGACTGCTCTACGGATCCATAGTTGGTGGCTACACTTCACTCCTGGCCACCAATATATTGTGTGCGATACTGCCCCTAATCTTTGCTCTGGTCCACTTCTTCATGCCAGAGTCACCAGTTTATTATGCCATGAAAGGACGACGGGATGATGCAAACAAGTCGCTGATTTGGCTGCGTGGCAAGAATTGCGATATCAGCGAAGAGCTCAATGAAATTATGGAGGCGAGCAACAAGGGAGCCGATGAGCCCAAGGTGAACATTTTCAAGGCACTGCGACGTCCCATAACGCTCAAGGGAATTAGCATCGCGGTGATCCTGCAGGCTCTGCAGCAATGGACGGGCATTAATGCCATCATGTTCTATTCAACATCCATTTTTGAGGAGGTGGATTCCGGATTAGAAGGACGCGAATGCACGGTCCTCATTACACTTACACAGGTGGTGATGACGCTGGTTGCGGCGTTGATCATCGACAAGGCTGGTAGACGCATCCTGTTGCTCGTCTCTGCCTTCTTTATGGTCATCACAACCTGCCTGATGGGCGTCTATTTCCAAATGCAGCAAAGCGATCCGGATTCAGTGACATCCATCGGCTGGTTGCCAATTACAAGCATCCTGCTGTTCATTGTGTTCTTCTCGATTGGCTTCGGACCAGTGCCCTGGCTGATTATGGCGGAGTTGTTCACCGAGGATGTGAAGAGTGTTGCCGGCTCCATTGCGGGCACCAGCAACTGGTTCTCGGCATTCCTGGTGACGCTGCTCTTTCCGATCCTGAAGAACTGCATTGGATCTGCTCCAACATTTTGGATATTTACGGCCATCGCCGTTGTCGCCTTCTTTTACTCGTTGTTGTGCGTGCCGGAGACGAAGGGCAAAACGCTCCCGGAGATTCAGCTGATGCTGGCCGGAGTCAAAAAAGGCAAAGATGCTGAGACGAACATCGATCATAAAATTGAGGGGCTCCAGGAGAAGTTGTAAGCTTGTAAATATAAATGAATATTTTTTTCTATATTTCTGAATCTAGACTGTTATTCTATAGTCGCTAAGAATAAAATTGTGCATAACTGTAAACTAGTGAAAAATTAATTATGTTATTAAAAATAAATTAAATACTAGCAAAATATAATGAACATTTTTAATTGCATTTATCAGGCATGATATCATCAAAATTATTCAAAACAAAGCAGCTTGTATATAAAAGGCATGCACTCAGAGAAACACTTTCCAAGAACATTTTAAATACATTTGAAACAGTTTTGCATGGCTTTTAGAGTTTTTGACATAAAAGGTTCCCAAATCCTTTCAGTACTTAAAACTTCCTTGAGCTTGTCAAAAGTTGGATACGGTTTATTTTGGTTATGGTTTAAAATCTCGATCGTTTCTTTAGGACTTTGCCTTCCACTCTCTTTATTTATTTATAAATATTCTATAATACATTATCTTCGAACAGCTTCTTATCCGTATTGTAAAATTGGAATTAGTATTATGGAGCAAGTATCGCATCTATCGTAGTTAAGAGTATCCTAAAGGATCGGCGACTAAATAAATTCTATCCTTATCAAGATTAGACACTATTTGAAAAGGCATCTATTCTTTCGGTGTATCTTTTTTATTACCGCCTGCGAGGATCTGTTGAATCTCCTCCAGGCTTCTACCTTTCGTCTCGGGCACATATATCAAAATGTACACAAAACCAAGAAGGCTAATGCCAGAATATACCCAAAATGTTACTGCTGGTCCGATATGGTTCTTCATCACAGGGAATAGCTTGGTGACCATAAATGCGGACAACCAGTTGCTGGTGCCCGCAATGGAGCCGGCGACACTCTTCACATCCTCGGAGAATACTTCGGCCATTATCAACCAGGGCACGGGTCCAAGGCCAACGGCACTGGCCACTACGAAGATGAGGATGCTTGTAATTGGTAGCCAGCCGATGGATATCACCGATTGGGGATCGCTTTCCTTTATTTGAAAATAGACACCCATCAGGCAGGTGGTAACAAAAGCGAAAAAAGCGGAGATTAGCAGAAGGATACGTCGTCCAGTCTTATCAATTAACACAGTTGCCACCAACGTTATCACAAGCTGAGTGGTTCCAATAAGCATCGTGCACAGTCGCCCGGTCAAATTGGCACCCACCTCCTCGAAAATAGACGTGGAATAAAACAGGATGGCATTAATGCCCGACCATTGCTGCACAATTTGTAGAATCACCGCGATGCCAATTCCCTTGAGCGTTATGGGACGTCGCAGTGCCTGGAGAATGTTCACCTTGGGCTCATCGGCTCCCTTGTTGCTCGCCTCCATAATTTCATTGAGCTCTTCGCTGATATCGCAATTCTTGCCACGCAGCCAGATCAGCGACTTGTTTGCATCATCCCGTCGTCCTTTCATGGCATAATAAACTGGTGACTCTGGCATGAAGAAGTGGACCAGGGCAAAGATTAGGGGCAGTATCGCACACAATATATTGGTGGCCAGGAGTGGAGTGTAGCCACCAACAATGTATCCATAGAGGAGCCCGGAACCGGTCATCAACTCGAAAAAGCTGCCTAGAGTGCCACGTGCATCAATTGTCGAGATCTCCGTGTTATACATCGAAGCAGCCACACAGAATGCTCCACCACAGACTCCAAGGATGAATCGGCCGAAGTATAGCATTGCCACACTATTTGCTAAGATCATCAGGAACCAACCAACCATGTATGGAGGGATTAATCCCAACATGGTCGGCCTGCGACCAAATATGTCAATGATGAATCCAATCGGAATGCACACAACTGTCGCGCCCAGTGTCAACAAAGAGGAGAGCCAGCCAAATTGGTCTTCGGATATTGGAAAACCATAGGCTTCGTCCTCCGTCAGCATGTCCTGGACGGGAGAAGACCAGCCCATGCTGGCGCCCATACAAAAGGCTCCAAATGCCGCCGATAAACCGGCTACATATTGTGGCAGAACCTTTGCTTGCGACATATCAAATCAAACTGTTGGCTTGGTTAACATTGTTGACTGATAAAATCGAATAAGTGGTTTTCAAGCCTTGGGAAATCGGTAAACCAAACTCTGTTGTAAATAACTGTGCATTGAAGATTATTCAGTTAGTGGCCGATAGGGCTAAAACTGTGTTAATTAAATCAAAACTTGCAGAAGATTAATAAGCCTTGGCTGTGTATTTGATGTAATTATTCAACTCTTTGGTAAAAATATTAGCGGAAAAAACCTTTAAATTATGAACAAGATAGATCTATTTTAATAAGGTTAGATCGATGTCAACCAATATGGTTGCTGTGTTGCAGTACTTTGATAATTACAAGTGTTCCTGTGAAAATCAGATAGTCTGAGTAGTAAATAGACTAATTAGTCTATATACTTACACACTCAACGGTCAATATTTACTGAAAGGTGGATGGCGATATCTTCAACAAAATTGTAGACACTTTGAGTATTATCTGCGACTAAGAAATGTTGCTTTGACTATCGATTAACAATTTAGTACCGTAAAAATGCTCCAGTTTCCTGAATTTTGTACAATTTCCAAGTGTTTTATTAATAATGTTTTTGCTTTTCTGTGTGTCGTGTGTGTGTGTGTGTCTGTGTGTGTGTATTTTATATAATACGAATTTAAATATATTTGCATTTACTTAAGATCTAACGAATATTAGTAGACAGCATTCGGACGCTGCTCTTTATATTCTTCTTCGTGGTTCCGTTATTATTTCATTTTCTTTCTTTTTTTCTTCAAATAAATTGTATTATTTGCACTGAGAATGTTAACATATTTCTAAGTTAAGTCGAATGAAAAATTGTACAAACTTTTTTGAACTGCACACAAAAAAGTTGCTAGAAATAAGCTTCTGTCGTTGCGCAAATAATCAAATTAGTGAATGCTTTAAATATATATTATTTTGTTTATTTAAATGTTTTTGAAATTGCTAAGGCTCAGGCAATGCTTGCTTTTGCTGTTTTAACTATGCAGTGAAAAGCAGAAACTTTGTGTATCAATAATAATATCTTGCAATAAACATTCGAAATGCGCTCAGATATTGTGCCTTACAACTTTACATGCTATGGCAGTTTTCTTGTTGGGAGTTCCTTTTTCTTTATCAAGTATTTATTATGGACCAAAGTGTCGATAAAATGTATTCGCTTTGTCATGCTTTGTCAGTGAAGCGTTTATTTAAACTATGCACATTTACTTACAATAAGTGAAAAAATGCTGAAATTTAAAGTGATTCGATTATCCGTTCCTAATTCAATTTTAAGACTCGCATTTTTTAATTCTCGTTTCTGCTTTTCGGTGCATATTTTCTTGTTGTTGTTGTTGTTGTTGTATCCGTTCTTCATAATTTATTTTGTTGTACATATACAAATATATATGTGCATATATAGATATATAAACAGTTTTACGTACATAAAAATATATAATTATTTGTATAAAAAACTAATACAATGTTGCATGTGTACATCTCTATTTATTATTTGTATGTGTGTGTGAAATCGATTGCATTTATAGAGAAAAAACATATCAAACAATATAATCATAATCATAATTATTATTAAACATAAAACATCATACAAAGCATTAAATTCCAACACACACACACAATCGCATGCAAAGAATATCAAAATGTTTTCTTGTTTTTTTTTATTGCGTTTATATAAAAATATTGCATATATGTATACAAATTGTATGTATGTATGTATGTATGTGTGTGTGTGTGTGTGTGTGTTCATGTTTATCGAATAAATTAGCACAAATTTGACCAAAAACAAAATTACATTTTTCAACTAATGCGTAGTTTATCCTGCATGTGGGTTTATAATTTTTCAACTGTGAAATCTTGATTTCGTTTTTGTTTTCTTTTGTTGTGTTTTGTTTACTATGTAATGTGTTTACGTAGTATATTTAAGCGCTTAGAGAACTATTAGATTTGCATTTTGTATATAGAAGGGCGATCGATTTATATTGATTTTCAATTGTATCTTATCTGGTTGCAGATTTGCTTATTTTGCATCTTTTTTTTTTTGTTTGTTTGCTTTTTTTTTTTTTTTGTATATTCTTGATTTAGACTCTATATATGATGATTTATATGATTTTAATTATGGTTATTTGTCCCAACTTGAATCAAGTTTAGCTGCTCATTTGTTGCCGTTTAATGCCTCTCTCAAATATTGTGTTTTTTTTATTATTTGTTGCTGCTTTGTTTTCGTCGTTTTCCATCATCATCATCATTATTATCATCTTCGTTTTGCTCTCTATTCGTCCCCGCCCGCCTGCTGCCAGCTCTCTGCACTGCACTGCACTGCTCTACTCCGCACTGCTCTACTCCGCACTGCTCTCCTCTGCACTGCTCTCCTCCGCACTGCTCTCTTTTCTGGTGGTTGTGGATTGTTAGATTGTTAGAATTTAGGCTTCGGCCTTCTTCTTCTCCTTCTTCTTCTTCAAGAACGATGGTGTGCGCAGGCCCTTCTTCTTCTTCTTGTCTTTCTTGGGTGAACCGTCCGTGGATACATCCTGGAACCGTAATAGAAATTTGCAATGAGAATATCGTTTGCACTTCGTTTGCTTAATTATACAAAAACAGGCACAAGGAATCATCTCCGACTCAATCAAAAATATATATATGCCTGATCAGGTTCAACAAACGTGTTGTATACCCTAATATTTTTGACCATAGTGAATAAATATATGCGTTGCCTTATTATATTCTGTGCCCCCGTCAAAGTGTATAAATTGGAGCGTTACGTCCACTAGGCGGCTAGGAAATCGATTAAATTGATATACACAAATCGATAAAGCCACAAATTTCCCACAATTTTAAGGCTAGTCACCAAATTTGGTTGGTAAGTTGTTGGCAGTGTTCTTCAAAGATTGGCATCTGCCAGAGCTACAGTTATCAAACTTTGCAGGCAGATTACTAAGAACTCCTTCAACATTTTTTCGGCAAACTGCGATAAGATATGAGCGCTACTTGCGCACCTGCTTATGCTTATTTAAAGGAAAACTTGGCAATTAAAGGCATTCCAGCTCACTCGAATATAGCATTCTTACTTACCTCTTTACTGCTCTGTGAGAAGGTGCTTAGATGCGCCTCCGAATGATCGCCATTTTGTACGTTTTCACCTGTGGGTTGGCCATAGAAAGAATTCAAATTAATATTGTTGTTGGACCACTCACATACATTGATAGATAGATGGACCATGTAACTCAAGGGACGCGCACAAAATCATAGATGTTTAAATGTATTAACCTACCCCCACCGACCATGATTAGAGGACGCACACACAAAGAGTTATGTTAAATATATGTATATATGTAACCGAAAACATGTAGGAAATGAGTATATGTATGTATATATGTACGCATCTATGTTTGAATGTAAATGGTTTTTAAGCTAAACAAACACAAGCATGCAAGTATTAATAAAAAGAAAGCATCAACTAATTACTCCCAAGGCGCCATGCTTTAAAGCTTAAACACAAAACATATAAAAATGATAAAGTGCCAAAAAAGTTGTTACCTGTGTTTCGATTTCTTAACTTACATGGTGAGGGAATATATATGTGTATATATACATTGTGTGAATGTAGCACATTTATTATAAGTTATATAAACTTAATGAACACACGCATCTTAATTATAAAAAATATGTGTAATTTTGTATGATAAAAAAAAGCAATGATAACAGAAAAAAGCACAATTCATGAAAAAATCTGTTTAACAAAAAATAATAGTAACAATAATAATACTAATAATAAACAATATGGCCAAGTTAAAGTGCTTAAAGAGTTTAAAAGCTATAAGTCAAATGAAATGCGTGGGCAAACGATCCAAATCTCTACTTGGCTCTGGTTGGCCTGACAACGCTCGACTTGATATCGTCGCGCATCTGGGAGATGCGCGTGCGGCAATCATAGATAATGGCGCGATTGTGCAACTCGTGGGCTCGTATAATGCTGTTCAGCAGTTGCTGCAACTCAGTTTCCAGGTTGCGAAGCAAACGCTGCAGTGCCTCCGCCTCGGTGCAGCTGTGGGTTGGGTCTCCGGACGTCAGCTGGGACTGTGATTGTGATTGGGATTGGGAATGTGGTGTTGGCGGCAGCTGGGAATCTGCAATTGCCACATAGCTATAGGTGTGGCACAGTGCCGGCGCCGAGCTGGAACGCTGCAACAGCAGCGACGACGAGGGTGTTGGTGAAGCAAGTGGGGCCCGTGGCAATTGTTGCTGTTGCTGCTGCTGCTGGTGGTGTTCCGATAGAAGCTGCGTGGTGCGCTGCTGCATGGCCAGCTGCTGGGATATATAATGTATCTCATCATCGATGACCTTCTCCAACTTGGAGCGGAACTCCTGCTCATGCGCCTGCACCGTCTGCACACACTCCGTATTCCGCAACGACACATTTATGAGTATCTCAATGGAGGAGGTGGTCGTCTTCAGCTGCGACTCCGCCTCCGGTGAGCTGCTCAACGTGAGTCGAATATGCTTGCCCTGACTGTAGGCCTCCGCTTCCTGTGTTGTTGAGCCGGAGCAGGAGTCACGACGCTTGCTGCTGCTACTCTTCTTATTGTTACTGTTGTTGTTGCAGATGGAGTTTTTGTTGCTGCCACCACTACCGCCACTCAAACCACTGTCATCGCCATTCTGATACATTGCCTGCTCGGCCTCGGGCTTGTCACCGCCATCCTTGGGCAGCGCATGATTGTTGGGCAAAAAACTGCGCAGCGTATAATTGCTGGGATAAAGACTGTCATCGTCACGATCACAATTGGCATGGGTAATGTTGAGCATGGAGCTAAATTGAGCCGTCAGCTCATCCAGCGAATCGTCGGCGCTCTGCGGACTGGTGCTGCTCCGCCTGCTGCAACTGCTGCTCCTTGTTGTTGTTGTTACCGCACTATTGTTGCGCTGCTTGCGGGATGGACTTGGTTGCAACTGGATTTGCATCTCCGAGACGTAAGATGGCGATGGCGATGATGATGCATTCTCCTGCGCCGCCAGATTGTTTTGCTTACCACTTGTCGCACTCGCACTGAGCACATTGAGCATTTTACGCTTGGCAAAGCTCAGATTGGTCAGATCAATAAAAGAGACGACCTTCTCCCGATGCTCGGCCACCGTCTGCCAAATGCTGCGATTAGCAGGATGCAGGAGTATATTTGGCGCATTTGCCAGCGGACAATTGAAGCCATAATGCGAAAAGGTGCGAAATGGTGCAGCTGATGTTGATGAGGCTTTACTGCTACAACTGCTGTTGTTGTTGACAGCAGTTGGCTGATAGATAATAGCCGAATGCACAGCAGGTCGGATGGGTGTGCTGTGTTGTGCCAGATGTGCCACAAAGCTATCCTCGCTGTTGGGGTTGGAGGTGTTTGCATTAAGCAACGGATAGTTGTGCTTATATGTGGCATCGATTTTATGTATTACATGCACCTGGACGCAGTGAAAGGCCTCAATGCAACGACTTGTTGTAGCATAAAGGAAAGCGTATTTATCTGACAAATACACTAGCATAGCTGAGATAAGAGAGGGGGGCATAGGTGAGTGTGAGTATGGTGTGTGTTTGGTGTGTGTGTAAAACACATGACAGTTTGTGTGTATAAGTCAGCCTTACATGTAACAATTCACAATCAAAAATTGAAGGAAACTTAAAGAGAACCATTGACATTAACAGTGACAGCCACTGTTAACACTTAACATTTAACACTAACATCTGTTGTTTAAGCTTACAAATTAGGCGCGACTGTTATTTAACATTCAAGGATAATTGCCTAAAATAAACATTTCTATTTATTGCAAAGTAAATTCAAATCATTATATATTTCCCCATACAAATCACCATTATTATTAATTAAATAATACAGTTTTTATTATTACATGTACAATTCACCATTCATTTTATATAAATACTCAATTCATACTTGTTGAGATCTATCAATACAAATCGACCAATATTTTCAAGCTAAGTATATTGAAACATATGTTTTGTTAGTGTATGTGAAAATAAATGTGTATGAGTGCAATTGACAACATGCTGATTATAAAGATTACAAAAATAAGTGTTGTGTAATGTAATTAGATTAAGAGAAACTTGTGGTAAACGACTTGAAATGTGCTGACTTGGCAAAGTGGAATGGGCAAAAAATAAAAAATATTATATAAATTTAAAAAGTTCATTGAATAGCTTTAAAAATAAAACGTAAAAGCGTCACTTTGTTTTTAAAACTTGTCGAAATTCGTATGTGAAAAGTAGTTGCTATTTAGATTCGTGTGAAAGCCTGCTGCTCATCTCCGTCACTGGGTGCAACAGCAACAGTTGGTCGACGCATATCTGTGGCGTCTCCTTCAATCTCAACTTGCTGGGCGCTGCTTGCCAGTGCTTGGTTTATTTCGTTATCGTCTTCCACAGCAGCACTGCTCTCTATAATCTCCAAAATGAGGGGTGCTGTCCGGTCCAACTGGGAGCTGTCGTCAATTCTAAAGTGCTGCCCCATTTCATTGTAGTCTCTCAGCCACTCATCCTCTTCTTGCATTATCAAGGCAGCTATTTGAAGCACTTCGGGTGTTATGAATTGCTCAATGTCAATGCCATCGTCCACTTCGAACATTTCCTCATCGGGAAGGGTCCAGTCATCGTTGTCGATAATCGGATAGAGTCGACTCGGTATTTGCTCACCGCGAGGCACGGGTATCTCCTCGTCCAAGGATTCGTCGGTGATGTGCAGAGTGCCACTGGTCAGCGTACACAGTGTTGTCAATTCAATCGTTTCGCTATCCTCCTCGGAACTGTCTTTTGCGTCTTCCTTACCACCGTTTTTGCGCTTTTTCTGCATTTTAGCTGCCGCCATCGATGTGCTTGGCTTGTCATCTTCCTCATCCGCATCCGCATCCGCAACCGCATTCGCATCCTTATTGTTAACCTCAATGATGCCTTTAGTCTTGGGATATATTTTGGGCGAACCGTCCCCATCCGATGGATTGTCTCCGCAGTCGTAAAACAGTTGATAAGCCCACTTATTCTTCTGAGTATCGAGATTAAAAGTGGCACGCACCGAGCTCAGCGGATAGCCAGATGAGTGCACATGTAAGAGACTGGCCACCGTTTCCTCCTCCTGCCACAACTCTTCGTCATCGTATTCAAATTGTTCAGTCGCCTTTTTCAAATCTGTTTCTTTGACTTTTTGAGTATCCATTTGTTCAGATGACTCAACACTTGCGGCGGACTGTCCATTGGGAGTTTCTGCACCAGCCTTGCTTCTATTCACCACTTGCTCGTCATCTGCCGATGAGATCCCATTCTCTGATTGTTTCGCATCAAGCATATCATTCGAATTTGTCTCCGTATCACCAGTAGACTCCGTCTTGTTTGGTTCATCGGTACTGCCGGAGTAAGCCTCAGCTTGCAACAACTGATGATCAGCACCTTCATTCTCATCATCCGACATATCCAGATCCATTTGCTGTTCCATTGACTGTTCGCTGTCGCTTACATCCATTAACTGAGCACCTTGGGATCCCTTCAACTGCTCCTCCGGCAAAAAATTCACGTTAAAAGTGTTGCTGGAAACGGTTCGTTGCACCAACTGTGGCGATGCGACGACATCCGTGAAGAAAATGCTACTCGACATCGTCCGCTTCAGTGCAGAGCGTAAGCCCCGACGCAATTTGGGTGTGTGCACCATGCCGCCAATGGGCTTAAGCCGTTTGGCATAGGAAGTGCAGGGAGTTTGGGGTGAACGACTTGGACTGATCCCAGATCTGCGCTTTTGTCCGGCGCAGGAACGTGGCGTCGTTGGCATCGAGACCCACAGACGAGCGCTGCTGTTGCGCTGTTCCGCATGGAATGTGCACACTGAGGAGTCATCGCTGGTGGCGTTGTTGTTGTCCGTCTCCACCTGCATCTGAACCTGCACAGATCGCTTCTTGCGCGAGCTAAAAGTCGATTTTGAGATGGACGAACGCGGCTTGCTGGCATTGCGTATGTTCTCCAGAATAAAGTTGCGCTTCTTGCGCGGGCAGCTGCCGGTCACGACAAATGTGGACGAGGAAATGGCGCTCTCTGATTTAGAATCATCTGGACTGCTGTCCAGAGAGCGCGACATACGCGACTTGTGGCGAATAATGAGACGAGGGTGTGCCGTCGAGGTCGAGGGTACATCTATATCCTTTCTGGAGCGGCCGCATGGATGGGGATCGCTGCCAAACTGAAATAGATGCGGTATCCGGGCTGATTCGGGAGTCTTCACAATGTGCGTGCATGTCACAAAAGTCTCCTCGACATCGCAGACAATGCTCTGGAGTGCGCTTGGCGGCAGCTTGTTGCGTATGCTCTGATCGATTTTGCCAAAGATCGATTCGCGTTCTTTGAGCTTGTCGGCCTCGATGGACTCGAGGATCTCGCGTTCAAGGGGAGAGAAATGCGAGCTACATTCGGCGGTCTGGGTCTCTTCGAGTCCCTCCTGGGCATCTTCGTCAATGTTAATTTCATGCTCATCGATGTCCTTTTCGTCAAAGTGACTGGCTTCAACAGCATCTTTGAGTGTATTTGCATTGGGCAGAGGCAGAGGCGTCACTGGCTTCTCATCGTCGCGCTTCTCCTCGTGGTCGATCTCTGGTTGCGGTTCGCCATTCTCTTCCTCATCGTTACTAAATTCGCTGAGATTAATGCGTTGTGGCTCCAAAACGGATGCGGTATCATCAGCATCTGGAATACTCTCCAAATTGATGGTTCGAAACAATGAACCGTTCTCCTCCACAGAAGCTTCCAATGCGGATGACTCCTCTACGCTATTATTATTCTCGGCCGTTTGTAGGATTTTTGCTGTAACCACGAGTTGCTCAAGAGTCTCACCCACAACGCTCAGACTCCGCTCAAACTTTTCCAATATTTTCTGTAACTCCGCGATGGCTTGGGTCATTTCATCATCCACGGGTTGCTGCATTTGAGCATCTTCCTCCTGCTCTGGTTGTTGTCGACAACAGTAGGTCCTTAGAGAATGCGCCTCCTGTGCATCCAGCGACATTGTCACCGTATGCTCCACAGTTGCTGGCGCCTCCAGTTCCATTTGCTCCTTGGCACCAAAGTAGTGCACATGATCCTGCCAGAGTTCTTCAAACTCCAACTTACGGCGTTGACGCTCTTCACGTGACATTAACTGGCGTTCCTCATCCACCACCACCTTCATCTCTCTCTGCCCCTGCTCATGCAGCTGCAGAGAGTTGTTGGCAACTGGTTCAACATTCTGCTCTGCAAACTGTAATTCGGTAATCTCGAGCATAATGCTTCGCTCAACGAGCGGATTCGGTTGCTGCTGAGCCTGCTCCTGCCAGTTGCCAAAGTTCCACACCTCTGTAATGTCCGTCCGGTATTTATCCGTATCCGGTCGCGGTGGTTGCAGTGTTTTTATTGATTGAGCACTGGTCGCACTGGCCCCAGGACTCGTTGGCGTCTCGAGGCCAGGTAAACTAATGTTACTGGTTACGGCTTGGTGTCCGGGCACATAGTTGTCATTGGTGGACTCCTCCGAGTAGTTGAGACCTTCGATTTGGTTAAGAAAGTTGTCAACGGTCAAGGATCTGGTCGTTTGGGTGCTCACATGGCAAAGAATCGAGTTGGTCAAGGTACACTCGTCCTCCTTCTCTGCCTCCTCCTCCTTTCCATTCAGTTTAAGGGAGGGAACTGAGCTGCAGCAACTGTTCAGATCCTCGGGCTCATCCTCGGCAATGCGTCGCTGCAATTCGGGCTTGAGTCGAAGCAACTGCTCAAAGCAATAATGACAGAGGAGCTCATAGCGCGGCGTCGCAAAGATTTCCTCATAGCTGAGGGCACGCTGCACGCTGGGACGATAGCGAATGCACTCGGCCCCACCAGGCAGATGCTTGTGCTCTGTGGGCACTGGGAGTCGCGGTGACTTGAAGCCAAAGTGCGACAGGGTGCGGTAAGGTTGCAGAAGTGAGGAAGTCGAAGTAGGAGTCCGAGTCGGAGTCGGAGTCATCGACTGTCCATTGGCCAAATAGAGGAGACGACGACGTGGCGATGACGAATCATTGGTGATGCTAACAATGCTGGATGTGGCCGTGTTGGAGCGTGTTGTGCCGGCATCTCCATAATTAAGCATTTTATGGTGCGGCGAGTGGAGAGCATGAAGGAGCACTGAACAAATCTGCGGCTGACAGCAGCGACCCAATGACGCAGACGAATAAAGAGGCCCACCTGGCAGACACTGTGCCAAGTCAGCAACATCGGGGACGGGAGGGGAGGACAAGATTTCGGGACGAAGACTGGGACTGGGACTGGGACAATAAACTGATATCAAATTGGCTTGTTTGCTAAATGCGGCTCCCAAATCGCGACGACAGTTGCTTGTCGAGTTGGACGCTGGAACAATACTCGGCTGACAGCACTGATTCTGGTTCTTTTTGTCCACCTCATCATAGATTGTATTATTGTTGCTGTTTCGCTTCGACATCTGGACGCAATCTGCTCTAGTTTTTGCTTGAACTTGCATTTCTTTTGAAGCAGGCCCGAGGGGTGGTGGGTTTGGAGAGAAAAGTCAAAAGGAGTGGCATTTATCAGTAAGGTTGGCTACTACTCACTACGCTGACAATCGAGACTTACACTCAACTCAACTCAAGCCTAAGGCCAGCAAATTGGAGTAAACAATTGAAACAATTGAGAATTTCATTAGATTTGCCACACAATTGCGGCACTTACGACTTGCAACACGTTGATTTATATGAGATACGTACGAGTATTAAATACCTACATGTATATAACGATATGTATATACCTAAATCCGAAAGATCCGCCTAAGTGCGAAAGATAAATGTAAAATATTCAGATAATATACATATATCCAATGTGTCATTTGATGAATTAAATAACCAAGTTGCCCGATCCAATAATCTAAATGAGCTAATTATGAATATTTCGCAAATGGGGTGTTTTTTTTTTAACTATGTTAGGTTGAGGTGCATATGTGTAAATGTAAAATAAAAGTGATTTTGCTAGTTATCAATACATCAATGACAAAGGGGAATGGTTATACAACATGTATATAAGTATGTGTATATACAAAATGCAGCATTATGTTGTGCTATCATCCCAGGGTATAATTGAGGTATAATCGTATAAGTTGTATACATAGGTTGTACAATTAGGGGTTAGCTATTTATGTATACAACAACAAAAGGGTCTTGTTTTCGTTTACCTCGGCCAGTTGGTGGCTTGCGATTTGTTGCTGTATGAGAGCGTTCGCCGTTTATAAAACTAAGTGTTGCTAAAATAAGTATTGAAGAAATAAAGGTACATAAAAAATTCGCATGTTTTGTTGAATGCTTTTGATGTTACGTGTTGGCGCATCGCATCAAATAAACCTTGGAAAAATAAATTGCATTAAAGACGTAAACTTAAAATAAAGATGTGTGTTTATGTTCGAAATATTCATACGAGTAGCATACAAAAATTGTATCGAGTAGCAGTATATTAAATTAGCAGTAGAATGTTAACAAAGTATCGATACTTTATGTAATCAAATGCAATGTGTCAGTGTTAGAAAGTCATGTTAGCGGCGCTCATAGGAAAATTGAAATACAAACGGAAAAAGCAATTAAAGGATAACAGCTGCAGTTGTTTAATAAAAAAATAAAAACTAAATAAGAAAGCCAACATAACGCGTTGATTTATGTTAAAAACAATGGGCAAATATAGAGCTAAGCTAATTGAATGCAGAATGATATTTGATAGCCTGATTCCACAATATTCTCAACATTTCGTTCATTCTTCTTTTTAATACTTTTCCATACATTTTCCCATGTACATTTAACATTCGTAGGGTATGTAGCAAATTTTAGAAATTCGCTCTAAGTATTTATTCTTTTTTTTTAAGCAAGCGGTTTATTTTTATTTATGTTTTTAGAATTTAAATATGTCTACAAGCTCCACAGAGACTTTGAATATCATATTCAAAATATTCAGGAGCATAAATAAACGACAATAAAAAGAGGTCATCAACCACAAACAATTTTTATATAATGCTGAAAGCAAAATCCATTTCAATTGATTTTTTAATTTGAATATTTCGGAGCATAAATAATATAGCGAAAGACACAGGAAAAAATAAATAAATTAAAAGATCACAAATTGTAACGCTGAAGTCCAAATCATTCTCAATTTTTAATTTATTTTTTAATTTTAAGTCAGTGCTAAGAAACGTTGGGCAGAAGTGGAATCGGGCTATACGATGTTATACACTATTAGTTTGTGTAAGATGTCATGAGAATATGCATACTATAACTATATCAATTTCGATCACTTGTCTAAAAACTATGCGTTGTGTTTTTTTTTTTTTTGTTACTACACACTAAACTTTCGGGCTGCACTCACCTCTAATATAAAATGTTTTGTACTAAACTGCACTTTTAATTTGTTTTTGTTTGAGAGTGTAGTAGTTGTTATGTAAGAGGGCAGCAGCAGACACAGTTACACAGTTTTTGTGGGTTTTTTTTTGGTAGTAGAAAATTTAGTAGTAGTAGTAGTAGTAGTAGTATAACTTGTAGTAGTTGCAGTTATTGTTGTTGCTGTTTTCGCTGTTTGTTGTTGTGTTTTTGTTACCCTACACACAGTCTAAAAGTTGTTATATCTACATAGTTATAGTTAAATTTTAGCTGCCAATTTATTTGTGCTTGTGTTTGGCTAGGGGAAGTTCAAAAGTATAAATATACATAAAAAAGATAATAGGATAGACAAAGTTACAAATTTTGTTTCACAATATATCCAATTATTGTTTAAAAATTGTTGCGCACAATAAATCAAATTCAAAATACAAAGACCAAAACTGCAGCTGTAGAGAAAAAAGGGGTGTAAAAGAAAACCCCATTTAACAACTAGAAGTAGCTCTTGTTGTAGTTGTAGTTGTTGTTGTGGTTGTTGTAAATTAATTGCTGTGTTCTTTAGTTTAGGCTGATTTGTAAATAAAAATCACTTAATACACGCCGTACAACAGGTGACTCCTTAAATGGTAGACAGAATAGTTGTAGTAGCAGATAGACAGAGTTGTATTTGCACAGTATGTGTGTGTTGTAGTGTTGGAAATTGGTAAATTATGCAACAGAAGAATATTGTTGTAGTGAGAATTGGATTTTAACGGTAATATACTTCTTTTTTTACAGGAAGGAGATCGAAACTGTATCAAGGGCTACGAGTAGTTTTTTGTTGACTTTTGATTATAATTAATAGTTGTGTATTGGTTTGTGTGTGTTTGTGTGTGTGTGTGTATTTGTTGAAGTAGAGCCAAAAATAAAAGGAAAATAGCATAAGTAAATTTGAAGGTTAGGTCTCAAATAAGTATCGAAATAAGTAGAGTTGATTAATTTTAAATCATATGGTTAGATATTTGTCTACTTTTTTTTTAAGTATAATTATAATTTATGATATAAATAACTAGACGTAGTACAAAATAAAACGTTCGAAAATAAATCACAAAATAACAAAACGAAATGCAAAATAACTATGACAAAATGAAGAACTTGAACAAATTTTGTATCACAAATCGAAGGATATTTGATTTAGATGTAATGGAGAAGGACATAACTAGGTAAGTGTGTGTGTGTGTATATATATATAAACTTTTAAATATTGCTTGCAGACATAAAAACAATGGGAAAGAAAGGTGAATAGAGTTTTTGGACTTACCATCACTCAGCACAACCTCAGCCTGGCTGGGAACGGGCGCCTGCTGTGTTTGGATCTGTATGACTTGGTGTTCTGCAATGTCAAAGGTTAAACTTATTAAACACACAAATTCCATGGATTCTTGTCTCGTTGTGTTCTTACCCGTTTCTGGCTCACTCTGTGCGTGTTTTGCATGTGCATGTGCACCCGCCGCCTGCATCGAGTTGAGTGCCTCCGATTCCGAGAAGTCTGTATCGGTATCTATTCACAAAAATCACAGAGACAATTGGTAAGGAAAATTATTAGTATTTGTAATATGCTAATTGAATTTTAGTTTGCTTACATTCCCCATGAATGCTCTTCTTTTTGCGCTCCACGGTGCGTTTATATTCGTTGAGCTCATCGTCTGTCACATTGTCGAAGGGATTCTTGGCATAGGGCGCCTTGTAGACAGTCGCATTGTGTTGGAAGCCGCGCTGTATGATGCCCTTTGAGGCAGCACCCATTAGCACAACATGATCACCAGTTTGGGAGACGGTTGCATCTTTGATGCGATTTGCCTCATCCCAGGTGACGCCCTCCAGTATATGCGATTGTGGTCCAGCTGAAATGACATCCGCACGACGATTGTCCTTGATCTGTAAATGGCCATAATAAATAGAAATTAAAATTTGATTTCAACATTTTGAATTTTTTGATTTCAAGTACTGACTTGCTGTTGCAGCCGCTTAAACTCCTTGGTTGTGGTTCCAACTGGCACAAATTGCAATGGATCCTCGATCCGCACCGGCGTTGAGTGGGTGGGCGAACCTTCGGCTACCCACTTTATATGGTTTGGGATTTTTCATTTTTTCATTTTGTTTAATGTACAAAGGGGGCAAGCAATTGATAGAAAGAAAGAGAAAGAAATTTGTTTTTATTTAGATTTCAATGTTTTCATTTTGCAAAAAGTGCTTAAATCGAACAGCTTTGTTCTTAAATAGTCTACATGTTAAATGTTCGCTTTATAGTATTAACAATATTTAAGATTGCATTTATTTGTTAAACATAGATTTTGAATACCTAAGCCTAGCTATATTTGTACGCAACTGCAGGCAAATGTTAATTGAATGTTTAATGTTTTAAATGCAAATGATGTGTATAATAAATGAAATATATAACAAGCATAAATGACTTTGTGCCTTAACAAAAATATTAACAAATATTCGGGACAACTAAAAACATGCAAAGAAAAAGAATTTTGTGTCTGTTCACAAAAAAAATATATACATTAATTAAATGAATGTGAAAACAAACAAATTAAAAACATGCCGTGTGTTCGATGAGTACTAATTAATTTATACAATCAAAATTATTTGTATTTAGCATTAATGCTAGCATTTAATATTTGGTAACAAATGTCTTTCTCTTTCTTTGCATTTTGTTTTTATATATTTTTGTAAGGAAAATCATAATTGGAAATTCCCTAAAAAGGCACAAAATCATCTAACCGATTTGGTTTCATATATGTTTGTATATTTATTTGATTAATGCACAATTACAATTTATAAAGCATATTATATTATTTTGATTTAGCATTAGTGTCATTATGTTATTTTGTGGCGAATTTTTGCTGCTGCATTTGGGTTACAAATAATCTCCATCAATATAAAATTTGTAAAGTTTTCAGTTTCTTTTTTTTTACTTTTAAAACTTAAATGTTAAATATTTAATTTGAAAGCAAGTTGAAAGTTGAAGCAGAGGCAATAGAAACTAGTAAAAACAGAGCTGCATTTAATATTTCTATGGATGGCTGCTTGGAATGTTTCTGCGGGTGGGGATTGTTTAAAAGAATTTCCCTATTTGTGTATATATTAGGACAAACATCTGGTTTTCAATCAGTTAACGCGTTAGTTGCCAACTATTTGCCCTCGATTTCCTTGAGGCTAACAACTTTTTGTGTTTGCTGCTGTTGTGTCGTTATTTTATCTTCAATTGTTATGATCTCTACCTTTGTGATTTTCTTGGGATCTGGTGTGCCAGTCTCCAGTACCTCGACCTTCTGGTAGACATTGGGCGAGTTCAACCAGCGACTGCGATCGCCCCCCTTGCGTATATCACCCTTCTTCCAGATGCTGCATAATGTTTGGAACGGATGGAGAATAGATTTCTTTCGTTATTGCTATTAAAAAAAACAAAGGTGACTCATGCATACCCTTGTCTGAATAGCTCCTCCTCTTCGAGCAGGTAGCCCAGCGAGGAGACAGCCGGTGGCAGTTCCACATCATTCTTCGGCTTTGGCGGATCCGATTTGATCAGTGGATGGCGGTAGATGTAGCCAGTGCGATAACCAGCATTGTCCAGCATACGCATCAGTGCCTCGAATTCGGCACCACCCACACGCCACTTGGGCGGGCTGCCGATCTTGGGCGCTGCTGGTGCATCCTCTTTGCTAGCGGCAGCAGCGCCATCCTCCTCCGTGGCAATGGCTGCGAATTTCTTTTCCAAATCTTCGGGCGGACGACGCGATTGCTCGTAGATCAGCTTGCGCGATTCATCTGGTATGACCACCAGATTATCGATACCGACGGGCAGTAGCTTCAGTTGGGTCTCGCACGCCTGCACGATGTGGCAGGCGGCAAAGAAAGCCTCCTCTATGGTCTCGCCACAGCACAGAGCGCCATGGTTGGACAACAGCATCACCTTGGAATTGGGTCCCAGGTTGCGTACGAGGCGATTGCGCTCCTCCTCATCGAAGAGGCCGGTGTAGGCGTGTGTGCTAATCTCGCCAAGCACGCAGGCATCCTTGGTGAGCGCCAGCAAGCCAGACTTCACCGATGAGATCGCCACCACGGGACTGCAGCCAATGTAGATGGCGCAACGGATGTCGGGACGGGCGGCATGCACCACCGAATGCAACACAAAGTCTGTAAGAGAAAGTGTAAGATGAATAAGATGATGTTCACTCGTAGGTTGCCAGCCAGTTATTACTTACGGCTCTTGTTCACCCCAAAGTTGGTGGTGCCCTGTTCGACAATCTGGCCCTGCATGTCGACTTTGTTGAGGGACGACGCAGTCACCTCGTGATACAGCAGTCCATATGGATTGACCAAAAAGTACTCTTGATCGACCTTAAGGCGGGCCGTGATCTGTGCACCCAGACCCTGGGTCCAGCCGTACAGATCGAGCAGCCGGAATGTGGCAGCCAGTTTGCATCTGAGTATCTTCTCGCCCTTGGCATAGCCCATCGATTCCACGCCGCGTATATCATTGATGGGCACCATGCAGCTGCTGCTCTTGAATACGTTGCTCACGCGTGACACGGGCACGCCCACAATATCGGAAAGCTGCTGCAATATGCCACTGGCACCAGCGCCACCCTCGCGTGCCGAGTCCACAATGCGCTCGAGTTCCTCGCGAAACAGTTTCGAGCCCATAATCGCCTCTACACGTTTGCGCCGCTCCATTTCTCGCATGTCCTGCAAGTAAATGGTGAAATTATCCGAAAATTTATTTGAATATATATATATATATATATATATATATATGTATACCTGTTCAATGTCCGCCGGACGCGCTTTATTGTTGTCATCATCCTCGCCCGTGGTGGGATCTATGCCGTTCTGTGGCGGTTGCTCTACTTCAGTCATGTTTCTTCTTAGTTTGCTTTATTATAATTTGTTTGAAATGCTAAAAATAGACGCAAGCAAGCATACACAAAAGTAGACACTTTAAATAAATATCAAATTTATAGTGTTCGTAAATATATATTTTCTAATTTCTTTTGCTTTCGTTGGGCTCAGCTGAAACTTATCAACTGACCTTAAAAAGTGCAAGCCAAAAACCATTTCTGGTTTACAGTTGTGGAAAAAGGGGGTGGCAAAATAGAGAGGCCAAGAGAGAAAGAGGGAGAGAGATAGGATGGCAGAAAGCACTTGTGTGACGACGCCTGCATAAAAGTGCAAGGCGAGGCGCAAAATTCAACCACCCAAAAACATAGCGAGAGCGAGAAAGAGAAACCTATGCAAAGAGAGTGCAAAGCTTGAGAGAGACCAGCAACGGGGCAATATGTATGTATTTATGCATGTGAGTGTTTGCATGCGTTGTGAATGGCAAAAAAAAAAAAAAAAAAAGAAAACAGCAAAAAGCACAGCAGCTAAAGTTCTGAGAGCCGGTCCATTTCCTTCTTTTCCTTTTCTTTTTATTATTTATACATACATATATAAATATATGTGTATGTGTATTTGATAAACCCAACAAATTCCAATTCTAATTTTGGTAAAATTTGTGTGCTTTGACAGTTGGAAGGGAAAATATACATAATATGTATGTTGGCTCTTATTTATTTATATTTTCTTTTTTTGGGTGTGGAGTGTGAGAATGAAAATGGAAAAGACTATTTTAAGATTTCTTGCGTTGATTTTGTTGGCTTTTACGAATTTCAAATTGGATGCCCGAAAGCAAAATGAAGAAAGTGGTGGACAGGCAGAAAACAAAACAACGACAACAACTAACTAAAACGACAAACAAACGCATTTCAAGCGTAAAGAGCAACGCAAGCAACGGACGAACGGATAGAGGGACAGACGGACGACAGCAGGGAGAGAGAGAGAGAGAGAGGGACGAGTGCAGCAGCCGCCACTTAAAACAAATAAACAACTAAAATGTAGAAGCAGACAAAAAATGCGCTGCTCGTTTAATTTTAGGCGTGGTGGTTTTGCTTCTTTTTTTTCTTTAATGCTATTAACCTTCAACAATTTGGATTGCGGTACGCCTCTTATTTTTATCAACGTGCGTGCAAAATAATGCTTGCACATAAATCAAAAAATTAAATGATACTGCAAATCGCTACATAAATATTTATTTATGTCAGATTTTACAGTTATGCAGAAATTATAATCGATTTGTAAGTATCTGCATGCCAATCTTCACATATATTTAATACCCTACACAGCATACTTAGCTAAATGCTATATCTCAATTAAATGCACAGCTTCCCCAACACTGGCACAAAAATGCCAATTAAAGAAGAGGAAGCCGCAATCGAAGTATGTTTTCTGCAACGCTGTTTCTGTTCTACAGCACAAAAGAAGAAAGTGTGCGCACCTCTAACGGAGGCGGCGGCTCTGCTTTGTAGTCAGCTTTATTGCATTGTTTAAAAAAGTATTACAGAAAAACAGAAAGAAAAAACTACCAGCTAAAAAAAAACTGGGCACATTGTTATCATGGGCTTGACAATTGACCATCGACGACGTCCATCGAGCATGCAAATGTGCATACTTAAAGTGCATTTAAGCCCGTCAGTTTTTGTTTCTTGTTTTGTTTTGTTTCGCTTTTGCATGTATGTGTGTGTGCTTTTTTTTTTTTTGCTGTCGCTGCTAATTATGACGTGCTTATGGCTGAGTGAACGCGTGCCGCACATTCTGAGTGACAGAAGGAGAAACAATAAATACAACAACAACAAGCACAGAAAACAGAGCAAACTGAAAGCAGCAAAGCAAGCAGCAGCAAACAGGCTAAAATGTGTGGCCAGGTAATTGAACTTTTGCTGTGTTTGCGCCTCGCTCAGCTCATTCATTGTGCGTGGGTGACGACAACAACTACAACAACAAGAGAAGAACTTTGGCTGGAAATCAAAGAGAATAAATGTTGAAAATAAACGTTTCTCAAGTGCCCAGTCAGCCAGTCAGTCAGTGGGCGACTGCGAGCAGCAATAAACTTAACGAGCCATCACAAGTACATCATGGGTGCGTAGGTGTTGTTGTTGTTGCTTTTGCCGTTGCCTGTCTGCCAACAGTGTTGCCCTACAAAATTTGTATTTATGTGTAGGTGTGCGCTTGATTAACCCACCACAAAGCCCAAGTCCCTTAAAAATCAAGAACCATGCACTTCCTATGTTTATTTTAATTGAAAATAGTAAAAAAAAAAAATTTTAATTAAAAGTGTATGTATGAAAAATAAAAACAATACAAAATTTCACATTTAAACTTTTTTCCAAGTCGAGAACACGACGTTTTACACTTACTCAGTGTACTTAAAAAATACTTTAATTAAACTCTTTGGCACTTAAAAGATTGAGTATTTTAGTAAGCAAATAAAGTGATTTAATTTTCTTAAATCAACAATCAGCATGCTTCCAATGCAAGCCGGGCAGCGAAGTATTTAAATCAAAACAAAATTTTAAATACCGTTATTTCTTATCTCCACTTGGCTGAAGCACATTGCGCGTGGATAAAACTGCGCAAATAGAATTGTGAAAATGTTGCTTCTGCTTGGAAATGCAGCTATTTGAATACGTTAGATTTGTTATAGCCCAAGCAAGCAGATTGGTCGGAAATGGGTTAAGAAGGCGAAGCTGCTGCAAAGGCGTACAAATGCATTCTTTCTTTCCCAATCACAGCTCGCTCTTCAACGCTAAACCACCCAACAAAACAAGAGTTTTGTTTAATTGCAAGATTCTGATTATGGCAACACTGGTCAGCGTGTTGTATATATGGCTAATAGTGCCCAGGCCAGCAACAAAATGAACGTTTGATTGTTAAAGCCGCACACAGTTTGTTGACCTTCGCTGCATGTCTAATCGAATTTCAACAGCTCGAAATCAACAATAATAAGAAGAAGCAAAAACCGAATACACAAAACTAAATTAAGTTATCATGTGATCCGATCCGACAAGGTGATGTAATATTATCGAGCGCTGCTGCGATGACAAATGTCGCTGTTGCTAGTGCTGCTGTTGTTGTTGTTGCTATTGTTGTTGTTTGTTGCATGCCTCCGCTCCGTGTTCTGTGTCTGACCTTTTGTGCACAGCACAGCACGGAAACGGCAATTAAATTTAGGCAAAGCTGACGCCAACGTTCGTTATCTGTATGTCTGCCTGCCTGTTGACATTATGCAATTATATCACTCACTTAAGCAAGAGGGACACGCCCCTTATTTTAATGAAGATTCGCTTTTTGTGTTGGCGCAAATAAATGTTTGCCACAAACAAACCAACCAGTCAAGTGATGCAGACGTTTGCCAACTTGGATTTAAAGTTCAAGAATCAAATCATGCACATTTTTCATTTCACATTCATTTATTTCATGTTATGTTAATTCATTTTAAATTATATTAATTTATTTTGTTTGTTATATTTGCTACATGAAAAAGTCAAGACATTCACATGGTTATTAACTTGTCTTTAAAGTTATAGAATCAAACAATGCATTTGTTAATATTTTCCATTAATTTATTTGATGTTATATTAATTTTATTTTCTCTTCAATAATTTTGTTCTATTCTTATGCATATAATAGATGCAGACGCTTGCTAACTTGGCTTTAAAGTTAAAGAAACAAATGATGTATTTTTTATGCATTTAGTTGTTAAATGTAACACTCATAAACACACTTGAAAGGCCTTCAATAAACATGAAAAGGGCGACACCCTCAATTTAATTTTCACACATTGCGCCAGCGTTAATTAAATTTCTCAAGTATTACCCCTATTCTCGTATCTTACGTAATAATAACGGCAAGCAATAAGGTCAACATCATCATCACCATATCTGTGTACATCATCAATGAATGAATGAGCAAATGATTCCATATTCAGTTTTAATAATAATGATAATGCAACAAGTCCATCACTCAGTCAGTCAGTGGCGCAGACAACTGAAAGATCATTCGGCTTTACTGGGGCGAATATATGCATCTAGATACACATGTAGATGGTGTAGAAGTACAATGACAAATGGGAACATATTTCTAAATGACGCCGAGTGCAATAAACTGTTCCGAGCTGAGAGCTTCAAGTGTAAATAACGATAATTTGTAGTTGTAAGTGCGGTTTTTTCTGTGTTTGCCAAAGATTGAGCAAAAACATGAAATATTGTGCATTATTCATTCATTTAGCTGGCTATGCAAATAAGACTGTGACTTGGATTTGGTTTGTTTGAAGGCAAGATTAGTTTAGAAACGCGTAACGAGTACTAATAAATGACCACACATTGTTACTTTTCAAATACAAATACAAATATATACACATAGTAGAGTGTTGTATAACGTTGACGATGTAGTCCACTAAGGAAAACGTACAACGTAAAAATATATACATTTCGTTTTAATATGCGAAACGTTGGTCAGCAAAAAATTGCACTTGTATTTTAACAAAGTTTGCAGTAGTTTTTTTCGCCAATATTAAAATAACCCATTATTTATGAAAAAAAAAAAAAAAAACACATAAAGGCATTTATCAACACACATCTATTTATTTGAATAATTTTGCTTGAATTTTAATATGATGATCAACCACAAGTAAAAATAGCAAACACGTTTCAGTTTCTGGAACCACAAGCAAAGAACCCAAAACTAGAAATGCGAAGAATGTTGTTTGCACAAAGAACGCTTTAGACTCGATTCTTTCACAAGCAGTCGTGGCCGAGTGGTTAAGGCGTCTGACTCGAAATCAGATTCCCTCTGGGAGCGTAGGTTCGAATCCTACCGGCTGCGAAACTTTTTTCGTATTTTATTTATTACGAAAAGAATCAACTACAACTCAATCAATATGAATTCATTATTAAGCACTTATAAAATGTATTTAAATTTCAAAATTGTTAGTATATGCTAAACAACACAATTTGCCATTTAAAAAAAACTGGAAAATAAATAAGTCACACAATCAGAAATTATTTATATTCATCATTTTATTAAAACGTACTTATTTGGTTTTATTTAAGTGTACTTTGAATAATTTCATTTATATTAACTTACTTTCATTTATTTTATTTTACTTTAAAGTAAAGTATCTTATTTTTCTTTTATTTATTGTTTTATATGATATTATTTAGTGTTTTACTATTTTATTATTTTATATGAAATTATTTCGTGTTCTATTCTATTTTTATTTTTTTTTTTTTTTTTTTACTAATTTATATTTTGTGCAAGCATTGCGCGAAGCTACAAATCTACCTCTTACGAGTTACTTAAAACAGCTGCTTGGTTTTTTGACCAGACGCATTCAGTTGTTTCCGTGGTGTAGCGGTTATCACATCTGCCTAACACGCAGAAGGCCCCCGGTTCGATCCCGGGCGGAAACAGGATGAATTTTTTTGTATTTTTATTTTTTTCAGCTTTTATAAATATTTTACTACATTCCCAATAAAATAGATTCTATATAATTTTAAATATGGGCAGTATACAATTATTTATAAGCACACTCTCCTAAGACTAAAATATCCATACAAAGTGAGCAAAAGCACAGGGTTTGAAAAGAAAGCATAATGGAAGAGTTTTGAATTTTATTAGTTGAATTATTAATAGCAATTCGTAATACAAATATTTTTTATGTACGAATTATGTCAGTCTCCATATTGGAAAAGCAGACAGGGTGTGTCTAGAGAACTGGTCACAAAAACTGGCAGGCATTAGGAGAGCAAGCGTTCAGCTGTTTCCGTGGTGTAGCGGTTATCACATCTGCCTAACACGCAGAAGGCCCCCGGTTCGATCCCGGGCGGAAACAGATGACATTTTTTTTTCTTCTGTTTTAAATGCCAATTATTTAGTTTTAATATCTTTTTTTTCTTTTCGATTTTGTACACATTTTTGTGCTTTGAAGTTCGTGTAAAAAGCAAAGTGAATAACAACACATATATTGAATGAAATATGTATGTATATGTGACATATTCACCACACGAACATTTTGTAAACTGAGTATACGAATTTTACTACTGGCCGTGATTGGAATATCTAAATATGTATATGCAGCATACAGAGAATATACAGCATATTCACCGCCTGCTCCATATTCACGTCACACACATTTTGTGCTAATTTTGTTTGTTTTGCTAAACAGTCGAGTTGCTTGTTTGCTTCTTTCTTGTGGCAAGAGTCGGAGAGTCGCGTGTAAGTCGCGTGGCTTGAATTACAAAATAAAGAAAATCCCACATAATTCTTTCGTACAGAAGATGTTGCATGTCGGCCAAGATTAGCCGATTTCTGACAATTGCAATGGTTTAAGTGAAATTTATAATACAAGCATGAGAACACAGACAGACAGTAGACAGACAAAAAACTTGGCGTGTGTCTTGTGTCTTCACAACAAACAGTGCAACTTGTCTACTGTTCTTCTGCTGCTTGTTTGTTTATTGTATATTTGTTTTGTTCATTGTTGCCTTACCCGCAAACCCCTGCATGCACCTCCTACGCGTCCGCCTCCGGCCCTCTTGTTAGTGAGTCAAGTGCCCCAAGTGATTATGCCATGGCCGGCTGGTAAATGTCTTATGTTGTCACCACTCGAAAACACTACAAGTCTTGACTCACTTGGACAACAGCCAATAATTATGTACAACATTTACAACAACATTTAGGAGGAATAACACAAGGCAGTAACAATAATGCCTATTGCGTATTGCCAAATTGAAATGAACCGATTCGCAAAAGCAATTTTGTCTATAAATGTGATTTTGTTTAAAAAGCACACTTTTTCGTTTCTTTTTGCATTCAGCATTAAATTATAATAAATTATACGATATAAACTACATTTATTAACTTTCAATTGTATTTGAGAACAATCGCTTGCCTTTCTGGAAATATTCGATGCGTATTTCTAAAAAAATACGCAAAATACTACAAAATACTAAATCAGCCCATATAATATATGTCAATCGAAAAAAAAATTTGTAAATAAATAAAAATAAAAATGCTTGTTTATTATGCTTGTTACAATTTATACAAAAAATAAAAGGAATAAGTGCATTTTACTGAAGACTGAACGTATTTCTTAATCGCCTTTCCGCTGCTTATTATCAAATTTGCTGATCACTTAACGCTCGACTGCGTTTTGTTTATTTTTTTGGTAAACCCATTAAAATAAAACGTTTCTTCGCCAACATGAAAGCAGCGCTCCGTAAACGGAAGCCAGTCAATAAGTTTAATAAGCTGCATAGTAGTAAAATAAACTCCATTTAGAGCACTGCAAATATTCGCCCAGCCAGAAGCCAGTGTTTAATTACGGTTGTTAAGGACATGCGGGCAGTGTTGTAAACCCTCTTTTGCGATCGATTATCTAGGTCTCGAAAATGAACCGTTAGCACGCACTTCTCTCCCTTTGACAGACACATGACACATGTGTGTCGCGTGTTGCCAAGCACCGTGGCAAGTTCAACGACACGTAGCAAGTGGATGGATGGATGAAGAGGACGAACGTAAGCGTAATCAACCCACGCCCCTGCCCTTCTCTTCCCCTTCCCCATCCTCCATCATTTTACTCATTCTACCCCCAGGCAGGCAATGAAGCGCAGTTCCTTGTGCAAAATAAAGTACCTGCTCCAGTCTTGGCTTTTATGTTTGTTTTTAGCCGGCATTCGTCAGAAAAATAGTCGCCGGCTGCCATTTTGAAATTTGTAGCCGGCGCCAAAGTCAAATCATAGAAATGTGGCGCCAGCTAAAAGATCCAGAGAGAGGAGGAGAGGATGGAGCAAGTTTGTCCACACGCAACAGTCGTAAAAAAAATATCCTTTGGGGGTGTTGTACCGTTGTGTTTGGGCGTGTTTTGACTTAATGACAGGAAGTGATGACGTCATCGTCAACATTCACTAGAGGGTAAAATTTATATTTGCTGGCAGGTTTGGCTTAAGTGCCAGCAGCGCTTGTTTGCAGGGGGTTTGGGTAGAAAGAGGGGGTGATTCGGGTGTAGTAATAAGCCATGATGTCATACTCAAGTAACAATATATGGGGTCATTGACAGGGCCAGCCCAAAGCCATACAAACAAGCTTTAGGAACTAGGAGAATTTAAAAACGCTTTTCAATTCCAGAAGAATTAGAAACATTTTCGTTTTCAGCGAAAATATATATATAAAATATAAATATATATATTTATATATAGTGGTAACAAACCGTTAGTTTTCCAATTTTTCATATTGTTTAATTGAACGGCTCCTGAATTTCTTGTCTTTTTAAGGGAAATGTCCCAATAAGTAGCGAGATAAAATCATTTCTTTATTTCTTATTTACACAAGTTTAAGTGCGCATTGAGAAAAATGGTGACATAATTTTATTCGTTCGTTTTTACTTTAAGAACGTTTTTATAAGTTCCTTAAACCCAAAAATTTGATAGATTTCTTGCCAGAGTGATATTTTTTTTTTTTGTTTCTGAACTGTATATATACATGTGGAAGCACCTAGATTTATTTACTTTAAACTTTTAACAACATTTAAATTTTTATTATAGTAAAATCAACCATGCAATGCTTTATGAAAGCCAACAAACCGTAATTGCAAGTAAAAAGCATTTATAGCCAAGTACAACAAGGCTCTGCCATTTTATTAACTGATGCCCAGAAGCAAAAAAAAACCCATAATAGAAATGTATGATAGTAATAATAATAAGAAAGGTTTGCCTAGTTCAATGACCCATTTATTTAACTACTTGTGGCCTGGATGGACATGGGGGCCAAATGCCCACAAGCGAGTCAAATTTCAAGTTGAACGCGAAAAAAAAACACATAAAAGCTTCAACATCGTCTTCGCTTTAATGTGCTCCCCCATAGATTTTGTATCCAGTTTTATAAATTGTCTGTCAGCGCAAATCTTGCGTTTTATGTCAAATGCATGATATATTTATGCAGAAATCAAATAAAAATAGATTAAGTCTTGTTCCAGAACATATTGCCTCAAGAAAAAGCAATAAATAGTTCGCTAGCCAAATTACATTTTTGTTTTTTTTTTTTTAAATTGAGTTAAATCTTATTTAAGAGAGCAAAGCAATCAGATATTATTAAGAGCAAATCTCAATTGAATGCCACGCTGAGTAGATTGAGAGAAAAGGTCGAGCTTAATTGAATTAGAGGTGAAGTTATTCGCGATAGAGAGAGAAAAGAGATATTGCACAAGAGACATGTGTGAACCTAGTAAGGAAATTAACCATTAATGAAAGTGAAATGATTCCCAAGACAAGACGACATCATCATCAAGCGGAATAAATATTTCGCTTGAATAAATTATAATGTTTGTAAATGGATTGTAGGATTGTTCGCAAAACTATAAAGCAGCAACAACAACAACAATAACAATAGCTCAAACTTGTTTCCACCGAGTGACATCATTATTAGCCGACTATTATTGTGGCTTATAATGGTTTATAAAAAATAAGAGTGGCTGGAGATGGAGATAATAACAAGAATAACAATATGCGGTTCCACTTGAGGGCCGTACAAATCACAAAAACAAAGATGACGTATATCACTTAAAACTTAATTATAGCAATTATAGCGTAAGACGCAAGTCACAAAAAGGTTCAAAGTTTAAAGGGAGAGCAACTTTATCATCATATGGTGCAAGACAAATGTCAACAAAAACGATAAGTCATCATCAGCAGTCAGAACATACTAACGAGCAAAGAGAGAGAGAGAGAGAGAGAGAGAGAGAGAGAGAGAGAGAGAGAGAGAGAGAGAGAGAGAGAGAGAGAGAGAGAGAGAGAGGGAGAATAGAGCTTGCTATTCGAAGACAAACATTTGCACAAGTTTTGTGTTTGCGTCTTGGCTTTATGTTTGTTTACTTGCCACGTGATTGGACTGACTGACTTATCGTTATCGATTAGTGTTTACAACACTGGCAAAAACTCACCTTAAAACCGAAAAATTGTTGCGCCTTTAATACTCTTTCTCAGCCTGAGGTTGGGGGGTTTTGCTATTTCCTCTGTGGCCTGCAATTGCAAAGGGAGAGAAAGCAAATACACGCATCAATAAGAGAGCACAAAATATAATACAAAAGTTCAATGAGCCAAACCCACTAGTAAAGAGAGGAAAATATTTGTAAAGTCCATTAACCATTTTTTTATGGCCCTTGCGCCTTACAGCACAGCAACAAAATGCATTATTTTTATTTTCCATGCAAATATTACTGTTGGCGCATTTTCAAGCAATAAAATCTAGACAAAAAATAAGTAAAACAGAGAAAATTATTGATGCCGGCGACGCGTCGACGCCAAATGATGTCATGCAAATATTTTTAGTTAGCAGAGCGCTTGTTGTATGTATACACACACATATGTATGTGTATGTGTATGTTTGTGTGTGAGTGGGGTGGGGGCGCACAAGCACGAGTACGGAAGACGGTCGGACGGACAAACACAAGCAGCAAACACAAAATAATTCAGCATATTATATTAGATATGTACAACAGAGTTTGCCCATTTCCTTTAACAGGTGATTCCACATTTTATTATTATTGCCGGCACATAGCAGTTTTTATTTATTTTCATTTATTTTTTGTTGTAATTCCATATAACACTTTCTACGCATATTTGCACATTAATTGTTGATATAATGATAATTTATGGGTTTTCTTTAATTAAAACTCTCCGTGCATACAAACAAAAAATAAATTTGGTCTTCTCATTTTTTTCCCCCATAAAATCGCTAAATGGTGTGGCAGCAAAAAAAAGTGCAACATGAATTGCAATTTTAACTAATAACAATAGTAATGCGTATATGGCGTGAGCTGCACTCAGCTGCTGCTGCTCCTCTCCGCTAGCTGTTACTGGTGTTCATTTTCAATTTAATTTAGAAACGATTCGCAACTTGTGGTCGAAACATGCAAACCAATCCATTATTCACACAAGCCGCAAAAGCGTCTAAGTGTCTGCAGCGAGTTGGCTAAAAAGTAGTCGGATTAGTTTGGTTTTTATGTTTCTTGGTTTTTTTGTTTTTCTTGGTTTCTCGCTCATGGTTTATACAAATTATTATGTAAGCAACATTTAAGTCGAGTGAGTGAGTTGTAGGTTTCGTGTGCTTCACTTTTTTGCATTATGAATTAATTACTAATGCTGCAACACAAACACGTTGTTTTGGCCAAGACACTTGCCTATTGTTAAAACTATTTATTGTTGCCTAAAACTCGTATAAAAACTTGATTTTTACTATTGACATTTACAAATCTAAGTTTGGGGATATATGTAAATAAAATGAATATATAATTTTGAATTGATGTAGAAATTTATAAAAAAAAAAAAATAAAAAAGTTTAGCTTGATTTCTTTTGTTGTGCACATTTCGCAACACTGTCAACTCTAAGCATTACACAGCTTATTATTGTATTTGCTGGCAAATTACTTCAATTGCAAAACTAATTGTTTGCTATTACTGACAATTTTCCCACGCCCACCACTTGGACAACTCACTAAACTAATGAAACCAAATTAACCCAAATATCCCAATTGAAATTTGGAACAGACACTGAGAGAATGAAGAGAATAAAACAGAAGATGAAGATAATAACAGTTCTTATGCACACTCTCTTCTGCATTCAATGAGACAGTTTCAATTGCTGCGAAGCAGTTTGGGCAGAAAGTCTGAGCAAAGATAATAAAAAATAATGAAAAAAAAAAAAACAATAACAGAGCTGCATCTTCATTTTTAAGCTTCTTTACATTTCTATCTGGCAATCGTCTACATTTGTGTTTTTCTTTCTCTATCTCTCGCTCTCTTTCACTTCTCACAACAGTTGGAATTTATAATTAACAGCATTGTTTTGTCGTCTGTTGCCTGAGCTTTTGCAAGCTGCTCTTTCTCTCCCTCCCTCTTGCTGTAGTCTGTTTGTTTGTCTCTATTCCCCTCTTTTTCCGACAAGATTTATTCTGTTTCTCTGTGTTGCAGCAGCCAAGTTTGTTGTTGACGTTTTTGTTGCCTGTTGTCTGTTGCAACTGTACATTTGTCCGTGGTGTTTGTGTTGTTTTTTCTTTTTATTGATGAGTTGCAGCATCTTTTTTTAATCTCAGTGTGTGTTTGTATATGTCCCTGCTGCTTGAAGCTTGGCACGTACTCTTTATTTATGCATTTTGTCCGCCACCCCTCCTCCAACTTTTTTTCTTGTCGTCTGGCCTGTCTGAAGCGGCTCTTGTCAATTGCCTACGGCAAAGACGAGTTTATGTCTCTCCCTCTTTTTACCTCTCTCTCTCTATCTCTCTCTTTCTCGCTCTACTCTCGCCCTGCTGCTGCTTGCTTTCCTGTTGTTTCTGACGATTTTTCCTCGCTTTGCGTTTTTTTTTTAGATAAATCGTTTGGTGTTAGTGTTAGGAAGGGCGGCAGGGCAACAGAGTTGCCAGATCGCGTTTGCAGCACCAAAAGAGAAAAGATTCAATTAATCAAAACGTACGTCACAATTATGCACTTAATCTGCTTACAAATAAAAAACGAAAAAAAAAGAGCCTAAATCAATTAATCACTGACGCGAAGTGACGTCAGTCAATGTGAAATTAGATAAGCACACAACGCATCGCTTGAATAAACAAATTTCAATCAAGATACATTAGCCCCATCACAGCTTCTCTTGTATACTTTCATATACCGCTATATTCAGAAAAATGCATTTTGTGTTTTGGAGGCGACAACCCAGAAAAAGAAATCCATTTAATGTTTTTTCTCATCAAGTGGAGAAATGACTCATCCATCGAATCTTTCTCTTCATTTAAGTTGTTATTTTTAGTCTATAAATATATATCTATTTAAATATACTGTACAATTGTACATTTTACTTCCGTCGCAAAATGCAAAGTTGGCTAAGAATAACAAAAATCTAAATATCAAACTAATGTTTCTCATTCAAACAAACATTTGTCGCTAGTTTTTGTTTTTGTAGGTTGTCGCGTCGCTATACAATTGTTTACAGTTTTAACTATGCACTTCCTCCCACAAACACATTCACACACATACAAATTAATCGTTCTGTCTCTTTTTCATCTCATTCATTCAACACACTTTGATTTGTCACTTGTAGTTGTATAGCAGCGAATGGCTTTGCATATTTTTTTTGTCTTCTTTCGTTGTTCACTTTCCAGTGCCATTTTCACCCACCCCAGCACAGAGTTGCTTTTGTTTCGACCTGTTGCAGAATATTTTGTGCAAGCATAGCCGCCTCTGAATTACACACCAATTCTCAACTGAACAACACTGAATCACATTTTTATTTTTGCAATTGCAGTTTTTTTTTTCATTTCAAAAGAGCACACAAAAATAAAAGGGGGAGCAAACAATATAGAAAACATGAACACGCACATATACACACACACACACACAAACACACATGCATAATATTAGGGCGGTAAAGTGATAAAGCAACAACAACAATAAGACAACATTGAAATAATTTATAAAACTCAACAAGAGTGTTTGTGTATATATGTGTGTTTTTGTGAGTATTCATGTGTGAGTAGGAAGCGCAAATTCGAATTAGCAACAAAAGGCAGAAAATTTCATTAAAAAAAAGAGGCGCATAATGACGTCATTCGGTCAATATAATACCTGACTTTTTATCATGCGATTGAGAGCGCAGTACACACACACACTCACAGACCTCGATTGTAGTATTTGTTTTATCAATTTGTTTTGCGAAGTTAACATAAAACAAACTCCGAAAAAAAAAGCAGAAAACATAGTCATCAATTGTTTCTTGTCAATTTCAATGTGCATAAATTAATTTTGGAAATTTTAAAGTAATTGCAATGAACACTCCTTCCTCCCTCTATTTGACTTGGCTTATTCAAGGCAGTAAAAATATGGTTCGCGATTAAACTGGAAAAGTAGGTTAACTACTGTTGCACATATACGCACACACACACATGCACACGCATTCAAATTACAAAGTACTGGAAGACTTGCTTCTAACTGGAGTACAAAAGAGACGTACGTAATAATTTCTGATAAGATTGTGGAAATAGCAGACAAGACGGGGTGGTTACACGTCATATTGCAATAACATGATATGGCTATACTGGTTAAACACAATTCAGCTGACTTATCGGTCAACCGATTAACGATTAATTCGCAAAGCAGAATAAGGCCGCTAAAAACTGAAATCTAGGACAAACAACCCCTCCCCCTGTAGATTCAACACCAATTCTCGTGTCATTGTACAATAAACAAGTTTTGCGATTTATTTACAAATCTGTTTATCACCCGTTTGTTGTTTGCTATAAACTAAAAAAAAAAAAAACAACAACAACAAATACATCAAACTAGGTTTTTCGCCAAATCCACCAAAAGCGAAAACAAAAAGCTGCAGAGAAAAACTCTGAAAAAGTGGGTCACACTCGAGACGAAACTTGTAAACAGATGCGACACAGAAGGAGAAGCAGCAGCATTCGCCAATTTATCAGTAAAATGCATTAGACACGCGTCAACGTATGTGTGTGTGTATATAGTGATAAAGGCGGCATTTCAAATTGGAAACCTGTACGACGATGACATGTGTCAGACGCGAATAGAAAGCTAAACGCAATTGCAAAAGATTCCTCTTCCCCTCTCTTTCTCTCTTCCGCCCACTAGACGTAGGAGTAAGAGACAAGGCTAGTCGCTCTTAATATGACGACTAGCCAAAGAAAGTACACCAAAAAAAATCTGTTGAGCGAATATTGAACGTAAAGCATAACACACAAAACACACACACTTGCCGCCTCCTTCGGAATGTGCTTGACCAATCCCAAAAAACAAAACATACGAAAAAAAAAATTGTTGGTGCGAGTTAAAAGATGGCGTCACCGGTCAAACAGCGCAACGGCAGCCACGCATAACAGTAAACAGTGTTCCAGTGCCGCCAGTGTTACTGTCTGTCTACGCATTTTCTCTCTCCAAACAGAAAAGCACATAATACAATTAACACACACACTTGCATACAAATTTAAAAGAAATTAGTATATTTTTTTATAGAGAAGTAGATGATGATGATGGGCAGCACTCACAGTTTCTGCTTCTGCTTCCAACTTTGACGTAGTCCTCTTCTCGATGTCTCTTTTTGCTTTTTCTTTCTTATTGCGTGCTGTTCTGCTGCTGCTGGGACGTCGTTTAACACACAAACACACAAGTTCGTCGAAACGGGGCAAAACACACGCGTTCCGTTTTTTTTTTTTAATTCGGCTGCTTTATGGTAAATAAAATTGGTGTATGGGGGTGTGGGAGGGCAAAAAGAATTTATATGAAATTAATTCAATTTTTTTCTTGATATTTTTACTTTGATCGTGAATTGCACTCAAATAATTTGTCGCACTTAAATTTATCGCCAGCACTTTTTATTCTAACGGAGCTTTTTATTAGTGGCGGGGGTCTTAATAACGGCACTTATTGCACACAGTAAACGACGGCAATAACGTTTGCTTCTGGAATAACCACAACACTTTAGACAATCAGAATGACCAAAACTATCTACTAAATATGCTTATTTAATTAAACAGTAGCATTTAATATTATTTATAATTCAATTCTTATTTGAGTAACACGTACACGTCCGTCGTCCACAAGCGCACGTTAACAACAAAATGAAGAGCGCGAGAGTTTGCTCTGTGCTCAGCACAGACTGGAAGCAGTCACAGTGGCCAGTGTTGGTAGACGGCAAGTAGCGCGCTTAGCGAAGGTCGCTTTTTTATTTTTACAGACAATGATTTATTGAATATAACACACAAAGATAACATATAAATCTACATAATGTATATATTTTTTTTTAATTAAAAAAGAGCAATGACATAAAATGTCTTTTGATAAGCGAGCAGCAGATAAATGCACTTTTCGTTTTGTACAAATGTGCGAGCGAGACAGCTATAGAGGCAATGGCGCTCTCTCTGGAAAATGACCGCAAAGCGGCCTGGAAATCGAATCATCCTGCAACGCCCAAATCAAAAAAAAAATATATATATGTATGGGAGTATATGAATGTGCGTGTGTGTGCATGCTGGTAACATCGAATGTGGTGAGCAAAGCATGCATGAAAAAGCAGCTCCGCTCACGTAGCACGATGAAGTGCAAAAGGAAATGACCAAAAGTCCTGACGCGCTGACCACAAAAAAAAAGAATGCGACACTTTTATGTATTCTGCTGCTGAGCGCACAAAAAATAACTATGTCAATTAAATCAACCGCATATGTATATGTAGGTGTATGTGTACGTCGATTATGTCATATTATTTATTCGTACACACACACACGCGCATTAATCACACACACACACACACACACACACACGCGCAATTCACACTTTGGCGGCGTCTCCGTCACCGGCATGCCGTGAAAAAATCGATTAATGCGTTTCGACTGTGTTCTGCTCTCTTTAAAGCGTTTGGCTCACGCTTTCTTTCAATGCGCTCGCGTTTAGTAATGGCTGTTTAAGACATTTGTTTAAACAATAATAAAATTCTAAACACTCGCTTACACTTTTTTAAATGCAAAATGACACTGAAAATCACAGCGCTACGTGCGTTCGTTCCGCTTCGGATTCGTTTCTGAGTGACAGTGTGACCAAACTTTGCGCCACCGAAATGTACCAAAAGTGTGCAAGCGGCGAACCGATAAATTAACTGGAAATCTGTAAGTTGTGGCGCTGTTAGTACTCGCTATTAACTTTTATTTGGCGCCACTTAAAGAATTAATCTATAAAAACAGCAAAAGAATTTGTTTATATTATAACAAATAATCATATTAAAAAGTTTAAACAAATAAGTAAGATTTTAAAAGCAACTGAAAGACGCCAAAGGACGTTTCCTTGCAAATAATAGCTAATGCTGTTAATAACATTTCAAAAACTGTAGTCTTAAATAATTTATTTATCAATATTAAGTTGTTTAATTACGGAATTATGGACGCAAAGCCAAAGGAAATTACTTAGTGGACTTTGTATAAATATAATTACAAAATAGTAGTTTCTTCAAGTTAAGTCTAAAAAGCACAAATAAGCTGTAATTAAAGCACTGAGCTGGAAACGTCCTCGATAATGTTGAAGGCACTCAAAATGTCCGATTCGTCCAGGAGACGACTGACGGCAATCCGTAGACTGGGACGCACCGGTTTGTGCTCCCGATTCTGCAGGTAGGCGGCCTCCACAACGGCCACGCCCCTCTCAATGCACTGCAAGCGAAAGAAGAGATTGATCACGGTTCAGGTCATATATATTTAGACATAGCCACCTTATCTGCCACCTGGGTGAGCAACTTGTGCTCCACCTCGAAGCTCTCGCGCTCCTGGGCCACATACAAATGTTTGATGGGCGATATTTGGTCGCCGCGCAGCTTTAATTTGCTGAAGCGCTCAAATTGCTGCTGCAACCGCTTCGAATTCTGCTGCAGTTGCTCAAAGATTTGCGGCTCGCGCTCGAAACGATCCAAGGCGCAAATCGCAGCCTGGGTCAACATCGGCGGCAGCGATGCGGAGAATATATAACCCAAGCCAGATAATCGCTGATGCTCAGCGATGAAATGGGAGCCAACACAGAAGCCACCAATTGTGGCCATGGCGCCCTCCATGCCGGCAGAGATTAAGTCAATCTCGTCACGCTACAGGCGAGGATTATCAATAGTTATTTGTCAGTTTAAGGAGAGATTCTCGTGCTTACGTTGATGTTGCAGTGCTCGGTGAGTCCGCGACCCGTTTTTCCCAGCGTGCCAAAGGAGACGCTCTCGTCGAGGAACAGGCGCAGCTTGTATTTCTTGCGCAGCTCGACAAGCTCCGGCAGTGGGCATAGCTCTCCGGTGTTCAAATAAATGCCTTCGGCGACAAGAAAACGACGCGTTTTCATCGCCTTCTTAGGATTCCTCAAATCGCGCTGCGCCTGCTCGATGAGCAGCCGTTCCAGATCCTTGGCATCGTTGTGCTTGAAGAAAACAATGGTGCTCCGCGACGCATCCAAACCCTTTTGTATGGCAAAGTTGACGGCTTCATCGCTGGCCGGGAATAAACACATTAATCCTTGGGCAGTCAATACTAATACCATGTGGCACTTACACAAAGATGAGATCGCCACGCTTGGCATAGGCGGGTATGGCACTGGCCACCGTCGAGAAGCCGTAGGAGTAAACGATGGCTTCCTCGAGGCCCATAAAATTGGCCAAACGCTCCTCCAGATGCAGATGCACATCCATGGTGCCATAGAAGCCACGCGGACCGCAAGATCCAACGCCATATTTACGAAGTGTTTTGCACGCCTCCTCCAGGATCTCATCGTCCTCCAAGAAACCCAAATAGTTATGCGAACCGAGATTCAGGCAATCGTTTCCATCGACCACGATGCGTTTGCCCACCTTTGATTGGACGAGGCGGGTGCGCAGCAGCGGATGATTGGGATCCGTGTCGGGCACTAACGGTTCCGGTTCATATTGCTCGACGAGATAGTCCTGCTGCTCCTTGGACAGGGGGCGTCGTCTGCCGCCTCCTCTCCGATGCAACACCAGCCAAATAACTGTAATCAACAGCAGAGTTTCCAACACTAGCGCAAAAGTCGGCGTCTGCAATTGCATATGTGACCGCATTTATTTGATTTCATTTCAACAATTATTTAACATTTTACTCACATTCCGAAATATGCTGCCGATTTCTTGGAACAATTGTATGCCAATCATGGTTGTGCCTCTGCGTCTGTCCGTGCCTCGTGTGTGAGTGTTTGCCCTGCAAGTGCGAAAAATCAATTGAAAAGGTCAGCTTGACTGTCTGCACTGGCAGTGTATGCGTCACTCATTCAGTTGTTTCTTATCTAAATAAATAATTTAACGCACGAGTGAACAACAATTGTTGGAATGCTCTGAATCTGATAACAATTACTTCAGCACGAGTCACTTTAAATGTAGTGCGGTATTTTTTTTTAGCTTTGCTCTTTAGGGGGTGTGTAGCCTATCGATTTAGGTACGTCTACCGGCATTAGTGCGATAACCGCGTATTATCGACACTAGTGCGATAACTGATCGCACTTGACGAACGTTAAAATTTGAAATTGCTGATGGTAAATAAATCATTCGTTGCCAGTTACTTAAATAAAGAAAGCATAAAACAATTACTGGATTAAGTTAATCGATTCATAATAATGAAATTAAGTCAATAAAAATACACATTTACAGTTATATATGTTTGTTTGTATATAGATTTATTTTTGTTAAATTTAATTTGTTTTAGTTTTGTCTTCCAGCTTTTCGTTAATGTATAAAAAGATAATAAAAAAAAACAATAATGATAAACGTTAAACAAATTGTACTGTCCTAGATATATAATGCAGCCGAAATTAATATTATCCAACGTTCCTTTTATTGCTTTTTTATATTTTGTTTGTTTGTTTGTTAGAAGAACAAGCCGGGAAACGAAAGGAAATTGGCATCGATTTAAACAATTTGTAAACAATTTGTATAATGCACAATAAATGTAAGTTTGGTTGTTCTTTGAAATGTGGCCGAAACAAATGTTGTTGCACGTGAATTGTATGAAACAACAACATTCTTGTTTTATACAATATTTGCTTAAAATCAACAGTTTCTACATCATTTTGTTTGTTTGTTTGTTTCTTGCCAGAAACTGTGCTGTGTGTTAAGGTTACATTTTCTTTTGGACTTCCCAGACTGGCTTAAAAACTGGCTAAACTAAATTTTATGCACGCTTGTTTTTCGCTCTTTCTGCATTATGCTTAAAAACTATCATTTAAAGTTGATTTGCTTTATCTCCTTCTGTGTGTGTGTGTGTTTGTTTTTATAAATCAAAATGAAATTGGCTTTTTGTTTTTTGTTTTCTGTTTTCTTTGCGACGGCAAAAATGTGGATGCCTCTCTTATTTCTTGTCGACGCCCGCATTGGACTGTGTAGAGTATGAATATTGAGACCAATAATGATTGGTGGCACCGCCATCATTACTGCCAGTGGCGCCCGCAGTCCCTGCCGCACTCCCACCACCACCACCGGCACTATTGGCCGCTGCTCCACCGCCTCCGCCGCCGGCCTGCTGCTGCTGCTAAAAGATCGTTTATCGATTAGGAGGAGGATACCAATCATTGGTCGAGGCCCTTGGCTTACCTGCCACCATGACATCCATTGCTGTTGCTGTTGTTGCGGATCGGCAGCGCCTTGTGACCAGGCCTGTTGTGTTTGTTGCTGCTGTTGTTGCTGTTGCTGCTGCTGATGCTGCTGGTTGCCATAACCTGTGCATGGAATGCGTTCAATCGTATTAAACCATAACCCACAAGATGTACACCAAAGACAACTCTTTAAGCTTATCTAGCACTCGCTCCATTAACCATCAACCAACCATCATCTTCATCTTCATCTTCATCACACAAAAATAAATTGACTTTCACAATGTTAAGTTAACATTTTATTAACAGAGCGAGTTTTTCCTATAAGTTAAACAGTTGCCGTTGGCGATACCAGCGATATCATCATCATCTTCATCACCATCATCATCATCATCATCACCATCGTCATCAGCGATAACGCTACCTACCCTGCATCTGATTGTAGTTCCAGTATTGTTGTTGTTGGCCAGCACCCTGCTGCTGTTGGTGTTGATGCTGGTATTGTTGCTGTGATTGTTGTTGTTGTTGTGGTGGTTGTTGCTGCCAAATGCCAGCCTGTTGATGCTGCTGCTGGGTCTGCTGCTGCTGCTGATGATGCTGGGCATAGGTGCTCCACTTGCCACTTAGCGATGACTGCAATTCAAATATGACAAAATAAATATATATTGAAATATTTGCATATATATATATACATATATATATATATATATATCTTTAGATCCTCATCTTCAGATCTCACCTTTGCTCCCAGCTGCTGCTGGCCACCGCTCGACTGCTGCTGCTGATGCTGTTTGTATTGCTGTTCGTAGCCAGCTGGCGTCGAGTTATTGCCATATTTGGCCAGCGCTTGGACCGCTGAGCGCTCATAGCCACCGCGACTATCTTCTTTGGTGTCGCGGTGGCCATGCCGAAAATCCCGTTGTTGCTGGTGGCTGCCGCCGCCGGAGCGATAGCTGCTCTGGCTGTTGCCGCGATTGCGATCATTGTTGCTGCCACCACCGAGCCGATTGCGATCATTGCCGCCACGATCTCGATCCCGATAATCTCGCGAACTGCCGCCACCGCCGCCACCGCCGCCGCCGCCGCCATATCCACGATCATCGTAGCCACTGCGACGATTGTTCTGCATCCAATTCTGTTGGCCACCGGCGCCAGAGCTGCCACCACCACTGCCATAGCCGCGATTGCGATTATCGTAGCCACGACTGCCACCGCCCCCGCCGCCAGCTCCACCGCCATAGCCGCGATCATCGTAGCCACTGCGTCGATTGTTTTGCATCCAGTTTTGTTGGCCACCAGCGCCGCCACCGCCTCCACCACCGCTGCCATAGTTGCGATTGCGATTATCGTAGCCACGACTGCCGCCACCGCCGCCGCCGCCTCCACTGCCACCGCTTGAGTAGCTGCTGCCACCGCCACCGCCGCCGCCGCCGCCACGTCTCGAGTCACTCCAGCGACTCTCGTGTCGCTGACCACCCCCACCGCCACCACCGCCGCCGCCGCCACCACCACCACCACCGTGATCACGACGCCTGTCGTCAAAGTATCGATTGCGGGGCCGATCATCACGGCGATAAGTGTCGCGGGTGCCGCGCGATCTCTTGTCCCGGGATCTGTCCGCATCGATGGCCTTCTTGCCCTTCTCGTTGTACTTCTTGACCTCGGTCTTGGCCTCGTCGCCATTCAGCTCCGTGTAGATGATGTCGTCAAACCAGCCAAACTCCAGCGAGGGCAGCGTGAAATTCGCTGCAAAAAGATTTGTGAAAACGTAATTTTAACATAAATGACACAAATCGCACTCTGCAACACTGGCAGCAAAAATGTATTTATCAATTTTACACAATACAAAGAGAGTAAGGGTTGGGGTTGGGGTTTGAGGTGGGGGTGGGTGGTGGTGGTTCAAGGGTGAGGGAGGAGGGTCTCGAGGTGAGGTGAGGTGGTGGTGGTGGTGGTTGTTTAGCTGGCAACGTGTCGCAAGAAAATTGATGCCAAGTTGACAACGGACAAAATTCAATTTGTAAATTTCAAAATTAAAAAAGTATTCGGAAAATATTCAAATTCAAATTGAACAGAAAATAATGAAAATTATCGCAACTAAATAGCTCAAATTAAATATGATAAATCTTGAAATCGGACCAAAATTTGTAAATGAATTTTTAAAGACACGTTTCGCAGCTGAATGTTTTTTTCTTTCTTTTTTTTTTTTTGGCGGGACATGTTTTTTTTTTTTATCTTTTGAAAGGGTTGTTTGATCAATAATGATGAAGTATAGAAATAAAATGAATTAAAAGATGCTTAAGAATTATAGTGTAAACAGTTACAAAATACATAAAGAGAATGCAGCTGCTTACAAACTAAATACATAAAGTTACATTATAAGCATTATACATAATATTTATATAAATTATTCTTTTTTTCTATTTTTTTTTTTTTTTTTTGTTGTATGCACATATAATTTGCCGCTTTCGATATAGGTACATTATACAATAATTATTGTTTTTTTTTTTTGGTTTTAATTATTATTATTTTTTTTTTTTCGTTGCTGGTTGTGGTGGACAATATTTACCTCGTAAGTTATTTAATGTTGATTCTTTAACTGTAAAAGCATTCCCCTTTTCCTCATTAACGGCGATGCGACGTTTCAATTCATCTTCGCCGGGTATGCAAACAACCGCAATACGCTTGAAGTCGCTAAAACCTTTCATTTTACGTCGCTGGGCCGAGGCATACGCATTCGTCTACAAGAATCATACAGTTGTTGGTTGTTGGGTTGTTTTGTTGATTGATTGATTGATTTGTTGATTGGTTGGTTGGTTGTTGTTTCAATTGGGTTGGTTGGTTGTTTAAATAGAAGATTGGGGTATTTTGTTGGTTGCGTTGCGTTGCGTTTGTTGGTCAGAGCCTGAGAAACACGTTGATGATTGCTGTTTGCCGACGACGACGACGACGCATCGTTCAGAGAGCCCGCCGCTTATAAACTAACACATACCTGATTTATCATCATCATAGATACACACACACACATATATATATATATATATGTATGTATATTTGGTGGTATTTGCAACTCCGCCAGGGAGTTGTTGCGCATAGTCTACAAATATGGCAAATATGCGAATATGGATCTGCTTCGGAATTTGTTGTGGCAGAATGAAACAACAGTTGACTTAATCAATTTGCTTGTGTGTGTGTGGTAAGAGTAAACATATTTATGCTAAGATATTATATAAGTACAGCAGCTGCCACAGCCTCCTGGCTCGGTTTTTTTTTTTGGTTTTTGTTTTGTTTAGAGAGATAGAGAGTAGGTAGTAGTAGTAGTAGTAATAGTAGGTACTAATAACGTATACGTTAAGAGAATATTTGTGATAGAGACGAACGATTTCGCCGCTTGAGAGTGTGTGTGTTTAATTTGTTGGTTTGTTGTTGTTGTTTGTATTTATTACTTACAGAGTGGCTTACTTGCCGCACGCATCTCCATCTCCATCTCCATTTCCATCTCCAATCTCCACATCCTTAATACATACATTTCATCTCTCCACCTCCATTCTCCTCCACTCTCCTCCTCATCTTCTACTTCTGCTGTTTGTCAACTGTTGCCACCTAAAACTTAAGCTTAAGCAATACAAATGCAAATGCAAATACAGATACAGATACAAATCGAAATCGAAATCCAAATCCAAATCCAAATACATTTAGGACAGATACTTACAGATCGCGCACACTTATACAAAACTAAATATCGGATCAACTTAGGACCTAACACATACCTGGTACACTCTTTCAATTGTTGGCGTTCTACGACGCTTGGGATTTCTCATTTCTGATTACTCATCTCATTTTCTCATTCACACACTCCCATATAATAATATATATGTGAGCAATAAAATGCATATTCAAATTTATACAAAAACAAAAACATAACGAAAAAAAAACAATATGTAAACTGTAAACAGGTCCCTTGCAGGACCTCTTTTTTGGGGGCGTGACATACGTATTTTTGTTTGTCTATATCAAAAACGTATATCATCATCAACGCATAATTCTCGCTTGCTTCGTGGTTTTTTTTTTTCTCTTTTTTGTTTTTTTTTTTTGGTATTCGTTCGGTACTTTTGTGTGTTAAATGTATGAGTGTGTTTGTGTGTGTGTGTACGTGTGTAGTTGTGTGTTGCGTTGTGTTGTGTGTATGTCTATTGGTGTGTGTATGGTCATGTGGTGTAAGGGTCATTTGCTTGATGTTTTACCTGATCGAGTATAAAATTGCGACGCCGCTTCATGGCAATGTCTTCCAAAGCACCCAGGCTATTCAAGCAGATCTCGTACACCTTCTCCCAGCGACCCTTGTGCACCGTTTTACGCGATTGGCCATCAATCTGCAATTGCAAAATGCGAAAATCAGACAAAATTAATATGATACTCGTCACACATCCAAAACAAATACAGCATCTTTGCAGGATGCAACAGTGTTTATAATTATTTCTATTGAATATTTCTATTTATAATTATTTCTATTGATTTTCGACAATCATTGTTAATATTATTATTATAAATAAATAATATGAATCTGTTCTCTGTAATTGTAGCAACAACAGCAATAAAAAGGGAGCTGTAAGAAATCCTTAATTTAATTCGCTCTTTATCATATTTTATATTGCTCTTGTTAATTCAAAAATTTTAAGTTTTCATTATTAATTTTAAAAATCAAATATTAAAAAAAATGTTTGTTACATGAACCAAACATATATTTTTATATAGAACATGGAACATCTGTTTATATAACAATCTTCTTTGAATATTTTGATTTTATACTAACTGAATGAATACCGATTAAATATGGCAGTTAAATAATAAAAACAATGTAAATAATTTTTCATGAACTCCTCGTAAATTCAAATACTTAATAAGAGTTGTCAATATCCAAGTAGAAAACCGAATATTGAAAGCGGTTGTACTATTAGCAGAACAACTATTTACATAACATTCTTCATTTAATTTTTTCATATTTTTTGTCCAACGCAATTAAGATTTTGACTAGTGTTTTTTAAACAATTACAGTTCAACAAGAAATAAATTAATTCAAAAGAATTACTGCAAATTCATATTACGATATTCATATTATATCAGGTTTATAGATGGGCAGTTCTAAGATTATATCTTAACTGAATACAATTTTGTTGAACTCTGCAAATTGAGCTAGTTGAAGGCATCGTTGAACTCACCGTCATTTTGGCTATTATGGAATCAGGTCCAATGATGTCGTAACGCTTGTCGCTGTTCTCCGACAGATGCTTTTGGGTCCAGTGCGTTTTGCCGGAGCCGGGCAGACCAACGAGCAGAATGACCTCGCACTCCTTGCGCGATCCAGCACGCTGGGGACCGCCAATTAGCTGCTCGGCGGGCACAAGAGCCACCAGAATATAGCCCGGTAGCAGGGCAACAGTTTCACGGGGCACAGGCACCACATCCTCGTACTCATCCTCAGCGGTTTGTGACTTTTCGGCTGTTGCCTTATCTGCCTCTGAATCGATTTTGATGCGCTTGTTGGGCGACGGTCCATCCTCGTCGTCCTCCTCAACGTTCGCTGGCGCTGCACTATCTTTGACCGTCTCCTTGGGCGGCGCTCCTGACTCGCCAACAGCGGCTGCAACCGTTTCTGAAAGTTCTGTTTCGGTTTTCTGCGCTTCGCTTTGACTATCGCCATTGGCAACGGCTGCTGTTGGTTCAGAAGCTGCCTCAGCGGGAACTTCAGCTGCTTCCTCAGCTACGATATGAGAAATTTTCGCTTCAGTTTTTGATTTTATTCAAAATTATATAGATATTTGTAGAACTCACCAGGTTCCATGGCCTCATCCTGTGCAGCATCCGCAGACTCGGCAGGTTGTGCCTGCTCCGATTTGGCCTCTTCGTCGACAACAGACTCCTTGGCTACTTGGTCCGCCTGCACCTCAGCAGCACCTTCGGCTTTGGTCTCAGTTTTATCGGTGTCGCCCTCCTCGGTGGACTTCTCGGTGGCAGCCGTCTTAGCTTCGTCGTCCTTCTTCTCGGGCTCATCATCATCGGCGGTGGCCTCGTCGAGCACCTTCCACTTCTCGCCGCCATCGTTGTCATCATCCTTCTGTGGCGACTCGGCGCGTTGCTTGCGTCGCTTACGCGTCTTGCGCTCGGCATTCACCAGCAGCTCGGTCTCGTTGCCAAAGTTCACCGTATACTGGTAGCCCTTGGTGAGAATGTGCGGAAAGAGGGCGCCTTCCTCGCCCAGTATGCTCTTATCGAACTCGTGCGCAATGCCCAGATCCTCGCCATTCAGTGTATATTTGATGTTGCACGGCTCACTGTCCAGATCCAAATAGCAGCCAATCACATCGTCCAGCTGATAGGCCTTGCCATAATCCTTAAACTCGCCATTGTTCGCCTTGCGGCCACTCTCGCAATAGCCAAAGGAATGTTCAGCCTCGCCCAGCAGCAGCGAGGACTGTGGCATTGAGAAGCCCACGCGAAAGCCGCGCACGTGCGGCTCATCGCGAAAATGATGTCCATTCTCCGGCACCGATTCCTCCGACAGCTGCACCTCAAAGCACACCTTGCCCTCGCGCACACCATAGTTGGCTCTGGCGCCCGACCAGACCAGCGAATAGATTTCCGATTCCAATGGCTTGGCCGATGTAAAATTGGTCGCATCGATGCGCAAATGTAGATCCGAATCAACTGTGTGGAATGGACAGAAAATGAGAAAACAAATTAGATGGCTATATAGGCTGATCCTAAAAATACAATTGAATAATAATCATTTAAATTGGGACACTGTTCACTACATTTCTAATACATAATCACAGGTAAAATTAAATTATTAACGATAACATGGCATGCAGTAAATTGAACGTTGCGTGCCACATTATAATTAGAGGTAAGTTCACATTATTCCAGCTGATATTTAAAATGTATCATTATCAGATATGTAATAAAAAATAATTGTATTTCTCAACTTTAAATAAATTTCATTGTATTCAGGAATACTGTGCAAGATACTCCTCTTTAACGACAGCTCATTCGATAATAAAATAAATAAAATGCAAGGAACTAAATTTGTTTTGTTTCAAATCGAAATATGTAAAAATTAATTAATTTTTTGCCGATTATTAAATTAAAGTAAATTAAATTTACTTTGTAGACTATAAAATACAAATTTAAATTAAATATATACCAAATTCTTAATTAAAATTTTTTTTTATTTTTAATATAATTTAATCTATTTTTTATTTATTTTGTTGTTACGACTGACTTAAGTTGGCATTAAATAATTGGATCAAATAATATATACAATAAATAAATATACTTACGCCAACTGAGACCCATTTGCTTATCCTCCATTGTGGGCTCATCCTCGGCCACTGTGCGCTCCTCGACCGTTGACCCGGCTTTCGAGTCACGCTTGGAGTCACCGCTGCGACGCTTGGGTGAACGGGAGCTGGTCCGTGAGTGGGTGTGACTGTGGGAGCGTTTGCGTCGCTCATTCGGTTTATCCTTCTCCTGCTCCTTGTCCTTGTCCTCCTGCTTGTCTGTCTTGGCAGCCTCCTCATCGACATCCATTTTCTCACCACTGTTGCCGTTGGATTGGTGAGCTGTGACTTTCTCAGCATTGGCATCCGCATCCGCATCCGCATCCGCATTATTCTCATTATCATTCTCTGCTGCTGGCTGTTGCTCATCCGATTGTTCCATTTGATCATTGGTGTCATTTGACTGCTCCTCCTCTTGTTCCGTTGTTGTCTGCATGGCTTGGCTTGGTTCATCAGCCATTGGCACATCTTCATCGTGATCTGCTAGCGTTGCAGCCGCATTAGGCTCAACTGCGTCCAACTCTTCAATTTTATCTTCAGCTTCATCCTGTTTGGGTTGTTCTTCTTCCACTTCCGGTTCCGGTTCTCGCTCGTTCTCCTCTTCATCTTTGACATCATCTTGCTCTGCTCCCGAAGTGTCCTCAGCTTCCTCCTGCACGACGGGCTCTGCGACTGGCTGTTCCTCCTCCTGCAGTGTTTCCAAATCCGGTTCGGCGGCAAGTGGCGCCACAGCAACGGGCGACGGAGAGCGGGACATTGAGCGCGTCCGACGTTGTCGCCGGCTCGGTGTTACTGGGGCGCCATCTAGCGTGAGTGAAAGGAAAAAAGAGTTTGTAAAAGTCGCTTTTTTCTTCTTTTTTGTTGGTTATATAAGGCGCGTTTACAATATTCAGAAAGAAAGAGAAAAACACGCTGAGCCGACTTACACACACACGAACACATTCATCAGAGTCGAAAAATACTACACACACACATACACACACATGGAGCAAGAAGCGCAATAATGCATACACGCACACACTCACACACACACTCATACTAACTCACCTCCAACGCCTCCACCGGCAGAATCTTCGACATGTGCCCGCAAGCGTTCGATGAGCACAGCTTTAACACCTTTGGTATCGAGACCGCGCGTCTGTAGTTCGTTACGCAGGTCCACCACTTTCATCTTATGTAGCTCCGCCAAATCCATTTTTTCACTTCAATCTTGAATGGCGGCAGCAGCGCGTCACGCACAAAAATATATACACACACACACACACTCACTCACTCAAGCGCACAACGACGACGGTGGCGGAAAGAAAACGTTTGAATTGAGTATGTTGGAAATGTGCGAAATGTGCGGCGTTTAATTTGTTGTATAAATTAAATAACTGCTTTTTCGCAAATACAGCGAATCAGTTCAATTTTTCGCAATTGCATTCGCATTTATTGCGAATAAATAAGTGTTAAAACCTATACCGAGAACGCGTTGATGTGAAGTTGGCTGTGATTAACAAATGCAGGGAATGCCAACTGTTATCGATACTTTGTTAACATGCTGTAAAATATATTGGTTCTGTTTGCTTATCGATAGGTTGAATTGTTAATTAATGCAGTTAACACAAACGAAAAACATTGTAATAAAATAATGCGTATAAATTGCTGAAATTGTATTTTCAAATATATGTATATCTAAATATGGCGCCAAGCAGAATTGCTGTCTTTTAACCCCCATGTATGGTTGCACCAATTTTCGCACAGGTGGCAACATCATTTAAATGCATTTCGCTAGAATTATTTGATGTGGCAATGCATGCTCAAGTAGCCAATTTGCTATACAATATTTGAGGACTCCGTGGCGCAACGGTAGCGCGTCTGACTCCAGATCAGAAGGTTGCGTGTTCGATTCACGTCGGGGTCAAAATGAGCTCAGTTGCTTTTTTGGGGTTTTTACCAAATAAACCGTTAATGTTCGAAACAATGTCCTTGCAATGAAACTGGAAATGACAATTTTGAGGAAATTTCATAATCGTTAGCTGTGAATGGTAATCTAAAAAAAACAATGCTCTACAATTTGTTGTAAATTAATTGGCTTTAGGTAATAATTGACTTAAAAATGCAAGTAGGTTGCAACAATGTATACAAAGTCAATAATCGTGTTAACTGATCAGGGGATAGTCACATGAACACATATGCAACCATTTCTCATTAGAATTTCAATTTCAATTTGTCAATATGTCAGCTATAATTTAATCACTCTGAAGTGAGATACAATTTATTGTCATTTTGAAATATTTAAATATAGTTATTATTGCTTTAGCTAGATAGTCGTTTATTCGTTGACGTTTAAAAATTGACTCATAAGTATTTCTAAAATTTTCTATTAGTTCTATAAACTATAAATATGAAATCTTTCTATGACATACAAAGATTTTACAGAATGTATTTCGAGATCTTTTTAGAAATGCCTAGATAGAATTTCATGTGCCTTTGAGGCGCCAAATAAGGCTCGATTGGGTCGCAGTTATATCTATATGTATACCATATAGATAATTACGCTTTGGGGGCCTGATTTGCAAACTCGATCGATACGATCGCAACCTTAAAAGGCCATTGAAAAATCAACGGTATTCGTATTGAAACCGCCCACACGAATGCAAAACAACAACTTTCATGCATATTTTTCTGGGTTTTTTCTCACAATTGATTTTTTATTAAATGTAACAATAAATATCCATAAAAATACGAACTGAAATAGTACAAAACTTAAGTTAATATCAATTTGCAAGAAACTCAAGAGAACATGAAATATAATGCAATTAGTTGGTGGTGCTTTTGTTTGAGGAATGATCTAGTTGAACTTCCAGCAACGTTGTTAGTAGAAGGATGCCGAACTTTTACTTTCTCAATGCTGGACCAATTTGAAGCGTTTCGCCTCGGCATAATCTCTTGGATCGGAGAAGTTGCGCTCGGGCTTGATGCGTATATCATTTGGATCGGTGACGAACTCACCACTCCATGTGGGATCCAATATGGTGGGACTTGTATCGAAGTCATAGTAATCCTGATCGTCGGAACGATTGCGTTCCGGCTTAATCCGTGTCTCGCCGCTCTTCACAAAAGTCCCATCCCAGGCGGTGGGTAAAACAATCGGTTCCGTATTATAGCCATAGAAATTATTGGTATTGGTCACATTCTGGTTGTGGCGGCGAATCTTGGAGACATTGTTCACAGCGCCATCGGGATAAACAAATTTGCCATCCCAACCCTCACACTTGATGGGAATGTACTCCTGTTTTTTACGCAGTGCCATTTTCTTTGATTTATTTTTTTGTTGTTGTTGAGTTGAGTTTCCGCTTAAAGCTTGCCACGATCCGCATTCGACGCGTTTCAAAATTCGATTGAGCTGTCGGAACACTGGCGGTATTCTAAAATATGATTTCACTTAGTCTCTGTTGCCTCCAAGCCTTGGCATGTAAATTATTGTGGCTGTTGTTTTTTGTTATTTGTTGTTTGTTGTTTTTTGCCTGGCCCACACGTAATTTAAATCGATGACGTCAGTTAACTGAATCTCAAATCGCTTGTTTGTTTCATGATTTGTTTTCTTTCTCTAGCCGAAAACGGGTTCGCAATCTCAGTCGTCAGTCGTCAGTCAGTCAGCCTCTCTTTCTCGGAGGTTACCTCCTCCACAGGTTTTCGCTTAGCAATGACAATCAAAACAGTAATACTGCACTGGTAAAAAAATGCAATCTATTTGTAAAACATAACTAAGTAAAAAATCAAAAATACTTAAACCATAAAAATTATTGTTAAAATACATAAACCAAAGACATTAAAATAATTTATACTTTCAAGAATTACCCTAAAAGTATCAATGCGAAATTTAAAAAATAACTTAAACTCCTATTTTCAGAAAGTATTTTCCAACCTTTACCAAAGACTGTAACTATAAAGTAGACCTATCTTTTATAGGCATTATTTATAAGTTATATAGCAGGACTCACAAAGCATCTAATTCATTGCCACATAGAGCACTTTATGCGGAAAAAATATTAGTTTTTAGTAAAAAGTGTTCCTCAAATTAATATTTCCAATCACCTTTGCCTTTCGCATTCCACTGTGCGCAATTTTAAGTGAACATTTTTGGTGAGCTCTGCGGGATAGTCTTTGGTTTCAAAGTTATTTCTCTCTGAGTGTATTAGACGATTTTCGCGTCTGTGACGCTTTACCATAAAAGACGACAAATTAAACACCAAGTCTAACAGCTACCAGGCGAAGCGGTTCCGCAAAAGCTGTCGGTTCAAGCTGTCTTGGAGCCGAGCAGTCATTTAAATATGCCCATTATAATCGACGGCTTGATCTTGATTGCCAGCCAGATTTATTTCAGTGATTCATTCGTCTCAGCTGGGCGATATGCATACCTAATAGTAATTTGTGGCTCAATGCGAACAGTGTTATTATGTCGTTCATTTGTTTTGCCTTTTTTAGGCGTGTTGGTAAGATTTACTTGTGGGCTTGTTGCTTACATCAACAAGTTGTAAAAATACGTTTCGGAAGCAATTGAAAACCAGAAACAACAGCTATTTTAGCTGCACAGCACAATGGGTACAAATTATTCAGTTTTCACATAATTATTGCAATTGTTTTAGTTGTATTTCAAACATAAATTCCTGTCTGAAATATTTAATGCAGTATTAATCTTGAGGCTGGTTAATTTTTGACAAAGTTACGGCAGCTTAAAGTCTTAAAAGGATTTTCTCTATTTATTAAAATTTAACTTACTTCAAAAATTAATAACAATTCGGCTTCAATTTGCGAAAATGGAAAAGCTTTCCCTTTCAAATTAAAACTGACTTGGCTAAGAAAATTGCGCGTAAATTGGGGCACCTAAAAACCGAAATGGAAAACGAATCAGGCGTGTATAAAATTATATTCCATTTGTTCTCTATTTCTTTTATTCAGATATATATAGATAATTAAGTATTCATGTGACCCCATTCAAATCCCATTAGTTGATGTGGGTCAAAAGTCAAGCGGAAACACAAAAGCCACCTGTGGATTTATGAACCACACGAACCATCACGAACAAAACGAACTGTAAATGTAAAAAGCCGCCACCGCAAGGGCTTTTTCTTACTGACACACATACATAGAGAAAGAGAGCGAAAGAGAGAGAGAGAGAAAGGGAGAGAAGCACATGCGAGGAGTTCCTCGAATGCGTGACAGGCTTATGCACAAAGGTTCGTCCCTCGTTCGGCGCTGGCGCTGTGGGAACTCGACCACAAGCAGCAGCAGCAGCAGCAGCAACCGGGAGGCAACAGCAGCAGCAGCAGCGGTTCCTATCCGCTATCCGCCGCTGCTCGTTAGAAGAAGCGATGGTCGGCAACAGTTTGAAAGTTTTTCATCGTAGTCGTCGTCGTCGTCGTCGTTGTTGTCGGCTTGCCTCCCAAAGTTGCCTGCTGCCTGGCTGGTTGGCAACGTTTCGACGGCTTTACATTTGCTGTGCGCCTAGTTGAAAATCCAACTAATTGCTTATTTTAACCCCTTCAAAACTGAGCACACACACACACACACACAAATATACACATATATATAAATATATACATACAATGTGCCCGGGCCGGGCTCCGGCTTTCGTGTTTATTAATTAACAACACAAAACCCCAAACCAACAAAGGCATCACACATATATATACACATACATATACGTATACACACATACACACACACAGAGGCGCACGCACCCATACTGCTTTAAGCAAGTGTTGTCTCCGGCATTCATTAGTGTTCATTAGTGAAACAAAATGCTCATTTACTTAACTACTCCCGGTGCTCGTAACGAGGCCCACCTCTCTCTCGCTCTTTCTCCATGAAACGAGCAGCACTTTCCAGCACTGTGCAGCACTCACCTCCTCTACCCCTGTCACCTCTCCCAGCCATTGCTGCCCGCACTCACTTATCGAGTCACTCTGGCTCCTGCTCTTGTTAGCAGTTGCTGTTGTTGTTGCCCTGTCGCTCTCATGTTGCCAATTAAAATTCCATTTATGCCAAGTTAACTCACTTGGCTCGTTAATTGTTGTGGTTTTTTAATTGGACCCTTTTCGGTGCTGGTGCTGCTGCTGCTCCTCGAAAATTGAATTGAATGGAATTGGACAACAAAAAGAACAATCCCATGAATGGCAAAAAAACTCAGGCACGGAGTGCAAACCACATCTCTCTACCTCTGTCTCTCCTTTATGCACTGGAGCCCAACCAACGAACAAACAATGAGCACCACTAGCACCACACTAGGCACCGGCTTCAACCATGATGCAATGCTTTTGAAGATAACCTCTTTCTCTCTCTCTCTCTCTTTTTCTTTCTCTTTTCCTTCTATTGCAATGTCCCATTAGGAGCGCTTATCTGCAGGGTTGCCAAATTACTAAAATGCTGTTGATAGAGTGTATTAGGTACTTTAATCATTATTAACAAATCATATTTTGGTCATAATACTTGTAGTTCAAATAATTTAATTTTATGATTTGCTTCATGATGTCATAATCTATAACTTCAATTTTAAAATATCTAAACTTTTAGTTATGTTAACTTTATTTAACAGATTTAATTATATTAAAAAGTTTTCAGACTTTATTTGTGACTGGGGAATTTTATTGCGTAACTTTCAAAACTTGCCAACCCTACAGCGTACGCCGCCATTCAACTAATGAACGAAGCCAAAGCAGCGCAGCGCCAGCAGTTGCCTACCTACAAAAAAAGAACTAAAACAAAAGCCCAACAAAAACCCCTAATTAAAATGCATTTTCATTCGGGACGCCAGCGTTGGTTACCGCAGCCCCACTTCCCTTCCCCTCGCCCACACAGTCTCGCTTGAAAGGGGGGCGAATTGGTTGTGTTCATTAGCTAGAAGTGCGACCCCCGCATTCGATGCCACTGCGCCTTTTGCACAGTCACATGAACCGTTATGCCATTGTACACATACACATGTATGTATGCGTGTATGTGTGTGTGTGTGTGTGAATGGCTGCGGGCATATTTAATTACAAAAGCTGCTAATTAGGAAACGTACACACCCACGTTGGTTAATTTGTTTGCAAACCAATTAACTCGGCGCACAGTATCAGGCGCACAGAAAACCACAGCCAGCAGACAGGCAACGGCAGCAGCAGCAGCAAAGGCAGAGGCAGCAGCAGCGGCAGCAGTAGCAGCGGCGGCGGCTGCTGCTGCTGCTGCGAAAGCAAAAGAAACGCGTCAGCGGCGACGGGAACGTCGCTACTGAAAATGCAGACAGAACTTTCCAATCAGCGTTGAGCGCTTGGCCAGGGCACATCACACACACATACAGACAGACAGACGGACGGACAGGCAAGCGGCCAGAAAAGTTATCTAGTGAGCCAGAGTGACTAAAACTGTTAACGAATGTGAACGAAGCCAGCCAACAACAATAGCAGCAAAAGATAAGGCCCAACAAATGTTCTGTGTGTGTGTGTGTTGGTGTGTTGGGGGTGGCGAGCAAAAATTGTGGGGTTGGCATGAAAAGTGCGCAACGGTTCCCAACTTAATGAACGAAATGAAAACGAAATTTTAATGAAAAAGTTTTGTGTACGTGCGTGAGAGTATGTGTGTGTGTGTGCTGTGCTGTGCTGTTGTGCCAGGGCTGATTCTTAATAAATGAGCTAAAGATGGCAAGAAAAAAAAATCGTCGTCGTCGTCGACGCTGCGCTGTCGTCTTGCGTGCTAATGAGTAATAAATAAAAGTTTTGCTGCTGCCGCTGCTGCTGGTGTTGCTGCTGCTGTTCTGACAAGGCCTAGACAAGCAGCAGACGTGAATAGCAGGCGAACAGAGCAGCAGAAGCAAATGTCGACGACGACAGACCGCAAGCGAACGGAGAGAGAAAAACAGAAAGTGAGGGAGGAGGGCGACGACAAGAGAGAATGACAGAGCGAGAGACAGAGAAAGAGTGAGGGGAGTATACAGATTGGGTTCCGACTTTGCTTTTGCGTTAATTAGTTTTAAGCATTTTCATTATGCAACAGCATGTGGCATGTGGCAGCCAAACAGCTGTACATGTTCGGACAAAGAACACGTGGCCATATGTAGTACACACACACACATGCATGTTACTATACATTTAGTGCTTCTTGCGAGCAGCTGTGTGTGTGTGTGTGTGCTCAATGGTCACACTAATGAGTTTGCATCTGTGCATTGAAATGTTCTAATGGAAATATTTTGTGAGTTCAATCGTGAAGGGCGAAGAATTAAAATGCTTTTGCAGTAATTATTATAATTATTTTAATTGCATGTTGATAAACACCGGCATACATGCTTATGCATGTTACACAACACTAATCTTGCTTATGACATTCCAACTTCGATTACATTGCAAAAGAAAAGAAGAAATAAAATAAAAGACTAAAAGTAAAAATAAATACGAAACCTGTTGCTTGTGTTGGTGGCTACAACTGCAATGCGTTCTTTTGCATTTCACAATCGACCACTGCAGTCAGCAGTGTATGTTCTGATAAGACAAGAACTGATTAAATTGCACCACACACAAATACATAGAGCATGCACACAAGCACACACAGAACATTCACAATCAGCACTGCCCGTTTGAGTGCCAATGTGCTGCAGTAGCCACCTCTGCCCATTTGCTGGCTGCCCAAATCAGTTACAATAACAACAACAATAACAATAGCGCCAACAGGCCTTATCAAAACAATAAGCTATTTGATAAAGCGCGCTCGACTAGCCAATACCCCGTGCTCTCATACTTAACTGTAACATGAATAAAAAAAATTTATATATGAAAATCGAAGATTTTTTTAAAGAAGCAGAACAGTTAAGGTTAAGAAGTAATTATATAAAATATACAATAAATTATGAGATTATGAAAACTCAAGTTCTTCTAGCTGAAAGATGATGTAATATTTGAGTCAGGTCAGTTTCATAATGCTGATAAACAGCACTTACAGGGTATAAGAGAGTTAACGACGATAACAAAAGAAAATGTAATCCATGTATAGGGGCCAGAGGGGTGTGGGGGAGCGGGACGACAGCAACAACAACACATCTGTGCACGTGTGCGTATTATATTTTTGGGTTATCGTGGCCCGCATATTTATTTAGAGACTCCGACCGGCAACCGCAAAACTCTTTACTCTTTTCGGTTTCGTTGCTGTTGGCTGCTGGTCGCCTGTTGCGCTGACAAATAATCGATCGCAAAGTATTTATTGATTTTTGATTGATGAGCAGCGGCGAGAACAAATTTTGATGCCAATATAAATCGAGTGATTTATTTGAGTTCGCGTGTGGTGGGGTTGCTCGCTTGGATTTTCTTCACACAAACAAAGCCCCCACGAAGCGGGTTTGTTGGGGCGGATTAGTTAGCTTTGACCATGCGGCTAGCAGCAACGTGAAGAGGCAAAGATCGTGCTCGCAAGAGTGTTGTGCGGTGCTTCAGGTTCAAATTTGAATATTATTATCACGTTGCATGGGGGCCCTAACCAACTGTGACAACAGCAACAGCAACAACACACTACCAACTGACATTGATAAGCGTCAGCGGTTTTCGGGCTCTACACACACACACACATACATATCACAGGTATTTTACACAAGCATGCATTTATTTTTTGTCAGTTTATTTATTTATTCATACTTGATCTATAACAAAAAACCAGAAAAAAATCATATAACTTGCTAAAAGATAAACACTTAAGAGCTAATAAGTGTTTTGTGGAAGTGCCAACTACCGGAAAGGTTTTTAAATGTTTGTGTATCTTTTTTTTTTGGGATTATAACTATGCCTTTTTCTTTTTTTTGTTTTTGGTTGTTTATATAAATTTGTAGTCAATTTGATTCGTGTGAAATTAACGCGTTAGAAAAAACCTATCAGCTACTTAAATAATTATTGTACTGCGTATATAAAAATCCAACACCCGAAAAGTATGCCATATAAGTACGTAAGTACAGATTCCGCCAGAAAGTATGCAACGATCACTTTCGACTGCCCTTGCGCCGCAAATGATGTCGTGTTGTTGCCGCTGCCAGGGCCACCGCCGCCTGCGCTGCCGCCGTTAAACGTCCTTCGGCGCAGCGCCTGGGCCAATTCTAGGATTCGTAGAGCAATCGTTGATAGTGCGGCAGCACCTCATGCATCGGCACATGCAAACTGAACTCGAGTGCAACGAGCACAGCAAACTCCGAGGAGATCAGCTCCTTGCGATTCAAGCGGAACACACTCTCCGTCTTCTCAATGAGGCTCTTCAGCGAGTCGCCCTTGACATCGTTCATCTTGGCACTGAGCAGTAGGCAGGCGCCGGCGCAAAGTTTCCGATTGCTCTTATTAATCAAATTGGCCAGAATCAGTTTCTCAAAGTAGACGTACGCCTGCGAGATGGTCACCAGATCAATTCGCGTATCCAGCTTGTTAATGCGACGCATTTCCCTCTTGATGCTGTGGATGGAATTAAGAAATCAAAATATTAGTAACAGTTTATAGTAAGAAAGATTGTTTGATTTCATTTTGGTATTTTCAGAGAAGTCTCAGAAATTATAAAGTAATTGTGTTCTTTGCAATATAATAAAAGCCACTGTTTAGATTGTAACTATAATTTACAATCCATTTATTATATTTGTGGTTCACTGTTCTTGTATTAAAAGAAAAATAACTATACAAGATGGAAGCCCTTTGTACAATTTGGAATCACTTTCGACTTGGAAAAAATCTATATAAAATATAAGTTAAGCCTCGATAAGACTTGAAGAAGTAAATCACTACATAAAATTGAAGATCTATATACAATTTAGAAACACTTGTGACATATAAGAAAATAATATTAATGTAGTTTCTACAGACAACTTGCAAAAATACCAAATATTATATGGAAATTTTCTGCTTTTGTTAAGTATAAAATAAGTTAAATACTACTCAAGGTGAGTATCTAATTTTCGCTAAGCAAAATACTGCCAACAAATGGAACATTTTGGATATGCTACCTTCTTAGCTTGCTCAATGTGAGCTGTATGCTTGGGAACTTCTCGCGAAACTTGTCATTGAGCTCCTTCTTCAGATCCGATGGACGCACATAGTCAATGACCGAGGTCATGTACGAGGTGAACGTCAACAGAGTGCGATGCTTGCCAGCAATCAGTTCGGGGTCATCCAAGATACTCGCCGAATACTGCGGATACTGCGAAACAGAGATGCATAAATGAGCTATAGTTATGTGTATATATATATATATATATATGTGGAGAGATTTACTTACTGGCAGACCACGCGACACATCGCCAGTTAGAATGATGCTCTCAATTTCCATGTCTAGCTTCAGTTCGGGCGTTGGACTGGCTGCATTGTTGCGGTTCGTATTTTCGTAAGTGAAGCACCTGTAAGAACATTAAATATAGTTAATAGTTGTCTACACAGTTTACGCCCCAAAACGAGGGCAGAACGTGAGTGAAAGCCAAGTTAGTTGAAGCGTTTGCCAGTTTTCGAATGTGTGCAAATGTGAAGTGTGAATTTTGGTTAGTTGTATGTAATTGTTGGTATGTAAAAATTGGATATTCATATAAGCGCTGCAACACATCTGAGCTATGGGCGATGTTAGTTATATTAGATATTTATATATACATATATAAAATGCATGATTGGGTTAATTCCATAGCTGAGATCGTCGCAGGTAATGGTTATTTATTAGCTGCTTCAAAAATTTACCATTTGCCTTGATGTTTGGTTATGGTTTTTGTGCTGAAACGAAGTAGTGCAAAGCGTTAAATGATTAGCAAAAATTTAATGGTACAAAATGCATCGAAACGTTTTTTGTGTGTGTGTTTTTTTTTTTTTTTTTTGTTTTCACTATATAATATCGTCTGTAGGATTGGGTGTTGGGGCCAAAGATTTCGTATACACATTATTATATCAATTTTTCGGCGCTGTGTCAGCAGCTTTTTGGAAATTAGATAACAAAAACCTGACGCAATAAAAACAAAGGCCAACAAATATTATACGAGCCCTTCTTTTTCCGGTGACTCAGAAGACCAACTCAGCAATAATAATTATCGCAATTTGTACAGTCAGCGCTTTGATGTTATTTTCGAACATCGAATTGTTGTTTAACACGTAAACATTTCATATTTATACACGATATTTAGCAAAATCACTGTCAAAATAAAATCCCTGACATGCTGATTATTTTGTTGCCTGTTTAAAATTTATGCAAACAAATTTGATTGGCAATCGCTAAAAGTTAATCGCAACTTTAACACTTTGAGCATGTTGGGCTTTAGTTAATGTATTAAAAAGGAATTTGTACAGCAAACGTTGATTAAAAAATATAGCAACACATTCATATAGACTGCCTACAAATATTTGTTTTTTTTTTTCCTAGTATAACTTATGATATCAGACTAAATTTATAGACCACTCTAAACTAGCACTGCTTAATTCTTCCAGAATTCTTTCTTAGGCAGAATTATTAACATTTAATGTGTTCAACTTTTTTATAGTTCGAAAAACTCGATAACTTTATGCGTGGAAAATTGGACTAGAGTTAATTGAACGGATGTTTAATGCATGTCATCTGTGGTTTATGTATGAGGCATGAGGACTTTGGTATATAAATATATAAATATTTATATATATGGTATAGAGGTGAATATATGTATGTATGTATGTAGGTGGTAATGGGATATTATTCATGAGGTATGTTCCAAAACAAAGTAAGGCAAAACATGAAAGAGGCACCAACCTCGCAATGCCATGATTTCTCAGAGCTGCTGTGCTCGTTATCTCCATTTGATTCTCGAAAACTGAGGGATTCGTGGATGCATTGCCATGTTTCTTGCGCTCCTTCTCGTACTGACGCGATGGTATCAACAAATGACCATAGGATATATCCTGGGCGGGATGATTAAAATACTGTATTAGTCGGCGAAATACAAATAATGCTTTGTGCTCAACTAACCTGGCCACTTTCGGCCTTCTGTATGCCCATCAAATCGAATGGGTCGAAGGGGGCATCGTTAATGGAGCTCAAGGGACGTGATGTGGATGTATTCCGACGTCGACGATCTTCCTTGCGGAATTCAGCTCTACAACAAAGGGATACGCTTATTAGATAATTGCAGCAATACATATAAGGATGCACTTACCGTCCATTCTTGCCCTTGTAGTAGGGCAACGCAGAGAATATCAAAAATGGCACCTTGCGCGATACCAACACCATGCGCTCATCCCGCTGTCCCAGTCCCGGACCGGGACCACGACGCCCATCGCTGATTTGCACGGATTTGCGAAAACTGCCGCCATAGTTGCTGGCAGGTGCTAAACTCTCCGTGCTGCTGTCGTCCGTAATGTGGCTGGCACTCGAACCACTCCGAATGTTGTAGTTGCGCTTGAGGCCACCAGTAACAATGGCCGTTGGCACTGCTCCTCGCAGACCCGGCGCCGTATTCAAACGCGCTCGTCTTTCCGGCTGCAAACTCGGCTCGTTGGCGCCATTGCTAAAGGTGCTGCAAACAGAAGGGAAGACGGCAGCAAGATTAGGATTGGTTTCTTACAAAACAGGTTGAGATCAACACTGAACACAAATTAAAAAAAAAAAACGTTACAAGTATTTTTATAACCTTGTTTTTGTTTTCAAATATGAAGGAGACATCTTCGACCCCATAACTTATATATACACTCTTAATCAGCATCATTAGCTGAGTTCATACCTGCTGACATCTCAATTGCACTATAAAAATAAAAATGATTCACTTAACTATATAATATATAAGCCAGACGTTGATCGATTTATTGTTCATGATAGAAGATTATTTGCCAACTGTAAGCAGCTTGGTTACGCCCGACAGCAAGTTTTGTATTGTAAAAAGTCAAGATTCCGATACGTAACCCAGCACCGTAAATAAGTTTGGAAAACTACCAGAACTATCAGAAGGGAATTTTTATACTTTACGTACCAGAATCAAATTCAGAATTAACATTCACCTCTGTTTGACAAACCGATTTCAAAATTTACTTGTCTTTTTCAGCGTCTTTTATAGAAATAGATATATCTCTAAACTTTTTGAGAATACGCTCTAAATCACAAAAATAGTATGAAACTGAATGAAGAATTTGTTATTTATAAAACTCAATGTCATCGAGCTCTGGGGTAAATTCCACTGCAGCACTCTCCCTCTCTCTTTCTCTCTATCTCTCACGCTCTGTCTCACTCTTTCTGTAAATAGTTATACGCACATACAGTTACACACGCACACACGCACCCCAAACGAGGCGATCGATATTTTCACAGGCATGCAGCAAAGTGCAGTTCAAAGACGTCCACGATCCAAACTCATACTTTGAGTTCAGCTCTGGGTCTTTGTGTATTTCTCTAGAAAAATAAAAATAAACAGCCACACACAAAAATCAAATGCAACCATTGAGAAGGGCATTCATTAAGCCATGATTGCTGCTTGCTGTGCGCCTGGCAAATTACCTTGAGATAATTGGTGTAGGATCGAGGTTACGAGCGAGCTCCAAATGACAAAAAAAAGAAAGGAAAAAAAAACTTGCCCTGAAATCACGGGCAAATTAATTTCCATGAAAATACCGTTTGCATTAATTAGGCGACTTTCTGGCGGCGTGGAGCCCGCATTCCATAAAGTGTGATGAGTGGCGCCAAGCTTGTCATAACCCGTTAATTAGTTGGAGTATTCTAATAGGCGAGCAGCAGTTGGCAGCAAGCAAAACTGAACGGAGCAGAAGAAGACAACCAAAGGGAAAAGGCCCAAAACCGAAAATTCCATAAGACACACACACACGCATACACACACATACATATTTACATGTTTACATGAAATGTAAACGCATAGAAACAAGCAAAAGAAGAAGACCCCTAAAAGGGCCACGCACTAGAAAATATGCGTTGCTTATGTAACGCATTGGCTCTCACTAAAAATTGTGTGAGAGTGTTTGTGTGTATGTGTGTGTGTTAGTGCGTATGAGGAGCATAGCAAAACGGTTTTTGTGTGATGATTAGAGGGCGGAGAGCATCAGATTAGAAACGCAAGGGAAACAGAGAGAGAGAGAGAGAGGTAGTGCGTGTGCTGGAATCTAAGCAGAGGCGGCGAATGCAACGTCTACACACACAAACACACACACGCACACATGCACTTACACATGTGCAGGTGGTTTGTGTGAGCATTTTTTGATAGTTTTCATTTTGAGCGCTTTGAGCAACGGTTTGTTCGTCCGGCTGACATCATATGTGCGCCTGTGCAATGAGCAAACAATATTTAAATTTCAAACACTCAATTAGAAAAGAAGACGGGAAGGGAAAAACACTTAAAAAAAAAACCTTGATGACCATTCTAACTGAAATTACAACAATAATCAATCTCTAATTTATTAATTAAATACTGATCATCAAATAATTAAAATATTTTGTTTATTTATACAAGTTTATAATTTTTTAAACAATTTGCATATGTGTAAATTAATTTTGACAACAAATCATTTATTTATCATTTCGATTAAAGTCTGTTATAGATCATACCTGTTTAGAGCAAATAAATTATTTGGCTTTGAGTTTGTGCAAATAGTAAAAACTTTTCACATCTATGCAAAATGTAAATAAAATGAATAAATAAATAAATTAAACACACAAAGAGAGAAGATAACAAAAACAAGTGTATAAATTTTAGATACTTAATTTGTTTTGTACTACCAAAACACGTTTAGATATTTATTTGCTTATTTAATGTGGACTAAAAGCAGTCCACAATTTTTAAAAAACTTGTTAATAAATAAAATTGTAATTTGTGAATTGTATTATATAAAAAAGGGAAGTAGTTAAATATATAAATAAAATAAAGAATATAATAAATTTTTCGTTGCAAGGATTTAGAAACCCAGAGAATAAAATACAAAAAGTATTGTTACTCATTAATCCACTTTTTAAATGTTGCGAAAAACCCTTATTTATTTTTAGATCTTCTTTGAAGTGTTGCATATTTTATTATAGTTTATATGATTGCTTATCTTTCAATTCCACTGTGATCATAAAGCAAATCAACTAAAAACAATTTATTTCTGTCTTATCATCGATGTTGACTTGCCTTTTATCAGCAGATGTGAGCACTCGACAAACACTTGTATGTTTGCATTGGTGTGTGTATTATTGAATGCCTTTATGTATATATACACACATAGAAATATATATATATATATATATATGTACACAAAAAGTCTTTGATCAGCTTGTGGCTCTTGTGTCACGTGCATAACTAAAACTTGATTAGTATTCAGTTGAGCAAAAAATGGATTTTCGTGCCATATTTGCAATAAAAACAAATTAACAATACACTTAAGATGCAAAGATCTTTAAATAAATTATTTCTGGTTGACCGGATCACAATGAAATTGTCAAGGCATATATAATGAAATAATGTGCCAACAAATTCAATAAAAATGTTTAGCGGAAAGTTTTTGATTAGCATCTATTCTTATCCCTACACAATTTAAGTATGATAAAAATCATTTTAGCACAGCACGAAAGGTGCACATAAATCTATTAGTAAATCACACGCCATTTCCGACAGATGCCCCTTAAGTTGTTTACTTGATTCCATGGCACAACAAACACACACAAATTGAAGGTTGGTAACGCAATCAGTGAAGAAGAGTGGAACACAACACATTTTCACAAGTCTTGTAAATGTTGACAGATAAAGTCGTAAAAAAAAAGGAGAACAAAATATGTGTTCAAGGCGTAATTAAACTGCAATGAATGATAAGCTTCATAAAATGAGATAAGTCCAGCAAGCTCGACATTTAGTGAGTTTGTGCAATATTTACAAATATTTAAAGCGCTTTTGCGTTTTGCGTAAACAGTAATCAGCTGAGAGCGATTAAAACAATAACGGCAAGATAAACAAAATTACAGTCAAAATGCTCTAACTTTAACCACAATTGGGTAGGTAAATACTCATTCATAAATTGAGTTATTGTGTAAACAACTTTTTTGTGTTTCGCACAATACTTAAACAAAATCAACAAATTTGTAGAAATTCAATTTTCAAATGATAAACCAAAGTCGAATGTGTTTTTTAGAATTCCACATGGGTTATACAAATACTTTTGTTGTTTGATTTACAAATCGAAACACGAGTTGTGTTGAGAAATTTGTAAAAAATGGTGCAGAAAAAGCGGCAAAGCGAAGTTTGACTGTAACAGAAACGACAACATTTTGAGACCCAGTGGGGCCTGCCTTCAAATAATACTGTGACACATCCATCCATATTGTCGCTTATCAGAGAGAGTGGCCTTTCAGTCAGTTATTCCGAACGGTATATGCGAAGAGTGTGTGCAGCAAGCCAGTTCAAAGGGGTTTAAAGCGGTTCGATCGGGTTTGCTGTGCTGCTGTGCGTTGTTTTGTTTTCGTTTCGTTTCTTTCATTTGCCAGCTGAAGCTAACAGCGAATCGGCGACAATGAATCAATAACACAAAAGCAACTGTTTAGTGACCAAAGACCCCTCCCTCCCCCTTACTTGTTCTTCAAGAGTGTGGAGGCAAAAACTTGTGAAGCTGTTGCTGTTTCTGTATATTTCGGTTATGTCAGAGCTTGGTAATTATTGTGCAATAAATACCATGAAATATTATTTAAAAATTGGAAGTAAAATTAATTGCAAACTCTAAAAACCAATATAACCCTTTACCAATCAATAAGGGTAGATTGTTTGCGTTTTGTGTACTTTAAAATGACTTTGCTTGTTGCATTCAACTACTGCACCACTGACACATATTTCAATTTGCAACCCCTCAAAAAAAAAAGCAGGCTAGAAACCCCTTGAATGGAAAATTTTCAAGATGACCTTGTAATTATGCAACAGGAAGCAAGAAAAATAACAGCTAAAAGATTAGGAATAATGACAAAAGGGGCACAAGTTAAGGAGTAAATACCACAAGAAGCGAACTCAACAACAAAACAAACAAACACCAATCTAACCGGTTCATATTACGTCGGTAAAAAGAGAACACAAACAAAACAAAGAACAGAAAAAAACAGCCTTTGCTCAAGGTTACCCAGTTTGCAAAGAAGATGCCACGGCAAGGACCCAGGGCCATTGGGGACGCGAGGTGGTGTGACAATCAGGGGTATAAAGGCTGTGCGTGTACAGGTTTTCGCTTGCGGGCAACCCTGACATTGACATTGAGCAGCAGCAGAGAGCGGCAAGCGTTGCCAGACTGTTGTGCGAGCTTTGCCGGCAGTTGCAGTTGTCCTTGAAACGGAGCAAGAAACGTGAAATTTGCTATTTGATTCACAAAAGCTGTCGAAAACCGCCTAACAGGCATGACGCAATTTCTGTTGAGCTTTAGGAGAGCGGCACAGAGAGCTAGAGAGGGGCGCAGGGAAGGAGAGTTGCTTGTTAAACTGAATGCCGACCCATAATTATTTTGTTTACATTCTTCGCCAAGGTTTTTTAATTCCTCAATTTTCAATCATATCCAATTTCAAAACAACTTTTAAAACGAAAAATCGAAAAACAAAAAAAAAAAAGGCACAATGACAAGACAAGAACTTGCCCAAAGTAGTTTGGATTTTGTTATGCTTACGCTTTTTGCGTCGTAGACTTTTGATGCAATTTTCAAGTAACTTACACACACACACATAAGTACGCATACCATCATGTAAGTGATTTTATATTTTGCGCATGCTCAGCATTTGTTTTTGTTATTGCTGTTGCTGTCGTTCTTGCTATTTTGCTTTCGTTGTTTATTTCTCACAGGAAACACACAGTTCCCCTTCAGAGAACGGGATTTGCATTATCGAATTATGTTTTCATCATTTTGTGTGTGGAATGTTGCTGACAGTGTCAAACGGAAATAACAAAGAAATTGAAGCCTTGTGGGTAACATCGTTTAACATAATGCGGCATGCTGAGCTCTGTTTATTGTTTGTTGTTGTTGTTGTTATTGCGTTTGTTATGTTGGTATTAAAGATGCGAGAATAGAAACACAGAAAGTGGAAACGTTCTGGCATATTAAATTGTGTTATGCTTTGGAATTTACTTCATGAACTAGCAGAAGCTGCCCAATTATTATTTAAATGGTGGAAATATGACAAAGTAAAAAAGGGGAAGCTTTCACTCAGACCAAAATGAAAATGTCAGTCAGTCAGTCAGTCAGGGCAACTTGTTTTATTAATGTTCTTAGACAAGTCTATAAACATTGTCACACGCAAGTCACGGTTCTTAAGTGGCAAATAGGTTGTGCGTGTATAAACCATCTTTTGTCTATAATCTAATCAGTTGTCACTAATTTAGTGTTTTTATGAAGACCAACTGCCTGATAAGATATTTAATACGGGCCATAGCGTATTAGCAAATATATTTGCTTGCGCATAAGCCAGATAGATAACTGGCATATAGACGCAAATGAATGACTGATAAAAAACGTTGAAAACTTCCAATTGGTTTAAATTAAAATGAAAATTAGGTAAACGGACAGCGATAGAAATGCTCTGTTAAATAAAATGTTAAATAACATTTGTGAACGTAGCGAGAAACTTAGAAGAAGAAGAAAAAACAACAAATTAGAAAGGAGACAACAGCAAGAATAGCAGATCAACGAAGACAGGTGAAGCTCGAAAGAGAAACAAGGTCAATGTTTGTCAAAGCGCAATAACGGAGTGCACAGTGTGCACCAATTGCAAGCGATAATTTAGTATGAATGTGTGCGTACTTAAGTGCGTCTAGACACGTCAAACGGCCACTGAGCCAATGTGCTAACATTGAAGCGAATGCTTCAATGCTCCTAGTGGGAGTGTGAGAGAGATGGCGCAATATTTAATGCAACTGCTTGCTTTAACTAGCGGGGACTGTAGGTTCAAGGCAGTTTATCTTTGCGCTGTTTTGCAAGGCAATTTCTTTGTGTTTTCCGCATATAGCTTTATTTATTGGGTTGTAAATGGACTTTAATGTTGCTTTGCTCGCGTGCGAAAAAATAAAACACAAAGAAAAATTCAACAAATTAACTGCAATTACAAAATGCCAAATTGTCATCTTTTGACGGGTATAATTTATAAGTAACGAATTTAAAAGCTTGAATTTTTAAATATCGACACAAATATAGAAATATTTGAAAGTTAGATAACAATCTAAGACACTTTTCTTGATTGTTTAATAAGTTATTCTGAAAAATAGCACTACTGAAATGAGACTTAATTTTGTGTTCCTGGCATCATCAAATAAATATTACTCTTCAATAAACACCACTTAATTTGCACTGTTTTGCGTGACCCTTGACTGGAAAATAATGCCAGCGTGCACTTTGGTCAAGCCACCTGCCATTAAGTGGCAAGCAGTTATTATTGGGGCAGCACCAATTCGTGTCGATGAGGCGCAAGCAAAGCGTATCGAACTAACTATTAAAAGTGATGACTGCTCAGTTTAAGATGGGGCATCCACCACACAAAAGCCAGCCAACAAAAGCCTTAAATTAAAGTGGACACATGCAATTGTTATTTGTCACTCGTTGAATAATTTGCGGACTGCTTTTCAATGAGGCATTTATTCAGTTGCCGTAATTGAACTGGCACACGACACGTCGCCCATTGCCCGCCCGGTTGGACGGCGCCACATTTACAGTCAGCGCGAATACGAATCCGAATCCGAATCCGAATCCGACTCTGAATCGGACTGCGACTACAATAATATATTTAGTGAGCTGTGAAAATAGATCTGTGATGATGATTGTTGCACAATTGGGCAATGAGCAGCATGCCACACAGACGAGTAAGTTCAAGTGGCTCCTCCCCAGAAAAAAACCCCAAAGTGGCCGACCAGCTGATGCCCTGTAAACAGTTATAATTTCCATTCCAATTTACGTAAAAAATTTACGCAAAAATATGAATTTACATTAAGATAAATTAGTAAATGATTATTCAAATTGAAATTAAAAATGATATTCATTTTGTGTTGTATTTTGAATAGTCAAATATTCTTATCTTCTATGCGTTATTTTGATAACTGTGGTTCTCATAAGCCATTTCGATATTAATCGATATTTTAATAGTTTATGCTGAAATTGAGCTCACCTGCCCGTTGAGCATAATCATATCCTTTCACATTCAGAATAACTACAGGGTATACAACGTGTATACTATGAGATGGGGAAACTGGCATTAATTAAATTAGCCGCACAGCTGTTGGGAAGCGCCTAGCGACGGCAATATTTACAAACATAATTGCGATTCTACTTAAAAATCTTGGCTTGTTTGCCGACACTTGTAAACAGATTGTGGCACCAGGTGTCAATTGGGCTGAACTTAAATGGAAATGGGCACTGAAGAATGGCAACAACAGCTGTAAATTTTGTATACAATTGCAACTATAAATCATCTTTAGAAAGCAATAAACGAGATGCAAATGATAAGTTGTCTGATATACGCTAGGCGATGGTCGTCATTGAATTTTAATGTGAAACCTAAAACCTCAACTATTTGCACTAATCCAAACCAGAAATTTCTACAGTAGTCAGAACTAATGAGGGTCCCATAACCTTTTTGTTACCTGTGCCAACGGGGTAGATGCAGAAATACCTACAAGGGGCGGGTATCTTAGGTACGCCTCTGATGACGTACATTTGTAGAAAGAAGGCAAATTGCCATCATTTAAATTGAACTAAGTATTAATGTTGTTACTATGAAATATACTATAAAATATTGAAAAATGAGTTTGCTTACAATAGCTTGGTAAACAAAAAGTGCTTCCTACGAGAGCTATAGGATATATTTGTTGTATCTCGTCATAACAATCTTTATGGTAATCAAATATGAATGTGAAACTTAAAACTTCGAATACTTGCACGGATACAAAAAATATTGTAAGACATCAAAACCATCAACTAGAAACTTCTACAGTAATCTTAAACGAGTTTCTAGAAAGTACCGGAGTCAGAGCCAGCGGGTAAAGGTCCTTAAGGTCCTTCTGGTTACCTGCGGTAACAGGAAAGAGACAGAAATATCTATAAAAATCGTAGGTACCCCTGTAGAGGAGAGTAAAACTTTCGCCATCTAAATTGTGTTATACATTTAAAGAACCGACCGATTGTTGCTTAGAAAGCTATATGTTAGTGCACTCGGATCTTGGTCCCTTTTGTGTAACTAAAAAGCTACTCATAACTGATGAGTTTAGTTGGAGTAACCTGGTAAACAAAAGATCATCTTTTGATCAATTGTTGCTACGACAGCTATTTGATATACCGGTCCAATCTCGCTATCTTTCGAGAGTGGCATAATAATCTTATTGCAGTAATTGAATTTCAATATAAAACTTGAAACCGGGAATATTTATTTATATATGTAAATATAATGTAAGACATCAAACCGTCAACTATAAGTTTGAGTAGTTTTAAGTCCCCTACTAGAAAGTGCCAGAATGGTTGAGGGTCGTGTAGGCTTTCTGTTACCTGTGGTAACTGGTTCATAGAAGAACTCATTCTTCGATGCTATGATATAGAAGGCCAATCTTCAAAATTTGTGAATAAGAATAAATATATTTGGTTTGGGAAACTTGTGAAACACAAAAGTTGTTCATACAAAAACTCAGCATTCGATTTATCGTTCCCATGGCAGCAATGTCTATGATATAGCGATCTGATCCGGCCAGCTACGACATATGTATTGCCTACTGTGAATATAATATTATATATTTTATATATAAATATTTTATCTTAAAAACTGAGTTACTAGTTTGCATAGAAGCAGACATACTCTGATCAACTCGACTAGTGATGCTGATCAGGAATATTTACATATATACTTTATGGGGTTGTACGAACATTATAAGAAAATTATAAAAAAAACCTCTGCGAGTTTAGACAAAACATTTAATATTTTGGCATGGAATTGGAAAGAATTTAATAAATCTCAATCTTAATCCAGATGGGATAGCATGAATTCTTTAATGAATTCTTTCACTTACCGTTCCCTTAGTGGCAATAGCTTGATGCCAGTTCCGACGCAGCTGCCGCTGCCAAAATTGGATACCTTCAACGGTATTTTGATGCTGTCGGAATCGCTGCCACTTTCGGCACCAGAACCGCCGCTGCCACCACGTTGCTGCTGCTGTTGCTGCTGCTGCTGCTTGCCAGGATGCTTCTGTTGCAGCTGCTGCTGGTGGCGGCCAGAGGAGTTGGGCCGCTTTATGTTGCGTCTGTCAGCCTGGCTGGGCAAACCGCTCACATTCATCAGGTATTGACCCATATTTTCAGTTTCACTAAAACCATCACCATCGCTGCCACCGCCAACTGTTGCAGCGCTGCCGCACTCATCCATGCCGCCGCCACCGCCACACATCCCGATGCCGGCGCCGCTGTCCATGTGAACATCAGCGCTGCACAAGAGCAGCGCTGCTGCTGCGCTGCCAACGCCACATTTACCATTCTGCTGCTGCTGCTGCTGATGTTGTTGTTGGTATTGTTGGTGTTGGTGTTGTTGTTGTTGCTGTTGCGTCTGGTTGCTGCGCTGCTGATGATTGCGTTGATAATGCTGATGATAGCCGCCGGCGCCGAGTCCCAACGCTGCCGTTGCGTTGCCTTTGCTATTGCTGTGGTTGTTGTTGTTGTTGTAATGCTGCTGCGTACAGATGCTGCCGCCAAATGTTGCCCCAAATTTGGTGTCCCTGTGTGTGCCATCTAATGAGATATTCGATAGAAACGAGATCGCAGCCAATCTGCGCCTGTGTCTCGTCTTATTAAGCGTACTTGCCATTAGGCGCTTAAGACCCTTATCAACAGTAACAAATCGACTAAATCGAGACTGAATGTGTGCGAGAGAGACGGAGAGAGAGCGAGCGAGCGAGCGCGGGCTATACACACATACAATATATATATATATATATATATATATATACTGTCTGTCTATGGAATGTGGCCAAAAAAGTGTCCAGCTCCCTTCTATCTATAATAATACTTTCAATTCAATTTATATTGCACTGCCCACAAAACACACGAAAAACACACGCGAAAGTTCTTAAAAATATTTCAATTGATTTTATTTTTATTTACTTTTTATTTGTTTCAATCAAAGTTTCTGATTTTTGGTTAACTGTTACAACTGTTTAGTCTCTAAATTCGAGGCCGAATCGAAAAACAAACTGCTTGAACGCATCATTTTGGCACTTTTTTTTCTTCTTTAAAATAGATTGACTTAAACAAATGAATTGCAATATCTGCAATTGGTTATTGGTTATTGGCTACAAAATACTGTGTCCATCCGGATTGACTGCAAATAAATAAATGAAAACCAAAGACATTAAATCAATAAAATATGCAACTTTTTTGAGAATGTAAAATTGTGAATAATTATTAGTTGCGTATGGAATGCATACGTACATTAATTAGTATATTTATAGTATATTATTGTATAGCTTGCAAAATGCAAATGATGTCATTCCTCGCCGAGAATTTAAATAACTGTTCATACAAATTCAGTTTTTCCTGTACCTAAAGCACATTAATATGGTACACATTAATAGAGTACAAATATCCTCTGGGTCCTCTACCCATGCTAATTGCATTAAAAAGTCAATAAACTTTCTGCGAAAAGCTTTTCGCTGCAAGTTTTGATGCGGACTGCAAAAGCTGCCCTCACCAAAAGCTGCAATTGCATTTCACCTTGTTGTTGCTATGTTTTTTTGTAATGTGTTTTATGGCTGGGACAGTAAACGGCCGGTTAACACGAAATTTGTATTTTTACCTGAGTTCAACATTTTGCTACCAGCAAAACAAAATCAAAACAAATGGAAAATGTATGTGGACAAGCAGCTGAGAAACCTCAGCAACAACAAAAAAAAAAAAAAAAAAGGCTACCTGCTCTGAAATGTTTATTGGTCGAATTGGATATATTAACTGGGAGCAGTTGAAAAGCCGCACGTGCGATTCTTAGTGGAAAATCAATGAGTAACGGTAACAAGTGTGCGAGGATAAAGAAAAAATTCCGAACACTCATGTATCATGGTATTTATGCATGATTCACACCCACGCAAACCAAATGACAACAAAAGAGATGAGAAATGAAAATTAAATGATTTTAAGGAAAAGACGTCATTTTTAACTTACCGACAAAATGCAAAAGTTTTTGGCTGATTAATGTATATTTTTAAATATAATTAGAAATGTTTCAAGCGCGCCATTTTGAACTATTTTTAGCTTAACGATTTCGACACTATTTTTTTTTTCTTGTCAACTGCAAGCAATTATAACACTCGCTCGGAATTATTTATTTTTTGTCTATTTTATAGATGTTTTTGTTACTATGCGCAAACTTTAATTTCGCTTTGCGCTGCTGCTTCTTGGACTATCCGCCACCCCGTCGTCGTCGTCTTGCTTCGTGCACCTTCTTCTGGCAACTGAACCGCTGCCTGTCAGCCGCTTTGCCTTCCGTTGTCGACGGCGCAGCTGCTTTCGTTGCGTAAATCGGGGCCAAAAATTGCAATTGCAATTGCTTTCGATACCTTTGTGCACTGCCCTTTAACCTTGGCGATAAAAAAAAACCAAAACGAACGCACACACACACGTTTATAATATTTATTTATAAAACTCTCTTGCGAACGCGTATTTTCGCACGAGCGTTAAGATTGATGCGGAAAAAACGACAGAAACGTCAACGTCCCACAGAAAAATCACAAAACTGCTGATGGTGTGACCAGAAAGTGTATGTCTTCAAAATACCAACAATTTGTTGTGTATTTCTGAAAATATCGACCCACCTCTAGTTACAGAAACAGTGTGTACATAGCAAACAATTTTCTCTTGCAAATTCTTGGCAACACTGAGCTCCACCCTCGCCGTTATTAGCAAATACGAACGAACGAACGAAAAAACGAAAGAAAACATGTAAATTTGAAGAAAAGTCGGCAAACATTTAGTTTTTTTTTTTCATCACACCCATTCAAACCCGCCACAAATACACAACAACAAGTATGGAACACAACGAAATCTCAATGTGCATGGACGTCAAGTTGGATACACATGACAAGCGCGCAATTGCGTTGCGCTACAAAACCTGGACAAGATGCTTGGTGAAAATCGAAGCGATTAAATGTGTGCCCTGCTTCCTGCGTCTCAGTTTCCAGAGCATTGTCGACGATAATGACTTGTCCTCACCACAACAGCAGCAGCAGCAACAAAAACTGCTTAGCGTTTCAGTTAATGTGCCCGGATTGAATATCAGTTTGGCCACTTCGCGTACCAAACAGCATTCGTATGGTTTATTTTGGACGCAGAATCGACGCGATTGCTTCATTTACTTTGCATTGGAAACAGAGACGGCGTGTCGTCGGCACATGAAGTGGATCAAGAAGTCCATCAAGAATCTGGAGCTGTACAGGCAGGTGTTTCTCGAGCAGCGTCGACTTAGTCGGGACACAAGGTGAGCCAAATTGTTAAATTTGTGATGGATTTGCCTATAAACGAAATAGTGTTGGTCAATCTACCAAAGTAGGAACATGGCTGTTAAACGTTTTTTTTAAATTTTAATTAAACAAAAAATTTTTGTTAAATGGTTGTAATCAAAAACTGAATTAAACTGGGAAGTTTGCGACGCGACGGGATCAGATCAGATCATAGAACAGTGTTGGTTAATCTGTTAAAGTGAGAACAGGGCTGTTAAACAGTTTGTAATTTAAATTTAAAATTAACCTTTCTTTTGCAGCTCTCAATCTGAATTAAATTAATTTAAATTTTACTATAATTTGCAGCTCTCAAAAGGCACTCGGTCCCTTGCCCAATTTGCCCGAATCCTTTTGCTTCGATGTGGACACAAGCAGTTTCTCCTTTTCGGCGCGCGTCTCACAAATCTATGAGGAAATCTTCGATGGCAGTCGCATCTCACGCGCCTCGGTTGCGTCTGGCATTTATGAGGAAATGAATTTGGCTGAATCGGTTGGTGCAACTCGTGCGATTTTGGAGACGCCACCGGCTTTGCCGCCACTGCCGGCGCACCGCAAGCGAATCAACACGTTCGAGTGCCAGCCGGGTGAAATACTACGCTCCAGCACCCAACCCGAATCGGAGCTGGCCAAGAAGAAGAAGTACAAAAATATGTTGGACAACTTCTTTGGACAGAAGCGTCGCTCGGCGAGCGCAAGTGTGGGGCAGGATCAGGAGCAGGAGGAACAAGATCAGCAATTGGTGCTCTATGAAAATGCACCCACTCCGGAGCCAATTGCTTCGCTCAAGCGCGCATCGAACATTAGCAATGCGCATCGCAACAGCTTCTCTAGTCCCGATCTGTCCAAGCTCAATTTTCTGGACACCTTTGGCGATGCACTTTCCAGCGATGAGCTAAACATCAGCCTCGAGGACTCGGCCATTGAGCACAATAATCCACGGCAAATTCTGCTTGCCGAGCTGACACGTCATCTGAGCCAAGCCGATTCGCTGGAGAGCCTGAATGTGTCGCATCAGTTGCCGCACAATTTTAACTTTTCCGCCTGCAACACATCCACCATAAATCTGATTGGAGCCAATGGTGCCGTCAGCCAAGGCAACAATGTCCAGTTGCAGCAGCTGCAGCAACTGCAGCGCAAGGTGATGGTCGATGATCTCAATGGTTATTGTGTGATGGCGCCCATCATACAAAAGGTCAGTGGCTGCAGCAATGCTCCCATTGAGCTGAAGAAACCCACCGCCAGTACTGCATCCACTTCGTCTGGATACTCCACCGGCTCGCACAGTTCCTCCACGAGCAGCTGCAACACCGATGATCCCACCAACAAAGCAGCAACTTCGATTGCCGCTGCTCCAGCTTCAGTTTCAGCTCCATCCCAAAACGAGAGCGATATTTATGAATCGATGCGAGTCGATGTGAGCTCAATGAATAGCAACATTGTACTAGCCGAGCATCTATATGAGAATCTACTGGCTGTGAAGGCATCCCAGGAGCTGGAACAGCAACCACTTGGTCTATGCACCAGCACACCCACCGAATCCCCGCTGATGCCGGCGCTGCCGCCCAAACAGCAAACGCCGAACGCGGAACACCAGCAGCACCCGGACGAAGAGGATTACTATCAGACGCCTCGGAAGTCCATCATCAGTGTGGATGATAAAATACCGTCGTATTATCCAAATAGCTGCGACACCCTAAAGGCCAAGCGACGCAGTCCCAGCAGCGCCGAAACAGCGGCCGGCATGCGTCAACTGGTCAGCGCTCGACTGCGTCGCGAGCGCAAGGAGAATCTGTATATATCATCGCCACAACAGATAATCGAACATCGTCAGAAGTCATCATCGTCAAGCACAGGCAATGCATCATCATCATCATCATCGTTAGCCAAGACTAGAACGTTAACCAAGAAGACTGCCGCCCACAAGATCGCCGAGGGTGTCTATGCCGTCACCCATGCCACCAACTCCACGGGCAACAAGCATAACAACAACAACAATACCAACAATAACAATAATATCGATTCAAAGCCGCCGAATGCTGGCGACAAGGAGGAGCTACTCCAGCTGGCCATGCTCCAGAATATTGATTTCAAATTCGACGATGGCCAAGTCGCTGAGGCCGAGTCTTCGGGCAGCAAATGCAAGGCCAGCCAGCTGGAGGATGAGTACGAGCATTGTTTCCAGGCAGCTGAGCGTGCCACACGCATGCTGCAAAAATATGCCACATTGGCCAAGTTTGGCCAAGTCTCGCCTCGCAAACAACAGCAGCGACAGGAGCCCCTCAAACCGGCCATGACTCAATCACAATCGCCCAACGGTCTGTTGCTGCAGCAGCAGGTGGCGCCTCCAGCTGGCAACAGCCTGAAGAAGTTTGCCTCGTTGCCGCGCTTCAAGAAAATTGACTTTTCGCCGCTGAAGATGCGTCTGAATAACGTGCTCCAAAGGAATGCGACAGCAGCTCCACAATCGCCTCAGTAGCAATTAAACTAAATGTGCATTGTTGTTTGTTGTTAGTAAGTTAAATAATAATTATAACAATAAGTTAATCGTTTAATGCTTTAGTTTTATGATTTGCATGTGATCAAAGCTGTTTTTGCCTCTCAGCTAAAAACTCAAATGCAGCAATTAGTCTAAAAACAACAAAACAATTTAAAGCCTTTTATGTTCAACTTGATTTGCCATATTTATCTAAGTATATAGTACATATAGCATATCATATTGAAAGCGTATTCCATATCTGATAACTGATGTTGTGTCTGTTGGTTGTTGGTTCTATTTATCCTTGTGTGTCTAGGCAATATGCCACATGCAACATGCATTTTAGCCATATAAATAAATTACATATTCCCATTGAAAGTATGCTCAATTATCGTGAAAAACCAAGAAACGCTTTTATTAAAACATTTACACACAAATTATACAAAAGACAAAACTATTGTTGACGAGTTGTACACGAAACCAAACTAATTTTAATTTATTTTAGTTATTAAGGCAGCTTCTTATGAATCTTTGAGCTTCAGCGTTTCACTTAAATCAAATAAGGAGAACATTTTGCGCTCGCTTTTGGCTCACTTAGAAATCTAAATTTGAAACAAGTCTGCAACAAAATGTTGTACGCAGCTTGGACGGCAATGCTTTAATCGACTTAAATGTATTTAGTTGTATGCAAATTAATTAAGTTAAATTAATGTTTTAAACTCTGTTGGCAAAATGCTTAAAAATCTGTGAATCGCTTTTTTGGCTTTTGCAAAAAACCTGCCAACGCCTAAGAACATATCAACAACAAATTATAAAACTAAATTAGTTAGAAAATGGAAATGAATACATTTTATATTCTTGCAGTATTACTCAGAAATTAGCTGTAAAACACAACAAACGTCCAAATGATATATAAAAAAGCGTTTATTAGAGCATTTAAAAATGTTTAGCTTCTGCTGCAAGGATTCATATATATATATATATTTACTGTAAAACTATGGATATTTGAAAACAGCTTCTATTTTAGCGCAACCAAAGCTCAATTGTACCGTGACTTTAGATATAAACTTTATAATTATATATATATATTCATATACTACGCATAAAGTCAATAATAACAATAAAATTAACCAATGCTTTGTTTATGTACAAAAAAAAACTATTGTAATTTTTTAAAATTAAACTCAAATTCAGCTGTAGACTTGGGGACGTCTCTGTTGATGGAGAAACTCCTGCTCCACTCGTGTGCCCTTTGACACGACGTAGAAGAGCAATGCGCCGCCGGACACAAAGAAACTTTTCTCGTTGATAATCTCCCGCAGCGTGCTTTTGGGGTTCACCTTGTGGACGCAGCCCGCCTTGCGATTCTCATAGTAGACATGAACCTTATCCGGACGATAGCTTGACGTCTTATCAACGGGCAGCGGCTCTGCAAAGAGCGTAATCAGGCAATCCATCATCGTGGCCGTCTCCGGCAATTGTTGCTGGAAATCACTGAGCAGAAACTCCGGATAGGAGAAGGCAGCGGGCCAAATTAAAGTACTCTCATCTTCATCCAAATGTACGGGATAATCTTCCAGGGGCAAAAACTTGGGGCGCAACAGTTCATCGCTTATATTTGTCCGTTTATTGATGGGTTGATCATCGAACTTAATGGCACGCTGCGCCAGAGCATCGCGCAGCTTGTGGAAGCGCGCAAGGCGACGCTTGGATTCGGCTGCCTCCTTGCGCTGATTGCGTTCCGTGTCCATCTGGAAAAGATCATCATGAGTATTCTATGTGAAATGTGATCATTTTAGAGACACACTTTTTTCATTTTGTTCTTGTGCAGCAGCGCCTTGGCCTCCTTGTGATCGATGTCCACCTCGAGCAGCTCCTCGCACATCTGGCTGCACACATCAAACTTGTCCAACTCGTAGGCACATTGAGCAGCTCGCCAGCGAGCCTTGTTATAGTCCGGCTTGTAAAACAAGGCACGCTGTGCATCACTCAACGCGGAACGATGATTCTTAATGAAGAAATGCGCAGCTGAACGATTGTTGTAGAGCACGGCCAGCACATCGGGATTGTCGCACTTGGTTTTGATGCCCTCCGTAAATGAATAGACGGCCATGCGGAATTTCTTGTGTTTCATGTAAAAGTTGCCATCCTCTTTGTAGTTCAGCGCCAGCTCTTCCAGTGTGTTCTCCTCCGGATCGTATTTGAGCTTCTGCAAGCCCTCAAACATGGGATGCACTTCGTCGCCTGGCTGTGGTGCTTTCTTCATGAAGAACGGATGCTTGTCCATTTCCTCCTGCCAGCGATCCTCCGGCCATCCCTCCTCATAGCGTTTCTTCTCCAGGCCATCAATGAACTCATCAAGCTGTGCATCTAATTGAGCTGCCAGCTCTAAACGTTCCTCTTCTGTCCAGTTTTTCTTTGTTGCCAGGTTCTCCATTTGGTCGAGGAATTCCACATGCTGTGAAAGAAACCTGTTACTGAAGGCAGGTATCGTGACATATGCCAAAAGTAAGTGTGAAAGTGCGGAATTGAGTTCGGTGGCAACGCTGAAATTAATATTTTACTGTGATCGCCAATAATAACCTAAATAAACAAAATAATAAGCTATTTAAAGAAGTAAAATTTTCCAATCACTGAATTGAACAGCAAATTAATATTAATAATGTGTAAATAGCAACACAATAATAATAACTAAATAGCTAACGCAGTTGTGACAGTCTGGCAACGCCACAGTCACTATAAATTGGGTTACTTTTTGGCGCGCAACACAAGAGATGAACTTGGAAAACATGGAAGTGGATGAAAATAATGAGCCGCAACAGTAAGTTTTATGTTTAATAACTATGATTCACAGTGAGTGACGGGTTTATTTTGCAGTTATGTGCGAACAGCAGAAGATGTTAAGGCCATTGTAAAGCATGCCAAAATGGACGAACGCCAGTTGACACAACTCACGCAGGCTTTGTATTATCCGAGCGCCGATGTGGTCAGCGATAATTTACGGCTGTTGGAACTAGACGAGCATATGCTGCGGCAGATACGCACCGGACAGACGCTCCATTTTAAGGGTGGCCTGCACGAGAAGGTTGTGCTCTGCACGGATGAGCGCACATACGATGTGAAGGGTGCCGAGATCTCCAACAGTTTATTATTGGTGCCTGATTTGAAGTTTGGTGCAGCAACCAGCACGTCACCTTTGAAGAGTCCGCGCACTGGGAATGCGAATTCCTCGCTTGAGCGCAGTCTGAACGACAGTGCCGATGATGATTTGGAGGTGCCGCGCACGCTGGAGCAGAGGCAGGTTTTGACTATATTCCACGATTACTATGAATGCCGCGAGATCCGACCACGTTATCGCAAGCTGGGCGAACTGTTGCAACTCACTCGATATTCGGGGCCAGAGAACGAGTATTGCATTGAGCGCAAGCTGATGTTTAGTTTCCAGCAGCTGCTGGACACGATTCAGTGCAGCCGGGCACAGTTTATCGAGGGACTCCATCAATGTCGCGCCTTGGAGTTCGATGGACACATCCGTATACTGGACTATGAGTATGAATATCGCATTATTAACCTGATGCTCGGGCTGATTGCGGAAAATTCCTGGGCCCTTGATGAGGTGGATCGCGGCGAAACAATCTATGCCATGCAAGGCATTGCTCCCGAACCCATTGTTTCGGGACTTTTTGATATCTATGCGAAGCAAAGTGATCGCTGCCCCGGCAAATTCCGTTACCAGGAGTCGCTGGTGGCACGCATTGTGGCGCAGAATATTTTGCAGCCTGGCCTGCGTTTTCGCAACGAAGAGTTCATGAGCACCTGGCAGGAGGCGCTGCCCGAGGGCATGAGCTGTAAGCTGGAATATCTGCGTGGCTTGGGCATCCTAGATAAGGAAGGCGCGCAACCTTGCATCCGATCCCTGGCGGAAGAGCAACTGCCTGCGAACATCATCGATCGCATGCGTGCCTTGTTCAAAACAAAGAGAAAGTGGACACTGGACGAAATGGAGCCGTATATGGAGTAAGTGCTGTCAAGGTTTTTGTTGATCTTTGATAATAGTTATTCATTCCTTGCTGCAGCTGCTTTACCACGCCCACACTGTCTGTATCCCAATTGCTGGCCAAGCACGCACGATCTCTCACAGAAAGTGAAACTCGTTATTTCGTCTCCAAGCACTGAGAGTGCAACAATAACAGTAATAATAATAATAATATATAAAAGTAGTAGAAGAAGTAGTCATGGTAAATATATAAATATATTTATTTAGGCATTGCGTTTGCGTTTGTTGCGCTGCTTCTTGGCCAGCTTCATGTCTTCGATGGCGGCCTTCATGGTTTCCACAGCACTCTGCGGATTACTGGCGCCCATATCGGAGCCGGGGAGTAGCTGACCCGTGCTCGTGGGATATTTAAAGCTGAAACCTTTGGGGAATATGGGCTGGGCGAGCAGTGCAGCAAGTTGTCCGCGCACCTGATCCACATGCAGGCGATTTCGTCGGCGCTCAATGATAAACGGATCCTCATCCTGATCGCTGCCGCTACAAGGAAAAGGGAGATTAGAGTGGGAGCTACAAAGAGAACATCATCACTCACGAGTCGTCATTGTAGCCATCGATAATCATGTCCATTTCCTCGGCATGCTTCTTCATCCAGCCCTCTTCGCTTTGTGTGCGTCGCAGCTTCAATTCCTCCTTGTCCAGCTCACGGGCGAGATTGACACGCTCTCGTACAGCGCCCAGAAAACGCTCCGAGATGGGGAAAAGCGGCAGATCCTCAGCTGTAAGCAACCAGATTAAATTGAAACAATTGAATTTTATGCTTCTATTTGAAGGCACCCACTTCTCTGCAGCGTTTTGTGCAGACGCACATAGCTTTTGACCTCGCCTGGTTCCATGAACATGACCGTTATGCCATGTTTATTGGCACGCGCAGTGCGTCCGGAGCGATGCACATAATTCTCACTGGTGCGTGGCACCTGGTAGTGAATGACATGCTCCACATTGGGTATATCCAGGCCACGGGCAGCCACATCGGTGGCAATTAGCAATCCCGTCGAACTATCTCGGAAACGTTCCAGATTTTTCAGTCGCTGCTTCTGTATCATGTTGGCGTGCAGCGGCAACGGATTGCAATCCAGCAGGCCAAAGAGTGTGGCCAGCCGCTTGACGCAGTCAATCGAATTGCAGAAGACGATGCTGCGACCAGGATGGCGCTGCACAAAATAGTACAGATAGTAATCCTTCTCATCAATCGCACACAAGAGACGACTCTCGGTCAGAGTTTGGGCAGTCTCTGAAAGATTGAAGCATAATTAATGTGTAGGCGCTCGTTCGAGGTAGTTTTTGCTTACGTTGACTGCTGGTAATGTCGACAATCTTTGGCTGCGAGATGCCCAGATCCTCGATAAGACTCTCAATCTTTTGATCCACAGTCTGCTTGGTGAACTTGGGACGTTTTGCCAGATTGCGTTCTACAATAATGAAAGTAATTATGTGAAATGGTAGGATTGAATTCTTATCCTAATTGCACCCATTAAGGTGAGTCTTTACTTTGCATATGCTCGGGTAGATCGTGGATCAGCGTCAATGTGGCTGATAAGACGAAATTCTGGCGCAGCTGTTTGCGCTCCTCATCGGCATTGAGAACCTTGAGCAGCATGCGCAGCTCCTCGAAGTGTCCCTTCTCCACCATGCGATCCGTTTCGTCAATGCACAGAAAATTGACATGCTCTATCTTGTTTAGGTGCTGATTGCCCTGCGCATACAGTTCCCAAAGACGACCTGGTGTTGCCACAACAATTTCGGGACACTGGCGCAGGACGCGCTCCTGCTTGGCCATGGAGAGGCCACCAAAAATGGCTGCCACGCGAATACCCGTATATTTGGCAGCGGCAACAAGATGATTCTTCACCTGGACAGCCAATTCTCGGGTGGGTGTGAGCACCAGCGCATACAGAGGACGACGTCCCGAACTGCTGTTGTCCTCGGCATCGCTCTCCTCCTCACTAGCCCCCGACACATAATCCAGTTCCTCTGGCGGTGGCGTCAACTCGTGATTCTCTTTGCTTGTAGGCACCTCCTCCTGCACGGTCGCCTCAACTTTGTGCTTTGGTGCCCGTGTGCGTATACCGGATCCGTCATTGCGCTGCTTCAGCTCCATGATGCCGGAGAGGATGGGTATGCCAAAGGCGAGAGTTTTGCCGCTACCCGTTTCTGCAGCACCCAGTATATCCTTTTTGCCATGTATGGCCGCTGGCAGAGTCATCGCCTGTATCTGTGTTGGCGCCTCGTAGCCCTGTTCGGCCAGCGCACGCATTATGGACGTGGGAACACCCATGCCCTGCCATTTGGTCATATCCACACTTGCGCTGCAGGACACCAGTTCAGGCACCTCCTCATCGTCGTCATCTCCAAAGCTATCACCGTTCTCTGGCTCATCTTCTGGAGGCGGTGGTCGCAGCAGTGCAAATCTATCCGGAGCATAATCTTCGTTGGGTGTGTATTTGGATTGCTTCGTGGATTTCGTCCCATTATTGGATTCCACCTTCTTTTCCTTGCGTTGCTGCTTACGTTTTTCGCGTTTCTCCTGCTGTTTTAATATCCGCTGAGTGCGACGCTCAGCAAGGCGAGCTTTCTTCGAGGATTTGGCTGATGCATTTCCATCCTCAGATTCATCATCGCTTTCCTCATCGCTGGAAGATGCCTCTGAATCATTTTCGGCTTTTCCTGGCTTACGCCTTTTGCTGCGTTCGTAGCTAGCCGGTGCAATCTGTTTCTGTGTGGATTTCACCAGTGCCGAATCGTAATCCTTCAGCACTTCCAATCCAATAAGGCCCTCGTAACTGCTAAAATCATCGGATATCACGTGGCCCTTCAATTTCACCTTCTGCCAGGCTTTGGCCTTTAGCGCCTTTGCGTCAGACATATTGCTTGGTTTCTTTTGCTTGCCATTTGTTGTGCTCTTCCCTTTTGCGTTTGCCATTTTATTAGAAATTTAATCTAATTCGGATTTGCCGCTGTTTGATCCGCGTGTTGCGTTTGTTGTCATTCGAAGTGACAGGGCTGTTATGCACCAGTGTTGCACAATTCGAAACGCAGATTCTGGCTGATGTTATCAAGCGCGAAAATTAAAATTTCAGAACATGTAAATTTTGATGCTTTATTATTTGCCCATAATTATAATAAATAATATAATTAACAAAAGGTCAGGTAAAGTCATTAAATAAGTGAATGGGTTCAATTAGGTAAATTGGTTGGCAGCTCTAGGTTATAAGTACTGTATTCCTAATACAATATATAAATTATATTTTTAATTGTATTTTGTACAATTTGTAATTATTCTGCATAACCGATCACCGGCTGGACGTACGTGTTGAGTCTGCACAGTCTGTGTGCAAATTTCGTACGGTGGCTGGTACGAGTCCCGCTGAAGGCATATATATATATGTGTGTCAACTGAAAGGGCTGACAGCCGTTCTATAACCACCCCTTAACCCAACCTTTATAGGTTAAGCTTAATGATAATTTATATTTGCGTGTTCAATGTAATTTCCTGTGTATGGTTAAAAATTTAAATTGATGTTGATGTATGATAAATAGCACAGAATCAAAATTAAAGATTGTCCACCGCTCGAAAGGTCGATTACACATACATATATATAACTCCTATCATAAATCTTTACCAAAGTCCATTACAAGCAACCAGACATATCTTGCAATTATTATAGAACATATTACAATAATAATGACTCTTGTAACGAATTTTAAAAAGTGCTGTGGAAGGCAAAGCACACAAACAACTGATTGTTATAGAAAACAAACATTTATTTATGGATTGAAGCAATATTTCAATAGTGTAGTAGTAGCAGCTAAAAGCGCTTCAGGAATTCTTCAGCACAGGTGCGAGCTCGCGCATTGACTGCCAGTTTCATTTCGCTAATTTCCTTGTCGATCTCCTCCATGAAACTGATGACAAAATCGACCAGCTTGTGCTTGTACATCTGCTCCGTGTGAAAGTTCGTGATGAGGAAGCTTATGTCGTATCCCTCGATCGGTTTGCGTCGCAATATGATGAAGGATTCGGCACGACGCATCATAAAGCGTGTGAACTTGTGGCAAAGGATGCGCTCGATTTCATCCGCCTGTTTTACAGCGATACTTACACGCATCGAATTAATGGATGGCTCAATCAGCACCTTCTCCCTCTCGTTGCGGGAGACGACAATGGGCGTGAGCACCAGTTCTTTGCTGGAGCAAATTTCCACCTCCGGCTTGTTGTGGCGTTCGACAACTTGCGATGGAAAGTCCTGCAGACACATTGCTGCTGTCAACGAATGCCGCACGGCAGTCAAATACGGTTTTAAGGTGGCTGCCATCGTTGTCTGTACCAGTTTTTTCTTTTCTTATGAATCAGATTACAAAAATATCGATATTTGTCCATGAAATTTCGTATAGCAAACAAATAAAATACCAAATCATGAACCCTTTTTAGATTAATTTAGATTTTTAAATGTTTTGCATATCAGTATCAACATAATAATTAACATTTTTTAGCATGTGCTATTCTTAAAATTGATCAGTCTAACATATTAAATTGGTTGCAAGAATGGAATGTCATTGAAAGCAAATGATAACCATGATAAATACTGTGTGCAATCGACTGATTGTTCATCAAATGTCTTTCGATAAAATTTGTTCAACATTTTCTTTGCGATCTATCGAACGACTTCGACAATTTATCGGGCAACACAAGCAGCAGCAGCAGCAGCATAAAAAACTAAAGCAATAAACATTTGTAACTAAATGACGCTGTAATCGTTACCAAGTCAGGCTACCAGGAAAGCAACAAGATGTGGCATGACGGCATCACGTTGCTCCTGCTCCTCCTGGCGGCAGCTGCGCACACATCGCCAAACAGTGAACATGTTCCTCCACTACCTCAAATCATAAGCAAAAACACAAACACAACAAATGAAACCCAAACTAGCAATATTAACAAAGTGCCTACATCTGCCGGCTTCATGAACTACAATCAGCAAAATGTTGTGCAGCTGAGGCACAATGTGGAGTATAAATTGCACAGCATACGCAATGTGGAAATGCTTGTCACAAAAATCCAGGTGAATTAAATGGCATCCCAAAATAAAATCGACCCATTTTAAACCTTAATCGCTTGCTTGCAGGAAATCTTCGACTCGATACATTTTGCCAGCTCGGTGACCACGCGACTGTCGTCGTCGGGGGCCAATGGAAACGAGAGCGTGCAGCAGGATCTGCAAGCGTTTAGCCAGCGTCTGGGACGCAAACTGCAAAGAGCCACGCATGTTGTCCTGCAATTGCGCGATCTGTTGCGTTTTAATGTGAGCAAGGTGCTCCAGCAGCAGCACAGCTACGATGAAGCTGCTGACGAAGAGGTGGAGAGTGAATTCGACTTTGAAATGGATGATGCGGAGGGCAGCAATCCGGCCACAAACAGCGAGCACATGCACCTCTATTTGAACACACAAATCGAGAACTGCCAGCCGGACTATGATGGCAATGTGGATGCGGTAGCCGTGGCTTCTGCCCACTACAATAAGCAGCAGATACAGATTCTGAACTATCTCAAGTCAGATGAGGCTTCACGTGCCACATTTCTCAATGAGAACAATGCGCGATCGCTGGAAGCCAATAGCTATATCGCAAATCAATTAACGCTGTTCAGGCAGCGCCTAAGCACTACGACCAGCGACGAGTCCAGCAGTAGCAATCACAATCCCAATCCCAATCCCAACAGCAGCAACAAAGCCAGCAGCAATGTAAGCCATTTTAAGCACATATATTTTCTCTCCAGCAGCGATGCTGCTCCAGGCAGTGCTTACTTTCGACGGCTCTACGTGTCAGCCATTAAAAATAAGTTTGTGCTGCTGCTCATCGATGTGGGATCAGCGCTGAATGAGGAACTCTTTGAGATCACCAAGAACTTTGGTAAGTGTTTAGACTGGATCCCAAATAAAAAAGTTGAGGGAAGGCAATAATTCACTTTCATCAGGCTTATCGCAGTTTGCTAAGTTTTTATGTGTTGTTCATTATTTCATTAATCTCATTTAATTTTCCCTTACATTCACGCAGTTCAAGAGGTGCTGCTCTTGCTAGAGGACACCGATTACATATCCTTGGTGACCATATCCAGCGATGCGGAAGCGTTTCCCGCAGACGCAGCACATGGCATCTATAGTGCGACGCGTGCCCACAAGGATGAGATACTTAGCTATGTGAATAACTTGAGTTTGGGTCGTGGCATGACCAATCATACGTTGGGCTTTGAGTATGCCTTCCAGTTGCTGCATCGACTGCAGCAGTCGCGGCTAATAAACAGCTCCGAGCAACCCATTGAGTTTGTCTATGTGACTCGGGGTCTGCTCACAAATCTCTCCGATGCGATGCACGTGCTGCGTGTCTTGGCCCATGGACAGAGCCGTCTGCTCTCGCCCGTTATCATTAATACCTGCGCCGTTGTGCTCGACGAGAAGCGCATCATGTATGAGAAACAGTTCCTCAGCGATGTGGCCACCCAAAACTATACCAAGTTCGATATTGATGTGCGCACCTGGCTGCCACCTGGTGAGGAAATCCAATTGGCCGGTCGCTTCTTTGTACTGAATAAGATGCATGTGGAGACGATACCACGGGCGAGCAGTCGTGTCTTTGGCCAGCTCTTCGCTGAGCGCTTCCTCACCGACACCCTGGAGGTGCATCAGCCCGTTGTGGATGCGGAAAGTGGAGGCAAGTCAACGGCTTAAGATAACGTTAATGCATATTAACTTCAAAGAATTCTTGAATTCATTTTCCAGATGTCCTTGTGGCCATAACGCATGCTGTGCCTCCCTACGGTATCGTTGGCGTCAATTTGTATTTAGCTGATCTGCTGGAGGATCTGCTTAACTATCCGAACGCTTCACCGGCGGCCAAGCAGGGTTTTAGCTATGCATTTCTATTGGATCGCAGCAGTGGCAACACTTTGGCACATCCGGCCTTCCCACGACCGCTCATCCAGCGTGAGACGGCATATCCCGTGAATATAGCGTATCTCGAGAATGCAACGGATTTTATTAGCATTCGGAAGCGTCTGCTGCACGAGGAGCGCGGAAATGCAAGCACCACCATCTATCTGGCACGTAAACAGCAGCTGCTGCGCACCTATCACTGGCAATCCGTGCTGGGCATCTATGTGCTCTGTCTGGTGAGCACGGCCAGCATTAGCAACAATGCTGCTCACAATGCAACAACTCCGCTGCAGCGTGGCTACAATCGCAAGGATGCCGTTGCCAACTTCGATTCGGGCTTCTATGGCGACACCATGGATTTGTTGTATCATCGTTTGGATCTGAAGCAGAATGGCGCGAGTGGAACGCCAACAACATGCCGCTACTTTAGACAGCTGGCCACAATGGGTGAGTTGAGAGTTGAAGATGGAAACTCTTGGAATTTTATTGATTTCCTTGATCTTTCGCTGCAGATGCGCCCACTTTGTTTCTGAGTGCTGCCGCTTTTAAATCGCCCTTTGCATTTCTGCACAATAATCGACCGCGCACGCAGCTGCGTCATGTGGAGTCCATTATGGCTTATCTGCGCGATGCGAGCCGCCTGCTCGCTAATCCCGGCCTGGGTCCGCGCATTCGCCATGAAGTTGGCGTCTTAAATCAGGCCATGCAGCAGCTGCGACGTCGCCATCAGGACACTGGGGGATCGCTGCGTGGACATATCATCAGACGCTACATAGCGAGTGTGAGTGGTGTGCTGCAAGTGTATCCGGGCTGTTTGTTGAGCAGTAACTACGATGCCACTCGACGTACATGGTTCCGACAGGCGATGGCACAGCCCGGACGCATTGTGAGCACGGCTCCGTATCTGGACGCAGGTGGAGCCGGCTACATTGTGACCATAGCGCACACAATATTCGAGGGCAAGGCGGATGCTTTGCACTCCGCACAACAGGATCGTCCGGTGGCTGTTGTCGCACTGGATGTGCCCTATGCCTTCTACTATCGCCTGATCCTGGACAGCACCCCACTCTGTCAACTGCCGCACATGAAGTGTCTGCTATTCGACCATGAGGGCTATTTACTGGCACATCCCACCATGCTGCAGGTGTCGAGTCCCACACGCAATCCGAGCCGTCCGCACGAGCATCTGACGCACAAGGAATCCTATCTGGCCAACAATATGTTGAATCATGGTCAGCTGGTGCGCAAATTGGTCTGTGCCAGTTATCAGAATCGCACGCTGCAACGCTACTATGCCTTCAACACGTCGCTCTCGAGCATTCTGGGCAATGTGGTGCACGTCGAGCGAACCAAGTATGCCATTGCTCTGATCCGTGGCAGCAATCTATTTGCAGCTGTGCTCAACTCAAGCTGTGATGGCGGCGCCTTCTGTGCGTGCAACACCGTCGATCGCGTCTGCCTCAATTGCAACCGCATGGATCAAACGGATTGCGAGTGCCCCTGCGAGTGTCCAATGCTAACCAGTTCCGGTGACGCGGATCCTGATGGATATGCAAGTTATACACATCAATTTCCATATTGTGCACCGCCCAGCGAACATTTCCTCGCATTGCCGCCGACCAGCCAATTGTTTAGTGCCCTGCCCAGCTGTGCAGCGGCAACTGTGGCTGGCAACTGTGAGGTTTATGCCACGCAGCGGGAGTGCCTGGGCATCATGGGTTGCGAATGGTGTCAACAGGATGTGGAGGACAATAGCTTTGGTGCCGCCTTCTGTTCAAACCAGGCGGGCTGCTTTAATGGGGTGCTCGCTTCGCTGACGCCGTATGGTGAGCTCGATGAACTGGAAATGCTGGCGGCGCATAATCCCCAGCGGGAGCAGCATGCGTATTCCGCATTTGGGCCCCTTGGTGGTGCGATTGTTGTGCTCGCCATGGTGATTGGCTTTGCCATCTATTGCTATCGGCACAATCTGGACACACAGGCCCAGGAGCAGTTCTATGTGGATTCGGTGCAGGAGGAGAATTATGGTTTGCCACTGTCCCGTTTCAATTTCGATGATTGCCAGACGCATGATGAGCCGCCCATGGGTGGCTATGACCATTCGGCGGCGCAGCGTCAACTGATGCATGCCGCTGACATCTCACCATATCACATGTCCAGCGGCAGTAGCTACTATCGACGACCGCCAAACGGTGAATCGGATCATGGATATAGCACGATGACGCCGCACGAGGATAGCTCCGATCAGCAGTGCTTTACGCTGGCCGAGCCGCTGCTGCTGCACGACAAGCGTCATAGTAAATCGGATACCATGTCCATATCCACATCCATATCGAGTCCCACAAATCGCCAGCAATCGTCCACAAATGCGACGCATCCATATTTAAGCAATCAGCCCGTCTCCAAAACGGAGCGCTACAAGCAACAGCAGCAGCAGCAGCAGCTGTCACAAGCGACGCCATCGCCATGTCGCGGAGCAACTGCGTCTGCTATTGTTTATGGACAGACAACGCTGCCGCTGGATGCGGCCGAGGAGCAGCGTTCCCATTATATCCTCGCGCCGGTCACGGTGCATCGGCATATGGAGACAGCCGAATCGTAGTCCCAGTTAATTTGTTAAGTTTCCCCCAATTAACGAATAAGACGTCCGCTTGTTTGCCAATTTTTACTTTGTTTTGTAGTTGGGGTTCAGTTAAACTGTCCCCGCACGGTTTGAGCAGCTCTGCTACAGTTTAGGCAGTGCCAAAAACCTACACACACCTACACAAACACACACACAAAAACACTACAAAATGCCAGCCAATTTAAAAATATGTATTTGTAAATCGTTTATAAGTATTATCGTTATTTAACTCTGCCATTTTGTGTCCAGTCTGCACGCGTAACTGTTGTGTAACTGGAACTGTAATTTATTGCAAAAGAAAAGTATTATTATGCAGCTACTACTTCCAATATTTTTAGCAATATATATATATATATTTATATATACACGTGTATATGTTAAGACACTAAACCAACTAAACTGTACTTATTATCAAAGTGTGACAGAACAAACAAAATACGCCTCGACACAGGCGAGTTTACAATTTTGTAATAGCTTTCTAAGTCGCATAAAGTTACTATACTAACGATTTTAGTAAATAAACACCATAACTTGTATGTTTCCAATAAAATGTTTAAATTTTACAAAAAAAGAAAGGAGAAAAACAGCTAAAAATGTGCTTAGCCTTGATTGACTAGTTTTGTCAAATTTCTGCTGCTCGATCAGCTGGCGGACGCGTTAATGAATTTATTTTTATAAAAACTAAAAAAACTACAAAAAAATTGATTTCACGCTAGAGAGAAATTTTGAACTGTTGCGTATTTATAAATAAAGAGAGCTTTCAGTGGGGTTGTCATCTGAAAATGGGAAAAGCATTTGCCCCAAATACATTTTGGAGATATTTTTTGGTATATGATTTTATTTATTTAATACTTTGATTAGGGACAGCTTAAGAAAAATATTATAAAATGGGGCGTGTGAATATTATCTTAAAAATCATTAAACACGAATTCCAAAAAAAAGAATCCTTTTGCCATATTTATTTCAATTTCATAAGGATCAATTTATAACCGTTACCCCACCAATTGATAACCGCTTGTAACCGCTTAATTTTGATTACGTATGGCAACCCTACGCCGACATTGTTACCCCATCATTCGTATTGTAATTTGGATTGTTGCACTTGGTTTTCTGGTTTGGCGCACGACGAACGTTGTTATTTGGGTTCTATTTTCCTAAAACCCAACAACGAAAACTTGATACTTCATCTGTAGCTTCTTTAGCTTCTTTTCTTCATTTCTCCTCGCATTTTGAAGTGAGTGTCTTTAACGCTTTCCAAAGATATATATATTGCTGAATATTATTTTCGAAATATTTTTGAAAAGTGCTCCACACAAAGCTATTACGCAATGCACAAAGCTATTAAATAAAGAGGACAATTTGAAAATAAATACATACGAAAGTTATGTAAAAAAGTGTGTTATGTGCAAGATCAATGCCAAATAAAAATTTGAAATTTATTTTCAAAATGTTTAAAAGTTGAATGAATTTTTATGTGTTTGTTAAAGTGATTGAATTTAAAGTAGACGCTTGTCGTTTATAATTTGTTATATGTGTGCATCAATATTAAATTTGATTACATCATGACTCATTAACCTCAACCTTGTCCTCGGATTCTATTTTATTGACAGCATCTTTCACTAAGTCAACATGTTCAAATCTTTGATTGACGCCGCGCAGAACTCAACGTTCAAGTCGCCGTTCAGCAGTGCCGATTGTCAGGCAGCTGCCACGCCCACTCTGCCCCTGCCCAGCAGCAATGATGCCGTCTCCACCCGCACCCAGCTGAGCCCCAATCACAATTTCGCAGCTGCTGCCACTGCCCAGGGAGGTAAGTTTTGGGATTGGAATCGGAGTCTACCTGGATTTTAAAACCTTTCATTTTTGTTTTTCGATTTCTTAGATTCCTGTGAGTTCGGCTCAAATCATTATTTCTTGCTGTGCGGCTTGGGTGGCATTATCTCGTGCGGCACCACCCACACCATGGTGGTGCCCCTGGATTTGGTGAAATGCCGTCTGCAGGTCGATCCGGCCAAGTATAAGAGCGTGTTCAATGGCTTCCGTGTCAGCTTGGCGGAGGAGGGTGTTCGTGGCCTGGCCAAGGGCTGGGCACCCACCTTCATCGGTTACTCGATGCAGGGTCTGTGCAAGTTTGGTCTCTATGAGGTCTTCAAAGTCATGTACGGCAATGCCATCGGTGAGGAGAACGCGTTCCTCTATAGAACTAGTCTCTATTTGGCCGCTTCTGCATCGGCCGAGTTCTTTGCGGACATTGCGCTGTCGCCCATGGAGGCAGCCAAGGTTAAAATACAGACAACGCCCGGATTCGCAAAGAATTTGCGTGAGGCGCTGCCCAAGATGACCGCACAGGAGGGCATCGCCGCCTTCTATAAGGGTCTGGTGCCACTGTGGATGCGACAGATCCCATACACCATGATGAAGTTCGCCTGCTTTGAGCGTACTCTGGAGCTGCTGTACAAGTATGTGGTGCCGAAGCCACGTGCTGATTGCACCAAGGGCGAGCAGCTTATTGTCACCTTTGCCGCCGGTTACATTGCTGGTGTCTTCTGTGCCATTGTCTCCCATCCCGCTGATACCGTTGTATCCAAGCTAAACCAGGCCAAGGGCGCCAGTGCTCTGGATGTGGCCAAGAAGTTGGGCTGGTCTGGTGAGTAAACATGGAATCCTCTGTGCGACATTTATTGGCAAAACTAATCGTACATTTTATAGGTCTGTGGGGCGGTCTGGTTCCTAGGATTGTCATGATTGGCACACTCACCGCCGCTCAATGGTTCATCTACGATGCTGTCAAGGTCTTCCTGCACATGCCACGCCCACCACCACCAGATATGCCCGAATCCCTGAAGAAGAAGTTGGGATTGACTGGAGCGCAATAAGAAGGAACACACAAACACACACAGGATGTAGGTTGTTAACCGTCTTAAATAAATACACATACATATATATACATACATTGAAAGTGCAATCAGAATGTTGAACGATTAAAACAAGATAAATAAAAATATACAAATAACTTAAAAATTAATTCAAGACGATATCTTCAAGTTAATGTTGCTAATATGAGCTTAAATGGAATATTTTTAAACTTTGGAATATTATTAAACTTAACAATCCATTAAGTAAAAAAAAGGAGTTTAACACGGAGATAAACTCAATTTGACAAGGTTAAATTGATCCTTTTTGATAAGTTTAATTTAATTTAACATTGCGCATGTATTTTTATGTACCTCAACCCATTCAATACTTTTAAAAAGCCCGCGCAATGTATTCACCTATGAAAATACTCATGTTTCTCAAGCAGGGCTGCATAAAACCTTTTGAGCTGGTCACCCTGGCACTGAGTGCTATTGGCGCGCGTTTAAATGGCTCTGCACATTTAAATGACTTTATTTAACTTATGCGAAACATTTAATGTGTGTTAATTTTGATACGTTTCCCAATAAACATTAATCAAAGTCTATTAAAAATTACTCATAAGTTTGATAATAATTAATTAAAGTCAACAAGGTAAGTTTAACGAAGCGATAACAGTTCTCATGCCGCTACCACCTGCGGTGAGAAATATCTTTTTTTTATAAGACCCTGATCAGACACACGTGAAAGATTTCAAGTACTTTAATTTGAAAAGAATGTTCTTCCGTAACAAATTTAATTCGATTTGATGGATTTGCTTAGCTCAAATGTGAAATGAATTAATTCATTAAATTCACAGTTTTTAAACATGTGGGAAACACTTATTAATTAATTACCCCTATTCTTGAACTTGATTATTTGATTTTATTCATTGCGTCTTAAAGTTCATGTCAACTATCGAACACTTACAGTTAGACAACTGATGTCACCAACTATACTGTGTGTGATACCAAAATATGTTTGAACCCTTGCCAATTATTGGATCATCCATTTGTCAAGGTCAAAATATTAGTAAGCATGCAAAATTTGTTGTGCTTTATTTTTTGTCGAATTACGTGACTATTGGATCCCAGATGCCACACAGATGTGTGTCCGATGTGTGTCAGACGTGCCTGTCATACTGAATATTTGCGAAGATTGTTTAATCATTTGATATAAAAGTGCGTGAATTTAAACATTTTGCACTGCAGTTGCAAATGCAAGTTTGAACAAAATGCAACTAAAGGTGCGCTTTTGTTAGAAAAGAGTCTACAATTTTTTGATATTTTGATTTTTTTATTAGATTATATTTGTGATCACATGCGCTGTTGCCATCCAGGCCGAGACTCCAGTAAGATCTGGATATGCTCCCGCTGGCTGGCGTCCACGGGTTCCGTTTAAGCTGCCCGGCGAGTTTGCGGTTCCAGTGGGTTCCAGCGTGCAGATTACTAGAGCACGGGTCGAGCACGCTGGCACCTTTAATGAGCCCCAAGTCAACCCCAATTACTTGCCACCCAAACTCGATAATTCTAATCAGCAGCCAGTGGAACAGCCTGTGTCCACAGTCAACCAAGGTGAACTCCTAACTGGGGAGCAACAGACGACTCCGGCTGCAGAATATGGAGCGCCTGACTTTAGAATCAACTATCCCGAAGAGGATGAATCTGCAGCATCATTGGACTTACAGCAAAATTTTAAGGAGGGACGTTACTACATAGTCTCCAGCAATAATAAATTGCAGCGGGTTCTCTATCGAACAACGGAGGATAAGACTGGCGATGGTTTCACGGCACAGCTGAGATACTCGCCTGTGGGTGAGCTGCACGATCCAGTCTACAAGTATAATAGTCAGGGACAATTGGAGCGCGTGTTGAAGTGAATTTACAATTAAATCTGGAGATTGTAACCACTTAACTGGTATCATTTTTTGATCCTAGTAAACAACCAGTAAAACCGTTTTAAACTTTGTAAATATCAACTGTATCATTCATTTAAATAAAAAACTTCTCGGTCTTTTTGCCAGAATAACCTTTATTTATTCATTACTATCAAATATGAACCGTTTTTCTTTTTAAATATCTTAGTAAATTTATTTTGTTTTACATTTTTTTTTATATCTTTGCCCAACTTCCTACTATCAATCAAACTTGATTTTCGATCGGTAAAGCACGTCACGTCTGTAATTAAAAGGTCTTTCAAAATGTGTAATTATTTTATTGACCTAAGCTGTTAAAAAGTGACAGCAAGTGTGCTCAACAAGTGTAAGGCAAAACCCAATAAAAAATATATTATAATTGTAATTTGGTTGGTAGGCAAGGCAAAGATAAATAATGTTTGTCTATTTAGTTGTTGCTGGACAAGTGTATGAAAATATTTATTTCGCTGTACGTTTTACATTCATGTCCGGTGTAGATACGAACAACTGTAAATGTTTATAAACTTTATGAAGAGACATAATAAAGAAAACGACAACCGCTGAGCGCACATAAAGTACGAAAAAGAAAGGGATCATTGGTTCCCACACATTCCACTCAGTCCTCGCATTCCAGATGGTCAAGGATCATCTCATAGGCTAATAGCTGAACAATAGCTAATTTATGCAAATAAAACTCAGACGCGGAAATTTATGTTAATGCTGACATTATGATAAAATGTCGCTTAAAGTTTTGCTGCACAACTCAAAGCAGCTGAAGTCCGCTGAAACTGAGCTCTTTTCAATGCAAGAGAAGCAATAGAAAGAACTAAAAGCGAATTGTTATGTTCTTTATTGCATTATCTGAAATTTTCTCCGAGAATTGGAGTACCCCTTTTAAAATAAACAGTTTTTTTTTTTTTACTTTGTTTTATACAAAAATGCTTCTTTATTCATTATCATTATTTTATACACAAAAAATCTCATTTGTTTCTTTTCGTACACATTATTTTCCATTCAAAGAGTGTGCTTCAATGCATTTTTCATTCAGAATTCATATTAAAATTAAATACAATGCTTATGTATATGGATGTCTATGTATGAATGCGTGTGATAGTCACAAAATGTATGTATGTATTTATTGGCGTGTGTGTGTGTCTGTAACAGTGTGTAGACCGACACAAAATGAAGGCGCTTAACAAAACGAAAGGCAAAAAGAAGTTGAAAAATGAGGCGAAGACGAAGGCGAAGGCAAAGGCAAAGGATAATAACAGTAAAGACCTTTGAAACGTGCCTGGCTATGGCAAAATGGCAGCGTTTCACTAAGTGGAAAGAGGAGAGCGAAGAGCGGAGGGAGGTGGAGATTCGCATGAAAGGAGCCAGTGCATGTCAAACTGTTGCAGCAGCAGATGCATTTTAATACTCAGCTCGCTCAGCGAATGTTAAAACAACGATTAATGTGTGAATGTATATGTGTAGGCAGACAAGAATATAGTTACAGGGTCGACTTAAACTGGAAAACACTAGAAGGTAGCAACGCCCTCAGCATAACTACAACGCGCCCGCCTTACTGATAACCATTGAATTTGCCCTGCTGCGCATTGCTGTCGTAGCCACCATTGCCGCCATTGCGTCCATTGGCGTTGCCATTGCCGTTGCCATTGCCAACCTGCTCATAACGAATCGTTGGACGATAGCCATTCTGATCGGCCTCGTATTCCACGATCTGTTTGCGGCCATCGGGCAGTAGAACGTAGTAGCGACCAACAGCCAAATCACCATCGCGGGACTCCATGTGTCCGAAATCATTGCCCGACTCGTAATCCTGCACATCGTATTTGAATTCGTATTTCGCCGGGCCGTATTGCTCCTCATCCCGCTGACCGTAGCCGTTGTTGCCATTGCCTCCATAGCCGCCGCCGCCGCCGCCGCCATTCTGTCCCTTGAAGATCGCACCAGTCAAGGCAGGGGCGCCATACTGGCTCTGGGGCAGTGGAGCGCCATAGCTGTTGCTGGGGGAAGAGCCACCACGCTGAGGAGGCAAATAGTTGTTGGCCGGCGATTGGTAGCTTTGGGTGGGTGGCAGATAGTTGTTGGTGGGCGCCTGCGGGGATTGATTGGGCGGCAGATATTGGTTCTGGGGCACTGGTGGCTCCGCTTGCGTCCATGCGGCCAGGCAGACGAGCAGCGCAATCGTTGTAAAGCACTGAAAAGGGATGAATAACTGCATTTAGTATGTGAGTTATTCTCTTTGCCCAGCACAGAGCAGGCCACATCATCATCTATCAAAGTACAGTTGTTTATTATATTAGATTTATTGTGTTTGTATTTGAAAGTTGTTAAATTTTTGTGTTAGCCATGACGGACTCGGAGGAGACTGCCTGGATACACTGGTACTGCAAGCAGCGGGGTCACGAGTTTTTCTGTGAGGTTGACGAGGATTACATACAGGATAAGTTCAATTTGAGCTTTCTCGACTCGAATATCACCAACTATCGGCGTGCTTTGGAAGTGATCCTCGACTTGGATACTGGCTCGGGTTCAGATGCGCCACCCGAGGCAGAACTGGAGCAGTCGGCAGAAAAGCTATTTGGCCTGATACACGCACGGTTTATATTGACCAATCGGGGCATTGAGATGATGCTGGAGAAGTATCAAAAGAGCGTCTTTGGCATTTGTCCGCGTGTCTATTGTCAACGACAGCCAGTGCTGCCCGTTGGCCTGAGTGATAATCCTGGCGAGGATAAGGTGCGCATCTTTTGTCCCAAATGCAATGATGTCTATGTGCCAAAGTCGACACGACACTCAACCATCGATGGCGCCTTTTTCGGCACCGGTTTCCCACACATGCTCTTGATGGTTAGGCCGGAAGTGAGGCCGAAACGGTCCAAGCAAAAGTTTGTGCCAAGGTGGGTCTAATCAAATCTAAATATGCAACTCGAGAACCTAACTTGAACCCTTTCTCAGGCTATATGGCTTCAAGATCCATCCGATGGCCTACAAGCCGCCCCTTGAACCTTATTCCGCCTCAAATAAGGATCAGCAGCACGCAGATGCCGAGTCTAACTAAATGCCATTCTTAGTGCTTCTTTCGATCCCCTGCGACCAAAATTATGATATGTTTTGTCTTTTGCGTTACCGAAAGAATCTCATTAAAATCGCATTCATAATTATCCATGCTGTTCCTCTACTTGCAAACAAATGAGTTGCGCTCATTGTTTCTAATAATGTTAATAATTATGCTTTGTTGTTTTTGTGCTTTGGCGTTTAGGCTTGTAATATGCAAATCTGACGGAAATTGGGTCGCCCGTTTTCGTCTGCAAAGTGAAGGGGGCGCTTCTCAAAGGTGACTTGCACAAGTCATAAGAAATCTGATTGTTAAGTATACGCCTAGTTAACAGCATTATGACAGGCAGATTAAATGACTTGGGCAACAGATTTGTTTTACGTTTTACTTAGCGGGACATTGAGGATTGGAAGTGTTCACATACATACATACATATATATATATATATTTATATGTATTTAGTTTGAATCTGTTTCTTTGCAAGACTTCTTTGCATTAATTGTGCAATTTGATTGCCGATTTTGTTGCGAGTGCAAGACCTTCAGTGACTTTCATGCCTCAGTGCCTTTAAAATACTGTTAAGAAGAAGCAACATTTGCGTTTTGTGTTGCTTGTGTTGTCGTTGATTGTTTTTTGTTTGTTTTCTGTTTTTTCTTTTTTTTATCGTCCCTTGCTAATCTCTTCTCCATATTTGGGCATGGTTTGAAAGTACAAGCCATTAAATATATGCATTGCAACACTGAAGAAATAGCAGCAAGTTGATGCTGTGTTTGTTTTTGTATCTTTAGATGGGCAACAAATTCATTTAGCAGCTAATACAAGTTGTATCTTTAATTTATTTTGCGCATTTGCCATCTTGAAGTGAATTTCGAAAACAGAAGCTGACACAAAATTGATGGCAAAAAGATGATTAAAAAAATTATTATGTATTTATTAAAAACGTTTTATTAAAATGTGCAAATTTTATGCGTATTAGCTGTGAATTTCTTTGATTAATTGTATTTATGAACTTGACTTGTGTTATTTGCCAATTTTTTTTTTAGGTTGTTCACAAAACAATTGATAAGTTTTTGAATTAAATTATTGATTAATTGATCTTGAAAGCGAAATCGAAGTTGAGGAAAAATGATTGATAGAGGAAGAGTTATGCTGAGAGTTGAATATGTTATTTAGATAAAAAAAAACTGACTGCAAATCCTAAAATATATGAAAAATAAATATATATAGTTTCTATATCTGAGCACATCCTTTCTGATGATTGTGCCCAACAATTCAGATTTGCACACTTGCTGCTGCTGGTTCAAAATCATTTTTTAACAGGAGACGATCACACCACTTTTGCACTTTTGACAGTCCAACTTATGCTTTGCATATCGGAGATTAGATTATGAATATTTATTCTATACCTTCATTTTGAGTAGTCACTTGCTTGAGTTAAGTACAAAAACACACACGAAACTTTTACTGCAAACTCGGCACTGAGTAGTAGCTGAGGTTTTTTTAAAAATGAATATTTAAGATTGGTGTTCTTCTTGCGAAGATGGTTGACTTGATTGTGATACTGAAACAATTTCGTAGGCCAGTATTTATATTTGAAAAGAGCAGTGCATTCGCTGTCGCAGTCGCAGTTGACGTCGACGTGCCGAGCAGCAGCAGCAACAAAAAAATAGCGCGCCAAATTTTCGTAGCTGTATTTTGGTTTTTTTTTTTTTTTTTTGGGAAGTTTCGAAGAGCGCGCTTAGCTTCAAAGTAAAGTAGCAATGCAAAGCAACACACAAAAAAACATTACAAAATAATGCAAAGCAACAATAACAGCAATAGCAACGCCAACAACAACTACAACAAGCCACAGCATCGAATGCTCTCCGCCGCTCTAAGCTCGTGAGCAGAGCAGAGAGGTACAAAAAAAAAGACGAAGACGACGCTTTTAGTGTTATAGTAAACTAGTTACTTTTAAATTGAAGCGCCAAACATTTTTGACGACGTGAACGTTGCGAAGATGAGCGTCGAGCACATTCAACAAAATGAGCAGCAGAAGCAGCAGAAGCAGCAGCAGCGCGGGAGTAACACGCTCCTGGGATGCATTTGCCCAAGCCTCTGTGCTGCTGTTGTCATGTAATGCGCAAAAAAAACAAAATAAACACTTATTCGTAATGGGATTAGTCATGCAGCTGGTGGAGCGAGTGCCACACTGCGATGCCACACTGCGATGCCTGACTGCCTGACTGCCTGGCTGACTGCTTGCCACTTGGTTGCCAGCGCCACCACGCATCTTCATTGCTACGAGTCAGTCGTGTGGCAGTCGCCGCCGCAGCAGCAGCTGAAACGAAAGACTTAAGGCGCGAACTTGCGCACGCGATTTACAAATCGCAACACACAAAAAAATTAATAAAAAATGGCAAAACATATTAAAAAAAAATTCTCACTTGTTGCAATTTGACAAGAAATTAACTCTTTTTATGTTTAGTCTTTGTGTGCTGCGGGCGTGGGAATCTTTTGGTTAGGCCCTTAATCTAGTTGGAAGATTTAATGAGTCTGAGAGATCTGTGCTAAATCTAATCAGATGTTGATGTCTGTTATGTGAACAGATTGCAGTGTGTTGGGAATGCCAGAAAGAATGTTGTCGAGCTAACCGCGCAAACTAGTAAACAAATACATATTTATTTTTACAAAGCTAGGAACAGAAAATGCCTACGACTGATGCATGTTGAAACGTTGTTGAACATGTGCAATTTGTCTTAGGCAGCTGATGAGAAATAGTTTTTATTTATGATACATAAGTTTACCAAAACAAAATTTATTTAAAATTTTAAAATCGCTAAGCATGCCCAAGTGGTTTCAACTGCTTCCATCAATATTTGTTTAGTTATTCAAATTGAATAGGTTTATTTTTAGCTATGCATTACACAGCTGATAAGAATTAATGTGTGAAGTGAAAGATATATTTAAAAGGTGTGATTAATTATGAGGAGGTGTGGAAACATGTATTGAAGGTCATCATTTTAGCCAATTTCAAGCAATTTATAATTGCATAAAACATTGAAAAAAGAAAGAAACTTGACGAGCACTTCAAAAATTGTAACAATTTCAAACAGAGAGTGACGAGACCATTGTTTTTTTTTATATTTTTATTGCTTTATTTATTCAGTGTTGTGGGCGTAGCATTTATCACGATCTACAAATACTTTAAATGCCGTTAAGTTGCAAATTGTTTTCGTTTTTCTTTTCTGGTTTTTTGCCATTATTTCATTATTTCATGCAAAATTGTGTGAATGCGTAAAACTCATTATTGACATTATGTGAAAAATGGTTTTTTCATTGTTGCATATTATGTTGTATTTTTTTTCTCGGCACGAGTCAAACCGACTTTCACATTTTAATGTTAAGGTCCGTCTTAATGGTAACGAGTTAATAATTATATGGCGAAAAGTAGCGCACCTCAATAAATATTGGAAGTTTGTTTGAAATGAGAGGAATTCGGGCAGGTGAATAAAACTATCCATTTTAGCATAACTTAAACATGTCGAATCCATTTGAAGGAAACCAATAAAAGTGAACAGCTCAAGGCCTGGCCATTAAATGCTTAGAAGTTGACCTAAAGAAATTGCAAGTAATATCATGGCCTCAAAATGTGCCTAAAAAGCCATAAGCAAATTTTATACAATTACAAAAATTAACTCGCATTTTGTTGGCAAGCATGCGAAAAACTATAACGCATAAGCGAGTAATAAAATTCATATTTAAACATATTAAAGACTGAACAATTAAGCTGCAAGCAAATAATCATCTTCGCATCATGTTTGTGCAATCAAAAATTCATTTAATTTCCTGCATGTTTTGTTTGTTTAAAGCATTTAAAGCATTTATCGGCTAATATACATAGACCGTGCCCAGCGAGAAGGAAAGAAAAAACAAACACAGAAATACTGATGGCGATGGCGATGGCGATGATGCGCCAAGTCCAAAACTGTAATCTTTGCTTCAGTCTAGAGGGGCTACCTTGAAATCTCTGTATTTGTATTTGTATTTGTGTGTGTGTGTGTGTTTGTTTTGTAACCTAGAACGCTGACGAGTGGAACGTATAATTTAAATTAAACTACAATAATTTTGTTGGCTGCAATGTGCCCGCACACATTTGGAGCTCGGCTCGGCTCGGAGACGAAGCTGTAAATCAATTAAGAAGACATTTCCATGTAAATTGCGCCGCACTTCAATTAAGATTTTGATTACGATGATTTCCAAGCGGCAGCAAGTTGCGAGCAGAGGGGATTCTGCGGTTGGTGGTGGGAGGCGCAGCTTATGCGGCATATTTTATAGACCTGTAGCACATTAGTCAAGGGCATTGTACAAGTCGCAGCAGATGGAAGGTGACTGCTTCATTATAAGTGAGAACGTTCTGGCGGAAAGTGCACGACTCACATACACCCATTCATTTTGAATGAAAGCGCTCTATTAAAAATTGAGCGACTTAAAAATACCCTTTTACTGCTCTACGCGACTCTGTCGAGATTCACCATTTGTTTCCCAGCTAACAAATTTGTAAAAATAATTAGAGTGTTATCTTTGCACCCATTGTTTAACTCTTGAGGCGTTGGAGTTATAATTTGACTTGATCTGCTTATGGCATCAAAAACTTGCATTCCATATTAAGAGACACGTGCTCAGTGCCAGAATGACAAAGCAACATTGTGATTGGTCAAGAAACTAGTTAAGCCATTTTATTGTTAAAAGTAAACAAACAATACAATTTGTTTTACAATTGTACTTCATCTTTAAGTGGTTTTAGGGCGTTGACCAAATTATAATTATCACGTTTTTCGCTCAATCACATTACAATCCCTCCAATCAAGTAAAACTTAGACACGCATTCTGAGCATGGTCAATATGTGCATTTAATATCTTTATCTTCAACTTTAAATAGTGCTGGTTGTTATTTCCACTATGAGGCAGCACTTAACTTAAACATCGGCCCAAACTTGGCACACTAAAATGATGGCATAAACATGAATCTGTGTTGTGAGCAAACTGACAGCATTCTTCAAATTTAGTGACAGAAGCAGTTTGCTGCTTGAAGGTCGCTGATGCCTTTTGGCAGAATCAGAGTAAAAGCTGCTCGACTTGGGTGCCTGGACCTCTGGCATTTGAAGATTGCCGACTGGCTGCTGCTGTTGCATCGGCAACATCGGCAACAACGGTGTGTGCAACGCTCTGCTTGCTGGCAGCCAACTCGTAAGACGCGTAAATAATTACATGTTCTCGGCATGGAGTGCCAAGTGCGCAATTGCGAAAATTAGTTGCTAAAGTGTTCGGCATTAATATTAAGAAACAAAAAATGTGTGCATCAATTCAACTTTGAACAAACCAACAGCAATTTGAATTTATCTGTTTTTGGGGTGCGCATCTACTACACTCAAAAAACATGGGATACAATAGAAGATACATTTAAAGGCTTGCTCCGATTCCCGAGAACAGAAAAGGTGTCCGATTCCATTTTCAAAGAAGCCATTCTCTATTGAATATAACTGTTAAAAACGGAAACGGAAATTTAAAAGAGAAACTTAAATAAAAAACGTAAAATCAAAGAAAAAAAATAAAACAAATTAAATATTTTCTATTAATTATAATTGACTTCTAAAAACTTTGAGGTAGTTATTAAAAAAAGACTGTTTATGGTAAGCTTCATTTGGAAAACACACTTTTTTTGCTAGTGTTGTACTGACAGTTGATCGGCAATGATTGATGTGCCACCGAAAAAAAAAAACAGTTTAAAAGCCTTTGGTGTGACAATGGGCAACTCAATTGCCAAAGCTGGGTCTTGTGACCACTAGAAGCACCTAAGATATACATAGACAGATATTTGTGGCACAGCTACTCATAAAAATAGTTCCCACTAAACAGAAACCAACTAGTTGGCAACTCATTTGGCAAGCAAGGCAATGTTAGGCAGTCAAGTTAGAGCTAAATTGAAATGATAATGCCTTGGGTTGCCTTTTGTTGCACTCTGCTGCTGCTGCCACATGTTGCGCAACATGAGGCTGTGTCAGAGACTGAGGAAGCCGCAACATTTTATGCAACATTAGAAGGTGCTGCTGGTTGCCGTTTATTGGTGCTGCTGCTGTTGTGCGTGCTTCGGCCTCAGGAAGCCTAATTGAATTTCGCTCCGTGGCCAGCAATTTGTTTCAGCTGCAGTTCAATGAATGGTCCATTGTATTGGCCATGATGGCAACGTTCTTTCCAGTTGCCACACAGATGCAAAACTCAAATCGGACTCGGACTCGGATTCGCATCTAATCCGCTTGGCCAAAACAAAAACAGAAACACAGAAACAAACAGAGAAAAGACTACTCACGAAGCTCAGACGCTCATCTGTGTTTGCGCTGGCAGCTTGACGCCACTTGTAAGAATTACTTGAACTCCCAAGCCGGAGCTATACGTATCTTTACGTATGTGTGTACCTAGCACATCCTACTTGGTTCAATGCGTGGGGGTCATAATAAAATAGTCGAGTTTTTGATTGGCATTTTACGGCCTACCCACATTCACAGGCATACCACTAACCACATACAAAATATTTCAGCACATGCTCATGTATAAATAATTATTACGATACTTGCGTCATTGTGTCATTAATATATATATATATTTATACACATATTGATAAACACTTTGCTTGGCGCTCCATAGCGCAACCAAACAACTTCCGCCATGATCTTGATGCTGCCCAGACAAAAGATCAGCCAATTCGGAATACGAGCACTCGCATCACTTCCAACTCGAACTCGAACTTAAACTCAAATTCAAATTAAAATTCAAACTCACAGCGAAGCTCATGCAGTGTACTCACTGAAAAAAGGTTATAATGCTACTATATACATATAAATCACAACGACGACCTCATCCTTAGCACATTGACATTGAAAACGACAGACGAACACAACATCGACACGGCATAGGCCAAACAAAAGTTTTGTTATCTACTTCTTCTTCAATTGAATTGAATTGAACTGAACTTCCATGCCATCCATGCACAGTGGGGTGGCATAGTCTAAAACTGTATTCAAGTCGCTGCAGAGCGGTGACAGTATGACTATATTTCAATTTGAACATGACATTTGCCTTTGTCAAAATAATATTAATCTAGGGTCCAAAATTAATAATTAATTTTTAATTTTAAAATGACTTTCGGACAAGAATCGCTTTCCCTTAAAAATTTTAAAAACAATATTAACCCAGAGGAGAAACCAGAATTGAAAAGCATTGCACTTTTTGAAAATATAACATTTTTTTTGAAAATTTGTTTAGTTTAAAAAAAGTTGATGCCATGGAAAGTTGAACATGTTCTTAAAAGAATTTCTTGGGATAGCATTTTAGCACACATTTCGTTTTAATCTAGAATGTTTTTAAAGTTTTGGTTTTTCATATTCAATTTAAATTTTAAAAGACTCGAGTTGCCAATTTTGAGACCTTTCCAAGCAATTTATCTTAAGCCCTAAGCCTTTTAGTGGGTTCCGATGAAAGCATCTCCGACTCCATAATTTAGAATCTCATTTCTACACTTAAGTACAGTATTTATGTAGACATAGTAAGGGCATTGGGAAATCTCGAACCCTCCTCAAAAATATGTGTTTTTATGTTTTGCCCTACTGTGCAGAAGCCCGCTGAGTTGTTGGCTCGATTTCGTCTGCAATTGTTCACAAAACAATTTCAAATTTGTAATTAACAGCGATAATTAAATGAAACAAAGAACGTATTCATAAAGGTAGGGTTTTTGATAGGTTTTCGTGTAATGCAACCTTATTTCTGCTAAAGTTGAAAGAGCCAAGATGCTCGGCGTTGCTATTGTTGTTTTCATTTACATTGTTGTTGGCGAAGAAAAACACTTTCGATTTTTCCTCCGAATACCGCGATGATGGCGCAAGACTTGTAGACAAGATTGAGTCAGCCACTGAGTCAGTGGGTCGTCGATCCGATTGTGGTCTAGAGTTGGGCTTAACTTGCGTCCAACTTTTACCTAATAGAACACGTCTCGCCATGCACATTAAAGAAATAACAAAAACTCTTTGTGATATCATCGCAAACAACATTCAAAATTCGTTTCATTTGCTTTTGATGACGATAGTTCGCTGGAGTACAACACACACTACACACACACACTCCCACACACATTTTGCTACGGGTCTGGGATCTTTGGCGAGGTTGTCATTATCACGAAAGCAATTTGCAGTTTCGATTCTTTGCCGACAAGTTACGATCAATCATTATCAGCTGGCGGTAGCAAATGTCAAGGCACGTCCTTTTCCATTCATTCATTCATTTATCCCATGCAGTTACCTTTTACCCCATAGAATGCTAAAATCTCATACATCATGCAACATATAATGATTTAGCAATTATTGAAAGTCCAAATTGTTGTCGTTTAGACAAGCAAAAAAATAAAAATAAAAAAACACGCACACAACACAAAAAAAAGTGCTGCTGGGCAATGTTTTGAGTTAAAACTGTGTGTTTATACGATCAGATAATGTTGTTGAACTCGAGATCATAGACTATTTGCATTTGTTCATTTTTTTTTCTTTCTATCACTTGAGGTACATTTTTTTAGACCAGATAATAAATGCTAATTTTTTTTCGAATGTAGGAAGTGCTCATGGTTTGAACTCATATAAAAAGTCTTTGCGATTAAGCATGAAAATTGGGCTGTATAAATTTGAAAAGATACTTAATATTAAGCTTACATAAATATAATAAAAATAAAAATATATTTTATACAAGCTTATTTGTTATTGTTATTTATGTATTTCGAACTAGACTTAGCTATGGTGTCCCCTTCTCATTCTATAACTCCTACATGATTCTTGCATAAACTCAAGAATTTTTGTCGGTTTTGCGATTTGTATGTCTTTCTATCTTAAGACATGTTTCTCCATTCCATCCATTTTGGCCAGTGCGACACAAGCCGTTACTGATTATATCTAAGTTGGCTATGTTTAAATATGTTTTTCGCCATGGATAAGATATTTGATAAGTCTTTCCTCGTTTGTTGCCTTTTTGTGTGCTTTCTGTTAACTAGCTTGGCTCGTATCTCCCAGACTACTTTTGCGTAGTAGCTTCATCTTAAGTTAATATTTAAGTTTTTCTATTTCGTTGATGTAGTTAATTTAGATTAAAGTATACATTATTCGTTATCAATATTCAATATCTCAACAAATTTATTAAATATTCTTTCAATTACACATTAAAGTATTTCTTTTTATTTTGCATATTTAAACCTCGACTTGGGCATTTAAAATATGATTTTTATTATCTATCCCGTACATCTTACGCAATATGTCTTTCGAGCCAAGACTATGAAATAAAATAAGATAATCCATCCATAAAAATAACAATAGATTTTCTGTAAATATGGGCCTGGTTGCTGGAAAAACGCTCCCTGGTTCTTTATTACCAACTTCAGCAATACCAATTTAACAGTTTTGTCTACGCATAAACTCTTTTCAGATTGTTTGGAACTTGCTTTTCCTTTGTTTATTTTTGTGAGTTTTTTATTATTGTTTAGTGGAGCAATAAGATGAAGTCAATTTCAAACGAATTGCTTGCACCGTCGGAGATCGTTCGCCCTCATAACAAATCAGCACATTGATGGCAATTGTAGTCGAACGTCAAATTAATTGTTTGACCTTAAGAGTCAAGCGTCAACATATTGGCAACAATTGGTGCGGTCAAGTCAAATGTATCTGCCAGATACTTTAAACCGATTAGTTGTGGCTCTAATTTCATTTCATTTTCTCGCCAGCATTTCGCGATAACACTTTACAGCTGCTGTTAACCTTGAAATCAGATTCACATTTGCATTACCCAATTATGTTATTACTTTGTAGTATTTGCTTGTAATATATTTTAATGTGCATTCCCTGGCTTTGCCAATAATGAAGGTCCACTTCGATATGTCATCACAAAATGACGATACCTTGCAGGCAGCTTAAGACCCCGAAGAGAGTGGCAGCATAATGAGTACAGCAATTTAATGTTACAGGCCAACTTCTTCAACTTGAACCGAAACACTTACTTCTTGTCAACGGCATTATTTTAAATTCATGCCAATAAAACTGAGCTGAACTACTTTTTCCCTTTATTTTATTTTTATTTATTTCTTCTTTTTTTATTTTAATTTATATTTTTTAATTTTCATTTTTATTTACATTTTCATTTACAAATAATCCTGGCTATAAACTAATCAATCAAATATTGAGGAATTCTGGCTATAAACTGTTGCTCTTTGCTCTTTAATTTCATCGAGATGCATAAGCAAGTTTCATACAGAGAAGTTCTACTGTAGCTGTGTGTGATGATGCGCAATTTGGTGCAAGTATTTTATTTGGCATTTTTTTTAATAATATTTCTTACAGAAAATGAAATAGATTTTTGTGCCATAAATCAAACACATGCTTCCTTGAAGATGTCTTGAAAAGTGGGAGTTTGGGATTAAATATGTTGTAACGCACTGTTTGTTGTTGTTGTTGCTGTTTTAGCTTTTGTTGTTTGTTGTTGTTGGCGTTTTTGGTCGCATCACGATTCGCAAAATTTATGTTGTTTCTTCTGATGTAATAATAATCATGTGCTCAGGCTTTGGGCTTAGAGCTGCAAGAGGTGACAGGTGAAAAATTGTTACAATTTGATGGCAACGTTTCTGCTGCGCTGGCATGCAACGTGATGGCTACAGCGTTGCAGCAGTTGCAAGGTGGCTTGCTCGACTCTGTGGGCTGTCTTACGAGTTATTTTTATGTGACACTAAACTGTGTTTTATTATTGTTAGACTGTGCTCTTTTAGAATGTGTTTCTTCCAAATAATTATAGAGTATGTTCGCATTAGCTGAGTGAAGCATGATTTACAATCGTGTTGTTGTTGCTCCGGACATTATTAGATTACATAGCTGTAAATCTAGTTCAAGGATTTCAATTAGGTTAGTTGGAGTTGGATGAGTTTAAAGTGTTTTTTAGCGCAACACATTTTTTCGCTTCAAGATGAGAACGGCCAGAAAGACTACATTGTAGTCAAATTTATTCAGAGTGTGGTTTTCATTCTGCTTTATTTTTCCCCTCCCCCCATTTTATGTTAATTTTCATTAGTTATTCGTGAGCTTCGTGCAGTTATCATCAACAAAAATTTTGATTTTAGTACTGATATATATCCATAATAAAACTTCCCGGTTTTAAAAGAATTTGCTCCAATTGAACTGTTGTGTTTTATCAGAGCTTAACTCATGAAATGCCACTTGATAGATAGAAGATGGAAGTAAATGATTTAGGTTTATATCTTGGCCATAAACTAAAAATTTGATGGTCAAATTAAATTCCCATGACGACCAAGCTGCTCTATACTTCTCTTCTGCGTCCAATTCTGGAAAATGGATCTTGTGTGTGGTCCCCACAATATCCGATTCAGAAATCTTAAAAATTTATCTTATTTATTTTATTTAAATTTTAGTTTCTGTTTAGTCGAGTTGTTTCTTAGATGTTGCTATATATGCAAATATGACAATCTGTAAGTGTATTGTTTCTCTCGAGAGCCGAGGTTCAGGTTCGATTATTGCCTTTGAAGGTTTCGCGTTTCTGGTGTGAAAAACTCCATTAGAGCGGGACATTTAAACGGCATGTTTTAATGCATGGCGAATGCAAATACAAATAAATACAAACACCCAGCAGCAACTATGACGACCCTCACGAAAGCCTTAACTTGAGACCCTAAACTTGTTAGCTGCTGTGTGCGAATATCTAACAATATTTAACAATGTGTTGTCTTAGAGATATTGAGTTCCAAACGCGAGTGGCACAGCTCTCATTCTTGGCTAGCTGTTGGCCTCTGGACACCCCACTTCCACTCTATGCAACCTCTCTGCGCTGCAGTAGTGCCAAAAATCATGTCCAAGTGTGTAACCCAAATTTGTGGCATCTATTTTGTTGTTGCCTCAAAATACTTGCGACTCAGCCATTTGAAAGTATCTATCAAAAGACACCAAAGTTGACTGCAACAGCATCGGCTTTGGGCTTTGTCTTGCAGTTCGACTAGTAATCAAAAGGAGTGGGGTGGGCGGAGGGGCAGACTCCACTTTAAATTGCTGCAACACGCAAAATACAAAAAATCAAAAAAACATTATTTATATAGCAGATTAATTATGACTAGGAGTTTGAGTTTGAGTTTGAATTTGAGGAGGAGGAAGCTTTGGAAGCCTAACATCTGAATGTGAACGTGTTGATGGCTTTTGGACTTTTGGAGTTTAAGTTTTTGTTTTATTGGAGGGGCGGTTTGCGGCGCCATTTATTTATTTTATATTTTTTTTTTCCTCAAGTGTTTGACATATGATTTTTCGGCTTAAAACAGTTTTCGCGTTGCCGGTTTGAGTTGTGCAGAATTTTCGTAATAATGAGCGCATTAAAATTATATGATTTTTGTTTTTCTCGACTAGAGTTGCGATTGCGAAAAGCGCTTTTGCGACTTAGTTATTTGCGAATTCTTTCACAACTGTGGCAACAAGTGGCAGCTTTGAAGTTTCTTCCACACATTGCTGCCGTCAACAACAAAACTGACAATAAAAGCCGCAAAGCTCAATGAGCATAAATAAGATTAGTAGCGATCTTCTAGTGGGATCTCGGTTAATATTCGGCACTAAATAGCAGTTTAATTGGCACCCCTTTACCACCCGCCAAACCATGCCAACGTTTGCAACAATGGAAGAAGGCAATTCTCTCAAATTGGCACATCGCATAATTGTGAAGGTGATGCGGCAAAATTGAGCAACTGCATCCAACTAACAAAGTGCTGGGTTTGTCTGATGTCTGTCCAAATCTCGATGCAAGTCTTACTTGTCCCGCCATTAATTTAATTCACACATAATACGAATAACAACGACTATATTCAATAATATTGCTTATCATGCTTCGATTTTGATTTTTATTCTGTACATGATTTGGAGTATGAATATATATTTTTGCGCAGCAAATAAACTTTATTTATAAATTCATTTAATGTGCACTAAAAATAGGTCACAAATTTAAAAACAAAAATGTGTGCAAAATAAATTTAAACTAAATTTAAAATAAAAATTGCGGCTATAATTTATGTAATACAAAATAACAAAAAGAAAATAAAAGTTGTACTAAATCGGGAAATATTAAAACAAAATGGTCAAAAGATTATTGCAAGGATTTAAAACAGTCAAAAAATGTTTATTAAATTATACAAAATGAAAGCTGAATCATTAAATTTAGTTAAATTCAATAAAGGATATAATAAATCGAATGATAGCAAATTTAAAATTGTTTCGCACTTATTAACAGAATTTTGAAAGCCCTGAAGGGAGAGGGAAACAGTAAGATAAATAAGTGAGAAAGTTGACCGAAACTGATTCAATTTGCACTTGTTTTTCTTGCTCCCAATTTTTTGGTTAATGCTGACGTCTAATTGCACTGCCTCCAGCATGGGTTTGTCTGTTAATTTTACTGTCGACATTTTAATCAGTTAAATCCCATCAATGACAACCAACAATTATAGTACTCAAATAAAAATGCAACACACAACAAAAGTTGTGTTACATAACAGACACAGTTACTTAATTACACACATAATTAAAGTATCTAAATCACTTGAGACTTGCTGTTGTTGTTGTTGTTGCGTTTGCTGTTTCTATTGCTTTTCTGTTAGTGGGAGTCCAAAAGGGTCTTCGTCTTTTGCCGCCTTCGGATCTCCCAGTCATCCAGTCGACTTTATTTATGACATCCGTCAGCCGTTGACTTTCTAACACAGTTTCAGTTTACTGTATTCGATTTTAGGTTTTTCGGTTGATTGTTTTTTATTTTTTTCATTTTCATTTTCATTTTCGATTTGGATTTATTTTCGATGCTCTCCCAGTTGCTTGAGTACTTGCGCTGCGTAATCGGGGCCATCTGCCAGACCGAAGAGCGATGATGTTTTTTTTGGGAATTTGGCTTGCCACAATGACTCGCAACTGAAGTATCATAAACATTCACTTTTATCTCTGTATATCGACTTATCTGTGTGTGTGTGTGTAAGTGTGTGAGTCTCCACCAATGCAGTCGTCAACCAATTTCCTGCTACTTGATACAGTTTTTTGTGTCAGTACCGCAAGGTCGTCGGATAGCTGCTTTCTGAGCTTGTCTTGTCTTTTAGCTTATGTGTCTATCTACACTGCTACAAATTCAAATGACTTTCAAATTGAAATATTTAACTGAAATAAAATAGCCATAACATGAATCGTCCCAAAATAGAATCGCTCATTTATATTTAATCTTGTCTCGTGCAAAATAAATATCTCAAAAGCTGTGAGCTTCTCTAAATTGAAAAATCGGCCTACAACATTTGGCCCTAAAATAAAACGCCCCTAAATAAAATCGCTTTTAAAATCAGAAGTACTTTTCGACTCTTGCTCAATAAATTTGTCAAAAGTATAAAATTTCTTCAAATCTAAAGTTTTATATTGGTTTTAATCGTTGTTTTGCAAAAATATATTCTGTTAAATTAGTCACGCTATTCGTGAAATCAAAATTATAGTTAGATATAAAAGTCGACGATCGACGACTTGTGCACTTTTTTTTCGCTGAGTGTACATATTTGTTTTGCTTGTTTGTTTGCTGATTTATGCAATAAACAAACAAGTAACATGAAAATGGGCACAACGATGATTGAAGTTGTTCCCTCGTCTCGACATGTGCTCCCAGATGCCGAATCAATTGCCACTGCAACTCAGCTGCTGTTGGCAATCCGACGATTGCTTTGTGGATCAATGCAGAGTCTATTTTTAGGGGGCTGTCAACCTGAAGCCTGGACAAGTTATCAATATGTCTCACCTTCGCGTCGACACTTTTACTTTTATTGTTTTGGCCAAGAAATCTGACACGCAATGGTACCGTTGCAGATAAGCACTTGAAATGTGGCCACAACGCCTCGAGTTTTGTGTGTGTGTGTGTGTGTGTGTGGAACTCCACACACACTGTGTAAATACTTACGATTAATTACATTGGAGCACATTTTTGACAAGCTCAATGGCTTCGATGAGAAATTTCTATGGTCATTATATCATATATGTATCTATATATATACAAATATATATATATATATATATGTGTATGTTTATATGTTTTTCTTACCTGAGCGGCCTTTGTGCGTGATAATCGAGCGTAAAATGGACCAGATACCACATCAAAGCAAACCACAGCAACACAAACAACAACAACAACAGCAGCAACAATTGAAGTACAATGGCCCAAAGGCAGCAAAATGATGCGAATTTGTTGGCCGTGTTTTGATTTCTTTTACAAGTCGCCGCTTGGCCCACCAAACATAAATATAACCGAAGATCACTTCAAGGGTTCGCTGGCGCTGAGGCGTCAATATGCAAATTTGGCTAAAATAAGTAAAGCCAAAAACAATAAGCTCAAAAGAAGAGAAGAAACACAGTAGAGATGACCAAGTGTTACTTGTTGATTAATTGACTCTAATAAATAATTAAGTATTATAATTAATGCAAATTTAATGTGCGGCTCTCATTTAATATTTACTAATGGGATAGTGTGGCGTATGCGTAACGTGGAATAGATTTTAACTGTCTACACTTGTCAAAAATTATGCACTACAACTAAAACAAGCAGGTGAACTAGAACTAATATCTATTTCTAAGAAATCATTGGGCAGTCTATGAAATGCCTTAAGTAAATAAATACAATAAATATCCAAAATATAATTTATTTTTATAAAGTTTACTTACATTTCCTGACAATTTAAATGATTTATGTATATTAAAATATAATACAACTTTCCAGAAATTTTAATGCAAATAAAGAACTACAATATTAATGTCAAATGACAAGCTAAGGAAAATATTTGTTAGATTGCATTCCCTTAAGCTGCTGCTGATACGACTTAATAAATGAATTAAAACAAGAATAACAAGTTGATTAACTTGTAGATCGAAACTATAAATGACCAATGACAATGAGAGCTATATGATGTATGGATCCGCTGCCGATGATGTTTTCCAAAATGAAAAGTGGTTCAAACAAGAACACATCTTTCGACCGATTGTCCCCACGGATATTTCTAAATAATAAAAAATAAAAAGAAAAACTAAAATAGAATTTTTTTCAAATTAACTTAAAAGAATTTATAATCTACCTAAAATGTGTGATATCTTAAAATACCAATGTTTACAAAATAACAATAAGTAGCAATAAGTCTAAAGTCAGCCAGTTTTTTGCGAGTGTATAAATGGTGATCAAGAATATATGCACTTCATGGTAAAATTTAAATACCTACATGTTTTTTTTTAATGTCATTTTAAAATAATAGCGATGATTTACAAAATAAACATATATCACTTGCGTGACGTACTCTTTAAAGTACCCTCTTGAAGGGTATTAAAATTCAGTTAGCTCCCGATATCGGTTTAATTAAATTAGTTAATCTCTGCAACGCAAAACATTCACATTCCTTAAGTATTTAATTTTGATGAGTCTTTGAATGCTGACTTCAGGAATTCTTTACGGCTGCCTGCTATCGGCTCAAAGCGTGGCAGTTACTGCTGCCACAATCCAATTAACCTTTAGACATTTGCAACGGCTACTTTTGGCTAATGACTGCGCGTAAATCACACACACACACACACTTAGAGAAACAGTCATAAAGTTATCTGTAAGATACAACTACTGAGCTTGTCATTTGGTCACTTGTAATGCACACTTGTTTGTTGTTTCTCGTTGCGGATGTGTCTCTCTGATGCGGATGCGGCTGTTATTGAAACACTCAACACAACTTAACTCAACTCACACAACCAACAACTGGTTGGTTTTTTTGGGCGCCAGCCATGAAGTTTATTAAACTCATCATCAAAACAGAAAAAAAAAACAAAAACAAACAAAAAATGACTGTGACTGCAACTGCCACTGCTACAGCAGGCACAATGTGCAACATGTGTCAGAGTTGTTAACACCGAATGTTCACTTAGTGGACTTCTTGCTTACATCTTGCTGACCATGTGCCTTTTACACCTGTCTTGCTTGCAAAACGGAACTGATCCGAGAAAGCTATAAAATATTCACAGCAATGAAATATTCACAACATAAAATTATCTTCAGTCTTCACACAGAAAAACTGATACACATTGAAATCAAAGTTGATTGAGAAACCAACGAGTTGCGATACAATTTTCCAAATATTTTTGGGAAAAATTTAATGTCGACTGATGGTATAAAAATTTAACTTTTAGTACAAAAAAAAATATATATAAAAATATAAAAATACTCTACGAAATTCCACCTTATCGACTCAAACTCGGACCAAACAACATTGATTTATTATTATTTATTATTTTACATACATATATACATATATATGACAATATTTGAAGACCGTCTGAAAGGGTAAAAAGAATAGTTGTATATTCCAAATTGTATGAAGTCAACTCATAAAGAGTTGTCAAAACGCATAAGCAATAACATAAAAAATCTTCTTAATGAATAAAAAAAAAACCAAAAAAAAAAAACAACAATCGCTGCTGCTACTTACAACCAAAAACAGTGAATAAAAGACCTGTCTAAAATACACCCACCAGCTGAAATGAGTTTTCAATTAGGATTGTGTGCAAGAAGCACTCAGCCAAATTGGTTGCCCAATAAATTTAATTTCTACACGCTTCTAATCGTCGGAGCTAACTGTTAACAAGCTGGCAACAATGGACGTGGAGGGATTGGTAGTTGGATGGGGAGTGGGAGTGCATCTTACAAGCCAATAAGGGGAGGCGGATTTGACAACATGCCTCCGCGTTGCAAACACGTGCGCCGAGAGCAGCAGCAGCAGCAGCAGCGACAGCAGCAGTAGAAGCAGCAACAGTTTGTGGCGTGGGCGCTGCGTCGCCATAAATCTTCAGCACATGATTAATGTGGACGCGCTTGGCTAGAAAGAGCTGAAGAAGCAACAGCTAAAGAAGATGTTGCTGTTGCTGTTGTTGTTGTTGTTGTTGTTGTTGTGGTGGCAAGGCTTTAATTGGAGCAGCAAATTGTTGCAAAGAATTTGCCGCCAGTTAAATGCAACCAAAATTGTTTTGCACACCAAAATTTAAATAAAAAGCACATTAACTGCTAACCGAATGCTAGATGGTCAAGCAGATGGTCAGCTCGGAAAGCTATGTAGAAACTCTGGAGAATTAATGGCACGCAGTGCTCACGAGCAATATCATCATGCATATGTTTGACTGACGGATTGCTGGATTGCCACATGAATTAACAATTACTTGCTAGCGGATATATGCATCAAAGAATTTTCACCAGCTCAACTCAAACGAAAGAAAGGGCATCGAAAATCATCATCAAATCATTTGACATATTATAATATTATGTATTATATTTCTACGTTGTAAATTCTGCTTGACGCTCTTGACTCGATGTTGTTTTTATCTTTGGCATTTTATGTATAATCTTCACTTATTGAAGAACCAGAATATATTTAAGAATTTTTAATGTGCTGCAAATCGGAAAACCATATTAAAATATTCTCTCTCTGTAAAGATTACTAAAAAGTCATTGATTTGGAAATTATTTTAATCATGAGGATGTTGAGACATTGAAAAGTTCTGACCCATTCCCAATTCGTCGCATAATTCATTGGTTTTTCTTTATTTTCAGCAATGATCCACTGCCTTGGCTAACTCACCTGCATCTTTCACTGGATTTCTCAAATTCATTTATTAAATTTCATTGTGTCAAGTTGATCGCTCCTAAATTATTGTCACATTAAAATATCGACATCAAAACGTATTTTCATGATGATGAAAAATGATCAAAACGCGATTGCTTTTAAGAGTCGTAGCAGTTTTGACAAACTTGCAGCTTTTATAAATTTGAATTATATCAGCTGTTGCATAGAGCGAGGTGCCTCGTTAACTATTATAAATTAAGTGCATATCTTGTTGCCCCATTTCTATAATAGACCTATTACTGGCATCCATCAGCTGCCTTAAGCCCAGCAACCCAAATCCAATCAACACTCTTAATGTCCGCCAAACACGCACAACATTTTAAAAGCCTTCGTTGTGCAGATGACTTCATTTGGGAACCAGCTGACAGACAGCCTGGGAGTCGCCTCATTCATGACCCATGTCTGTATGTTTGGGTGTGTGTGTCTGTGTGTTTGCTTTGATTGATGACTGCGCCCACAAAAAAAAAAAAACATGAAAACAAAAGCGATAAAAACAACACAAATATTTAACGGCAGCTTTACACATTCGACATTGATCTGGGATAGAAGACGCTTCGATATGCAGTCGCTTTGAAGTTCAGCTGCTTCAAGTGACAGCAAAAATCTGAAGTCATTGTTGTCGTTGTTGTTGTTGCAATTGGAATTGGAATCCACCCATGTGCCCACCTAGCTGGTTACCTGCTTAGTTCTGAGTGCCTGCCTGCCTGAGTGCCAGCCTGCCTCTCTCCCAACTCGCAAGTCGATTAAAATTCCGCCATAAAAGTTGAATGTTAATCGCTCATTGTTGTTTGAGGAGAAGCACAAATTAAATTGTTTGCTTTTTGGCAAAGTTGACATATAATAGTGCTTGTTTGTCAACATTGTTGTGTTTGTAGTTGTAGTTGTCGTTGCTGTTGTTGTTGTGGCTTTTAAGCTGCCGCCATAAATATCGTAGTGCATTTTGCGTGTTTGCAGTTTCTTTTTGTTTTGTTTTTCCTTTTTGCTGCACTTTTAATTGCATTATTTTTTTTACTTGGGCCTGCTGCTGATGGCAATCAACGCTGACAAGTTAATTAAAATATCGCACAAGCTTTTAACCAAAGATAAATACATGTGTATATGTATGTGTGTGTGTATTATGCGGAAATTCTGAGAAGCATGACACAGTTATTTTGGGGCTTAGACGACAGGAATTCGAGATTGATTTCAAAAGTACATTTTGATGCATTAACATGTTATCCGCTCTTAGCAGGCATTAGCTGGCTTTGTTGGAGATATTGCCCAACTCATATCACAAATCCAAATATGTATGCAAATATTTTGGCGATCATGTTGAAATTGATTTAAACTATTGCTTGATGCACAATTTTATGTTATCTTATCCGGCTTTAGACCGATTTATTCAAGTTTTTTGTATAACTTATACAAAATGCAAATATTTGTACAACTTTATACAAGGGAATCAATCGAGTGTTTGTGTGTTATTTGTAATAGATGAATAAGACCATAGCTTATTAGAAAAAAACGTTGCACCAGTGTTTTGAGGAATGTTAGAAAAAGTCCAATTGATAACTTAGACAGTTTTAGAGAGCGTATTCGCCATTGCCATACTGTTTGATTTTCAGTAGATCGCAAGAGAACTGGAATAGCTGCTCGCACTTGGCCGGCTTCTTGGCATCTGGGTGGAAAGGACCTCTGCCGCAATTGCTCAGGTATGTGCCGCCCTGTCCCTCGATCGATGGATCGATGGCTGCAAAGACCACCGTGCGAGAGCCACGCTCTGGCGTTTTAAAGAACAACTTCTTGAATATTGGTATCGACGTGGTTGCCGAGTGCTCGAACAGATCCGTGTCCACAATGCCGGGATGCACCACATTGACCTGCACATGGGCCTTCTCCGCATCCAGGAGTGATTGTAAATGACGAGTGCCAAGGATCTGTGCTAGTTTTGATTGACTGTATGCGGTGCCCGGATAATAGTTCTTACTAAAAAGATGAAAAAACAAAAATCAATTAAGCAACCAGCTTCGATTTGTATATTTAAAACTCACAGTCCATTGATGTCCTTGTAATTGATGCGGCCAATGAGATTCACACAGGAGCTCACATTCACAATGCGAGCATTTTTCCCTGGCTTTCCAGCCGCCCGCAGCTGGGGCAACAGCAGATGGGTGAGTAAAAAGTGGCCCAAATAGTTGATGGCAAAATGGGATTCGAATCCATCCGCTGTCTGTTTGAATGGAGCAAACATAATGCCTGCATTGTTGAGCAGCAGATCGATCTTTGCGTATTTCTCCTTTATGCTCTGCGCAAAGGCTTGCACCGACTTCATATCCCCTACATCGAGCTGCTTGCATATCAGTTTGCCCTTCGTCTGGCTCAGATCGACAATTTTGCCAACGGCGGTTTCGGCAATGCTCGGATCTCGAACGCCTTCAAAAAATGAAATGAGCACATTAATTTAAATACCTTACTTAATTAAAAGTACATTTCTAATATATAGATAAATAATATATATTTTTATTTACTTGAGAATTCAAAATTTAAAATTTTATAAAAAAAACAAATCAAATTCAGAAATGTTAAATTTTTAACTATAGTCAAAATCATTTCATATTTGACATAATCATATTAATACTTTTCTTGAAATTTATGAATTAAACACAACATTTGTTCAAGCTACAAAAACAATTCTTAAAGTATGGAAGATATGCTTCGATTCTTCAATATAGGTTAAGATTCTTTCTCATTAAAGCAGTTGGCTTTTGTTTATTTTACAGGGCATTAAAAGCTTAAATGTTATTTCCAGGAACTGGGCTGCTAATTCGGTTAACAGTCAATTTTTATAACACATAAATGTGCCCAAAGTGTCCCTCTTTTTGGTTTTATTTTCAAGCCTAAAAGTATGCAATTAATTTTATCTAGTTGTGTTGCTGGCAACAATGTTGCTGCGCCGCTGCCTGCAACATGCTGCGTGTGAGCGCAGTTTTTAAATGTGGATGTGATGAGTATTGCAATAAAAACTCAAAATAATAAAAATCTATTTATAAATTGAATACATTCTCACTCAATGTGTAAAATGGGTATATCGAAGTTGAGAAAACAAACTTATTAAGTTTATACAGTAAACAGTCGAGTACAGTTCGAAGCCATGTTTATATTTCATAAACTGGTGAACATAAAAACTTAAAATTTGGAATATAAGTTCTGGCACATCAAGTCTACATTTTATTTGATCGACGACTCGCCCCGTGTCGCGATAATAGTTATACACAAATTTCAGTAACATCGTAGGATAAAAACCCACAAGATATGCTAGGTTTTGGGTCATAACTTGTATATAGATATATACAAATAAGAAATGTTTCTCAATGTTTCTGCCTCTACCGCTGAGGATGCACATCACATCATATATTGACACCTGTATTTTGCTTGAGCTATCCTGCAATGGATCTGATCCAAATTTTGGGGATTGCCAATCACCCATTAATCTCAATCTGCCTTTTTCCAAACGCATCCAAGGTTTTCACGTTATTTTCTCGGAAGTGTTTCCCTTATCACTGGAGACAAAAAGATACAGAAATTATAGTTTTAAGAAGTCCACTTAATTGTAGAAAATTCAGTCTTGTGATCAAAGAGAAGTGCTCATTGCACAGCAACTAACTACCTGGGTTCATTTGAGTGGGCATAATTAGAAGTTTGGTTGTAATCGATTCAGTATATTTAGGAGTAGGGGCCTTTGAACTCAGCTCACTTGATTTTTATACATATTTGCTTTGAGCTAATTGCTCAGGCAATGCACGCCGCGAGTTGCTTAACTTTTGTTTGTGTTGCCATCGCATGCAATTGAGAAAAGTGTTGCCGGTCGAATAACAAATGGAAATCGCTTATTTATGTATTGTGTAGATAGCAAACACTAATTGTTAAACTCTACACTTGGCACTTGTCACTGGACGCTCGACGCTCGACACTGCACACTCTACACACGATACTCACCCATAATTACGGTCATGTCGCAAGCCAATAATTTCTCCACAATGCGCAGCCCTATTCCACGATTACCGCCCGTAATTACGGCAATGCGATCCGGTTGCTTGTAGAGGGCTTCAAAATGCAAAATAAAAAATACAGCAACAAAGAAAATCAAGACAATCGAAATTATAAAACTGGTTAAAATTATATATATAAAAAATATATATATTAAAATGAGCTGAGTTTTATCGACATACCAACGCGATCCCTTGACGCATACTTCGCATCGTGCACAAGTCCGATGATGCCCAAATACTGATAACGAAACTCCGTCTTCCATTCGAACCAGGATTTGGGCATTTCTTTGGTCGTCTTGCTGAATATGAAGCCGCAAAGCATTAGCCCAAAGAGAAGCAGCCCCAGGAACAAAATCATTGTTGGTGGTTGTGTGTGGGGTATGGGTGGGTGTATGTCTTCTCTGTTGATACTGTGGAGAGATAAGGAAACAGTCATTCAACACGTTGGGTGCAAAGATCACCTAGTCGAACTTTGATTAGACAAGTTCTTGAGAAATATAAATAGGTAATGACATTAAAAAAAAAGCATTAAGGAAACTCATTAAATTGGAAAATAATCTATTTAATTTTACAATTTAATTATATTATTTATTTAAAACACCAATTTGGATTTTTAACTTTAATTTATTTAAAGTCGATTTAAATTCTATTTAAAACATTTTCAAACCTTTGGCTTAAGCTTACAAAAGATTCGAGTTATGTGTGCGAAGAACTTAATCTTTTCACGACTTGATTCTGCTGTATTTATTTGCTATTGTCTGATGCGATTCAGAGACCGAGCTGGCCATCAGCAGTTTAACCTCAGTCAGCAACTCCCACAAAACAACTGTTAATTCGGCGGTGCACTTTGTGACTACCTTTGTGGGACAGCTGCAGTTTATCATAATATAATTAAGGTGACGGCATTGAGAACTATGGCCCAGTTTAACAAAAACACTGAGTGGGTTTCTAAAAAGCAAACAACGACGCTGTCGACACATAAAATGCAAATTAACCGAAGCAGAAAAAAGAGCCAAGCATTGGGAATGAAAGTTCGAAGTCAAAGAATGGGCCAAAAGCTAAACTCGCAGACAAACTCACATACACATACATACACAAACTAACACACACACATGGGGAGTAGGCCAACATGTGTGTAGGAAAAGTAACTAATAGTAGCCAGCAGTCAAGTGCGAAGACTGCTACCAAAATAACCCATCAAATAAATTCACATATGCTTGCCTGTGTGTGTGTTTGTGTGTGTGTGTGTTTGTGTGTGTGTGTGTTTTTGTGTGTGTGTGTATGTGTGTGTTTGATATTTCTGACTCTCGTAAAATGTTTTTTTTTTTTGGCCGTTGTCAACGTTTGCGGCGTCTTCCACTTCCGTCAACAAAAAAAACTTTAAAAACTAACTGCCTTGCATTTTATAAACTTTCTATTTCTATTGTTGTTGCACATACGTGTAAATATATCAAATCATTTAATGTATTTACTTACTGCACAAAAAACACTTCAATCAAGGCTGATGCGTTTTCGATGTGCACTTTGGCGTGGCAAAGCGTTTTGTGTGTCTACGCTAATATTTGACAACCTTTTGTCAGTTCAAATAAAGGTAAATTGTTTTCAAATTCTGTGGCTGACTCGACTTTTAAAGACGGCAGCACGTCACGTTTACACTTTGGTAAACCGGTTCCGTACACACATTCAGAAAACACAACCGCACGGCAACAAATTCAAAAGACAACTGAATCGTTTAAGTTTCGCGCGCTCGTTTTTTGCTGTTTAGAACCTGATTTCAATATACAATTAATTTTTTTGTTATTCAACAGGTGTCGGAACGCCGGCAAATGATTTACGACTATATAAACAACTCACCTTTTTACAAAAGCTCACAATTATATTGTATTGTCAATGTTGGTGTATTTGTAAGTTAAGAATGTTATTGTGACATAGCACAATATATAAATAAACAGTTGTTGGGTTGTTAGTTTGACCAAATATCTAATTTGCAATTAGAAACGTCGGCAAACAGCTGATTGGGCAGCCGGCTTCAAGTGTGACCGTGCGCCGCAAGCCGAAAAACGCCAGTTACACAAATTGAAAGAAAAAAACTATCGGCAGCCCATTTTAAATAAAATACCAACAAAGTTAAATTAATTTTGCGTTGAATTTGAAAATAAACCATTTTTGATCGTTTCTTCCTTTTTTAAATAAAACTCCTTATTTTAGCTAGCTGATTTTGCATTTATTAAGTAAACAAAGGGAATTTTACGGTGCATATAATAAAATAATTATATCAACTAATGTTGCTTTTGCATAGTTTAAATTGATTATTATAAGTTGAAGAAATCGAAATGAGAGCTAAGCACAAATGAAGATCTAAATATATATTGTTCGTACTAACTCTTTGAATAAAGTTACTAAATTATACGAGGGAATTATAAGTGTATTTTGTGTTGTTTTGTAGTGTTCATATAATGTTTGTATATAGAATTTGTTGTTTAATATGAGTAGGTTACATTACTAAATTGAAATATATTTGTTGTAAGTGCATGTTTCTAGTTGCTATACAAATTAATAATTTATTTTTGTTTTGGAAAGGGGAAAAGTGTTTTTTGTAATTTTGTTTAAAGTTATTTTGTTATTAATTTTTGACTTCAAATGTCTAAGGTGCAGCTGCTTCGTTAGATTGCTCCTTGCTGTTGTCCTTGTTGGTGGTTGGCGACGTTGCTGCAGCGGCATTCTTAGGCTGCTTTAACTGTCAATTCTCCATGGACATGACGTTGATGTCATCATTGATTGCCAACACCTGTCCGATGAAATTCTGATCGGATACAACTTCGCACAGCGATTTGCACAGCTCCGTCAGTTCCAACTGCGACATGTTCATCTGTGGCGCCAACTTCACCAGATGCTGCAACACATAGTCCGGCAATTGCTGCAAAACGAAGACCGATGGAATTAAAACTTATTGCTGGTCAATTTAAGTTCGATTTGATGGCTTACCTTGCCCTTGGCCACCTTGAAGACGCTAAACATAAGCTTGGCCTTCACACGCTGTTCGTTGGGCCCGTCATAGAAGAGCGTCAGATGCGCCTCCTGCACGTTGGACACCAGCGGGAAATAGAGGCCGGCGTAGACGCGTCCCTTGGCATCGCGCGACAGCAACGATCGGAAATTGTACACCAGATTACGGCGCACAGTTACATCGACAGCCGTCATATATTCCTGCACAATATAGATTAGGGATGTCTTGAAGCTGGCCTCGTCGCCACGTATTTCGCGCTCCTTCCACTCGACAAACTTGTCGCTCTGCTGGCTAAAACTGTAGCAGTAGTCACGCTGCAAATGTGGCTCCATCGATTGATTGAACCAGCCTGGCGATAGAGAGAGAAAGATTAGCTTCTATATGCATACAGATATATATATATATATATATATATATATGTATATAGATATTTACCTGTGTGTGGATAGCTCTGATCGTTCATGACGGTGACGGCACGTCCGACATGATAGCCGGGATCAAGGATCATGACACCGCGCCGTTCACCGATGGCGAAACGCATGGCGACCATCACGTGCTCCTTTTCGACGCCCGCATCGGCGGTCTTCATGCCGTACTCCTCGTCCATGAGCACATAGTCGTTGCAATCGCCCACTTGCTCCTCGCAGGACACCACATATAAATAGTTGCCCAGCTGTGGAAACATTTGCACCAAGCGCGCTATGATCTCAAAGGCGAGGGAGACGCACATGTGATGGCGTCGATTGATGGGCACATCGTAGAACTGGAAGAAGCTGCGCAGATCAGAGCGACGGGTGCGCTTGAAGCTGCGATAGAAGTCCACGAACAGATTCACCGTATTATAGTGCGTCTCCTCGAGCATCCGCTGCAGTGCTGTCTCCACAATGCCGTTTAGCTCCTCATATTGCCACACATTCTCAAAGATGAGCACATCCTTGGCTGGCTCTACGGCGCTGTCCCAGTCGGGCAACGGCAGCGGATGACCCAACGGCCATACGCCATTGATCTGATTGTAGGCGCACAGATCGTAGCCATCGGCCATTGCCCAATTGCTGCTGCCCAGATCGAGAGAGGTGCGGCTGGTCTTCTGCCTGCTGAGCAGCTGGATGATGTCGGAGTAACGATCCGATGCGTTTGCCACCGATGTCAGATCGGCGATTGGCAACCACGAGTGCTGTTGCTCCTCTTCCTGCTGCTGGCGCTGCTGCAGCTGGTGCTGCTCCTCCTCTTCGTCCTCAGCATCTTCTTCGTCGTCGTCATCCTCACTGGATGTTGAGGGCGTGCGTCTGGACGTTGAGGGGGCCTTTTGAGTGCAACTGTTGACTGGCTTCTCAGCATGCTCATGAGTTGTGTTCTTCGACTTGCTGATCGTCGTTGTCGTCGTCGTAGTCAATCCCAATCCACGCATCGCATCCGCCAGCTGCTGCTGCTGGCCGGCGGCTTCTCCCCCGGCAGCAATGCCGACGTCATCATCATCGTTGACGCCGTCGGCTGGCATTGCTGCCACATCGTGGCCGTGACCGGCACCGGCACCGTTGGCAGCGGCGAGTCAGCTTGGCCATTCGGCACCCCATCGGCCCACGGTGGGCACATAGCCACTTTCACAGTCATTGATGGCGGTGGCTTCTAGTTGAATGTTGGACTTGTTGCTTCGACTCAATGTTGCTTCTTGTGTGGTGGCTGCGGCCTCAATGGCTATCGCTGAACAGGCACCAAGATTCTGCAGACTATTCCGGCTCTGCGCTCCGTTGAACACGAGATCCGGCTCGTCTCCAAATTTCGTCGTTAGTTTAGACTGATCTGTTAATAAACAGCAAGTAAAAATCAAAATTTATAAATAACCAAATTAATACTTGAAAATTTTGTATTTTTCTACTTATTTCTATCAGCTATGAAATGCATGGAAAATTCCCAATCTGAATTTAAGGCTAATCGGAATGCAATTTAATCAGCTCGAGGTTTCTCATCTTTTTGAATCGTAACAAAAATAAGAATCAACTCTTGTATATATATAAAATAATTGTTCAAAACTCTGTTCCATAATTTTGAAGACTGTATAAGGTTCAAAACCATATATTTTTTTACTAAAAGCGATTTAATTTTTTTCCTTTAACTAAGATTGATTGAGGCTATTACCTAAATTTTTATATTTTTGGTATTGCAAATAAGACTTTGCTTAAGATTCAGGATTAATTAAGCATTTTTGATACTTCAAATAAGAACATAATAACTAACTCCAAGCGAGAGCTTGTTCTTCGCATTAATGTTTATTTGTGTTAACTGAAAAATATTTAAATCAATCAACGTTCATTGAAATACAAATACATTGTGAAGACAAAAACAATCTTGACATTGACAATTTTTGTACTTGATATTCAGTATAGAATTCTTGACTTTTGAGCTGAGTTTGCGATTATTTTATTATTGCCTGTCTAATATGATTTTTTGCTTTAGTTGCTAATATAAATATTATAGCTAATATTAACATTTCTTACATTTTATATTTTTACAATCCGTAAAAAGTATGTTTAAGGCACAACATTCTGTACATTCAACATTCAAAATTCACAGGGTATGTTGCGAATTTTAGAAATTCACCTCGAGTATTTTGCGGTGATTTATCAAGTGTCCTATAGTAAAGTAAGGCAACATCAATTGATTTCTTATATTTTAATAAAATTAATGTAAGAAAAATGTTAAGCGCCAGTTTTATATTTTCATTATCTGTTTTATTATTCATTTTGCAAATAAAATTAATCTCTTCAACTGTTCTATTTAAAGAAAGCAAATGTGCAGGGCACTGGAATCGCGAAATGTTGAGAATGAAAATGTAAGAAATGTTGGACATAGCAGAATTCAATTATTAGTCTTATATTTTCTACTTTTTGCTAAGTAATTGTCTTCTTTATATAATGATTTAGTCGGTAAAACAAAATACCTATTATAAATATCATGCTTATCACACAGAAATTTTTGTTCTTAAATAGATTGGAGAATGATTGGCTTCAAGTTCGATTTTTTGGTTTATATTTTCCTTAGCATTGATTGCTTTTCTATTAAATTTTGTTTTTTCCAGTTCTAGCTTTAATCAATTCATGACATTTTCTGCCAGACAGTCTGCTCAAATTATAGTACCTAAGATATACTTAAAGGTCATTAACTCTAATTACTGTAATGATTTTTGGCAACGGATTGTTTATATGTTGTTTGTACCCTTCAATCAAAACATCTACTCCAAGTGTAATAAAAAATTGTTGTGACTAGTAGCCAAACAAAAAAAAAAAAAAAAACTTTTCAAGCGTAACAGGAAAATACATTAGTTAAGTACAGTCTGTTAAATATTATTATATACATATGTACATATATATATGCCACAGTATATATATATACACATATACGAATTTAAGGCCCAAGCTGATTAGGAGTCTTGTTCATAAAACACGCCACTTGGAGACTGTTGCGTGGAAGCTACACTTGAATTGATGACAGATAAGGGGCAATAATAATAAATGAAATATAAAGACAAATTGTGGGAGGGTGGAAAGGGGATTAGAAGTCACGTGTTTAGCTCATGCCCCTTAGAAACTCGCTCCGCCTTTTTTCTGTCTGTGATGTTTTTGCGGCGAATTCAACGGCATTTTAATAATTCGAAGGCTTCTCTGGGCTTGGGGTTGAGGAGTATTTGTTGTGCTTTTGATTAGAAACAACTTGCGTCAGCCTTGCTTGCTCTGTTTTTTTCTGTATTGAAAGTTACACATTTTATTATAGAAGTGAATCATTGTTTTCCGACTAATTAATTGTTTGCATATGCGTCTGCATATATACATACATACATACATACATATATTTATATATGCATTTGTGTGTGATTTTAAGAACTGTGCTAAGGTTCTGCGCCTCTAAAATAATTGTCTAAAAATAAGTGCAAATATTGGGTTCAGTTTTGTGCAGCTAAAATAAAAATTATTTAGCTCAACCTGTTGCTAGGCAAATTATTATTAAGTGCTAATCAGTGATTCGTTATACATTTTTTTCCAGCTACGTATATATCAGAAAAAAGAATTCACACTCATTTATTTCATGGAAAATTTCTTAAAATTTATATATCAGAAAAATGTCTTCATAATAATTAATTTCATAAAAATTATTCTCAAAAATTGTAGTTTAATATATAAATAAAAATATATTTAAAATAAATTTATCGCATTATTTTCAATTCTTATCAAATCAAAATAATGCCTTAAAGAGATATGAAAATAAAAAAGTGAAAGTTTTCAAAGAATATTTACACTTTCTGCCCCACTGTATGTGCTACACTTCAAGGTTTTTTTTTAAGCCCCAATACAAGTATAACTTATTGTAATCAACTTACCCATACAATGGCCTAAGCCCAATTAATAATGTTGCTTTTGTAGTGTGGTGTTTTTTCGCTTTGTTTGATTTGTTTGTAAATATTCCAAACACGCGATTTGTTCCTTTACGTTTCGTTGAAATTCTCGAATAACAAAAATTGAGGGTTTACGTCGATTTACAGTTTGGGGCCAAATTGCTCTCAAACTATTTTGCACTTTGTGTTTTTGTTTTGTATGAAAACCCAAAGAAATTAAAAAAAATAACGTAACGTGAACTAAAAAGTAAACAACTTGATTACCTGCTTGCCGCTCTTGAATGTTTTTCTTTGTTGTTGTATTTGTAAATATTTTTTGCTATTTACGCTTGCACTTAATAAAATTTTCTTTGTTTCAATGGTATTTTAATATTTCTTTCTTTATTTGTAGACGCTTTTCCTGTTCAATGCAGGTCACAGTTTTTTAACAATATTGGCGAATTTATCGACATCGAAGTGGATTTTGTTTAACACTTTGTCAGCTTGATGATTTCCAATTACTACATATGGTAAGACATATGTAAATAACTGTAATAAAAAAGATTACACTTGCACGTTAATACGCTTCCTCTTCTTTTCACACTGTTCCGCAACTCTGATCCGTTCCCAACAAGAGGCGAAATACGACTGAAAATTGAGCTCTTCTCTAGCGACGATTGTTTCGATTTCGATGTCGAATGCTGAATGCACACAGCTCGTTGATACGAGCTCGCTTATATACTCTGATAGCCGAGGGAGAGCAACGGGATCGCAATTGTATTGTCTTGATATCGGCACAGTTTTTGTTGTTTTTGCTCTTTGCTTTTGTGTGTTGTTTTCGCTTTGCTTATTCGTGTCGCATTCGCTGTGCGAACAAATATTTCAATTTATGACGCAAAAAAAAAGCTTGAAAAATATTCCACTTCACTTACGGAGCGAGGGGGAAGCGAACGCTATGATTGCTGTTAACGCGACGTTTGTTTTGCTAAGCACAATCGTTTCGATATTATTTTTGCCAGTTCCTTTTCGTTGTTGTTATTTTTATTGATAACTGGAAATAGGATTTGAGGCAGTAGTTCCGTTATACTGTAAAGAAGGGAATGAAAAATGATTTAATCAAAAGAGTAAAGTAAATAATTGATTTATAAAATGGGAAAATTAAAAAAAAAACCCTGAAAGGAAGAATGCATTTTATGCCTAAATCTGTCATATAAATATAAAATGACATGTAAATTTTGATTTTGATAACTTATTCAAATATTTGCTTGCCGCTGAAGCGTTTTTAGATGAGTCCACTTATTTTATTTTTCTTCTTTGTGACAATTGGTTTATGATAGATTAATTTACTTTTGCGATAAGTGAGTGGAAAAATAGTTAGATAGCATGTTGATTTTGGGCGATTATCTAATCAAAGGCTGACAAACAATGCCTTATGATGCTGTTTAGCTGTTTGTATTATTCCCAGACCCCTCGTCTTGCCCCGTTTTTATTTCCTTTTTGCTTTTGGCGCTCTTTGTTTAGTTCATCTCTGCAATATGTGTTTTTATTATATGGGTGACTTTTTGCGTCGTAGCAAATTGCATTTTGTGTTTTGAAAACGTAGGCAAACATTTTGTGTGCAATTTAAAATGAAACAGGCGGCATAAACATAAATGAATGTCCACAACACAACGAAAAACAACAATTGTGGCAGCAACAACAATTGCTGTAATATATACAAAAATACATACATACATAAATCATGTGTGCATTTTCAAGGTCAGGCATGTAGTATCTTTATACTGTTTGTATTTATAAGTTATTTATACGGCGAGTGAAATCAAAATCAACATTTGAGGGCATATTTTGCATAGGCCAGACTAATATTGCATAAGCTAATAAACTCATTTAATTAATTAACTAATTAATGCGACGTTGAAATCTCAAGTTTCAGCCAAGATTTAGCTATCAATAATTAGTTATTTTTTGTGTCTGACTAAAATCACAACACAAATCAAAAAACAGACGGAAGCCAAGTGGAAATTGAAGAACGCTTCGATTTCAGGTTGTGGCTGGAGGTTTTTTCTTATTATTATTTTTGTTGTGTAGGTGTCGGAAACGAATACCAAAAAAAACCTACTGCTTATGTCACGACGAAATACAAGCTTTCTAGAACATTCGTACACATTTATTTACGTGTTACGTATTTACGTATTACATATACATATTTACGCACATAGGCAATAATGTAACTAGTTCAATGTCGCCAAACTAGCAACTTACCACCACTCTGACGTCATCAATTGATACTGAAGATTGAAGCCGGCCGGCTGCACTCCTTGCGTTAAAGGAGAGCCAACCAATTGCCTAAATTCCCCACATGCTTCCAATCTCCGTCTCGATGCGTGCCACGTGCCACGTGGCGAGTTGTGCGAGCGTATTTGTAAACAATTGCAACCGCATGGTGTTGCCATAGAAAAACTGTTTGTATTTGTATTTGTATCCTGTTCCATTTTACTATCAAAACATTGCGTGTTTCCATGCTTTAAGCGCAAGCGCGTGAACTCTGTAGAATTTCCAGGCTGGAAACACTAGAGCGGAAAGTCAAAGAAAATGGAACGTTGACTGGGAGGGCAATAAATTCCATTTACAGTGACGTTCGAAAAAGATGCTCTACTTATTGCAATATGTGTTGAAATATTAACGATAAAATATAATTGCCGCATATTCCATAGCAAATATATACCATTGAAATAAAGAAACTGATTTGCAATTTCTTGCAATGTAGTTTATCTAACTGTGCACACTATTGTGTGCCATCAGTGTAGTCAAGCCCTCACAGATGCTTTTTTCTTCTCTCTCTTCGTAGTCTACTTGTTATTGTCCGTCTTGTTGGTGGTGGGGTGGGGTATAGGTACGAGTATTGTTGGCAATGCGATTTTCATAGCAAAAATAATAAAATCGATAGACAAATAGCAGTGGGAAATAAAGGTGGCATAATGGGATCATGTTAACTGCGAAACTTACCCGATGCCGTTATTCACACGCACACTGTCGCAAAGCAGACGGCACAGAGGTGGCATATGTCACACAAAAGCACACACACACGCGCACGCACGCACACGCACACACTCACACACACACGCACACAGACAAATGCCGCCTGTGGTGGGTGGGTGGTTGGGTGGGGGCTGAGTCAATTGGGCAATTGGGAATTTAGAACTTTTTACTCCAATTGTAGGAACCGTTATAGAAAAATAAAATCAATATAATTATTTTGGTGTGCATATTGGGAACAGTCATTGCACTCTCTCTTTCTATCCAGATTTATGTAAGGCACTAAACTATCGATGTTGCTTATTATTACGATTGATAATGATTAACTGGTTTAAAGCTGTATTTTAGTTTTATGCCGTTTGCGTTTGTGTGGCATTTAAAAAATTACGACACGCGAAAACGTCGATTTAACTCAAGGCCAAGTTATTGATTGGCTTTGTTATGTGGACACTAAGTCTAAACGTGGCACAATATAAATATTTTGATGTCTATATAAAAGTTTTGTGCATCGATTCTGTCACTTTTGTGTCCTTTGTCTGCTGCGCTTGAGCTTAAAACTTCGACTGAATGCTAAACAGTCTGCGACTGTCACTGAGTCACCTCAGTACACTCCACCTTTCCCACACCTCTTCCAGGACACTTCCAGTGCGCTTCCAATGGACAGTAAGTTAGTTGGCTTAGCGCATGCAGTTGGCCAATATTTGCGTCATCATAACAAGGCCCTTGGCAATATGCGTGACACATTATTGCCGGTTAGTAATTGCATTTAATAGTTGTTGCCAGTTTCACAAATTACACAGCACGAAAGTAAAACACTTAAAATTATAGTGTAGGCATGCAATCGAAATGTTTGCTTTTGTTTGGGTTCTGTTTTTACCATTGCTATCAATTATTTGTCGGAGAGAGTAAGAAACAGTCTATGTATTTAGCTAGAAAGATTGGAAAGGTAATTTTCAAAGTGATTTTTTTTAAATATTTCTTTGATTTTCGTAAGTGGAATAAAATTAGTACAAACAGAAACATTTTGATTATAGAAATATTTTCTATCAGAAAAGAAATGTTTTACAATTATGCACACTTTGTATTTTTCAGAAATTTATTTCATAATATAGGAAAATATTTTCAAAAAGGATAAACGCAAATCCTTATTTTTAAAAATCAGAAAATTGTAATGACATTTTTTCTTTCGGCTTCTATAGTAAATATTATAAATTATGTTCTAAACCATCAAAAATGCTTGAATGTGTACAATCTCAAAATAGTCATTTCGGTATGACCAAAAAACAACCTGAAATTTGTATATCTATATTTTAGATTTTAGAAAAATGTTTAATGGAAATAAGAAAAGAAAACCCTGGTCTTCAATAAGACACAACCTTTCCTTTTAGAAATGTATTTTTTAAACAATAAGATGAGTTGGCGATTTTCTAAAATCGCATATCCTAGAAAATGTACAAAGTCATAGCAGTTTAATGTCTTGTAGGAGTATTTATACAAGAATTCTTGGAAATTTCGATTTTTTTTCTCGTAGCTTTTTAGTTTCTGGAAAATGTTGAGCGACTTTTGAGATCAAAATTGTAATATTGTCTGTGTGTTGTTAGTTTGAAAACAATGTCAAGTCGGAGGCAGAACAAAGTCGGTATTGATACACTAATGGCAATCGTGGCAATGGTAACCGCGGCTCATCCATTGTCCGGCACGGAATACAATTATAATTCCTATTCTGGAAAATATCAGACATCTGATCGTCGCAGCGACTACACCAACAAGTATCGCTTGGGTCTGCAAATGCAACCGAATAGATCATTCAATGCAGCCCCCCACACAGTGGACAATGATCCCAGCGAGCTGTTCAAGCAGCTGGACAGAAATATGTGGACTGGTGCCCAAAATAATTACAAACTGGACAAGGACGCAAGCAAGCCAAAGGAAAAACTCCTCAACTGGGTACACAGTAAGTACGAACTGCGGAAAGAGTATCCGCTTGAGGATCGGGAGCAGCAATTGCGACGCATGGAACACATTCAGAATGAGGCTGCCGATCGCGAATTTCAGCGCATGATGAAGATGAACGCGCAACGGGAACGAGTTGAGGCAGCACCTACACTGCAACGTCGGATAGCTAATAAGAAGAATTCCTTAGCCGAGATTATGACACTCTGCAAGAGACCCGAATCCAAAAGAACCACGTGTGGTCCCGATTATTCTGCGCCACAAGCCCAGAAGGCCATGAAACTGCAGTTGACGCCAAATGCCGTTAAGCGCGTACTCCAAATCTCGGCACGAATGAAGAAACGGGCTCTTGTCATCATCAAGAATCTCAATCAATTCGAAACGGAGATCGTCAAGAAATTGCCAGCGAACTGTGGCAAAACTACAAGAACTTCAGCTAATCCCGAGCCAACTTGTACAGTTACGGAGCCATTGGAAACAATGCCGGAACAAACGACAGCGATGCCCACAGAGCCAACTCCATTGGATAAGTCCAAGAACAAGACGCGTGAAAGATTGGACAAACCCACATCGACCACATCGATGACGACAACAAAACGGCCGCTATCGAAACACAATCATGGCTATTACTTTGGCTATGGAGCGCCTGATGAGCTGAACACCGACTCGGATATGGCAGCAGCGCTGAAGGAGGAGCAGCGGCTGGAGCAGAAAGTGCGTGAGGAGCAACAAATGCAACGTGAGGCGACTCGAAACGAACGCCAACAGGAGCTGGCAAAACGACGACGCAACTGGTTGCAAGACAAAAGGAAACGTGACCGCTACGAAAGATTCGAAAGATTGCCTATAAATAGGCAGGAAAACGTTACGTTTAAGCAAGAAAAGCGGACACCAACTTGTCTCAGTCACAATAATTTGGGAAGTTACAAACGAAAGCGAAACAAACAAACAAACAGAATTGCAAGAGATAAGAGTCAGACATAAATGTTGTTAAAATAATCCCATTCAATTAATGTTAGTTTTAAAATAAATATATTTTTATAATAAAAATTCAGCTATTTAAAAATACGTTTTAATTTTAATTTGTTGTGCTACTCACTTATCGGTGTTTTTTGTATCGCTTGCACAGGGTCTCTCTAAATTATATCGTATGTTAATACGATGTTATACTCACAAAAATATCGACTAACTTGTGGCGGTCTTCTGAGGAACTTTTGAAATTTTATCAATAATTTTGATGATATGAAATGTAAAGTTATAATTTTACATTACAAAATATTGTATCAATCTGCCACTAAAAGCCTAGCTTTCAGATCTTGAAGGTTAAAATCATTTATCATTCATAATTTACTATTTCCATTTCGATGCACCATCCGCTTTCATACTGGTTTGCCGATAGCCGCCGTCTAAGTATATCAAAGTTAATTATTTTGATACCGCCTGCTGTTTAAATTGTGTATTTAAGTTTTGCGTTCTCCAAACCGGCCGTCAAAATCCCGCCGCGAAATAATTCGTGACCAGTTTGACACCGTTTTGCTTATAAATTATTCATTATCGATATAATTTCTTATCGTAAGCTGTGCTGCAGGGTAGCAATTATCTGAACCATCGATAGTAAGTTGAAGTCGATCAATATTGTTACATTTACTTTGACAGATGATTTAAATCGCAAAATTGTCGAAAACGATAGAGATTGCTTGACAATTGCCTGCCAAATTGATAGCTCTCACAATAAGAAAATTATTTTTCTCAATTTTGGAAGTATTCTGAATTTTACTAGAATCGAAATCGCTGGCATCGCAACTTTTTGCTGTCTCTCTTTCCCACTCGCTCTGAACCGTGTCGTGATCTTTGTGCGCCCAAAACGTGCTACCGCGAATTTCGTATTTTGGCACGCATATTTGTAGTTGTGGGTGGTAATTAATTCCTTATCACAGTTGATTGACTGATTGCTGATTATTCATAATATATAGATGTATGTATTTACACTGTTAGGTTTATTTTATAGCGCTTCATAATTTTTACTGGTTTCCAGTTTATAGCCATGCCATTGAAAGCGAAAGAATATGATTATCTGAAGGATGTCACAATTGTGGTGCGCTCGCTAATAAATTCACTTAAGCCGCCGGTCAGCTTGCAGATGATAGAGCGTGATTATTTGGCAGAGGAGCAAAAACCAATCCCATATTGTCTGCTGGGCTATAGGAATGCACTGGATTTGCTGGAGCATACAAATGAATTTAATTTCCAGAAAGTCGGCAAAGAAGTGAGTAAATGAGTGCGAGAGAGAGCGGTGTCTGCATTCTCACAATCCCTTTTTCTTACGCTGTGTCCTCTCTCTCACTCTGATATACAGAGCTTTTGGGTGTCTTCATTTTGAGCTTTTAGTAGCGCTTGCACGGTTTTGTGCTCAGTAAGTTTCGGTACGTTAACGCGTGCGGTGCTGTGTCTTTCTCTCTCTAGCTGGCTCGCTCTGTGTCGGTGTGTGCGTGCGTGTGTGTGTGTGCTGTACGGGGCTGGGCTTGCCTGCCATCAAAGAGGCAACGTGTCAACTGACACCGCGCGTTCGTCGCATCCTCATCAAAAGTGTAAACAATGTTTGTTATTTGCTTATTTTACGACCATATGCCGCCTCATATGACAGATATATGTGCTGATTAGCCATTTTAATAAATGCAACAGCAGCAAAAACAGAAAATAAAAAATACATAGCGAAAAATGACTGCGCCAATTTAAACTTTTTTGGCTGTCCGACTTTGCTGCTCTCTTTCTGCGCTCATCCTCGCCCTGTCTATGTGTGTATATATATATTTATATATATATTGTGCATTTCGCTTTTGCATGCTTGGTGAAAGTGAACGAATGTTTTTGTTGTCTCACAGAGAGAGAGAGAGAGTTCAGCGTCATATTGCATTTTAATGCTTGCTGTTGTTGTTACTCGTTCGCTCACCATTGTTTTAATTTATTTTTAAATGGCAGGCACTTATGTGCTGTTTTGTGCCTTCTCATTGTTTAAAAGTCAAGCGTCAGTCGTCTCTTCCCATACCCATCCTCTTTTGTTGTTCTTATCAGAATGCCGCCTTGCATTGCTGCATTTATTCTCGGCTTCCAGTTCGATTCTTGTTCTCTCAACTCCCACGCTCCAATCGGCCTCATTTGGCATTTAAATGCCATGTCTCAGTAGTGGGTGGTGTGTTTTTATGTTTAGTCTGTGGGATGCTGGAAAAGAATGCTGAGAATGCTGAGAATGCATTGCTAAATCAATAAATGCATACATCTATTGCATGTGTGTTTTTTATTTGTATTTTTGATATTGAAACATATACATAATTTCAAACAATGTTTCAGTATTGTTATAATATTGTTTGAAATTGTTTGGCAAGTATTTAACAACAATTTCATTTTAAATTTGTAAAGTTGCCTCACATTATAAAGTCAGTTGACTATTTTGTTTGTTGCTCTGATAATTGCAACTGTTTCCGCTTCCATTTATGTTGTGCAGCACACTACAAATACAAATTTTGCGAATAGAGTGACTAATCAGTTAGTTGTTTATAACAACAGCAACAACAACAACTACAACAGTTTTCACAGCTTTCTCTGCAAAAAAGCTAATTACTTAATAACTTTGCAATTTCAGTTGTGCGTTCCCCTTATCACGTTCACAGCTCGTCTTTGTAAGCTTGCCCATAAGTGATTAACGCCATACATATATGATATAGAAATGTAGATATTTATTTGCTCCACACCTCATAAAAATGTCTTATATCTGTACGACCGACCCACATAATGTGAATAACTCTAGAAGTACATGAGACATGTTTTCAATGCGACAATTGATTGATATTCTGTATCTCAAACAAAGCAGCCAATAAATTGTCAATTGGATGATGATGATGTGAACAACTTTTTTCTCTGAAAAATGTCTTAAATAAACTCACAAATTTTAAATGAGACCCAAGATCTTTTTATGTAGAATGAAGCTTTTTTTTATTTATTAACTTATGTGTGTGTACAAAGAGTCTAACGAACTGTATATCTAACGATTAAAGATTCAAGAAACTTATAAATAAATGGGTTGGCTTTGACTTAATATTATATTAAGTAAATTTCTAATTTATGTCAACTTTAGGTCAACATTAAAATCATAAATAGGTTCAATTTTGGCAAATTTTAAATTGAAATAAAAGAAAATCATAAATAGGTTAAATATTAGCTAAAAATTCTATTCAATAAATTTATAAATATTTTCAGCTTTAGCTCAACATTTTAAAAAATAATAAATAGGGTTAACATCAACTATAAATTTTATTAATGAAAATATAATTATAAATAAGGTCAACTTTAGCTCAATGTTAAAGCACATTATAAATGGAGTAAACTTAAGCTCTGAATTCCATTAAGGAAAATAAAATATAAGGTCTATTAAAGATAATTATACAACTTAGAAATAAGGTCAACATTTAACGAAATAAAATTATAATTGGGGTCAACATTAGCTCAAAACTCTTGTGTGTCCCCCAATTCATTCAACAAAAGACTCTGACTTTCTTTTCAAATAATTAAATAGACCAAAGTTGAACTTAACTCACATAGTTAGTTTTATTGTTTACTCTTGCAGATCTTTGTTAGCGTCAAGCACAACCCCAAATCGGCGCACATTGCATCTATGGTGCTCGGTCAGAAGAGCAGCAGTAAGTCCAAGTCGAAATTAGTGCGGCCACAAGCGGCACCAGTGCGTTACAGCGTGCGTCCAGTTGCCACATACACCAATAACAACAAAAACAACCACAAAAAAAACAACGACGAAAATAATAACAACTGCCACAACCACAATTACGCACAACAGGAAGTGCAACGTCAGCAACAGGAGCAACAACAGCGACACGAATACGAGTTGCGTGAGCAGCAACGATTGCAGAAGTTGCAGATTAGCCAGCTGCAGGCAAATCACGAACGTGGCCGCCAGGCGCAGGCACAGCTGCAGCAACAACTAAAGCGGACCACTGAGGCACCAGCAGCTAGGCAGCAGGAGCAGCAGGAACAGGAGCAGCTAAAGCGTCGTCAGGCCAAAGCGGAGCTGCTCACCCACCAGGAGCTCAACGAACTAAGTGAGCGAACGAGCAAATCAGATAAAGCACTCACAGCAGTCAAAGCCAACAACCAATCTTTGACACCAAAGCCATCAAGCTCAGCTCCTTCTAACCAGCTGCCAACTGAGATGAATGGGAACGCAGCTGCTGCTGCTGGAGCTGCTACTGCTTCTGCTGCAGCCGCCACACGCCACAAGTCTCAACTACGTCCCATTTTGGGCAACAGTGCTCCACAGCAGCGTCCGGCGGCGATGATGATGAAACCGCATCCGACGACAGATGCAACGACTGGAAATAAACGCCATCCGCATGCACGTGCTCAATATTCTGGAGCACGAGGTGGCGGCAACGGTGGCGTCTCCGTCAACTATAGACTGAAACAGCAGCAACAGACGCCGGCAGCAGCAGGAGGAGCAGGGGCAACAGCAGAAGAATCTTCCAATTTAATAACGCCACCCGATTCGCCAGAGGATGCAGTCAGCAACAAGATGTCGTTTAATGCACGGAAACAACAACAGGATGTCAAAGTGCGGCAACCGACATCGCCACCCATGCAGGTGAGTAACTTCTATGCCAGATCAGGACATCTGTTCAATATAAAGATATACAGCTGCGATCTTAAAATAGCACCACTCTCAAAAGAAGTGTCTTTATTACATTTGGAATTTTATGAATTATTTTCTAGAAGAGGAAGACTTATAAAAAGGGGAGAAACGAAAAACATATAATTTATTTACAGTTTTCAAAATGAATAGGTAAATGATGGAAAAAATGAGAATAGCACTTTTCAGTTTATGAAAATTTAAAATTAAATAAAACTTTCATTACTTCTAGCTGGTTGTCTATTAAAGTTTAGGTTATTTGATCCATTTACTGTATATTAAGTAGCATAGCACCAGAGAATCCAAAATAACAACTCAAAAATTTTGGTGTCTCATGGCTTTGATCAAATACATCGAACCTAGTCCACAGAAGCTTCTAGCGTAATGATCGGTCCTCGATGTTTAATCATTTTTATTCTATATTATTGAACTGGACAGTTTAGAATTTCCTTTGTGAACTTGACTATAGGTTATGCACCAGAGATCGTTTATCTCCGATTTTTTCAATAGTATTTCGGGTAATTTTATTCCCTGTTAAATTTTCCATCCAACATTATTCTTTCATATTATTATTGGCACTTTTTCCATTAAATAAAAAATTATATATATTAATAAACATATTTGAAAAATTTTAAAATGTAAAACCTAAACACAACTTTTTAATTTCGAATTTTTTAGGCCATGAAGCAGACGTTGCATCCGAGTGCCAAGTTTAAATTTGATCCAGCCTACGATGCGATCTCCTCGCTGAACCAATACTGCGTCGCCTTCGGCTATTCGCCGCCAGAGTATGAGTTTTATCATGCAAACAAGAGCAAACGGCTGCACTGCAAGGTGCGCATCGGAAAGAGCGTCTACAGCAGCTATCCCGAGGAGCATGCGGACGAGGCGACGGCCAAGCAGCGCACCTCCGAGCTGGCCGTGGACCGACTCCAGCTACTCGAATCGCGCAAGCATCTCACGCTGCTCAGCGACAACGAATTTCTTGATGGACTCTATCGTGAGCTGGTCAAGCATCCAAATGGAATACTCAGTCACAAGCTGCCCGAGTGGTACGAGGCGACGGTGAAGCGTCAGGTGCCCAGCAACTGGTGGAGCCTCATCGATCTCTCGCCACAAATGCGCATCGAGAGCAGCGTAAATACGCATATTGTATTCGCCAATAGCCCCGCGGCGAGTCCGACATTGATTGTGGCACCCACTGCGATGCCCGAGCTGCAGCTACCCTGGGTGGATGGGCAGCAGGATTGGAGCATGTACATCACACACTGCGACAATACAACGCATGTCTGGGCACGCCTCATCGAGCAGAGTGCCCAATTGGAGAAGCTGACCGCACAGCTAAATGCGTTCATGTCGCGACCGCAGAATCGACAACCGCTGCAGCAGCAGCAGCATCCTGTTGTGCTGGAGATCTATCTGGTGGAGGTCAGTGAGAATTGGAATCGTGTGCGCGTCATGTCCGTGGATGCGGAGCAGCGTCAGTGCAGCTGTCACTTTGTGGACTTTGGCGATGAGGTGATCATCCAGTATGACATTATCTATTTGTGTCCGCCGCAATTTCTGGCGCTGCCCGCACAGGCTGTGTGCCTCAGCATGTATGCCTTGGACAAATTCGAGGAGCATCCGCATGCGTTGCCCGTGCTGGCCAAAGAGCTGGCTGCGCACAGCGTTGTCACCCGCATTATTACCAGTGAAACGCAGTTCCTTGCAGCTGGTGGCCTGGCACAGGGTGTGCTTCTACAGTCCGATGAGCCGGGCGAGGAGCGGGGCAAGCGGCGCGCCTGCATCGTGGGCACCTTCTATGACACTTCGACGGCGGAGGATATACATCTCAATGATCTGGTGGCCAATCAGATAATACGCAACACTCCTTCGCCAATGCTCAAATTGGAACAGAAATCCAATCATGTCCTCGTGTCGCACGTGAACGATGTCGGCGATCTGATGGTTCTGATACCCAACGATGATCTGAGCTTCGTGCAGCGGAGCATAACCAAAATAATGAGCGATGCCAGCGAACAGCATCGTGTCACCTACTCGGATCTGTTGCACGATCAGTTGACCTGCGTCTGCGATGAGGCTGGCGATGGCCTCAAGAAATGGTATCGTGGCATGCTCACCTCGAAGCCCAAGTCACCCGAGGAGGAGGTCTTCGAGGTCTACTATGTGGACGATGGCCGTTTGCGCAAGACTCACATCTCCAACATCTATCGCCTGGAGGCCAACAATCTGGCACTCGCCTCCTTTCCAGCTCAAGCGTTGCGCGTCCGTCTCCACGATGTGCCCCCCATCGATAACCAGATGGTTGGACGACTCCGTGGATTGCTCTCTCCACAGACGCCAGTACTGGTAAGCAATGCAGTCCAGTGTTGAATTTGTAGCGGCTACTTCAATTTTGCTGGAAAGTGCGGAGATGTCTGCTCCTAAAGAGAGCAATTTAGTCTTGAATTTGAGAGAATAGATTTGACTTGTGTGAAAAAGACGTCTTCCATAGAACAATTATTTATATATATATAATCTTGATCAGCCAAAGCTATATAGCCAATTCTATTTCTCTCTCCATGTCTTTTTTTATTTAATCATAATTTTATTTTCAAATTAGTGTTGAGTTGGTGCAGTCTACTTTTAAGTTGTGTGGAAAAAATCATTTATATATATAATCTTGATCAGTCGAGTCGATATAGTCAAGTCGACCTGTCCCTTTCTCTTTCTATGCAATTTAGTCCTTTAATTTTTAAGAGAGAGCAATTAATTTGAATTTGTACAGTCCTGTTTTGAAGGTGTGAAGAAGGAGATATCGACTGTCTACGATAATTTATATATGTTCTTGATCAGCCGTGTCTATGTTGCCAAACTCGTCTATTTCTCTCTCTCTCTCAACGTGTATTTTTAGTACTTCATAATTCCTTTTTCAATTTAGTGTTGAACCCGTAGTCTTCGTGGGGATATGTGAAGAAGGAGATGGGTACAGCCCAAAGACCCTAGCATTTATATATCTTTCACTTTTAGTGAAGTACAAAAGATGAGCATCTCTCTCATCTGCTACCACCTCCCATCTATCTCTCATCTGCTCCATTTCTGTTACAGCTCAAGGTAATGGAGGGTGCCAATGACAAGCTGCCAATGGTGACGATTCATGCACGCGGCCAGGATAGCTTGTATTTGTGCTTGAACAGTGCCATTCGCATGGAGTATGAGGTCCAAAGGTAAGTTGACAACTTCTGTCTCCTGTCACCCACTCGTACACACACACACACACACACACACACTCATCTGCACACACACACACACACACGCACATGAAATGTACAAAACAAAATACCCATAAACATCTTTTGCTCTACTTGTGGTTTAATGATAGTTTCTAATTAGTGCTTTCAATAAACTGGAACTGACATGAAATTATCGCTACAAAATTATCTCAACATTCACGACTCCTTCAACTCACAACATTCTGTAAGCTAACCTTCGTTCGAAATAAGTGCTTAGCTCTAAGGATTCATTTTATCATCATTGTAAATAATACGACAAAGATATAAAAATAATAATAATAATATGGGAGTCAGAAATACATACATAATTATTATTCTGCCAAAAGCCAAGGAAAAAAAACCAGTCTTTTTGTTGTTGTTCTATCCAATGTGTAACCCGTACCCGATGTAACCTTCACTCCTGCCTTCCATCATTCACTGCCGTCCTCCTTTTAATTTGCCCACACACCTACACCTACCTTTTGCTGCACCCGCATGTGTGTCTCTAGTACGACGCGGCTGGAACCGTTTGACGACGGCGGCCTGCATTTCAGTGCCAGCGGTCAATTGATACGACGCAGCAGCTTCAGCTCCACCATATCCAGTCAGAGCCAGAGCAGCGGCAGCGATCTGGCCACGGCGATGACGGCTGTAACAACAACAAGCGTTGGCAACGTCGCTTCTCCTCCCAGCACACCCAACAAAACCAAACTCGCCTTGCTCAAGGAGTACGAGGCCATTCCGGCGGTGGGTGTCTATTTTGAGGTGCGTGTCGCGCTCTCCATCAATCCCGGTCGCTTTGCGGTAAGCGTCATTCCCATATAGTTAGGGCCATATCTTAATTGATCCCTCTTTCTTGTAGGTGCAACCCTACAAGTGCTACAATCAGCTGCAGCGTCTGATGAAGGACTTGCAGGCGCATTGCAAAGGTCCAAGCGCTCAGCGTGTGGAGCCCAATCAACTGGTTATTGGTCAGGCCTACGCTGCCATAGACAACGATGGCGTCTATCATCGGTGAGTAACCTTACCACTCCCATTCTAAACACATTCAATTGATATAATTTTTATTGAAAAATTCACAGCGTAAATATTCGCAAGATTTACGATGAAATGATTCAGGTGCGTTTTGTGGATGCTGGAGACGAGGGTGTTGTGCGCTGCAACCAACTGTTGCAACTAACGCCAGAGTTTCGCGAGTTGCCCATGATGGCGTTGCCAGCCCAGCTACATGGTAATCTGTGCACAAACCAGATCCATTTTAATAGGCCATCACTAAACATATCTCTTTTCTGTAGGCATCAAGCTGGCGGGCATTGTTTGGACGCAGGAGAATTGTGTGCGCTTTCGCAAGCTAACGCTGGGCCAGAAATTCATTGGAATAGTGCGACGCGTGGACAAGCTGGAGGATGAGCGACGTGCGCTCAGCTTGGAACTAATCGATACCTCAACGCCGAAAGATATTAAACTGCACGAGATTCTAATTGAGGAGAAGCATGCGCTGCCTGCTTGAGCCTCGAGCCTTGTGCCACAAGCAAAGCGAGGATTACTAAGCAAGAAACAACTCATTTTTATACGGCTTAACTTTTATTATTTGTTTTTTTTAACTTATGTGGCGTACGCAGCTATTACACGCAAACATACATATATACACACATACACACACATATTTATGAGCCCCACATTCCGCGACTAGTACCTAAGATATTGATATTACCATATACATATATATTATATGTTATACACTAGTATGTTACGAAACGATGTTGCAAGAGCAAGAGGCAAACGCAACAATAAATTATTATTGTTTTTCTACCGAGAGAAGGGATGCACCTGATTCGCTGACTTTATGTTGGTCTTCACTGCCGACGGCGCTTTGCCCAGCTGCTGTTGCACGTTGCCGGGACTCATGGATGGACCGCCCATCGGTGGTGTTTGTCCCCGTATTGATGGCGGCACCATCATGCCCGGTCCACCCGGGCCGGGACCATATGTCTTGAATTGCAGTCCCTTGCCCATGCCGACGGCAGCCACCAGCAGCTGTGTGTCCGTCATACTGCTCGTCTGCTGAATGCCCGTGCGAGAGCTGGACTCAATTTCCCACTCTTCGCGGGCCTTGCTCACCATCTCGAGCACATGGGAGACGACCTTGTTGTACTGTGTCACCTGCTTCATGGCCGCATCGTTGGTCAGATTCGCTGCCTTCTGTTCGTTCTGTTGCATCTTCGTTTCCGTTATGGGATCGGGCCGGGTGCGCAGATAGTCGGGCACAATGTCATGCGAGAAAACAGGCACACGTCCCTCTGTGATGTTGACCAAGGTTTCGTCACGATCCATGGCCACGAGAAGGGGCAGCACTGTGCGATTACGCAGCGGCGGACACTGCTCCTTTGCCAGGATTTTGGTCAAACCGGTTAAATGGCTGGAAATTATGGCAAAATTATCGAGGAACGTTGGCCAATTGATGTCCATGTATTCCATTTCCAGTTTCTGTATCATCGAAAGCACTGCCAACTTTAAATCGTTTAGACGCTGCACAACCGCATCCAGCGTCATTTCAAAGTGTTTCTCCTCGCGCTGCATTTTTTTTTGTGAGTCTACTTTGTTTAAATCAGTTTTAACAAATGCCAATTGCAGCCACAGCTGCTTCTCAATAAGTATATCGATATTTAAATACCAAATTCGCGATAGTTATGCACTGTGGCACATCGATAGTTTTGTGAAATTCATTTGTAATATTTATCGAAGTGAATGAGTAATTTATATTTTATCGAATTTTGTTTTGGTTATTTATTTTAAAAAATGTATTTCTTTAAAAGTGTCGACTGGTGTATTAGATTATTTCGAAGGAGCAAACTGATTTAGATTTTATTTATTTTCATTTAAATTTTCCACATTTTATTTTGTTTTGCATATATAAAAACGCGACTAATGAATTATATTATGTTTTGGAAAGAACAATGCAATGCATATCACAGACTTTTTGAAATGACCAAGTGATACAATATAAGTGATATATACTGTATTGAAAACAATCTGTTTTGTTTTGATGATTTATTTAAAAAGTGTGCTGCTTTAAAGTTGTTGACTGTTGTATTAGATTATATCTTGGAATAGCACGATTCGTGTACGACCATATTCGATTGAATATCGCTCAATTTTTGACAGCCAATCAGCGCCATAGTTATTTCAAAATCTTTTCGCAACACACTCAATAGTTCCTCGACGCCCCGCTCTCCATTGCAGGCCAGGCCATAAACAGCCGGTCGACCAATGAAAACAGTTTTGGCGCCCAATGCCAAGGCTTTGAATATATCGTTGCCCTGCATGATGCCGCCATCTAACATGACCAGAAGGTCTTTGCCCACTGCTTTGACCACCTCTGGGAGTGCCTCTATGGAGGCGGGCACTGTGTCAATTTGTCGAGCACCATGATTGGACACAATAATGCCAGCGCAGCCAAATTCACGGGCCAGGACAGCATCCTCGGCAGTCAGCACACCCTTCACGATGATCGGTAAGCTGGTTAGTTGCTTTAGCCAACTGATGTCCTTCCAGGTGATGCTGGGATCGAATTGGTTGACAACATACTCATTAATGCCAGAGCCACCCATGGTGATCACTCCATTCGCCTGCTCTCCTTGAAAGTTGGCCAAACTCAAATGGGATGGCAAACTGAATTTGTTACGCACATCCGAACGTCGATGTCCAAAGATGGGGGCATCAATAGTTAGCACCAATGCCTTAAAATTGGCCTTCTCAGCGCGGTGAACTAACTTCTTGGTCAGTGAGCTACAAAAGGATGAAATGAATACTGTACTCTAAGTTAAGTAATTATGGATATTCCAAATTACCGATCTTTGTATATATAAAGCTGAAACCACTTGTTGGTGTCTGGTGCGCCGGCAGCCAAATCCTCTAGGGATGTGGTCGATAGCGTACTCAAAATGAATATGGAGCCCGCTTTGCCAGCGGCGCGTGCGTTGCCAATTTCACCATCCGGATGCGCCATCTTCTGCATCGCAGTGGGTGCAATGCCTACCGGCCACTTTTGTTGCTGTCCCAGAATCTGGCAGCTGATATCTGGCTGGGAGACATCCCGGAGACAACGAGGACGCAGACGCAATCTACCAAAACCATACACAAAAGGTGGCAATTTGTGAGTGCTATCAAATGGCATGGGTAGCAATCACCTGCTCACCTTTTGAAGGCATCTCGATTTAGTTGCAGTGAAAATTGCTCTCCTGCCCCGCTTTTATAATAGTCCAATGTACTTTTTTCCAGCTGACTGCATGCCTTCTCCTCAAAGTCCTCGACACAAACCAGGGCCATCTTTACTAAGACAAATTGAAAGTGTTTGACGTTGTATGCTAACTTAAAGACTGAGTCTTAATTCATATAGGATTAAGTATATATATGTTTATTAACAGACTCACTGATAACCGTCTGGATCCGCAGCTGATAACTGGCAATTCAAAATAGACACAGTACGTCGTAAGTACGTCGTGGAACAGATCATTCGACTGTCGAACTATCTATCTTTGGCTACAAGTGGTGCACTGATAAGCAAATTACTTGCTACTGTTCGGGTATAATTTTTTTACATCATTTACTTTAATAGTTTTCAATGTTAAAGTTAAAAAGCACGAAAAGTATTTTTTTGTTGTATATTTTTTATAAACAATTATTAATTATTATTATTTTTTTAAACATTATTAGTCTTAATGTACTGTTTATTGTGGATTTTACACGTTTTTTTTTTTAATTTAATAGCCCTATGCATAACGATGTTATTTGAAATGTTTCTATAAATATGGAAAAATTATTTCAATAACAAGAGAGAACGTTGCAGTCGGGCGTAACCGACTGCGAAATACTTTGATACCATACGTAATAAAAGCTGATAACAGGTAGCAAAGAACAGTGTGGGCGTAGCCAAGAAATACTGTCAAAATTTGTATTTCAAATTGCAATAGATATAAAAGTTGCTGCGAAGTTTAGTAACAGTAGCTCTTAAATGACGGGAGATATAGGCGTTTCAAAATGTTGAGGGCGGAAGTGGGCGTGTCCAAAAAATGTTTGCACCACGATCTAAGTAATCTACATTCCCAGTGTGTCGAATAAATTGCGTTAATACTGGCGGACTGACAGCATGACGGACATTCCAGAAAACCAATATACTATAACACCTATCGAAGGTGAAGTATAAAAAGAATGCAGTTAAATGACTTCTTTGTCAACGAGCGGACAATGCAAAATATTATAGCATACTTTTACGGATAACATTAAAATCTACTGTAACAGCAAATGTCTTAAAAACCAGTTTTAGAGCACACTTTAGAGGTGAATCAAAAGCCACGTTAACTGGCTTTTCTCTGAAAAATGTTAATGCAGAATTTTATATTGTCTAAAACCACAAATAAAACTTACATTTATCAATAAATTGAATCAATTTATTTATATTTATTAAAAATTGTTTTTTTTTTACCTTTTTTTATTTTATTTTATTTTTAACATACTTTGTGTAAAAGAAACAACTTTTTAAAATTCCATATAATATATTGCTGTATACTAAATTTTGATGCTTAAAAAATTGTTAAAAATGCATCGAAACGGTTGGTGCAAAATTTAATTGCTTATTCAATACACACTTCAACCCAACATTCAAATACACTCTTCGACACTATTAAGAGCACTGTAAGCTTTTGCCCACAACCTACCTCAGTTGAGATTTTGCTGATTCCTATACATATGTCTTCATACAAGTACATTAGCACTTCTATGCATATGTTTGTGTTTATATTTAAAGCTTTAAAGCTCAAAACACAATTCTACGATTTTCTTGTCGGGCAAAGCACGAGAGATATTTTGTGGTATTAATTTCAGCGATTTTCAATGAGGCTTCAGTCGTGAGTATCAGCTAGCGCTGAGATGTTGCAAAGAAAGTTTCTGTTTAATATGTTGTCTAAGAGCATCATTCCCAGCACTGTAAATGCCGATCTGCAAAAGGAACGCGATGGAGCCAGTTTTAATAGCGAAGAGTTTGCTGCCTGGTGGGCGGGTGGCGCAGAGCAACTGAAGTTTAAGAGAAGCGTCAGTAAGTTCATTAAAATAAGAGTATTTTTCGCTTGCAATCTTTGCACATTGAACTTGTTTTCAACCATGCAGGTAAAAACGTTATTGTAAAAATTCACTCTTGTTTCTACACAGCTGATAACAATTTAGACTAAATTACCTTTAAAATAATCACAAGGAATATTTCATATGTATGGCAATTATTTAGCAATCTTTTATTTCTTACTGCACTGATTAAAATTAATCGCCATTTAAACTCTTTATATTTGGAGAAAATGTGTGACAAATTGCGACTAATGAAGACTCGGCACTTTTCCCTTTTCTTTCTCTGTGTTTTATAGAAGAGTATATGTACAAAGACATCAATTTGGATCAATGCGCTAATTTCCATTATTTATCGCATGAGGACGTTTCCGAACTCGCCGTGAAGACAAGCATTAATGTGGCGAAAAAGCTGCGCCAGCTGCAGGCTGAACGTAATCCCGGTGGCAGCGAATACTGGCCGTGAGTAACAGTAAATATTGAAGAGAAGAGTAATTCTCTCTTAATCTAGTAATTTCTGTTGATGCCAGCACTCTTTACGAGGAGCCGGAACTGTGGGGCCTGCATTTGGCTGGCAATCCCTTTGGCGTGATGTATTTGATGGTCGTGAAAGCTCTCAAGGCCCAGTGCACACCCGAGCAATACGAGGAGTTTGGAAAGCGCGTGGAACGATTCGAAGTGTGTGCCGCCTATGCCCAAACCGAGCTGGGACACGGCACCTATCTGCGCGGCCTGGAGACCCGTGCCGATTTCGATCGTGACACGGATGAGTTTGTGCTGAACACACCAACCATTTCAGCCTACAAGTGGTGGCCCGGCGGCTGTAAGTAGCAGTAAAATATTATATCATTCATAATATACACTCTGAGAAAAATCACCCCAAAGTTGAAGTGAATCCCCATTTTGGCATCACAGTGAATTTCTTAAAATTAGAGACAAATTACAAAATTTCAATTTGGATTTTTCTACAACTTACACAAAATATGTATAATTTCCAGAATGCCTTTTTTTTCTAACTGTGATTGATCAGTTTATTATTAAACAATATAATTTTTAGGATTTCAATTATTTACATTAACATTCACTTAACGATTCGATATATGAGCTGTGATCCAGTAAATTTCTCTACTCGTTTCTGGACTGTATATTTTCAAAAATTATCGTTTGCATTTCTACTTTTTAGAAAAGTTTTTCTTAAGAACAGGAAATATTTGTAAAGAATCGAAAAGGATCGCGTTATTTTTTATTTATTGCCGATTTGCAAATTATAGAAATTTATTTTCATAATATTTAAAAATGATTTGTAAAACATTTTTATATGATTATTTCAGTGGGTCACTGCGCCAACTATAGCATGGTCATGGCGCAGCTGTACATCGACAACCAGTTGAAGGGGCCGCATTTGTTCTACGTGCAGGTGCGCGAGGAGGGAACACACGAACCGAGGCCGGGGGTGCACATTGGCGAGATTGGCAAGAAGATGGGCTTCCTTGGCGTTAACAATGGCTTCCTGGGCATGAAGGATGTCCGCATTCCACGCAGTCGCATGCTGATGCGCCACGTCCAGGTGCATCGTGACGGCACCTACGTGAAGAGCCCGGTGGATGCTCTGACCTACTTTGCCATGGTCTCCACGCGCTGCCTCATTGCCCGGAATGCATCTCTCGTTTTGGCCGCAGCTGCCACCATTGCCACTCGTTATTCCGCTGTGCGGCGCCAGAGTCCCATCGATCCCAAGTAATGCATTCCATAATTCAAATGTTGTTCATTTTATAGCTAAACGAGATTTGTGTCTTTTGTGCAGGTTACCGGAGGTCCAGATCATAGATCATGTGACTCAGCAGCTGAAAGTGTTTCCCGAGGTAGCTGCGAGCGTGGCCCATCGGCTGTGCTTTGACAACCTCTGGGATCTGTTCAATGTCACCTCCAAGGACATAGACCAAGGCAGATATGAGCGCCTGCCCGAGCTACACGCGCTCTCGTGTGCCTTGAAGGTCCTTTCTTCGATTGATGTCACCAGGGGAAGCGAGCGACTGCGTCTGGCATGTGGTGGTCACGGTTATCTCACCTCATCCAATCTGGGCAATACTTATAGCAATATCTCTGCTAGCTGTACCTATGAGGGTGAGAATACGGTGCTCCTGCTGCAGATTGGTCGTTTCCTGATCAAATCCTGGCGTGCTGCTCAAAAGGGGGCGCCTCTACCACCCACCGCCAGATATTTGGCTGAGGTGCAACGAAATCCCGAATTTGGAGCATGGACAGGCAGCTGGGAGAATATGACGAAGGCCATGCAGTTTGCCGCTGCCAAGTCAGTTGCTGAACAGTTTGCCTCTATCCTAAAGGATAACATGTAATGGAAATCAATTCTATTTCACAGCAAGACGCGCCTGGCGTTCAAGAGCCTCTCCAAGCGTCTGGACAAGGGCGAATCCGAGGAGGTTGCCGCCAGCCACACTGGAATTGAACTTACCCAGGCAGCTGAGGTACCAACCAATACCCAATTCTTGTCATGCTCAATTGTGCTGAACATTTGTTGCTCTTCTAGCTTCATGGACGTGCCTTTGTATTCCACTGCTTCATCACTGAGATAACCGGACCAAAGTCCAAGACACGCTCGCCCTCGCTGAATCGTGTCTTAGAGCAGCTGCTGGAGATGTATCTGGTCAATATGACATTGAACAACATGAGCGACATTCTCCGCGTGAGTCTGCAATGGAATCCAATGCTACACTCTGAAAAACATCGCCCTTCATTTTCAGAGCGATCATTTTTCTGAGTGTATATTCTGCTTGTGTATTTTTATTACATTTTAAATCATTCTACAGGTTGTCAATCTGACGGACGGTGATCTGAGCAAGCTGCAGGCACGTTTGGAGACTGCGCTGACCAAGCTCCGACCAGATGCGGTGGCCATCGTTGATGGCTTCGATTTCAACGATCGTCAATTGAATTCCACTTTGGGCTCCTTTGATGGCAATGCCTACGAGCGCATCTTCGATGCTGCCCTAAAGGCACCCATGAACCAGAAATCGGTTCCAAAGAGTTTCCACGAGCACTTGGGACCATTTATGAAATCCAACATGTAAAACGTACCCTGAAATGTAAATATCTTTGATGGTCATCCATGTCGGATCTGTTTATTTTTTTTTTTACTAGAGTATAATAAATAAATATACTGGGCTTTCATATATAGATTAAAGTATTGCCAATTTCATACATATACCCTGTTTATTATAAATCTTAAGAGTGAAGTTGATCTTCGTGTTACTTCAATTGTTTTCTTAATTAACCTCGTAAAATAAGCGCAAGTAAATAAATGTAAAATCAGCTCTTAATATTTGCGCTCTTTATTTCAAGCTCTTCGATAACGATCTCTTTGACGTTCGCTCAGCATGGCCAATGAGAGTGAAAATGAGAGAGCAATTCAGATGTTTTGCACTTTGCACCGAAAGCTCTTTACTTTTTGGACGCTCTGTTGGAAATTTGCTCAGTTGGTTTGCGTGACTCTGAGTGACAACATCGGTCGGCTTTCACCAGTTTTGCAATTTACAAAATAATTCAAATGTCGCAGACAAAGAGTTTTATACCTGAAACTGTAAATCATGATCTGCAGAAAGAGCGTTTAGCATCCACTTTCGATGTGGAGGAGTTTGCCGCTTGGTGGCAGGGCGGCGAGCAAAAATTGAAAACCAAACGGGAAATAGGTAAGCAAAGTGCTCTCTTAGCTTAATACGTGGCCGGCTCTCCTTGCTTGTTAAAGAGCTTGTTAAGTTTGAAATGCCGGCAAAGTCCAATAGATACCAAATAATCTGTCTGTTGATTGCTATCATAGTATAAATAGTATAATAACACCTAATAAACTTCTTTGGTTTATACATGATAAAGAGTCCAGTGCAGCTGTTCTTTCCTTATCAGCGTTAATCATTCAACACAATCCAAAGTGCGACAGGTCAAATTAAATCAAACTTCGCAGAATAATAATCCTTTTGTTTTGTTTCTATTTTTCAAAAAATGATTTCAATTTGTAACAGATATTAATTTGTTTATTTAATTTTTTATTAGAGCGCGCTGTGTTCGCCGATCTGAAGGATGGCTATGGCATTGACCATGAGTACATGTCCCACGAGGAGCTCTACAACTCCGCTGTGAAAAAGGTTGCCGACGCGGCACCCAAGCTGAAGGCGCTGCAACAGAAAATGAACCCTGGTGGCAAGGACATTTGGCCGTTAGTTGCTTAACACTTTTAAATAAGCAATTCATTTTAGAGCCATAGTTGTATTCTGCTCTCATCCACAGTGGCTGCCTGCTCTCAGTGCATGCTCATGGCCTGTTTCCGGAGAATCATCCACTTGCCACGCATATCAGCATGTTTGTCGATGTGATCAAGGGTCAGGGCACTCCCGAGCAGGTGGAGAAGTGGGGCACGCTGGCCGAGAACTGCAACATAATTGGCACCTATGCACAAACCGAACTGGCCCACGGCACCAATGTGCGAGGCATCGAAACGCGCGCCGACTACGACATTAGAGCTGGTGAATTCGTCCTCAACACGCCCAGCCTGGAAGCCTACAAGTGGTGGCCCGGCGGCAGTAAGTGGCTCAACAACAAATACATACATATATTTATAGAGAATCGATATTGATGTCACACCATTTTCCACTTACAGTGGGTCACACGGCCAACCATGCAATGGTCGTCGCGCAGCTCTACGTCTCCGGCAAGCACAAGGGCATCCAAATGTTTATTGTGCCGCTGCGTGATGCGGACACGCATATGCCGCTGCCGGGCGTTGATGTTGGAGAGGTTGGCAAGAAACTGGGCATGGCCGCTGTCAATCAGGGCTATCTTGGCCTAAAGAACGTTCGCATTCCACGCACCAACATGCTGATGAAGTATGCCAAAGTGGATCGTGATGGCACATTTACCGCCAGTCCAGCCTCGAGGGTCAACTATCTGACCATGGTCTACACACGTTGCCTGATTGTCAATTTGAATTCGACGCTGCTGCTGCAGGCAGCCACAATTGCCACACGTTACTCCGCCGTGCGTCGCCAGAGTCCCATTGAACCCAAGTGAGTATGCTTAAATGAACACACACTTGGCTCACCATCTCTAATTCTCTCTTTCTCTCACACAGTGAACCAGAGCCGCAGATCATTGATCATGTGACGCAGCGCTTGAAGCTGTTCCCGGAGATCGCCACTGGAATGGCCTATCATCTGGCAGCCGAGCACATGTGGGAGCTGTACAATCAGACCGTTTTGGATGCCAATAACGGTAAATTTGATCGGTTGCCCGACATGCACATCCTGTCGTGTGCCCTGAAGGTCCTCTGCACCACCGATGGCTGTGCGGGCATTGAACGACTGCGTCTCTCCACTGGCGGACATGGCTATCATATTGCCGCTAATCTGAGCAACATCTACGGCAATGCAGTCGCCGCCTACACCTACGAGGGTGAGAATACGGTGCTCCTGCTCCAGATTGGACGCGCCCTGGTCAAAGCCTGGGCCAGCTACAAGCAGGCTGAAACGCTCTCCTCTTCGTATGCTTACTTTGAGACTTCGATGCGCCTGAAGGAATTCCCCAAGTGGGACAACTCCTGGCAGTGCATTGTCAGGGCGCTGCAGTACACGGCTGCCCAGTGAGTGGATTGCCTAAATTGTCCAGTAAGATTAACATCTGATTAACATCTGATTACTTTTGACTTTTAAATGCAGCAAGACCCGCATTGCCTTTGAGAATCTGACGCAGCGCATTGCTGCTGGCCAGTCCCAAGCTGTGGCAGCCAACAACACGGGCATTGAACTAACGCGGGCCGCCGAGGTAAGTTTCAGTTGCACTCACAGGCAGAAGGATGCATCTTCGACCCCATAAAGTATATATATTCTTGACCAGGGTCAACAGCCGAGCCGAGCTCACTCGACTACATCACTCTTACTTGTTTTGTCTACTGAATTTTTAATAGAACCAAATTACTACTTATTATGGGACCATTATAAATGGAGCATATAATACGAAATGGGTTGTGGCAAGCACAGCTCATATTATATAAATATTATCCGTCAACTCCTAATCGGAACTGCAAAACTAATTTGGCTGATTGAGAAGATGAGAAATAGAAGGAAGATTTATTTGAAAAAGTCAACTGCTATAAGTAGATTGGCTATTATTAAGTATTCCAGTTGAAACCCAAAACGACATACAGCTGAAACTGTCTTTGTACACTTTTAATTGTAATTCACTTTTAATTGCACTTAGGATGCCATTTACATTCAGGTAAAGAACTCATGTAAGTGGATGAAATCCAGGACACCAAATTAGTTAGCCCAATTAGTGGCAGCCAAACTTAAGCTTGGGATCTAAAAGAAGAATGTAGTTTAAATCATAATTTACAACATTAATTCACATTTACCTCAATTAAGATATAAAAACATCAGTTTGTATCCTTTGACCAGAAAGAGAGTTGGTCGACGACAGGCAAATGAGTGCATTAAATAAGATTAATTCATTTGAATCACATTTTCTAGCTGCATGGTCGCCAATTTGTGTGCCAAACGTTCGTAGAGCAAATCACTGGGCCCAAAGCACAGCAGCGTTCGGCGGCTTTGAACAGCGTCTTGGAAAATGTGGTGGAACTGTTCTTGGTGCAGACGGTGCTCAACAATTTGAGTGAGATCCTGAGAGTAAGGCTTACGTATTAACCCCAATGAAATTTCATTCAAAATGTTATGTGTTTTTGCATTTTTAGTTCATCAATCTGACCGATGCTGATCTCAGATCGCTGCAACAACGCTTGGAGCTGTCCCTGGAGAAATTCCGTCCAAATGCTGTCGCCATCTGTGATGGCTTCGATTTCCACGATCGCGTTCTCAACTCGGTCCTGGGCAGCTACGATGGCAATGTCTATCAGCGACTATTCGATGCGGCCAAGCGCAGCACGATGAACCAGCGACCAGTGCAGAAGTCATTCGAAACCTATCTGAAGCCGCTGATGAAGGCTAGTTTGTAAGGTGTGCAATATTGGGGATGTTGCAGACGAAACTGTAAAGCCTGTTTGACATTGAAATCTGCACTTAATCAAAGTAATAAAAAAGAGCATTTATTTCTGTATTTTAGATTTGATATTGCGTAATTGATAAAAAAATGTCCCAGACTCGATGGATAACAGCTTCAGCTGTTTAACTTTAAAGATTGTTTTGCATTGCTTTGCCCAGAAATAAGCACTTGAATCGATTTGTTTAAATTAGTTTTATACCGTTTTTATTTAGCAAATCAAAACCAATTTCTCAGTACATTCAGCGCATTTAAAAAACTAACAAACTAAACGCTTACATAATAGCAATAAAAAAAAAACACATCATGTAAACTTTTTGAAAACTAAATGTACTCGATTGAGATAGGGAGTTAAACAAATTTAGTTCATCTACGAGTACATACATATATATCAAAAAGTTGCAGTTGCGATTTTTACAGTGTAGAAAAAGTTGGTATTCGTATTCAGAATGCATTCAGTTGTTTGTTTTTTGTTTTTCTTTGTTACTTGTTAAGTGTGTGAGTAAGTGCATGTGTGTGTGTGTGTGTGTGTGTGAGTGTAGGTGTATGTGTGTGGTGTGTGTGTGTGTGTGTACATTGATATTGCTTATGACAAGAGTTCGAATTTTTTTTGTTTTTGTTTAAACATTTCTATGCTGTGTCTGCTTGTATTATGCATGTATTTGTTTTTATATATTTTAGTTACATATTAATTAATTATATTTGCATTATACTTTATAATTACACACACAATTGATTTAGTTGGCTTAATTTTATGCTATTATTATTATAATTATTATTATAACTTTCTTTTCATAATGAAAATATGGCATATGAGCGTTAAAAATGAAAGTTTTCGGTTTTTGATTAACGTTTAAACAAATATTGCAAGTAAATCGGTTGCGAATGTGTTTGTCTGTGTGTGTGGTTGTGTGTGTGTGTGTGTGTGGATATTGGGTGTAGGTTTTTAACAGTATCTTGTGTGTGTGTGTGTGTTTGATTTATTTTTGAGGGTCTGTAAACTTAACAATATTAAACTTTTACTATTGCGTGTTGAGTTTTTAAATGTTTGCTGCGGCTTTCGCTGTTGGTTTTGTGTTGCTTGTACAAGTTATAAACGAGTTCGTCAAAGAGAGACACAGAGCGCAATTTGAACGTAAAGCTAAATAAATGCACAATTGTTGCATGCGTTAATTTGATTTTGATTCTTAGCCATGGAAGAGGAAGCAGTTAAAGTTACAGTTTAAGAGAAGCGCAATTAAACAATAAATTAATCTGTTGGCTGGCGTAACGAAACTAAATTAAATTATACAAATTGATTTTCTTTGTATTTCTCGGCTGTTTTTTTATATATTAATGCATATTTCTCGTTACTGTTGTGGTCTTTATTTTGTTTTCTTTTTTACTTTTGTAGAAAATAGTAGAAATTTCTCGTGGTTTTGTCTAGTTGTTCTCAGTTTATATTTTCGTTTTGCCAGGAAAATGTTTTTACGCTTCGCTTTAGGTTTGTAGTTGTTTTTAATTTAATTTTATTTTATGTTTTTTTTTGCTTTTTTGCTTTTTTGTTTTTTGTTTTTTTTGAATTACACTAATAATTACATAGTTATGCTTATGTATAATATGTATATAAACTTAAAAACATTTATGCATCAATTCAAATTGTTCAGATGTGCCACACATTTTATTCGGTTTTTGCTTTCATATTTTATTCAAAATTTGTATTTAAGTTTTGATTGGGCTTTGTGGTAGGTAACTGGATCGCATTTGAAATCAACATACTTTAATGTGGTCTACAAGTTGTCACCGGCTTATTATTTTATGTTGTTTTCATTGAGTGACATCCAATTACATAATTGTGTTGTGTATTCAGCTAACATGCGTTATAATAATATGCGCGAAATATGCACGAAAAGTATTCATTCTCGTTTCTTGTTTCTTGTTTTTGTTGTTTTATCTCGTTTCACATAGATTTAGTTGTGTGTGTGTGTTGTGTGTGTGTGTGTGTTGTGTGTTTGTGTATTTTATCGTTATTAATTGTTTCGCTCTACTCAATATATTCATAATTAATTTGCTTAATTTTGCCCGCCCTTATATTGGTTTTTGTTTTACTATTCATATATATTCATATATATATTTATATTCATATATATATTTATATATAATATTAATTTTTGTTTTGTTTTTATGTTAAATTTCGCATGATTTACTTTGTTTATAGTATTTGATATTTTCTCGGTTTTTTGTTTTGTTTTTTGATGTTGTTGTATTACACAATTCGCTTAAAACTTACTTAATTAGAAAAGTTTGCACACACAAGCAAACACACACACACACACACATACACATGCACATACTGCGCGCGTGTGTGTGTGTGTGTGTGGGTGAAAGTGTGTGGACACGTTTAACTTACAGGTAAGTTAGAAAATGTTCTCAAATTTTTGTTTTTACTTTTTTTGCTTCTTTTTTTCTTCTTTCTGTTTTTTTTTATTTTTGTTTGTTTCCCCGCACGAATAAATTGTGTGTTTTCAAGAGTTGTTTGTTGCTGTAGCTGTTGTTGTTGTGTGTTGTTAGTTGTTTTGTAAATGTTGTTGCTGTTATTGTTGTCGCTGTCTCCTCACCACCACAACTGAGCAATTTCGCGCAGTGTATTTAGCTGAGCTTCTCTCTCTTCATTCTTCCTTCAACCGAAATCAAACCAATGCCAATTGCAATCGGCTGCCACGCCCATATCCTGCCTGCTACTCCCCCTGCTCCGGATCAGCTTAATACCTGCGCGCTTGGCCATTATCTCAGGCGTAGAACTCGCGGTTGTTCGCATTTTTCGCATACGAGTTGTTGGCAGGCGAACGCTTCGGCTCGTCGAGCGCATAGGATCCTTCGTCCTTTTTCCGCATGCGGTACACGATGAACATGACGACGAGTATGGCGCACAGCAGGCCAACAACGGCGCCGCCGATGACAGCTATAAATTTGAGATACGAAAACGAACGAATTAATTGTGGCATTTCGGGTTGGATTGCATTGGCAATAGTTGCGGTCAAAATAAAATGAAAACTTTAAAAAATAAAATGTTCATAAATTTTGAACTATATTTGAACTAATTTTAAACATTTTCCATTTGCACTACTTTTATTTTGACTGCAGCAGCACATTTAAAAGATGCTGAAATAATTCAAACCAGAATTATGCCTAGCAAAAAAAGTCGCACTAAAATTTAGAAAATTTACTTATAATTCAGAAAATAAATTTCTGCATTGGCAAGGCTGAAACTGGCACTGAAACTTGCCAGTTTTTAAGGCGATTTTGATGTTTAGGCGATTTTCTAACTTCAGGTATTTTTGGCATTATTTTTTATATATTTATTTATTTATTATTTGATTTACAACTCACCTGCCAGTATGCCAGGCTGCGCAAAGAAACTTGTCGTGCGATCCTCCTCGCTCATGATGACCACCTCGCCGCTGTTGGCGGGCCTGTGTTCCACGATCTTTGTGTCTGTCGGCTGACTGTTGATGTTGGTGTTGGGATCCAATTCGTGGACGTTGCTGCTCGTGCCGCTGTTGCCACCCGCTGCAAGTAGTTAATGGTTCGCATTTAATACACATATACAATTTTATATGTATGTGAGTTAGTTGGTATCATTGTTATTGTTACGGTTATGCGATGACGTGCAAGACACAAAGAGTTACGCAATACAAATATAACCAGTTTCCAGAGACTTCAGTCGTGTGTTTGGTGTGTGTTTGGTGTGTGTTTAGAGTGTTGCGGTGATTTGAGTGTGTGTGTGTGTGAGTGTGTGTGTGAATTATGTGTGTAGATGTGTGTTAATCATATATATGCAATATGTACAAGGCTCGTTGTCATTGCTGCATTAGTTTGTTAGTTCAACTGTGCCCAGCCCCCGAATTGGATCTAACGGAATCAATGCCAATTTCCTTGACAAACTACAAAGTTTTGCAATTTATTTGAATTTGTCAAATTGACAAATTTTGTGTGCCTAAACCTGATTTGCCACACAATTGCAGCAGCGTTTATGCCCTCAATTTGTGCCTGTTGTTGACCCAGTTGGCAGCGTTTTAACTCGAATTTGCATATTTCAACGCAGCTTCGGCCAACTTTCCAACTTTTGCACGCTGGTAAACATCTGACTAAAGAAATTAAATGGCACTTGGCAATGAAAACAAATGATTTTCAATTAATTTAATTGACGAAACAGCCACTATCTGTGTGTGTTGAGTGTGTGTTGGGTGTGTGTTTGATTCCTTGTTGTTGTTGTGCGCTCGTCAAGCAGCAGGTCAAAGTTTCACTGGAAATGCGCTTAAAACAAATACAAACAGAGCCGCACACAGATAGACAGAGACACGCACACGGAGGCACACACACACACAGACACACACACACACAGACACACACACACACACATAGACAAGGACTAATAAATGCAAACAAATATGTGTTTATTGCTTGTTTATCCCTCGTATTGTGGATGCTTGCATTGCATTGTACACCCAAGCAGAATGTGTATTTGTGTGAAATATGCGAGGGTTGCTCAATGTGTTTGTTGAGTTTTATTCATTGCAAGTCATTTCAGATGTGTGTCTTTATTTGGAAAATATTTTTTATTTATTTTAACTTGTGTTTTTTTCCTTGAAAAATAAGTTGAAGGAACTGGCCTGGTTTATGTGCTGCGCGCTAATTGAATAACAATTCGCCACATTATGAAAGATGCTCCGCATTTCAGCAGATGACAGAACTGAGTCTGAGCTTCGCTGAATATGGAAAGAAACATTGTTTCTTGAGCTGTGTATTTCACTTGAAACTGAGTTAAACTTGAGCTTTAAATATTTGATTTAGAGTGTGCAACTGCAAGCAGCTGCTGCTGCTGCTGCTGCTGTTTGTTATTTGCTGTCAACAGTGTCAATTGCAAGTCAAAGGAGTTTTGCACGACTGTTTGGCTGTTTGATTGTTTTTTTGATTGAAAAATGCACTTGGCACACACAGTGCACAGTGCACAGCTCCTCAGCTCCTCAGCGCATTTCTAGGCATCCTTTCTTTCACGGATTTCGATTTTAAATTGCTGCTATGGCAGTTGTGCTGTGTGTGTGTGTGTGTATTGAAGTGGGCGTACCCAGAGGCACTATAAAGCGTTGATTGTCAAAGGCAAGCCATAAACACACACACACACACACAACGACTAAACGTCAATGTGTCGTTTGAGCGACAAACAACTGTGACAACTGCCTCACAACTAAGCGGGTCACACAGAGCAGTCAAGGTGCCAGCCAAGGGCGTGGCACATTTTGGTTGGGGCTTGGTGGGGTGTTGGCTGATTTAGCAGATCGCTGGGCTGCCAACGGCCCCAATTCCAATTCCTCAGTTTCAGTTTCTGACTCAGTTTGTGTAAAGTGGCGCTGCGAAGTGTTTTCCACTTGATGCCAGCGCGCAGCTTTGTGAGTTGTTCCAGAAGCTCAGAGCGGCAGACTGTAAATCTAATGTTTTTCATTGTGTGTGTGCGAGTGGGTGTGGCTGCTTGTGCGAGTGTGTGTGTGTGTGTGTGTGTGTGTTAATGGAACTTTGCCACCTACAATTGCGAGCAGCAGAGTTGTGCGGCTTAAAAAGCCAGCCAAATGGCAGCCGTTGATTGAGTGGCTTTTCTGACTGCCTACTGGCAGACAGGCAGACTGACTGACAGGCAGACAGACAGACTGACTGACAGACTGACAGACAACGAGGCAGTCAGCCCTTTAGCCAAATCAATTGTTTATTTGTTTTCCTTTGTGCCACGAACTTATCAGCTCAAATGACATGGCTGTCGTCATTAATTAATCCCCAAACTTTCAATTCAACACCCAAAACCCAGGCGAAAAGCTAACCCTAAAAGTGATTTAGTGATTTAGTGATTTGCTATGCGATTCGAAAAGTTAACCCGTCTCGAACACAATTAGAAAGTTTTTGCCCGTCTTAAGCCTTAAGCATGGATTAAATTGAATGTTTTAGTTGAGATGAAGTTAGAAATGATGTTGCTGAATGTGATATATTTTATGCAAATGGCACATGGATATTTTGTGGATATTTAGGGGGGGGAAAAGTTGAGATGAAGTATACCCGAGACAAGGACAACGCGTGGATCGAAACGTAGATAAACAGAGAGAGGGAGAGACACACAGAGAGAGAGAGAGAGAGAGAGAGAGAAAAAGATTGGAGGAGCAGCTGCCGTGAAGACGCCTAAACTAAAACTAAACTTAACTTTTATTCAAAGAGTAATTCAAACAATCAAATGAAAGCACCATAAATACATGACTTATAAACTGAGAGGTTAACATACAGATATACATATATATATATATAAATATATATATATATAAATATCTATACATCTATATATATATATATATATAAATATGGAGATATTGAAATGTGCACAAAAACCAAAAAGTGCCTAAAAAAACAAATAATAAAAAAAGGCCACATAAATAATGCAATAAAACGGAAAAAGGATTTTTAGTATCCAAAACGAAAGGAAAGGAAAGGAAACGCCACGAAAACAAAGCAAATGCAGAAAGCACAATAAACATAAGACAAAGTACAAAAAACAAAAGAATAGAATAGAAGTGAATAGAATAGAAGTGAATAGAAATGAATAAAAGAACAAAAAACTGACGCAAGATGCCGCCATGCTGAATGTCGTCTTCGTTCTCGGCACTGATCTCCGTGTATATCTCGTCCTCGTCCTCAACTTCGCCGTGCGGATATTGAATGCCATTGTCCAGATTTGTAGTGCGATTTGTCGGCTTGATTTCGCTCTCGGGATGCGGATCAACCGGATGGCTGTCATCATCATTATCATCACCGTCGGCATCATCATCATCATTGTCGTCGTTGTCGTCGTCTTCGTCGTCGCCGTCATCCTCATTATCGCCATCGCCGCTACCTTGGAACGTATCTTCCGTGTCGAAGGCATCGTCTTCATCCTCAGACTCGTGCAGTGGAATCGTGCGAGGCGTTGTGGATGGATTAGGGGATTCTGGTGTTGAGGAGTTTGTGCTGGTGGTGTTGGAGCTCGGATTGTGGGTGGCAACGGGTGTGCCTGATGGGCTTGTTGATTCGCCTGTGGTGCTCGAGTTGATGGTTGGGGGTGTGGCTGGGGTGGAGCTACTGGTGGCTGTTTGTGTTGTGGTTGTTGATGTTGTTGTTGGTGTGTGAGCTGCTGGATATAAAGATGTTGTTGTTGTTGTGTGTAAGTCATAATTAATGCTATTTAAATGAAGATGATTGTTGTTGTTCTCGTTGCTGTTGTTGCTGTTGTCGCTATTGTTGCTGTTGTTGCTATTGTTGCTGCTGTTGTAATTGCTAATTATAATTGTTGGATTGATTGGGTCTAAAATGGGCGATATGCTTAAAGTGTTTGAATTGGATGTAATGGTATTGGTATTGGTATTGGCATTGGTATTGGCATTGGTATTGGCATTGGTGGTAGTGGTTGTTGTTGTTGTTGTTGGTTCTGTAGTGTTTGTGGATTTGTAATTGGAAGTGGAAGTTGAAGAAACGTTGGCATTGGCTATAGTAGTTGTAGTTAGTCTAGCTTGATCTTTACCGATTGTGCTGATGTCACTACCACTGCTGATGATGCCGTTGTTGTTGTGGTTGTTGTTCTGGTTGTTTGGGTTGTTGTTGGCGTTGGTGCTACTACCAATGATTGTGCCACTATTCGCTTGATGATTATTATTATTGTTATTATTGATGTTGAGATTGTTATTATTATTGTTGCTGTTGTTGATATCGATTTGATTATGATGGTTGACTCTACTCGAGATGAGATCGTTCTTGTTGTTCTTGTTGTTGTTGTTGTTGTTGTCGTTCGAGTTATGCTTACTATTTGTGTTGCCAATGCTCTGAATGCGCGTATTGTGCGAGCTCGAATGATGCTCGATTATGGCGTCCTCGTCATCGGGTCCAAAACCAGAGCCAGAATAGTCCGGATCCTTTTCTAGATCATCGTGTATCTACGGATAGACAAAGAGTGAAATTATATTTAAAACTGTCACTAAAGTTGTCTATGCAACAGAGACTTCTTAAACGTTATAAACTCGACTAAATCATATGACTTAAAACAGACCCTAAAATATATTTTGAGTGACAGATGCTGATGCTTGCAATTGCAATTGGAAAATCAGTATACATTTTGTACCTCCGAGGAAAAGAGTATTAAGACTTGGGTACAGCCACCAACTGTTTTTTAAGGTAGAACAATAAAAGTTGCCTGCTTTTGTGCGCAACAAATGGCAACGATTTGCATTGAAAATTATGCCAGTGACAAGCGGCAGCAAACACAATGGCCCAAAACCACAGCGAGCGGGGATAGGGGGAGAGGTGTGGGGTTTTGGGAGTGGGGGCGTGGGGGTGTGGCACAATGGCCATCGTTGCGACTCGGGGGACACATTTATATGGCTATTGTCTGACAGCCGTGCCTCAGTGGTTGTTTTGACTGTTGCGCGTGTGGTTTTCATGCCTTCAGTGTGCCGCTCGTGCGGTTTATTTGGGTAACGTAACGAAAATACCAAAAACCAAAAACACAAATAGAGATACACAACACACACACACAACACACACAAACTGTGACCAATGCCAATTGTCATGGGCACATCGGTAGTGGGCGGGGGGCTGGTGCCCTCAACGCTTGTTTATTTACTTTAATTTTGTCGCCGTTTGCTTTCTGGCACATAAAAACAGCACAAGAAAAAGGACACAAAGGACGAACGACGAGCGGCGAGAAGTCAGCCCAAGCCATTGCCACAGGCAGCTTAATTGAATTTGTTCACGCGTTATGAAATGCCAAAATGTTTATGTTTATCTTTATAAGTATGTACAATGTTCGACTTGTTCGCCCGCCACTTGTTGGCACCAAACGCCCCCACCAACTCCAGGGCCCATTGCAAAGACAAAGCCAAGAATTAGAAGCGGCCTACGCACTTTGACCATTAAGGAAGCCATTATGTCAGGGCGTTAGTCGCAGCTGCTTGGCCAAGAGATATACTGCAAAGTGGCAGCTCTTTCGCCGCCCAAACATTTAGCAAAGATGCCCAACTCTACTTAAAAAAGATACATTTTAGGAGACGTGATTATCGCGAACAATTTGCGCTGAATTGTGCACAACTCCTCAAATACCTGAATCTCTGCATTTCTTTTTGCCTGTCTTCGATATTTGAAATAAATGTTCTCAATTTGAAATACTTAAAAATAAGACGCTTTTGGTTTCCCTAATTGCTAAATAATTTAATAAAAAAGGTGCTCAAAAGTAATTTTTGTTTTTATGATGACATTTTAATTGATAACGGCCATTTGGAGTATTTAGGTTATCAGCGTGCATCTAAATCACTTTAGCGACCGACTCTTTGGCGTTGTTGCTAAGGAAAATATTTTCATTTTAGGGGATGTAAATTAATTTTATTTTTACAACTTTTACTAAATTAAATTTATAGTGTTAAAAAAAAAACAAAACAAAAAACAGGAAAAGTAAGCATGCGTAGAAGTGCTCTGATTTCTTGTGGCTGGCACAGATCAATATAAAATATATTATCGACTTTAACCTTGTAGTTTCTTATTCGAACCCAGTGAAATTTTTAATGTTGAGTTGATCAATGATATGTAAATGTATATTATACATCAACTTAAATCCTTTATTGCTATCGAAAATTGATATAAATTGGAAACGAGGACAGTTATCGATGAAGTGAAGAGGACTTGGCCAGATCATGATATACTCATTATCCCCATTTAAAGTCTTTGGGACTCGTCTGTTGATCCTGATCGACAATATATGCACCTTGTGGGATCGGAGATGATTCCTTCTGCGTGTTACACACTTAAATCCCTTGTATCCATTTTTGATGAGTTCAGGGTAAAAGATCTTTGGGTAATAAATTCGACTGAAGCACACAAGTTGGCTGTGCATGTGGTCAACTTAATAAATCAGTAAAAAAAAAGTCTGCTTGGATACTTTCAAGGAGCGTGTGAGTGTTTTGTGAAGCTAAATTGGCACTGCGCATCTGTAGCTCATTAATAAAACATTAAGACAAAGCTCGCCGTACAGCGAAGGCAGAGCAGCATTTAATTAAATTTACTTTTATTTTTAGGCAGCCGACGAGCCTTCGAAGCCAAGCATATATGTATGTGTTGGACACACACTCGAAATGAAGACTCTCGTGCTGAAGACACTCACACAAGCACAGGCACTTTGGCTAAATTGAAAGTACACAAGCCGGCGGCTAAGCCAAAAAAAAAAAATTAAAACGAAAAAAAAAACAAAACACAATGCAAAATACAAATTACAAAATACAAAATGATGATGAACATTTTCGTATATCGGTTTTTATTTGTGCGTATTTTCGCTGCTTTTATTTCGCGTTCCCCAATTTAATTAAAAAATATATACGGCGTTTTGCAACACTTGTAGCATTGTGTATACGCAGTGCGGGCCTCATTTTTATGGTGCTCATAAATTTTTACACATGTTCACACACACAAACACACACCACAGTTTTGCTGCATTCGCGTACACAAATTATTAGGTCAAAAGTGGCTTATAAAGTATAGCAAAATGTTAGCCGCATTTGGTGTTTTTTTCTCGTTTCAAATAACATGCTTGAAAAGGGTGTGTGGAAATGGTGCAAAGCTAAATAAGGCACAGAAAACTACACCTCCAATCCCGAGTTAGACAAGTCCAATTTGGAATACAAGTTAAGTTTATTCATTTGTTTCGATAACTACTACAGTTTCCGATATAGATGAAAATCGTTTATCGATAATAATAAAATCACACAAGTCTTTTTGCATATTGATCTAAAATTCAAACTGATTCTTAAATGTTTAGTGTACTTAAAATAAGCTGTCCACAACTTTTCCATCTGCACAAAATGTTGTTGCGAATTTTAGAAATTCGTTTTTATCGAATTTAGCATCAATAACTTAAAAAGTTTGGCTCTATCAATGTGAGAAACAGCGGATTATTTTTTAATACAATAATGATTTAGTTAATTTTTTTTATAATTTAATATAATTTCATGCTGAAGGCAGATTTCAAATGAAATCCTTTTTAAGTCGGGGATTTGTTTAACTTTTATTGGATTGGTTATAGTCTGTCAGATTTAGCCATACAATTTGGATACCGGGTAACTCCTAGTCGAGCACTGTTGACTGAAGCAATTTGACTTGTTTGCTTTGTGTGTTTTTGTAATTCGCCAAGTGTCTGCCCCATTTGCTGGGCGCTCGCTGCTTGCTGGTAGCACAGCTAATATAAAACGTTTTTCAAAGACCATTTTTAGCTCCCCTGCCACACAGCGCGGCACAACTCGTTGTCGCTATTGCCACTTGATTTATGCAGCAATTAGTTGAGGGGCGTTGCTTGTGGATGTGTCACGACCTTAGTTTAGCTTTGCGTGGCTGTTGCAACTATAATTACCTTGTTGCCAGCCAGGCAGTCAGCCAGCTGCCTGTCTTTTGGGCCACATCTGTTGCCTACTTTGCAGCGGCCTTGCCTCTCCTCTTAAATGAGCTCGATAAGCATGCGAATTTTGCCCAAGTTGCTTCACTTTCATAGTTGTGGCTTAAGCAAACTCGAGCGACTGGTTTAGGTCATGGCTCTGGGCTCTGGGCTAATTGCTGGCTTCTGGGGCCTAATTGTAAGTTGCATGCAATCGATAAAACTGTTGCAAGTGCGGCTGCAACTCGGAATTTTATGCAATAAATTGTTTTGTTAATAATCCATGAGCTGTGTGATGCGGTGATGCGATGGGGCAGCTGATGCCGCAATGTGGGTCATGCATGAATTTAAATGATGTCATTGAAACGTTTCATGTTGCCAGCTGCTGCCACCTGCAACCGAAGAAGAAGAAGAAGCTGCAAAAAGCCATCTGCTGCTGCTGCTGCTGCTCTTAGTCCACTTAATCGCGCCTGACTTTAATATTTGTCGCATTAAATTTGCATTTGTTGCAGTAGCGACTCCAACTGCAACTGAAACTGTCGCAACCGCTGGTTGGGCATACGTGGCGTATGCTTGACATCATTCCCATACTTATATGTGAATTATGCAATATACCAACCAACCATCCGGCACATATGAAATATGTAAACGCTCATTGCCAAGTATTTCACATAAAAAGTTCACATCAGGATGAAAAAGTGTTTAAGGCGTTTTTTGCCCCTTCGGCTTCATGGCTTGGCCAAAAGTTTCATTTCAACTTCGAGTTTTCCACGCCAAGTGCAGAACTTTGCAAGAAAACAAATATTAATGAAAAACTACAATGTACAAAAAATATAATGAAATTCTTTGCTCTAATGAAAACAACAAAACAAAAAACAGAAAACAGAACAACAAAAAAGCGAGCAAAGAAACCGGCAACAACCTTCAAGCATAATGAGCGCTAAAAAATTGTGTCAGCTCAGATGAGGTTCAACTTTGGTGCACTGCGAATGGGGGTGGCTGGGTGGGTGGTGCGATGCTGCGATAGTGGGTTGGGGTGCAGGCCTCATGCATAAACAACAAGTCGCTGTGCAGCCAACAGAGAGAAAATCGAATAAAAAAGGAGTATCATAAAGTTGGTCCAAGGTTTGCTGCCGCAGGCAGAAAAATACATTTACGACCCAATAAAAGCTGATTTAAACTAGGCTGAACCCAGAAACTGTAAACTGAAAGAACCATTAGGTTTTCGCCAGATATCATCGAGGCAAGCGCAGTTAAATGAAGTAAATAAATTAATTAAAAAACGAAAAGATGCAGAGACTTTCAACTTTGATTTGATAGTTAAGAATCGAGTAACTAGTTTAGTTTAAAATTATTTACATTTTACCTGATCTTTAATCAAATTAAATCACATTTTTAACTTCACTTCTCTTAAGATTGAATAAATTTTAAAATATCTGAGAAGGAAGCACTCACAAATAAGATATAATTAAATATTGCAGAGCTCATTTGGAACTAGCAGAGAAAGTAGATATAAATAATTCTATCAAGGTTTGTTGAAGTACTAAGATGATAATAATATTGAAATTATAATAATAAAAAATAATAATATTTATATTTGACTCACGCATTGCGTTGCTCATTTACATTTGTAAATAAAGTCGCTGTTTATTCCAACTGGGGGAATACAAAATACAATCATAATTTATATGATAATCACTTGAAATTTGGCGTATTTTTAATTAAGTATGCAATCTGTTTGCTGGCTGGGACTTAAAGCCAATTTAAAGGGAGTCTTCCCATTTTACTTTGCCGCTATTCCCTTAAAGAACGTAATTTTTCTTTAGCTAGTCAACTGTCACTTGTGCCCCACATTCCCCCATCAGCATCCCCAACATCGTCGCCTCGTGCATAATTAATGCGTGCGAAATTCAATTTTGAGTGTGTGCTATTTTTGTACGCACACAGCCCAAAGGGATCCCTTTATATTTGTAAATTTTCTCCTTTTTGTTTCTCGAACTCTCCCAAATACGGGCAGAGAATAAATGGCAGCCCGCCCTAGCTCAACCCTACCACATTTTATGCGCCAAATTGTAGCCCGAAGGCTCACGGAAAGATTTACAAAATAAATTGAGGCTAAGCAAAAGGCGATTTCAATTGCGATGGGCTTGTTTCTGTTACTGTTGCTGTTTCTGTTTATGCTTCAGTTTCTGGTTTTGGTTCTGTTGTATTCTCTTGTCGAGTTGTTATGGAAACGCATGAAAATGCTGTGCACAAGTTTTTGTGAAAAGTTTTGGTTGTCAGTTGACTGAGGCAAGTGGCCTGTTGCGAGTGGCCCGAGTTGGCCGAGTTAACCGTAATTTGTCGCTTTGTCCGGTTTTGTTGTTGGGCCTGCTGCTGCTTGCTGCAACAAACGGCCTCAGTTGGTTTGTGCAACCCACATGCAACAACAACTTCCATGGACAATGGACAGCTAAAAACAACATACAGAATTTTCACATTTTTTTCATTGCTACAAATGGGCAACTTTTCTTTCTTTGTTTTTTTTTTTTTTTTTTGTTTTTGTTATTTGTGCACGAAATGCTTTTTGCTAAAGTTTTGTGCAGTTTTGCAAATGTGGCCCTTTGGCCCAGCAGCAGCAAACCACAAGTGAGCTATGCGTTTGGGCCTTTTGCATTCAGCATTTGCTGCATTTGGCCAGTTCAATTATAGCCAAAGTTCTGAGCCAGTCCAGTGGCCAGCTGCCAGTTGGCCATCAAATTCTAATTTATTTACATGCATTTTCCCAGAGCTCGATTGCTACTGCTGCTGCTGCTGTTGCTTCTACAGCTGCAACGCATTTTGTGGCAAGGCTATCTGAAGGCTTATTTGCCATCTCTCTCTCTCTCTCACTCTCTCTTTCTCTGTCCCTTTCTCGATTTATTTCACCGTTCAGTTCAGTTCAGTGCAGTTGTTGGCCCAGTTGGCATTTGGTCTACTCTGCTCCTAACAGGGCATTGCGAATATTGGTCTGGCTATCAATTTGATATTTATTAGTTATCCTTTCATGGGCATCAGAGCATTACGCAGTCGACCAACTTGCTTTTGCCTGCGATTTTAGCTTGATTCCATTTTGACCCCTTTATTTTTTGTTTTGATTCTCCTTTTCTATTTGCCTATTTGCCAATTGGCCATTTACATTTTGATTAGGGCCTAATGTAATTGAGTGACCAGCATATATGCTTATGCTTAGATATGTGTATCCTTTATAAGCATTGCAGCTAACCCATTTCTATTGGGGTTTTAGGTTGCCCCATTTTGCTTACATTCAATTTGCATTATGCGCTGCCACCATTTGTGCCCCGCACCTCTCTCCCACTAAGCAAATAATTGCGTTTCCAAATGCGCCCAGTAAATTGAAAAACTTTTCGACAAGTTTAGGACCAAGAGATGCACCCGAATATCAGTTGCACGTCGAAAGTTCGCGGCATTGTTGTTGCTATCATTTTTCCCTTCCTTTTTTTGGGGGGCCTGTTATAGAAAACTTTAGCTGTTCCTGCTCCACTCACGAAAACAATGCATGTTTTGTTGTTGCAACAAGTGCTGTCGCGGCCTTGCAACTACAAAAGTTTCTGGCATAGTTTTAAGCCCCGCTCTTTGTTGCGTTATGCGCTGTACTTAATTTGATATGAGTGCTGAATGTGCGGAGAAGCGATTACCATTTAATGGTAGTTATGAGAGATAAAATATATAAAGAAATAAAAGAAAGAATGGCCATCTCAGCTGTGACTTGAAGATCAGTGTGACCTCCTCCAGCCGACCTCCAAATTGAAAAATAAATGTAAATTTAGAAACCCGACAGATCGTTTCCAATAAAGATAGTGTCATTGGTCAGTTGTTGATGGCTTTAACTAATCACTTTGTTAAGGATAACTTGTTAAACAAAAATGTTTTTTTATTCGAGTCAGCAATTGTTTCAATGGCATTTATATGATCCGACTGACTACGATATATATCTATATGGCTACATCGAATCGATTACTGATGTTTAATGTGTTGCTTGAATGCTGCTGGGTATATTTTAGTCGAGTTGCGTGCGCAGTAGTTTCTCGCCTCTTAGGCAAGCCATGGGCATCTAAGATCCATTGTTTGTTGTGGGTGGTGCAACTGCTGCAGTTGTTGTTCTTGTTGCTAATGCTATTCGGGCCGCTGCTGTGGGTTGGCATAATTTGGCAGTTAATTGGCAGTTTGTTGCTTTTGCTTTTGCTTTTGTCATTGCCTTTCCGCTGGCTGCCAATGCTGCCAATGTCAGCATCGCTGCACATTTATCAGGCTCAGGCCGAAGCTGTCAGCGACTCGCGGACCGAGTGGGTTTTGGGTGCAGCTGTTCACCCGGTTCGGAGGGGGTCTGTTGTCGTGTCCGTTTATGGTATAATTCGCAGTTAAGTTTGTTGCTGTTGTGCATCTGTGTTCTCCGCTGCTCTCGCTGTGTGTTCTTCTTTGTAAACTTAACACACAAACGCAGACAATTGCATTAAATGTATATATATATATATATATATATGTATATATAAATGTATATCTGTTTTGTATATGGCGTGCACGTCGACCGGAAAGGGGAAGTACACAAATTTGGGCATTCAATGCGAGACTTTTGTGTTTGTTCTACTTTAATTTTATCACGTGCCGCTTTTGGAAATGTCTTTGGCTTATTGCTGATGAGCTCGCCGCTTGGCGCTCGGCGCAGTTGATTTATCTGATGGGCTGTGTTTTTTTCTGTTATTTTCTTCTTTTCTATGTCTGCTTGGCTGCTTGGCTGGCTGTCTGCTTGTTTGTCTGCTGTTCTTATGCTTATTGCCCAGACTTGAAATTTGCGGCTTTAATCGCTCGTTTTGAGCTTTTAATGCGCTTTTCGTGTTGTGCCACGCAATTTTCGTACAATTTCGTGAGTTTCTAGGCACAGATTTGTTGCTGCCTCCTTGAGTCCACAAATTTTTGCCAACGCAGCATCAACATCATTACGAGAAGCATCATCATCATTTGCTTTGGCTGGGATTTTGAGGGTTGGGCTGGGTTGGCCTGAGTTGGTTGTTGCTCATCAGCGAACAAAAAATCAATAACCGCACCCAAAGCATGCGTCGACGTTTTGTTTCATTTTTTTTTTATTATTTTTTCTTTCTTGTTTTTTACTTTGCCCATTGCCCATTGCCCATTGCCCATTGACCATTTTGTAGGTTGTCGCACCTCTCTAGCCCGCCATCTCTCGCTCTTTTTCCAATTCCATCTATCTGTCGCTCAGCAAATAATGAAAAGACTGTCAGTTATGCTTTAGATTCGTTGTTTTTTATGCGTCGCATTGGATTAGACTAGAATGAATCATGAGCAGCAAATAGCAAGCGAAAGATCTAAGGCAGAAAACAAGGGCAAAGGCAAACAAAATTGCCAACGTCTTCTTGGAACCAGCCACAGCTGCCGGGCAAGTTTTAAAGGCGGCGTCTAAAAGTAGGCTACGCATTTAATTGCAAGCAGCGCAGCATTAAATGCAATTTATGTGGCGCATATTTTGAAAGCTTTCAACTTGTTAGCTCAGCGCTAATTGAGGCAGCAGATGATGATGTTGCTGCTGTTGCTGCTGCTGCTGCTGCTGTTGCTGCTGTTGCTGCTGCTGCTGTGCTTGCAACTTATGGCATAATTAATCCTTTTCATGGGTAAGCAGTGCCCAACCCCCAAAAACAGCCACGAAAACATTAAATACAGATTCCGACTCGGAGATGGGCGCTTTCCTTTCCTTTGCCCTTTTCCCGTTGCTGATCAAACATCATCAAAGGCCTAAGGCGCTGAGGTTTGCGCACAAGTTTCAATCGATAAATGCTGCAAGAGCTTAAATTATACTTGACTGCCCCTGCCCCTGCCCCATCCACCCGTCTAAATAAGTAATTTGCATGCACCATCAAGAGAACTTGGAGTGGGTGAGACTTTAACGCACACTTTGCAGCTAATAAGACAACATTTTTAATACACGCTTCTTTGCGATGCTTATGCTGATGCTGTTTTCATCCCATCCTCATCCTTCCACTGCTGCTGCTACTGGTGCTGCTGCTGCTGCTGATGAGCTTAGCCAAGCAATAAACTTGACTGCAGATGGGCGTGTGCTCAGCAAGATGTTAAAGTTGCTGCTGCATTTTAATTGCGTCACCAGAGACGCGACTTAATGTGTGCTTGTGCTGCTGCTGCTGCTTGTGCTGCTGCAAAAGTAAGTGAACTAAAAGCAGCAGCCGAGGGAAAGGGAGAGGAAAAAGAGAGACTCCCACACACGTTTACAGAGCAGAAGTGAAAGAAGAAGCAGACTTTACTTGACTGCCATGGCACATCATTAAAATTGTAATGCACTCCCCCAGTTTCCCATCGCACACAGCCCCTCCCCACCCCTCTTCCACCTAGCCAACAATGCAACGGGGCGTGGCTTTTGCAAGCTGCTCAGTCAATTGCGAGCGCTTAGAAATGTTTCGTTGAGCAAAGGACTTGACGGAGCAGCAGAGAAGCATTTTCTCTCGCGGCTGATCGACTGTGAGATGAGCTGTAAATAATTGCATTTAAATGCTGCTTGCTCAGCAAAGAGTTGACAATAAATTATTTATGCCGACTCAGAGGTGAAATGAGCTGTAAAGCTTCTTGCCAGATAAGACCATATCCGAAGGAGCATTGCTTTTGACAGAGCGTTTAATATTACACATGTGAAGTAAGATTAAAATCCATTTGCTTTCAGAAGCATTTTTTGTATTTAAATAGCCCCCCAAGAAATCTTGTAAATATATATATAATTTTACATATTATTTTACATTTTATTTGATTCAATTTGTAACTCTTTACATTTTTTGTGGCGACTGCCTTTAAATAAAGAAATAACTTTAATAAATGTCAAAAATGGGAAATGTGACTTTTACGAAAAATGTTTTGCATTTGCTTCCACTCAATTATTTAATTTTACTTACGGGAACTGAGCTACCCAAACGTGACCTTGCCACTTGCTTCATGCCTGCCCCAAATATTGTCCTCTTACACAGCATTCCTCTCGGAGCAAGTTTTGAATTGAAATGCTGAATGTTGACAGTTGGACAACATTGAAAGCAGTTAAGAAGGACGCTCGTTAAATTCAACTCACGCTGAACGTAATTAAAATATAAATTGCTATTGATGCACTCAACATTTGTGTAAGTGTGGCATGCAACACACACACACACACAGTCATACGCAGAGCCATTCATTTATTTTGCATTCATCATTTATTGATGCAAATATTTTGACAGCGCATTGTTTGACTAATGAATGTGAACCGCATTGTTGTGGCTGCTGTGGGTGTGTGTGTGTGTCTCGATGTGTGTGTGTGTGTGTGTCTCGTTGTGTGTGTGAGATGTACACAAACCAGAGCAAATGGTTCTGTGCTCATCTGTGTTGGCTGCCGTGTTCCGTGCCCCGCTCTGCGGTTGCATTCAAATGGAAGGCCACACAGTTCACATGGGGTATACTGTCAGAGGCTGCTTCAGTTGCAGCCTCAGATTGCATGCCCCATGCAATCAACGCTCTCAGCACACGTATGTAGCAAATGTAATTAACTTGCAAGCCACAGCAACATTTTGTGGCATGTTGCTACTGCATGAGGAGCAGCAGCAGCAGCAGCTGCTGGCTGAACACAGAGCTGAATTATTCATGACATTAAGACGGGTTGCTTGACCCAGCAGCAGCGAGCAGAGCCTTTAAGGAGATTGCAGCTCTTGGCTCGTAGCGGTTAGCTCTTAGTAGATGCCAGCAGCAAGTTCAACAAACTGCCGCACGTTGAACAGCCTAAAAGCATGCAACACACGAACATATACTTAAGTGTGTGGTTACCTGTCAAATTGCAACGTTGCAATGCCGACTGCATGACAAATGGCCTTTTGAAAAAGTGCAAAGAAACAAGCAGAACTTTCCGCAGCCGGAGAAACTCTCATCGCCCGGGGAGAGGGAAATTGTGTCCCAAAGGCTGCTCAAGTATTAAGTGGAAAACTGAAGCACAACGATGAAGAAGGAGCACAGCGAGAGTGCCTCTGCTCAAAGTGTATGCGGCAGAAACTTCTTAGAATGCTGCCAACTACTAACAATACAACAACGACTAACTGATACCCTATATAATTGTCAATAATGTGAAACTTTGATTAGCTTAAAGTTATCTTGATTAGCTTAAAGTTATCTTGATAAAATCGAATTGCTTCACAATCGGAGAATGTTTACTAAATATTATTTTGAAAAGTGATGTTCATTTCACTATTATTTTATTTAATTCTACAGTTACAATTGCTCAATTAATTGCTAAATTAAAAAAAGAACGTCACCAAATAATAAATAATATTTAAATCAAAATTTAATGTTCAACTTAAACCAATTAATTTTCACAAATCTCAACAAATTTATACTGCTTAACTTAAAACAGAAATTGCAAAAAATTTCGTATGTGAATCAAAGAACTTTGATGCCGCATAAAGCTCACTTTAATGCAAAAAAAAAAAAAACTACACAAAATAGCCAGCTAAATGGGGTATTTGTGGGCGCAGGCATTGGCGGAATGTTGCACTATTATTGCTTAAATTTCAGCTATCAAACTGTACTCGCAGCACTTGTGGCAGGCTTGAGTTTCCGCAGTGATGGGGAATGAAACTCTGGGGAAGTACCTGGACAGCACTCCAGTTGAGTCAAGTCCAGTTCAGTCAAGTCCAAGTCGAAGTCGCAGTTGCTGAGCGAATCTTCCCCAGGTGAGTTACCTGTTTGGCACATTGACAGACTGACTGACCGACGACTGCCTGTCTGGTCGCTCGGGCATTTGCAATTTAGAACGTTGCCGTTGCCGGCCTTTCAAGTGCAATCGAAATTGGAGTTTTGGGCATCAAACGTTGCACTAATTGAAGTGGCTGTGGCAGCAATTGCAGCATTGGGGAGCGAAACACTAAAAGTGCCACGCTTGATTTTAATTACAACTAAAGCGCCGCCCAACGCCAACATCAATTAGAATGCTAAGCAGCCACATCAAAGAGCGGAGAAATCAATTATTTATGGCGCTTGGATCGGGATTCAACCAAAATCAAATTATAGCTGCTTATGGCAGCCTGTCTCCGACTGGGTCGTGGTGTGGGTCTGTGTTTGTGCCCGTGCCTAGGCTTTTGCGTGTTGTGTGTTTGAAATTTTATGGCACACTTTGCAGCGACAAATTGTCGTAAAGTTAAGCGAATTTATTGCCATAAATTATGCAGCAGAAACAGCCCCTAAAGGAATCCGACCAGCCAAGAAAAGGGGACGCGACAAAACAATGCGCATAAAAAACACACACAAAATGGCGACGAGGACGAACAAAAATACAACAAAAACAAAAACAACTTTGACAATGACTTTTCGCTTGACTTCCAAAATGATATGCTCTGATGTTATTCTTGTTGTAGCAATTGCTGTTGTTGTTGCAGCAATTGTTGTTACTCTTGTCGTTGCTGCTGTTGCTGCTGCTGCTGTTGTTGTATTGTTAATTCAATCTACATGCTTGTCGCAAACATCTCATTCTCAGACTGCCGTGGCTGTGGCTGTGGCTTAACGGGGCGTATGCGCAATGTGCCGCAAGTAAGCACAGTGCCACAGGGTAGGAAAACAGCAGCAACAACATGCAGCTTGCCAGAACAGGACACCACACAGACCCCAAAACAAAAATCCTGTTTGCTATTGTTATCTGCGTCCCTCTGCGTGCCGCCTAATTTGGATTAGTCTCTGTTTCTATGTGTATAGGAATTAAGCTTGTGATATAATGCCGCAAAAAAAGGAGAAAAAGAGAGAGAGAGAGAGAGAGAGAGAGAGAGAGAGAGAGAGAGAGAGAGAGGGAAGCGGGAGACGAACAGACATTGAGTAATGAATACAGGAAGCCAAACAGGCAAACTGCTTCATGCCTAGCCTAGATCAGCATACAAAGTAAATAACAAAGCCCAAATGCTAACCGAGCGACTTGCAAATACCCTGTATTCACATGCATCTAGCAAGTTCTTCATAATGTCTGCAGAGCATAGCCCGTAAACTCCATTGAATGAAAATTTATCTTTGTCTCATATTTTACACTCAAAGAGTTTTGTATTTTCTGCCAGAAATGAGATACATTCGCAATAAATCAATGATTGCGATAAGTTTGATTAAATACTTTGTCTATAGAATGACACAGGGTATACAAGCACAGACAACACAGACAACCATACACATGCAGAGGGCTAACATATGTTTTAAGGGAAGAGCGGAGGGTCTGGGGGGCGGGAAGGGCTCATTTCCATTCAGCTGTGTGGGTTGACATAACAATCACAATAAATTTCAATGTCTATCGAATGTAGAGCTTCTAAAAGCCCAATCCTACTGCACAGCCGCACACACAAATCCCTACAAAGCATATGCTGCGTGGGCATGTGTGTGTGTGTGTTGTGTGTGTGTTGTGTGTGTGCCACATGCATTATGTATTATGTGCGCTGTCAACAATAAATTCCCATGTAAGCAAGTGATATTGACAGCCCGACAGTCGAGAAGAGCTGTGCCAGCGACAACTCTGCAAATTATATGCACGTACTTAAAAGCAGCCGCAACACCAGCAGCAGCAGGACAAACAACAACAACAACACGGCAGGATACACAAGATTCACAGCAGAGCAGAGAGCAAGGCACAGGCAGGCAGCCCATTCACACCGTTCATATAAAACAGATGCCCGCCGTCTACATAAACACATTGCCTGCTCACATAAGCCCAGCGTGTGTGTGTGTTGTGTGTGTGTGTGTGTTTGTGTGTGTGTGTGATTGAAAGAATGTGCTGCATACATTTTTGGGATGCTAAGCACACTGAGCGAAAAGTGCTTGCCAAAGCAAAGCTAATAAATTAAGCAATGTTTCCAATACTACAAACTTTGTACAACTGTCAACTAGTGAAAATTGCCAGCTCGGCAGGCAGTTAATAAATAATAAATTTAACAAATGTTGCCAATATATAAATGTCATAGACAACTTCTGTTCTTGCTTCTCATATCATATTTGGCCGTAGCAACCCAAAGCAAGGCTGAAGCTATCAATCATCTTGGAAATCTTTGTATTTTACCTTGATTTTATGTTCAAGCATTTTATGCGCGCTGTTTTTGATTTATTTACTCTAACCAAGCTCAACAAAAGTCAACAAACTTAGGGTCGCCAACCCTTCACTTCTGAACTCTTCAAGAAAGAACCCCATGCAAAAATGAACCACATTTTAAGAAAGTAAAAGAAGGTTGTTGTCTCAACTAGGACGCAGCTGCGAGATATGGAAACCTTAGCAGGTATTTCATAAATAAATCACTTAAATTGAAGCATGTGCTACACTTTGAACAAAGGAAAAATACACTGAAATACACTGAAATCTCGTCTTGAAAAATTATTAAATGAATTAACTATTAACTCATTTAGCTGTATAAGAAACAAAATCAGTTCGATGCAAAACGTCGACTTGCTGGTGTTTGCCTACTGTTCTTGGTGTTCTAAACAGAAACTTTGAGATTAAGATAATTAATTAAATTTCATGCCTTCATAGCTTGTTGAACCTCAACAGCCCTTCACTTTTTCGAAGAAGACTTAAACGATTTTCAATTAAATTTAAAAAGCAATAATTTGTAAGCCAATTAAAGTTGCTACAAATTGCAAATGACCACTAAATGTAAATGATTCTAATATAATCATTATTTAAATTTCTTTCGTGCTGCATTTCTTCCTCTTTTCATTTAAAATTCCTTTTCGTTTGGCTGCAATTCACACTTTGATTTCTTGAAGTGAATGGGCTCAGCTCGGATCTGTATGTATTTGCAGCTAATGCGTTTCCCGTGTGGCAACCATGTCAATCGAAGTTAATTTATTGTCCCATGCGCATTTACCGAATGTGTGTGTTTCTGGGTGGCATGTGTAACACAAATACCAACAGCGCAGCCACTGTGCGGCACGTACGTACTGCGAATGTGTGTGTGTGTGTGTATGCTTTGTGTGTATTTGAGTATTATAGTGTGTTATGCAAACAGTTGGTGCCTTCGGATGGTGCACGTGCAGGCATGTGCACGTTATTAATCAACTGGGAGATGCACATGCCACGTGCCATGCAGCAGCCTACTAAATCCAATGCAATGCGGCTTATTGCGTCGACAGCCTCAGCAACAAGCAAAACCAGCTTGGCACATGGCTGCAGCCGGACCATGCTGACCTGCCCCAATGTGCGGCATGTTGGCTTAAGGCCAAATATGCTGATCATTGCACATTTGCTGGGCTTTCACAAAATCTCATTATGTTGTTGACAGCCCTCAAAAATGCAAAAGCAAAAATGCGGAACGGGGGGAGGGCTTTCAAGACTCCCTCGACGATTGTCGCAGAAACACTTAAGATTGTGGAACATGTGTTAAATGTGGGCACCAACCGCACAACAGTGTCATAAATCATGCGGCATATGCGTTGATTAACTCGGCATCCTCTGATTAATCTAAAACAACTGCAGCTTATGCGAAATGACACATTAGGCACATGCCCCAAATTCATCATAATTTATAAACGGAAGCAGCGGCACCAGACACCAAAAGGCAAAGGACAGCAGCAGCAGCAGCAGCACAAGGCGAAAGCATTTCATTGTAAGTCATTAATAATACACGCTTAAAACTCAGATGACACCAGCTGAAATCCTATGAACTAGCTTGGTCTCCTCTCCTCTCCCCTCTGAAAAGTTTTTAATGCAGCAAGCCTGACTTTGCTGGCAACAATTTGGCGCTGTTCAACACTGCTGTCAAAACTTCTTCTCGCTCTTGAGGCACATGATATTAATCACATTGCTCGCAGCAGACAACCATTTTCAGCTCGTCTCATTTGCGTAACAAAATGAAGCCCAGCGGAGCAGCAAACAGTCAGCGGAGAGTTTGTTACTTGACACTTAAGTATTTCAATATTTGTTGCTGCAACATTTGAGTGGCAAGTTTAAAAATAGAAAACAGCAAATACCTTTCTGGCTGATGCTTCTACTTTAAAGTGCAAAAGAAATAGTTGTCAACTGTGTGTTGCGCTAACCTCAAGGGGCCAACGGAGCGTATAATAAATTACATTTGCCTGCCTCCAAGTCAGCAAGGGTGATGAGATGTGAGATGGTGTTGGGGGATGGGGGATGTTCATATACACATGAGTAGCTACGTTGGCGTTTGTCAGTTGCATAAAAATGCCAACTCATACGGAGCAGGACATACCAATTCAGACAGACAGTCAGGCAGCAGCAGCAGCAGCAGGACATGCAGCAGGAGCAGGACATGCAGCAATGCCGCAACGGAAATGGCGCAGAAAAGAAAGCGTTCCGGGCAGAGGCCGAAAAGGGGAAATTAGAAAAATGCCACAGTGCGAAAATGTGCACGTACAACGAGAGCAAGAGTGAGATTGAGAGAGAGAGGGAGAGAGAGAGAGAGAGAGGGCAAGAGACAGTGAGAATGTGACAGGCATCAGCAGAATGGGCAAACGTTTTGGACGCGGAGTTGGCTTTATATTTGGTCAACTCATCAACAGCAGTAAAGTTTTTTTTTTTTTTTTTGCGAAAGTTTTGACTATTTTTTGTAGCCATTTGTTCATTTGTTGTTGTCATTTTGGCACAATCTCAGCGATGAAACAAATAGCCAAATATGCCATCCCATCACACACATTCAACTCCTTTTTTGCTTATGCAAATGCGAGTGAAGCAGCCATTTCGGAAATTGTTCGTGTTGATTTAGTAACAGGAGCGCGGCACGGCACAAAAAGAAAGGCCACAACGTGCAACGAGCAACGTGCCCCGCATCGCTGAGCGATTGAATTACGCGACTGGCTTTAATTTTTATGTTTCCTGTTTATTATTCCTTATTTGTAGCAACTTTTATTTAGGTTTTTGTCTCTGCGCAAACACAAATGGCAAAAAGCAAAGGACAGCAGCAGCAGCAGCAGCAGCAACAGCAGCAGCAGCAGCAGCACTGCCATTTGGGACATTTTGCAAAATATTTCATTAAATTCGAGAACGAGAAGCAATAGAAAGGAAATCGGCAACCGAAAAAGAATTTAATTAAACGATGTATTTTTTTTTATATTTATTTCTCTTCTCCACATGCAGATGACGAGGGGAGTGACGGATGGGTGGAGGGGCATGCGAATGACAGCGCAACGCATTTTAATTAGTTTTCCCTTTTTTTGAAATCCTCATTTTTTGTTGTTGTTTTACTTTTTTGTTTGAAGTCTGCGCGCGCTGAAAACAAATCAAAAAGTCTGTGCCAACAATTGACGATGTGTGTTTGTTGGTGTGTTTCCAATGTGTGTCGAGCAGCGACTGTCAAAAAACTTTCAAACAAAATGTCGCTCACATGTCAAACACACACACACACGCACAACACAAGTGGCAAGCTTTGTGTGTGTGTGTGTGTGTGTTGCATTAACATTTCATGCGCATAAACAATTTTCAACGCCAAGTTTTGATTATGTAAGCTGCCATTTCCGTTGAAATCGTGTAAATTTTTCACCTTTTTGTTTGTTTCACGTTGTAACTTGGCACACGCAGAACCTTTTGTCGACTCTTTAGCAAAGTTTATGACGTGTACAGAGAGATAACGCGCCGGATCATTGTGATTTTGGCATAAGGAACTTGGTTATTTATTTATTTCCCCACCTGCTCAGTGCAACCTTTGTGAACCACTGGCAAGCTGTTGATGCTTATTAAACTACATACAAACAAGTGAAATTTTCGCTTCGTGCCCCTAAACAGTTCAAGAGTTATGGCTTGGCAAGCGTTTTAATAAATTATTCACAATTCACAGAATCTTTCCACTGAAAACAGCAGCCGCATAATTTGCTAAATGGCCTAAAGACTGTAGTGATTTCAAATTTGCTTCAGTTTATTTAAAATTACTTTCTATTTGTTGCCATGCTAATTTGCAAAAGTTTGTGAATTAATATTTAAATATTTTACATAAATTATGGCTCTTTAATTCGCTTCGCTTTACGTGCATAGATGCGGTCGAAGCACCCAAGAAGCGAAGCGGAAGCCAGGAAGCCAACAACAAATACACACAGAGAAAACCCTGCACTGAAAATTAAAAGTGAAAATAATTTTCTATGTTTTAGAAATAATTTCTAAATATTTAAAAAATTTATTTTAGCAAATTTAAACGGCCTTTTTTGCTATTTTTTAAATTCATAAAATAGTAATTTGCTCTCTTTGTATAATCTATTTGTATATGTGAAATCTCAGAGTATAAATTTTTAACAATTATATAAGCAGCAAAAGAGTTGTACACATTTAAATAAGAAGACATTCGAAATTATGCATATTTTTTTAATTTTAGAATTAAGAAATGAAAAATTCCGGATTTCAGTCTTAGAAATATACATTCTGAAATGGCAATTTTCTGAAATGCATGTCGATTTTGTCTGAGTGTATGAATAGAATATAGCTTTACTCTTCGGCAAAACAATAAGTTTTTCATAGACAGTTTACACATGGGATTTTAATATGCAAACAACTCCACAAAATATTTGCAAATGAAGGAAAATGCAATAAACAAACTGAGAATAAGTTAAATAATAACAAACTGCTGGCAACTTTCATTAGCCCATCACGCAGACAGCTGCCGATGAAGATGCAGAACATGCTGAATCAGCACTTGGCCAAATTTGTTGACCCAGGTCGTGGACAGAATCCCGCCCGCCCTGCTCATGAGAGTCCTGAGAGTCTCTCGATGAAATTAATTGAAATTCGGCATTCGTGATTGGAATGCGTTGGAGAGGAACTTACCCCGCCGTGTCCGGAACCATTATCGCCATCGATATCAATTTCCCCACTGTCCGCTGATGTAAGGGATGCGGATGAGAGCGCTGCTGCTGACGGTTTCACAAATTTCTGCAAGTAAGGGAAAATAGCATAAAAAAAAGCGATAAGAAAACTCACATCAAACATGACGAAAACTTTTTAATTTGCACCAAATGCAAAGTTTTTCCTTCCATATATACATATGTATATATATATATTATATATATTTATGCAAATATTTACATTTCAGCAATTAGAGCAAGAAAATGAAATGGAATTTATTTCGTTGAATTTATGTGTTTACTCGCAGAAGCACTCAAAGGCCTTGTTAAATACATGTTAAATACATTTTTTTTCATTATTTTTTACAGCTCTTCAGCTTATTACATTTATTTTTTTTTTATTTGACCGCAAGCAAATTTGCATGCCGCTGCATATATTAATCAGTTACAATGCGAAATGAATGAAACAATAAAATCAACAACATATTTAAATGCAACGCGAATTGTAAAACAAATGCATTTTTAATGATGCAATTGCGAAATCAATGAAAAATGTAAATTGCTCAATGCGCATAAAAAATAATATTTACAATAGTCGTCAAGTTATACCCTATGAGAAATTCAATTTTACTATTCAAATACCGAAACCTGAATGTAAAAATTCATATATAAAAATGTATTTATTATCAATTTTTTCGTAGCTGCAGCTAAAGAATTTTTATCTTTTACTTGTACCCCTTTTTATTGGTACCGTGTAATAAAAACGCTCGACTCAAATGTATATTTACGTGGCATTAAAAAACCCATTAACAACTGCTGTTTGCATAATTAAATTTGCCGAAAACCGATAGCTGCTCCAAGCGGCACCTGTGCAGCTCTCATTAGGGTCAGGACTGGAGCGGGAAGTTTACGACTTAACGAGCCAAAAAACTGCAAAAATAAGAATTATGCATTTATCCAACATAAACCAATTTTTATAATCCCCTTGGGACTGGTTGAAGCACACAACGCGCTGCATTTCAGATTAGCAAACGTCAAACTTTCAGCAAAGTTTCAGTGAAAACCACTGCGGACAACCTGTGCAAGGAGCTTAGCGCTCCGCCTCTGACGACATTGTAATTTAGACAGTGTTTTTTTTTTTTTCTGTTTTATTGTTTTTTCGTTTTTTTATCTTTTTACTTGTGCACAGACATAGGTGTGAATAACCGCATACTCGTTGCAACAAGAAAACGAAGTATTATATAATAAAAACCTCAGATAAACACTTCATCTTCAGCTGCAGCTTTGTGGCTGGGCTGGGCTGACTCGAGTTGGCCTGGGTTGCCAGCCAAGTTTCCCATTTGGCCTGGGACAGATGCCAGGCAGGCAGGCAGGCAAAACGGACGCTGAGACAGACATTTTTTGCATTAATGTTGTAGCTTGGCGGCTTTTATGAAGTTTTGCGGAGTGTGCGAAGTCGCCTGTTTGTGTGTGTGTCTGTGTGTGTGTGTGTGTGCAGGCAAAAGTTGAATGCCTTATAAAATGCATTTACCGTGTCTTTGGCCCCATAACGAACTTCATTTTGCATTTACTCAATTATTTAGCTTACACCTTGCCCAGAATGGTTGAGTACAAAACGGAGTTTAGTTTTCCATATTGAATGCAAGACTTATGGTTGATCAGCCCGCAAGTTGGGAAGTGTCTCTGTGACTTTAAGGCTTCCAGGGGAATAATATAATAAAAATATAAGAAAACAAAGTAAATTGTCACAATACTTAATAAATAAATACTGTTAACTGTGCTGTGGCAATTTTCAACACAGTTCTTCAACAACTTAAAGTGTTTATGAGAAATTCTGTGTTGGAACTCGACCAAAAGAAATGCCAAATATTTCGCATATTTTTCATATATTCTTCAATATGAATTTTGACTGGTGGCAATTTGTCAGATTGTAGATGGTAGGGGGAGGAAAATGAAATGCAGTCGTGCAGCAGCAGCAGCAGCAGCAAAATAAAACGATGCAATTTTATTTGCCACTTTTCGGCAGATATGAAAGCAAAACAAACGAAAAACCATTTGTAGGCAATTTCTTTTTGTTGTTTTTACCGATGATAAAACTAAAAAACCGTGTCAGGGGCAGGTTGACAGTTTTACCGATACTAGATGCATGCCCCACAGGGGCGTGGCTGGATATGCATGTGTGTAAAATATATTCTTTATAAACGGGTTGACCAACCCAAATAATAAAATTCATTCGCTTCGCCTCCGAGCCATAAATTAATAATTGGAATTTTTATTTGTCATAAAATAACTGAAAATGTGGCAAGTTTCGTATTTGTTCACTGGTTGCATTTTATGTATTTTCAACTGCAGCTAATTAAGTATTTAGCATTTTATTTAATTTTTTTAATCGGATTAAATAATTTTATTTTTTGCTGTTTATTTGGAATTACTTTCAATTTATGCAAACACGATTGAAACAGATTTTTTTTTTGTCTATTTTAGATATTGTAATTGTATAAACATGGCTTGCTTATTCATTTCAAAATATATGTTTTCGAATTGACAATTTCAATTAATTTAATGTGGATTTTGGTAAATACGATTAGCATTCATTTGAACTGAGCAATTGAAGCATTGCGTTATAGTTGCAGATTAGACAAACAAATAAATGCAGTCGAATAATATAATAAATATGAATAAATGTGACCGCAGCCATTTCAACAGAATAAATCGAAATGGATATTGTTGTTGCTCACTTTGAAGTGTCTGTTGCACATTCCCTGCTCAAAGTGAGCAACAATGCGAGCAAGACAATCAACATGGATAGACAGCGGGGGGCGTTGCTACTAACGGGGGTGGTGGGGGGATGCTATCAGCTGTCAGTTGTGCAATTGAATTGAACGCTCAATTCATGGCAGGCACAGATAACACAGTCAGTCACTCAGACAGGTCGTGAGTGAGATGCGCCACAAAGTAGGCAATGGAATCGAATTGGTTGCAAATCGAATTTACAACGCCGCATCCAACACTCTTTAAGCCTGCATTAAGATTGATTTATTATATCAAACAAGAAGCTATAGCCTGCTATTCCACATCTGTTTGCTATGAATGCTTATTAATCGAATATCTCACGCAAGTTGCTGGGAGAGCGTAAGTTGAGCTTAACTTTTCACTTTTTGCACAATGCTGAGTGGGTTGCTTGTGCTTTGTGCGAGCTTAACTCAATGAGAATTGTGCTGCTGCTTCAGGTTTCCTTGACATTTCCCTCTGCTTATCTCTTGGCTGACTCGTTAGGGCCCAGACAGATCGACAGCCAGCCAGTCCAACAGTCCAACAGTTGGCATATGCCAGCAGCGAGTATACGAAACTAATATACATATAAATACGTCAAGATTTTTGCTATTACGAGAAACTCGTTATACATTTTCATTAGACGTGCGGCGGCTGATTGCCTTTGCCTCTTTCAGGGGCAACTGCCAGAGTTACAGCTTGACTGTTTAGCCATGCGTGCGTCTTGGCCATTAAGGTGTCAAAGTTGTGCGTTGTATGTGTGTGCTTGCTGTTGGGGCCAACTGCTTTTGGCCTCTGGGCTTAACCAATAAAACCAAATCAAAACTTATTATGCCATGCCGCATGTGTGTGCCAGAATCGGCTGTGTGTGTGAGTGCCACTCTGCAGCTGGGGTAAACTTTTATGTTTATAGTGGCTATAAAAACCGAAAAGAGAAAAGGAATGAATAACAAAAAAAAGAAAAAGAAAACAAAAAAACAAATATAAAATAACCTGATGGCAATTTTCCGCTCGAATTTCTACACAAAACTAATTGAACAGCAAAATTATTGCATGGCTTAAGAGGCATATAAACAGGCAACAACAACGACAACAACGACAACGACAACAACAACAGAAACAGGTAACACTTTATGTTAATAAGCAAATTGAAATTATGCATTGCCTACTAATGAGCGGTAAATATTGAATATTGCAAAGACAAACAGCTGCAATTAGCACGCAACATTTTTGGACCGCAATTGTGCTGCGAAGAGCAGGAAGTGGAGCAAGTGGAGCAAGTGGAGGAGTGGCACACTCTCCATATGCAAATATGGCTAATGTGTATGAGGATCCATCACTCGACACATAGCCAAAGGCGGAAATGACTGACACACGCACACACACACGCACAGAGACAGCCACAATAAAAGCTGTATTGACAGTTGGCAGGTTAAACGACTGAGAAGAGGAGGCTGGCACTGAAGGAACGACAACAGCAACAGCAGCAACAACAGCACAAGTCGAACAACAATGCAAAAAAGGGCAAATATGACAAGGCTTAAAAAGTATGCCACAAACACACACACACACACTTTCCACACACACACACGCTTTCCACACACACAGAGACACACACATGGATACGGAGAGATAGCAGAGTGTAACACTGACCTACACAGCGATTGTCAGGTGCGCAATTTGTCACAGCAAAGCAGTAAGCAAATTCTCTCAAAAAAAAAGAAAAAGCAAAGGGAGAAATACAACTTACTTGTGTGCTGCGGCCCAGAAAACGAAATGAACACAAAAAAAGAGGCGAGTGGAGAGCCTACGACGAGATGGCAACGCTTTACGATTGCTTTTTAGCGCCTTTACGTGAATTTAATGTTTCGACAGAGTCTGCGGCGCTTTTATCACAACAATAAACGCCACACAGCACGTACAAACATACACACACACACACACTCGCACACTCGCACACTCGCACAGTCGACTTTAACGGTAGAGAGTTGGGGAGAGAGTGAGAGACGCGCTGTTGGCGCTTGAGCTGGAGAACCGCACACTTCAGCCGAATGTTTCAAACTGACGGCATTTGCTATCTTTTAGCCGTCTGCTAGAGTCACAAGCCACACACAGCGAGCGAGAGAGCGAGAGAGAGAGGGAGAGAGAGAGCGAGAGAGAGGATAAAAAGAGAGCACCAAAATGTTGTGATAAAAAAAAAAAACACACACACGGACAGAGAGATGCACAAAGGCAGACGACAGACGGCAGACAGGAGCTGGGGTGCCAAAAAATGTTTATGGTCCAGTGAAGGTTGAGCGGGCGTGTGAAACTGGGTCGGTTTCATTGCTGCTATTTTAATTGTTGTTGTTGTTCATGCTGTTCTTGCTTTTGTTGTTGTTCGGCTGCTGGGAGGCTGCAAGAATACGTGTGCGCTCACTGCGCATGCTGCGTAACCGTGCAAAACTTGGCCAAAAGCAAATGCAGTCAGCGCAGAAACCAAGCAGATTATTGCTATAATCATCGAGCCTTGATAACAAGTTATGGCTGAGAATGGGAACAGTCCCAAGCGTGGACACAAACCCAGATATTGTCTAGGTTTGGAGAACAGCAGCAATTTATAGCAAGTTTTGCAGCGAAGATAACAACCAATTAATATTTAAGACCTGCTAACTGGCCAAAAGTCCCTTTTTGTAACTGCTATTAAAATAATGCCGAGATCTGTTAAAAGCGCAGCTGTTTTCAATTATTAAATAAGCATATCATTTATAACAAAAACTTTCCCATATTCATTAATCTGAAATGACAGATTAAATGTGTTTAACATTGCAGACAGTCATTTTGCGAAGGTGCTTTGTTAACAGCCTAAGCGAAGACAACAACTAATCGTTGCTTTTGCAATTCCAAAGACTTTTATTCCGAAAGCTGTGTTTAGTGACTAGCTCAGACAACAGACGAAGCACACGTCCTGTAATTCTACAGTTCATTTACAGAATTTTATGCAGGAGCTTTGAGTTTTCCGTCCAATGCAACAGATGGCGCTTCGTAATAGGAACTTTAAATTTGTGCATCTTCTATTTATTAGAAAGCTTATCCACTAATTACTGTTAAGCTTTATACGAATTGCAATTTGCAATTCTAAATATTGATGATGCTACTGCTACTGTTCAGAGCAGAATCTTGAACAAAGCCAATTGTTAGTCAATTATTTTTTTGAGCTAAAACACTTCTGTTAATCCACAAAACATTATGCTAACTGCTAACTGCTTAGTTGCCAGCACAAACCAACAGATGTCGCTTTGTCAGCCTTGGAAATGTTGCTGTTAATTAACATCGCTTGGAGTGTCTTGGTTATCAAAGAGTGAAAAAATACAGAAACTGAATGCTCAAGTGAAGAGTGTCCGACTTGGAGATATCCTGCACACAGCTGAACTTCATAGATATATTGGGCAGCGACTGCGCTTCCTCAATGCTAAGAGTCTTTATACCATTTTTTATTGTACGCCAATAAAAGCAATTTATGAAGAAAATTAACACACGTCCCGTAAACTTTAGATGAAAGCAACGAATTTGAGAATGAAGAAAAATTATCATTGGCAGCATTGGCAATAATAACAGCAACAGCAACAGCAACGGCAGCAACAATTGTAAGTAAAGAGAAAAAGTTGCCTCGTTGCTATCTCATTTCCGTTGATTCAGCGCCTGTCGCAGAACGCAGAATGAATTACAAGTGTCCATCTTCATAAAACAAGGCGGCGGAAGGTGCCTGTCAAAAGGACACGAGTCGCAAGACGCTGGACTACTGCTGCTGCTCCTGTGACTTTGGCTTGACTTGGCGCTTTCAGCTTGCCGCTTGCCGCTTGGCTTTTCCTATTAGTTTCGTTTAATTTGGGCCATAAATTACATTTTTCATCTACTTAATACTTTTTAATGATTTTCCGCCAGCTGCTGGTTCTTTCTATTCCTTCTTTCTTTGGCCTTCCACTTTTTACCATTTTTAAACTTTGTCACTGGCCATTTATTAGAGAGATCAGAAGGCGGGGTCAGGGGACGCGGAGAATGGACAGGTGACATAAGAAACAGCTCAAGTTTAAACACTGCATTAGCAAAGCTTTAAGTTCACTTAATTGTAATTAAAAACTAGGCACCAAAGAAGAAAAAAATGAAAATGAATAAGTAAAAGTAAAACACACACGCACATTATTTTTGCGGTGGCTAAAACATTTGCGTTACGGCCAGGCAATAAAAATAAATTATTTTCATCTAATTAGCAGCTGGAGAGGCGCGCTGACAAACAGAAGACAGACGGAGCCGAGCTCTTTGATAAATGCACAACTCTCACGACGCATGGCGGGCTCCACCAGACCACTGGCAACTAACACTAATCCTAGCAAAATATTAAATATCCTAACTGAAAGTTGCCCAACATTTAATACACTCACAACTCTTTGCATTTCGCGATTCCATTATAATTTTCCAGTGTTGTTGAAGTGTTGAGTGGGAAAAACTATTGGATGATTCAGATTAATCACTTGCGATCGGCTTAATTTTATTTGTACTTTCGAAATGAGTAATAAAACAATTGAAATATAGAAAAAGCAAAAACCAAAAATTGAAAATTAAAAAATAATTATAAAAAAATTTAATTTATTTTATTATATTTGTATTTCAAAGTAATCGCATAACCTTCTTCAAATATCAGCAAATAACACCATTTAATTTTATAAAATCGATTTGAAATTTGGTAAAAATTGGGCACAAAATATTTGTGGCGAATTTCTTAAACTGCCAATATGCTTTGTGAATGGTGTATTTAAAAAATGTTGCACGAGAAATGTGAAGAATGTAAAAATGTTGATGGTGGAATCAGGCTAGTTTTGATTCAAAAGCATTCCTTATAGAATTGAGTTATTTTCGAGGTATTTGAAAACACTAAACAAATTATAAACACTCACAAAGAACTTCAGTCAACATATTTTTAAAAATCAAAATTATTATTATAATTATTCGAATTTGTGTCTGCCAAAGCGTTACACATTTTGTGAAAAAAGTATAATGTCCGCTGTAAGTTTGCAAAATCAAGAAAAGGAAAGTCGGAAGCATATATATATAATATAAATATATATAGATTTACACATATGTAAGTATATACATTGTGATACTCTTGCTGAGATATATGACCATTCGCCGGCTGAGTGCATTTAACTGTTCTGGTTCTGTCTCGACGGCATAAATCAATTTTAATTGCTTGTGCAATGTGCAAAGTGGGTAAAATAAAGCAGCCAAAAAGGGAGGAAGCCGGCAAAGGGCTATTGGCAAAAGGCAGCAGGCAGGAAAGCAGCAAATGTTAAGGACGATAAAAGAGAGATATAAAATTACACTCCATAAAATTCGCATCTCTCTCTCCCTCTCCTCTCTCTCCCTTTCGCTCTCTCTCTCTCTCTGTCTCTATCTGTTTGTCTGATATTTCAGTTATCGAACAAAACCAAAATTAATTAGCCGAAATTGAATTGATGTTTTGGGCCTCAAATTCAATCAACGCGCATTTTCATAAATATTGCATTATTTAAGGAGGATCAGAGGACCGACCACCCACATGATAGCTGCATACGAAAATTGGCTGAAAACTAATTTCCAATTGGTCAAAATACAGACGAAGCCGCATAAATAGTTAACTAACACTTTACACCCGACTACAACTGCCAAGCATCAGGTTGCCACTGTCTGTGTGTGGGGTGTGTATGGGATGTGTGTGTGTGGCGTGTGTGTGTGCAAATACATAAAGCATGCTGCATGGAAAATGTTTCGCTTGGGTAAACATTCAACCTTATTTCACACAACAAAAAGAGTGCGCGTCTAGTATATACCCTGTATCTAATTATCACATTTAAATCTGAATTTTACTTATTGGAATCCTCAAAAATAAATCAATTTATTATCGACTAGTACGACTTGTATATACCCTGTATATAATTTTTATATTTAAATCTGAATTTTACTTATTGGAATCCTCAAAAACAAATAAATTTACTATCCTATTTTCAATCAAAGGTTTTGTTTTCTTTTATTTATTGTAGAGAGGGAAAGAGCGAGAGTCCAGCTATTGAATACCTCTTATTAATTGCATGGCAGTAGGAAAAGATTCAATCATTCTAATTTATTAGCTTAACTTAATAAGTTTTATTTCGAAACAAATTTCTCATACTTCTTGTTGTAATAAAAAATGCATAGCTTTGCAGGGCATTAAATTGAAGCAGATTTCGCTTAGACTTATGTTTGCTGCTTTCGTGAGCCAAGATTAAAATGGTTATCGCAAACTGCTAGTCATAAACCAATATTAAATACATGTCTGCATTTTCTCATATCCGGCCTCGGACGAGTTTTGTCTCAGGTGTCCTCTTAGCCAGTACAGGAAGAGCAACTCCGACTGCAACTTGCCTCATTTGAATGTTGAATATTACATTTGTGTGTCTCATTAAGTATTGATAATTGTCTCGTGAATGGCCAAAGAGCCAGCTTAAGTTGCTTTAAGAATTAATTGTGGCAAACAATTAAGTGTTTCTTTTAGGCGTGTGAAAATTGAATGTTGTTTGGACTTATTCGAGAGCTGTTTTTCGCCTTCCAACTGCGTTTCATATTCAGGCTTAATCTGAATTAAAGTTTTTTAAAGTTTGTTTTTTGTTTTTGTAATATAAAAGTTGCATTTGTCATACATTATTTATTTATATTAATTGTATCGGGTGTCGCCTGGCTTATGTAAATTTAAATACCAATTCGACAAAACAATTAGGCTACCCAAGTGTCGGGGAAAACAAATGAATTTCGTTAAACAAGATAATATCTCAGTTTTTTGATAGTCGCCAACACATTTGCCTCGCTTTCATATCGCACATTATTTTAATGACCACAAAAATACAAGATTTATTGGCGGGTGCAATAACAATGATTATGAAATAATATATGCTAAAATATAGCATTAGCAAAGATCAAAATTAATGCTTTTAAGAATAGTTCGTTTTTCCACACGCACAACTAAAGTTAAGTTCATTTTTTACAGGGTATGCGAATTGATAAAATTTAAAATTGTTTTGCAAGAACAAAAAATCCAATTAAGTATTGCGAAAATAAAAATTAATGTTATTTAATTAAATTGATAGGCATAAATTGCGCTCTTTACTCTTTTTTGGCCAATGCAGTGTAATTAAACCCGTAATTATTTTTGTGTTTTTGTTGCTACAATTTATACGCCTTTTTAATTGATATTATCTACTGAATATTGGATGCGCTTACGAACTATACACACACCTTCCAACACCCCCCTCCGCTCCTCCCCACCTTTCCCTCATATCTGCGGAATGCGCACATTTTAGCAACAAAAGCACGCAATGAACTAGCCCAAAATACGAGAAATAGTCCAAAGTTTTTTGGCCAAGCGTTCGAGCTAAGTGGCGCCGCATAAACATTAAGTAAAATGAACAATTTTACAATTTGCAACGCACTGCAAATATTTTCACGCTAAAATATGTGAAGCATTGAACGACACACACAACTAACACACACACCCACACACACACATGAAGGCAGGCTGGCTGGCAGACAGGCAGACATGTGTGGGCTGTGGACCACGCCCATTGGCGTCTATGGTCTGCTGCCACGCGCTTAGAATGTCGTTTTTAATTAAGTTAAGCGCCTGTATTAGTATCCTGGTTTGAGTTCATTATGTGTTCCCTGCCTGTTCCCTGTCCATGCACCAATTCTGCACCCCCTCCTCCAATCCATCCTTTATTTGACCGTGTGTGCAACGCCTGTGACGCGTAATGTGTATTTATAGCGACCAAAAACTCCCGACACGTAGACAGATCAGCAATTAATGCACGTGCGCCGCAAAACTGAGCTGGCAAAGGGCCCAAAACAAATTTGGGTAAACAGCATTTTAATGCAGCGCCTGGTTGGTTCCCATGGATGGCTCACATGACACTGGCCAAATGAGCTTCATTGCGAAAATGACAAAAATTATTAAAGCGATACTTGAAAGTACAGTGAATTCTGGAGAGAGTTTAAAGGGGAACACATAGATTGCAAGTGATCTGGCTTAAATGGCAACTATTTGCAACAAACCTTTAAGAAAGTCTTTCTGGGCGTATGAATAAATTCATACTTATTGATTTAAGCCTAGAAGGACTTGTATGCCACTTGATTGATTTTATATAGAGTGTTGTGTAAGTGTTGGTGCTCTTGGCTTTGAGGCACATGCCCATTGACATTCAACTTGGGCGCAAAGTAGCCAAGAAAAATATGTCTACGGACATTTGTTAAGGTTAAGGGCTTTCACTTTTAATCGTGAATAACTGGCCGCTGTGTGAGCTTCGTTGTCCTTTTACATATTTTTGTGTGATAATGAAATGCTGCAAAGTGGCTAACACAGAGAGAGAGAGAGAGAGAGAGAGAGAGAGAGAGAGGCACACACTTCAAGGCAACTTTGAGGGCCATACGGTTTGGCCAAGTTCAGAAGCCGAAAAACATGTGCCAAGCACTTTTTGTTGTGGCGGCGTTCGCATAAATTTATAAAACGATTATGGAAGATTTGGCAACTTAAAAGAGGCAACCAGAATGCGTGTGTGTGTGTGTGTGTGTGTGTGTGTGTGTGTGTGTGTGTGTGTGTGCTGTGCGTGTTTAAAGGTATATATTACGAACGGAGTATGTACGGGTTTTGATAAGGCTTACGCATAAATAATGTTGTTGCTAAGCCTTTTGGGTATTTACGCTTGTGTTGTTAACAAAGTTTTATGCCAACGGAAACGGCAAAGGCAACAGCCAACATCCAACAGTCAACATTAGCTTACCTGTGATGAGAGAAAGAGAGAGAGAGAGAAAGAGGACAGAGTTAGAAAATGAGCATGGGTGGTTTAGAGCACAAATTAGTCAGAGTTGGTTATTTGGCAACAAGTCTTTTTTGAGGATTTGCTGCCATGGCAGTTCTCCCCCATTTCTTCTTCTGCACTCGTAAAATAATATTTGGCCACAACAAAGCGCATTTAATTAAGCAAAGAAAGCAAAAGAGAAAAAAACATTTTACAAACTAATTGCGAGAATGCGAGAATCAAGAATGCCCTGCACAAAAACATTTTTAGACTTAGTTGTATGTATTTGAAGGTGTTCTCAAGTTTCGAAAGTTAATCAAACATTTGCAACCAATAGTTGAAGAATTGAAGCAACAAGAAATTTAAAAAAAAACCATGACAATTAAATAAGGAAATAAACGATTTTCCGCTGCATGAACACCTTCAACAGGCAAGTGCTTAAAGTTTTCGAGAGCTGAAAGCATCAAGTTTAAATAAACGTTGTTTTGATCAATTTCCTTGCTTCTACCAACTTCCAGCTGACAAACAACCCTTCAGCACCCTCTCGTCTCACAGGGTATAAATAGTAAATAAGACAATGATGTGGCAGGCTGAGAGAAAAGGAAGATTTTCATGTCTTCCTGTTTCACTTGAAGGGCTGCTGTTGCTGCTGCTGCTGCTGTTGTTGTGTTGGCTCATTATTTAGCAGTCTGATTAAATTAGAATGCGCACACACATACACACACTGGCATTATTTGCATATAAATGCATTGCACACACACACCGAACGGAAGAGTGAGCGACTGAGACAGCGATGGGCAATTGCAGTGCGAGAGAGAAAACGAACTACGAACAACGTTTGCTGACACAGTCCATGAAGACGAAGCCGTTTTAATGAGTTGGCAATTAGCATATCAGAGCACATACACACACACACTCACACACATACACACTCAAGGCACACACATGCATACGAATTTTGCTGTGCTTATTTGCTATTTCGCAACCTTTAACAGGTTTTGTTTTTTTGTTTACTCAGGTCTATTTGCCGTTTACGTTTAAAGTTGCATATTTAAAAGTTCTTTGACAGCAGCAGCAAAAACAACAACAAAGCAGAAATCGGACATCTTGCAAAACTTTAATTTTGCTGCCGCTGAAATGTATGCTACGAAAAATTAAACTTGATAGCAACAGCAAAGGGGCAATTATCTCTCTTGTTCTCTCTTTATCTCTCTTGTGTGTGTGTGTGTGTGCGTGTTTTTAATGCGTATGTATGCGTATATTTACAGTTTTATTTTTGAAGCCTTTTAACCCCAAAAGTTGTGCACTTATGCATGTTTTGCATTGCGGCCTAAGTTTTCAACGGCCGTCAACATAGCCGTTGTATGCAAGATTTGTTATTGTTTACACACACGCAAACCCGCAAACCAAACACACACCCACACCCACACACACACCCACACCCACACACACACACACACAACAAGAAAACAAACACGCACGCTTCAGGCTCGACATGATTAAAAAACTGTGAATTTTAACAGCATGAAATTTATAAGCAGTCCACATTTGACCAGTAGCAAGCCCCAAACCAGGTTCAGTACTGCAACACATAAGTGGGTGAGGGTAGTACGCTTAGCAGATACCCTGCCAAATATATATATACAGTAAGCTTTAGTAAATTCTAATTCTAATTCGCTACACAATGTCTTAAATATTTTAAGCTAGCATTTATATTTATTCACTAAGCTGAAGCTTATTTATTTATTTGAGTAGAATTCCATTGAACGAAATCCATTTAGATTAAAAGTATTCCATACCCGTTCTGCATGGTGAAGAGTATTTTTTAACCCAGGAATTTTTGCTGTTGTCGTCCGGATGTTTTTAGCATTTTATTAGAAAAGTTTACACCTTTTGTTGCGCATTGTGATGTGTTTGATAAAAACACATTTTAAAGTGCTGCTATTAAACTTTATATCCAACGTTTTTATCGAGCTCAAATTTGTAATTTCTTGTTTAAATAAAAATTCAAGTCTTTTGAGCATATCAAATGTGTTGAATTATTCAGTTCCGCTGATTGATATTTTGTGTGTGTGTGCAATAACAATTGGAATTTCTAATATTGCGAGTGTCATAAATTTTCTTAAGAGCTTTGGTAGCTTTTGTACACACGCACACACATAGGCAAACCACACACACGTAGACATAGACTTGACATCGTAATTTAGGCAAGCCTTAGTGTAACCAAATGTTGTTTACCTTTGATTATCGCGAGTGTCAATTTGTCTAAAGGTCATGAATTTGCCGTTTAGCTAATTAATAGTCCGACGATGTCAAAGTTAGTGTGTGGTTCAATTACTCCCAGCTGAGTGTGTTTCCGAGTGCTTATGCCTCTCAATGTGCGTGTGTGTGTGTGTGTGTGCCAAGAGGTGTGTGGGGCGCGTTTAGACATCGAATGGGACATGCTCACACGTCTGGCAAACATTCGTCTCCTCTCAGGTTGAGGGGTTGGGTTAACATTTTAATTAAAGAGCGAAGAGCGGCACGCGGTTAAAGTCGACTGTCAAAATTTATGTTTAACAACGTTTACACGTTGTTAGCCAAGTCATTATTGAGAGTGAAATGAATGTAAATGATGCAAAAGAAATTTTACAGATTGACAGCTTACTTATTAATGCACAATCTTAACTCTCTGTCAGAGCATTAACATAAACATAAATTTTGGCTGTCAATTAAATAGATTGGCAGACAACCTGTCAATTTCATGCACTAATCGTGTTAACAGTTGTCGTGTAAACTCTACATTTGTTGGAGCTGCAGAGTAATGTTTGTCGACAGTTTCAGCTCGAGGCTTGTAACAACTGAATAAACCCCAACTTGGTATTTAATTAAAAGTTTAAAGCATAGGTTTTTGCTTAAGGGTGGGATATTGTTTAGGGTGGTGTCAAAGGTAATAAATGTATGCAAATTATGACACTAAGTAATTAAAAGTTACGCGCTCAACTTCAGAGACTATACAATGTTGATTAAAGCCAACCCCAAGGCGTTCAAATCAACGGAATTTATATAGATACACACATATATATGTAGATATATATATATATTTTTAAATGTATCTTGAAGTATTATTTGATGAATTCGCATTGCATTGTGTTCTCTTTGCCTTTGGCGCCTTTTGCTTTCTTTTGCTATTTATCGCATCATCAAACATTTTGATGTTGATTTATGGTAAATATATTTCTTGGCAGCATCGCCACAGCCACAGCAACAAAAACTACGAAAAGTGTCTGCAGCATAGCCGTGAAATGAGCTAACACCGAAGGCAAACAGAAACCCCAAATAAACACAAGTGAATTGTTCAGACCCGAACAGCCAACAGCCAACAGCAAAAGCAACCACAATAAAAGAAACTCAAAGAATTGGAAAAAATGGTAGAGTGTAGGATTGTTTTTTTTTTATTATTTTGTTTTTTCTCTTTTTATTCCATTTTTTGTTTTTCGTTTTCTGTGTCATTCATTTCATTTTGGTTTTGGGAATCGTGCAAGCGATTTGCTTGCAAAATGAAATGCTCGAGTGGCCGTCATCATCTCAGCATCAACATCCACATTCACATCCACATCATCATCATCATTCAGTTTTATCATCATCTTCGGATCACAGTTCCAACCGTAGTTTATATTACAAAAGTTTTCTATAATTTATTTTCATTGCGTTTCGCATTTTCTTTTAAGTATTTATTCATTTGAAATTTGATTTTTATTTGACATGTTGACAGGCTAAGGGAATTCGTATTCCAAACGGAATTCGGATTCGGAATGGATGTGGAACCAGAATTGGCCACGTCCAGAGTCAACTACGAAATGCGAGCCGAAAACTTTTGCTTCCAGCCTTTGCTCATTAAGCAAAATAGAACAACAAAAATCATCTTATACGACAAAAACAAAACAAAATGGAAAAGGAAAACTAATTAATATGTTGAGCAGGTAAATTGAGTCGAGAACAGTTTGGGCCAAGGATGAGAAGTGTACTGGGAAATGAGCATCGAGCGTACATAATTTTTGCATTAGTTATGCGAAAATTTTCCGGTTCACATTTCGGCTTTCATGTGTGAATGCATGTAAGGAATTTTGTATACCCTGTAAAGAGTTTACTTTCTTTTTTTAAATCATATATCAAATGTATAAAGCATTTCCAGAAAACACATAAATAATGGAAAGTTCATACAAAACTGGTAACAGAATGTTACTAGATGAAAATGTCATCTAATTAGTTTATCATTTGAAGTTGGTATTCCCTAACTTATATGATTTTATATTTTCTGGATTTTATGTTTAGTTGGCGCTTATGCTTCGCACACAACGAGTCCAGCCAAGTGTGCGCATTTGTGTGTATTTTGGGGTTTTATTGGATTTTATTAATTAAAATTTGGATGCTGTTTGCTTTGCCAACGCGTCAAGGCGTATGTGAATTGTAATGAGTGTGTGGGGTTAGGTGTGTGTGTGAGTGTGTGTGTGTATTTGTGTGGGGTGGGCGAAGGTATATTTGCCCATAAATTGCACATGTAATTAAATAGCAGTGTAAATTTCCAACTGACTGACTAAGCATAATTCATCAAATTTAATGAGCTGTGTCTAGAAATAATTGCGCTGCCTGAAAATGTACGGAATTTAGTTGTTCTTGAAGAAAAGGCAAACTAGTTTCCACGACCAGCTGAACCGCACAATTTCTTGCTCCCTCCATCACACACACACACATGCTCTTTCTCTCTCTCTCTCTCTCTCTCTCTCTCTCTCTCTCTCTCTCTGTCTGTCTGTCCTATCCCTATCAGTGTTTTCTCTTTCAGTTTGCGGTTGCTGATGGAACCACCAAAGCGTGCTGAAGGACATTTATCACAATCAATACACGACTGCATCAGCGTCATCCTGCCTTGCCGCCTTCTGCCTGTGCAGAGCTCAGAGCTCAGCTTCGTTCTTGCCACTGCCACAGATAGAGCCACAGTCAACGAGCAACGAACCACTCGCTGCCACTGGACAGCAGACAGAGAGAGGGGAGAGAGAAGAGGGCGGCGTGGGTAACAAGAGTTTCGCATTTCTATATCTGTTTATCTCTGGTTTCCCGTGCAGTTCTCTGTGCTTACACGGATCATTGAGCAACGCGAAAGCGGAAAACGCGAGTGATGTGCACTTCACATAACTTTGAAATCCCCCCTCTCTCCGCACTGGTTGCTGCTGCTGCTGCTGCAGCATGTGGCAACTCGAGCATAACGAAGTTATGCGTGTGTTGCAAGAAGAGCTTAGAAAAATTGTTATTGCCACGTCGAGCGATGTTATGAAAATGGCCACTGATTGGCTTTGTTCGCCATCCAATATCCTGTCTGCCGCCCGAGTAGCCAAGTTATGTTCAAATAGTCACTTAGATCCAGGTAACGCAATTAAATTCTCAAAGCTTGTCAATATGAGAAGATTGTGTGGCATTTAAAGACGGTTGATTCTAAGCCAAAAAAAAAAAAAAGAACACCCAAGTTTGGTAAACATTTTTGTTTTTGTTTTTGTTTTTGTTAATCATGAAATGACGCCAAATTGAATGTCAACTTGTTGTGATTATATTGTTTTCTAATCTCTTCCAATCTCAACTCGCTAACTTAATTAATAAAGTTCCTGTCTGAAGAGGTTTGCGAACAATACGCTTCAAATTTCTAGACTCTCTTGTAATTATGACAAAGTTTGCCCGTCGCTCTGAGTGGCATGATTGTCTCTCGCCTGTCTGGTTTGCAAAAATTGCATTAAACTGAGTCGATCGAAGGGTAAGTGAAGGTCAACTGATTGCTCAACAGTAAAAAGTTACCCGGACACAAGCTTGACACTTTGTGACACAAGTCAGATAAAAATGTAAATTCAATTCATTTTCTTGATGTTGTTTTAATTCTTTTGGGTTTTGTGAAAAACGTTGTGAATGGCTTTCTGTGAGTGTGTTGAATTACATGTGCTCTTAGCCAATTGCAAATGGGGTCAGCTGCATAATTAAACACTGTTTCAGACAGACAGGTCATTGCTCTCTCTCTCTCTCGCCTTCTCCCCTCTTCCACTGCCACCACCAACACCTTGGCTCGTGGGGGGTAAATTGCAATTGAATTGTGCTGCAGCTGACAGGAGGAGAGAGAAAGAGGAGGCTGTCAGGCGGCACATAGTCTGGAGGCAGGTCGACAACAGTTTGTCAACTTGTCCATTCACTCTTCGATGCGTTCACTGCTCGATTAATGGTAATTGTAATTGAATATTGATCGATTACGACGACGATGACGATGACGATGTCGATGCTGACACTGAGCCATGACTGATGATCGGCAAACAGCTCGAGTGCAATTTGTACAGCCGTTTGCAATTTTCATTACACTCCGACACTCTCGACATTCTGTTATCTGCCATGCAGCAAGCACTCAAAGCACACTATACACACACACACACACACACAAATGTTTCACTTTCTTGGATGTACATGCTGTGAAATTTACATAGGAGAATGTATTTTTCTTGGCTGCCACTGGCACACAAGGAATACACACACACGCACACAGAGAGCCCTAATTGCATTTGCTGTGCGTGTGTGTCTGCAACCATATAAACTATATATATTCTTGATTATGATCGACAGCCATTCGAGCAAGCAAACGGATCCCAAATACTTTTGAATTACAGATTTCAAATTTGGAATATAAGTTCCCTTATAATATGCACAAATCAGAATTACTTTATTTGATCTCGCAATAAAGGCAATATTTTTCCAATTGATATATAATATATATTGACAATCATCGAGATCGAATGATAAACAAGTTTTCATCCAAAACGTATTTTAATATTGAACTTTTTTCTGCAGCGCCTCCATATAAGAACATGTCATTTAATCAAGTTTTGGTTTAAAACTGGGTTCAAAATATCTTCAAGTCGAGCGCTCTCGACTGGAACATTCCTATTTCTTAATTTAAGCTTCTTACACCAGTCAATTGTTCCTATTGTTTCCTATTGCTAAAACTTCTTCAGAACTGAACAGATTTTCAAAAACAAAACCATTTTGGAATATTACTGTACAGTAGAGCTGTAAAATGATTTCTAGTTTAAAAGCGAGCAAAGGAGCGATATGTAAATTGTGGTATGAACCTCAATCGGACACGCTCTTTGCTAGTTGATAGTCTGCTCACAAAAGTGTGCTGTGAAAATGTTGTCAAGCGCAACCTGCACTGACAACGAAAGCCAACGTGACAACAATGCTGAACAATGCTGTCCACATCGGGTGAATAATATTTGCCAACAAAAGACAATGGGCAAAAGTGGCGACAATAAACAGCAGCTGCAAAAAGAGTTTCTTCCAGATGCACTCAATTGAATGTGGCACACATACTTAAGACTTGATACTCTTCACATAGACGAATGCAGCCGTCAGCATATTCCGCGTTCTGTCACACTTAAGCTTCAGCTGAGCGATGTTGTCAATAAAATGTTTCTTATCATTTTATGTCAAGCAGCATTTGGAAAATTTAAAACTAATTGACATGGAAATGTCCGCTCTTACACAAAAGCAAACTTTTCATATGCATGTGTGTATATTTTGTACATTTCCTGTTACATTCATCTTGCACTTGGCTATACACACACACACACACACACACACTTCCTCACATATATTTGTATATTGTATCTGCTTTGGCAAGATGTTAAAATATATGAAAATAAAATAAGAATTTCTTCTTGCTGTTTGTCAGCTCCTTAACGGGAGCGATGTAAGTGCTGCGCATGTTGCATGCTTCACAATGCTGCCTGCCACGCACAGCAACAGCAATAGCAACTGCACCAGGACTTCACACTCCAGGACTTTATAAAGGCAGCAGCATGAAACTGCTTGGGCCATTAGACAGACAAGTTGCAGCCTTTGTTAATTTCATACCCAATCAACTGGCAACTGGCAACTGGGCTGACTTGCTCCGTGACTGTGGCATAAATAAAAAATAATTTATATATCGAGACACTTAATAATAGAGATTACCTAAGCAGCTGGTCCTTAATATTAAAATGGACCACGTTCGTTTGTGCAAATTCTTTATAAGTCTGCAGATAAAATACACAAAATAGAAAATCATTGTGAATCGATTTGTGTAAGCCTTTTAAGAGTTTTAAGAAAAATATATTTGCCGCTTGAGCAAAATGCTTTCATCAATAAAAAATGTCTTCATTTATATGACATTTATTCGCTTTTATACAATTTCAATTCAATTCAATTCAATTCAAATATAATATTGTTTCATATCCTCTTACAGGATATGTTGCTGTCAGGAATTCTTTGGCTGCAGCATGCCAAGTTTGTCTATTTTATTGCTATTGCTGTTAACACATACACACATATGTATGTGCGTGTGTGTATGTGTGTTTTGTGACGTTGTTTGCATTTGATTTGTTTGGATCCCCCTGCGTGTAGATTTTCAACTCTGTCTTCTTTCTCTGACATTGACTCCATCTCTATCTATCTGTCTAAAGCTGTTGCTTATTTGCCAGCGATACTGGCCATGTTTGTTTATTGAAAAAACAGCCAAAGCTGACTATTATATTGTTTTCATCCTGCTTAGCTGCTTACTTCAACGAATGTCAACAACCGTCCCTCAAACCTCAAACCTCGAACAAACATCTTCAAGATTCGACAGTTCATTGCGCAAGATTCAAATTAGTTGCCGCAACAAAGTTCATAGCCAATTAAATGGCAAAGTTAAAACAAATATCTAAGCCAAAATGGTCATTGTTTGCTCTTTAGAATTTCGCATGCTGCAGCAACCCGGGTGTATTTACATACGACAGGATGTAAGGCTTCTGGGCAGGAGAGGAGCATTGTAATAATTTCTCATTAATTTGTGCCGACTTAGCAGTGTATTGCGCACACACACAAACATACATTTAACACACATTTAACGTTTATTTACTTTTTGCTTCAAGCTAGGAAAAAAATGAAATAACGCTGCAGCGTTGCATGCGGCATGCAGCCGCACAAAGAATATAGCAATGCCCAAAAGGCAATTTGAGTTGTGGCAAAGCACGAACCGACTTTATATGTGTTACACAGCAACTACAGTGTACACGCATTATAATGAATTGTTAGCTTATCATAATTGAAAAATACATTTTCAAATGCTTAAATCATGCAGAAGATGTAAGAAATGAGTTTAGGGCCATAATTGTAGTAATATTTTGTAAAAGTAATTTAAATTCGATTGGAATTATTGATCAAAACTAAGCTATTTAATCGTTATTCTTTGCTTAAACCCTTTCGGGCACTTTTTCATGCTTACAATAGACTTTATAATGGAATCAATTCGGAGTCTTCAATTTCTATTGTTGGGAACTACATTTTAAACGGCTTAGTTTTTATCAGCAAAGCTCAGCAAAGCCATGCAATTGTATTCTTGCATGCCCCAGGTTAAATATTACATTTTATTTGTAATATTTATAATATAATATTTGTAATAATACATATTTTTGCTGTTCATGTTTTTTCGGTTTCATCTGATATTAGTTGTTTATTTACAAATTAACTCTTGCATTCAACCATAAGTTTTTGTACATTAATTTCTGGTTGACCCATTTTTACTTGTTCCTTAATACAACTTAGATTTAACTACAAAACATTTGCCCTGCAGCTTGTTTGGCATATGAAACGAGTAAAAGAGAAACATGAAGTTATTTGTTGCACTTTGTGCATGACTGGAGACCAATTGTAAGCCATTGCTTTAAGCTTATGTTGCTCGTGAGGCATCTGAAAAAGTATGCAGCATTTACTTTGCAATGCACAAGCAGAGTGAAAGGAAGAGGGACCGGGAAACATGGGGGAATCTATGTTTTCACACACACACACATGCATGGAATATGTGCAATTTTGTGTACTTTCACTTGTGAGCGAAAGCGATTTTGTGTGTTTATAATTTTTTTTTTCGACTAAGCACACATGTGAAACAAGGCAATTTTGTGCTGCCATTTACCTTGCCCCCTTCCATTTGTGTGGCTGGATAAAATTCTTCTTTAGGCAGGCAAAACCGTCAACTCAAGCGCTCCCGTTGACCTAAATTTGTGGCAAGCTACTTGCAATCTTAAACATGCATAACGCAAGCCGGGCATGCAGCTTGCTGCATAACTAAGTCCCACGGCGACGGCTAATGAGTTTAAGTTCTCGACTCGCTGCCACACACAATTGACAGCTACTGACTTGCCACAACGGTGCAGAGTGTGGCGGTGGTATATGTGGGTTGGTGGGTTTGTGGCTGGTGGAAACAACTAAAGACAAGTGCCACAGCTCGTGCATTTACACCTTCAATAGCTGCCAGCGGGGCGCGACACAAATGCGCCCAGGGGAGATAGCTGAAGCTGTAGTTGTGTGCCAGGTTGCAGTTGTTCCAGCAGCAGGTGGTTTTCTTGTTCTTGCAACAACTGAATTTCAATAGTGAATGGCCCACAGCTCTTTTGAACACAGGTAGCAGCAAGCAGGTAGCAGATAGCAGGCAGGTTCATGCAGCATGATGCTTCATGCTATCTGCAATGTTGACAGCCAGCAAATTGCCTTAATTAAACATATATTCGAAGCATGTCCTGTTCGTCCCGTTGCCTGACTTAATGAAATTACATTACGCAAAATGGCGACGGCGCCATTCACTGAGCAAAGCGAAAAGGAAACAAAGAAATCTGCGAAATGACATAAAAATACACAGCGCAGGACTTTGGCCTCATCTGTGAACGCTTCGCCTGTGGAATGCCACCGTTAATTGCGAAGCAGAGAGAGATATTGGAAGAGTGAGAGAGAGAGAGACACAGACAGAAAAATTGAGTAAGAGAAGCATGGCTAGTGAGTGAGAGAGAGAGAGAGAGTGAAAGAGAGAGAGAGGGAGAGAGAGAGAGGGGTTGTGTAGGCGCCACGACACATTCAAATTGAATTAAAATTCCATTTGGCGTTGTCATTTTGCTTAACAATTTCATTCGCTCTAGCTCTCTCTCTCTCTCTCTCCTTCTCTCTCTCTCTCTCCCCGTCACCCTCTACCTCCATCGACATCTCTTTCTCTCAATGTCTGATTGTGTCGCGCCCATTGCCTGCTTCGATTATTTTTACCAACTTATTTCGCAACGAATTCCTTTTGAGTGATTTGCTTGGCAGCAACGGAGACAGTTCCAATTGAATGTTTCAATATAATTACAAACTGTGAAGTGGCTGACAGGCAGCAGACATAAATTATATATCATATTCCTAATTAAAGCCAGAAGCAAAGTCGAGTCAAAACTTTTGGGCCTCATAAACTAACGTGCATAACTTGTCCATTTTGTACATTTCTTGGCAAAAACTTACAAAATTTTCCTAGGTTTTTGCTTACGTTTTTCACTCGTTGTATTTATTCAAAAGTTGGTAACTTGGTCAAGGCAAAATGTTAATGGTAAGTTCCGGGCCCAAACTCTTTCTCCAATTTGCTGTCGCAGCTGACAGAAACTAAGCGGCTTCTAAGAAGCGCACAAAGCGAACTCATTAAAAGCAGACGCCAAAGCAAGATACTTGTAATAAACAACACACGAAAAGTGTAGACCAATGAAGTGATTGACTTTGAAGATACCCCGCAAAGTGCCATCGATAAAGTTCTAAACGCTTATATTTGTTAGGCAACACCTACTCATCACAGTTCATCTCACAGAGCTGTTTTAACTGGTTGTTCTTATGAAAGTGAAGTGATGGTCAAATGCTGATCTTATTTTTTTGGTCAAGCATGCAAAACTGGTGAGTTTGGTTTGAAAAGCTTGGTAAAAAAAAGAATAGTTGTTCACAAAAGAACTCATCTTTCGACCGAATAGTAATAATAGTAAAGTAATAATTTGTAGTGCAAGTTTAAGGAGCATAATAACAGAAATAAGCGATAAAATTGGTTTGTATATCTTGGTTAAAAAAAACACATAAACTCCTCTTTCCAGCCATGGCTGTGCTATAAGGATATAGTGACTCGATCAGCTCGGTTGCTAAGGCACAGGTTTGCATTGTAATCGACAGACAGAAGGACATGGCTATATCGACCCGGATAGTGATGCTGATCGGGAAGATGTATTCTGTGCATATATACCGTTTTCAAGGGTATACAAACAAAATTGTTATCAAAATGCTAAACTTAACAAGATTTGTGTTGAAAGCCATTTTTATTCTCGTTCAAGCCCTGGAGATTTGTGTTTGAAACAAAACCCTCAGCAAGATGACTGCCTTTGACTACAATTTATTTAAGAACCTTTTTTCAAAGAAAAAAAAAAAAAAATAAGGCTTCGCTGCTTTTATTTAGAATTTCTTCTTTCTTATTTTTCTTGTTCTGTGGCCAGTCGCGGAGTTGATAATTAAATTGCACAAAATGCCGTCGACGTCTTAACAAGACAAACACAGCTCGTGCGATGCCCGTGGGGCGTGGCAAACGAGTAACAAAACGTGTCAAAATAGACAGCAGTCAAGAATCCTGTCCCCTCCCCACCCCCGAACAAATTCACAAACTTCCACAAAAATGCTGGTAAACTTCCCACTTCAAGTCAACCCAAAAAAAAGAAAAACGAACTTTTGTTACTTGACAAATTGATGCTGATGAATTCTTGAGTTTCATTTTGTTTTTTGCTGCCTGTCTAATTAAGCGCAAAAGTGTTGCATAATTTTTCGGGGCTCTAGTCATGCAAATTGAAAGTGTTTTTTAACACTCTGCATTCGTTCTTAAATGGCAAAGGGGGCAATACAAAGTGGTTTGCTACAGCTTCAAGACTAAAAAGTAATTTTTAGAGCAACCCTAATTACAGCCAAAATTTATTTAAGATACGCCCAAGCATTTGAAAATACCCTTTACATCGGTTGAAACGTAGTCAACATTGTTTAAGACACATTTTTATAGTTTTAAAAGCATGGCAAAGACAAATATAACTTTCGATGAGTTTCATTAGCACTTTAAGTGCAATTTGAAAACCAACTGCATAAAAGACTATTACATTTTTGAGATAAATCATCTTAAGTTTAGTTTCGTATGACAAAAGAGGGGGGAGAGAGGGAGGAGGAAGAGAGAGAAGAAAAAGAGATAAGCTCCTTAAATGAGTCCAACTAAAATCTCATCAAATGCCTTTCAATTAAACTAAATCGCTCAGTTTGCGATGTGTTGCGTGTGCTGCGCTAAATAATGAAAGTAATGAAAGACTGTATCACACTCCTTCAATCCAGCAAATCAGCCCCCTAAAACACACCCCCGTCCTGCAATCCTGCCCATTCTCAATGAAGGAGCGTGCGCTTGGTTTAACCATTTAGATAAAGTTTTATGGCACGCCAACGGCAACAGTTCCAAGGATAAGTAGTACACGTGTGTGTCTGTGTGTGTGTGTTTAGGTGTGTTTGGGTGTGTGTGTGTGTGTGTGCGCTTTTTAACTGTCACATCAACATTGTTATCCTTTGCCGCCTTCGTTTGACAAAGTTTCACAACAAAAAGAAAAGCTTAGCGTGTGCGCAGCATATTGAAAAACCGAGCGTTGAAAATCGTCGCATTTTCACCTGATGGCTAATCGATAATAAGTACCGACTACCAAGCACTTACATAGCCCACACATTATAACAAGCCACTCCACAAAAAAAAAACCAAACCAAGAAAGCCAAACCTGAACTAATACCCAAGGCGCTCATCGTGGCTGAAAAGTTTTGCGCTCTGAAAATAATGAATGAAATTTTATTTTTTTTTTTTTGATAACATTGCCGTCGCACCGCGTCTTGCACTGCAATTTGTGTCAGCTGAAGCGACTCTTAAGTGGGCGTAACTTTAGGCTAAAGACGACAACTTAACTGTTAAATGGCAGCTCACTTTGTACACCTACTCCCTGGCTTAATGTGTAGCCACTTAGATGGGCCCGCCGAATGGACGACGACAAAGTTTTTCAACTTGAATGTTGTTTCGGCTCTTCCAACAAACAAATTTCAATTTCAACAAATTTCTCTACTATCATATAAATCATGGCGAAAGGGCAGAAATGTTCTCAGTAAGGGGGGATATAGGATTAGGTAAAGAAAAGTTAAGGTTGAAGCTTGAAAAATTTGTGAGAAAAGATATGAAATTTTAAACACTCTAAATTCTAAATTTCAAAATATATTAAATAATGTAATATGGCCTTGCTTTGCGATGCAACCAAATAAATATTTCACATGTAGAATATAGATTAAGAAAGTTGCACATAATTGATATACGCAAAGTCGAGTTGCATTAGTTCTTGCAAATCTTTTGTACTGATGTTGTGCAACACACAATGTTGAACTTCACAGGTTGTTAAACGATTTCTTGGCTATCATAAATATTTTGTCTGAAAGTTAGACAGCTCTATAAAGGCACACACAACAACAACACACACACACACACACACACTGCGCTAACACACACATGTTTGGGTGTTCGTTAAATTGTAAAGTTTGTGCTTTTTTCGGTTGGGTGGATTTACGCATTTGTTGATAACAAAGTTTTAAGCTGCACAAATAACTGTGCAGTGCGCAGACCTGTGCAAAATACCTATATACCTACAAATGTAACTGTAAATTCCAACGAAAGTGAACAAATAGCCAGAGAAAGAGAGTGAGAGAGAGAGAGAGAGGAGAGAGGAGAGCGTGCGAGTTGAGTGTGGCTTAGTAAATTTGGAGTTCCAGTGTTGAAAAACAACTTTTGCAACATGACTGCAAAATGATGTCAAAAGTTATGCGCGCGGTTGACCAACTAATCAGAAAGTTGTTAATTGCACTTTGCCAGCGGCAATAACCAGGTACAAACCAAGCAGAGAAAACTAAAAGCGGAGTCAGTCGTGAAAAACTAGATGCACTTCAGCACCTGCACAGTGCCAGTAAATCTTAATGTATGGAGGAGTTTTGTGCAGCACTTTTTATGCAAATGAGCAAGCATCGCACAGCCCTATTAAGAAGCGGCTCGGTATTTTAAATAGTTTCGCACTCATCAAAATGTGAGCCAAGTGCAGTTTACAACGCACCAGCTGCCGTTTATGACCCAGCCCAGCGACTGCCCCAACTCTGTATCGCTGTTATGCCGCCACTACCTCTCCCCCCCGCCTGTCTCGAGAGCCCACTCAAATTGTAATTTATGTCTGCCCGACACCTGAAATTGACTTCACGTGCGCTGCTGTCGCCATGTGGTTGTTGACGCCGACGCTCTTATCTCAACTTGCCTGACAACGGTCCGAAACCAGCTGCCAAACAAACGGCAGACTGTTTCCATTGAATTCATTGCTCTTCCCCACTCACCCACACACACATACACAACCACCCATTCACACACATACACACACACACCCACTCAAAAATTTACAGCCAGCAATTTGTTTTAGCTTACCCTAAAGTGACATTGGCATATTAACTGATGACGCTGGATCAGTCAATCAATATATGGATTTATGTTCGAATTTATCCCTACTTAATTGCTGAAATCACTAAATCACTGAAGGCACCAAAGCAGCACATGTTTTTAAAAAGTGAATCGATGAGGCAAAAGAATAGAAAATGAAGAGGAGTGGATAGCTTTGCTATGAATACATATTAAACAAGTGTTAATTGGACTGTCCGTTCCTCAAAAACTATGGCGACAAGGAAAAGGCGTTTCAACACTTGTTTTGCACAGCACTTGGAAGTATAAGAAAACAATTCCTTGTTTCTAACTTCCTTGGAGTGAGAACTGAACTCTCTTCTCCTCTCTTTGGCATAGAAAACTCCTCAAATTTAAGGAATAGGGCAGGAGTGGGAAGATTCTTCCCTGCGATAACCTGTGTCACTTGCAGTGTAGTTTTATTTTGTGAATTGATCGCGACACCAACAGCACATTACCAGTTCTTATATACAACAATATCCGCAGTTGAGTATTCATCGTATTTGTCTGGAAACGTCTAAAAATCGTTCATCAAACTGTCAGAGAAATTCGATTGGCATCGCTGCTGCTTGCACACACAAAAGGCTTTCCATCATGTTGTTGCCCTGAAGTGGTTGCTGTAGTTTCCGTGAATGACAAAATATTTGACATTTAGCAGCATCACGTAAATATCACATGTAGACGAGAAACGGATCCGGACCAGGACGCGGACTCAAACACACAACTTCTGCCAGCAGTCGTATCCATGGCACTATTGTTAGGAGTTGCCACACCATAACTTCTTTTTCGCTGTCTTTGGCAGGGTTCAGAGTTGTTGTCGTCGTTGCCATTTCGATAAACGAGCTAAAAATCAGCGCGAAATAGTTGCGAACGCCAACGCTTTCGCACGTGAGCGACACAAAATGTGGCACAAAAATGGCGTCGCATTGCTTGCTTGCGCATTTCCTGTCATCGAAGTCGTCCGTGTTGTGCTGTGCTGTACTGTGTTGTGTTGTACGTTGTGTCTTGTGTGTTAGCTGTTGATTGTGGCCGGGAAGCTGTCGTAACTGTGTGTAGATTTAGTTGCGACTTTTGGCCCCTCACTGACATCAATCATATAACGGTGAACCCCAAACTATTGGGGTCAATCCGAAATTTTGTAATAAAACCAACCACAAAAGAATTTTGCATGTGTTTTTGGTCATCTGCGAACGCTTTAAATTGCATGCAGTATGCGACACAGGAACCGCAACTGGCGCCTGTTTATTGGCAATTTTGGGAGCTTCAGTTTGGTCAGCCACACGCATTGCACAGAATATGTTTGCGTGCATTCATGTATGTGTGTGTGTGTGACTGTATGTGTGTGTCTGTGTAATCATTGATTGGCCGCGTCAAAAGTTATCTGCGGTCGCGTAGCGCGCACAGCAAAAATACACAGCAAATTAACACGGCAAAAGGTCTCATTAATGTTCTACCGACGAACCGCAAACACAAAAAAAAAAAAAAAATAATGCAAATTTTGTCGATTCTTGTTTAATTGCCATTGAGCAAGGATCAACGACAGGCACACGCAGCAATTGATGTCCAGCGGCCTTTTGTGGTCTACTGGGCCCCATGCGATAGTGTCATTATAATTTTGTGTGCTTTATGTTGCATACTTTTATGCGCGCAAAGTGGCTTTAAAACCCATCAATTGCAAATCAGCTTTGCAGAGCTTGAAAAAACTGAATACACTCAAAATTAGAACAATTTTCTATTGAATTTTCTGTTAAATAATACTGTCATCACAACTACCGTCAATTAACATTAAATAACTGATGAAATAACTCTTGTTTAGATCAGAGTTGCTGCTGCTGTTTGCTGCTTTCATTAACAGCCATCTTAAAGGCCTTGTTATTCACAATCAGCGTAAGCCACGCACAGACAGACACACACATACACAGTGAATATATATATGTTCACATAATACATAGTTGTATTCAAAGTTATATCACTTTAGCTGTTCATATGTTAGGGACTAGTTCGTTAAACTGCTTTGAGCCATCCTTAGAATGGCGCAGCCTTTGCAAGTAATTCATATATCGTAATTTCTTAGGTTGAAGTTTACGGGTTCTTTCTGAACTCGTGACATATTAAAATCATGGAGCAAGCAGCCTGTACTTGGGACAGAGTTTCACCAAAGTTCAATTTTGGTTCTTAATTTTGGGCCAAAAGTCCACACGGCCTTTCATTAAAAATATGACATGTGTGCATGTGTTTGTATGTGTTTGTATATGTTGTAGGAGGCCTTATGAGCTGCCATTTATTTTGGCAACTCACGCACAAACGCGCACACACACACGCACACACACACACATACACACACACGCCTGTGCATACGCTCATCCATTTGCGTAAGTTAAATAAATGAGCATCGTCCTTTATCTTTTCGACCATCGAATGGACAACGCCACATTTTATGGGAGCGCATGAAGCAAACGTTGAAATGGAGGTGAAGGGGGTGAAGGGTGTGCAATGCGCCATAAAAGTGGTGTCAGAAATCGCATATTAAATATGATGCTATATACATATATGTGCGCTGCCATGCATGACAAATAATACATGCGTGTGAGTGTGTGTGTGTACTGCGTGTGTGTGTCTGTTATGTATTATATGTGTGTGTGTGTGTGTTATGTATTATGTGTGTGTGTGTGTTGTGGGTTGCTTGTAAGTTGCTTAATTACATTGGTCATTGTTCATGTTCCGGAGCTTGTTGAACGCTGTTGTAATGCATTACTCGTGGTCAAACTAAAGCCACAACAACAAAAAATAACACCAAGAATTCCAAATACGCGTGCTCTAATCGAGTTCGTTCCCAGCTATAAGATACCCAGTACGAGTTGCGCTCACATACATTTAGATCTATGATTTTCAAATTAAATCTCAGCATCTTAATCCAAAATAAATATTAATTTAGATATTAATTGCATCTTGCACAACTCGATGATACCCATTATGGAAAAGTTTCAAAAGTACAGGGTAGAAAGTGATGCAGCGAAAGCTTCGGAAACTTTGGGCTCTAACTCAATTTTAGTTTGCGATAGTTGTGGATGCCACAACTCGCAACCCTCTAATGCATTTTGCTTGTCCAGCGAGTGTGGCTTTTTTGCCGTGAATACTCTTTCATGTATTTATTACGTTCTTGGGTTTCCGCCAGCTATTTCCAATTTGACGAAGTTTGTCAGTGCTGCTGTCTGCTTGTTAGCCAAACTGTTGCTGACAATTGGCGACCGCATTGCAATTGTGTCACAAAACATCCGTGGTCATTTGCCACGCTGCCAAATTCACGATTTTGCTTTTGAAAAAAGTGGCAACAAAAATGTGATTGAAAGGTCAACTATACACACAAATTGAGCACATTTTGCTAATAGACGCAAGTTGAGGGGACCGATGCGAAAAAGAATAATATGCCATTTTGTTGCTGTCGCTCCACCTTATAAATTTCAAATAGCTCAGTTTCTGGGGCATTTTATGCAAAAGAGTTTTGAGACCAATTTTAAAACTTATAAAAATGACAAAAACAGCGAGAGAGTTGCACATAAACACACACGCACACGCACACACACACAAACACACACACACACACACACATTTGCCGTCATGAGAACAATGACCAAAAGAGCTGCATAGTCATGTAAACTTTTGTAATAAAATGCGAAAACACACACACACACACACACACACAGTGTCTAACTAGTTGCACTGGCTTTTTGTGGCAGGAAAAAAAAACAACAAATTATGCAAGTTGCTTGTTTTATTTTTCTATATTCTTTGTTGTTGTTTGTAAAATTGTTATTTTAGTTGTTTTTCCCTATAGTTTTTGTACTGTAAAAGTGTCGTAGATTTTGTGCAAACAGTTTGACAACTTGTGCAGAATAAAACCCGACACCTTTTTTGCGAGTAGGTCAACAATTTGGAAGGCTTCGACCGTGTCATTTACAAAAATAATTGCTCTGGCTTACGCTTTGTGTGACTGTTCTGGCAAAAAAGAACACGGCTCAAAGGCTTCAGATGCAAATTAGACAGAAAACATGCAAGGGAAAGCAAACAAGCTCAATTTTTGCCAGAGAACTCTGCAATGAAGCTCAAACTTGAATGCAATATCAACTTGTTTTGATAAATTTAAATTAATAATAAACAAAAATTGTCCATTCATATTCCATTCCCAGCACAAAAGCTGCACAAACCTTCAAATCACCCATTTAGTTGGCACCACCTTAAATTACTTATAACGCAATTATTTTAATCATGATGCCTTGTTTTGACACCACCAAATAAGACTGATATTTATCAAATCAATTAATGTCAATCATTGAATACCGTTTCCACAATAATCCACGTGAAAACTCTGACCTTAATTTTATTTTCTTAATGAGTTCTCTCACATGTTAAATGGAATGCACATGTTTGGTTCTGCAGCTCGATAGTAATTTAAGGCTCAATTCATCAAACTCAATTTCGCATGCAATTTAAGGCCATATATTCAGACATTATCATATGCATACGTATTCCATAATCCGGCTTCGAGTGAAAAGGATACACACAGAGAGTTCAGAACATTTCCTTGTGCAACCCACAGCCACGTTCATGTACAAGAATTGCATTCATTGGTCATCGAAACGCTGCTCCCAATAAAAGAACGAGAAGAGCAGAACCCGGACGGCAGTCATCATCATCAACATCATCCTGGGATGGATGCAGTTGATTGGGATTGAGAATGATGCCAACGACAATGACAACGACAGCCTCAGCTCGCAATCGATAGCAATGAGATAACCACTGACCGATCAAATACTGAATGCGATGGGCGCAATTCTAAATGAAAATCACTTAAATTCTGTCATGTCGCTCTGTTATTGTTGTGTGCCTTTTGTCCAGCAAGCGACTGGAAAAGAAGTACCAGTTAAATTAAATGAGGAGCTCTTTAGTTATTGTTGTTGCTGTTGCTGCTGCGGCTACTGCTGCTGCTGCCTTGGCACTGATTGAAATCCCCATAAGCAAACACAAACGAGCCACGTTGGGCGCCACACACACACACACACATACACACACAGTTAGGAGCCCTCGCGTTCTGATGACAATGCGCAAAAATCATCAAAAATGTTGTGTGTATGTTTTTAATTAAAAATGAAGAAGGAAAACCCGACAGGCGCCAACATAAATATTTGTTTCATTTATCCAACTTAATAGGCAAGCGCGCGCAAGCAATACGAGTGAAAAAAAAAGTCCAACAAATTAAACAAAAGCGACTGATGGCGTTGGCCCCAAAAATACTGAAGGTCATTGAGCCACACAAAAAAGGTTTATGGGATTCATTATATATTTAATGCATTAAATTACAATTCATGTCCGTTTCTATGATTTCAGAGATAATCTCTAAATTGGCAGCGCACCATTGAAAATGTTCTTAACATTTTCTACTTCATCAAACACATCAGAGCAATGATGACTTGAGCACAATTCCCCAACACCCAAGCATTAAAATTTGGAGCATTTGGCACTAGTTCGAGCTGCGAATGAAATTTACTGAGCTAAGTTGCCATGGCTGTCAGTTATTGTTGAATCGCCATATTGAAAAATGCAAAAACAAAATCAATGACGAAGGAACCTCAGCAAATGGAATTGGAAAGCTTGCAAATGTTGCTCCGACTTTTGGCATTGTGAGTTTGCTGAAGTGCGAACATCAAATACGAGTGGGAATTGCAAAAGTTTATTGTAATTTATTATCCGAAATGAAATGTGAAATGAAGTGAACAGTTTGTGCACACGCGTATGGAAGTTGTGCGCACCACAATGGAATCTTTTATGTCCGCATATTGTTGAGTTGCATTGAGCAACAATTCAATAACAGAACAGTAAATCAATTAATATTTAATTAGTACAATCAATGTCACTATAAATGTGTGTGCAACTTTACAGTAACTACAAAAGTGCAAAAAACAAAAATGAAGGGGTTTGTGTACTCGACTAAGAAAATACCCTGTAAATAATTAATATCCTTTCGTTGTTAATAAGTGACTAATGAGTATCAATGTTCAATTGATATTGAATTCTGGCCAACAATGCTGACAGCCTTGTGTATATGGCAACCTCAATTATTTAGCAGAATATCTCACTCGAATAAAGACCAACTTGAATACAGGATTTAATTAAATTCTGCATATAGTGCAAAGGCTAACTTTCTTTTTGACATCATCGAAGCAACTATTTTATTATTCAGAATTTGTGAAATGTTGTAGTGGAATTTCATTTGAATTAGATTTTGTGTATAACCTAATTCGGGATGCTGTTAAGTGTTGCCCTTCACACCAAGTGTGTGTGGAATGTGGCGTGCACATGGCATTTTGCATGCTGCATTGTAAATTGCAATAAAAAATATCTTTAACAAATAGGTAAATGGAGCGTGTGTAATGCGTTTAGAAATAGCAAGAAATATTTTATTTTAAAGTGAGCATAAAACGGGGAAACACATTATGGAATAGGGGATTTGTTGACCATGTATGATAAGAAAACTTTACGGTTTTTGTGGTGGGAATTCCACTTAGCTTGGATCGGCCCCTTCCGTGGCTCTTGTCATTTGTCGTGCAATTAATTATGCTCAAGTGTTAATTATTTTCCCATTTTGCTTTTACCCTAATTACATCTTCCGCTTTTCGCCATTGCATGGTCGAATAGCAACACTTCTTCTTTCCTTTTGTCGTTGCGCTGGGCTCCCTTGATAATTTCGTCTGCCAAGCACATTTCCGTATCCGGGAGCAGCTGCTTTTTCTTCATCTTCCTTTCGTACTTTAGAATGCACAGCGAAAAGCGCAAAGCAAAGCCTCAATGAGTCGAATGAATGTGTTGAATGCTAATTTGCAGCCTAGAAGCCGCTCCCTTTCTGCCTGATTGTGTGCAACTTTTTGTGGTCCACCACAATCCAAACGAAACTCAATTTCTATTCACCCGCACACACCCACACACACACACATACACACATTCAGTTTTCAATCTAACCATAATAATATAGGGGCAGCAGTTCGTCTCTGCATCCAAGTTTTGATTATCAGCTGCCAAGAGTAGGCATCTGTTCAACAGTCTATCCGACATGTTAACCCCAAGAGCAGGGTGACGAGGCAACTACAATTTGTGTTGCAACAATTGGGGATAACCCAGCTGCAGCTGCACGGCCAACTTTTGGCAAGACGTTGGTCTCGGTTTTGGTCTAGCTCGTGGTTCTGCCTCTGGCCTGGTCGACACACACTTGACACTTGACGTCAACTGAATGATGAAAAGTTTTCAACGATGTTGACGACGACGACAACGACAACGACCACCACCACCCACGTGGAGGACAAGTTTTCTCCAGTTAGTAATTAAAAATTTATGTCATTTACCTGCAAGTAGAAGAGAAGATAAAAAACTTTTTTAATACAAAACTTGCTTGAACCAAAAATTCGCAAAAAAAAATAAAAATAAAACTGTTTGTAACTAACTCAAGCCAATACCAAAGCACCAACAAAGAATGAACCACAACAAAGCTATCAAAAAGTATATTATAGAAAGATAGAGGAGCACCGAGAGAATGCCAACAATGGCAATATCCAAAGTATGCAACGCACAACGCACACTCTTCTGCCAACTGCAATCACAATTTGTGCGTCGATTTCCCACATTCAACTCAAGTTTTGTGGAACTCTATTTTCCCGTTTTCCCCATCTCGGCAACGCTGCTCCCCTGTCTGAGTGCGAGTAGGTGGGCGCATATAATTTCTCATTAATTTGTGCAACGTCTGCGTCCAGCTGTAAGTCTTTTCAAAATGTTCCCTTAATATATGCTAAACATAATTTTATTTCACTACAGGGCGCAGAGCGACGCACACACAGAATGGCAGTCGTTTCATTAAAATACAATTAAAATGTTTAAATAGTCAGAACAGCAGGTGTACAACAGAACCGAAGCAGCCAACGCAGAGCCAACAATCCAGCGATAAATTATGGACAAACTTTTGAAAGCAACTTCGAGTAGCTGCGCGAAATCTAATCAGTTACAAAAGGCTTAAAGCACATAATCTGAAATAAGAAAAGGAACATAAGACCGAAACAGACCAAACTTTTGGTAGTCGAGGTTTCTGCTGCTTGGCGAAAGTTTTACTTTAATGATGTGTAAAAGCTGCTATTTACACAGCGTAACGCTTATGAATGTCCCATAAAGAATAAAGAAAGACAAACACAGATCCACAGTTCATGCAGTGCATATTCAGCATTAATTTCATATTGAACCATAATAAAAGGTACTTTTCCGAATATTATATACAATTGTGTGAGGACACTTCACACTCGAAAGCTCAGTCTGCGTAAAATGTGCTTAATAAGATATAAAAAAAAAAAATACTTATTTGAACTGCACTTTTCAATCCAATAAATTTGCATGGCAATGCAACTTTATAATGTGGGTGGTAAACAGTAAGTCAGCTTAACTGTGGCAGCTTTAACGATGCGTTAATTTCCAGCCCAATTGGGCAAAGTAACAACAGGTGAGGCATTAAGAACCAAGTGAATCTCTCATTCTCTCATTCCCTCTTTATCTTCTTGTGTGTGTGCGTGCTTGTGTGTGTGAGTGTGAGTGTCAAAGACTATTTGAAGTGCATTAGTCACGCTTGCACTAACCCAACCACCCACACACTCACACACACACATATATATATATATAAGTGGCTATACTGACCAGCTTATTGAGTTGGCAATTTGGCCCAGGTTGAACTATGAAATTCATTTCATTTTCAGTCGTTAGCTACTCTTGAACCCACGTAGCGTAGCTGTGATTTATCAACTTCTTAATGAACAAAAGAATTATCGATTGGCGTGCCATGAAAAATGGCATCGGTTTGGGATGGGCCTCGGCCACTTTCGGGTTGCATGAAGTTTACCTTGCGAACAATGCGGCGTATGAGCAATGTCTGCTTATTGCCTCTGCGGCGCGCACTTATTGTGATTTACGACCATGCAGATACATAAAAATTACTCTCTCTGTCTCGGTAGAAGGGTGTCTCCCTCTTTAACTCTTTATACATATGGCATACAGTTTGACATTCCTTTCATACAATTTGAACTTTTCAAATAACATTGAACTCGGCAAAAACAAAAGAAGAACACAAACATAAACTTTCAATGCTGAACTTTTGGTATTTATTTGATTTGTTTAAAATGTTTATACATTAAATCATGGACTCTGCGTACTCTTTACTCTGTGAATACAATTGAAATTTCTTGCGGTTACAATTGTATACAAATTCTTTTGATGAAGCTAACAAGGGATGCATATAATTATTCAATGGGTTGGCGTCCTTAGTGAGTTTTCTTACGTTTTCACATTTAAAGAAAAAAAGAGATTTTTTAACAAATTTTGTGTGAGCAAATGAAAATCAGAGAAAAAAAATATTGCATGCTTTTTGGTCCTTATCTCCCTGCCTTTTTGATTGTATTTTTTGTTGTTGTTTTTTTTTTGGTCTGGTTGCGTTTTTATTGTAGCTCATTTCATAAACCTCTTATCGCAATGACATGTTCATAATTAAATGTTAAAAATTCACTCGACATGCAGCAAGATGGAAGCGTCAAGCGCAGCCATGCAACAAATAATAAAGCTTGCCACAAAACGCAGCTATTTCTCATGCTTTTGTGGCAAACTACCGACGAGCAACATGCAACTGACACAAGTAAATCGCTGTAAAAGCTACTGAGGGGTGCTGCTGCTGATACTGCTACTGGTGCTGGTGCTGGACCAAAGCTGGCATTACTTTTTATTTTCTTGCAAGTCGTGATTGCACAGAAATGATTTCGTGCAACAGCAGTTAGTGCATATAGCAGTAGCCGAATGAAATAGGAACTTGCCACAGGCGCACACATATCTATCACATTTATGTGCATTTTTGTGGCACTCGAGCCACAGCTTGTTGACCCCTTTTTTTTCGTTTTTCTCTTTTTGATTTAGCCAGACTTTACTTTGGTTTCGGTTTGCTTCTGGCTCAAATAGCTTTACACTTTCATTATGCTTTATTGTTTGCTTAAGCGTTGCACAAAATGGCTGCATGAAAGCCCACTTACACTTACAGCATTTGCTAAAAACACGCCAGATCAAATAGGAACAAGTAGCTAACCCGTACTTTAACATTTCTCATCAGTGAAATACCCTGTTTCCCAATGTTGTTCTCTGTGCACAGCTGAAAAGTATATTATGGATTTTTGTGCAGCAAGATTGTAACTCAATACAAAATAGTAAGATTTATTCCATTTTAAGAATTACGATTACGCAAACATCCATCATTTTACATCTTTAAAAGTTAATGTTCTTCTCAACAACATTTGCCTTATGAAACTGTCATTTTATATGTTGAAGCGTAGGCGTTTAAATGTAGCTTAGCAAACTGCCTTTGCTGGCTGGCTCCAGCTTGTTCTTTAGCAGTCGACAGCGTTATACAGCTTATAATATTGCAGTTACAGGATATGACAACAAAAAACGCACAGCACAAGTGTTCTTCTGTGTGTGTGTGTGTGTGTGTGTGTGAGTGTGTTGTGAAAAGCTAAGCTGCATTTTAGCTGTAGCTGGGGCAACCATAGAGCTGCTGAATTCGCTGCTCCTTCTACAGCTGGAACTGTCACTCGCTGCTGGAACTGACTGGTCATTTGAAAGGGCTTAACATAATACGCACTGCCATTGAATGTCCTTCAAGCACATACATGTGCCACATGCGGCCAAAGCGAGTGACACACACAAATAACACACACACACACACCCACACACACACACACACCCACACGCACACACATACAGACACAACACAAACACTTCAACACCAGTGGCCCAGTCTCACTTCACTTAATTTTGCCAGATGTTTTTATTGTTCTTTCGTTCGTTTCGCACTTTCGCTTTGTTTTTGCCAAGTGGTGTAAAAATCAAAGCCCTAAAAGCATTTCAAATGAATGAAAGTGACATTCAACATAGCTAGAAATATTCAGCCGCAGGAACTTGGCTTTAAGATTTAAGCAGACACAAAAACTCGACCAGCCGCTCAATTTTCGTGGCTACAAAACATTCATTGTATTTTGTTTTCCCTTGGGATTTTTTTAATTAAGTCCATTGTTTCATCTAAAATATGCACTAAGTTCAAATCTGCAGCAGGCATTTCTCCGGTGAATTTTGGTCATAAATCATTGAAGTTCATATTTATACATGACTTTTCTCTGGTTGATTTCAAAATGTTCATGTTTGTCCTGAATTTTACGTGCATTTCCTTTCGAGCAGTCAAATTGATTTATGCCGTCGACAAAGCGACCCAAAAAACCAAAATAAAACCAAAATAACATTACGAAGCATTTTTGCCAAATTATTTTTTTCTTCTTCTTTTTTTTCTAATGCGGAGCGCTGGCTAATGTTGCACATGCTACTGCAACATGCGCATGTTGCAATCAAATTTATCATCATAACTTGCACACAAACAAAAAGTTGACTCAAGGTTGGTTGGCTGGTTGGTTTGTTGGTCTGCTCAAGATTTGCAGATATTACATTGGCCATAAAGTCAAAATAAAATTGGAGAAAATCCTGCACATGCAATGTGCTCCATTGTGAATTTCACAACTGGAATCGAGTTCTGACTATATTTTAAATGACCTTATTCTATATGTATATATAAAAAATTGTAAATTCAACCTAGTTTTGTTTTTACATCGGAGACGGTCTCCTTGAAAATCTTTTTTATTTTCTAAGCAAACCACATAAAACTTGGCCAACAAAACAAATAGCTAGATCTGCTATAAAATATATACATCTATATATATATATATATATCTGTCAAGTTTGCCATTAATAAGTGCACTTTTTGCTCGCAGTATTCGTAGTTTTATCAAGCGAGCAACTCGCACTTGGTTAGTGGCAGGCAGTAAGGACTTTGCGACACCTACATAAATAAGTAAAAGATTTTTGTTTGGTTGCTTTTAGTAGTTCAACTCCGTTTCTCTAGCCAACTAGGAGGCAGGCAGAGGCAGTAAAACAAAGGCAAGGCAAGGCAAGGCAAGGCAAGGCAGGCAGTTGCTTGTGTGCCCTGAAACAATTTGTCATGTTATTGTTGAAATTATTGTTGTCTGCTTTATTGTTTGACTTCTGTCTGCCCCTGCTGCAGCTGTTGCCGCCGCCGCCATTGCCACCGCCACCGCCACCGCCCTCATTGTCAGAGAGACAGTCGCAAGTTGTTGCCCCAAGTAAAATGTTGTTTAAGGGTTTACGTTTTTAATTATAAATACCTCGCAGTGTTTTGCCGACTGCCTTTTGTCTGTCCGCTTGTCAGTTTGTCGGTGTCTCAGTTAGTCATTTTGTAAGTTTTGTTGCATAACCATTTTCTTAAAGGTAAATTGCCGCTTGTCACTTTATTTCCATCCTCTTACCGGAAGAGTATATTTATATATTATATTTACAGGGCCGTTATAGCCATCTCTCTTTGTAAAACTAGGTCTACGTAAATGGAACTATGTGGGAACTATCCTTAGTTCTTTTCCTTTTGTTCATATTCAGCCCCTGCTGGAGTATTTAAAAATAAGTGTATCTAAGATAGACACCCTTATTTACTTTTATTTAGGTTTTTTTCTGAGAATGCCAGTCAGTTTATTAGCCCCGTCGTGCGCACAATTTTATAAACCCTTAGTCAGTGACTGCTCCCAACTGCAGTAGCGGGTGGTGAGCTGAAAAGCCTTCTAAGCCGCTTTACGTAAACCCAAGCATTTGAAATATTTTCCTTTTCCAACCATATTTGCCCCTTCCTTTAATGTCGCATTTTGTTCAAACTTTGCTTTGCATTGCAAAGTATTCTCGTCCTGTCCCCACCCCCAACTTTAGTTCTAAAAAGAAAAGGATAAAGGAAAGGTTGGGATAATTGACAATTGCTAAGCGTACAGCCTGACAAGTGAGCGACCCTTTTCTATGTTTGGAAATGGGCTGGCAATTGTTTTATAATTTAAAATTTTAACCAATATGAAACGGATAAGAATTTACGTGAATTGTACTTTGAGTGACTCACAAGTTCAATGCACGTGCTCGATTCCGGGGTCAGGTATCGGTATTCGATATTGTCGACTGTTGAATGGTTCATTGTCTTTGCATTTCAACTAGCGTCATGCCACAAGCGCCTTTTCAACTGCGCAAACTCTCGAGCATCATTGAAAGCATTACCACTGAGTAAATACCTGACATTTGTAACACCCTCTTTGAATACTAAGGGGTATATACATTTACAATAACCAAAATGTTTACTACATTTATATTTGACGTCGTATGCATCGCTCAACTGTAAATTTAAAATTTAGTAGCTTCAATTCTGTCTACAGGGTATCCTCAACTCGATCAGCATTTTACTACTTGTATACCGTTACTGCCAGCAGCGACTGAGAAACAGACGAGCTGTCTGGCTGCCTCCTGACTAGACGAATATGCCATATGACAGCTGCCAACATGGCGTATGCGTAATATTGCATCACGATGCTTGTCCGGAACACCATCAACCAACCATCAAAGAAAAGCACACAATAAAGCACTAAACAGCTTGTTTATTCAACAATGTCATATTATATTTCGCAGTCTTTTGTTGTACTTACTAAAAACAATCAATACAAAAAAAACGGCCATTTTCCTAGAAATTGAGTTGATTCTGCATCGCTTCGAACTTGTTGGTGTGTTAATAGCGTTAGCAAAACTTTTTGTTTCAGGTATCTACTACAAATAGAAAAGTGTGAAATGCGATTAACTTAAAAAGTTTCCTTACTAACAGCCAGTATGTGCAGCAACACACAGTTTGATGTAATGGTGTAAGTTTATTATTACGCAGATGGCTTGTCTGTCCGTCCGTTCGACTGAATTGTTACATTTACTCAAAAGTGTTTCAATTACATAAAAAGCTTTTAGGCTGATTTACATGCTGCGCCCCACTTGACCGAACCCTTGCCAATGTTTGCCGCTTGCTGCGAACTGTTCTTTCAAGGAAATCAGAAAGTTCTTTGCAAAAACAATTCAATTTGTGAAAACAAAGAGAACACGCACGAGCAAAAGGATATATGTACATAAAACATGTATGTCTACAAAAAAAAAAAAGGAAGTGCAAGAAATGTATGGAAACAAAAAAAAAAAAAAGAAAGAAAATTGAGCAATTCTATTTTGTACACATTGCTGTTGCTGTTGCTGTTTGCTGATGTGCGGCAAGGTGGAAAAAGAAGCTGCAACTGCAGTTTCAAGCGGAAATAGAAAATGGAAAAGATCTGTGCTGCTGTTCGACTTTGTTTTGGTTGCAACCTAACTTAAATGACAGGAGGATGGATGTGTATCCGTGCAGGTATACAGAGCACGGCAGTGAGTATTAAAAGCTACTTTGCAATGGACTGGAGAGTGTCGCTGGCAGCCTATTATCTTTTGTCCATATTCAGGCTGTTCATGGCCCAACTGATGCTGTTGCCGTTTGCATTTTTTTTTCTTTCTTTTTTTATGTTGTCCAACGTAATCTGTACTTATTTTTTTTTTCGTCACTAATTGAAAAAGCAAGGGAATTTTCTAGTTGAAATGATTCCATTAGAAATGTTTTCTCTTTGCCGCTTTTAAGGCGGCCATTTACTTGGTTTAGTGCATATTGCTGTTGCATGGATCTCAAATTTACAACGCTGCATTTAGTCTGTAACTTTACTGAAACTTTTTGGATTGTTTTCTCATCATACATTAAAGTAAGCTGCCTGCTGGCTTTAAAGGAGTACGATTTAAAAAGTTTGAATATGCAAGGCTTGCGAGTTATCAGTAACAATAAAATGAATAGTGAGGCGGGCCAGCCGAATAATGCCCTGTACTACATGCCATAATTATGGGGTCTAATTGTTGGGCCATGTTATTACGACTTTTGGGTCATAATGCGCAACTAGCTGTAAATTAGTTTCAGACAAACACAAGCGTAAATCTCATTTACTGGATAGACTCTTGTTAGAATTCTATAATACTCCATTATAAAGCACTCCACACATACAGTCCACAATCTCTGTTTCGCACACACACACGCACAGAGACACACAACCGCCCGTAATGATGCATAGCTGCAAAGTTTCTGCCAATGTTGAAAAACTCAAATCATAAAGTTAAAGTTTTTAATTGCGTGCGCGAAATTGGGTGCTGCCAGCGGTTGCAATACGCCTGCCGTTCAGTAGTAGTAGTAGTGGTGGTGGTGGTGCATTGGGTCAGTTGGTAATTAGAAAGCAGCAGTGCGTCAAACACCGCTGGCGCTGCTAATTTACATGATTTAAAAGCACAAACCAATCCTCGAATACCGTTATGTATACAAATTATGCAATTAACATTCCTATATGTTATGCACAAAACACACACACGCACTTACTAAATAAAGCCACAAACATTAAAAACCCATTTAATTTGTTTGATTTTTTCCATCAAAAACAAAGGAATCAAATGTGATTTTGCTGCAAAAAAAAAACTAACCTCAAATGTATTAATAGGAAACAATCAAAATAATCTTAAGATTCTAGTCGATTGGCAAATACCCTTAAAATGTGACTGATAAGTTTATATTTTTTGAGCAACTCAAAAATCTAAGACCGACTAGCTTTGAGCATGAGCTACTTAAAATTCTCAAGTTTTTGCCTTTTTAACTAACCAAAAGTTAAAAAACTTTAAACTTAGTAATTATTGATTGATATTATAAATGCAAGTGGGAAATTCCATATAAAGTTTAGCTGCCCTTTAGCCATTGAACGGCAGCAGTGCAGTTAGGAATTAACATAATCAGTTTTGGCCCAATATTTGTGCAATTGGTTTGAAATCACAGACAATAACAACAAATCTCATTTGCGTGAGTGTGTTGCGTGTTGTGTTCTGTGTGCTGTGTGTTATGTGTTATGTGGTGTCCTGTGTGACTAATCGAATCAACACATTAAGCACCGGTTGCAATTAACAACAAATCGATTTTAAATGACTGTCAATTTGTGCCTTTCACCGCACATAATAATTTGACCCGGCTCGCATTAGCCAACTCATTGCGAGTAGCACAATTGGTTGGCGTATTTAATTCGTGCACTTTTCATTCACGCATTTCATTCTCAATTTGTAAACACTTTAAATGTCAAAGTCAAGCAGAGAGAATGCCATTAACTGTTCAAGTGTCTCTACTAATGGTAAATTAGTGGAGAAAGCTGGTCAACAATAATTTTTGGAATATTTAGTAAATTACCAAATTTGCCAACTCAGAAAAAATGAAGTCATTTTAGAAATAATTTCTAAATATGCGAGAGAAAAATTCTCTGAATTAGAAAGGATTTTGACCATTTTTAAGAAATATATTTTTAATAATAAAAAATCGAGAATAAGAGAAACGATGCAAACCTTATCAAAATAATACTTTCAGAAAATAGTAATGAAATATGCTTTCTCGACTGCTATTTTCGAGTTGGAGACAATTACGATTTAGTAACTTTTATTTAATTAAACTAATTCATTTCAAATACTAATTTAAGTAAAAAAAATTCAACGTAATTGAACAAATTTGCTCTGAAGTTAAGTGAAGACAAACCTATGGTTTTAGAAATAAACTTTTTGAAAAATTAGAGGAGTTGCTCATGGCTATTTCCTAAAGTCCTTTTTAATATTAATGTATATATATAATATAAAAACTCTAGTTCGCTGCTCAAATGTCAATTGACAAAAACTTGTTTACGTTGTTCAGCAAGATGTAAAATCAATGCTGGTTTTCCTGGTGTTTTGACTGAATTGCAGCAACGAATGCAATCGCAATTCGTTTCCACGAATTCATTTTTCTATGAAAAATAACTAACTTGTTTTTGCATGTTATTTATGCCGAGGCATTTGCTGCTTTTTGCTATTGCTGCTTATTGAACTATGCACAAAGGCAACAGACACTGGAAATAGCCAAGTAAATCAAGCATTGCAAAATATGTGTGTGCTGTGTGTGTTTTGCATATTTAGCAGTCCGCTTTTAATTAGAAGCTCAAATAGAAATCCAAATGGATATGCACAAATATTTGCATTTTTGAGTGCGCACATCAAAAACATTTGTGCGGGCGACTGATGTAATGCTGGATATGCACAGCATTGTGGAATGGAATGGGGGGGAAGTCAGTGAAATGGCCGAGTTGGGACAACGGTTACAACTGCACAGTTTCAACAATGCAGGCCAGCCGATAAGCGGAGACACATGTTAACAAAGCTAACAATTGCAGTGGAGTATCGTGAAATGTGGAATCAGAATGGAAATGGTTGCAACTAACTGCAACTAGCCCAAACAAAGCGGAAACCGAGCGAACCGCCATTTTTGTTATCGCACGCCATTTGCGATGGCTGCAACAAGCGCTGCCAAGTGGCAAGTGGGAAAATGCAGCTAAAAATGCGTTGCAGATGCAATTTGATGCGTTTGTATGTGTTTTTGTGCAGCCAGCGGAAGTGATACATTTCACAAATAAAAAAACGAATGAGCAGAAAAATCAACAACAAGAACAACTATAATGATTTCAGCACCGCCTGCTGAATAACCCAAAAAGCGGAAACGGAAACCGACATCGCGCTGCACACAAAAACAACAGCACGCACACGAATGCATCAGTTTCGACAAGCAAATTAAAAATGGCTTCTGTTGCATGTTTCATCCGCTTGCCACAGAAATCCCTAAACACCTAACCATCCCCGCTCTATTCATATTGCTTACCAGGTTCGCTCACATGTGACAGCCGCATTTTTGGATTTTGATTTTGACTTTTGACGAAACGCGGCTGCTAAACAGTCATCCACTCGCACACACACCCACACACAAACATGGCACGTATAAAATGGCCGCCATTTTGCAAGACATTTGAGGCAGATGACACGTACGAGCCAGTTGGGCGTGCCCTTGCCTTCAAGTTTCATTTTGCAACAATACACGCACACACACAACAACACAACCCAAAGCAAGACAAGGCAAGACAAGGTACACACACACACACATTTACACACACTCACACATAAGTGCCAATATTGAAACTTACGTGCCATGGTTTTATGTCAAATATTTTGTTGTTCTTCGTTACCCGTTGCGTGATTTTGTGGCAAATGTGTGTGTGCGTGTGTTTGTGTGTGTGCGTGTGTTTGTGTGTGTGTGTGTGTGTGTTTGAGTGTGGTGTTACAAGGCACATTTATCAATGTTCAAAGTTAAGCTTCAAATACAGCAGCTAAAAGTTTTCAACAATCGCTGTTTACTTTTCACCAATTGCATTACACTCAACTTGAGATATTCTTGAGAAGTTTAATAGAAGATTTTACTGAAAGCAGAGCAGAGAGAAAGTCAAGCGAACAAACTTAATGCTGTGCATTAAGGCAATAAAAAAGCATGTATATATATATATATACATATATATACATTCATAGGCTGTTTCTGTGTAAAAAAGTGTCAAGACGAATTAGATGGAAAGCAATGTCTTCAACTGAAATCCATTATACATTTTTAATATGTATTAACACAGTTTCTTTAACATTCAAAATAAAAACTAAGTCTCTTTACAAAAAAAAAAAAAACAAAATACTCAACGTGTTCAACGTGATGAATACCAATTCAATTACAAAAGCTATTTATTTATTTTTATTGCAGTTGTTTTCCGGGTGCAAACTTACACGCAGAGTTGCAACAGAGTAATCGGATCACTATATATATATATATATATATATATATACATATATATATACGTAAGCCAAAAAATAAAAATAATAAAAGTGCAATAAAATGCAGCAGGTTAAATATGTGTGGCATAATATTGTTTTAAATCACAGCAATGCGGGCGGCAACTTTTAGTTGCAGTACAATTTCAATTTTCTTGCTTCTTTTTTTTAAGCCAACGCTTAAAAATATGCAATAAAAAGTGCTTCGATGCTATGTAAATATTGCGGTTGCCGCTGGATGTTGACTGAAATGTGTGTAAGGGTGCGTGTGAGGGTGTGTGTGGGCGTGTGTGGGTGCGTGTGTGTGTGTAGTGTTTGACATGCAAACCAAAAGCGTCGAGTACTTGAGGCCTGTCCAAAGTGCAAAATTATGTGACACTGACAGCTGTAATAACAACAACAACAGCTGCTGCAGCTGCCGCTGCAAAATTTTCGAGTGTTGTGCGTTGTCATTTAAGTCAAGGGCTCTTGTCTTTTACACTACAACACGAACAACAACCAACGAAAGCAGAGCGCATTTACACACGCAAAACAAATTTAATTTTAATGAGCGCTCATTGCCATTGGCTCAACAACCAACAACCAACAACCCACAACAACAACAACTCACCACAAATAATAACAACAACAGCATCCAACAGGCAGAGTCATTAATAGCGCACAATTAAATCCATAATAATTCACGCGCCAAAGCATTTAAACATTCATTATATGGCCAACAGGCAGCAGGCCAGTCGCACAGCTGCCCAGTCAAGTCCCCATTGTGGGCGTGTTTGCCATAAGTAGCAATAGCAGTAGCAGCAGTAGACTTGCCAATTGGGGATGCGACAACATGACAACGCTTAAGGTATTAGGCCATGTTGGATTTGCATTTTTGACATATGGTCAACAGAGACCGCTGCTCTTGCATTAAAGTGTTTGAGAGAGAGAGAGAGAGAGAGAGAGAGAGAGGGGGAGAGAAAGAGCGAGAGGGCAAAGCATTTAACACTTTCCGAAACTGCAGCTGCAGCCGCATCTGAAATTCGCATTACTCGTATCCGCTTCCGGTTGATCAACTATTGATTCTCAATTATGCTGTTGGTGCAATGCTGCCAGCCAGAGCTCAACTCAAGTCAAAAGCAATTGACCAGCAAATATCCAGAGGGACCAACCATAACGTGAATGATGACCAGCCGCAAATTGCAAATGTTTTTGTTTGTCTTGTGTTTACCACTGCACCCCTCAAATATGGGTTATATGATAATGTATGCCCCACCAGAGGAGCCACGAGACATTTTCCAGCGCAAATTAAATATGTAAAATTTTAATTAAAATCGTAAAAGAAAATATAAAATTAAAAATTTATTAAAATAAAAGATACAAATAAATGTGGGGATAACAAAATGCAAAATAGTCACACATTTATTGCAAGGATCTAAAAAACCGAGACAAAGTCAATCAGAATAAGGAAAATAAACCGTTAAATGGAAGATAGGCAAATTATGAATACCAGTGGATTAAGCCAAGTTTACCACAGTTAAGCATTTACAGGTGTTTTCGGGATATATGTTAGTACTGATATAACTATAAATGTACATTTTCAATTCCATTTGGGCCACTCTATACTCTTTTAATTACGACTTGACGGTATTTCCATAATATTTCAACATGTTACTGCTGTTGTTGTTGTCCTTTGTCTACAATTATAAAAAAGGCCTACAAGTTGCAAAAAAAAATGTCTGCACATTGCAACGCAATGCAAAACTAATTTCAAAATATCACATTTCATTATTCATTCAACACAACTTTTAAATAGGCAATGGGTGTTGCAGGGAAACTTACAATTTAATTAAAAAGTTTAATCCATAGATATTGCTCGCAAAAAGAAGCCGAAAATAAATACAGTACATATGCACACACACACTCACACAGCACAAACAAGGATAAGCAAACAAATTTCATAAATTTTGTTGCAGTGTGTTCATTAAAAGTTAGATTTAAGCCAACAATTTGCGTTCAACGAAAAGCAGGTGGATTATATGGTAAAAATAAATAAATTAATACACTGAAAATGAGCTTGTTTCTACAATGGAAAGCAGCACTTAGTAAATGAGGCTTTATTCATCCTGTGTATGTGCACAACTTATGCTACTTAATTCTCACAAAATTAAATTTAGTAATTGAGTTAAGCGGTTTAATTCAAATAACAGTCTGTGGTTTGAGACAAGACAAAGCAAAGTGGCCGAGTGAAGAACACAACTCATTAAAATACAAATACAGAAATAAGAAGAGATTGTTAACTATTTCCAATTCGAGTATGGTGAATTGCTTTCAATTACCATTCGAGTCTCAATGAAAAATCCCTTGTCCGTGTTGTATTTTAAGCTGGCCGAGAGCAACTCAATGATCATGGTTTACATAGATGTGCAATAAATATAATTTGTGTCTCTGCTCTAATCACAGGATATGCTTCGAGGGCTTTTGCTTTGGCTGCTACTTGAATCAAGCAACATTCTGACAAGCAAAATGCAAATTATTGCAAAATAAATGCAATTTATTATTGTGTTTGATTCAATTGCGCTTCTTCATTTGCAACATGCTCATTTTGACTGGTTTCCTCCTATCTGGCTAAGCTCACTGCCGGCAACATGGCCACAATTTGCCTTGCGGTGTGACAACGTTAAGCAGCCGCAAAGAGCCGTCGCTGATAGCGTTAGCGTTAACGTTAGCCTTGCCGAGCCTTGCCGAGCCTTGCCGAGCCCTGCCTTGCCTCAGCTCTCAGCCCTCACCTTTCACCCCTAGCCCCGGTTGCTGCCTCCAATCAAGCAGCAGCGCACTTAAAAAATATATTTTAATAAAAAAAAAAAATACAAAAAATTCTGATCCGCCTTTGCTGATGCCGTTAAGGCAGTGTGTGTGGGTGTGTGTGTGTGTGTGTGTCTGCGGCTGTGTCTAAATTTCCTTTGCACTTTTTACATTTTACGCTCAAAGCGTCTTTTCCTTTGCCTCTGCAGCTAGTCCCCTTCATTTTTTTTGTTGATGTCTCAGCCATATAAAAAATGCAAATAATTTTGCTGGCGCTTTACAGCCAGGCCCAGAGCCTGACACAGAGCTCGTGCCACAACCAGGTTCCGTCTAACGGGTAACGGGGGGTGTGCTACACTCTCTCTCTCTCTCGACTGGTTACTGCTCTTGCTGTCCTCGCCGTTCTTGCTGCGTGGCTAACCTCCGGGTGCTGCGCGTAAAGTCAAAACGTTTTAATATTTATGGCACATTATATGGCTTGTGGGCTTACTTCAAATACCCTGACCCCGACCGACAACACCACCCCCAGCCATCGAAGGCAACAAATGATGATATTCAGCATAGATGGATGTATATATGTATGTATATTTAGCACATATATTTATATTCTTATATGCATGTGTGTGTGTGTGTGTGTGTGTGTGTGTGTGTGTGTGTCTGGGCAATTTGGCAATTCAGCTCTGCGTTTGATAAATGTATCTTAGACAAATATATACATTTTTTTCCATTTCATTTTTCTTCATCTCATTTTTTGCGCTATTTTTTCTGTTTTGCTAAACGCAAGAAATCTTTAGGAAATCAAATAAAAGTGTCATAAATATAATTGCATATTGCACACGATAAAAAGGAAAAAGTTAAAATCAAATAAAAATAAAAATAAGGAAGTGGCAGCAGCAATACCGAGTGTTAAAGCTTCCGTTTTCAAAATGTTGCCCGTAAAAAGAGTTGTGAAATCTGCTGTCTGCCCAAGTATGCCGAATGTGCAAAATGTGGTATATATTTATATGTGCAAGTATATATTTATATATGAATATATATGAATATTGTTGCTGCCTCCGTTTTCACATCTTCTGTTGTATGCTGCAGTGAAGTGTCATTAGCTGAACTCGCAAGGACTTGTGTAGTGTGCAAGAAGTGAGAAAGCAGCACCAAAGCAATGCCGCAATTTGGATACTCTATCATTTTGCTAAAAACGTTAGTAACAAAGAGCTGAAAGCCTAAATGGAATACAACTGCCTTAAAGCTGTGTTCGCTCTCAAAGCTGTCCTCTATGTAAACAGCAACACTGCTGCTTATTGGCCCTTATACAAATTACACCATTTAAGCATTTGCTACAGGTGCCGTTCTCAAGTATCTGCAGAGTATCTGCAAATGAGGAATTCGAGCTTTGACCGCACAGCAAACCGCCAAGTTGAAACACTTGAAAAGGAGACGGAGCGCTTTGAGCACAGGGACACAGTATCCCGTTGCTATACAAAAAAAAATCGGAGGTGAAGAAGTTGCAATAAAAGAAGAAGAAAAAAAAAACATATAAAAAAATAGCGTAGTGCGATGGCTAAGTACCGTAATCAAAGTTTAATTACATGGCCATTGAGGCGATGGGGCATTAGGGGCGTCTGCCCTTTATCCCTCTGCCACTCACTCCCTCTCGCGCCTTCTCTCTCTCTCTCTCTCTCTTTGCCTCACTCCATTACTCTGGTTGTGTCGCTCACACCAGGAGCAGCTGGCTTCGTGCTTTATCTCTGCGCGCTTTTGACTAATTATGGGTTTAAAGTCTGGCCAATGCGTACAACGGCTTAATTAAGCCCCAAACTGTGCGAAATATATATATAAATATATATATATATACATTTATATATATATATATATATATATTGTGCACATATATATTGTGAAATGTTTCTTATTCTATTGATGCAAGTAGGTTAATAACACATTACAAAGATTTCTACTTGAATAAATTGTTATTTTTGATGGCATATTAATTGGACATGTTGTGAATAATTCGCTTATTTAACTTGTACCTTTTGCACGTATCCGAAATAAACAAGTCATAAAATTAAATTGCAAAGCAATTCGTGCAGAACAAAGAAGAAGAGCTCCAGCAAACGTGTCATGCACATCTGCAATACTCTCAATGCAAGTGTGTGCGCCTGAGTGTGTGTGATTGGGTGTGTGTATTGTCGGTTGTGTGTATTTCGTGTATGTCAGCCATTGTGTGCAACACAATATGTGGCATGGACGCATGTTACACATTGCAAGCTGACAATTTCATTTAAATTGCACACAAGACATGCGTACACCAAATAAGGAGACGGCACTGAACAGCTAGGAAACAGGTATACCCTGTAATTATACACTGTACAGTAAAATAGGAATAAACGAGCCACAGGTAAAATTACTTAAATGCAGACACAAAAGGCTCAAGACTCAGTAAAAAAAGTTCCAACGTTCTACAGATAATCTACAATCTACAATAAATCTACGGTAAACTTCAAAATACTCTGTAAATTGGCAAGTCAAAAGGGACAAATATAAATATTTGGACTGAATTAGTAAACCTAAATCCTTGAATATCAGATAATTCGCAATTAGTAAGTGGAAGTAATCAGTTTTTAGCCAGTCTTGCATCTAATGTAATCTCAGCTGGATCGAAAATTTGAATTCTTCATAAATATAGTTCGAACAGTCCTATATACACTAACTATCATTTAACTAATTACAGCAGCTGCTAAACCAACAACTGCTTTTGGCCAAATTGCCAGCGTCTTGTCCTTAATGCCTGTCTGCCTGACCAGGCATTTCCATGGCTAACCAATTAAACATGACAGCATTTTGAAACATTACGTGATTTATTATGTAAAATGTTCACAAACTTCACAAACACACACACAAACACACACACACACAAACACACACATACAGACACAATGACAAATAGTTTTGAGACCACATCGCACATTGCCCACTGATTAGGGCCACTTGTAACACATTTGAGTTATATAATTGAAATGCAATTTAATGAACAACAAATATAGTTCATAATTTAGTTCAAATTAATCCTAGATTGACAGTCGAAAACTGTTGTAACAAATAAACGACGACAACAACAACAACAACAACACAACCGGCATTAACAAGCCAACTGAGGTCATCTGAAAAACATTTGATGCAAGCCACAAAGTTGTCAAATGTCAGACTGTAAAAGTTCAGTTAACTGAGAAGACAAAACTGAACAGAATGTTGTAATTTGTTATCAAGCCAATGGCAACCACACTTTATGTAGCAGTAACCACAACGATAATCATCTATTGAAATAATTAATATTCAAATTCCAAATTCTTGAAGAAAAAAGCTGAATTTATGCAATTAAATAATGAATATCTTTAGCATTTCCTTTAATATGTAATTTATATAATTATATATATTATAATAATTTTATAATAGTTTTAAAACTCAAAATAAAGTTAACTCTAAACAATTTTGAATGTGTAAAATATATTTTAAGGCAATTTCAATGTTGCATCAATGAAATCCATTCAACAGTTTTTGCATAACTTGTATCTCTTGTTTATATATTTATTTATTTATTTATATATATATATATACGTCGCATATGAAACATTGTCCGTCCTTTGCTGAGCATTCGCATGAAATGCTGTCCACAATCAAAATCGATAAGTAAATTGCACAACACTCATACGCCGAGTGGTGCACACCAGAGGCCAGTGTGGCCAACAGCTTTTGGTGCTGCAGCTTTCTGTTGAACACTACTACTAGTTTGTAATGGCATGCTCGGCATTTGACTTTCGGTCGAGGTCCAGAAACTGTAATTGGCAGCTGTGCAGATCAAGCCCACCGCAATACCAGAAGCGTACCCCAAAGAGATGAAAGGGGAGCGGTGGTGTGGTGGTTTTACTAACTGCTGTTCAAAAAGTCCATTGGTAAGCGGCACAAAAGGTGACTGAGCAAAAATCGTGGGGGCAAAGTGCAATCAAACATGATTCAATTGCCAATATGTATGTTTGTTACTATAAAATGTGTGTGTATGTGTGTGTGTGTGTGTGTGTGTGTGTATGTGCTTCTGGCCGTGCCAACTGTATGTGCATGAGTGTTTGCAAGTGGTCCTGGGTACAGCTGTGAATGGTGAGTGGTCCAGTGGTTGGTAATCGAATATTGATTAAGTGCACACGGCATCAGCAGCAGCAACACAGCGATTGCAGTCTGTTGCCACTGATATTGCAGTTAAACGTTGATAATGCACAAGATTTCTGTTGCCCCTTGCCACTACCGCATTGCCACGGACCAGCAGCTTGACCGGGCGGAAAATTGAAGCACTTGCTTGGGCTGTCCCTTAAATCGTTTTTGTTGATGCCTTGCAAATTGTTAACCATCTCCCAGGCCCCCTGGCCAATCAAAGTTCACACAATTGGTCAGTAAGTTTTTCAATTTTAGTATACCCTGAATCCTTTGAAAATGGACAAAAAGGGAAATAATAAAATAGTGGACATGCATGTAACATCCAGATGGAAGTATAATAATTATATTCCTTTCAAAATCTCAGGCAGTAAAAACAAACAATTTTTAACTTTAACTCTTGCATACCAAGATCGAAGTTATTTTATTTAAATATCGATACAAATCGATTGCCAATTTGAAGGATTAACATTCCTATTCGATAGAAATAACTTGATCGAGTGTAAAATATTCTTTAGATCAGCTAAGAGAAATGCGAACTGGAATCGCATATTAATGTTTATGTTGATTTGAAAATCTAAGACCTGCACGTTTGGGGTTTGGGGATAACTCACAGTCGAGCGCTCTTGGCTAGAGCATTCTTAAAAGTTCGATTTTTTTTTTTTTTTGGTACATATTTTTTGTACTTGTTTTGGCAATGAGTTTTGATTGCTTTTGCCTGGGCATTTGGGTGCACTGACCCCATTTCCGCTTGTTATCGATTTGACGCTACTCTCTGGACCTCTTACACTCACGAGTTGCTGGCTAGCAAGGCTAACTGGCTTCCTGCCTGACTGCCTCGCTGCCTAACTGCCAGCTTGCCTGCCAGGCAATTGCCGTGTCGCCTTTTTTATATGCCTGAGCTGCCGTCTGGCTGGCACTTGACAGCCAGCCCAAATTTCTTTTCTTTCCGCTTTGTTTGGGGCCACAGCATAAAGTTTACAGCATTTCATTTGTTCAAAAATCCCCTCCAACACAATACAAAAAAAAAGAAATAAAATAAATAACAGTGAAAAGAAATATAAAGCCAACTGCTAAGCGCATACTTACACACGTACAATTCCCCAGCTTTGAATAAAACAGAAATATATAAAAAGCGGTGTCCCACTGGCAATAATTGATATACTGCACATTCTTTGGTTGGTAAATGTAGGAAATGTTTAAATTCAATTTGGGGATAAGTTCTAGTTGTGTGTTGGTTGCTTTTGGCAATTATGATTTCGTTGTTTTCAGTTTGGAGCCCTGCTGCGAACCAAATGCAAAATATTTGCGTGTTTGATTTGTGGTTAAATAGGCAGCAATCATTTCAAGCTTCGATAATTTATCAGGCACTTAACTTTGAAAGGCTCAAAGAAATTCCTCGAATTTCATATAATTGTTGAACTTGTTTGGTTCATCAAATCGAAGCACGCATAAGCCGTGCCACATTGAGCATCATTCGGTTTGCGTTGATTAAACAAAGCGAAACTGCTGCAAAACGGGTGCAGGGGCTAAAAGAGGCATGCCCGTCGCTAATTCAATTGATTAGTTGACTACTGCTTTGTTTATTGCTGTTGCTTTTGCTTTTGCTGTTGCTGCTGCTGCTGTTGCTGTTGCGCAGCATTGAAACCCAAAAGCTTGTTTCGCGCCACTTTAGCAATTTTCTAGTTTCAATTCAATTTATTTGCTCTGCATTTTGTTTGTATTTCCCATCTCATTGCATTTTATGTACACATATATATATATTTCTGTTTTGGGCACTTTTCCCACCCACCCCCTACCATCCCACCATACCCCTCTTGCTCAACCAATTGGACAATCTGCCACTTGAGCACGCAGTAAACGAAAATTGCAGCTTTAGAAAGAAATGTTGTTGCAGATTTTATGCAAAATTAATGAAATACGCAAGTATTGCTGGTGTGGGTGAGGGGTGGTGGGGGGTCTTTGGTGGATGGTTCAGCTTGTTGGTGCTTGGCGTCAAGCGAACTTCGACACAGCCACAGCTGTTGATGGCGTTGACATCACAAGTGGCTGTTGTCATTGTTGCCCCGCAGCTGCCATTCAGCCAGCCAACCAGCTGAAGTTGACGCTGCAGCAGCACTTGTCGTTGTCGTTGCGGCTTTTAGATTTTCCAAGCCACTTTCACTTAATATTCTGATTTTGCTTCAGCGTCAGCTTCATCTTTAGTTAATTCAAAACAACAAAGCACTTTTACTGGCAAAACTATTGAGAAGAAGTGGTTGTTGCTGCTGCTGCTGCTTCTACTTGTTATCATTGCATTTTAATACATTCAACTGCAACAATGACAAGCGAGTTACGCACAGAGCAAGGAGCGGCAAGGGAAACAAAATTGAATTGCTGAGACTAGGTTAGCTACACAGTATCTGACAGCTAGCAGAGCCGCCATATGGTGTCAAGTGCCATTTGAAAATGCTTTTATTTCCATTCTGTTTATTTATGATATGCGAAAGAAACAAAAACTGCTCCTCCGGTCTTGCAACCGGTCTTCTTTCGAACTTTGCATTTCCATATGCAAAATACATTTATTCATTTATTTTGTGAGGGAAATTGAATGCAAAAGAAACTAGCTGAACTCATAATGACAAATTACAACTTTCAAAACTTTTGCGTTTGCGTTTTGCACACAATGTGGCAACTTTATTACGAGAGAACAAGGGTAAAATGTTGCACAAATGTTAAAATGTGCTTAAGCTATAAGAAACCTTACCTAATTTAAATGAATAACATAATCACAATCATAATTTGCAAAAGCAAATGTATTTAAAAGCAGAACTTCAAGCAAATGTAGTCCATAATCACAATTAAAATAAAATGTTGAATTAAAAAAACAAAAAAAAAAAACTCGACTAGAATAATATTGCAGGCAAAATGATGCAATGAATATAAATGTGGTATGTCGACAACGACAAATACAACGACAGCGACAAGCAAAATGACACCAAAACTCGCTCAATTAAAATGAAATTTTCATAATAAAGTTTGCGGACGGCAAACAGCTGAAAGCTGAAAGCTGAATGCTCAACGCTTAACCTGAGGGCTTCTTTTAACCGCAGACATGCAGAGCAATTACACCAACTCATTTTTAAAATACTTCCAGCCAGATGCAAATGTGGCTGGCAAAAAGAACTTGTTAAATTAAAGTCAACGTTTGTGACAGGCGTAAATTGCTTCAGCAAAATTGTGCACATTCTTTTTTTGTTTTATGTGTAATACAAACAGGATCTCAAACCGAAACCGAAATTATTTCCGATTCCGATTCAGAATTTCCATTGGTAAAAATGTGATTGCAAATCAAATATATAATTATCTATATAAATAAATACTTTATTTTTATACAAAATTATTTGTTTTCCGGGGTAATTATTGATCAGACATTTAAGCACAGTTTTAAGTCTAGCCTGTGGTTAGTGGCGTGTGGCATGTGGCATGTGGCTGCACAATTTCAGTTCAATGTAGAGCTTAGTCAGTTCAATCATCGGATTTGTACATGTGCTGACATTTTAATACAATTTTAATTTGTTATTTATTGTTTTTTTGTTTGTTTTCTGCAGTTTTTAATTTGTTTATAACTTGAGACAACAAAGTTCAGTCGCATAAAGTTTCAGTCGGCGCTGATAATATCCAGCTAAAATGGTTTATGCCAAACCAATTTCAAGTACGAAAATCAAAATGCCACACACACAAACACACACATACACACACAGGCAGATAGACAGTAAAACTTCAAACAGAAGTTTCAACTTTTTTATATATATTTTTGTATTTTTTTAAAAACAAAATGTAACACAAATCCTGCAAAGTAGAAAATGGAATGAAAACTTTTGCGTTTTATCTGCAACGTCAGCTGTGTGTGTGTGTGTGTGTGTGTGTGTATTTGTATGTGGGCAAACTCATCATCAAACAAGATTATTTGATCAGAGCTGCCTGCAGCTAAGACAGCGACCCATCCTCGTCCCAGTCCTCCCGCCCCGCTTCCCGTTTATATCTACCCTGTGGGAACCACGGTCGCAACAACAACAACAACAATGTAGCGTAAAGTTTTGGCCAACACACTCATTTGCTTTTAGCGGCCTAAACCGCAGCGAGTGGTGAACTTAATACAAATGAGCCAAGTTTCAAGTTAAATCAAGCGGCAATGCCCGAAATGAGCAAGAACAGAAAAAAAAGGAAAACTTTACCAGAGCCCTGCGATGAGGCGCCTGGCAATTTTGAGATAGGAATTTGACTTGATTTTTATTTTATGACGGTAGCGCCCCAAGTTACACTTATATATTTATGTGCGAGGTGCGTTTCTAAAGTTGGCTGGATGGAAGACCAAATTCGCTCACAATGCCATTTTATAAGGCCTTAAGCCAACTGAGCTCAATAGGAAAAATATGACGTTCTGGCGATTAGTATAAATAAATTAGTTAATAAATTATAAATTAGTTAGTTGGGCGACCAAAATTAAATCACACATCTGCAAACATTTTCTTTTATAATTATTATTCTGTCAAGTTAAGCCCGTAAAAATCATTTATTGTTTAAAATTTAATAAAACTATGCCAAACATTTTATTAAAATGCTTGACTTTTACCTGACCAGCAACCGGCTCGTTACCGAGCAAAGTTGGCTCCTTTGTGTACATATTTAGCTAGAGCATCATCTCATGTATTATTTGTGGCTCAAATACCCCTACAGAGAGGAGCACATTGGCATGGCTGCAGGGGCCGGCTATCTGGTTGGCTGATGTGAGCAGACGCTTGAAATTTGATTATGCCATAGCATACATTTTGGGGCATTAAAAATGCAGCAGTCCCAAGCAGAGCAGCATTCGGGCTTTTTGGCCGTGACCATGAGTCAAAGACAAAAGCATGCAGTGGCGTTTGTTAAACTTTATTAAATTTTAATTTATTGCCATTTACATAATTTATTCATCAATAGCGCGCGCACACACACACACACGCACACATCGCTACCTTGCTCTTTCTCTCACACAAAATACATACACACCGCACACGGCACACAGCGGTGTTCTTGGTGTGTATTAATGGGTCGGCGGAGTGTGTGCGACAAGCGTCAAGGTTAAATCACTTTACGGTTCGTTAAATTTTCGCCCGTTTTGCCGACATATCGTGAACTAAACACAACCGCCAACAGCAGCAGCAGCAACAGCAGCAGCAGCAGCAGCATCAGCATCAACATCCACAAACAACAGCAATAACAATAACCCAGCGACGACTCGTTGCGGACTTTCACTTTTGTTTTTCTCCTAACTTCCGTTTACGGATCGTCAGCATTAATTTTCATTACGCGTCGCCGTAACGATTCGGTTTGTTGACCATAGCTAGAGGATGTGCCAAGCAAATTGCTACATTGGACCCTTTTTTGCCTTTATGGTTTCAGCAGCAGCTTCGGTCTCGGTCTCAGTCTCAGTCTCAGCTGAAGCATTTGCTTTTGCTTTTGCTGTTGCTATTGCTTTGGCTAGCCTTCATTTACTCGTGGCATTGGCCATTTTCAAAAGTGTTGTCGTAATGGACCATTCTCTTTAAGTAAATCTAACCCGCAAAAGGTTCGCATGTCTCGCCCTGTTTCTGTCATAAAAACGGTTTCGACTTTGAAGAGTTAATTGAACCACAGCTCAATGGGCGCCGCTTCTTCAAAAAAACAAAATAACCATTCAGGGTGTGTTATTGAACTCTTCAAACCACTCCAATTTCATCAGACATTTATTCCAAGCTCCCAAACACCATATAATAATTTATATATGTTATATCTTCAATAATTGCCTGCTTCTACTTACGAGCTTGGACAGAATGCGAGTATATTGATGATATTATGTATTTACCTGCAAGTAGAAGATAAAAGCGTAAAAATATTGATCAGTGTTTGCTCAATTTTCAATTTTATATTAATATGTAAAAGTGATTTATTTTTAAGTAGAAATCCATCAGAACAAATAAGAATTCTAAATGGTAATTTAAAAGTTGATATCAAAATTGTAGTAAAATTGAAGTATAAATTTAATAAACTATGAAAGATGAGTTGTGTTAGGATAACAAAGACAATCAAAAAAGTTGTTCATACAAAAACTCATACTTCGACCGATCGTTCCTATGACAAAGTGCTCCAAAGACTCCAATCGCAAAAATATAAATTTCGCAATTTCCATCAAGACAGCAGCGAAATTGACAGATAAACAAACCGACAAATGGACATATTTTAAAAGATTGAAGACATCTCCTTCTCTGCGTGACATACTTCAAGTCAAAATTTTAACACCTTTCTTAAATGGGTCTACAAAGTCAGAATTAGAATCGTTTTTTCAACTTTACTCACATCAAAAGAATAAACGAAATACCATCATAAATTAATATATCTGACATGCTCAAGTCAAAGACATTTGAACCAGGCCATAAACCATTTTTGATTTCTCAGATTTGCACATTAAAAATGTTCTCATAACTCATGTCTATCTGCATACGTGTCAATAACACAAAACAGAACTAAAAAAGAAAAAACTACAAATTCAAAAAGTGCCGAAATATAGAAAGAGAAATAGGCAAACATTGCAGCATGCAATTTGCACATCATATATCATATTGAAATGCGCACGGAATCAGCAAAAGAAAATGCAAAGGAAAAACTATTTTTTAGCATTCTCGCAACGTGTCGGGCAGCATCGTGCAAAGTGCACCTGCAGCTTCCAACCAACACTCACACACTCATCTATATACATATATTTATACATACACACAAACCAACTAACCCAATTTAGTTGAGTGTGAAAATTGGCTTTCACCGGTTTTGAAATTCTGAGCTGCACACAAACGCACACAAACTAAAATGAACTGTTCGCTACCATTTTTGATATAAAAGAGAGCCTTTACCGAAAGAAGAAAGGAAAAAAAAGACACGAACCTAATCGTTATATACTCACACGCTTACCGACTTACTCACTCACTCACTCACTCAGTCACTCACTCACTCACTCACTCACTGACTCATTCAGTCAGTCAGTCAATGGAGAGCAGATGACAGGAGCGGATTGGGTTGGGTTGGGTTGGGTATTTTTTGCATGTAAACGCACGGATTAGATGAAAAATCAAACGGAAAAAGAAAAGCCGCATGTAGCACATGCAAATGGATTCTGCTTAGTTAGGATTTGACAAAAAATTAGAATACTAAAGTCGAGCGAGCTCGACTAGGAGATTCCCTGAACCCAGCTGTTATACACTACATTAAGAGTTATAACTTCTTATCCGATCTTGATGAAATTTTTACAGTTGGTCAATAATAGGCCAAGGTATATTAAATATAAATTTTAAGACTGTGTCTTTATGTGGTGGGTACCAATAAAATGAAATAGATCACAGATCCTTGCTTCCACCTGTTAAATACTGTTGCAAAAACATTAATCATATTTAAAGCGTTAAAGGTATAAAAAGTACTACAAAGCTGATCACCAAATTGCCAAAATACAAAATAACAATCAATCGATCATTCTTTTAGATGATATTTACTAAATGATTTATTAGTAATATGTTTAGGGCAAACAAGAAAAACAACACTCTTCTCCAGTTATCTTCTAATCAAAAATACACATAACTCACAGTTTCACAGAGGTATCATAAATATCTCTGAAGACCCTTTGTTAGGGTATGCAAAGAAACTAAAATGAATAGGCAGATTGTAAAATCTACCAAACGCATGGCTCCCCATTTCCTTTGAGCCAATTGGCTTTTAGCAACTAAAACATAAACAAATCGCTTCAACATTTTACAATTACTTAAGCCCCGACAAGAACATTTCTGGCTTTTGGGATTTTGGGACCGGTTCGTTGGTTTATTGATTAATCGACGGCAGCTTTATGTACTCAACCCTCAGATCGCTTTCGTTCGACAAGTAAAATTGGTCTATGCACTGAATACATTTGCATAAGAGATGCCACTCGGCGTGTATTTAAGCTGCGGTCGCACACACTCTAAATTTGGTCTTATTGAAATGTTCATCAATCTCAATCTGCAAACAAAAAAAAAAAAAAACAGGAAAGAAAGAAAAAGAGAATGTAATAAGTGGGTCAACAAAAGACGCGTTCATTCAACCATTGCTTAATTGATTCGCAGTAAGATACTTGCGACAACGACAGAAACTGCATTGAAACACCAATTAAATTTATCATATGTCACATACAAATGGCAGCCGACGGCTGCTCGCCAAATGGAACGAAAAGAATACAAATGCGAATAAATATGAATAATAATCACGCGCAAAAAAAGTCAGCGCTCTTGAAAATCAACCAAATAACACAAGATTTCACCATGCCCAACTAAGAGATACCCTGTTTCCAGCGCGGAACCACATTATTTGAAAAAGGCTCAACACAAGTTATTAACGACCATAAATTCGTCTAATTTGAACCGATTCTGATTTATTCTATTTTTTTTTTCCTTTTTGCATTGGTGTATCTTTGATACATTCCATTTAAGAAATGCATGATACCCTTTTTGATTTTTTTAATGGGTTTATGATAAAAAAAAATTCGATAGCCAAACGTTGGTGCACTTAAATTGGCAAAAAGTCAATTAAATAGCTGCCGTTGTGCACATTTAATAACCTGTAATACAAAACGAGTCGCGCGCTATAAAAAACAGGGTCGACAGGGTAAGAGAAATATATAAAAACTATATATACACAGACAATCAGGGACACGCATGATGTCATTATTAATGACTGCCAATAAAAACGATAGTTGATCGAATAACGTTTGCAGATACCCTGTATCCTGTGTAAACGAAACAAAATTGCTTTCATTATGGATTCTTGGGATCTAATAATAATAATAACAATCAGAAGTACAAAGCACATAGAATTGATTTTCTGTTTGGTATTGAAGAGAAAGCTGCAGGGCTTGTGTGGCAACTATCAAATGCCGTCTATCAATGTTGCAATTGTGTATGCAAAATGTTTGCTGCTATCGATGCTGATATCCCACAATGCTGGATGGATTAGGGTACGGTTCTTGTTGCTAATTTGTAACGCATTTTCTTATCAATTGTCGCAATGCATACGGATTCAGACCGTAGACTGCCATCAACAGCACGAATGTGTGCAAGTGCCAATGCACAGCTTGATACTCAGCTACAGACTTGGCTTTCTACCACAAGTTGTTGTTGCTGCTTGCACACAGACGGCAGCAACTAACGAGCAGCAGCAGCAGCATCAACAGTAAGCCCAGAAGGCTATATGAGGATGAGTGGCTCTGAATCCTGCCTGTGTTGGCTGATGCTGTTGCTGCTGCTGTCTGGTGTCTGGTGTCGGCTTTTAAGTGTCATAAATGAGAATTTATTCGGCCAGGCATTGTCATTGTGTAGCAGACACTGTTGTTGCCGTTGCCGTTGCAACTGCTGTCGCTGTCGTAGTCGTAGTCGTAGTCGTTGGCTGTTCGCGCCGCTCAGGTGGCAAAAAATTTTCCAGGCTGTCAGGCAACATGGCTGCCAGGTTGGCAATTTTGCCACATTTCAGCCCCTAGAGCGAAGAGTGCCATAAAATTGTTGTTGTAGTCGGGGGGTTCATGAACTCTGTCCATAAATTTCATTAGCAGCTGTCCTGAATATGCTGACTGGGCGTTGTTGCTGTGTTTGTCACTGCGACAAATTAGACAGATTAGCTGACATTATAATAATATAAATAAAATTATAAATGCGTATACGCAATGTAGTAAACAATTTGTTTGGGTCAGGCGACTTCTATTGTGCGGTTGAGCTATTGTGATTGCTGATATTGCTTGCAACACAATTTCCGTGCCACTGTTCGCTGTTGAAGTTGACAATGGACAATACAAAATCCTTGAACCATGTACCACTCTTGCACTGGTTGCATGTTTTGGTCAGTCGAGCCGCCACCCCAACCACAAGCCCAGTCGCAGCGTGAGAGTTCAGGTCAGTCTGACCCACTGACATTTGAGCACACAATGAAAATGACAACAACAACGAAAAGAACAACAACATCAACAATGCGGCTAAGCAACTACTACAATAATAATGGCAATGTTAACGCTTAACGATTTTCTAGTGCACAACAACGATAACAAAAGTAACACCAACAACAAGAACAACAACAACAACGTCCACTTTCCAATCGTAAGTTAGTCTTTTCAACGATAAAAGCTTAAATAAATCCAATTAAATGTGTGAAAAGCAATTTATTTTAATGACGTTAATTAAGCCTTGGGGCGAAATTCGTTTTTAATCTAAAATCCAGCAAGTCTTTATTTATTCCTCCATAGCATATAATGTATGTATATATATATATAAATATATTTATTGATATATCCTAGTGAAGTTTACAATTTACGAAATTAAAATTTAAGCCATTTTTGCCAAACACTCAGTCAAAACTAAATTCAATTTTCAGCTTGATCCTGTTTTCCAATTTTCCTTATGCACACAAAATAAACAAAAGTTGTTTGTTCATTTTTAATTCCCTTTTAAATTGGAGCAATTTGAGTTTGAATCACAGCATGAAAGTGCTGCCAATGACAACTTAGCCAGGACATTCGCAATTTATGCTTGAAATACGAAAAGCAACCAAACAACCACCTTGCGCCAACTTGCAACAATGACAATCGAGCAAAAACTGCACAACCCAAACACACAGACACGTCGTCGAACCAAGAAACAATTAAATTAAATATTTATATGCGGGCAAGGAACCAGCAGCCAAGAACTGCAAACTAACACAACGGAGAAGAAGGGTAAAGTGAAAGAGGGTAAGATTAAATAAATGTAGCGCAAACACACAGAAAAAGCAAACTAAACCGATTTTCGTAACTAGTCCTGCTCTATATCCTTTGCCATCTTCTCGTTCTTCTTCCTCTGTCGCTGTCAAGTTGTAGATTTTTGCCTTTTGGCCGGCGAGCTGCAACTTGAAAAACTTTTGGGTAAATATCAGCACACGATGGCAAAGCAGCTAGTAGAGAAACAAGGAAATCCTGTAAAGCCCGCTTCCTCCGAAAAGCAAGCAGCTGACGAGCATAATGCGAGCATCCAATTTGTATTTGGTTAGAAAAGCTTTAATGAAACATTTGATTTATGCTGTATACTTTTGGGGGCATTGACGCAACGCATCGCAATTGATATAATATTTATTTGAATGTATCTGTTTTATTTCGACTTTTGTTTTCGCTATGTTTGTAAACATATATAAATATTCGTTTACTGTTCTATAACAGTTGCTGGAAAACCGGATCACAGCAGCAAAAAGTTGCTGTGTTGTTTGCGTTTATTTCAGAACTAACCCAAAAAAAAAACAAACAAAACAAGAACATTAATTCAGCCTAATTTATTCAAGTAGTACGAGTCGTAGAGCATAAATGAGCTGATTACTTTGTGAACGACCCTCGTGAAATGCCCAATGCTGATGTCGAGTCGAACATTTTTGGGAACATTTGCCGAATTAAAAATGATTTTATGCCAGACGCGTTGCGGGCAAATACAAGGCATATATGAGTTTGCGAGTGAGTACGAGTGAGTTTACACAAATACAAAACAGGAGGGCAAGTAAAACAATCAAATGCCAAATCGTTGCTATTCCTTTACACACTCGCACACTCGCACACACAAATACGTATTGAACTTGTAGCAGAAAATCAATTTAGGCACAAACTTGAAATAGCATAAGTGCTGCTGGTAGATGCTGCCTGCCAGACGACGCACACACACACACACACACACACACAAAACACAGTCTCTCAACACACTTAAATGAACGTGCCTGGCATGTTTTGGCATGGATGTATGTAAATGTAGGCTGAGAATATAAACAACGCGGCAAAGCGGAAAACTTGCTCCACAATACAATCAGAGACAACATGCCGATATGTCGGATGCAAAAACACTCGACTAAAATGAAATTTATTTGTTTCCTGCCCAACAATTTCAAGTTAAATTTGCTGGGGGGCGCCAGACATTTTATTTAACGCTCTCCCATTTCTCTCTTTCTCTTTCTTTACATCCTTTTCCTTCTGCTTCTTCTTCCCACTGGCGCTCCTCCTTGACATCTGTTGTCTGTTATTGTTTAGCACGCTATTTATAAATCTTTTTGCAGTGAGAGGCTCAGAAACTTTCAACGCACAATTCACTCAAGCCTCCCAAGTTGTACCCACCAAATGTATCTCTGTGTCTCTCTTTCTCTCTCAATGTCACTTTCCGCTCTGTTGCGTATGCGAGTGAGTCTCCAAGTTTGTAAGCATGGGATAAGCGCACTGAGCTAAAGCCAAATGTAAGCGCTGCCAAAGCTGCACTTAAACTTTTGATATCAATAAAGAAAAGGACGCCAAGCAAAAGTGTAAGCTCGAATGCAATCCGGCACTGAGCAACAGCAACAATAAAACACAACAACAACAACACTAACAAAGACACTTGCACGAAAGTGAATTGAAAGAGAAATGCAAAAAGGCAAACCAAAAAAAGAAAAGAAAGGACAAAAAAAAAATGTAAAAACTTAAACTTTTGGCAGTCGCTCGCCAAGTTTTGTAACAAAAAAAAAAAGGAAAAAAAATCTAATGCAAAACTGTCATTTAGAGTCGCTTTATTTATTTTGATGTCAGATGCACGTGCGCCACACTCGTTGTGTGTGTGTGTGTTTGTGTCTGTGTGTGTGTGTCTGTGTGTGGGACGGAAGTCATCAGAAACCCAAAATAAAAAATGGCGACATGACAGGCGCACGTTTTGCCCACATTGAAAACGAGGGCAAGCAGCAGCACTGGCGACAGACAGACAAACAGAGAAAGAGACGGAAAGAGAGAGCAGCCAAAGAAGAAAAAACAGAAGAAGACAGCCGCTAACTGACTGAATGAATGAATGACTGAATGAATGAGTAGGGATGCAGCAGCAGCCGCTGGCAGCAGCTGAAGAAGCGGCTTAGGCAATTTATGACAGGCTGGCACAAATGTCGAGTGAACGCACTGCTTATTGTGTGTGTGTGGGTGAGTGTGTGGGTTTTATGGTGTGCGTGCGTATGTGTGTGTACGTGTGTGGGAGAATCCTTAGAAGTGTACCCAGAACTGCCTCCTAGAAGGATGATTGCTAAAGTCAAATGATATTACTGGTGCTTTTCAGTCATTCACTGCGATAATAACTCATATGTGTGTGTGCGTGTGTGTGTGCGTGTGTGTGTGTGTGTGTGTGCGTGTGTGCGTGTGTGTGTGCATTGCTTACAGCTAGTTGATGACATATTTATCAAATGGGATGAGTCGAAGTGGAAGGTGTATTTACAATCGCATTGAATGCTGCTCTTGGATCAAATAATCATAGTCATCATGTAAGCTCTGACTAATCTGTTCATTCCTGATGATTTTCTTTTCCCTCGTTTCGTTTCCAAGTGCTCAAGTCATTAAAGCAATTGAATTACAACTGATTCGAGTGGTTTCAAGCAAAAACTGTTACTCTTTTGATTGATATTTACTGAGAAATGGCTATTGACTTCAAAACATTCAAAGCAAATATCCTTTAGGACCAGAAACAATGGGGATGTTCAGTTATATTGAAAATAATAATAAAAAAAAACCTTAACAATAAGAAAAGAAATAATAAAAATAATTGTTAAACTCAGCTCATTTTTTTTTTTTAATAAAACTCTTTGGAATTATTAAGAATGAGTGTTTTTAAAGTCAATCAAAGTACGGCATCAGAGAAAGATTCACAGAGATCGTCCAGTCAGTTATGGAGGCAAAACATATCGGAGTAAATACAAAATTTCAGATATAAAGATAAAGAAAAACATAATTAAGTTATTCTATTTTGTCTACTTTGCCCACACACACATCTATTCAGCATATTTTACATGGATTAAATTGTTATAGTTTTGTTTCAGCTTGTAAATACTGCTATTTGAATTAGCTACATTTTCAAATAGAAAACTATAACTTAAAGAAAACTTTGAATAGTTTAACTAGGAAAAAAAGGTTACTGGCAATTATCTTTTGCTTTGCCTATAAACATATCGAAATCGCATATGAGGAAGATCGATTTTTTTCATTTCAGTGAATTTGACCATTAATTGTCAACAAATGAACGTCAGCAGCTGTTGTCACTTTCACATGTGGCAAAAGTCAAGAATTACTTCTGCTGCTGCTGCTAAGAATAGCAAATGCAAATATGGCACATGCTACGAACATGGAAATATGGTGCATGAACCGAAAGGAATAGTTGTGAAATTGGACAACAGCTGTATCAGTTAAGACAGTTGGCAAACAAGCGCAAAACCAACGCCAACAATCAAGTACACGCCACTGGAGACACTTGGCAAACTGTTTTGCTTGATTGAATTGAATTATACAAGGCCTAAACTAAACGATAACAACAACAACAATAAGTTGAAATGGAGGCAGGATGGCATGTAGCAAAGCACTGTCTCAAGCACAACTGCCACAAAATCAATAAAATGGCATAGCGGAAAAAACTTTTGGACTAGAGCAACAGCAACAGCAAAAGCAAAAGCAAAAGCCAAGCGACCTACATATATAGTTGATAAGCAAAGCGAACTGAAACAACGACGAAGACATTGGTTGCACAAACTGACCGAAAGCCAGCGACAGTTGCGACCTCTGTAATTTCAAGACAACTCTCCACGGGCACATTAGCAACATGTGTTGTCCCTGCAGCAACAGCAACAGCAGCAGCAACAACATAAAAGAAGGGCAACAGAAGCAACAACAATTTGTAGCAAGCTAAACTTGGATAGTAGCATCGCATGTCCTGCCTTTTTTTGTTGCGACATAAAACAGATATAAATAGCTATATTATCCCCCCCACACACCCGTCTACACACACACACACACACACACACACATCGGCTGTTGCTAGACGCCCACACGGTGACGTTTAGTCGAGTGGACGCCACAGACATTTGCGATAAATGTCAAGCGTATTTGAGATTTATGTGGGCAAGCTCTGCAAATAATTGGGTGTTGCCATCTAACGGATTTATAGTATCTTTGTCTGGGTCATGGTCTAATGCTGTATTTGATTCCGACTCTGATTACACTCTCATATCACTTAAGTCAGTTGCCGTTTGTACATTCATCAACTCAAGCCAAATTTACATTTGGCCAAGAGCTAAACTTGTCTTCAGCAGCAGCAGCAGCAGTGAGTAGTTGAGCAAATTCCAACTAAAAGGATTAGATCTGCAATGTGGTTGCATTTTGTGGCATAAGTCGCTGCCAACTCTGCCCAAATATTTGCCAAGAAAATACGCTTTTTGACAACATCGCAGCAGTCAAAGTGTTGACTTTTCAACTTGAAGTTCTGCCGCGAGTACACAGTGCGTATGCGCAATGCATTTTAGCCAACGAAATCAGTAACAAATTTAGCAATTCGCCAAAGCAAATAGCGCGACAAAATACCAAAACGAACGAAGTGAAAAAGCTTCACAAAAAAAGAAAAAGAAAAAAAGCAAAGAACAAAAATTGAAAAGTGCAAAGTGTGCTTGATGAGCGGTTTGCCACTTGGAAGCGCAACAACTGCAGCGAAATGCAAATAAAAAATGCAAGCCTGCTGAAAGATGACTCCTCGAAGTGGCAGACACCCTGTTGATAGTTTTAGCTGGAATTAACTCTTTAAACTTTCCCCATAAATAATAAAATATTGAGTAGACTGTTTGCAATAATCCTAATATTTCTCACTTTATTTACTTAGGTCTTTTAGGTTTAATATGCATAACAATTTCAATAAACAATGCCTTTGTCATAATATTTATTCAAGCAGATCCTAAACAATTTTCCTATCATAATATGTACTTGACCGGAAAACAGAGGAGTTGATTCTTAAACGTGGCATTTATGCGGAAACTTTTAGTTAAATTTTTAGTCATTTATTGTAAAGGTTTTTCCATTTTATTTAATTCGAGTAGATGCTGCGATTTTACCTTTATATCTGCAAGGATCTTAATCTTTAGGAGTTATTTCCGTTGTTGTGTTAAACATTGTATACCCAACACATAAATTGGTACAGAGCTTAAAAGGGCAGCACGCGACGAAAAAAAAAACTCAGAGCAATAATGTACGATAGAATCGGAGAAATTGAGAAAAAAAGAGAGAGAGAGAGAGAGAAAGAGAGAGAGAGAGAAAGAGAGAGAGAAAAAGGGTACCTGAGGGAGAGCATGCAAAGGAATTGCAAACAAAAGGGTTCATTAACAAAGTAAAAAATGGAAAAGTGCGCAAAGAGCATGGAAATAAAATGACAGCAACCAAGCCAGCAGCCGCTCAACAATAAGAGTTAAGGGAAATTCTTGAGATGTTACGGTAAGGTGAGGCACAGCCAACCAACCGGAAGTTTATGACTGTAAAAAAAAGAGCGTATGAAGAAGACACGACAAGTGCAACTCGGTTAAGCGGTGCTGCAGCACTCCCTGACTCTCACACATCCGGTGAGGAAATAATAAAAAGAGCGCCAAGTGCTGCCAATGTCGGCGACTGGGGGAGAGGTGCTTCTATGGCAAACCGGTTAACAAAGCAGCCTCTGGCTTATGTGTGCTGTGCAACAGCGGCGCGTATGTCTCTGTGTGTGTGTGTTTGAGAGAGCCAGTTAGTTTGCAAAGTCAAATGAAATTTAATTTTGCATAATAAATGACTAAAACACATTCACAATGTCATCACACACACACACACACAGACACACACATACAGACACACACACACATTCCACACGCATTTATTACCTTGTTGTGCCGCAGGCTATGCAACACAAAAGAGGAAAAAACTGGTTAAATACTTGTTTTGCATTTGACATTAGATCTGTAAATGTATATACATATATATATATATATATATATATATACAGACAGCTTATATACACACACACATCTATACATATAAAGGGAGAGTAACAGGACAAACAAAGAGCGAGAGATCGGGCAGAGAGGGGAGAGTGGGGAAGAGGTGCAGCCGCAAAATGATTATCTAATGCTTGCACAGTAAAAACGAAATTATTTTTGCGGTCATAAAAACATCCATGCATATGTATCCCACATGCACATACGTGTATCCGGCTCACATTCATCAAACCGCGGTCTTCATATGTATTTGCATTTACATTGTAGTCACAATGCACAGTGGTTCTTGACAGCCTCGAAATCTTTCCAGGAGAGTCCACGTCGATCGATAGTTGATATGCCAGCCATATACAACATTATTCCGATGCAGGCAGTATATATCGAGTCAATTGTTAAATTCTTTGCATTCCAGGTTAATTCATTTTATCAAAAGCATTTTTATACAGATTTACATGGCGCTTTTGACCACAGTGCCGCTTTGCAAATAAGCCTGCGAAGATTTATCTAGGCAACCACAATAAAAGTTGACCGTATTTTATGTATTTTCCATGCTGGTATTTTGCATTCATATGTTTGCCATAAAATTATGGCTCGTTGAGAACTTTTGACGAGACGTTGCATGAAGAGCGTACACATTTTTCATCTGGCAATTTTTGTAATTTCTGTTTTGCTTTTGTTTTTGGTATTTTTGTGAACCAACCCCACACCACCCCCAGCCAACAACAGCCAAATTCATATTTATTGGCCTTCAAGTGTACGAGTAAATTTCATGCAACATCAATATATATTGGCAGTGGAGCTTTATGCATTCCTCAAATTTATATATTTGCCAACAATTAAAATTGAATCATTGTGCAGGACTTACTCGTTATTTAAAAATAATACATTATATTGGCCAGATGGTGGCATAAAATTACGTACCTGAAAATAAACAGAAAGAAAATACATTTCATTTCGAATAAATAAAAATATAAATATACAAATTGAATATACAATTAGCAACAGGCAGAGAAACGTTTGAGGATGCGAGAAAATAACTAAATTAATCAAAATGCTCTCAAACAAGGGGAAACTGTCCGATAAACTTTCAAGGTTCAGTATCAAATATTCGATGGCTAATCAAATACCGCTCGGCTTTAACCCATTTACCCCACAGGAATTGCGTCAATATGTTAACCTTATGCCGTGGGCGCAGTTCTTTTATGCAAATAAAGGTGAGGCACAACCGGGCTGAAAGGCAGACAGACATTGTTTTAGACAAATTGATGTGGTAAAAGGGCATCAAAACAAAAGGACACCCACACACACACACACACACACACACACACACACACACACAGCAAATGTGTATGTTTTTTTTTGTGTCCATTGTTAACACATTTACCAAAGTTGATCCTTTTTGAACCCTAGAACAAAAGCAGCTCATTTGTCATTGTCCTTGGGTATTATTTAAATGATGCCTATGAACTTAGCCCCATTCAGCAGTGCTTCAAACTTGATTATAAGCAATTGTCAAATTGTTTTCATCCAACAAAGAAAAAAAAAAAAACAGAAACACAAAACAAAAAAGGCAAATATGCTTAAAGCAAATGCACAACACTTTAAATGTGGATTTGATTTGATTTTATTTTATGCATCGACTCTGCCCCTTATTTGGCATATTTATGATGCGTTTGGCATTTTAATTAAATTCTATGCTGTTTGGCGTGCATTGCAAACACTTATTATTATTATGATTGTTATTTTGCTGCATGCATAAAACGTGTAATTTGTTGCATAATATATGCCATAATGTTTGATAATGCCACCACTTGCATCCTGTTATTGTTGCAACGTACGCAAAATAGCCATAAAATGCATTTAAAGTTAATTTGTTTAGCTTTGCATTTGACATGTGGTGCAACCGGAACAAGTCCCCTTCAAAAATTCAGCACGCACTTTGATTTAGCGTCATTTAAGAGCTGGCCAACGAGCATTAGATTGCCTAAATAGATAAAACTGAAACTATTCGCCTAAAATTATATTTCAATTTATTGTCATTTTGTATATTTGATTTGATTATATCAAGATAAAACTGAATTCCAGCTCGAAAATCACGTTAAATTTCCCCCGAAATTATATTATAAAAACTGAACCGATTTTGAAAAATCAGTGTTTTTAATCAAGGTTTCGACTCTACATTCAGTACAAGGTATTTAAAGTTGGCACTAGAATTTTATGACAACCACAAATACTTTGTCAAAGGTGAATCGATTTTTAATAATAAAAAATAAGAGCTATTTGAGGCATGCGAAAAATTGCATACCACAGCCAATATCTACATTCTTTTAACGAATAAATTTAATTAAGAGCAGAAATTGTTGAAATAAATATTTCAAAAATTCAGATCTGATTTTTATTTAAATATTCCTCATTTGTATAATTGCATTGTATCACAAAAGGTGACTTTAATATAATTTTATTAGTCATGTTTTAAGAACGATTTATCGCTGGAACTCGTATAAAAAATGTATACAGTAAACAATGCAGAATTTCATTACATTTGCAACGCATTAACGTGCATGTTATCCCCATGTTAACTTATCAATTAGCAATTAATTGAAACGATTCGATATCTTACAATTCTGGTATGCAAACGATATGCGATTGCTCGACAAGCTGTTGTCTTCCCTATTCATGCTTAGGCCTTTGAATGCCCCTTGGAAAACCGCAAGCAAAACAAAGCTGATGATTGTCTAAAAGTTTTTGTTCTCGTTCTTCCTCTATATAATATATATGTTGGTGACCAGGGTCTGGGCAACTGGGCAACCCTTTCAAACTAATTGCAAGACAAAACAAACCATTTACAAAACGCTTAAGTGACACAACCGCAAACACGAGAAGATGAGACGAGTGAGTTGCCCCACCTCCCTCCGTCAACCCCTTACACACCAGCCGGCAGCCGGTCGGTCCCCCGGCAAACAGTGCGACTTGTGTGTGCCTCGTACGAGGCTGTGACCAACATGATGTCTGCTCGTATTATCTAAGCTTATTTCCTCATTAACTTGAGGGAGGAGAGCGAGCGGAACGGTCGAGCATTCAAAACTCAAAAGTCATTCAGCAAATGTCTTTTGGGTTTTGTAATCTTATTCACAGTGTTCTTCTGTTGTCGCTTTTCTTCTTACTTAAATGCATTTTTCATGGTCAGCGCGTTTGCAGCAACGCAACGCAAAACGCGTTAAAAAAATACATTCCGAGAAGTGGAAACACTTTTGAGATACACTTGAGATTTCTTTTTATAACAAAAATCGATTTGATGGAATAAGAAATGTTTCTCATAGCAATTTGTTTTGGATAAGAAAACATTAGTTCTGGATTGGTGACAAATATAAAAATAAAAATTACACTCAAGTCAAATCTCTTAAATACACCAATTTAAAAATAACATTCGAGTTGCCTACAAACGAGTTTTGAGCATTTATTCAACGCACTCAATTCACTTCGAAGAGCCTGCGTATATCTTAAATACATCTCTTTGTTAATCGCACATTACAGGGTATGTAATGAAAACATTATGACACGCGCGATAGTTGAGCAGCACAGTTAAAGCAAATCTCCGCTAACAAGCAGCTTAAAATGCATGAGCATAGTTTGCGCTCTGCTTTTTTTACCGTGCAGCAAAAGCAGCAGGAACAGCACCAGTTGGGAATTATCTTCCAGACAAGTCAAATTCCGCAACATCAGAGTCACGGCTCCGCAGAGATGGAGGCAGCGCAAAAAAAAGAGTAAAAAGACACCCACACAGACAGACGGACAGTCAGTCAGTCAGTCAGTCAGGCAGAGAGACAGTCGCTGAGACAGATACAGAGCAAGTGAGAGGGGGAGGCAGAGGGGGAGGGGGAGCGAGCGACGCACAGGACTCATTAGCATATGCCACAAGTAAGTCTGGCGTCTCTAACTGACGCTCAGGGACGCCAACTCAGTGACTAACTGCCAAGCGCCACCCCTTGTTGGGCGGTTTTTTTTTTTTTTTTTTTTTTTTGCTGCTGCTGCCACAGCAACATTTTGTACATTTCTTTACACGTTTTTATTTCGCTATCTTTTTTTTCAGAATTTTTTTCCCCAGTGCAGTTGTTCGTTTTCATGTTTAATTTAGTCCGAGCCACGCGCAATTAAAATGTTTTGCTCATTATACGACGTGTTTAATTTGTTTACCTGTGAAATTTAAGTTTCGGTTTAAGCAGCAGCAGCAGCAGCAGCTTTAAACTATCGACAACTAATTGAACCAACGTGCTGTTTGAAAAAATATACGTATAAGTTAAACACAATTGTGTTAAATCAAATACGTAACGCAAACACAAATTTGTAAATCAAACAACACACGCCATGTTTGTAAATGTTGATTTAAGCCCAATTGTTAACGCTAAAAAGTATGCAACTTTTTGAAACAGCAGCTGCAATAATTTCCAACTACTGGCAACAAGTTATACAAGTAAAAACATGAGGGGGGACAAGGCGGTTTTACACTGATGTGCAATGTAAAAATTATGTATACAATTAAATAAAACATATGAAAATATACGGAAAAATTAAATACACTTTGGTCTAAGGTCGACTATTACGACAAACCTTTGGCCAACAACTTTTAAGAGACTTTATAAACCTGAAACGTCAGGAATATTTTCAATTTTCTATAGAACATTTACATCAATCATGAGCACTTTTAACATCAAATACAATTCGTTACACCAAAGTATATCAAAGAATATGCCATTTCAAAGTGTTTCTCTTTATTTTTTTGGTTTGGTTTACACACGAAATTGGCCATGTTGTTTCCAAAACGAATTGCGTCATTCAAATTGGAGAGGAAAAAGAAATGATTGCCAAAAATTGGGTCGGCTATTGATGACGTCCACGACCACAATTGTTAATGATTATTATATTGCGCAATGTATAATTGCCCGATATAAAAACACCAAAACGTTGTTACAATACCCAATGCCAATGTTCGCACAGCGAACCTCTCAAACCTACCCGTTGGTCCCCATAGGTTTTCCCCTTGAGAGCTACCAAATGGGTGCCACACACGATATGTCCTGGGAAAAGCCAACAACATCGATTTTCCGCACCTCTTGAGCGGATTTTCCATTTACCTTTCACTGGGTTTTCCGTTGGCAGGTAAGTCAATTCGAATCAATGGGAAATTTACATGACAAATATAGCATATATATATATAATATATATATATATATATATATATATAAATGAGAAGCAGGCAAGTAACACTTTAAACCATTGTGCGCAAAGCCCCAAATGAATAATTCGGAATGCGCTGCTAAAAAGCATGTTGTAAGAACTTTCATGGGTTTTTTCAGACTCAGCAGTAATTTAAAACAGACAAATTACTGTTTTTATTTTTAATTATTCTGTTGACTTCATATACCCTGCAGAATATTTAAGCACTGTGATTTCTATACGCTTCCTGAAAGGAAAATATATTGCATACTCTTTAAAATAAAAAAAAGGTTATATAATAAAATAAATAATAAATAAATTATATAATTCTTTTCTTGCAAAAAAAGAATAGAATCAAATTCCCTTCAGATTTTGGCTGTTGTCTAGAGTAAGAATCATTATTACAGAGTATCTCGACATGTAAATTGTTTTGATGGCACTTTTATTTAACATTTCACTCACTCAATTTTTTGGCAATGCAGCGCCAACGAAATAATAAACCCAAATCCCCAGAAAAGCAAACAAACAATTTGCTTTATCAATATTCATGATTGCCACGGCCATTTCTGTCCCTGCCGCACTCGCCATGAATATGCAATAAATGTGAGCCGAATGTGATTTACAAGCGAGCGCAAATGCATTTGACCAAGTCAACATGCAGCTAATTTCGTATGCTTTTCGCCAACACGAATTTGTAATGGAATAAGTGCCAATAACAACAACAACAACAACAACAACAGCAACAAACAGTTAAATGCATAACGCTGCTGAAATCCGAGTTTTCTCATTTTTTTTACACTATTTTTCTTACATTTCGTAAAAATAAAAATAAAAAATAAAAACTAAAGTGTGGAAGAAGCAGTGAAATATGAAATAAAGTGACGCTGGCGCCACTGCAGCTGATATGGCAAAACTTGCAGTGCAACAATAACAACAAAAACAACTTATTCACACGCGACTGGGGCACCGCCTTTGACTTCAACTCCTTTTTTGCCGCAGCTCGAGTTGCACGTGCCAAGCTGCAAATGGATTTGTGGCACGAGCACGAGCCAAATGAAAAACTTCTGCTTGCACTATGACCGCATACAAATGTACAAACAATGAGATCAGCAGGTGGCTTATGATTAATCAAAGCCAATGAGATATTTGGCTGCAGCAAGGAGGAAGTCAAGTTGCGAATGGTATAATAATAAAATTACCCCTACAATTAACTGCCTGCTTTTATTATAAATATTTCTCATATTGTTGGTGGTTTACAAAAGCATCTCCGACCTCAAAAAGTATTTAGTAAATATATTATTGATCAGCATCAGCAGCCGCGGATATTGAACGATGTCCATCTGCCGATCTCAGAGACTATAAGAGCTAGATAAAATTAGTTGTCTTCTTTCATCCAAAGTTTATTTTATTTTATAGATTACAGCTTTGGCAGAACATTCCATAAGGATGATGGGCAAATATAAAGCTGAGTCACATTCAAATCCATGTTCGTTGTCATTCTTCTTGAATAGAATCCAATCCCTTTGAGCCAATTATAAACTAAGGCACATATTAAATAGACTTGGATGTAGCAGCAACCTCACTTTTTGTACTGTGCTCTAAACTTGCCACATAAAAAGTTATGCTTTAATTTCCAAAGCAAAATAAATTCTTAAACTTACAAAAATAGAGTTTTTATGTAGATGTTTGTGTACGGGTAATGCAGGCCACATAAAAATAGTGAAAACAAAGTCTAATGTCGATAGTGAAAGGTAACCGGCACAAAGTGGCCAGAACTGCTGCTGTTGTCGCCGTACCTGTAGTTGCAAGTTGCAGCTGTAACTGTTGCCAAGAGACAGTGCTGCCTGCCGACAGCATGCTATCGCTGCTGTGGCAGCTGCTGCAGAAAAGTTCTACGAACTCGATGACTGTTCTACATCTATCTTGACTTTCTATGGCCACTGTGGCAACAACAACAAAGAGTCCGATGACGACGTCGACGACGTTTGCTGTCAAAAAATCTTCAATTAAAGGCGCAAGCACAAAAGCAGTCGCAACAAACAAAAAAAAAAAATAACAAAAAAAACGTAAAAAGGGCAAAAGCGGGGTGAAAAAATGTATAAAATGAAGAAAATGGGAACATTCAGGCAGCCAGCAGCACATGAAAGTGGGCAAAAAAAATGAAGGCGCTCACACACACACACACTCGTGTACATTTGTATGTGTGGCAATGTGGCAATATGGGCGGACGGGCGTCAAAAAGAAATGGGCGTGTGTAGTTATGCAGTTGTAGCCTCAAATGAGCGCATTGCAAGACAATGATGTCAGATGCAGACCGGACTTAAACAGACCAGAGACACCATACATATATATATATATGTATATGTATAGAAGGAGGCAACACGGCGAATAACGGAACAGCAGCAGGGCACAGGGTAACAACAGCAGCCAAAGCATTTACATTCGTATTCGCATCCGCCAGATAGATATGTATGTATGGATATGCATATATTCACAGTCATCGCAAAGTTGTGGATGGATATTCATTGTACTCACTATTTGTGATTGTCATTGTGTGTGTGAGTGCGCGAGTGAGTGTGTGTGTATGTGTGTGTCAGTCAATGCATGCAAAGTTTGCCAACTGCTGATAAGCAATGGGAATTAACTGCTGAGCGAGCTTTCCCTTCATTCTCTCTATCTCTCTCCCTCTCTCTCTCTCTTTCTCTCACTTTGTCTTCCGGTGTCTTTTTTCTTCCTTATGTAGGATGTGGGCAGCAGCACACTCACACTCAAGCACACATGCACACACACGTGCACTTGCAACTGCCTCACTTCGCACTGTACAATTTTTGAGCTCTTCCTTTATGAGCCGTCAAAGTTACTGCGTATTTTCATTCCTTTTCTCTTTACACATTTTCCATTTTTTCCAGCACTTCTCAAAGTGAACCGCTGACTTTTAGCGAAACTTTGAAGTTCTGCTCGAAAGCACAATGTGCTAAAAGTCAAAGGATTTATGTCGCGCCCCTTTGATATGACGTGAGCCGCTGAAGGCATTTGCACACTTGTTAAAGCATGCAACAAAAAAGCACACGTATCGTTTGCCATTGCTGCCAAAAAAAAAAAGGAAAAAAAAAACCAAAAAGCAAAACAAAAGCTGGTCAAAGCGGTTTAGAGGAAGCGGAATGTCAATTTAAATGTGTGAGCAAAGCCTCTGAGCAAAAAGGATTTGGAAAAGATTTGATATTACAACTGCGAAAAGGGTCAGAGGATTATAACATAATCAGTCGAATTTAAGCTCAACAAGTGTACGACCGACTCCGATTCTAGTGGTAAATAAGCAATACAAATTCCTGTGAAAATTGAGTTATTTTTCCAAACGTTTTTTACGGTCTTCGGTTACGTGTTGGTACTTTAATGAAAACACCGGTATTGATTACGATTTTTTCCAAACTTTTTTACGGTATTCGGTTTCGATGAGAACAAAGGCAACAATACATTTTTCTGCGAAACGAAGTGCAACAATTCAAAGCTTGAAAAAAATCAGACATTCCAGGCGGGAATGCAACACTCTGATACCAGTGCAAAACCAGCTAATTACAGTTAAGATTCGTTTCCGAATTTGAAATTGAATTGGTAAACGGTTCCAATTCCGTTCTCCCTTCTGAACTTGTATCGACTACGCTGCCAATTTTATCGAGTAATAACCAAAAATACGATTTTTCGGTCAATTAACAAGTTTTATAAGTCAGTTTGAAACAGTCTGTAAATATTTAATATTTACATATTTGCAGAGAGAATGAATATGAATCCAAAACTCAAACGGCAAAGCGGCTATGCTAATAAAAGAAAAAAATAACATTTTTGAAATGACTATACGATAAACACATAAAACATTCGATATGTACATAAGAATGACATCAGCACAACATGCGTCAATTTATTTAATGCTAGTCTAGCTGAAATATTACATTTCACCCAAAGGGTAAATAAAGAATACACAACGCAATTTATGATACGCAACAAAAATACAAATAAAACTGGAGATCAATTTCGTTGAGAGTTAGCACACTGTGGAAAATTAGTCGTTCAGCAGAGTTATTCAAAGTTTAACAATTGGATAACTTTAATACTCTGTTATGATATTAGAATATAAGGAAATACCATAATAAAAACATTTAAAATTACATCCAATAGATAGTCCAAAACAATTGCTTCTTGCACATGAAGGAATATGGTCCTTGCTAAATTTAAAGAAATGGGCGTGACATGACACAATAAATACCCCATGTTGTCGTGTAGCATGAAGGCAACGCTGCTGCTAAACGCCTAAAGCCATGCAGTGGCATTTGTGAAATTGGTATTTTTGCATAGACACCAACACGAACTGGAACAACAATGATAAAAGTAAATAGCTCGACCAGGCGGCAAAAGTGGCACAGAACGTGCTAAAAGTGAAATATCCTCTAAATGCAATGTAGACATATTGCAAAAGAACATTCAACAGAGAAAGACTTGGAATGCCAATATGGAAAACTATGCAATGGCAAGCAACCCCCTCCAATCTATCGCACGTCTATGGGGGCATGCACTGTGACAACACTGGCCAAGTGTTTTTCATTGAACATTTACACAACATCGATTTGCTTACAATGGAACACAAACAGTCGAGTCATCGTCGTCATCGTTGTCAGCGTCGTTGTTGTCATCGTTGACATTGAATATCAAGTGTCAAATTTGCACATTTTTACGAGCCTTTACTGTACCTGTACCTATATCTGTACCTTTACCTATGCACTTCCGTTCCAACAACACAAGCGCACACTCAATCAAACAACCACACACAGACACACACACACACACAGCAATCCACTCTTCAATGGGCATGGGTTGTGTGCCTTGCATGGCAAATGGATTTTCAAAAGTTCGCTTTGGGGGCGCACTCTGCTCAGTAAGCCCTGGCATCAAAACACAAATTAACCTGGCAACGAGTGCCCTACAAAACTTGTTTAAAATAATGAAATATTAAATGAAACGAAATATGAAATTTCTTTATTCTTCCTGTCGGCAAATGCACTTACGAATTGAAGTCATTCTTTATGCAGAGTTTAAAAAAACAATATAATTTTATTTATATGGTTTTTAAAGATATTAGCATAAAAGGGTTGTACAAATATATAAAAGATCTATTCGTTTCTGGCTCTTATTTTGACTGTCTCAATGAGTCCATGAACTGCACTCCAAGATTGTGCTTCATTTACAAGAAGTATGCCAAAATACTTTAATATTTTTATGCATTTTGCATTGTTCGTAAACGTTTTACAGACAACAAACCATTTTAGTAAACAAACTTGGCTTATTCTATTCAAGCTTATAAATGGGCTTCATCTTCGTTTTTATGCTTGCAACAATTTGGTTTCTATGTTGCTTGGTGCATGACATAGTCGTTGTGCCCGGTTTGCCTAAGGGCAGCTACGGAATATAAAAATGCTCGTGTGCACATTAAGAATTAGCAACTAAGTACGTGGCACATAGCGCTATTCCCAAATGGGCATATAAAAATGGGCCTATAACAGCGTTGGGATCTACGTAGTAAGTAGGCAAGCACATGATTAAAAATGCACACACACAAACAGAAAGAGACAGCGAAACAGAGGAAGAGGGAGAGAGAGATAGAGAGAGAAAGAGAGAGAAACAGACAGTTGAACAAACGCAGACTGAGCAACATGGTTGCAATGGACTCACTCTCTCTCTCTCTCGCTCTCTCTCTCTCTCTCTCTCTCGCTCTCTCTTTCTCTCTCTCTTTCTCTCTCTCCGTGTGTAATTGGCTAGTTTGCCATGTCGAACAACACGAATACGCTTGGACCTGGTCATTAAACTCGAATCGAGCTGAACGAAAGACGGGCAAGCCGAGTTGAGAGGGAGGAAGAGAAGCCATCGGAATGCAAAGCCAGCGAATAAGGCAGTGACTTAGAGAAATTCCCCAATTCATTTTGCGTAGAACAAACACACACACAGACACACTCACGCCACCGTCGCATTAAACATAATCTAAAGCCGCACAGCTGAGCCTAGCCGAGCCAAGTCGAAAGCGCTGCGAATTCAATAATCGTCGTCAAAAATACGCCATTAATCAGAAGTGTCAAATTCAATTCGATTCAGAAGTTTACTCGGGAGGGTAGGGCGTTATCAATAACAATTTGAAATACGGGCTGATATGGCTGATTCTTCATAAATTGCAAATTGTACTGATTGTTCGCATATTTATAACTAATTGAAAACAAATATTTATATACAAATTTTAAGGGCTTAACAACTTTCAAGTGTTTTATGGCATTGACTTCAGCTTTAAGAAAGAATTTCGATACGATTGAGAACATTGACTGCTTTTCAAAGTTTTCAAAGTATTAAATATCAAGTTATGGCTAACATTTTAAATTTGATTCGCAGCCTATCAAGTTTGATAAACATTGGCTAACTTTAAAGATGACGTACTAAATTCATTATGATAAATATTAAATATATTACATCATTTACAAATGATTGTTGTTTTTTTTTTTTCTTTTATCCTTCAAGGATCGACAAGCGTTTCCAAATTACAGCTAAACGCAAAAAACATTTGCTTTCTGTATTATTTTATTATTATTTTTGAGTCCTTTTTCTCTTTTCTTTTCTTTTCGTATATTAAAACTTGGCCTTCAGCGATGTTTTCCAAACATTTCATGTCGCACGCTTGAGTAACAAGGCTCAAACTATGCCTCCGAAACAACAACAGCAACAAACACGCAAATGCATAATGCTTATTATATATACTGTGCCAAAATGAAAAACTCCAACACATTTATGCTAATTTCGTTGTCGTTGTCGTCATCGTCATCGTCAGCGTCGCCTCTTTTCGCTGCTTGCTTCTCTCTTCTCTTCTCTTTTCTTCTCTTCTCTCTCTCTCTTTTTTTGCCCCAACTTATGGGTCTCGCATGTTGTTTGGGCCCTGTTTCTGTGTTCTCGCCGTCCAGTCTGCTGTAATTTATGTAAATTTTTCATCAGCCTCTGTGGGTTGCCCAGCGGTGCGGCGGGTGGTTGGTGGGAGTTGAGTAGTTGGGTAGTTTTGCTTACTACCTCTGGACAGGCCACAAAGTATTCAAGCATATGAGCGAAAGGTAAAGTGTAATAGAAAGAGTGAGAGCAAAAAGAGTCGGGCTCACATTTGTTATGCACTTTGAATAAACCAACCCGGACGATACCCATACATTTATCCCACAATCCCCACTCCCATTAGTTATCTGCGCTTGCATGTATTTAAATATGTAATTAGTTTCGGTTGGGGATTCTAGGGTTCTATTCCTCTTTTTGTATATATATATATATATATATGGAATACGTTTATATAGAGCCGAGATCAAAATCATTGCAATTGAGTCTCAACAGAATCCACTTCAAATTAAGCTTTAATATGCGACCCTGTCATCAATCAATGTGTGCTGCGTATTCAGTGATAAAAACGAGAAATTTAAAACAGTGTAATTTCATTTCGCAGCTGTTAAAACAAAGACCAAACAAAAATATTAATTTTGCTATCAAAGTTTCTGTTTAATTTCAGTTTCTCATATCATCAATATGGTAACTTGGCCCAAATTTCAAAGGAAGTAAGGCAATTTGAAATAGCAAAACACTTTAGCTTCACCAAACAGACAAAATACACAAGTGCTGTGTTGATTTCAGTCTGGAAATTCGTTTGAAATATCAAACATTTCCTTCTCTCGAGAGAAAGGAGACTTCGAATTGTGTGTAAAGTAATTAATAGTCAATGATTCAGAATGCTACACAGTATTTTTTGCGGTTTGATATTGCTACTGCTATGAACTTCTACAGAACAATAGCAAAAACCCCCTTCTCTGCTGTTATTAAAAACAAGACATGGGTAAATATTATGATAAACTATTTAATACCCATTAAGAAAGCTTTACATTTTAAATGGGAACTGTCAATCTAAATCGACTTGACTGTTGCTTATCAAGAATATAAATACTTTATCCTACAACTTTCGCCTTTTAGATACATTTGCACAACTTCATTTTATCTTTTAAGAACGGATTAAATGCGCAATTTTTATTCATAAAGAAGAACACAAAAACATTCAGCAAAATTTGAGCATAAATAATAAGACTTCTAACTAATCCAACAATTCTTCTTCGCTCAAAAATTTAATCAAAATTTTTTCTAAGCCTTCAAAAAAATGAAGCAAAATATCCCTCACCATTTGAGCAAGATTTTTATAATAACTTCTCTTCCCATACACACATTTCTCAATTCTCAGCATGAAGACAATATACCCTTAATTAAATCACACTCAAATGGATTCAAATGAATTGAAAACCGTTGTGAATTGATATTTTTTTCTTGTTTTTATTATTGTCTATATTTGTTTATTGGAGCGTTGCTTTTAAGCATGTGTTGTTGCTGGATTTTTAGATTGTTGTGGCATGATGGACTTCAAACTTTATCAAATTTAATTAGTTGCGGCATAGAACTGTCAACTGTCGGCGCTGCCAATTGGCAATTTCCATTAACCATATGCAAAAAAGAAGAGAAAACTTAAATGAAGCAACAACCACGACAACAAAGAAACAACCAACAACGGAAGAAACCAAGAAGCCAAGTACTAAGAAACAGCTACAAAACAGCGAGGGGCAGACACAAGTCCATTGGCCCATGGGTAATTTAGAATGCAAACAGTTGGATGCGAACACAGAGAGAGAAAGTGGGGGCTTCTGCGGATAGGGAGCGAGCGTCGGCCCAGCGAGGAGAACTTCCTTTTGGCAGGCGCAGGGCCTCAACCTCAACTTCAACAGCAAAGTGAGAATTGTTAAGAAAAACAAAAAAAAATATATAAAAATATAAAAAAAAAAATATATATATATATGTGTAATGAAAATGTAAGCAACATAAAGTCCCACTACATGTGTGTTTGCATGTGAGAGTGTATGTGTGAGTGGGTGTGCGAGTGGGTGTGCGAGTGTGTGTGCCAGTGTGTGCAGAGTATCATCAGCGACGACAACAAAGCAAACGTGGAAAATTGAAAAATGTGCAAAGGCAGGCACGCTGGCAAACATACAGCAAGTAGAAAAAAAAAAAAATAAAAAAAAATTGTGTGCAACGCAAAAGCAAACAACATTTGAAAAATATTACGAGTATTTGCATATGATGCGCATAGAAGGAGGAATGGGGTGGAGCGCAGGCGGAAGGCGGAAGGGGTAGCGACCCCGTGGAGCAGCCTGTGGCGCTAAAGGCGTTTGGCATCGGTGGGTGGCTTGGGTGGTGTCATGTAGTTGGTATGTGTACGTGTAAATAATACAACATGGCAAATACCAAACCACTGGAGAGGTATCTACACACACATCCACACACACCTACACCCAAACACAACTGTAGGCAAATCTCGTTCTCATTTGAAGCGTAAATGAAAATGTAAATTCGCTTAAAGGCGGGTGGCTGACGCTTTACAGTCGAGCGGGACGAAGACAGCCGCCAAAACTATTCATATTTAAATATTTCTTATGTGTGTACACACTTATTTATATATGTGCACAAATTTGTTGCAAAAAAATAAAGAAGGAAAAAAAACTGTGAAGCATCGGAAGTCAATTTGAAAATTTTGCAACCGCGCGAATTTCATAAACAGCAGCCAATTATTAAATGGAAAACAAAATACGCAAGCAGCATTCCAATTGCACAGTGTGGCAAGATCAATTAAAATTAATTTAAGCGAAAGAATGCAAAATTCCATGGCCTTAATATTTTGATTGAATTAAAGGCAAATTGAAAATCGAATGTTTCAACAATTAAAATTGTTGTTTCGTTACTTGCAATCAGCCAATTTTATTTTTTTGTTGTGCCCAACACAAAATACACATTTAAAATACATAAAACTCCACAACGAATAGAGACATCAGCAGATTGATTTATTATTTATAAAACAAGTTTGTTAAGGAAAACTGAGTACAATTTCCAAGAATTGAAATTGTCGTATCGATTAAGTATGACTAGTTGCTATCAACACAGTGGCTCACAGCTCGTTTGACCCAACACAGGAGATGTCAACCGAATGTTTGCTTAATATTCAAATAAACACGTATTGTAATTCTTAATAGATTAGTTCATAAATAATTATTCGAAAAACACAAAACAAAATAGTAAATAAAAAATGTATGACAGCAATAAATTATGTCATATTAAAAACAAAATTTATATTCAACTTGTGTAAGCCAACTTTCAAAATAATAATTTCCACCACATTAAAAAAAAAAACGCTGCCATTTATTTTTGGGTAGTTAAGTTAATCTTTATTAGTTTTTTTACTTCTGCATTTTTGTGACCAACATCGGACTACTCCAATTAAGTCAAGTTTTGACTAATCGGATTTCTGAGATTTTGGAGTAAAGTGTTAATTGAGAATCTTAAGAAAATTGTATTCGGCTATTGTGGTTTTGATGAATTCAAGCTTATCGATCCCGGCTGCAAAACAAGTATCATAATTGCAGCTCATCAACAACATGCTCTGAGCACTTTCAAGTGTATAATTACGATGTGTTGGGTCAAAAATGCTGTCAGCCACTGTAGCTCAAGCTGTGTTTATTTCTTCTCCTTTGGCTTTAAAGTGAATTGAAAAATGCGTAGTTTTATTTAAGAAGGAATCAATAATAAAATTAAGCGTTACTTTAATGGCTCTTTTAACAATCCTAATAATTTCGAAACATACGGGTCGCAGACCCCGGAGACGCATTATAATTTTATGATTAAAATATGGTTATTGAACAATATTTTAATGTTTTCAAAGCAAGAATCAATATAATTTAATGGCATTTCCACACAATAAAAACAATATTACTCCATGCTTGGCTCATGGCCAAACTACAAATTTACGAGCACAAAATTCCATGCGCAATCCAAATTGACAATTTCAATTCGATCCGAATTCGTAATTCTCTGTTGCACTTATAAATAGAGAATGTTTGGAGACTGTTTGGTCTTGAGTCATATTTCCGTTTGCATATTGAAAGAGATTCGAATATCTGCAGTGACTAATTATAATGAGTCGAGGGCATATAACAAGCTAATGTAGCAAAATTAACTCTCGTCACTCTGCGTGGCAGCCTCAGTCTCCGTCTCCGTCTCGCTCTCCGTCCCTGTCCCGCTCTCCGTCTCGCTCTCCGTCTCCGTCTCTGTGTCAGTTGTTTGAGTCAGCCGTTGAAAGCTGAATACGTGACATATTCAAAGCTCGGCGCAGACAGAGATAGCACATCGAAGAGAGACACAAAGTGCGAAGAAGAGAGCGATATCAAAAAGTTATTTAATGTGATATGGATATAAGCATTATTTTATGCAAATATTTACATAAACGGCAGAAATGTTACGTTATATTTATTTTTTATTTATTTTTTTTTTTTTGGCTTTTGCTTATGTTACTAACAATTGATGCCTCAATGTCGAGGGCGATAAACAACAATGACGACAACAATTTTAGCAACAGCAAGAAATGCAGAGGCAGCGACAACAACAATGACAGCCAAGTCACAAATTGGAAAAAGACGAATTATGCATAAATTTTAGCGGATTTGCAGAAACAAATCTTTATGATGATGGCCCACTCAGAGGCGTGGCCAAAAGCAGCAGTAACAGCAACAATTCAAGCAAAAGCAACAGCAAAAATTCAAACAAAATTCAAGCAGGAACGCTGCAGTTGCGCGTCACCGACTGAGGAATACTCTACTTATACCTATTGAGACATGACTTTATATACCTCTTACATTTTCCAACTCTATAATTCTTTTTTATGGCCAAGAAAATTTAAATTGTGGCAATTAAAAGCGTTCATTTATAGATCTTGTCCATTTCCGGGCAACCTTATTTTAAAACTTTATCTGTCTTGTGCATAGTCAAATATATTTGACAAGTTTCATGTTTTGCATTTAAATGTTAAATTAAATAAATAGTCTTTAGTTACAAACGTAGAGACCAATATACCCTTTTATCTTCGGTAGCAGTGTATAGAAATGATGACACACTCGAAAACTCACACACAGATGAGCAGTTAATGTTGAAATATGCGACATTTGAAATATTTAAAACGTGTGTTCAGCGCCACAGAGATCAAAGATAAAACATACATAAATCATATTAAAATTAAGGTATATTTTTAATATTATAACATATTTTAATATATATATTCAAATATTCTTCTGAATGCATGCTTTTTGTATGGTTATTTAAGCTAGTTTTTGCAAGCAATTATTTTAATGTATTTTTATTTTGAATATTTAATGACATTTGCCTGTCAATTTGTTAAAGCTTTTTGAAAATCTTATTTTTATTCTGCGAATTTTGAGCAGATTAACAAATATTTTTTCTGGGTATTCTATTTAAAAAATTTAATTAAAAACAAATATAGAAATTTTCTCATGCACCTGCTAAGTAACCAAATTGTTAAACATTGAAGTAAAAAATAAGATGACGAATATGACAGACTATAAAATACCCTTTAGCTAGTTTTACCAAGACTTGATCAAAACTGCTGCAATTTTCATTAGCAATTCCATTTTTTTTATATAAAAGTTCTTGGCTTTTTGTAATAATTCAATCGTCAGAAAATGAAGCTAATCAAACATGAAACTTGAGTCAAGTTTGAAGTTTCGATTCAAATGTTGCATGTCAATAACCTGTCGTCCAATGAAAATGAGCAACAGCGTCAAGTGATGAAGCGGAAGAAGAAGCAATGTGGCAGCAGCACAGCAGCTGTCACGCATGCAACGAAGGCCGCCAAAGAGCAAGCAGACTGCAACACAGCCAACACAACCAAAACCAAACTTTTGTTTTTTGGGGCAGCTGCAATCTGTTGCAGACTTGGTTTGTTTGGACCCACGATGCTGCCCCGCCACGCCCTCGTTGCCACATGGCATGGTAATTGTTTTTGCGCCTCTGCCCATACCCCATAAACAGCCAAAAGTTATGTGGGTATAACAAATTGGCAAAAACTGATTAAACAAGTGATTTCATCTCAAAATATCTTTTTAGAAAGGAAAATTTAGCATGTTTATGTGTTTTTTGCTTTTAATTGCACCAAGCAAATTTTCCAGTTGCTTTTTTATTTTAATTTGCTGTCTGTTTATTAAATTTCTGCTAATAGCAGCCGATTAAATGGATGTACATTTATCAATATATAATTGTTAAAGAGGAGAATTTTTCGTACACGAACTCAGTTTTACTTATTACTTAACTAGCTATAAACCGTGTGACTACTTTCCATCGATATCTGGCTAATATAACATATAACTTTCATAGGAACATTCAGTCAAAAGACGAGATCTTTGTTTACCATGATAACAGAACTGAACTTAACCAAAATCAATATCCAAATCATTGAGATCAGATTACTGCATAGATCGCTTTTTAATATTTCTATTTAAAAGTAGACGCCGGCAAGGGTATGTAATAATTCGGCATGCCCAAATAAAGCCGTTATTCCATGTTTGTCTTTGGGTTTTGTTTGAGCGTAATGAGTATTCGGTTTCTCGGGATGTGTTTGCTGCCAGCCAAAAGAGAAGCAGGCAGGAACCAAGATGACGGCGATGATGATGAGGACAATAGTGCTCAATGGGCGTGGTTCAACGTCATAGACGACGACATCATCATCATCATTATCATTCGCATCACCGCATCATCATCATCGTCATCGTCATCATCATTGTCACACAAACAATGTGCCAAAGTAGAGGAATGACAAGAACATTCTACTCCATATGCAAACATGCCAAGGCATCTGCTTGGCTAGCAACAGCTGCCCCCCTCCTCGCCCCCCTCACCCAACAGCGTGTAACATTGCTGGCCTTTTTGCTATTGCCCAGCAGCAGCAGCAGCCACATGGCATCCACATGCGATGCGACCTGAACGCGTTTTGTGGGCGTTTTCAGCAGCGCGAGATATTGGAACAGCGAAAACTGCAATTTCAATTGGAGTGTATGTGTGTGTGTGTGTGTGAATGAGTGTGTAATCGGAAGTTGGAAGTGAATCGGAAATGGCAAACAAGCAATTGCAACAGCTCTGAAGCGCTTTGCTTGCAAATCAGTTAACGGGTGCTAAAAATCAATTGTAAAGATAAAACACCCAAGTTAACACTACTCAACTTGATTTCGATTTCCATTCGTATTTAGTATATAGTTTAATAGCCCCCCTTCAAATTTAAGTAAGTATTGCTCCTGGAATTCTTTTCATTATATAAAATTTGTTATTTTCTACTTTTTCGTAATTTTGCTGACGTGAATAGTGAACGTAATAATTAAATTGTATAATTTGTAAACATAAAATTAGCTAATAATCCAGTTCTATCATCTGTCAACAAGCGACATCAGAGAACAGATTACTTGAAAAAGAAATGATCTCACTAAAATTTCAAAAATTGCTAATTAATCACTCTATATAAATATGTATTTGTGTTTTTGTGTATTTGTATTTTTTGAATTGTGTTTGCAATTAAATAAATCACTTTCTGATTTCTGCTGATTTGAGATGTGACCTAAAAACGTTTTAGTTATTAAACAATTACGTATTATATTTATAAGCGTTGTCACATCTTTGAAATACCCAGAAAGCGGGATGAGAGGCTGGGGGAGGTAGAAAAAAACCACCCAAAGCTATGAAAACAGGAATTTCCAAAGGTATTTGCTAAGGTCAAATTATTTTGAAAAATTTATTATGTATTTTTTTCTCTCGATAATCTGTCGTCCCAAATCAAAGTTATTCAGCAGCAAATTCCTAAGATATTACTTAATATTTATTATTATTATGTTGTACAAACATTGCCGCCGTAAATCAAAAATTACCCAATAAAATGATTGTTTAAAATTGTTTAATTATGATCAGCTGGCATCCCTCTTTGCAAGAATAACCTCAATATTGGAATGCTTTTTTCCTTTTTTTTTTAACAATGTAATCTATAAATTTTCAATGTGTAAACAAATTGCAAGGGGTGTGGAGAAGAAGGGAGGGGGAGGGTGGCGGAGCATGTTTATATGTGAGTCGAAAAATTTGCGTGGGCGTTTGCGTGGGTAAAAAAAGCACACACACACAACACACACACACACTCATGAAGAGCAAGTGAGAAAATAAATGCCATAAAATGTGCAGCAAACAACAAACTGAATTGAGAAAAAAAACAACGAATAACAGACAAAACCACGCACAAAATGAGCAGCAGCTGAAAATGTGTGAAAAGTTGATTGAAAAAGCATCGAAAACATCAAACAAAAATAGTGAAAACAAAAATACCACTAAAAATGCTGCATACATAATTATGAAAGTATGCAAGTGCGTGGGGATTTGTGTGTGTGAGTAACAAATGCAGCTGTCTCAGCTGCTGCTGCGTGGGCTGTTAACTCCTTTTTTGTGCGCGCTGCTGCTGGTGTTGTATTGTTGTTGGGCTTGCGGCTTACGTTTTCCATGTTAATGATATGCAAACACAAATGCAAGCACACACACAGATGCCGAGAAGTCAAAAGAGAGCGAGAAAAGAACAACAACAACAAAACATTGACAACGGCACATGCACAGGAAATACGCGTCATATACGAGAACCTAAAAAAAAAGGTCAACTAGCAAAGAGAGGGAGAGCGAGCGAGCGAGCGAGAGAGGAAGTAACTGAAATCAAAAACAAAAATTTGCGCGCAATTTGCGTCAATGAATAACACACACATGACAAGGGGCGGAAGAGGGTGGAGTGATGAGTAAATGTGTGTGTGTGCCGCTGCCATTTTTTGCAATTAAAACACAAAAATAAACTTGAATGCGCAGTAAACAATTCAAGTGTAAATTATAAAGAAGTGGAAAAAAGTAAGAACAAACATTCACACACACACACACACACATGTACATATGCCATATGCCTCATCCTGTGAACAAAGAAAATTTCAGTTAATATTAAAACTAAAAATACGCACACCAAAGACACACAACGAGAGAGAGAGTAAGAGAGTGCGAATAAAATCGGCAGTGGGACAACGAAAACAAAAATTGTAAAAACCAATAAGGCAGCAGTAAAAAGCAAGCACACCACGCACGCAAGAAGAGCGTGAGAGAGAGAGAGAGAAAGAGGGGGAGAGAGATACAACTTGTCGTAAACAAACCGCAAAATGAAACAAGCTTAAGTCGAACATATGAAACACAGCCAAAGCAACAACGACAACGACAATGAAGAGCGGCAACAACGCATGATTATTGACATTGCGTTACCCTTCTTGCAGGCAGGCAGGCAGCGACGTCGGCAGTTCAGTTCAATCTGCTTGTTTGGCTCTCGTCTTGAAACTGCCGGCCTGGCCTGGCCTGGGTCTGGTCTCTGCATGTTGTTTACCTCAGCAGAAACTCATATTCAAGCAAAGCAAACGGCAGCAGCAGCAGCAAGAAACAACAACAACAACAGACAGCAGCAGCCCTCAACTTTGTTGCCAGCAGCGCTGCCTCTGCCTCTGCTGCGTACTCAACTTCATGTCGCGTCGCGACGCGTCGCTTATCGCTGTCTTCTTTTCTTGAAAATTTTGTCTGCTGCCTACCAAACACTGACACACACATACATACACATTTTATGCTCGTTGGCTGCTGTTGTTGTTATTCTTATTTCACCGCCTGCACACAACAGACACACACACACACGCGTTTTATGCTATACTCGCTCACTCGCTCTCTTACACCGCGCTCTTTCGCTCTATGGCTGCTGCAAATGTTTTTGCTTTTGGTTTATTTGGCGGCAACCCTTTTGGTTTTGTTACAATTGCCTTTGCATTATGTTGTCTTGGCACGTAAAAATGCACTAATTGGATTTTCTTTTTATATGCTACATGTAAAATTGATCCACTCATTCACTCTCTCTCTCTCTCTCATTCTATCGCTCTCGCTCGCTTACTCTTTTATTTACACTCTCTCTCTTAAGGTCGCTCTCTTTGACTGACAGTTGCAGCGTGATCTTGTTTATGTACATGCACATCTACACACATACACATACACATACACATGTGCATGTACATGTGTGCAATTAAGCTTTTTGTAATTAGCTCGTGTGTGTTCATAAAACGATTCCATTATTGCAATTCGTGCTGATTATTTATTGGTGATGATTTTCAATTGAACTTAGATTAGAGCACGATTCAAGCTGTAAAATTACTGTACATGTGAGTTTACATATATGTCTGTTTATGTGTGTGTTGAGTAAAAGCGTTGACATTTGTAAGCCATTAAGAAAAAAAGCGCTGTTGATAACATTTTGACATTAACACCAGCGACAACGTTGACAGCGACGTCTTCTGTTGCGTCGTTGACGATTTCGGCGTCAATGAGCGCGACACCCGCCAGCGAAGGTGCGAAGAGGAGGGCAAGAGCAAGTAGTAAAGTGCAAGCAGCAACAAATGCTTATTAAGTAGTAAATGCAAGGTGAGTGTGAATGCGAACAGACAAATGAGCATTCGAACACACGCACATACATACACATGTACGCATATCGATACATATACGTGTGCATGTAGCGTGCGACAGAGATAGTTGCATGCAGTAACTGGAAAAGGTGTGTGTGGAATAAAAACGTATCTGTGTGTTGTTTTTTTCTTTTTTCGTTTTTAATTCTAGACGTATTTTTCTATAATGCTCATCTTTCTGATTTCTTTTTTTAAAAGAATTTTTGATTTTCAAGGCTGTCAATGAAATAATTGATGATTCTAAATTTAAGTCAACAGAAGCACAAAGACTAAAATGAATGAGTGACGTCATGACACGTTTAACAGCTGACCAAATGAGATACTCCCAAAATATTAACAATATCTTATAGTCTTTATCGATATGCGATTCGGGATTGGCAAAAAAAAGAAAAGCCTTCCCGGAAATCTATAAATAAAGAGATATTTTAGTGTATTTGTGTGTGTGTGTGTGTATGCGTGTGTGTTAACAGCTCATTTAACGCAGCACGTGAAGATGAGCCAAAGATGAGCTGAGACCGCATTTAATGCGCCTGGTCACCTTTAACTAATAAACACACTCTCATCACTCGCTCTCTCTTTCCCGCTCTCGCTCTGTGAATGTCACGCACACATGCCAATAATGTTAATGAGCGCAAAATGCGTAAACGAGCCAAAAACAAAACTAGAGCCAAGTGCGTTTGTGTGTGGAAAGCAGCAGGCGGCAATTGCTCAGCAGCATCATCCCCCCACCCCCAAATGTGTGTGTTTGTTTGTTTGCACTGTTTGTCTGTCCATTCACACAAACACACACACACACAAATACCCACACACACACTAATACCCTCATACACACTCATACCCACACAGAATTCATTATATTATCCTGCACACTCCAAAAAAGCTCTCACTCTCTCGCTCACTCTTTTGGACACTCAGTCAAGCTCTTCATCAGTTTACTGGGCACGTTCTTAAAATGTGCTTTTTTTTTATTTGGTGAGGACAACAACAACAGCGACAAGAAGAGAAGGATGGAGCAGAGCCATAACCACAACTAAGCCAATTTTGGCAAAAACAAGTGACAAACAGCCACACAGACAGACACGCAGGAGGAGGGGAACGGAACGGAATGGGGTGAGACTGGACCGGAACGAGATAAACAAGACAACAGACAACAACTAGTGGTAAATTCGCAGCGAAAGAGGCCAATGCATTATTTATGCGTTTGCGTGTGTGTATGTGTGTGCTTGCACACATTTTGGGCCAATAAGTCACATAAAGTGTGTTGTACAGCAAACAGCAATTGGCAAGAACTGCATTTTCCATCACACTTTGGCAAACGATCAACAGAAGCAGATGAAGAAGAAGAACGAACTGAAGCAGTAGAAGATTAGTTGCTTATGGGCAATGCATTCATCACACACACACACACACACACACACAGTCACATGCAGAGACAGACGTTTTTAATGTCTTTTTACAGCAGCAGCTTGTTTGGCTCTTCATTTTCATCGTTTCATCAACGACAACAGCAAATACGGAATACAAATTGCAAGCGTTGCCAGACAAAAATGTTTTCATTTCATTCCCACTCACACACACACACATTATATTTTTGTTTGTGTGTGTGTGTATTGATTAGTTTGCAATAAAGTTGAGCAGACATTTCTCGTCTTATTTCGAATTTTAAGCTGCAAATTCTAACAGTGAGTGACAGAGAGAGAGAGAGAAAAAAGACAGAGAGGAAGATAGAAAAACAAATGTGGAAAAACCTCAAGCCGCAAATAACAACAAATGAATCGACTGCAATTGCCAGGTGCGAAATAGATGGACCACTTTTGAGGCAAGAACAGTTCATAATCTTTTCGCAAAATGTGACAAAAGTTTTAAGCCAACAATCTTAATTTAGCATTAAAAGTTATATCTTTCCTTGATATACAACAAGTAATTTCAAATCTATTATTATTTTAATTTAATTCGATTATTTTCAGGGCTTCACATACAACACTTAATATTCAAAATGAATACCGACCAAAATTGAAGTGCAAATTGTTCGGTTCAGTTTCAATTAAAATACTTCAAATAAGGCAGATAATAATAAAATTTCGTTCAAATATGTGGAAAAAAACAAACATCTGACGATCAATGCAAAAAGTAGAAAAACAGAGGAAAAGGAAATTACTTAACGGTAACTGATCAAGATCAGCAATTTGAGCCACTGCGTTCCACACCCACTTTATTCCCATTAATTGCTTACAGATGATCTGTTCCATTTCCACTTAAATCCCATTCCATTGTCACTTACCTCATCAGCTGCTTGGGTGGCGGCCACCAGCAGAATTACCAGCAACGCTGACACCAACATCCATTTACCGTTGCTAGACGATGACGACGACGTCGACGCCAGCAGCGCAGTTTTCAGCTTTGATTTCATTTTCGTTGCGTGGGCGTTGCGAAGAAGAAGCAGAAGTTGTTATTGATGTTTTTGTTTGGTTCAACAGAAAAATGAACAACTGAATCCAGATTTGTTGTGGTTTATTGATCGACGAATGGTGGCAGCATAAAGAGCTCAGCTTCTTAATATATTCTTTTCTTGTAAATTTTTATTTTTATTTTGTAAATGCAATACAAAATTGGGTTACACTAAAAATGCGCTGCGGAAATAAACAAATACGATTTAATTGAAACACGTAATTAAACTGCTTAAACAGACACTCAAACACTTCATTAACATTAATAATTTTTTTCATTTTTTCCAAATCGCGATTTATCAATTTATTTTCAAACAATACGCGTACAAAAACAAATCAATTTCGATAAGCTTGTGTGTGCGTGCGAGAGCGAGATAGAGATAAGTAACAGACATTTTACATTTATACATTTAATTTTTGATAATGAACAGAAATTTTTAGTTGCGCGCGCGGCTAAAATGAAAGCAACTATCGATGATGATAGAGGCAGGAGGGAGGGTGTGGAAGAGAGAGAGGAGTGAGGTGAGCCGTGAGCAGTGAGCAAGGCAGAGTGTAAAAGAGAATAAACAACAAGATTACAGAGCATAGCAGCTGAGAGACAAGCAGCAAAACAAAAATGATAAAATGAGATAGCGGAGCGACAAGAGAAGAGCACAACAAAAAAGGTGCTTGTGGAAATGTCTCTCAGTGTGTGTTTGTGTGTGTGTGTAAATGAATTTGTGTTCGTGTAACACGCTCTGCATGTGTGTGTGTGTGTGGTGTGTGGGCTGACAGTGTTGGTGAGCGTAGCACAAAATTACATATACAAACAGCATCAATAAAATAAAAAAATTAATTTATTATTTATTAGTTCTGCATAGGAAAAATGTGTAAAATGAAAATTAATTTTACACTCGCATTTGCCTCAACTTGATTTTCCGCCCACATCTAACTACACACTAACACACATACACTCAAGCACATCTACTCTCATCACACACACACACAAAACGGTGGCGGCTTCTTTATGTTTTTCTATTTTTTTTTTACGTTTGGGTTTTGCTTCAGCACACGAATTTTGTTGTATTTTCGCCGCAATTTGTACACGCTGCGCTTGAGGGCACCTTATTTATTTAATTGCACGTCGATTGGCGCATTATTTATTGCAATTACAACAAATTCGTTGTAATAAATTGTTAAATTTCTTTACACTTGAAGTGGCAACGCGCGCTACTCCCGCGTCCGATAGCTTCGACGGTTTTATTTCGACTAATGTTAAGTAGCTATGTTAACTAACAGCGACTGTAGCTGCCAGGTTGACCATGTGCTTGGCTCTCACAAACTGACACCAAAAAATACAAAAATTTGAAATGAGCGCTCAGGCCACTCACACATTTGGTATTTATACACTATGTGCAATACAGTCACACTCAATTCCACTCATTTCGAACATATTTTGCAGAAGGAGAATTTGTACAAAAAGAATTGGATAAATAAGGTAATTCTCTTAATCACGACCGAAAACGGTTGGGCAGGTTAAACGCTGATAAGGCAATTGACTAACAAATCACCTGCCCAACGCCGTTCAATAAGCCAATGAATCATTATTTGCTTTGTTGTCTTGCTTTTTGCGTCGCTTTTGAAACGTTCGCTCTCACCCTCCCGCCCCCTAGCCCCCTCTTCGCCTCTATCAACCCATGACAGCCTCTGCACACACACACACAGTGAAAATATTTTTTTTCGGGTAAAGAAAGCAAGCTGCTCTTCTCAATTTGCTTGTTACGTGTTTCGTTGCAGGCTTAAATGCAAGCCGCTTAGTCAAAATGGATCTGGTGGACATCGATCAGGTCCTGGACAATCTGGAAGCAGAGCTAAAAGGTGCGAGCAACAGCATTCAGCTAACGGTATATTTAACAGTTGTTTTTTTTTCTTCTGTTTTTTCTTAATTTTTTTTTTCAGCGGATGAGCAACAGAGTCGCAATGCAGCAGCAGCCGCAGCAGTTGCTGTCGCAGCGGCAGCAGCCGCTGGTGTTGCAACTGTAAATGTGGGCGGTGGGGAGACACGTCCACTGGGCGATGGCAGCGCTGGCGCAGCCAAAAATTTTGTTGCCGTCTCTCAGGTGTTCAACAGCCTCAACGATTATCGCAACAATGTAAAATCACTGGAAACGGAGCTGGAAACGAGGGAAAGCTACGACTGGAAGCAGACAGCTGATGAGCAGCAGCAGCAGCAGCAGCATTCCAGGCAACTGGAAGTTGTCGACGATAATGATGATGAAGATGATGATCAAGTTGTCGATCATGATGATGATGTCGATGATGATGATGCGCACGAGGACATTAAAAAGTACAGCGAAGCGCAGGCAAAGCAAACCAGCAACAATAACAAATCTGGCGAGGAGCTAACGGTTTCCTCCTCGGAATCATTAACCACCTCCTCCTGCTCCACCTTCTCCTCGGGTCCCTCCCCGGGCAACATAAGCAACTCCGAGGAGGAGGAGGAGGAGCAGCGCCAGCAGCAGCAGCTGCTACTGCCCAAAGCAAAAAATGAGGGTGGGCAGCAGGCGCAGGAGCAGCTAGTGGAATCGATTGCTGTGGAGGACTTGGCATTGGGTCTATCCTCGATATCAATAACCACAACGACAACAACAACATCAGCCTCGCCATCCATTCTGCCAGGTGAAGTCACAGCCAGCTCGGCTCTGGGCAAGGTGCTCAACGAACTCTCAGCGGAGACGAGCACCGAACTGGACATGCCCAGTCAACAGGCAGCCAAAACTAATCATCTCCATGCTGGTGCAGATGGTGATGATGATGATGATCTGGATACGAATAATTCGCCAGTGGTGAGCTGATCTAAGCTAGGAAATAAGAATTATTTGTAAGATTTTGAAGATTAGAGTTAGAGCCTTGAATCCGCAGGGATTACAGATCATCCACTATACATCAGTCAGGATCAGTTTTGTTAATCCTTCTGCTCATTTCAGGAGCCGGCGCCAACGTTGGACGCTGCTTTGGGGCAACAACAGCAGCAGCAGCAGCAGTTGCAGCAGCCGCAGTTACAGCAGCAGCAGCAGCGGGCGGGGGAGGAGGAGGAGTCACAGGATGTGGCGCCAAAGCGCAGTCAACCTTTAACCTTCTGCTCGACCATGGACGAAATCTCGGACACGGAACTGGACAGCATGCTGCAGGAAGTGGAGGCGGACATTGAAGAGGAGCAGCACATGGAGCAGCCAGCTGTGGCCACAACTCCGGCTGCAACCAGCTCGAGCACCAACTACATTCACCAGGACATGATTAAAATTGAGAGCGTTGATGAGCCCGAAATCGACGACGAGGATGCTGTGGATGAGGATGAGGATGCTGACACTGGTGCGACGGCATCGCCCGAAACGGAGGAGGAATCGGTGCGCATCTTGTCCGAGCAGGAGACCACATCGGCGGATCCCATGAATGTGGACAACTTCTCGCAGGCATCCACTGTGGAGTTTGCCGAGCTGCGAGCACACGAAACGGCGGCGCCCGAGGAGGAGCAGGAAGGATTGGCCTCACCATTCAGTAGCAGTGCCAGCGATACTGATTCGCTATCTGGGCGCAAACTGGAGGAGGAGGAGGTGGAGGTGGAGCAGGGAGTGGTGCAGCTGGAGGAGAGCATTGGTCCCGATGCGGAGCAGCGACCACAGCGTCCACAGACCCTAGATCTGAATGGCGGCGGCGGCTATCAAACGAACGCGGGACAAACACCTCCGCCTCCAACGGCGGAACAGAATCAGGCAGAGCAGCTGCAGCAGCAGCAGCAGCTGGCGGCAGGGGAAGAGAGTGCATCGGTGGAAAATGGCGACGACGGCGACGCCGACGAGAGTCCCATCTACGAGGCGGTTGGCTACAGCGATCCGCATGCCAATCTGGGCAAGGTGCCACCGATCTGGGTGCCCGACAACATGGCCACGCAGTGCATGCAGTGCCAGCAGAAGTTCACCATGATCAAGCGGCGCCACCATTGTCGCGCCTGCGGCAAAGTGCTCTGCTCCGTCTGCTGTTCGCAGCGATTCCATCTGCAGTTCGCCAACGAGCCCGAGTCGCGTGTTTGTGTCCAATGCTTCATGATACTCAGCGTACGCCAGACGGCCTCCAATGGCATCGGCAGTGGCGCTGACAGTGGCGCTGGCGGCGATGCTTGCATTTCGGACATCTATGCCGGTGCCCAGCCAGCTGTGTTGCCGCCGACGCCGATGCGCACCCCAAATCCGAACAATCCGATGGAGTATTGCTCAACGATACCGCCACATCGTCAGGTGGCGGATGCCGCGGCTGCTCCGACTCCGAGCGTCATTGTGCCCGTCGGTGTGCTGAAGAAGACGGATGGCAGCTCCTCGAACTCGTCCAGCTCGGATGGCAAGAAGGGTCGCAAGCGCAAGAGTGTCATGTTCAGCGATGGCATCGCGCCCGGCAGCGAACTGGCCAGCACCATGGAGCAGCAGTGGGGCGAGGCCAAGCAGCCGCGTCGCGGCGTCCAGCGTAGCGGCAACAGCAGCGGCTCCTCCCAGAAGCCGCCCACTCCCGGCGCCTCCGCCAGTGGTAGTGGCAACGGAGGCGCCAGCAGCGGCAGCAGTATTGATACCAACTCCACCTTGGGCCTGGTCGCCCAGCTGTTCCGTGGCTCCATACCGCCCTCGGCAGCGGCAGCAACGCTCCAGGCAGCCACAGCGGGCAGCCAAGAGTCAAGCGGTAAGCGAAGCAAAATATTTGATATTTTTTATGCTGCAATGACACTTGTTGTAAATGGGGAATGAAGGGAAAACTTCAATTTAAACTTTCATTTAATTTGATTTTTTTCGCACAGAAAGAATTTATATATTTATTAAAGCCTCAGCTGATTATTCATCATTAATCATAAATGATTAAATCGTTTTGCAAAATTTGAATAGCTGTTTTTTAATAATTTTTTTAATATATTTTTAAATTATTTTTAATATAAATGTAGACACAAAATGTTGATTAGAATTTCAAGTTTAAATTCATTAGTTTTTCCATGCTTTAATTTATATTAGACTAAATTAGATATTTATTTTATTTGATTTATGAGTTTAAAATTTCATCAAGTTAAATTAGCTAATTAAATCAGATAATCGCGAAAAGTTTTAATTAAAATTTATAAATTTTGATATTTAAAAAATATATTAATTATTTAGTAATTAAAGAAATATGTCTAGAATATGATTGAAAGAAAGTTAAAAATCAAGCAAATATCAATTTAGAGTATTTATTTATATATTTAATTAATTTAGTTTTCCAATAATGTACTCATATTTAAAGTATATAATATATTAAGTATCTTTATTTTATATAAAGTGCAGTAAGTAAAGTAATTAAGTAAAGTATAAAATAAATTAAGTATCTTTAGTTTATATAAAATATGTGTAGACTTAAGCTGAATCTTATGAAAATATCATATTTATTTATTTACAAATTTAATTGATTTCCTGCAATAATAAGTCATATATTATTGGACTTTAATCGTAAAAAAGTTAACTGTATTCTTTAAGGTCTAAGATCTCCTTCTGTCATAAGATTTAATTATATATTTACTTGATTTCCTCTCCATTATTCTTTTACTGATCCCATTCCCTTTGCAATACAAATTTTTTTGCTCTTTACTTAATTTTATTGATTTCCCTTTGGATGCTAATTTCTCGATTATCTGAAGATTTTATAAGTTAAATTCCATTCAAATATTAATATTTTATATATTTAATCGCTGTCCTTTTCCAACTTAACTCTTTTTAGCGCAATTGATTTGCTTTTCCAATAATAAATTGGTATTTAAAGTATATAAAATATATTTAAAATATGCTTGAAATAAAGTTATAACATTCTGGAAGATTTTATATATATTTTTACTTGATTTTAGTTTTCCAATTGCAATACTGAAACACTATTGTAATTTGACTAAAATGAATTATCTTTTAGTCAAATTGAGTTGCTATTCACAACTTAATTTATAACAATTAATTTATTTAACATGAAATTGTTCTCTAAAAACTTTAAAGTCAAAACTCACTTAAAGTATATTAAATAAAATATATTTTTAGCTTATTTAAAGTATTAAATCTGTTTACACTGAAGTTTCCTAAACTCTCCCAACTTTTAAGCTAAACTCATTTAATTTAAATATATTTTTAATTGATTGTAAATTGACTCGACTTAATTTTCTTTGCAGCTGGTCGAAACACAGCGCAGAGTTCGCCGCGCCACAAAGTGGAGGTGCAACGGTCGCGCAAGTTGCCACCGAGCGATGCACAGGGCTGTTGCATACCCAGCGAGGAGAACTCGCTGCCACCGATCTGTGTCGGCAGTCGCGAGGGCAGTAATCTCAACTGTGATGTGGAGTACAAGGAGGTGCGCAACGATGCGGATCTCATCGAGCGCTTGCAACGCGAAACGCTCAAGTTCATTCTGAAGAACAATTTCTACGTGCTCGTCAAGGTGGTCAACAGTGAGTAGTCCGTTGCCATGCCACCTGTCACCTTGTTAATCCTCTAATTGCACCCAATTTCAGTGAGTTGCTGCATGAATCGCTGGGTGCTGAACTTCACCACGTCCGGGCTGCATCACGTGGGCAACGACGAGCTGATCATCCTGCTGGAAATCAAGCCACCGCCGGCAGCGGTTGGTGCATCGGTGCCGCGAGACATATTCCAGCATCTGTTCGAGATCTATGTGGAGGCGGAGTGTGCACGCAGCAGCACACAGGAGCTGGCGTTCACCAGTCCGCGCAATGCCAACTTTTTGGGCTCCCGGGAGCATGGCGGCTTCATATACATCCGGCCGACGTATCAGTGTCTGCAGGGCGTGATTGTGCCCGAGAATCCGTATCTGGTCGGGGTGCTCATCCATCGGCACGAGGTGCCCTGGGCCAAGGTGTTGCCGTTGCGCCTTATCCTGCGCCTGGGCGCCCAATATCGCTACTATCCATGTCCGCTGATCTCGGTGCGCAATCGTGAGTCCGTCTACGGTGAGATCGCCCAGACGATCATCAATTTCCTGGTCGATTTCCGCAACTATTCGTATTCACTGCCCGCGATACGGGGCCTCTACATCCACATGGAGGAGCGACAGACGACGGTGATAATACCGCGATATCGGCAGAACGATGTCATCAAGGCGATCAACAATGCCACCGATCACATCCTCGCCTTTGCCGGCAACTTCTCGAAAGTGGCCGACGGCCATTTGGTGTGCATGCAGAACATCAACGATGATCGCTCCGAGATGTATGCGTATTCCACGCAGGCAATCAATATACAAGGACAGCCCCGCAAGATAACCGGCGCCAGTTTCTTTGTGCTCAACGAGGCTTTGAAGAGCAGCAGCGGCCTGTCGGGCAAGTGCAGCATTGTTGAGGACGGGCTCATGGTCCAAATTATGCCCGCCAAAATGGAGGAAGTGCGTCAGGCGTTGCGCAATCAAACCGACATTGAAATTGTCTGCGGCCCCATTGCGGCCAGCGATGAACAGAGCGAAATCGTCAGCATCAAATGGGTGGACACTGATCGCGAAATCAATGTGGGGTAAGCAGTGCAGCACTTTCCATATTACACTTAACTTGGCTAACACACAACTCTTCCACAAAACAGCGTCAAGTCGCCCATCGATGACAAGCCCATGGATGGTATTGCCAACATGCGTGTGCATGCCAGCTTCAACTATTCCAATACCAATTATGCAATACGCCTCAGCGACATATTCATTGTCAAAGTGAGTAGGATTTGTAAACGAGTTGGCTTAAAGCTGTATTTAGTGTGGTGCTTTACGACAAGGCTTGAAGCAGTTTTAGAAAACTTCATTTTGTACAACAAATGCTTCTGTTAAGCTTTAGGTTTTGTGATAAGTTTTGTTTGCTCTTTTTAATTTACTAATTCTTATTTTAATATTTATATTTATACAATTAGCAAGTAGATTAACTAAACAATTAAGATCACTCAACTTAGACAAGTTTGTCAAGTGTCTCCCCAGTGCTGAATGTGCTTGAAATTAGTTGAAATCTAAAGATAAAGATTCTGTTGACCTTAAAGATAGTTTTGATAATCTTATTCTTTTATCACTCTTTGTAGCCTAACTAAACAATCAACTTGTGTTATCTGAGCCTTAAGCTACTTTTGTCACATGGCACAAAGTGCTAATGAGACTTTAATTTGCTTTTGAGAACCTGATTTTATGCAACGACAGCTTCTGTTAAGTTTTTAAATACTTTTCAAACGAATTTCTCGCTCTTGTTTTTAAAAGTTCTTAATTATTGTATTAATTAGTTGATTAAATTTAATTACTGTCATCTTCAAGCAAAGTTTGTCAGTTTGAGGCTGGAATTTGTTTTAGAGAACTTAATTTTACGCAAGCAAGTTTCTGTTAAGCTTCCAAATAGTTTAAATCATTTTTGTACTTTTAGCATTAAGCGTAATTTAAACTTGTTATTAATCGTCGGCACTTTTCTCGTTATTTGTGGTTGTAGTGCGAAGATTGGTATGCCACAAATGGCAACAACTATGCGGATATCACACGCATCGCAGAGCAGCTGGCGAGAAGCGCTTCGATGGCGCTGCTACCATTTCTCGATCTGCTCGCCGCGGCGGGCACCAACAAGCTGGCGCTGCGAGCCACACTCGACCAGGAGAACGTAAGTGCAACAAAACAGACTCAACTCTGCTCAACCGTCAACTGTCAACAATTTTCTCGCAATTTCAGGTGTGCTACGAGGCAGGGGCAAGGGGCAGCAAACTGCCGCCGCTTTATATGAATGCGCTCGATAATCATCTGATTGCCACGCTGCACGGCGAATCGTCTGGCATTCAAGATCCTATCATATTGGAACTGGTTTTCTACATACTAAACGCCTAAGCCTTTGTGCAATTGCTGCTGCTCGGACTTTATGGAGCCACTCTCCCCACTCCCCACTCCCACTTCCCCTACTTTCATAAATTTCTAACCACGCCTAGCTCTGTAAGCCTTTCCGCCACCTACCCTCCCCTACCCTCCCCTCCCCTCCTTTACCCTTCTATTAATCGTTATACGTATTCTCCGCTGGCTGCGTTGCAATGGGAGCGGATGATGCTGCAGTTACTGTATATAATTAATTAGTACATTATTAATATATTGTCGGTGTTTTTCTATTGTTTGTTTTATCTCATTGCGTTTCTACGCCTCATTCCGCTCCCCTTCACTGGCCGCCGTCGTAAACATTTTGTAATTTTCAATGTTTTTTATATAATAATTTCTGACGGCGTTTGGCAGCCCCTGCAATTTTGAAATGTTTATCAATTTGTTTACGATTAGCGAAAAAAAAAAAACTAAAATGCAAACAAAAAACTTATTTGTAAATGATGTTCTTTATTATATCCGTGTATATTTTCGATTTGAATATAAATAACGACTATATAACTGTTAAAAATCTAAACGCATTCATTGGGAAACGAAATTCCAAAAACATTTTTCATTTGGGGATAATAAACAAACTTTTAGAAACATTTTTTGCTTTTCTACAAATTGTTGCTTGGACTGCAAACAAAATTTATAACTAAATTTATTTAGAAGCTTTTAATAAACTATTTTGAACAGCTGCTGCTTCTTATGTAAACCTCTTTTCTAGTAATTCCTATTTGGGATAGCCACTGCTTCTCTTATAAAGCTTATCTTATCCAGTTGTCTAGATCAATACACATTGTTAGATTATTGTGAAAATTGTTTATTAATTTTACTTTTCCACTTGTACACAACTTAAAGAAAATGTTTTCAGTTGGCAGACGACACAACACAAATAAGTTACAAACTTTAATATAACAACCTATAAATGTATATAAAAAAGATATAACGCATCCATTGAGCATTCCCAGACACAAAACTGGGACAATTGAATCGAAGTGGAAGAGAGTTGTTACAAAAATTGCTTAACATCCTATTTATAAATACATACATGTGCATGGGTAATATGTATATACAGATATGAATGATATTGCCAAAAATGATATTCCACTAATAGCGCCCCCAAAGGGGAAGTGAGTCGTGAAGGGGGGCGTCAGTCCACTCGTTCTTTCTAATTACGGAATATATGTGTATGTTGTTGTCGTTGTTGTCTGTTAGTGTGCCGCATATTGTTGGTTTTAGATTTGTTTCTTGTATTTATACATAGATAGTTATAGATAGATATAACTTAAGCACTTGTCCTAGTCGGAGCTCTACAGCTCGTCATGCTTGGGACCGGAGAACTCAGCGTGCGAGATGAAACCGTTCTTGTCCTTATCCTCATGCTGGAAAATCTCCTCGACCAGCTTATCGTTCTCCTGCAGCATGTTCTTCAGCTCATCGGAATCCTGACCCTCGACAGCCGTCATTTGCTTCTTCAGATATTCACTGACCTAAATCGGAGAAGAGAGGCAAATCGGTTAGGAAAGTGCATTCAAAAGAAATCAAGTTGCAAATATGAAGAATATGAGGTTAGTAGCAAACCGAGACCCACGGATATATCACATATAGAGTGTACAACTAAAACAATACTGATAAAAGTGCGATCCATACATAGACGATTACCTCTTCGCGGCTCAGCTGCTTGTCGGCATTCTCGTCGATCTCCTTGAACACATTCGTGGTGGGTGGCGCATTGCCAATGTTGATCAGCTCCACGTCGAAGAGCAGCGTTGCCTTGCCCGGAATCACATTGCCAGCACCCTGGTCGCCATAGCCCAAATGGGGCGGAATGGTCAGCTTACGCTTCTCGCCTACAAACAAAAAATTCAATTTAAAAGTTGCTTTTATCGATTTAAGTGATTCTAAACTTACCCACACACATGTCGAGCAGACCCTGGTCCCAGCCTTTGATGACCTGTGAATGCAAATAACAACGAATTTAATCAAGTTTTAATCTAGACTAAATATAGAAAATGAGAGATTTCGAATTTAATCTGCTATCAAAAACTGATAAGCCGAAATCTGAATTTAGTTTCTCAACTGCACAGTTTAACTCACCTGGCCAGCGCCCAATTGGAATGTGAAGGGTTGGTCCCGGTCGAAGCTGTGAAAAACGCAGAGAGAGAAGAAAGATAAGCGTGAGATGAGCGAGCGGAAAGAGAAGCGTGAGTTGAGAAAAAAAAAGAGTTGCAGACAAATTGTTGGACGCTTGTTAGTCGCCAAGTTTGAAGTGCAGCTTGTTTTTGCCGAGGTGTGGCATGGAAAGGCCAGCAAGAGTGTTGTTCACACTCACACAACACACACTCACACAACACACACACTCAAAGAGACCACACATTTATTACACACACACACACATTGTCAACGGGCTGCAGTTCGCACATAATCAAGAGTCAAGCCACAAAAAAAAAAAGGAAAAACACATTTTAAAACAATACATCATTTTTTATGTCTGCTTGGGGCTGGGGTTGAGTTTGTTGTTGTTGTTGTTGTTTTTGGCTGTGGTTGGGTTTTAAAATGCGCTCAACATACGCGAAATTATTTGTTTGATGGCCCTGCTTCCGACGCTGCTTAAGTTGAGCGAATTACTTTAATTTGTAACGCACAAATAAAAGACGACATCCCTCAGACATCCTGGCACACCTTATCATAACCAGCTGTTCAGGTATGCATGAAAACACCCCCGCACCCCGCTCCCCGCTGATATCGGGGACACTTGAGTATGATGTATGATGTGTGGCACAGTTGCAATGGAATAGAGTCATTATAATTTGATGATTATTATATGCTGTTTACGAGCACGCATTCCAAATACGAATGGACTTTAAAGTAGCACATTAAAATAACCACAAAATTTGACACTTATAGCAGATAATGCCTATATCCATAATGTTATATGCAAATTGGGTAGTCTCTAAAGAATACGAGTTTAGTATCAGAATATGGAATCAGTCCGAGTTCCTATTTGGATTAAAGTTAAAAATACAGTTTAATATTGATATCAATATTCGATGCGAGAAATCTGTCAATTGTATTTGTCGCATGTTTCAAGTGCAACTTGGATTTTTCAGCTTGAACTTGAATAATAAATGCTTTCTTTTTCGGGGATTCCCCTGGTGAAATGAACTTGCAATTGGAAATGTGTCACTTGGGGATGCCTAAGAAAACTTTCGAGTCTGTTCCTGTTGTTGTTTTGTTGTATTTGGAAAACTTTGCGACTTTGTCTGTTGTGTAAAACTTGTGTGGCACCCTCCCCCCTCTTACCCGAAGACCTATCCCCAGTTGACGATCATTTTTTAATGAGCCAAAGAGCTGCAAGCGCCTCACAGATTATTGCAACAAGCCCAACAAATGATTAACAAAGACACTCAGGACGCAGGACACCCACATGAAGCGTTGCTGACGACACTTTGGGGCTGGCAAAAGTTCTCGACAAAATTCTATTGCCTCATTCCCCCTGCCGGCAAACCCCCTCCACCAGCTTCACAAGCTCCCTGTTTTCCGCGGTGTCTGTTAAATATTTTATGTGCATCTCCTGGGCATTTTGCAAACATTTTTACATGCTGTTTGCTGCCTGTTTGCCGCTCATTTTTTGTGTGGAATCACAAGTTGTGCCAGCTCATGATGATGGCATGCGGATTGGCATTGCCCGTGGAATAATCCAACCAACCGAAAAAGTGCTACCTCAAGTGCTCCAAGGAGTTGGAGCGTAACCAAAGTGTCGTCCGCCTCCTCGCGACCAGCCTCGTCGTCCTTGTGGCTTTCGCTGCTCAAGTGCGGCAAATCTCTTGATGAAATAAAAAACCCTACAACATTTGTCTGGCACAAAAACAAAAATAAATAAAAAGAAAACAAGCAGCGAAAGCTGTTTGTCTGTTTGAACTTTGAATACTCTCGCGAATAACTGAAATATGGAAATCTGCCTTTTTTATAAGCGCCCATCTTGCAGCAGATCGAAATATATTTTCAATATGTTCGTCGCTATTTTTATTCGCTGATTCAGGAAGATATTTATTTGAATTTCTGCCACAAATTCGTAGTATAAAATATAAGAAAACACTTGACCAGCATTCAGAGAAAGACATATTTTAATAATAAAAAGAGGTCAACAAACAGCAGCTTTATATAATATTTTAATATTGTCATAAGCTGTAACTCGATTTTTGATTGAGCAATGCTTGACTATATGCAAAAAATAAAAGTAAAAAAGACTAGTTGGACTTATTTTAAAGCCACTTAACTTAAGCTTTACGTAATGTACAAATAGAAGTCTTAGAAGTTGTTCAACTGATCAGTTTTATATAACTACTTAGCTACTTATATATATAGAAAAATAACCCATGCAAAAATTGTCATAACCCTCGCGGCAAGTGTATCCAAAAAAGGCAAACAAATGTCAAGCAGCAGCACACAAAACACAACACGCGGGCCGCTCTTCAGTTGTGCATGTTTGTCGGGGATTACGGCCTTTAAGGCACACACACAGCCACAACAACCCCACCCACTTAAGGCGCAGCCTCCACCTCCTCCACTTGCTCCCCCTTGTACCAATCGCAGACGCTACTCGACGCTTGGCTGTGAATTTTTATTGCATTATTTTCCATGAATTTCTAGTAATATGTGAAAATTTTATGGCGCCTCGCATATGTGTCTGTCTTTAGCTCTGTCTGTCGGTTTGTCCCTTTTGCTTACTCTGACTCAGCACGCACAGGTGATTGGGGGATTGTGGGATTTCGAGAGGGGGGAATCCTGCTAATTTATTCGATTCATAGCAATAAATGTGGGCTAAAGAAAGCCGCTTGTCACGGCTTCTGTCACTGATCAATGTTAATTGTTATGAGTGGGCGCAAAAAAAAGACAATAAACTGATTTTTTTATTACAGTGTAGAGAGGGGAGGGGGCGAGCTTTAGGTAAATAGAGTAGACTAAAAGTTTGCAGAGTGAGTGCAAGGAGAAGAAAGTCGAAGAATCAAGAGAACAGTTCTTCTGCTGCGGCTCGGAACTTGCCAGGAGGCAATAAGTCACCCTGGGAAGCCCCCCAAATTTAGGAACAATTTAAGCAAGTAGCAGCCAGAAGAAGATGTAGCTTAGACAAACATGAAAACACTCGATTCAAAAATAGATTTCAAAAATGTTTAACTTTAGCAAGAATCACTCGGCTTTACTATCCAAAATTCGTCTAAGCTAAACTTAAATAATAATGAATAAAATTTCATTACAGCTTTATTTTTGTAAACTGAAATATCTAAAATGAAAATGTGAATTTAAAAACGCTTTAAATGCCTCTTTGTACAAATGATTAAGCCACAATTAAAGCGTTTAAGGACGCACAATGCGCTGAATAAATTAATAAAAATCGTTTAAATGTGTTGATTGTTTCAGTCAGCCAACTACATGTCCAATGGCCACGTATCCGTGTATCTGTGTATCCGTAAACGTATCCGTCGCCAGCCTCGCCTCTCCGGCGCACTGGTCACCAAGCATGCAAAATTGATGAAGCTGCACGGCTGACGCAACGGCAAATAAACTGCCAGCTTGGCGAGGCAACTGGAGAGGGTCTGGTTGGTGGGTTGGTCTGAGCTGGTGGGTCAGTCAATTGCGCAGGTGTTTTTTTTTTTTTTTTTTTGAAAACTGGACACAGCTGGCAGCTGAGGCAGCTTGAGCAACAAATGTTGTTGGCGAATTGCGTGCGTTTTCTGCGCGTTTTGCGTGCGATTTGGACGAAAGGTTTGTTTTTCATGAGCCGCGCATTATCATCAAGTCAAACAGCAAATGTAAACTCATTTTTTGTTGCTGTGCTATTGCTGGGGGCATCACTAAATATTTAATAAGTTTCGATTTCAGCCAGCCCAGCAATGCCAATGGAATTTTTATGCATTCGAACGCATTTAAAATGCAGCTCAATGGCCAAAAAGAGCGAGAGGAGGAGAGAGTTGGAGAGATGGGCAACATCCGTTTAAGCCATTACGTGATTCGCAATCCGAGGGAAAGGGCAGAGGCAGTTAGGCTGCTAAATCATACCAAGCCACTAGCCACACACACACAACGCACACACACAAATAGAGTCGACTTTCAATCCAATCAAATTGAATCCTTTTGCCTGGGCGCCCATTGATGACCTCGTTTTATGTGCGTCGTTGTCCGAAGTTATAAAATCAAATATGCGTCCACAAAACCTCAACGGGACCTCGAAGCGACAAGTTGCCACCGAAATAAAGAGGCATAAATAAAAAGAGAAAAAAAAAACGGAGAAACGCCAGCGATTAAGCCTTGCAACACGACACAAGGCGCAGTTTCGTCTGTCAGTTTTGGACTCTAAACTTTGCTCGATGTGCGAACAATTCGCAGCTGGCTCAAGTTTAAGGGCCGCACACAATTTATGCAACCGCTGTGCGGCAGCATCACGTGCCACCTATACGAATTGTTGCAGACCTCTTCTCTTTATTTTTTTAATATTTTTTTTTTTGAAACAGTCAAGAAATAAGAGGAAAAGAGCATTTTTTGCAGCGAACACATTAATTATTTAAGCTATCTACGAATGTGCGCAGCAACTGAAGATGTTTTCCATTTTTTTGGCAACTTTTTGCAAAGAAAAAAAAAAGAAAAAGAAATCGAAACGCCAGACGCTGTTGGTAGGGGTAGACTTGGGTGGCTACCACTGTAAAAAATTTAAATTAAATGTAGGTTTTATAATCATTAAGTGGCTCACTTCAAAGTACATATTTATTTCATTTTGTTTTTAATTTAAAATTCAATTTATTATTTATTTTATTTATTGATGTAAAAGAAAACACCAAACAATAATGCTAAATGAATTGAACGCACTTTGTGCCACTGTATTGCGAGTGTGGCAGCAACTTTACCTGATTGCCGCATATGGTAATGAGCTTTAGAGCTAGTGGCATGTTTGTTGCAATCGTCGCTCGCGCTTTTCCTCCTTCCGATTGCAAAAGCTGAACTGATCATTAAGTACTCATAAGTGTTTCCTCTGCGGCAAGCGAGAAATTGTGCCAAGGTGCCGATATCAGATCAGAGATCCACTCAAGCCTGACGCCCAGCCCAGCCCAGCAAGCAAACAGAAACAGAAAATAAATAAAAAACTTGTCATGGCCAACGCATTTTGTTGCTTTGTTGCCTGCCTGCCTGCCATCTTTCCTGCTTTTTGGCCGCACTAATTGTGTGTGTGGAGTGCAAAAACTAAACTGAAGCTGAAGCTGAACTGAAACTGGTGGCAGTCAAGGTTGTCTGCCTTGGCTAATGGTTATGTGGCTAAGAGAAACTTTCACTTTGTAGCAGTTGTGTTTACGAGTGTGTTTTGCCTTATTTTTACGCGCTCCGCTTTTGGGCATTAAATTGCACTTGACGCAGTCAACGTTGGTGCCACATACAAATCATGCAAACACAACGACGACAGCCCGTAAAAGATGACTCGAAAAGATTGGGTGTGGGTAAAGTGTTGCAACTGGTAGCTGGAATGCCAGGCTGCACTGTCTGCCTCTTGTCAAAAACTGTGTTCGTGCAATATGCTGCTGCAAGTTGCACGTGTGCCGCGTTTACCCTGCTGCCTGCCACTTGCCAGTTGCAAATTGCAATTTTAATAGTCTACAAGATGCAATGCGCTTCGCAAAGTTCAAGTTGCCTTTCCCTTCTCTCTACAAATATATCTCTCTCTCTCTCTTTTGAGTTGCCACGCGGCGTATGCGTAATAAATTTATAAAGAAATCCTTGAAATACTTTGGTGCCGGACACCAAGTGCAGTTCATTCGTTTTTTTAGTCTGGCATTTGAATTATCTGCCTTCATTTATTTCATATACTTTTCAACGAAAAACTCATGTTTTATTAGACCAATTTGGTAAATGAAATTTATCTGCCTTCTCCAAATTCTTCTTATTTTAAGCTTTTCACAATAGGACAAAACTAAAGTAAATCAATTCGAATTCATTGTGTTAAAATCCTACTTTTAATTTGTATAATAAAAGTTATTTCATCAATTAATCATTTAGGAATGCTTAGAATTTTTATAATTTGTTTGTTATCAATATTATTTTTTTATTTATTCAAATTCCACTTTTATAACATTTTTAAGCTTTAAATAATTTCATGACTATTACAAAATAAAATTTTAAATTATTATTCATATATATAAAAGTTTTTTGGTTAATAAAAAGTAAATTAAATGAATCATTTTTTGAATAAAAAATGCAGTTTTACGGCTTCTTATTTTTCTTATCCTTCAATTTGAAATAGTTTTCAATGCGTTGGTCTATTTTAAGCTATAGCAAAAAACAGCTAATTATTTTGAGTATATTTTTCTAGCTCCGCTTTTGAAGGCGTAGCTCCATTTTCAACTAGGTATCTTTTCCACAGACACATTCTTAAAGAAAGTATCAAATTCAGCAGGCAAGCAGATAACAAATTAATTTTTCGTGCACAATGACAACAGTCTCTCGAGTCTGCGACAGAGGTGTGGGCGTGGCAAGAGACATAAGCACATATATCATATGAGGTGAAACGGGGTAGCAGAAGAAGTTGCTCATGTTACGCGTCAGGCTGATTAGAATATAGCGAAACGGCTGCATTATTTATGCCAGTCAAATTAAGGTCTGCGGGTCAAAGGCTGGTCGCATGTACCTGTCTACTCTGCTTGTGCTTGTTGTGCTGTGGCACTGTAGCTGGCTGGCAGAGGAGCAGCAGCATCAACTAGAGCAACCAGAGAAACTCCATTGACAAAGTGTGGGCGCACGTGACGAAGCAGTGGCAATGACAGGTGGATGCGTATAGTTGCTGTAGCTCCTTTCTGGCCAGCCAGCCAGCAAGCCAGCAAACCAGCCTGAATGTCAGGCCACAACAATGAAAATAAAAGGAGCCAGGCACGTGACAGGACTCGCTCCGCGCTCATTATTACATAAGTTATCGACTAGCAGAAGGGTCCTCTTCAATGTCAATTTAATTGTAGAAGCTCGCGAAATGAAATTAGTTGGCCAGCTGAAGTAGTCGAAGCAAGTCTTGTAATCCTTTTCATGTCCAGTGTGGCACGTATGCAATAAGGCAGCAAACTGCATGCTACAATTATTTTTCTATACTGAAACCCATTCTAATTGAATAAATATATTATATATTTTCAATCATTTCCATCTCAGTGTGTGCTTAACAATGTTTTTACTTAATTGAAATTGACAGCCAAATCAATTAAAAACTGGTCACTGAAATGATTCTGGCGGGGTTCTCCTTAAGGAGTTGAAATATGTTTTAGAAATTGTCTCAGTCGAGGGGCTCCTTTCACCTGGTTATGCTTGCCTGATTATCCTTGCTGTAAAGAAGCATTCAGCAGGCTGCCTGCAAATGGCATCTTCAATAGGCAATCGAGTTGCCATTTAAAGGCTTGTCAAATGCACAAAGAGGCCAGTTCTCTGTTTCGCCCTCATCTGCACTTAAGCCTTTCAGCTTTGGTATCTGCAGCCTTTTAATTAGCTGGCGGCAGGGAGTAAAAAAATATATATGTAGACTGTAGCAAGGTAGCTAATTTCCGGCATTCTTGGCTTAACCAAAAAAAGAAATAAGAATACAAAAAAATCCGCACAAAATAAAAAGAAAGAAACACTTTAAAGTTAAGCAGCGTATTCAACGCTTCAGGCTGAGTGTGCTTCCAAAGAATTTTGCATACGGAGAACTGGATGCTGTCCTCTTTTCGTGCCGGCAAAGCATCCTTCGCTGCACTGGGAAGCCTGGCAAAGTGCCTGTCGCTTTGGTTAAGTGCGGCGAGGCATTTAAGCCAATGCTGCTCAGAGAATGGGTGCATTTAGCAAATGTTGACTTTAGCAACAAGTGGCTGGCTGGCAGAGAAGTGCGGGGAGGGATGCTGGCAACGCTGGCAACGAAGGACATCTTTTTGGGACGCACTGATTGAGTTAGAGTTCGGGTCGAGACCTGAGTTGGCAGCACGCTAAATTAAACAGCAATTGCAAACTTTCAACACAAACTTTCAGATAATTTGTGAATCTCTCTCTCTCTCTCTATATATATATATATCTTATCAGGTGTGTGTGTGTTGCAAGGTATAGACAGAGCTAGACATTGTGTGTGTGTGTGTGTGACTTGTTTAGCATATGTGCCAAATCGTATTAGAAAAACGATTTCCTGCACAAAAGACTCAATTTTGAAACAGCTTCAGTCCCTGTTATGAAATCAAAATATAAAAAAGATTGTCACATAAATCAAATCAAATATATTAAACTGAAATATAACAAAATATTCTGCATCGAAAGAAACAAGACTTGGTGACTCTTGTAGGCTGAACTTAATTTAAACGGCTTCTAAACTTCAATATGAAAGTTATTTGATATAAATAGTATTGTTTTTTGTCGAAATGAAAGGTTTGTTTTTTGAAAAACTCTTCTTTTGACCAAATGTTCTTATGGGAGCTATATGAAATAGTGACACGATCTCAATGATTAAAGGATCATCTTTATATTAATCACATTAGTAATAATAATTCAACAAAAAAAAAGGTGCATACAAAAACTCTACTTTCAGCCGATTGTTCTTATAAGATGGGTGCTATAAGAAGTAGTTTGAACTGGACAATTTTGGGCCAAATGTGGGAAGCTTATTAAAATATGCGTATTTTAAATTTAATTTAGATATCTTGTTAAACAAAACCGCAACTCATTTTTGGACCGACTCTTCCAATGACTGCTATATGAAATAATGAACGGCTACAGCCTGTTCCGACATATATTTTTTGCCAGCAAGAAAAAGTCGGTCAAATGCGAAGTCTCCTTGGGATAACTTCAAAGCTGAGCAACTAATTTCTCTAGAAACATGCGAACATTGTTGTAAATCCCGATAAATATGTGCGACGACATTATAAATGATGAAAATCAAATGATAAATCATGTAAGACTAAACTTTCTTTTTACTTCATAAATATTGTTTATGCTTGACTAAAAAAGAAATTAACGATTTTTTTAAAAATAGCGCGGTTCATTGTAAGTTACCAATGAATAGATGAATACAGAAACAGAAGTGACGTCACCCGTTCCCAGTTCCCAGTCTATTGTAAATCATATTGGAGACCGCCCAATGCTAAAATCACAGTTGCTTTCATATTCAGCAGCAATCTGGTGTATTAGGTTTTCTACACTATTTAAGCTTATCTTTGCCAACGCATACAAATACATACAAATGTAGCACATATTGTGCTTTTACCAGATTTAATTGTAGTTTGTTTCGCCAGTTTGTTCATATGTATGAAGATAAGGACAAAATTGATAATGATGTGAATGAAGCGCCCGTCAAATTGATTACATTCTTAATATAGAACTTCAGAGGAGCTTTGGGAGCGAGGAACATGTGTGTAAAAGTAGCCCAACAACAGACTCGAAATTTAATATTTTTAACAAAGATTTGGGCTTTAATTGGCTTGGACTGCGGCGCATAGAATGTACACAAAATAACCCAAATTGAAAAACATTTTTAAGCCACTGATAAGCAAAGAAATATATATAAAAATAGTGAAAAATCATTTAATTAATTGGGGATGTTCTTTCACTCTATCTTCTGAGGGGAAAAACCATAGATTGCAAAGGCTTTTCATTAGTTTTTGGCCCCATCTGTCCATCAAATGCATAATGTATACTTAATATAAATTCGGGCAAAAGTGAAGCAGCTGCAACAAATGTTGCATAGCAGCGATTGACGTGGCCAATCGCGCCAAAATGCATTGTCAACAACAGCAACAGCAACAACAAGAGCAACAACAAGAGCAACAACAACAATAAACAAGAGCAGCAAACAAAAAGCGTATGGAAAATGCTGGCCAACAATTGAGATCGCTTATCAGTTGGCGTCTAATTTACGACAATGAGCCGCCACCGAAGCCTATGCGGCACACGCTTAATCCCCAATGTGCGTGTGTGCGAGTGTGTGTTTGTGTGTGTGTGCACATATGAGTTTATGCAGAATATGAACGCGGTTCAGCTTTAATGCTTTGAACTCGTGGCATTATAAAAGTGTGTGTTGCAACTTACCTCGAATCAAATTTCTTGCCATCGGCTTGCAGTGTGCCCGTATAATGCATGGTTAGAGAATCGCCGTTCTTTGTTTTCTGGTCACAAATCTCGGGTTTGCTGATCACATCCACTTTGAGATCGCTGCAATGAACGCCGCTGAACGCCACAAGGAGGCAGGAGAAAACGATTGATTTCAACATGGCTGCAAGTGGAAATTTTTCAATTGTTTTTTATTAGACAGCTGTGAGAAAACTCTCATTAAACGCGGCAGAGCTTTTACTCAGCCATAAAACTGCCTGACGTGTATAAACATTTAATAGCTTTTAAAACTGATTAAAGTTTACGGCTACTAACCGAACTCATTTAGCACATTTAAGACTTAAACGATTGACTCTGGTTGAAAGCTACTTTTAATTGCAAGATTAAACAAGATAACAATTTGAGGCTTTACGGATGATTCGAAAGGTCATATTTCAATTATGTCAAGTTATGGAAAATGCACTTGAAAGCTCATAAAAAAGACTTTAATTAGTGATAAATTTAAACAAATAATTTTGATCTATTTATAGTCATGCAGTATTCAAAATTACCCAACGAAAACGAAATAAAAATTAAAGAAGAGCAGCAAAACTTAACAAAAAAAAAAAAAGAGTGAAAAATTGGTCATTATGCAAATCTACAATTCATTTACGAAACCCGCTCGCTTCAGGTTTTTATCCAACTGCAGAGGATTATGCAATGCCAAAATTACAAATTATTGCAGGTGTGTACGTGTTTGTGTGTCTGTGTGTGTGTGTGTTAACGGTACGTATGCGTAATGTCCGCAAATCGCAAAAGGTGACGATGTCCATTATGGGTTAGGAAGCTCAATTTGGGTTTCGAAAACTCTTCACTTAAAATAGTTTTAATTTATTTGATTTTTTTGGTTTTTTTTTTCTTTTCATTCTGTGTAGGTGTTTTTGAATTGCAAATGAAAGCTGGGAAGTGGACATCTTGGGCATTTTCAATGGCCCATTTGTAAGATTAATGCGTGTTGAAGAAAGCGTTTCAAGAAAATGATTTGCAATATTTAAACTCGACTATTATGAATGACAATAAGAAGTAAAAACACATAATCACAAAACTTTCACTAATGTATGAAAGGCAGTCGCATTTGGGCAAAGACCTGGCCACCTTACAATTGGTAACGGCACAATTGCGTGAAAAAGGCATTAACATCTTGACTCAGCTTCTTTTTCGTTTAACTTTTGTAATCGCCTCATCCGATCTTCACCCATCGAGTAACCAAACTGAGTTACATAAAAGAGTTGTGACGTGCGGCTAATTAATTCGACTTTTATAATTAGATATTATATTAATTGGAATTGCTCTTTGTTGCTAGTCTTTTGTTATTTGTATTTGGATTGCTTATTAATGCAGTTATTTCGAAACCGAAAAAATATGCATCTGCATGGAAAACTCTCTTTTTTACTTGAGAAACCATCTCTTAATTAAGAAATTAGGCAAGTTCTTCTAAGACAACATTTCTATATTTGTGTAAGCTGTTAGAACCGGATATGGTAGCTTTTTCTAATGGCTGCTAATACATAAAGTTGATATCATAAAATTGATCTCAAGTTTTTGGAAGCCAAGTCTTTGCAGAGAATTAAGTCTTCGGCTAATGGAAGTTTAGCTTACTTTCTTGCTTTTTGTAGACGCTTCTTTTTTAATTTTTTTTTTTTTTTTTGGAGCGGCAAAACCAGTTGTGTCGTGCTGCTTTGCTCTTGTATCTTTTATTTAATATTGTTGTTGGTTTGTCTGACTCGAGAGGTTCACTTAAGGCCTGGTTCATTGAACTATCGCCCAAACCGTTAGGTTTTACCAACTGGGCCACTGCAATGAGTTGCCTGCATAATTCGCAGCTGAACGCTAATAGCATAAATATTTTACATCTGTCAAAGAGGCACACGTCATGAGTTTTTCCATAGACAAAAGCTGAACTCTGAAAGCAATAAAAGAGACAACAACTAACTAAAACAACAAACAAACAACGATTAACGGAACACGACAACACTATTGTAGGCCGGCCGGGCAGATAAGCAAGGTCTGTAATCGTTTTCGTTTTGTGAGTTTCGTTAAGTTTTCTTCGGCTGGAACGTCCCCTTATTTAATGCGCTCTCTTTCTTTTCCGCTGTGTGCGACATTCGCTGATGTGTAAAACACGATGTGCATATGAATGAAAAAAGAGACACGCCAGCTAATCAAAGTACGCGCTTTCATTTTGTATAATTTTCATTAATATCATTATGTGGTGTGTCTGCCAATTAACAGCAGCTTTGTATGCGCACTTTGTTTACTATGTTAATATACCTTTTGTTTAGTTTTATTTATGTTTGATATTCCACTGAAAACACGGATATAAGCGCGGCGACCAAAAAGAGCAAAACAGCGCAAGCACAACGAGAAACAACAACTGCAACGATCGACGTGCGCAACGCAACTGATGGAATTTCGTTCGTCGCGTCGGCGTTTACTTTGCTGCTTGGGAGCTTTGGACCGTTGAGCGTCAACACCAATACATCTGCACAAACACACAACGATCGACGTAGAGAGATAGAGAGACAGGAGAGAGAGAGTGATAGGCGCGAAAGAGTGCCAAAGCAAACACTTGTCCACGTAATCCAAACGAGCGGTTTAAGGCAAACGGTTAAGTTGGGCGCTGTTAATTGTGGGGCAGCAATTTAAATACATTTCTCTCTCTTGAATACATAAGGCAATTGAGTAAAATTCGTCATTCGATCTTTTTAATAATACACTGAAAAACGAGCTCGTCTATCTAATTGAAAATCTTTTAATTGTTACAAATATTTTCAACTTACATTTAATATTATTATTTTTCACAACCGACTAAGAATTATTGAAATAAAATATGTGATTTAGTTTCAAACAAATCGGAAACAAAAATGAGAATTTTTGAAATGAGGATAGAGCTGAGACACACACAACCTGCTCGCGCTTTGATACAATGTTAACTGGAGCGGTATCGAAGCAAGGATGCTGCATGTTGCAAGTTGCTGGCAACACAAGTTCATGTTGCTAAACTTTCCCAGAAGCCACGCCCCAAAACGCATGCGCTTCAGCCACTTGGGTGGAGCTTCAATAATCATTGTTTATTTTATTTATAAGCTAAAAATGAGTCAGTTATCTGCTACTTTATGGCTTAAATAATGAACAAGTATTTATGCAATTTACTCATTGCTCAAACTAATTCAATTGCCTAAATGTTGCTAGAAGTTGTTTACAGAATAAATAACTACGACGCACCCACAAATTTCGTATAAAAACAAAATAAAACCGATTACCCCCGGGGCCATTTTACGCCCCACTGAATGCGATTTCAAATGCAAATCAATTTGATTCAGCGAGCTCAATTTAATTAGGCATCAGGCATCAGTTGTTAACCAAATCGCAACGCGTTCGTTTTACTCGACTTTGGTGAATCCAGAATCATGTTGCAACCGCCACAGAGTCGTCCACAGGCATATGTCCTCAAACGACGAGATCACAAATTTGTGGTCGAGTGCATCGATGGAATTGCGAATCCTGCCTATGAACCCGATTTGGATGGGGATGCCAAATCGCCGGCTGCAGCAGCAGCCAATCAACGCAATGGCCAATCAGCATGGCGAGTATATAACTTGACACACACACACACACACAAACACACACAAATAGCTAGAAAAAACTTTCTTCTCAGATATTTTGAAATAATCATTCAACATTTTTTTTTAAATATTTCTAAGCACGTAAAAACTCAAAATAATATTCAATGCAAAGGCGGCGCTGATTTTATTTATAACAATAAAAATTTGCTAGGCTTTTTTAATTATAGTTTTAATTTAAGTATAACATGCGCTTAATATCAGTCGAGATGCTCCGACTCGAATTTAATTTTCATATATGACATCTTTTTTAAAGCATAAATTTGAATTTTTTCTTTAAGCGTTGCGGATTTCTTATTATTGTTATTGGGATTATTACTAGATCTATTTTGCCCCTGCTGAGCCTATAGCTCTTCCATCAGCCCCAGTTCCCGCACGATGCTGAGGATCTTTGTTGTTGGGTTGAGCTCCATGCATTTCTAGGATGCTGCGTCCTCTTCTAGTTAATGCGACACATTCTGCTAGGATGTGCATCGAGGATTCTTCTCTCTTCCACAAAATACCTAGTTTAGTTAGGTGACTTCTTAGTCTACGGTGTCCTGTCAATAGACGGGTAAGTCTCCTAAGACTGTTCCTTCCCATGGTTATAACTTGGTTAAATCGTTTAAGATTATAACCACCTAGGAGACATCTGGCTTGTCGGAGTCCTACTGCCTCTGATCAGCTCTGTTGCCGTCCCTATCTCTCCTCATTTCTAAGTTCCGGCCGTATTGCGGATTTCTTAAAACAAGAACTCTCAATTTAATTTTTAATTTAATTATAGAACGTGCCATATTAATGTAATCATCTAAGCAGGGCAGTTGGTAGATGGCAGATTGGCAGATGGGTATTCATGCCCAAACCGATCAAAAATACCCCGTTTTATTTCATTTTCATTGGGTTGGTTGGTTGAGCAATGCTTGAGCAAACTACATTATTTGGCTGCACAACTTTTGGTGCTTCCAAAGTTGATTTGCGTGGATTTCCTTTATTGGGTCCTTACCCAGAACTTCATCGATTTCATTGCGATTGGCGAATTGAGATCATTAAGATCAACCCGGCTGGCGACACCCTGCGGCACAGCATGGGAAATATGATCAGGTTAAGGTTTAGCAATTGGTTGAATGGATTACAATATAGTTCTGGATTAGCTTAGCTAATGTTTATTCAAGACTTGATTTGCATGGAAAATGGAGTGGATTTTGATTAAAATAGCTGAACTATCTTGGCTAATGATATTTCTTGCTCTGATTTATCCCAACCTTGATTTCCCCTGTGGGATCTTCGACATTTCTCGCTCTCTTTTATTGATTCTCATGTGAAGTGAAAAGTATATTTTCAATATGAAAAAGAAAAACCAAATTGTTTATTGAGTGATCAAAATTGTTTGGTTGTGGCTTGATCCATGAAATTAAAATCCCATTGTATATTTGGTCTTGCGTCGTTTGGCGGGCGTCGGATTCAGCTCACGACCCGTTTCAATGATCGTAAATTCATTCGGACGCAGTGTGGAATGCGGCTGTCTGGTGAAGTTGAGGCTGTCGTTGAACGAGGCGTCTTCCGTCTTGATGACTGTCGTGGTATCGATGTGGACAGACTCATTGATCACTTCCGTATAGTCGGCATATTGTGCCTCATATTGTGTCGGCAGATTTGTGCCGGGCACAAAGTGCTTGCGCTCATCCGCCTGCAGACTGGCAGCAATCTGCTCCTCCGGCTGGGGCATTTGCTGCAACCAGGCAGCTGTGCGCTCTTCGGCGGCTGCTTCTTGCTTCTCGCTCTTCAGTTTCTCATCGATCATATCGATGTGGACGTCGCGGGTCAAATCGAACTCATCAATGTCCCAAATGTTGAGCAGACAGGTGCTCAGCATGTCCGTGTAGCGACTCAGTTGATGGGCCGACTTTTGCCAGGGACCACGATTCACAGCCTTCTTCTTTGCAATTTGTGGGTTGGGTGCAGGCGACGGCTCCTCCTCTGGAGGAGGAGGAGGAGGAGTGGGTAATTGTACAGCATTTTGACTGGTTGTTGGCTGCTGCTGCTCCTCCTGCTCCTCCTCTGCCTCTTCCGCATCAGCTTCATCGCTGTCGCTCTTAGTCGAATCGGAATCGTCGAACCCATAATCAATGGTTACATCCTCGATAATCAGGGGTTTTTCCTGCTCCACACTGCGTTCCTCCTCCGATTTCATAATGTCGCGCAGCACAGACATATTCTTGACCTGGGTGCATTTCAGTTGCCTCTTCGCATGCACCCGCACCAGACTCGCATAGTAGTTGATCGCCTCGTTGGCGTGCAAACCGGTGCGGAGTTCCTCATGCTTTTCCGCGTCGTCGCGCTGCGTCATCCGCTGGCACATGATGTCCCCGATGCTGTTCGCTGTGAGGAGCTGAGCGAAGGCGCCATCGCTGGGCTGCTCTAAACGATCGAATTTGAGGCCGGTGATGCAGCACTTGACGCGCTCATTCAGATCCGCATAGATATCGAAGGCGGCGCCCTGCAGCCTGCCATCGACGAGCGCCTCCATCAGCTGAGGCGGCGCATAGGGCAGCGCCGGTGAGCTCTTCTCGGTCCAGCTCTGCGCCAAAGCGCCCTTCAGCTCACAGATCCGCTGCTCGCTGGGATAGGCACAACCCATGGCGACGTATTCGCTGCCATCGTGCGCAATGGTATCCATAAATGTGGGCGGATAGCTCATCTGATGTGTCCACGTGACGACGGCGCGATCCGCCAGCCTCTTGCCCAGACACCTCAAGTCCAGGCAGTGCAACTTATGATTGCTGGCCAAATACAAATGATTCGGATTCTGGCTGCGAGCCAGACACGAGAAGCTCTCGCATTGCAGCGAATAAGCGCTGCTGGCAAAGCACGGATTCAGTGCCTCATTCGGGCAACGCATATCGATGGTGAGCAGCGCCGATTGGCAGGCATAGTGGAAGCAGTGCTCCTGACTGGCGCGCAACTGTGCCCAGGTGCTCGCCCTGTGGACGCCCATCAGAATGTTCACTTCATGCTTCGAGATATCCGCTTGTGTTACAATGTCCTTAAAGCGCACGCTGCGATCCTGACAAGCAATCGCCAAGATTTGGGGCTGGTTAATAGCTTGGGCAACGCTTATGAATGGTCCCTCCTGGCTGCTATACTTGACCTGGCAGTTCAGCTGATATTTAGATGCCTCGTCGTCGTCCTCCTCCGCATCTTCGTCCAGCTTCAGCTCATAGATGGCAATGTCGTTGAGCAGGCGTGCGAGCAGCATATTGCCATGATTCACCCGAAAACTGTTGACGGGCATCAGCTCAAAGATTTCGCTGGACATGCCCGCCAGCGATTCAGTGTGCAGCGGATGCCACAGTTCCGCCTCCAAGCCCACCTCCGATAAATGCAGCTGCTGCAAACGTTCGCCTGCCACATGCATGGCCAGTGTTTTGGCTGCATCACCAGCAGCCGAATACTGTAGAAGATTGAGATTGCCGCCAGTGTAGTAGTAGTCATAGCTATCCCGGAAATAGGCATTGTCCTGTGTCGCTATCTGCTCGGCCGCGTCAAACAGATGCATATTGTAGACTTGATTCTTGTGCTTAGTTTCGCGCTGCTTCTGCTTGCCCGTCTCCCTCAGGTATCTGCACTTGTGGCTGAGCAGTTGTTTCATCCAATAGTCGTGTCCATTTGGTCGCTGATAGCACGGCTCTAAAATGCTTGTCGTCTGGCTGGACACGTAAAGCGCCAGTGGCACTGTCAAAGAGCAGCTGGGGAAAGCACTCAACTTCTGTTCGGGATCAGTTCGTTCACACAGACCCTCATTTACCGCCGGATGCGTGCAATGTGGCGTAATCTCGAGCACATAGCGCGGCGGCGCAAACTCCTGCTTCTCATCATCATCCAGTGACCCATCCTGATCCGCATCTGCATCCGCCTCCTCCTCTGGCTCTGAATCGCAGCCTGAGTTCGACACCCGTTTGGATTTGGACTTGTTCGACTCAATGGTTTGATTCAGCTTTGCCAGCTGCAAGCGTTTTGTATATCTTCGCACCATTCTCTTTTCAGTGTCGCTTAACTTTTATCTACGAATGTGTTCAAGTTCAATATTTTATTGTTGTTTTTGTTTTTGTTGGTTTGTATTGTTGATGCAAACCTTTTTCCCTTGTTTTTCTGCTTTGCCAACCTTTGGTTTCCTTTGGGGTTTTTACGGTTGTGTTCCAGTCGCTAGTTTTTCATTAAATTTTAGATATCCGGTTTAATTTTGCTCGGCTTTCATTTAGAAACTAAACAAATTTATCTTTGTTAAGATAAGCAACAGTCAAAAGCATGCTTTCAGTTAGAGATGAGCAGTTTATTAGCGACCGCAAGAACGTTACGATGAATGACAGTCAATATGTCTGAGTTTCTTCAGAAATGTTTCGCTTTTATATTTAGATACTAGTTTTTTTTATTGAGTTTTATATTTTCCGTTTATTACCGTATGGCTTTCATTCAGCAACTAAACAAATTTCTTTTGGTTAGGTTAAACCACGACTAAAAGCATGTCGCTACGTTAGAGATGAGCAATTTATTAGTGACTTCAGAAACGTTACGATGAATGACAGACAAGCATATAACTAAATAATTTAATAAAAATGAATTAACATCTCAAATGCAAGTCAAACTACTCTCCTTAAACTTACGTTTAGCTCACATTTTCTCATTAAAATATTGACTTTTGACTTGATAAGTATAATAATAGAGCAACTGATGTGACTCGGCTGCAGTCGACCAACCACCACAACTTATCGATTTAGCAAGAAAAAATGGAACATTGCTCCGCTTACTCATTGTGGTCACACTGTCGCGTTCATCATAAGCGAGTTGAGTTGCACCGAGTATAGTCCTAAGGAATTGAAGTAAATTCTTTTTGTGACAAACAACAACGAATTAGTGTTCAACAAACAGTTGTAAGTGAAACCAATGCAGCATAGTGAGTGTGTCTGTGGCAGGGCGTGCGCGAAACCGAATCAAATTACACAAGTGTAAAACGTGAAAAATTTTCGAAGACCCAAACAAATATTGATTTTTTCATAGAAAAGAGCACCGCTAGCGAACTCTTCTTATTGTTGTTGTTGTTTTGTGCGTATTAATTTTAGTAAAAATCAACGACGAAGGAAAACTGCCAATATCAAAAAAAAAAAACTAAATCCAAAAAGCAACAGACAACAATCGCGCAACTTGCAGAAAATTTCCACAAATTTACAACTAAACGACTGCCCACTACTCACACACACATCGTACTCCTCCCCCCGCCCGTTAACCCCGCCGAGGCACTTGATTTGTGTTACTGTTGCTGTTCTTGTTCTTATTGTTGTTGTTATTGTTGGCGGAAAGTGCGTCAAAGAAGAAAGCACGAGCACAACGAGCGTCAGGTGAGTTTTGGTGTCCCGCACACACACACACATATACACATACACAGCGACACATGCAAATAAGAGACAATGTGATAATATCAAAAATAAGAACAACAACAACACAATGCAAAATTGCGGCAAGCAGAGGCATAAGCTAAACGCACAAACACTAACACACACGCACACGTAATCTCACACACACATGTAATCTCACACACACATGTAATCTCCCTCCTCTGCCGCTGCCACTATCAATTTTGCCTTGCTGCTGTTCCTGCTGCTGTTGTTGTTGTTGTTGTTGCATTCACTCCAATTACTTCTATAACTATGCCCCCTCTCCCAAACTACGTTTCTCTTTCTAAGCTCATCCCAACTAAAAATGAATAAAAAAAAAACAAACACACACGCGCCCTGCATCATTTTATCATTTGCATACATTTGTTTTAAATTTACCTTCTGTTTTTTTTTAATTAGCACACTCGGCTCTCTCACAGCTGAACTTTGAGCTTTTAGCAGTAGTTAACAGTTGTCTGTTAGACGATTGCATTGCATGTTAAATGTTGTTGTTGTTTGTCTTCTTCCTGCCTGCTTGCTTGCCACTTTATCTGCTAATACATCTCATATACATATATATATTTTTTTATTATTTTCTTTTAATTTGCTTCACGCTGTTAATTTTGACTAGCCCCGATTGACTCTGACGTAACGCAGACAGACCAACAAAAAGCTCCACACTAACACACGCACACAGGCACACAGACATACACACACTAACATACTTCTTCTACTAACGACCTCCGTTGTTTGCTTAAATTTTATTGCTCCTGCGGCTCCATTGGGAAGGCGTTTGTTCTGTTAACATTACGGCGCCAGCTTGGCAAACAATCGCTTACTTTTTTAGCTTGCTTCTTTTGTTTGACATTGTTGTTTAACTTGTCTGCATATTTGATGTGCAAGTATGTGTGTATATTTGACGCGTAGGTCAGTTAACCTGACTTTTTCGAGTTTATTACAAATTGCTAAATTACTTTTTTGCCAGGTGCTCTCCATCTCCACCACTCTTCCTCTCTCTCTCTCTCTCTCTCTCTCTTTCTCTCTCTCGCTCGCTCTGTTTTTCTCCGTTCCCTTTGCTCTCTCTGCTTTGAGCTCCTTTGCTGCTGCTTTGCTGCTTTGTTTTTATGTAACTCTCAAATCGATTGCAAACACGTAACAGTAAAATCCTGCCAAACTACAAATGTGGCCAGGAAACTACTACATTGTTGATGTTCTCGTCTCTCTCTCTCTCTCCTCTCTTGTTTGTGACGTTCGCTTTGAATTGAGCGTATCCGCTCCTTCCCCGCTCCGCCCCCCCGCAGCGGCTTCTAGGCATATAGCGTGACATTTCCTTTATTTGATTGTGTCGCCCTACACCTGTTTTATCCCCTCCCCCCTTCCCCCATCATACTTGCCAACATACTTGAATAATTTCACATGTGTGCCGCTTTTGATAGATAAATCCTTGAATTTATTGATAAATTATGCTAAAATTGAGTACTTTTCAGTTGGCCCTTTTTTTTGGCCAAATTGCGATTGCAATTGCAAAAATTGCGAACAATCTCGTTTCTCGTTTGGGTCAGGCCGGAATCTCCACACTTATTACAATTGGCTGGGTTTGTTGTTGCCGTTTTTGGTTGACCTGCCAACGGTTGCCATGGGCGACCTGCCAAATTATCGATATTTGCGCCAAATACACGGCGAGAAAATGTCGGGCACAAATTGACATCAATTAAGTGCAGTCAACCTTAAATTGGACTCAAGGCAACAGTCGACAGATGTTTCCCAAACAGTGAATGTGGCACAAGCATCTTAAACACAAACTCATATTTATTTATATTTATATTGGAATGTACAAATATTGGCACAGTCCAAAAGTAGACATATATTTTCCACTCAGTGTAGACGCCTCACACCTCAGTGTCTTCGCTAGCATTCTTCTAGCGACTCCTTCTACTGCAATCTTAGCAATTTGTCATATTCCACATGCCACTGTAATTATGAATAATTTCTACCCATTGCAGCTGCTGGGGCAATTATTGGAATTGGCATTGTAGCCAACCCACAGGCTTGGCCTGGTTGCCCAGTTATACAAGGCATCATATATAGCTGCGACAGCAAATTGAGCAACAAAATAGCATTATGCCTTTATTAGAGCATTTTTGTTTTCTTTGTGTTTCAATCGTTGAGCATGAAAATTAAAAAAATGAAATCATAAACATTTCAACATCACAAAGCCTATTTTATATTTATTGGGTTGTCAAAATTCAGAATTGAGAATTTTATATTTTCTTAAATTCATATTAAAATGTGTTTTTTCATAAAGTTGAAAATACGAGCATATTTCATTGAACCTCTTCAAGCAATTTTTTTTTGTTTTATTTATTTTTATTTGAATACATTTAACTTCACAATTTTGTGTTGTTCACGGATTTTGTATCAGAGTCTTCATATTTTAAGTCAGTCCATATATTCTTGCTGGGGCTTTATCCGACGGATATTTGTGGAATTTTATGACGATAAACGAAGGCTTCTCAAGCCACTTGCGAGCATTCTTGTTGATATACTAGGGTTATTTCACTGTCTGAGGACCAACAATGAAAGCACTTCATTATCTGCGTAAGGCAATATCATATATCATATAATATTTGAACAAATATGTGATGTTTATCCAAGAATGTTTTTATCCAATGTTTCGGACCCACAACAAAATAACAAAATTCTTTTATCGTTATAAGCCGGAGGCGTCATCTTGTCAGCACTGGATTGATAATAGTGCCATTTTATTTGCAGGCACTGTATGTGTATATGTATATATATATATATATATATATATATGAGCATATATGCAATCTGCAATTATATGCCAATGGTTTTAACATCGCCTTGCAAGTCATTCGTTATGACTTTTGACTTGAGAGTGCCATAAAATCACTCAAAGTCAGCCTGCGCCTGTAATTTAGGCCAGGCTAAAAGGTCAAAAGTTAGGCAATGGTTGAATGTTGATTTATAAACAAAAAAAAAAAAAAAAGAAACGCTGTTAACAACGACTGATAACTTAAATCAAAGCTTTAATTACCTGTGGGGCAATTACTTTTTTCTTTTTACTGACCCAAAAAAAGTTGATAAGCCAAAATACTGTATAAAAAGTTGGCATTCCAAAATGCGGCATAAAATTGCATAGCAAAAGTGGCAAACATATCGCAAACAGTAACAACAGTTGTGAAAACTATAATAGAAATAACAAATGAATTTGTTGTTTTGTGCTATTTATTTATTCACAGATAATTAGCACGAAATCGATATTCGTCAATACAAAAATCAGAAGATCAACTGAACGATCAGAGAGATAACAAGAACCTCTATTCAAGCAACGCAATTCATATCTATAAAAAATATATATAATATATATATATATTATAGTACAGGGTATTTTCGGATTGAGCAATAAGAATATTGTTTTATTTGATACGTCGTCGTCGGACATTTATCAGGCAGAAGGTAGCATGACTCGTTATGCTCGAGTGGCCGAGATCCAATCAACGTTTTGTGCGCATTTTATTTGCTTTGCTTTAATCTGCGTTTCATTTTGACTTTTATGGAAAAAGTTTACTTTTTTCTTTATTGCTATTATTATTACAAATTTATGCGGCAACAAAAACAAAAAGAGAAGAACGAAAATGTATCACTTATTTTGCATAACAAATAGATTGCGAATTGTAGGTTCAAACTTTTCACACTTGAGCTGCCCTCACATTTAACGGTTCGATGTTGGCCAAAAAGTTGCTGAATTTGCCTTTCTGTCGTTTCCTATTGCTTTTTAATAGCTAAGACGCAAAAGAATAGAAACGAGTAGTTTTTTATATATATATTTTGTATACCCTTATCTTGCGAGCTTACGTCACCGTTGAGGTTTCTCATTTGCTATCAAATGTCTTTTTATTATTGCGTTGGTTTTTTTTTTTATAAATGTGTTAAATTTATTTGGTGACGCACTTAATCAGCTTCCCGCTGAAGTGCAAACTGCTGTGTGTGAAATTCCATGCGGTTGGCCACAGAGCTTTTTGCAAACGAGAAACCCTTGGATAAGCCGCACACACACACACACACACACAAACAGAACTGAAACTGGTACTTTTACTGGAAGTGGAACTGGGTTAATGTAATGCACATTGTGCATGCAAGAGAGAGAGAGAGAGAGAGAGAGGGTAGCGTCGAGAGCTGCTTGCCTGCAAAATTAGATGTATGTGTGTGTGTGTGTGTGGCCTGCATATCTTGTTTCAAGTATGAACTTTGACGCCGCACAACAATTTGTATACCCCTGTTATTCTCGTTGTAGTTGTTGCTGCTGCTGCACTTACTAACCAAAAATAATGAGGTGAATGCTTGTGGTTATTCATAATGTACTCATTATGCTCTTCACACATGGCGACGAGTATTATATAATTTGTCACTTGACATAAACTGAGCAAGAAAATAACATTTGTACTTTTTAATAACAGCAAAACTTAATTTAAATTAATTAATGGTTTTTGGTCAAATTTGTCTTATTAACTAGAACTAATCTAGGCTCAAATTTTTGTTTGTGTAAAAGACATTTAAGGATATTATTGTAGCGTTATCGGCATTAACATGATTTGTGCTTAATATTTTCTTTGTGATTAAGCTGATTGTCATGTTTGATTATAATTTATTACTCTTTTTTTTTTCTTCGTTTATTCAATTTATGTTTATTGTGCCTGCTGCTGCTACTGACGAATGGAATACATTTTGATATGCGCATATCACACACTATATATACACACACACATATATATATATATATATATATAATTGTGTTTATAACTGCTGGCTGCTGATGAATCACACGATATATTAAACACACAACAAAAAAACGAAAAACGAACGCATTCTTATTTTAATTTGACACCGAATACAACACACAACACTCGAATCAAAAAACATACGCAACTCACACATGCACAAATCGCATGCATTTATTCACTCACACGAACACACACCTACACCCACACACATACACACACACGCACACGCACACAGGCAACGCACTGAGAGTTTTAACTGCTGAGCAGGCCAAGTATTGTGGGAGTCAGAGAGTGTGACAGGTCTCCATACACATGTAAATAAAAATATATATATATAGATAAATATATATATATACACAAATATAAAAAGACAGAGCACCCAAAACGCAACTGAAAGAAAGTAAGCAAAAAAGAAATACAAATACAAAACCAAAAAAAAAAAAAAACAAAATGCCACAGTCAGAGGGCGGCTATGTGTCGCTGCCAGCAACGAATGGGAATGGCAGCGCCATCTATCAGTCCACCACAGAACCACAGGCAGCATCGCCCACCTCCGTTTTTGAGAGCGTGAAGCGTGCAATTGGTCAGGCGATCAAATCCTCGCCAGGCGACAGCGAAGAGCTCGTGCGCACGGATCGACCCGTTGCCATTATTGGTGGTGGTGCCAGGTAAGTGAAAGAACCAAAACCAGAATAAGAGTAAGAAGAGGAAGACGAAGCACAGAAAACTTTCTTATACTACTCTCCATCTTATATATTTAATTGCTGTTGTTGATTGCTGTTGTCCTTGTTTTTCATTCACCGCCGCAATGCATAATTTTTCATTTTGTCCCACCTACTCTACACCGACCTTAACGTTTACGTTTTGTGCATGTGTTCGTGAGAGCTTTTTGTGTTTCTGTATAATTTTTGCCCAAAAGTAAACAGTATTTTATATATATATGTTTATATATTGTTATATTGTGAATATCTGTATATTTCTTTCACATTTGCTCACATTTCGCTCTCTCAGTTACATCACCCAATCGACATCAACACGGGGTAAACTTTCTTTATATCCATATATATATTTTTGCCCATGTTTATTGCTGAGTTAGCCCCGGCTCAAGGTCAGCAGCCCGCCTGCAGTTTTGTCAATATAAAGTGCAATGTAATCCAAACCCACTCGGCGACCTGACTAGACAATCTGACGACGAACGACAAGCGACAAACGACAACGCAATTTAGTCAGCCATTAACTGTGTTCCATTTTTGTTCTATTTGTGGCGGCGAGAGTTCGACTTGAGTACTCGTTCTTTACAATTATTATTTATGTTGATTAGTCGCTCATCAGCAAGTGCTTTAATTAACATTTCCGTTAGAACACTCACGAACACGAGCACACTGATTTACTGGTTTGACACAATTAATGGATATGTGTGTGTGTAGATCTGTCAGTGTGTGTGCGAGTGCAGCTCATCACAAGTTAAAGCTCTGTTTACACTTTACTTCAGTCATTGCACTTTTCGCTGTGCTCAAGTTCTGTTTGGGTTTCACCGGTCCTAACCGGTTAGTTGCTGACCGCTTCAGCCCGTTCGCAATAACAAACGCAAATAATACGCGAGTGCAAACAGAAGAAGAAGCAGACGCAGTAACAACTGCTGATTAACGGTATTTGTGTGTGTGTGTTTCGTTTTTGCCTGGATGCCTGCCCGCCCACACACACATCCCTTTCACTTTGCCTGCTGCTTGCTTTGCGATTAGCTTGGAAAGTGATGGGAATTTTAAGAGCTTTAAACTGTGTTGTATCTGGCCTTCCATTTATAGCACCACTTAAAATACCTTCTCCGTATTTTGTGTAGATTATTCCCATGTCTCAAAAATAATTTTCCTGGCAAGACTTCAATTTCGCCACGGCTGCTCTGATGGGGCCCAACTGAATTAGAGTCTTTCGCTTAAGGGCAACATCTAATTGGATTTGGAGCATAGACAGGCACCAAAAATTATGTATGTGTACAAATAAGTATCTGTGTATGTGACGCATAATAATTAAGCATGGCCAAAAGCTGTGGGCCAAATTAGTAGTTTGGTACCTAGACGCAGGCTCTGTTCGCTTCAGCATTAACAGAGAAGACTAAGTTGGGGCACAAGAGCGGGGACAGTCGGACTGGGTGGAAGCTCATATTTCTGGCGCCACTTGTTTGTTGTTTGTTGTTTTTCTTCTTTTTTTTTTGTTGTTGTTTTTTATTTTTCTGGTTATTGTCGACATTTACCCCGAATGACATTGCGTGACTCATGTATTTAGGTTTATGTAACGTATTGCCGTTGTACGTAGCGAGGAGCACTAGTGTAGAGCAATTCTCATTCTCGTTCTCATCCCCATCTATACATCGACATCGACAACGAAATCATCTACTTCCCACTCCCCAATCATCATTGGCATTTTATTCATTATGGGGCCAATATTCCCTAAACTTGACTCTTTCTCTCTCTCTCCCTCTCTCTCTCTCTCTCTCTCTCTCTCTCTTTCTGTCTCTCTCTCGCTCTCTTGAAAATCTATTACTCAATTCTCAAGACACATTTAAAGAAAGAAATCGCAATCGTATATACACATATAATAAACATACATACTTAGTGTGTATTTAGTTGATTACAATAATAAAACAATAAAAATAAAAATAAATAAAGTAATTATGAAATTTATGAAACTCTTCGATTTTCTTTTTGGCTAACGAAAGAAAATCGGAGAAAATGGAAAGAGTTTTGAGTTGTTGATTTGTATTTAAAGTAAATTAAGCAAATTGCCTCTCTCGATTTTTGTGTTTTCGGTTCTTTGCTTGCATGCTCATAGTATTTATTTCAGAGACCGCGACAAAACTGGTAAGACACTGAACACCAAGATGCCATCAGCACCAACACACACTGCCGAGGAGGCACATCTGCTGGGGTAAGCCACAACCACAAACAGACCTAATCGTTAACGATCCAAAACTGTTCTAAAAAAAAAAAAAAACGAAAATTAAACACTCCAAAAGCTCTCCTCCCCCCCGTCATGTGTAAGATATATGTAATATAAGTCGCGTAATACTGAACCCGCCCACAAAAAAAACACCCACTCAACACACACAAAATTCAAGTTACACAAATTGTTTTATTCTTCAGTTATTTGATTTTATATACATATATAGTCTGTACTCACTATAGAATGTTTGCCATACTTTTGTTTGTACGTATTTTGTGCATAGCGAGAATATTTTTGAGTTTGACAATCCTAACAAAAACCAATACAATTTATACAATAACATTAATATTAATATTAATAATAATAATACGAAACCAAAAAACGCATCTGCCCGTCTGTCTCTCAACTCGCATCTCGTACATAAAATGAATGTTAAGCAAAATATTTATACTATACAATACTATAATCTATATTCATTTACAAATCTTGAGTTTTCTTTTTAATGCAACTTGTAATTTAGTTACTTAGCCGCCTTTAGACGCGTAAAGAGATAAAAAAAAAAACAAAAAACCACTCACACATTTCTGTAGCCTTAGAGCCCGACTCGACTACAACTCATAAGAAATAGAACAACATTTATGATGATCAACCAGCACACTGAATCAGCAGCCCGCCGGATGCAAAATTTATTTGAGTGACCCACTAAAAAAGAGAATAAAGAAAATTAAAAAAAGAAATCACACACACAAAAATATAAATCATAGTTTAAATTTGAACAACCCCTTGAGCCATTAATTAAACTGCTTATCGTTCTATATATGTATATGAATATATATGCATGTGTAGCACTATGCCCGTTGATCCCATGGATGACATCGAACTGCGCTCGGTGCAGCTGCAATTCCCCAATGCACGCGGCTCCATACTGGAGGCATGCGAACAGCGCCGTGTGCCCACAGACAAGGGTGACATACACGTTGCCATACAGGGCGACACCTCAAAGCCGGCCATAGTGACCTACCACGATCTGGGACTCAACTGTAAGTGCAACCATTTCTGCTAATACTCAAATCATCAACATTGCAACAATGCATTCCTCACTCTGAACAGATGCCACCAGTTTTGCTGGCTTCTTCAACTTTCCGGTTATGCGCGGCCTGTTGGAGAACTTCTGTGTGTATCATGTAACTGCACCTGGTCAGGAGGAGGGCGCGCCTACATTGCCAGAGGAGTAAGTAAAACAATGTGAAGTAATTTTTAAATTTTTTTTTTTATACATTTATTTGTGATTTATATTTTTATTATTAAAAAAATTGCTTGTGTTAATTTTTTTTTTTTTAATTTTTTTTTTTTTATATAATGTCGACTTATTCAACACTGAAAAACCCAAAAATTATTTAAATTGAATAACATTTAATTTAACTTTAATATTTATAAAGTAAATAACAAACTTTTGAGAGTATTAATTGCATTAAATTGATTTGAAAAGCGCATCGATGTTTTTTTTATTATATATTTTTACTTTTTTAACACAAGAGACTTTAATTAATTTTATAAGTAAATATTTTGTACTTCACATTAAAGCTTTTAGAATCTTAATGGCACTGATTTGATTGGATCAGCGCATTAAAGATTTAGCTGATTAATGAAAATATAGTAGAGTATTAATTTTAAGTGTTTTGTTTGGCACAAGGTGCATTAAAACATTTCAGAATCTTAAAATAATAACTGCAGTTCCGTTTGGCAAAAAGTACTTAAAAAGCACTTCAAACAACTGCGTGAAATCGCATTAAAGCTTTAGTTAATTACGCGTCATTTGCAAAATTTAATTCAATTCAAATTGCAATATTAAATTGTAGTGGGAAATTTCTTTTTATTCTCATATTTAGCTGCCACTAACAGCCCATGTCAGTTAAGACTAAAAGTAATAAACGTTCTTTGTCTATTTTAGCTATGTGTATCCAACGATGGATGATCTGGCCGCACAGCTGTTGTTTGTGCTGTCGCATTTTGGTTTGAAGTCGGTGATTGGCTTTGGGGTTGGCGCTGGTGCGAATATTCTGGCACGCTTCGCCCACGGGCATCCGGATAAGGTGGGCGCCCTGTGCCTGATCAACTGTGTGTCGACACAATCTGGCTGGATCGAGTGGGGCTATCAGAGTTTCAATGCGCGATTCTTGCGCACCAAGGGGATGACACAGGGCGTCATCGATTATCTGATGTGGCATCATTTCGGACGCAATCCGGAGGAGCGCAATCACGATCTGGTGCAGATGTACAAGCAGCACTTTGAGCGCGGCGTCAATCCCACTAATCTGGCCATGCTCATCAATGCCTATATTCATCGCAATGATTTGCACTTGGCGCGCACACCGCCAGGAACACCCGGTGCTGAGACGGCAGCCACTACGCTTAAGATGCCCGTTATCAATATAACGGGTTCGCTGTCGCCGCACGTCGACGATACGGTGACATTCAATGGTCGCTTGGATCCAACAAACTCATCCTGGATGAAGGTTCATTCGAATAATTTTATCTATTCTGCAGTAGAAATGACCTAAATAATTTTTTCTTTCCTGTTTCTTGTATTGCAGATCTCTGATTGCGCCTTGGTGCTGGAGGAGCAACCGGCCAAGTTGGCCGAGGCCTTTCGGCTGTTCTTGCAGGGCGAGGGCTATGGTAAGTGTTAGAAAACACCGCACACACTGAACAACTGAACCTCAACCAACCTATAAATATATCTGCTACAACAAAAATCTACAAAATATCTAATACTAAAAACAATCTACTTACCACCTATTACAACCTACCTGCTACTACTACTACTACTACTACTACTACTACTACTATAGTCCAACTTCAGATACCACCCCTCAATTGGTATACATTCGAATGAGCAAAACAGTTAACTATAAGATAGCACCCATTACTACTACTCTACTACTACCACTACTATTACTACTACAACTTCTACTCAGTTCAGTTCAAATCAATGCAGTATTTCCGATCAATCAAGACTGTGTGTCGGGACAACCAATCTCAACAGATTCCTGTTGTCTCAACTGCCCCCCTCCCTCAAGAAATGGACTCGATTCATTGCAATCAAAAATGCCGCTGCAGTCTGCACGTGTGTTATCTACATAGATCTTATAGCATAGATCTTTTATAGAGTTACATTCAAGTCGCCTTTCTTCCCACTACTTTAAATAAACTTAGCCTAAAGACGCCTCATGTTTGCATATTGAAAATCAAATTAGTTACGAAAAATGCTTTTCAAGCGCTTTCAACAAGCAATCGAAATTTCTCAAACTAACCAAAAAACATAAATATTGTTCAAAATTTGATATAAGTATTATAAATTGGCAAAAAAAAAAGAAAAAACGAAAAAAAAAACCAAAGAAAAATTATATTTATGTTGTTAGCCAAAATATTTGTACGCATTAAAAAAAACGAAAAACGAAAAATGGAAAAACAAAATTTATGATTAAAATAAATAAAATAAAAGTCGTTGAAAATCAAGCGTTTACTTCTTTCTATACACCCCAATCCCAAAATTTTTAGTTAGAGTGTTAGCCAGGTCGTGTAGGTCCCCAAAAACTACACAAAAATACAGCTAAATTCTAAAACAAAATTCAAATCCCTCCCGTCCCCCTCAAAAAAAAAAAAAAAGAAACAAAAACGTACCAAACGCATTTTCGTATCGAAAAACATGAAAAAAAAATATTTCAATATGTTCATTACTTTGTTTTTCATTTCTTTTTTCTTTCTCCAAACTGCTTGTTTTTTGCTAAACAACATACAACAACAAAAACAAAAACAACAAAATAAAAATCCACCCTCCCACAACTACCTCCCCCATCTCTCTTTAAAAAAAAAACACGACACGCAACACACACACGCACACTCAAAAAAATACACATGCGAAATATCTTGTAACGCCTGGCCGACCATCCTCGCCTGCCTCTCTCGTCATGCATCCATCCAAAAAAAATAAAAAATAAACCATATATGCACACGACCTTGGGCGCCGAAACTAACCTTATAAAATAAAAAAATAAATACAAAACTGTAAATCAAATCGAAAATCATTTAATTTCATGACCCAACAACGTTGTCGAATTTGCTGCATCAATAAAAATTCGATTTCTGAATTATTCTTTTTGTTTTCTCAAATTATCAATTCTCTTATCAATAATGTAATGCGACAATTAACGCAATCTATGCGCAACAATTATAAACTATATTTATATATGGTATGTATATTTGTACACACATACATACACACAAAACACATACAATTAACACTTATGCCAATAAATAATACAAACAAAAAAAAAAATAGTCTCCGAAAAACCTCAGTAGAAAAATGGCAGCAAGAAAAGCAAAACATAGTTGAAATGCATTTAGCTAATTAAATGAATACAATAATAATGCAAATAAAACAATTGTAACAAGTAGTAAATGCTATTAAAACAAAACACACACACACACACACCTAAATCCGAAAGTTGTTTGTTATTTGCATGCACAAGTATTGGTGAGCTTTTGGAAGAAGTTGAGTAAAATGCGTATGCGAATGCGTGCATGTGTTTGTGTCTGAGAGCTTTCAGCTGCAGGTGACACAAAATAGCACACATACATATGTAGTTTGCTTATAGGTTTACTGTTTTAAATACCCTTTCCAAGCAAATGCAGCTAGTCGCTCTCTCTGTTTCGATAACTATCGGCTAGAAGCACTTGACTCTTTATTTTGCTTTGTAGGATATCGTTTATTTCCTGCACTTATTTAAATCCACATATTAATATATATACATATAAATATAATTTATTTGATGATTTATTTGTTTTGTTTATTTACACGCCAAATAATTGAAATGAATTTAACGGTTAAATTGCAAATGCGTAGCTGTTGGCTCCCTGCAAAAGCTGGCACGCAAAATATCAATGGCCAGTCGGAGTAGTTCCACGCAAATTGAGCTTTGCGTGCAATGAGCTCATTGAGCGCCGCTCAAAATTGGAGTTGCAAAGGGCGTGGGCGTGAGCGAGAGCGCAGACAAACGAGTGAAAGATTGAAATTGGAAGAGACACAATAACAGAGATGAAAGCACAGCACGCTGAGAACAACACACACACACACACACCCAGACACATCTACAAACACGCGCATATCGAGGGGACAGCAACAAGTTGTCGTTTATTGGTATGCATTTTTCTTTTGTTTTTCGTTTTCTGTGATTTTCTGTTATCTTTCGTTTATTGTGTATTACGCTATACATTTTTCTATTATGATTAGTTCTTACGTATTACGTATGTGTATTAGTTTGAGACATTAAACTGTAAGTTGAAAGTTGTTATATTAAATCGACAGCAAATGCAGTTGTTAAAACGAATAAAAATGCATTACTTACACATATTATTTTGTATTTCTGATTATTGTGCTGTACTTGGGCGCTCGTTGCTTAGATCCACAGTCACACACACACACACATTTACATATACAAAGCAACACACAGACAATGCGTAAATGTATTAAAGCAATAAGTTTATTTATATACATATACCTACAAATATACATACATACAGGACAGTGCTATATACAAAAAAAGAAGAAAAGATATATTAAAAAACGATCAAAAAATACTTATATTAAAAGATATATATACTATATATATATTATCTTATATGAAGCTATGCAAAAACAAATGTCACAAATTGTAAGCTTTTGTTGTATATTTGAATTCTAAATAAATGAACAAAGTCAACGAACGATTCAAAAAATTCCAAATCATTTGAGCTGAACAAAAAGCACAATTTCGCTTACTTTCTCTCTCTCTCTCTCTCTCTCTCTCTCTCATCTCTCCCACTGTTAAATATGTTTTTTTTCTTGTGGTTTCCGAGTCTCTGTCTCTTCACAGCAGCCGACAGAAGGTGGCGCCCTCCTCTCACCAATCAATTAAGTGCATGCAGCGCGCTCTCTCTCTCTCTCTCTCTCTCTCTCTCACAATCTGTCTGCCTCAATCTCATCATCAAGAACATTATTCATAAACGCCTCGACATCATCAATCAAAAGCTCATCAGCATCAACAGCGCTAGAACAACAAGAACAGCAAATACCAACAACAACAACAACAGCAACAAATCGCAGCAACATCCAGTGAAAAAAAAAAAACTAAAACAATGGCCAAAGCAACTTCATCAATGCACGCACACAGCAACAAACACACACACACGCAGACACACCAACACACACACACACACACACACACATTCATACTCAATACGAATACACATTGAAAACAAACCAAAAACAGCAGCAAATCCTTATAGAAAGTGTATAAAGAACACCCATCAAAAATAAAAAATATGAACAACAATAACAAAAAGAACTTTTAATACTCTACAAACTAACATGCTCAAAAGTAACGTAACGTAAATAACAAAAGCCAAACTACTACTACCTTCCCCCCTCCACAATATATATGTAAATATACAACTACAACTACAACTACAACTCCAACAACAACAACAATGACAACGACAACAACAACAACTACAACAACACAACAACAACAGCAACGCCGCTGTCAACGCCAGCCAGCTCTCCCTGCGGCACCAAATATCACACGTACTCATCGATATTCTTTGCCAACTTTCGCGAGGAACAATTGCTGGCCGCCCAGGAGCGAGAGCGAGATCGCCAGCGTCAGCTGAGCCTGCGCGTCGGCAATCGGCTGCGCGAGACGGCCATCAATTGCAGCGGCAGCGGCGAGAACAACAATGCAAGCGAATTGATAAGCGATGCGGATCCGGATGCGGACAATGGCAATGGGAATGGCAATCGAGCATATGTCACCACCACTGACACATCCGGCACGCTCTACTTTGGCACACACAGCAACAAGATACGCATCACTGAGAATCCACTGCCCGAGCCAATAAGCTCTTAGATTGTTAAACAAAAAAAAGAAAACAAAACAAATACAAAAGTATTCTTATACACACACACACAACACACAACACACACACACACACACATAACAAACACACACTGTTATTGTTGTTATAAACTACGCATAAAAATACCAAAACACAAAAAAAAAAACAGCAAGCAGCAGCAGCAGCAAGCGCGCAGCAGCAGCAGCAACAGACGCCAACTCAAGCAAAGCTTTTGCCGCCAGCCCGCCAGCAACAGCAACAGCGACAGTGTGACCAGAGCAGCCAAGCGCCGCCTGAAAGTAGACTTTAGCCCGAGCCGTGCTCTAAGAGACAAAATGACAAGCGATAAAAAATAACTTAAATAGATAAATAAAGCAAAACGAAAAAGAATACACCAATTGAGATTAAACGAAAACACCGCTACCTAAAACGAGATATGTATTTATGTTTCTTAAACAATATACAAATAAATTAAAAACTACTTAGTACTCGAAAATGCCGTTCGATTTTGTCTAGTTTCTGTTTAATCGTATGATAGTTAAAAATCGAAAAAAAGCAAAAAACAAAAAACGATAAAATATTGCAGAGTAATATTGAAATATTTGTAATTTACACTTTGTGCCTGAGCGTAACATATGCAAATACACATAGATACTTACATATTACATATGTATATCAGCAGCATATTAGTTGTCGGTTTTAAGTTAAACCATTTAAATAAAAAAAAAAATAAAAATAAAAAAACATAAAAATATGTATACAAAATAGACAAAGTATGTTAAATGCCGCATTCATTTTTATTCGACAATTATGCAGTAAAAATACTTGTTTTTTTGGATGGCACACAATTTATGACGAGCTTGCTTAGTTGTTGTGATTGAAATACAAATGTATACATAAATAAATTAAAAACAAAGAACACAAACCAAACAAATTACAAGCTTAATGTTAAAAGGAACCCAAAACTAAATACAACATTAACTTAATCCCAAGAGCAAAGCAAAACAAAAAAATGAATAAAAATAATAAAAAACAAAAAACACCATGTAGCATATCAAAAACAAAGCTCTCAAAATTACATATACATTATAAATACTTGAATAGTTATTGAATAAAGAAAATTAAAAAATTTTAATGAAATTCATAATGAATTGCATGGAAACAAGAAACGCATAAAGGCAACTAGGTAAAAAAAAACAAAAAACAAAAGCAGAAACAAAAACAAAAAACTAGAACACAACCGATTCACACAGATAAATAATGACTCAACTTTTGCAAATAACTTCAAATTCAATTTAATAAAAGTTTTAGAAGCTTGAAACGAGTTTTCGAATGTGTGTTCAGATTAATTAAAAGCGAACTTCATTTAATTCAGTGCCAGTCACTTGGGCTGTATCAGTTCCCTCAGCATGCGGAATGTTGCCTCACGTTCCTGCCGCATTACATTCGATATTTGCTGCAGGAACTGTTTTTGCATATCGCGCTGTTGCCGCAGGAATCTGTCATGGGACTCGGTTAGTGTTGCCAGCAGCTGCTTTTGGCCCTCACTGATGCTGGTGAGCACCTCGAGTGGCGTTGGCTCCGCTGGCAACTCGAACGTATCCTCGAAGTCCTCACTCTCCCCAGCCGCACGCAACAGATCGCAACTGAAACCGGAGCTGCTCGCATCGCTGTCACTTTCGAGCCCGGCTTGCTCAGATTTTGTGGGCGTTACTTTGAGCAGGGATTTGTGGCCAGCTGGTTTTGCTTTGGCTGTGGTGCGCTTCTTCTGCATCAGATCGTCGAACACGTCAAAGTGGCGCGGCAGCATTCGCACATTCTTCAGCCCATCCTTTTTGACCTCCCGGTAGCGACGGAGCAGCAGACGCAACTTGTTGCGCAACTGATGCGGCGTCCTCTGATACGATTGCTTGGCCAGCAGGCTGGAGATATAGGCGAGCGTCTTGAAATTGCGCTTCTTGGAGCCATCGAGGGCACGGAATAGATTCTGCTGCTTGATGATCGCCAGGAACGCGTCCACTTCGTCATCTGTCCAGTAATACGTGTCCGGGTGGCCTAAAAGCAAAGTGTTAACAAGATGAAATTGTTTTGCGCATTTCAACCCACGATTGCGTTGAGCTGCCTCTGCCTCATCCTCGTCGCTGTAGATGCAGTCGCTCTCGGTGCCAGTGCTAAAGTTTAGCTCGGCATCGGCGTTCGATTTCTTGGCGGGATTTAGCAGCTGGTGCATGGCCTCAAAGTGTTCAAAGGTTTCGCCGCCAGCCTTGGCCTTGTTGTATTGCCGTCTCAGATGCTGGAATTTGATGCGCAACTTTTCGGGCGCCTTGTCAAAGGATCTCTTTGACATTTCCTTGGAGAGCAGCTTGAAGATTTTGGCATTGCGCTTGCGCAACAGCGCCGCCTGCAGTCCCATGCTCCTTATGATGTCCAGGAACACATCCACCTCGCCCTCCGCCCACTTTACCCGCACATTCGAGGGAATTGCTGCACTGACCAGGGCGCCTGCAAAGGGACTAGTTGTGGAATAGGATCTGTGACATTGGGAAGAAGCTAATATACTTTCAGATTCGCTGTCCAAGCCCGCAGCAGCGGCATCGCCCTCCTCCTCGCCGCTCTCATTTGAATCGCTCTCCAGCTCGGCGCCGCTGCTGTCCGCCTGCTGCAGCGTTCCGTTGAGCAGGGCGTGCATCTCCTCAAAGTGCTCGAAACTGTCGCCGCCATTGCGCGCCTTGGCATATTGGCGGCGCAGCTGGTGATATTTGACACGCAGCTGATCGGGTCGCTTGGCAAATTGACGCTTGGCCATCTCCCTGGAGAGCAGCTTGAACACCTTCGCATTCCGCTTGCGCAGCAGCGGCGTCTGCAACTTCAGCGTCGTAATCATGCCGAGAAACGCCTCCACCTCGCCCTCGGCCCACTTGCAGCGCAACGGTGCCTTGCCTGCTGAATCCAAGCAGCGATTTGTGGGTTCGCCGTTATCTACAAAAAGTAATATGTATATATTGGCATGCAATGGATGACAAGTTCTCTCCCAGCTTACACTCCAGCGTATGCGCATATTTCTGCTCCTGCTCCTCTGCCTCGAAGTCCTCCTCCTCCTCCTGCTCGTCAGCCCGTTCCTGCTGCAACGATTCATCCGCCAGCAGATCATTCAGGTAGGTATAGTACTGACAGCTGCGATTGTGAGCATTTGCCGCCAGGTAATCCATTCGCAGCTGTTTGTATTTTTCGCGCAGCTCGAGAATGCTGCGATTGGCGCCGTTTTGGGCCATTTGGTTGGCCACCTGCAACCAGTCCAATTTGCACACGTTGCCGGCTCCATTCGACTCTTTCAGTGACTTCAATATGCCGATTAGCGTTATTGTTTCCTCCACTTGCCAGCCGTCACTCTCAAGCGTGCTCATTATTATAAAAACTATTTGTTTATATTTTTATTATTATCATCGCTGTAAATTATTTGTCAATTGCAAAAATAGTTCAGTTCACGCTCGCTCAGCTGTTCTGCATTTGGAACTAGAGTAAAGTTCACGCTGTTAACAGTGTACATAACAGTGGCCAGCACTTAACAGTTGACGACAATGCAATTTAATGCAATTTGATGTCATATTTTATATGGCTAAGCTTTGCAACATAGTTGATTAGTCATTTTCTAGTTGGCCATAGAAACTGCTACATTAATATTATTATAAGTAATTGCCGATCAGCATTTGTACAGCCAAAATAAAAAATAACACACTTATTATTAATTCTCGCCAAATATTACAGTTGCTCATATTTAAACACACAAATAAATCGCGCCATGTTCAGTCGATATGTCGCTATTATCGATCACATCAAGAGGGAGATTTTGAGCGTTGCTCGGTAACGGTCACACCGCGCTCAACCGAATCTTATTATTGACGGTCGTTTGGCGCTGACGTTACGTCGGAAACGGAGTTCGGTGTTTTTTGGTTAACAAGTTGAAAGCCATACGAAAATCAAGCAAATTCAAAAGTTATTTGTGTTTAACGAAAAGAAAGGAAAAGAAAAGAAATAAAGAATACAAAAACGCGAATACTCGAATACTCGATTACTGTGGCAGTTGTTCGCGTGCGTAGTTAACTATCATTACAACGAACACGGCCAGTGCGATTAAAGTGGTTTTTGTTGTTTGTTGTTGATGTAGTTACTTTTGGCCCATAACACAATATTTACTCCAACGCCCTCCCCCACTCGGCGCCGGGGTGATCGTTGACCGTTCGGTTCGGTTTCGGCCCTGTTAACGCGATCGCCGCCTGTTTACTTCTCGTATATTGTATTACTTATTTTTTATGATTTTATTCCCGCGAATTGGTCGCGACGTTTCTGTTCTGCTGAAAGCAAAATAAAAAACAGAACAAGAAACGCAAATTTAGCGAAAATCAAATCGATCTCAGATTTCTCGGATTTGGCATAACGTTATTTGGCTCGTGGAAGCTCCGCTTTCAAGATGGAGTTTGGATACGCTTGAATAGACCCACAAATCTCTCGATACACTCCCATAACACATTTGGTTTTCTGGAGTTTGTAAACTCGCCAAAAGGGAAAACTAATAATCAACAACAGCCACAACAACAACAGCAACGAGTCTCGTTCGTTCAAATAATCAAATGTTGCACATTCATCACGTTGTCATCCTTATGCGGTCTATGAATTAAACACAAATAATCAAATCGCGTGTTGGATACGTCCCCAATCCCGAGAGAGAGCGAGAGGGAGAGAGAGAGAGGAGCAAGATGTATTTGCTACGAATGTTATATGTTGGAGCTGGCATACTGCTGATCTGTGGCATTAACTTGGTCGACGCCTCGGCAACGGCCAATGCCGGCTATGTTGATCACGGCGATACGAAAGGTAAGCAATTTCACAATATCAACAAAAAAACAATACATATAAATAAGTACATATCTATATTTATATATATGTATATGTAGGTATATATAACTGTGCCAATTCTGCGTAACACTCATTGTCACAATACAATGAAATAACTTCTAGCTTGTGGAAGATAATAACAATAATAATAAAAGTGACGTTAATGTTAACGTCTTGCTTAATACCCTGTAATTGCGTAAGGCAAAAAGTATTCTAAATTTGTAGTAATGGATCATAATGGATTTTGAGTTGAAGATAGCTCAACTTGAGAGATTACCCCACATATCGAATTTCATTGCTCAATGAGAATAATAAACTTCATAGTTTGGGTTATTAAAGTCGCTAATGGTGTGGATAGATACAGATAGATTGTGGTATAGTTACACCAAATCAATCATCAATTTCATCGCTTAGGCAATTATAATCTCTGATTTGTATTGCTATCACTGCTGTAACAGAAAAAGACGCCATATTAGATACAGATACATCATATCCACAAAATTTGCTAGCTGTAACCTGAATGGTGCCCCAGTTCGTTGAGGTTTCCACAGGGTATAATATCGAAGAACGTCAGAGTAACAAAGATTATAATGCTAGAGCAGAGATTACAGTGAGACAGACGGACAGACGGATAGGAAGAAAGAGCGAAAGAGAGAGGAGCACCCAAAAGACAATCTTCGCATATCCATCAACATTTTTTGATAAAAGAGATTCAATTCATTCATTGCTTCAAGATGGACGAGGAGAAGGAGAAGGAGGAGGAGGAGGAGGAAGTGTATCTCCATAAGAATCATCGTACATCTGTTCATTCTTACTGCTGCTGCTCTTTCAGTTCTTTCAGTTTTGGTTCAGTTCGGTCTGCCCTTTGTGGAACAACAGGTTTCCAGCCGCTACAGATTTCCCATGGCTAACAAGGAGCAGAACTGTTTCTACCTGTTGTCTGTGTCTGTGTCTCTGTCTCTGTTTGTATTTGTGTTTGTGTGTTTGTCTTTACTTTACTTTACTTTACTTTTACCTTTTGCCTATGCATTTACCTGTCTCTCGCCCAGGTAGCTGCTGGCCCATAAAGCATCTCTTGCTAGCCCCCTCTCACTCTCACTCTCTCTCCGTCTCTCTCTCTCTCTCTCTGTCTCCCTCGCTTGTCTCGTTGTTGTTTGAAATGTATGAATGAAGTACAGATCCGACTACTCAGTTATTGCTCGCCTTTGCTCTTCATGTTGCTCTCCTCTCCTCTTCCGCTCTACTCTGCCAGCATTCGCCACTCTCTGCAGGACTGTTGTTGTTTCTTTTTTCGTCTGTTTTGTTTTGTTTTTCTGTTTTTTTTTTTTTTTGGCAAACGTTTAACATTTTCTATGCCATTTGCATGTCAGTTTTTCGGCTACGCAAAAGGGCAACGCTAGCTGTGCCACCTCTGACACCCTCCCCGCCCCCTCAACCACCCGCTAGTGTGCAAAAAGGAGAAGAAGAGGAAGAAGAAAGAATAACCTGTTTCTGCGTGTGTGTGTGTGTCTGACTCTGGCTGGCTCTTTACCTTTTTGCTGAATGTCTTTTCTTGCAAAAATAAAACCCACATGCAGCGTCACTTGTCGCTACCCGTCTCGCTCGCACTGCCGTTGCGCATGCGCAACGTATTTCGTATCTCTTTACAACTACTGCTGCTGCTGCTGTTGTTCTTGTTGTTATCGCTGTTTGTTGAGACTTCCTACCAGCTGCCTCCCCGCTCGCTCGCCTTGCCACGTCTCGTTTCGTCTCGCTCTTTGTCTTTGCCAACTTTTATACGCATCTGAACCGTGAGATTTTATTTCATGCAAAAAAGTAGAAGTACTTGGCCTCTTGTTGTTGTTGTTGTTGTTGTTGTTGCTGCTGGCAGCAAGTTGCAGGTGTTTTGCACACACATTGCACATGCTTTGCAGACCCATAAGAAACGACAACAGCAACAACAGCAGCAGCAGCAACGAGGAAACCAGCTTATAAATTATAAGGTTCGCTCAGCTTTTTCGGTACTCGTTTTATTTTTTGCGCACTTGTGGCCAAAACAAGGCCAGGCCATTTTTTGTTCAATCCTGATTTTTGATTCCTGTGCATAATGCAAAATATTGTGGCCAAGCAAACTTTACACATTACGTAATTAATGTGAGCCTGCTAAAAATTGACGCTTGCCTAAATAAATATGAAATATTCTTGCTTGCTTTTGACGTGGCTTGTTTATTTATAATGTTTGTGAGCCCATTGATAGTGGAGGGTGTTCCCTAAAAGTAGCTGAGTAGATAACTTCTAGAAGCCAACACTTTTGATAAATAACAATTGAAGCACTGGCAACTGATGCGCTTTTCTAGCTCTGGTTTAAGAACTTACTTAAAATAAGCAAATAAATAAGTTAAGTCAAAGGTTAATTGTAGGTGTTCTTAATGCTGATAAGCCTCGAATCAGCAAAGCCTTTTTAAACGTGCTTCGGCCACTGAAATGCATTTTAGAACCTTGATCTTAAAGTCGTCAAACTGCAAAGTTGAGTGAGACATCAGACGTGAATCAGCCTGCCACAAAGGTGCACACAAACATATATATAAATGTACATGGAAAGAATATCCACAATAAGCAAAGTGAACCCGACAAGTTTGTCGCTTATCAGGCGCATTGATAAGCGGCACAAACAAAGAAGTAACTATTCGCAAGATAATTGCCACTGCAGAACATCGAAAAGTACAAATTTGATATGGCGATTAGTGAGAAATCGCTGGGAGTGGAAATCGAAATAGAAATCGAAAATTGAAATTGTTGACGCAGGAGCACTCAGCTGACGCACATTTCCAACTTAAGAGCCTTAAACAGAGTAAGGAGAAAAACAACAACCACAGCAAAGACAGAGTCTAAAGTACAAAGTTAAGTGCTGAGCAGGCACTTCCAGTGAAGAGGTGCTCAAGCGAAGGGACAGACAGACGGACGTAGACAGAGAGGACTAAGTGGCGACAGTGGCCAGGATCAAATCACGCGACTGCTTTTAGCTCAAAGGAGCAGAGGCAGCAGAGTTTCCACAATTCTCATCACATGACTGACTTTTGAGTGGCAGGTAAGCATGTGGCATGGACGCCCACGTTTTTCAGGTCCGCTTTCTTTTTCCCGTTGCCTAAAACAATACAAAAGTATCGAATTTCATAAGGATATTCACTGGCGGATGCACACAAGGAACACAACAACCAACAGCCAACAACCAAGTATAAAGTTCCCATATGCAAGTCCTCAAACAGATTTAGCTGGAAAACCAACCAGAATTATGATTGAGCAAGACACACGAAAAGAGATGGGAAAATCACTTGAGAAACATGCACGGCATGCATCTAATTATTGAAGAGGGCGCGCGCCCACTTAAGACGCTCTACGGTTCTTTTGTGTACCCTCCTCCACTCCACTCCGGCACTTCCAGTCTCTGGTATCTGTATCTGTATCTGTGTGCACTTGAGGGCTTCCAGTTCATGTCATATGTTACATTATCTTTAGGACCAGGGTCAGAGAATCTATTCAGACGGCGACGCCGACGCCGACTATTGTTTGCAGCTCGCCGATTCTGTTTTCTCACGTTTGTTTTTAGGTATTATTTTGTTTTACTATCTACAAATATGGTATGCAAAGCGAGTGCTCCCCCTCTCTCCCTCTCTCCGCCCCCTCCCTTGCTGCTGTAATCATAAATAATAATCAATTTCCTGTGCTGCAGCAGCTGATGAAGAAGAAGTTGTTGCAACGAAAATTCGTTTCCCATCGCATCGCACTTATCCAGTGCCACATGCGAGTGCAAGTTTTTCTTTTATTTCATTATTGTTTTTCAGATTTTTTTCGGTGAGAAAATGCGATATGAAAATTGACAGGCAACACAATAACAACATTTAGAGATGTACAGATATGAAAATGGAAAGTGAGCAAAGCAGCTGTAAGTTAAACTGAGAGGAAGTGCTGTGGGGCAAGTACAGTGAATACTCAGCTTAATAAGCAGTGCAGCATTTTATTTACAATCTTATTTATCACTTATTAAAACTCGAGTCGTTTATTGAATTTGATTTGAAACAAATTTTTAGATTGTTTCACTTGCTCAATTTTGTGATATTTCTGCTTTAGCGAGCGCCTACTGTATTTTGTTTAAATTGTGTAAAATGGATGGTTTGTTTGTTATTTATTGGTATTTGTTATTTTTTGGCTTGCTGCAACATTTGTGCCCGTTTGGCTGTCCGCTCAGCGTTTATTGTTTACAGTTTGACAGCCACTGTCGGCTAGCTGGCCAGCCACGATGCACCAATCAGAAGCGCCTCCCGTGCTCATTTGATTGCTCTGCAGCTGTAGCGAGGTTAAACGTTGGCCCAATCAACGTGCCCCCATTTGTTGCCGCTGCTGCTGCTGCTGCTGCTGCTGGCCCCCATGACGCATGCGTTCTTCGCGCCTTTCAGTTTGTCGGCTCGTCGTTCGTCTTGATTCGTTTTTTGTTTGGCTTTGGTTCGTTTTGGTTCGCTCTTTGTTCGTCGCTGCTCGCTGCTAGCTGCTCGCTGCTCTGCTGCAGTTTTGTTTGGTTTATGAGTTGGCCAAATAATAATAATAATAATAAAGCGCCAGCAGCGTGCAGCTGTCGCCTCGCAATCTCAACGAGTTGAGCTCCCGCCTAGCCTCGCCCATCCTCGACCCTCGCATTTCTCCTTGCCCCTCGCATTTCTCACTTCAATTTTTGTTTTCTTTTTTGGTTTCTGTGTGTGTTTTTGTTAAACATTAAAACGTCTGTCGCCACATTGCTGGCTGACGATCATGCGCAGATAAACACATTGTAATTAGTGAAGGGCTGCGACTGCTGCAACCATTTGTCATCATATCATCCCCCAGCATCATCAGCATCATCATCATTGCGATCATCATTGCGATCGTGATCGTGATCCTCATGTTGCAGCGTGGGTGTTTCAGCCTCTGGCCATATGTCACATGTAAGCTGAGACTGCAGAACGCATCGGATTACCATTAAGCCAACTACTGATGCCCCATTAATTAATGGCCATCTTACAAGTCTACAATTTATGCTAAACTGCGAGCATATGGCTCCCTGATTTACATCAGCTATATATATATATATTTATATATATATAAAAGCCCTTTTATTACATGTGAATCTCATTTTAAAAGCCTATTAATTTTCATGCACATTTATTATTTTAATTGAATTGAAAAAATGATTTATGAACTTGAGTTTGTTGTGAATAATGAAAAAAACACAGTTAAGTTGTGAACATAAAATCTTTTGCATATTAATGCTTTTACTCAGAGCACAATTAGCAATAAAATAAATGCTCTTGTTGTTGTTGTTGTTGCTGTTGTTTCTGCCAAGCCGGACGAACGAGCTGCGAAGAAAGGTTTTTGGTTATTGTTATTTGCTGGCTTTTGGGCCGGAAAACGTTTAGACACATAATAAGCAGACGAAGAAAGAAGATGAAGGAGAAGAAGAAGAAGGAGAGGAGGAGGATGAGGAGGCGGTTGCTATTGTTGTTGTTGTTGTTGCCAAAGGTCAACGTCGTCTGGCAATGATCTTGCATAATTACAAAGAGACGCGTCCGAGCGGCATCAGCTCTTTGACACTGGCAAAGAAAATAAAATGAAATGAAACAGAAAAGAAAAGCAAAGCAAAGCAAAGGTTTGCTTGCGTTGGACAAAAGCTCTGCCTTCAAACTGTTCAACTGTATACGTATCTATGCATGTGTGTGTGTGTTCTGTGTGTGTGTGTGTTCTCTGTGTGTGTGTTTGCTTGCTTAACCCTATGTCGACTGCGGGTCAGATCGGACCAATAACGGCAGCAACGAGAACAATGTGAATCATTGACAGTTTTTATGAAGCGCCGCGAGCATCACTCAGCGCTCAAGAACTAAGTACTTACATACATATGCATGTGCATGTATGTGTTTGCATGTGTGTGTGTATTTATGATCAAGCCGCACCCCACTTTGTGCCTGTAGCTTTCAAAATCATTTCAAATTCAATACAAAAAGTCAAACGATGACGAAAGATCTCCGACAGCGAGCGTAAAGCGGGCAGGGGGGTTGGCCAGGGTGCGTCGCAAGCACACATTGAAAAATTGGAATGTGGCGACGAGTCAAAGGCAAAGGCAAAGGCAAAGCGTTTGCGTTAATTAAAAACAATTAAGGCGTAAGGAGAGCGGCAAAAAGAGATGGCAGAGGAGGGGAGGAGGAAGTCAGGGTGGCGGCTTTCAGCAGCACCAAACAGTGTTCGAAAGCCTCTCACGCACAGCCAACAAAAGGTTTCGACTTCGAATGTGGGTCGTGTGAAGCCAGAACGAGAGAGAGAGCGACAGAGACAGAGAGAGAGTGTAGGGCTTATATTAAAATTGTATAATATTAATTGCGGTTAATTGGGATTAACAGCTGCGCCAAAATGCCGACGACGACGCGTTTAACGGCAAATTGAATGGTATGGGAGAGCTTTTTTCACTGCAATTGCAGGCAGGCATAGCGTAATCAAAAGACAAACAGCTTCAAGTAACAGCAGCATCAGCATAACATAACAGCAGCTTTGAATGACAACAACAACAGCAGAAACGCTGAGCAGGCGCTTCAATTAACAGTAGTCGTTAAAAGCGACTTCAAGTAACAGAAAGCAAGGAATGCAGAGAGGAGGCTTGCAAAGTTAACACTAACACTGTTGTTGTTGCTGTTGTGGTGTGTTTTTCAGAGTCTATGCTCTTTTTATGCACCCTACGCTTTCTTCCTTTAGCACTTGCGTAGCCGGTTCGATTTCCTGTTATATTCTTTGACTGCCGGCTTGCTCCCAAAGTGTTGGCAAAACTGTGTTTTTTGTTGTATTTTTTAATTAATGTTGTGAACTGGCGACAAAGTAGCTAAAACGCTCTTAGTGGGCAAAATGGCTAGCCCACCAGAGGCCGTTCGATCTCCATCCGGTGTGCATCATCCGGTGTTTGGTAACTGGTTCTTCTGCTGCTTCTAGTGTTGCTGCTGCAGCCATTGCAGGATTGCCAGCGAAGCGGTAATTAAGCTGAAAATCAAATTGTTATGGTCTGGGGACTGGGACTGGCGACTGGCACCTGAGGCGGGGAGGGGCTGGCATTATATTTTCCTGCCTGGAATTTCCGCTGTAAGCTCGCGCGCCTTAATTACACCTGTTGATGGAATAGTGGAATAGTGCGACAGGCGTGGCACACACACACAGACATATTTATGCATGTACAGATTGGTTACATAGATTACAAACACACACACACTCACATATATGTGTTATATGTGTGTTGCTGAGTAATTGTTTTAGCTGTGTGTGCTGCATGCGTTGCAACAGAATCGGAATCATGCAGCGGAAGTAATTTGAGGTTAGATCTGTGATCTGTGATCTGCGTGATGCTGCCGTTGCACACACACACACAAAGAGAGAGAGACTGAGTAGTTAAAAGACGCGGCGGCACACAAGGGTTAATAGCTAATAGCAAATGCAGGTTTGGGTCAGCCAGACAAGTGTTAAAAGTCGACCGATTCGGCCTTTCTTAGAAGTCATTAGTTAACTGACAAACACGCTCAATTGGATGACTTTTTCCAACTGCACTTTTTACTTTGCTTTGGCGTCCAAGTCGGACTTTCGGGCTCTGCTGCACCCATAAAGACAATGTTGAAACAACGTCAAAGCGTACGACTTGCGCATACGTAAGCCACATCACGGAAAAAAAACAACAACAAACAGGCAACTACAAACAAGCAACGCGCATTAGCTCCATGGTAACAGCAACAGCAACAACAGCAACAACAACAACAACAGCAACAACAGCAACAACAACAAGAGCAACAAAAGGTTGACAGCCACAATTCAAATTGTATACAAATGTGATTTCAATTTCAAAATGCCGCTGCTTAGATCGCCACACTGCGATAAATAGTCGTGTATCTCCACACAAAAGCACACACACATTTTTTCATGGCGCTTTTGTGGCTTTAGCGTTTAGTTTTGGAGGGGTTTTCATTGTGGCTTTAGCACTTCATCTAACTAAATTCGGTTGGTCTTCAAGTATTTAACATCCAATAAATTTTAACTGCGTGCTAAACATGATTGAAACTATTTTTATATTAAAATGTGATAGTAGATACTGTCAGAAAGAGCTGAGAAAGTTGGAAATTAATAATTTATTTTTATGATTTGAGTCACTTGTGAGTTTTTTAAGTTTTCGCTGTAAAATAATTAAAATTGTTTTCCTTATGTCTAATAAATTTTAACTGGATGTTAAACATGATTAAATTTATTTTGACTTATATATGTTAATAGATACTGGAAGAAATAGTTAAGAAAGTTGGGAAATATTAATTTAGTTCACTGACTAAAGTTGAAGATTTTCTTGTTTTTATTTTTATTAGGATACGATCGAAGAAAAAGTTAACAAAGTAGGAGATTCATTTTAAAAAATCTTCCAATATTTAATATCAAACAAATATTAATTGCATGCTAACAATTTTTAAATACATTTTTAAAATTAGACGCTGTTCGAAATATCTAACAAGTTGGGAAATATTAATTTACTTCTGTGATTTATGTCACTTAGTTATTTTCGCTTTTGAATTTCCCACAGGTTGACAACTCTACAAAAGAAAAAAAACAACAACAAATTAGTAGACAGACTTTTAACAAGCAGTTGACATTTCAAGACTAACGAACGCGAGAGATACGACAGCCTGAACTTTCCCACACTCGGAGAGGAAATCAATATAGGGCCAAAATTGAATAATTAAAATAAACCTTAGCTCAGTGATTCAATTAGAAAAAAACGAGTTTATTATTATAATTGGTGTGTGCAGCAACTGTACGCTGTATTCTGATTCTTATTCCAAATCGAAAATGCCCAAAAATAAATCGTCGATCAAAGTGATCAGAAATCAGTTTGGAATAGCAAGCAATTGTCTTTCGTAATGTGACAATTATTTTACATGCGACATGAGACAAATAGCAGCAAGCAATACCAAAATTTCAGGGAGTGTCCGACGAGGCGACGCGCTCTTCCAATGAAAATTCTATACACACAACACACACACACACGATCAGTCGCTTGAATGCCAACCAATATTTTACTCAATAAAAATACAATTGAGAAATTGCCATGGTGATCACGTAGCAGCACAAAACAACTACAACAAGCACAGCAACAACTGGGCGCCCAACGTTTCTTGGAAGGCGCTGCTGGAAGCAGAACATATAATGGGGTCGCTAGTTTCAGTTGCAGTTGCAGTTGCATTTGCAGTTGTTGCTCGCACCTTGTCATCGAGCTTGTTAAAATCTCTGCTTACAAGCTGAACATAAATGCAAGTACAGCTACAGCTGTAGCTACAAGCTAAAGTCAATCGCCCAAAAAAAAAAGAAGAAGAACATAGCTCAGAGCTCCCCGCCCCACCAACAGATCCATGCAGGCAACTTAGGGCGACCTTTGGGTTGACTTGTGCTGATTGCTGATTGCAGCGTTAAAAATCACCTCAAAAACTAGATGACAACGACAAAAACATTTGTACAACGTGTACACATGTAGGCACATATCATCATAACCCAAAAAAAAAAATAATAATAATACGTAGAAAAATACCAAAAAAAAAAAAAAATGGAAAGCAATGGCGAGTAGTCAGCAGCTTTACAATACCATAAACAATATTGTTAGGCTCAGCACGTTTTTTTTTTCTGTTATGAGGTGCCCAAAGAACTTGACGAAATAATAACGAAAAGTCGAGTTTTATGCTGGGCTCAGCAAAAGTGTCTGCGATGTAGATTTAAAGTCGTCGAACCAACATATGAATTTAATGTCCATACAGGCATTCATTTTCACATTATATGCTAAAAAGAAGAAAAAAAAAAAATAAAAAATATTAACAATAAAGAAGGTTTCAATACAATAAATGAAACTGATTGCCAAAGCTCGTTGCTGCTCTGCGGCTCATTGAATTTTGATGAACACCCGCCGTGCGGCCCAAATAAATAAAAACAAAATAAGGTTGAGAAAATCCATTGCTATTATGGAGATCTCTCTGGCGGTTTTCGAGAAGAACCGGTATCTGGAGCCGCAGACTCTCGGCCACATCCACATCCACAGCGTCAGCCTCAGCCACAGTCTCAACTTTGGCGCTTTTTTGTTTGCTCCGGAAGTAATTAATGCCTGCCTCTTTTTTCTTTTTTTTTTTTTATCTGCTGTCCGCTAAAACATAAAACAGAATCTATGCATTAGAGTCGAGTGCTTTGGCCAAGTTAAAGTTGAAGTTTTTTCTTAGCTGTTGTTGTCGTTGGTGCTCAACTTTCACCACTGCTGTGGCAAACATCATTCCCAGCTTGGCCATTCGATTGACCGCAAAACGTTTGTCAACGCCAACAGCAGAATGTGATGTGCCAATGCGGGCGGGCATGCCTCAAATATGGCAATTGCAACTGCAACTGCAACTGCAGCAGCAGCAGCAGCAGTCACTGCAACAAAAGGCAACATCAACATGCTGCTTGCATCCAGAAATGGTCAATGCGACATAATTGATCAATTGGCGGCAGCTCCGCGCATCCTATCCAAGCCAGTTTGGAGGCCATAGTTGGTCATGCGCCTTAATCGGCAAGACAACTAACGAGTGACGAGCAGCGGTGACGAGCAGCGAGTTGTGAGACGCTGTCCATGCTGTTGCATGCTGCATGCTGGTGCATGGTGCATGGTGCATTGTGCGTTGTGCGTTGGCTACCCTTCGAATGTGTCTGCTTTTTAATTAAGCCAAGTTTGTAGCTAGCAATTGCCCATAAGTGGAGCCTGTAGCCATATCCATATATCGAACTCTGATGTGTGCCATCAGCTGCATGTCAGTCAGTCCTGTTATCGGAGAGGTCCAGCCAGCTGTGCGCAACTTACAGCCAATGGCAATAGGAGACTTATATGGCGAGCTTGGAGTATACAACAAACTATAAGCTTCGTAAAACAACAAGCAAATAACGAGTACACACTGTATAAACGAGTATAGTGTAGAGAGCAATGATGGAGATCGAGGAGAATAGCGTGGCGAGATGAAAATTTATAAGGGAGTGGAAAATATGGAGTATCGAGTATAAGGCAGCAACAAAAAAGTAGACAGTAGCGAGTAGAAAATAAAAAGTAACGATTAGATACAGTATTAAAGTGGCTAATAAAGATTATATTAGATGAAGTGGCGAGTATAAAGCAGCGCAAACGAGTAGAGAGTAACCAACAAGTAACGAGTGAAGGGTAAAGGTAAAGTAGCGAGTTACGAGTACCAAGTTACGAGTAGAGATTAACGCTCAATCAGGAAGATGTGCTACAAAGCGAGTGATATGACTAACGAGTAGCGAGTAGCAAGCGACGAGTGCCAAATATGGAGTGGTTAGTAGCAAAGTGATCTGTGGGAAATCGCCACTAATGAGTAACGACAAAAAATGTGAAAGAGTTACCAATGAGTAACGATTTATCTGAATAAAGAGTTTGACAGATTGCTCAAGTGGCACTTGCAGCTGCAGCACGACAATAGACTCCTCTATAGTCACTTAGCCACACAGCTCACAAAACTGTGCCACGAGCTGCATTCGCGCCTCACTCCCAAGTCAACGATACGCCCTGTAAGTTTTGATTAATTTCTCCCTGGCTGGCCTGTTGCCTGTTGGCTGCTGGTTGGGTCAATGTGCGACTGCCTCAGCGTTCTCGGTTCCACTCAGTCAGTCAGTCAGTCAGTTGGGCAGTCAGTTTGTCAGTTTAGTTAGCTAGCTCAGTGAGCCATGCCCGCCCTGTGCAGTGGTCATTGGAACGAGTCAGCCCCAACCCCAATTCCAATTTCAATTCCAATCCCAACTTGGGGCGCACTGTCTGCTCTTCATGTATACAGATAGTAATAATTATTATTTTTTTTTCTCATTTAACTGCCAACGTTTCATATATATTTTATTTGAGCATTATTTTTTGCTGCTCGTTTTTTTAATATTTTTTTGTGTTGTGTGTTTAATTTGTTTTTCAATTATTTTTGTGGCTGGTTTTCTCATTGGAATCGGGCACGCTTGTTGTCGCCATGTTTTTTAGCTGAATTACGAGTACGCTGTCGCCGGCTACGTCTCACGTCCCCCCCTCCCCCAGTACCCCAGTCTCTGTGCCCCTTCTCCCTTGGCCGCGTCTTTTCTTCTACGGCTGAACACGAGCTTGAGCAGTAGCCAAGTTTCGACTGCTTCTTCAGCATATTTGTTGTGGTTGTTTGTATTATTGAATGTTGTTTTGGTTTTTTCGTTTCGCAGCGCGTGATAACTTTTGACACGGAGTGCAGCCAAAGCGTCAACACAAATCTGTGGCTTTGATAACAGCAGCCGCACGATGCGTGCTTATCGCTCAATGCAACACGGACTTTGGCGTGCCACGCTTGTCAACTCGTAACGGGTGCTATCAATTTTGATTTGGTTCGATTTTAAACTAAATGCGTTCCAATTAACATTCATTACATTCTTTCGATTCTTCGGAAATGGCGCCAAATAGTCTGTTCGATTAACAAATAGAAAAAAAAGAAACAACTCAAATAATTAATCTAACAAGCATCTGAGCTGTACATTTTTAATTCATAATAAACACTTGTGAATACCTAGAAATTCGGAAATTTAAAAACAACTTTGTCAGTCTGTGTTTATTCTGATTTTCCAATAGATATTTTTTCTTGGGAATTCCAGTAAACAACATGCTGATCATCAATCATTCTCATCTTCAATTTCTGCAAATAAAAATACAAAATAATTGCAATATTTTTGCTAAATTATTCGAGCCACCCTCGCAACAGATTCGTCTGTGCATTGTCAGTTATTGTTGAAAAATGGCATCATTAAATGCGAATACGAACACAACAAATTTCTGCATAGTCGCAGAATTTGGAATGGATCTGTGCAGCTTTGTATACAGAGCAGAACACACACACACAGTCACACACACAGATGTACGTACATCCCGTATTTGCCACATTGATGGAAACAATATGCCATAGCTGCAACAGACACAACAACAATGATAATCAAGCACAAAGAGCTGAAATATATATTTAATGGCAACATCAAATCAAATTTCATCCGACACATCCGCCTATAACTCATAGATACGAATTTATTACATGTTATTTTATTATTTGTATTTGTGTACAAATTAGTTACGCAGACAATTATTTATAGCCCATTAAAACTGAAAACTGAAGCTGCGATTTTTGAAGATTCTTCAGTTAAAACTTGATGTTTGTTTAATGATGGATTAATGATCTCTTTGATTTTGCGAGTTGCTCAATTTCAAGTAAAGTTTTTGATTTTTAAATCTTCTTTAAACTGTGACTCAAATGGAATTGCTTTCAAATATCGCAATAGTTTTGAGAAAGTTTTGAAAGTAGAAAATTTAGAAGCCAAGTATCTGAAAGTGTTTCCAAGGTAATCTTAATTTTCCTTTACCAAAACTTTCTTAAAACTGATGCGATTTGCGAATTCAATATTTTTTTTGTGATGGCTTTGCAGTTAGATAAAAAATACATTTTAATTTGCAAATATAATTAATTTTTATTTACATTCCAAAAACTTATGTAAAGGTAAAATATCCACCAAGTTGCTTGATTTTAAAGATAATTAAAATCAAAACATTTACTTTCCTGTTGAAAATCCTCAATCTTAAAACAACAATATTTCGTTAAAAGTGATCTTAAATATTTTCAAATTAACAATTTTCAGTTATTCTTTTGGGGGTTTCTATATAAAGTATATATTTCTTCTTGATCAGCATAACTTGTTGAGTCGATATGGCCATGGCAAATGATCTGTGTGTCTGCTCAGTTTTAAAACTATCTTGATGAAACTCGGCATATATCCATGTCTTGCTGCAGATATTCAAAGATTAGATAAGATAAGGTAACCAAATAAAACTTACCCAATTTGCGTATAAATCTGCTGCTCACATTTTAGGCAAAAAGTCAGTGAGGTGGAAATACTATATATGACTGCCATAGGAACAATCTGTCTCGGATTTCTTGTATGCAAAACATTTTTGTTTGCGAAGTTAATCGAACCAAACTCATCCTTCATTTGGTCTAACAAATCTTCCATCTTACATCTTACATCTTTAAAACTTATACTGAGTGTTCAGTTAGGCTATGTAATATATTAAAAATTTTATTAATTGTTTGATTTGACCTATTTTTATAATTAAGGGTCAAGTTTTGAATAGACCAATATGAAAATATTCACAATTTTTGATTCACTCGGACGCCATTTGACATTCATGTTAAAGAAACGTAAGAAGAGGAAGAGCTTACAATTATGAAAAGTGGCACAAACTGGGAATTTGCTAGGGTGCACGACATGCCCCATATAATAATAGTATAGTTTGTATGTGTGCATCACCATCTGAGTCACATTCAAAATAATTTGGATCTTACGATTGGGTCGCATTGACCTCTGGCTAAGTGGCACAGAAAGCGAGCAGGCGACGCATAAATGTGGCACACTAAAAGCCCTGTCTCAAGTGCAGCAGCTGCCGCATCATGGAAATGCTAACCCACAATTAGCCAAAGGCCGACACATGTGGCTGCTACATGTGTCACAATTGCAGCTTGCAACGCGGCTCTTGTCAGTAAAAAAAAAAAAAAGAAAAAAAGAAAAAAGTGAGTGAATGAGAGAAAGAGCGATGGCAAAAAAAAGCGTCCGCTTGCTGCATGTGGCATCATTTTGAAGCGGCTGTCTTAGTGTTGATGTTGCTGTTGCTGTTGCTTTTGTTGTTGTTGATGTTTCAGTTGTTGCTGTTGCTTCAGTGTCGTGAGAATTTTTCGCGTTTGGTCGCACAGCGTGTGAATTGAAAAGTGGCAGCGACCGTTTGCTCGAGTGCCTGCCACACCCAAAATGAGCGCCACTCACGCCTCTCTCTTTCGCTGGGCTCTGCCCCGTGCATTAAATGTAGCGAAAGTGTTGCAAGCTAAGCTCACCGATAACGGTAATCATCAACTGTAAACTGTTGCAATGCTGCATGCACATGCACACACACACACACACACAAACATATTTACACATTTACATAACTCAGTGGTTGCTCTGCTAGGCAAAAGGGATTTGAAGAGGGAAAATACCTTACCAAAAGAAAGAAGAAGAGCAGTGAAATTGTTAGAATAACATTCATACATACACATGTATGTGCACTTAGCCTAAGTCTGATTCAAAGCTCATTTGCAAAAGGGATTTTAAGAGGGAAAATACCTTACCAAAAGAAAGAAGAAGAGTAAGGAAATTGTTAGAATAACAGACACACATATACGCATACATACACACATATGTATTTGCAATTAGCCTAAGTCGGATACAAAGCTCATTTAACAAAGCTCATTTGCAAAAGGGATTTTAAGAGGGAAAATACCTTACCAAAAGAAAGAAGAGTAGCGCTAAAGTTAAAATAATAGTTTCAAGGCACAATTGTACACGCACACACACACAAACACACATATATATATATATATATATATAATCATGTGCACTTAGCGTAAGTCCGACTCAAAACTGATTTAGCCAATAACAATTAACATTTTTGTTCTCTCTTTCTGTGCTTTGCAGGTGAGTCTGCCTTCTGTGCTGCAGTGCAGCTGGCGTGTAATTCTAAGTTCGATAATTAAAGGTAAGCACGAGTGTATATCCGTCCGTATATTAGCTGCAATTAGGCAGCTGTGCCCCACATTGCGACATTATCATTTCCACTTGACTAAAAAAAATGTAATTGAAAATAAAACTCAACACGCGCCAATTTAATTAAAGTACCAAAACCATACAAAAAGAAACAGAGAAAAAACTGGGCATCTCAAACAATGGGAAATTTATTAAAAGCCCAATAAAACACCAAGTTGCATTCAACTTTCAACTGCAGCTGAGCTGCTGAGCTGCCGCAAAGCGTAACGCCAATTGTTGTTGTTGCAGTTGTTGTTGTTGTTATTGTTGAAGTTATGCTTCAAGTGTTTTATGGCAAAAAAGTGCCTGAAGCAAGAACTTCTATGCAACAGATACGCGCTGGCACTCAGCTCAGCGCAGCGCTTGCAACCAATTGTTGCACACACACTCACGCACACCCGCTGTCTGAAACCACCCCAGTTGACACACTAAGAAAAATTATTTTGACTTGTAACTAATTTTTCTAGATTTCAAATTCATTGGGGGTAATTTTTTTCCTTTTGAGCCGTGTCATTATTATAAAAATAACAAATATGTAAATACAACACATCAGTTGGCACTATATTTTTTCTTCGAGTGTAGCTTCTCTTGTTGCATTTATTATTGTTGCCGTTTGGTGGCGACACCGACACGCATGCGTTTTAATTTCTGCCCGTCCGCTTTGTCTCTGTGTGTGAGTGTGTGTGTGTGTTTGTGTGTGTGAGTGTGAGTGTATTTGTCTCTGATAAAACCTTAGCCACTCCACGCACCTCCCTCTGCTCCATGCGAATAGAAAAAAAAGAACAAAATAAAACAAAGCACAGCCCAAAATGAAGTTGGAAAACTTCACGCTGTCTGATCTCGCGTCGGGTGTTCTTTTCCAGCGGATACAATCGACTGCGCATGCGCCAACACACACACACACGCACACACAAGCAGACACACACACATTAATAGTTTGGCATATGACCTGTGCAACAGCAGCACACTAAGCACACTAAGGGTTCATGCTAATGGTAATACATTTGCCATTATTTATCGCACACACACACACACACACACGCACGTAATTCAGCACAATGCTTTGAACTTGTTTTAACTGCGTTCGCTTAGCGCTTAGTTATATTATCATCTTTTTGGACAATGGAAATTCCACATGGCCAAAACAATAGACATGCTCTGTGCGGTGACCGTTATAACGACTACAACTCAATTTGAGCCAAACTATTTATTATTTCGTGTTGAGCTCTGAAATATGGCTTTGGAATTTGTCTTTTTCAGTCCTATTCTTTGGTCTATTTTGGCAGTTTTTAATGGGAATTCTGTCCGCATCGCAGGTGCTTGTCTTTGGTATTATTTTTGCTGTAGTGCAAATCTTTGATTTTACCTATATTTCTTTGCTACCATAGCCGTAATGTTTTGATTTCTATGCCATTTCCCTGTTTTGGTCAGTAAAAAGTGAAACTTTGCTAAATTACTATTATACCATTACAAGTCGTTGGATTTGCTGTGATCGTTACATAGCTTATGGGATATTCCATTTCTTAGTTGCTTTTCAATCAATCTTTATTTTGTTGGTCATTTTCTTCTTCTTTCTGTTTATTTCCCAGTAAGGTGGGAGACATAACTGCAATACTTTGTGTGGTGCATATATTAGCTAATTTACTTATTTCTGTACTACTGCAACAAGTCTGCATTTCCCTGCATTCGCATTAAGAAGTGAAACTTTGCTACATTTCTCCATTAGACTAGAACAACTATTTGCTTTTGCTGTGGCCGTCACTTAATTTTCCCTTAAATCCCTAAGATAATCACTTTCTTGCCAATTTCCCACTTAGCTGCTTTTGCTCCATTAAGGTGTAGGTCCTTACTATTATATTTCCTGTAGTTAAATACTTTTATATTTTCTGTATAATCGTTATGCATACCAAGTCTTTCCTATTTCCCTGTTTTCGCACTCAGAAGTGAAACTTTACTACGGTCAGTCAAGTTTCAAACCGGATCGCACTGAACGAACGTCACAAACTGAACGTACGGCACTTAGCTAAGACACATACCCAGCTAGCATAGGCAGCCTTGAATTGAGCGACTTTTGTGTGGATGCTGAGCGAAAAAACCACTTCTGCGGAAATACTCACACACAAACACACACACAAACACACACACAAATACCCACACACACACTTGCATTCCATAAGTTCAGTTTGTCATGTCCAGCATCTCTTAATGTATTCGTTGTGTGTGTGTGTGTGTGTGTGTGTATTGGCTGCTCTTTATCGAAATCTTTTGGGAAGTTTCTCTTAAGGCAATTATTTTTTATGGGAAATGTCTGCCAGACGTAAAAGTTTCTTCTATTTGTGTGCAGGATCTTATAATTAATTGGCAACAAGTTTGCAAAAACAAAATAATCAGGATTAATTTATCTTTGCCCCTTTGCCATTTGGTGCCCCTTTTGCGCCACTGTGGATGCTGAGCGATCCGTTTTCATAGGAAATTTACACACACACACAGACACACATGCGATAAGTCGGCGATTGTATGTGTGTGTTGCGCTCTCTCTCTCGCTCTCACTCTCTATTTAGCTGGGAGCTTTGGTAACGGCCATTGTTGTTTTTGCTGTTGTTGTTGTTGTTGCTATTTTGAGCGCCGAACCGGTTTCAGTTCGAATCTTGACTCTAAAGAAACAACAACAACAACCACACGACAAATAAAACACCAAAGCAAACAACAAATGAAATCCGTAAAGCAACAACAACAACAACAGCAGAGACCCCAAATTAATACAGCTATTGGCATTTTTATAATTTTCATTTAAAAACAAAGAAAGAAGAAAAAATGTGAACAGCATTGGAGGAATGCCTAAAATTAATAATGGCTCTTTCATCTTTTATTGTCAACTTAATAAGCATGCACACTTTCTAAGCCAGCCATCGATTCGCTCAAATATCTATCTATATAGATATATATATATAAATATATATATATAAATATATATATCTGTACACGTATGCAAATAGATGCCATATTAATTATAAGTAACAAAATGATTGCTGCGAAACTTGAATCACCATTTAAATATATATAAAATATATAGATACATAAGTATCTAGCTAGATTCGATTAGCTGAACCAGCAGTCAGCATATCGGGGCTGGCATCTGTGACCTTAGCTGGCAATGTATTGACCTTGCCACAACTGCAACACGGCAAGAGATGCGGCTGCTGCTGCGGCTGCTGCTGCTGTTCTCAATTGGGTGGCTGCATGCAGCAGAATCCTTACATATTGGAATGCGGCTGCGGTTCGAGTGTTGTTTTTGTTGCTGCTGCTGCTGCTGCCAGTTGTGTCAACAGCAACAGCAACAACATCTCACGTTTGCCTCAATCTTGGTGTCTGTCGCCGCACGTACGCGGCTTTAACAACCATCTTACATAGTCGCCGATTAGCCAAGGCAGACGCTGAACGCTGAACGCTCAGCGGCGACTCAGCCCCGACGCGACTCGACGCGACTTGGCGACTCGGCGACTCGAAGACCTTCTTGCTCGGAACAGGCTTAAATCCAAAATGAGCTATCTCACTGTGCAAATCTTGCACTTCACTTGGTCCGCTGAGTTGGCTTTTAAGGGCCTTTAGTCCCCGTTCCAGTCCCAGTCCCAGTCGCAGTCGCAGTCGCGACGACGTTGGAGTTGAAGTTGAAGTTGGAGTCGCAGTTGCAGCCTCTTTTCGTTTGTGGCAAGCAGTTCTTTGCTTCGTCTTTTGTTTCATGCTTCACGGGCTAATGGGCGGTGGCTCCACAGGTTGCTGTCGAGTGTTGTTGCAACATCTTGTAGCTGGGCGCCCTGGACATGCCACTCTACCCAACTCGACCCTATGCCTCACCCCCCCCATACCTACCTGCCCCGTGCATCGATCGCTTGGACACGTGTGCGTTGCTAAAACGTCCGTTTTCAGCCTTGCCTTGGCTCTCATTTTTTATCTTGTCGCTTTTGTTCTACTTGGTAGCCAACAGAAATGATTTGCAAAGGGGTATAATAAAGTAAAGTATAAATAATATATAATTCCACAAAGTCCTCATATTATTGCTGAGCACATCTTTTAGCCATAACAATTTTGCAAGGTTTCAGCTGAATTTTTGGTTGGCTGCACTTTTGTCTGCCCAGCGAATGCCCTGGAAACGTAATAAATAATGGGCAAAAAGAGTGTTGCAGTTTACAGGGTATCTGCAGGTCCACCATCCACTTGACTGTGCATTTCTTTTCCATTTTCAATCTGCGTTTTTTTTTATTCTCGTGCTTTATGCTTGGATTAAATTTAGCAAATCGAAGCGGGCAAACAACGAATGCGCTAATTGAACTTGCTGCGGCTGCTGCTGCTTCTTCTTGCCCACTTAGCTGTTGACAAAATGGACGATGGCAACAACAACAACTGTGAGGAAGAAGCAAGTTTGTTGCTTTTCCATATTTAATATTAAGTCGCCTCGCAAATATTTATCCACAACAAAATGCGCCAAAAAAAAAAAAAATAACAAAACGATGCTTGATGCTTGCGAGTATTTTTAAACCGAAAATGAATGTCTCATATAAATATATATATATATATGTATATATATATGTGTATGTGTATGCTGTTGTATGCGCTACATCTGACGAGCGACCCTGCCCCACCCCCTCCAGCAGCATACCAGTGCGCACAACAATAAAAAGCATCGCAATCGCCTTTGCGGCAAAATGTAAAAAGCTTCACAGAGTGTTCGCCCCGCCCCGCCTCGCCCCGCCTTCACCTTCGCCATCGCCTCGACTCGTCTTCGCCTTCGCCTCAGCTCGCCTTCGCCCTCGCTTGTGCTGGCTTCGGCTCAAGCCGAACGCGGACTCGCCTCAGTTGTTTTGGTTCGCTTCGACTCGGCTCGGCTCGGCTCGACTCGACTCGGGTCTGCTTGGGTCCGCTAGCAGCGGTCGCTCATATTTCACACTTCACGACTAAGCGATTAAAGTCGCGCAAACAATCTGTTATTGGAGTTGTTGCAATTATGTTTACAAAGACATTAAAGAAACGGCCCAAGCAACAGCAGCAGCAATGCCAAAAAAAAGCACACAGACTCAAAGTTAAACTCGAATCGAATACGACAACAGCAACAGCAACAACAACAACAGAAGAGACGCAGACGTTTTTAAGTCTTGAACTGAAACGTGAGTCGTGCGACGAAATAAATATAAGCAACAAAATCAGGAATGCTAATATTCCACTCATTAGGAATACGACTGCGGGAATGCCCTGTAGCCCTGTAGCCTTGTAGCTGTGTAGACCAGCCTGCTGATAATCAACAAGTCAATCGCTGAAGACAAATCCAATTAAAAGCTTAAATCTTAAACAAATTGTTTTTTTTTTTTTTACTTAATGACAATTGTGTTTTTTTTGTAGAACCTGTTTGTCTGTGAGAATTCTACGTATTCTGTGTAAACCATTAGCTAATTACAACTGCAAGTATTTTTATTGGTTTTTCTCAATAAATCGCTCTTTTGATTGATTGCGAGAATTTTAATTATAGATCGAAAGTCATTTAAGCCGTAAGCAAACGATTTGATTTGACTGATTTGAGCTACAGACACAGTCTGCTCAGCTACCCTTTGACCCCCCTTGTTGTACAGGGTAGCAAAACACAGCACTCGCTGCTGGCTGGCGACAACCAATAAAATACACTTCTAAATGGAAAAAAAAAGAAACAAAACAACCAGAAAAATACTTATGCCAACTGCCAGTTAAATGTGAATTTGAAGTCGCTGTCCAAAATCGGCGACTCATCAGCGTCTGCAAATGAAGCGTGATATTTGCATGCTTATTTTGTGGGGTTAACGCAACAGCGCAGCGACGACGACGTCATTGTAAAATGTGGCCAAATAGAAGAAGCAGAAGACTGCGCTATAGAAGAAGGTTAACAAGAAGAAGAAGAAGAAGACGTAGAGAGGCAAGTAAAGAGTGCCGCATCATGATTGAAAGCTGTGGCAATTAGCTTTAATTCTAAGCGGATTCCACTGCTGCAAAATATTTGTGACTGCTGATGTTGAAGCTGATGTTGCTGCTGATGTAGCAAAATTGTGTGTTTGATCGATCTATCTGGGAATGCTGGTATTCGTCGCTGTTGGAGACGCCAACAAAGGGTCTGGCAATCCAATCAGTGTGCGGTTGAAGCTTAGTACTAAGCACCTTTTGGGCTGCTGTGTGCAGCACGTGCTTAAATTAAATGTCTACTTGTGGCTAAAACTATTTGTAAACTGAAACTGGAACTGGAACTGGGACTGAGTGTTGGTTAGCAGCGGCGCCACACGACTAACAACTGACTGTACTCCGTTTCTGTGTGTTTGTGTGTGTTTTGGCCCTATTCAGCTGTCAAATGTGCAAAACGCCTCACACTTTACATTTCGTTACGGACACTTGAGTAACGGCGCTTGCAACAGCAACAGCAATAGCAACAGCAGCAACAACAATAACTTGAGGCTTAGGATCAGCTCTGCACTTGAGCGCAACTGAGCTGAGCTGAACTGATGCTGGCATCTTTTGTTACCATTAATCCCGACAGCGTTTTAGCCGCAGTCAGGCGCAAAGTCATCTACTTCAACGACAACAACAACAACGATGATGATGATGATGATGATGATAATAATTATGAGAAGGAGCAGTCGCAGCAGCAGCAGCAGCAGGAGTCTTCATCTTCATCCTCGTCTCAAGGGTCGTCGTCAGAGGCTTTCTTTTCTTTTAGTATCCATTTTTTCTCCTTCTCTTTTTTGTGTGTGTGAGAAGAGGGTGCGGAACGATTTTCATATGCATTTTGTACGCTTCATGGAAAATGTTTTGTAACCAATTTCTTACACCTTCGTTTACCTGTTTGAAGTTTGGAGTGTGGGGCTGATGCCGATGCCGATGCCGATGTCGATGTCGATGTTGACTTGAAGTGGTTTTCACTGGAGCTCAGTTGTCGGTTGCATGTTCTTCGATTTTTGACAGATGATTCTGTTTTTCTTTGACTGTGATTGAGGTCTGATACTGCTGCACAGACAGCTATTAATATGTTTGATGTTTGATTATAGACCTCGATTTCAAGCCGCAGAAAGCAGCAGAAAACAGCAGAAAGCGTTTAAGCTGAAGAGGCGCTTCAGCCAAACTTTTAACAACGATTTTCAAATTTGAAACGTATTTTCATGCTTCAAAACAAGCACCGAAAAATCGAAGAAGTAAAACAATGCGGCATAGTTTGGAGAGTCGTCAGTCGCCGCGTGGGATTCGATTGGTATTTGGTTGGATGGTGCAGCTGTGGTTCTAGCTGCTGCCTGTTGCACTTTTCTTCTACGTGCCACACATCTTTTGTCTCTGCTGCCATCCTGCTGAACAATATTTATTGTTTATTGCCCCGCTCGGCATTGTGCGTCTGAAGTATGCGCCTCATTTTACCTGAGAAAGAGTCCTTGCTGCCTTGCCTGCTGTCTGACGTAAAAACCCCTGCGGCTTGCAACAGGTGAGAACTGATTTTCTCGATGCAACAACAACAACAACAACAGCAACGCAGAAAACTGCCAAAATACAATGTTAACAGCGCTTCTACAAATCTGTGTGTATTTTTTTTTTTTATTTTTTGGCCAACAAAGACAAAAGCCAAAGCGCCGTAGTTTTAATGCCCACGCAGAGATCAGTCTCGCACACACACACACAGACACACACACAACCAGACACACACCCAGACAAGGCAAGCGGCGAACTTGAGTGCTTATAAGGCAGCTTTTGCACAGTCCAACAACTCTCTCAGACTCAACACACACGCACACACACACACAGGCACAGGTGAGCGAGAGCGAGAGAGAGAGCGAAAGAGGGAGAGAGGAAGAGTGAGAGCGAACGTGTTCGCTTACCTGAGCGTCAAGCGCTTGGCTGCCTGTAACACAATAACAACTGTTTAAATGCTTCCCCACGAATTCGCCGCACACAAGCGATGAACACGAAGAAGAAGACGAAGCAGAACAACAACAACAGCTACGAATTTCGGTACATATACGATTTGTGAACTTACCTGTGTGTTTGTGTGTGTGTTTTTGTGTGTGTGTTTTGCTCGGGTTCGCAACGAATCTGGGAAGCCGCTGCAAACGACAACTAGACGACAGCTGTCAGCAAACAGCAGACAGTAGACAGAAGTCAAGGGCGGATTAGGATTAAACAGTTATCAGCAATATGACGCAAAAGGATTTAAGAATTTGATAAGCCTATTTAAGTTCAAATTGCGCTGCGCTAAAAGAGGAGAAGAGAGCAAACTGCATTCGACAGTTTAACAAAAAGGCATAGAGTTAACAGCTGTATTTGAATTCATTTATATTCTTATTCTACTCAAGCTTTTCTTTTATTTTTAAATCAATTTTTCGATAAATGGATTTACTAAATAATTGTGAATAAGTTGGGCAAATTTTAAAAACATGTATTATAACTCTCTTCTTCTAAAACGATCTTGATGAGTTAACTTCAGTTGTAATGCTCACTTCAGATTACTAACTAAAGATAAGTCATGGTTGCAATTGTGAGCGTTCCACAATGTGGCATATTTATTATTATGGAACGGTTCCACAATGTAACATATTTAATATTATAGAACGATCACATTGTAATCATGAGTTATCTTAAGTTAGGATCACTAACTCTATCAGTCTAACTGACTGCAACTGTATGTGTATCTGCGTAGCTGTGTGTGTGTGTGTGTGTGTGTGTATCTTTAGCTGCCTGTTGCTGTCTTTGAATCTAATGTGCAGCTGCACAAGCAACAGGCAGCATTTTCTTTGGCTCGCCTGGCTTCGCTTTGCATTGGTTCGCTTCGCTTTGCTTTAGTTTTGTATTTGTTGTTTTGTGTGATGTTGTTGTTGTTGTTGCTGTTGTTGGCCTGATCTTCGCTTCGGGATCTTCGCCGCTCACCTTTTACCAACCGACATTGCGACGTTTACCTGTATTCTATACTGGCTATGCTCGCTCTTTACCTAACTCGCCGTGTGAGCTGTGTGCCTGTGTGTGTGTGTGTGTGTGTGTGTGTGTGTCTGTGTGTGGACTGTGTGTTGCTTGTATTGCTGAGCAGTGTGCGCTGAGCATTGAGCGAGGTTCGTTTCGGCTTCAGTTTCGAAGCTAACCTGACACTGCGCAGACGCGAATTGCTACACGAGTCGTGCCTTGACGTGACGCGAGTGAGTCCAGGCACTCGATTTAACTGTGCCACGCCTTGCCGCCCCCTTTCGTTGCACCGTGAACCGCTCGACTTGCCGCTAATTCACTGCTAATCGAATGTAATGCCAAAAAAGAAAAACAAATACTGAAAAGTCCAGTTTCGTTGCGCGATTGTTTAGCAACTGGCTGCTGAAACGAGTGTGTTTGTGGCAGGTGAAGAAGAAGTGCAAAGAGAAGAGCCACAAAAATATATAATAATTTTTGTGATTTCATTGCTAATTGGCGAGACAGGGACGAAAGTGCAGCTGTAGTTGTTTATCATTAGTTGTTGTTGCCACAAGATGGCCCAGTGTTTATGCAAAAGACACTAACAACAACAACAACAATAGTAGCAGCAGCAGCAGCAGCAGTAATAACAAAAACAACAACAACATAGGCGACTGGCGACTGGCAGCTTGCAGCTCAGCTTTTTAAAAGCTGCGCCTGCGCCTGCGCGCGCTCACCCTAACCTCGAAAAAGCTACGCGCGAGTCGAACTCGAAAAAGAGAATTGAAAAGCTGCCAGCAAACAAAAAAAAAAGCAAAAAGCAAAAACAACAACAACAAAAGCCTTCGTAATGCGAAACTGGTTCCTATACAAAAACAACAACAAATTAAATAGCAGCAACAGCAGCAGCTACAAATACAAACACAAAACACACACACACACACACACGTAGATACGGCAATTGCAGCGACAACAACAGCAATAATAAAACGCAGTGAAAGAGTTCGGAAGTTTTTTGTTGTTGTATTTTTGGCACGCAAAACGTAGCAAATTTTTTGTTGGTCTTTTCGAGCTGACAAAGCGAAAAACAACACGCGCGAATCAGCAAACACGCAAAAAAAGCAACCAATAAAAAGTGTTTAAGCAAACAAAAAAAAAACCCAGCTAGGCTGAAAACGTTGCCAGTTTCTGTAATTAACAAAAAAAAAAGAGACCACAAAGACACTCATGACGTCACTGGCCTCAGGTTCGATTCGCACTTGATTCGCATTTTGGCTCAGCTGCAACAGTTTGCCTGCCAGAACCCAAAACGATGCGCATATTAAAATTGTTGAGGCCGCTGCTGCTCGTCCTGCTGCTGCTGCTCCTGGTGAACTGCGTCTGTGTGTGGCCCGTCTCGGCGGCCCGTGATCGGTTCGCCCGCCAGAACGCCAAGCAGCGACACCAGGACGTCTATCGCAACAGCAACGCGAACCGTGCACGCAATCGTGGCTCCAACGTTGGCCATGATCGTGCAACAGCCGCAGCAGCGGTAAGCGGCGCCATCATCGGCAACGTTGGCAGCGTCGTCGGCGATAACAACAAGGATACATTCCCCAAAGGCAAAAGTAAGTGGCAAGCAAATGCAGCCAAATTCTATTAAATTCAATTTGTTATATTATTAATGTGGCACATTAAAGTGCTGCCACTAACGGAATTCAAATGTTTTATTAACAATTTTGATAAAGAAAATGGCAGCGCAAAGGTTCAAAATGCTTCAAAATCTTGGCTCATTTGCAAAACTAAAAATGTGTTTGGAATTTTATATATTTATATATTTTTATATATATTCTATATACGATAAATTGACCAACTTATTCTTTGCTTATTGACGATGAAGACGTTTGAGCCACTTTCTTAAGTCATATGCAAAACTGAAAATGCATTTGGATTTAATAGAAGAGAGTTGAAGATTAATCATTGAATATATGTTATACATTTATTGACATTTAGAATAAAGAAATAATAACTAAAAAAGTATTTGGATTTAATAGAAAATCCCGTTAGCAAAGAAGAGAGAAAGATTTATCAAATTATTATATACTCGATGAGTTGCACAATTTACTCTTTGTTTGGTTGTAAATGTTTAAGGCACTTTCGCAAATCATTTACAAAGCTGAAAATGTATTTGGATTTGATAGAAGGCAGAATGATTAATCATATACACAAATATATATATTTTATGCTCGATTATTAATTTACTTATTTTTATTTTGTTGGATATGTTTCAATGACTTGTTCGATTTGGAAAACACAAACAGAAATGGGCTCTGCATTGAACCTGTTTAAGCTGCTGAGTTGTGGGGGGTGACTTATTCAACTTAGCCACACTTAGCCTTGTCCACACATCAGTCATGTGCATCCATCATGCGTGTGCATCCATCACGATGTTTATGTAGATTTGCCTATCCATATATCATAATCATATCAAGACATTTGCCCCGAATAAGTGCAGCCCCAACACAAAAATCAAAATACATACATACATATATATGTACACACACACATCTATATATATATATATATGTGATGTATGCCCAAAAGGTACTCGTATTTACTCGGCAGTTGACTTCGTTGCGTATCTGTATCTGTGTATCTGTATTTGATATGCAGCTCCGCTTATCTTATCGCTCTGAAGTGCTGAAGTGCACCAATGTTTAGTTTTGGGTTGAGTTTGGGGCTTCGTTTTTTTTTTTTTTACATTTTTTACCTGCCCAGTTAGTTGGCCGGCGTTCGGGCCTCAACCTCTTGACTTGGGCGCACGACCCCGCCTCCTCAACCCCGCCCCCACACCATCAGTTTATGTAGTTTACTTTTTAGCTTATTTCTGTTTTTATTATCAATCCGTTCTACAAACACGAAACCCCGTAAGAATCTCTCTACTGTTTGTGCGCATTTCGTAACCAACTTGAAATTTTTTTTTTTATTTGTGTTGCGACTGGTTGGCTGTTGGCTGTGGCTGTTGCACTTTCAAGCAAATTTTCCATTTCTCTTTGTCAGCAACGGGAGCAGCAGCAACAGTCACAAACAGTCGACACAATTTCCAGCTAAAATGTCGACTTAATTTGTTGACATCGCAAGTATCACGAGTATCGCATTTGCTCATTTTGCCCAGCTCGAGAATTAATGAGAACCCATAACAGCCAACACTCGAGGGCAGTTCAATAAGTTCAACAACAACACAACAGTTTTCGAGATCATTTCCATTATTACCATTATCATATCATTTTTGTATGTTTATTTTTCAAAATGTTGTTAAAAATTTTCGATATCTTTTTCAAGGCTTTTAAAATGCTGATATTTTTTAAACCGCCCTTTGTCGCTGTTACTCGAAAATTAAGAGCAACAAAATATTGCACGTTTTTACACCCTGTACAGTTTGATTGTAGGCACGATGGGGGTCACCCGGTTGTGATAAAATTATATTTGTTGATTCTTAATCAGTCAACATTGATAAATATCGATTTTGATTAGTTTTGACTAATTTCCATTAGCGTTTTTTTGTAGAAATGACCTTGCAATTTGTTCAATTTACACATTTTCGTTAAGGTTGCAGCTGGGACAATGGAACAGGGTATCTGCTAGTCAGGGCACTTTAGACTCCACTTGGCATCTCATTTATTTTGTTTGTATCTTTAAGCAAAACATTTGTTTGCCCAATACTTTGGTGCAAATATTAGCATTTGGCTGGCAAATAAGTTAACAATTTTCTGGTGAGCCCCACCACCAGCACCACTCCCCCCCCTCTCCGCTCCCTACCCTCCACACATTCCATACTTTGTCGATATTCAGTGATCTTGTAGCTGCAAATTAATAAGCGTCTCGCCCCCGGTCCGCGATTGCACAAATATTGAGATAAGAGCCACGGCTATCACCAGTTGCGCTGCCGTATGCTAATGGATCCAGCTTTATAATGCTTGTACACACTATATACACTCTATACACATTCAAGTTTGCCGGATATGGATAAGAAAACAACAATAATTATTATTGTTTGTTATAAGTCCCCAAGGGTCGATTTGGTCGTTCTTCGGAATCGAATCTGCAGCCGCATCTGTGTGACTACAAATAATTATCTATATATATATATGTATATATATATATATGTTTTGTATCACTCCAAAGTAGTTTTGCGATTTTATGGCACGTTGTCGTCGTCGTTGTTGTCGTTGTTGTGAACAAGCACAGCTGCAACAGATATGCAAATAGTCGATTGGCAAAAACAAACCGTGTCGACACGGACACTAACTGTGAATCGCCCCGAAAAGGGGAAAACCCTGGAAAACGAGGACAATTGGAATTATTGTTGTGGCAACTGTGGAGCATTCGCAACGCTTTGAAGTGGGGCAAGCGCAAAAAGGGCTCAAATCGATGTTAATTCAACTGTTTGCCGACTTAACTCGGAATATATATTTATATTGGCTTGAAAATGAATACTTTGCAATTTCTTCTTTCTCAGCGCAATTTATTTATAATTTGTTTACCAAGCTGTCTAAATTAATTCATTCAATTTTTTGTTATCAATAACCATTTAAAATGCACACAAAAACTAAGGTTTTACCAGGTTTTACGCTAAATGAAAAGTTAAATTCTTGTGTTTTCTATGTGTACATATTATTTCCAGGCTTACCTTTCTATTGTTTTCTTTGTTGGTTTATTGCTTGCGTGCGTTTTGGGCTGCACTTTAACGCTTTTTGGCCGGGCCAACAACACAAAGCATCGGCCACCATTTGAGAGCCCAAGCGCCTGATTCTAGTTGAGAACTGAAAGGTTTCCTCAGCTAGCTTTGTGTTCAGTGTGTGTTGAGTGTGTGTGTGAGTTGGTGCTTGAAAAACCACATTCCATAGTGTGCCTGGCCACACTGTGCATCCACAAAGACTCACAATAGCAACAACAACAACAACAGCATCCACTGAGAGCCAGCTTCATAAAATGGTGTAAGCTCTGGCTAATTACGGAGTCAGGCACGCGCTCACTCTGACTCTGTGTGTGTGTGTGTGTGTGTGTGTGTGTGTGTGCTGGTGTGTGTCTGTGTGTGCTAGTGTGCAACTGCAGCTGTGTGTTGCTTAGTTTGCATAGCATTTCTATAATTCCTGATTAAGACATCATATAAGCAACACAAATAAAAAAAACACTCAACTGCAAATCGCCAATTGCGGGTTTTTTTTTATATTTTTTATTATTTTTTTTAAGCTGCTGAACTTTAATGCCAGTTTTGCTGTTGGTGTTGTTGTTGTTGTTGTTGTTGTTAGTTTTTCAGCAAGCCAACTGTAGTGTGGAGTGCGCAGTACCCAGTCTTTATACAAAATACTGGTTTTCTAAACCCACACACACACACACACACACAGACACACACACAGACACACAGGCAGACACACACACAGACAGACAAACAGGCAGCAGTTGCAAGCAGCAATTGCAGTGTGAAGTGCTGGCTGCTGCGACTGCGCAGCTCTCTCGTCTCCTCTCCCTCTCTCTCTCTCTCTCTCTCTCTCTTTTATTTGCTCTCACACACACACTTACACACACAGTTGTATTTACACGTTTTACGACACTTCTTCTTAACAACCTTTTTTTTGAAGCCTGGCTGCACTTTATATTTTGAATTGCCGAATGCACAGTGTGACCGGCCAGCACTTTGCTTTCCACTGTGTGGTCCTACCTTCTCTTCTTCTTCTTCTTCTCTACCATCTTCTTCTTCTTCTGTTTTAGCGACTTTTTTTTTGTAAGTTTTGCTGTGCTTTGCTTGTCTATTCGTGTGGGCGTTTCGATTTCGAAACTTGCAGCAGCAGCAGCGGCAGCAGCGGCAGCTTCCGCAGCTTCGTTGTTGCGGCCCACGTATTTGTTATTGTTGCTTGTTTGTTATTGTTGCTGTCTGTTGTTGTTGTTGCGATTGTTGTTGTTGTTGTTGTTGTTGGTTTCATCGCTTGGTTCTATGCCTAAAAATAGCTAAAATGCTGAGTTACTGAAAATGCTTATAGCCATGGGCATTGAACAGCCCAAAAATGGCGCCAGGGCGTGCTCATTAAACCAAGCAGCGATATCGTCATTTTCTCCACTCCACTCACCTTTCCTCTCTCTCCACTCTCCACTCTCCTCTCGCTCCTCGCTCATTGTTGCCTCGGACTTTGCGCAAAGCGCAATCGCGTCCAGCTTATCTAATGGCAACATTGTTTGTTGTTTCTACTACTCATTCTAGTTGCTGTTGCTGTTGCAATTGTTGTTGTTCTTTTTATCATGCAGCACGACCTGCGCCCAATTGTTTTTTTTTTGTTTTTTGAGTTGAAAAACTTAAATGAACGCGCATCGAACACGAAATGGGCAACAAAACAGCGCGCAGCAACCTCAAACCAGGGCCAGTTTTTTTCTTTTTGTTTTTGTGGCTTGAGATCTTTTGATTTTGTATACCCTTGCGGCAGAGGATAGCCTCATTTTGTAGACTGGTTGAGGGCATCTATATTATTGATGTGATTTGCTGATGACGCGATGTAGCCACAGCTTTGAAGCTGCCTTACTGAAACCTTGAATATGGGCAGAGCCATCGGAATTGTTCCATTATATCATATTTCTTCGCAGGAACGATACAGTTGAGCCAAGTTATCCCAACCAAACTCTTCAATTCTGATTGTTATTATGCTGTCAACATTTAGTTGCATTGGATTCTATAGAAGCAATACAATTTAAAATTACCTTCTTCGTCACGTTATCCTTACCAAACCATCCAGTTGAGATTGTTATTGAGCTTTCCGTTATTATGTCTGAAATTTGTATATTTATTTTTTATTGATTATATTTAAATATTATTTTTTACATGGCTTTTATGGAAAGCGTTTAAACTTTAAGCGAGATTTAATCTGCAAGCGTATGCAATCTTCGAGTTGGCCAAGATGGCTGTTCTTGCTTGTCTTACGTTTTTTGTTGCAGGCCAACAACGAGAGGCATGCCTTGTCGGTGCTTTGTTGTTGCATGATCAGCGCTGCCTCACTGAAAAGCGACAAAAAAAAGCTACAAAAACATTTGTTGAAGATGCGCGCTTGCAGCGTTTTCTGCGAAAGCTCGTTGCGCTTATTTGCCTTTGTCTTCGTGACGCCACGACATAGAATATACAAACAACAACAACAACTGCAACAAAAACAACAACAACAGCAACTGCAACAACTTATGAAAGAAAGTTGCCGCACGTTGCAGAATTGTTTTGCAAAATCCGCGCACGTAACGAGCGATCGCTCGGCCCATGGCCAACAGCGGGCGATGGCTTGGGCAGGGGGTAGCGGACTGCAGAGTATGCCGCATGGTCTATGGTGTATGGTATATGGTATATGGTCGTGGTGTATGGTCTATGGTCTTTGGTCTATGGTGGTATGGAGTATCTGTAATGAGCTGCGTGATTTTAATGGCCAGTCGCAAATGAATTTATTAAGCGCTTTTACACAATTTCATTTTAAATTGAACGCGTGCCGCGACTGAATTGTCGCAAAACAGTTATGAATTATTTATGTGGCAACGTTGCAGCTAACAACTGGCAACCGCCAATTGCCAACTTTAAATGTAGCAAGCAGCAGACAGCTTTTGCCACAACAGCAACAGCAACAACAACAAGAACAACACAAGCTAATCTATGACACCTAATCATCGACGGCGGGCAGCTGCTGTTGCATATGCATACAAACACATATGTATATATATCTATATATATATATATATATATATATATATTGTACATGTCAATATGTATTTGACGAACTTTCACCGCAGGTTTTTTGTTTTGTTTTTTTTTTTTTTGTGTTGTTTTGTTTAGAGATCAATGTACTTGTATCGGTTCAAATTGTGGCAGCAACTAGCTGGCGGCAATAACGGCCGACGCCTTATAATTTTTGTTGATCAGAATCTGCCCACTTCGATACGAGCGGCGGAGTCGCAGGGAGGAAGGTGGCGAGTTGGAGGGGGGGTGGGCATGCTGAGCAAACATTGATTCTATGTAGGTAAAAAACAAAGCATGCTTAATGCCCTTTTAAATCTTTTGTTATTTTACAACAAAAATCTATGGCTTTTAATGTTGCTGTTGTTGTTATTGTTGTGGCCGCAGGCAAAGGTACAAGCGAAGAGCGATGGGCAGCAGAACTCAGCAAATCCAGATGGTTTGGCCACAGAGTTAAAAATCTTTTCCACGAAATGAAAATACACACAAAACAGACAACCAGACAATCAGACAGACACACAGAGCTAGAGGGAAAAAGAACAAGCACGAGAAGAAGCAGAAGCAGGAGAAGAAGATGATGATGATGATGATGAAGAGGTCTGGAGGCGGGGAGCGCACATAAACGTGAGCGACAACAACAACAACAACAACAGCAACATGCACAGCCAGAACCGGCTAAGCGAGTCTCAAAACCGAACTGAGAACCGAAATGAGAGTCTGAGGCTGAGGCTGAGTCTGAGTCTGAAGAGTTCGAAGTCTGTTTGCTGCCGCTGCTGGAGTCTGCTGCTGCTGCTGGAGTCTGCGCATAGACTCGAGTCTCTAGCAGTTGCAGCATTCAAATCGATTATGCAGCCGTTTGACTTGCCACACGAAAATGCGTCGTGCTTGCAGCAGCAGCAGCAGCAGCACCAGCTAACCCCATCCTCACATTTCCCCCCTGAAACACCCCCTGCCGACAAACAAACTTTAACCGTAGATCGAAGAAAAAACACAATGTTTAGAAAGTCAGCACCGCACAGCGAAGCTTGGAATGCGGTTGGGTCTATTAATCAGCGCGTCAGCAGCACAGCACAGAGACAGAGAGAGGGAGGGAAAGAGAGAAAGAGACCAGGGCAGAGCGGGCGGGAGGGGGAAAGTAGTAGGGGGCCGCTTGAGCTCTGAGTAGAGGGCGAAGTTGAAGATAAAGTTGAGTTGGTGTCTTCTTGATGGCTCTGCACAAAACACAATGTCGCCAGATGTGAGTGTTGCTAACCTCAAGCAACTACTCTGCCTCCCCCTCCCCCAACGCCCCTTTTTGTCGTTTGGTACGTGCAAGTTCGCTGCCTAAGTCTTTTGTTTTAATGATTCACAACGCTTGAATTATGACTTTGATTTGTTGCCAAACAGAGATAGAGCGAGTCTCTTGCTCATTAGCGTCGAGACACTTAGCCTAAGGATTACAAATTAGCCTTTTTGCCACACACACATCATAACACACACAGACACACACACACACAGACAACGTCACTGGCAATGCGGGCGTGTCCACAGCCCAGCAGAAAAATCGCATATGCAACATCTGAAGCATTTCACAAGAAACACAACACAGCCCCCTTGCCACTGCCAATGCTTGTTGCTGGCTGCTGGCTGCTGGCTGCTTGCGGCCTGTTCGTGTCTCAAGTTTCAGTCGAAAGGAGCAACATGAAAAACGCTGCTGATAAATTGTGCGCGATAAAGCAGCCGCTGCTTGAAAAGGGTTTCATGCGGCGCGGTATGAGAAATGCCAACGCAAAAGAGTGGCTTGCTGATGCTGCAACTCTGCTGCTGCTCGCTGCTTTCAACTGACCAGCGGGCCAACAACAGCAGCAACAACAATAAAACAAAGCCAAAGAATTTGTACGAAAATTGTTGCGCTTCGATTTGCCAGCAGGCAAGCAGCCAAGCAGCCTCTTTTGATCAATGTCCGCCTTGTCTTGGGACTCGCGTCTCGGTCTGGGTCCCAGTCCCAATGTCAACTGCAGCCTCACCTTTGTATTTTGTATTTTGTGTGATGTTTTGTGTGGTGTTTTGTTTTAGCTCTGGCCCGCTGTCTTTGGGCGCTGCATAACTGCAGGCATTCTCCAGCTTTTTTTTTATATTTCTTTCTTGTTTCCCAAGCCCCCAAGTCAAGAATCTCGCATTTCTGGCGACAAACAAAATATTTCTGCCAATATTTCGTTTCAATCTTTGCTCATAATTATTGTTTTTTTTTTCGTGTCTTTTTCCTCGAAATGAAATCAGCCAAATTGCGCCCTATTTATGGCTATCGCATTTTTTCCTCTTCTCGTCATTTTCAACTCTTTCAGTTTCTTTTTGCTTTTCTTGCCGATAATTAGCTGAGTGACGGGTGGGTGTGTGGAACCCACCACCGCTGTCCGTGGTCCGTCGTAGGCCGTGGTGCAGCAAGTGGGTGTTCGACAACTCCGACTCTGACACATGGCACACTTTTGCAGCCCACACATATGGTTGCAACGTACCAAGACCGGCGACCCACGTAGCCCTTTCCCAATAGATTCTACTCGCTCACATCTCTATTATAATCATCATCTGGCAGTAGTTGTAGAAGTAGTAGTTGTAGTAGGCCATGCAAATCAATGGCAGATGCTTAGGCTGGCAAGCTAAAACAGGTCGCTGACTAATGATAACAGACGGAGTCACAGTCACAGCCGACTCTCCGTGTCTGTCTCCGTCTCCGTCTCCGTCTCTGGCTCTGAATCGAAATCTGAATCTGCGTGGGCTGCTAATTATTGAAAACGCCAACTGAACTTGTGACTTGGCAGCGCCCACTTATTCAATGTTGTTGTTGTAGCTATTGTTGTTGTTGCTTTTTGTTATTGTTGTTGTTGTTTTCACTGTCGTTATTTAAGTTTGTTTATTTAAGTTGTTGTTTTCATTGCTTCCGAGCGTTAAATACAAAAGACTTAGGCAACAAACTTGCGCTCTCTGTTGCCAGCCGTTGCTATTTCCGTCTATAATTCGAATGAATTTCGTTTGATTTTAATTTTAATTTTAATTTCTTAGCATTTGCATTCACCTGTAGCACATAATTCAACACCTACCTGCGTCTAATTAGACAGCGGCTCGAAATTAAATTTAGCCCACACATTGTGTCTTATTTTTTTTTTTTGTTTTTTGGTTGTTGTTCCGCTGAAATCAAGCGTGAAATTTCGTTGCTTTCACTGCACCAAATAATGAAGTCCCTAAGTAAAATTTAATCTTTCTTGGCGTTGTCCATAAGAAGTGATGTGAAATACTTCAAATAAATATTATAAATGACTTTATTTCCCCTTAACCAAGTGAAGTTCTCACTAAATTAAAGCTTTAACTTTCACAATTTTTCTCTTCTCCTTATTTTTATATATTGCATATTAAATATTTAATAAGTTGAAAACCATAAGTGAATGGCTAAGTGCAGTAAAAAGACTTTTTTTTATCTATTTCTCTCAAATTTTAAATATTTGATTTATATTTATGTATTGTAAAGCATTTCTCTAACTTCAAATGATGGTTCTTCTAGCCAAATCTTGACTTCATTTGACGTCAACTAAAACCCAACTTTTATTGATTCTCTATTACAGTTTGCATTGGCACAAAGAGTCGTCTATCGGTGCCCTCGAATCGGGATCATCACTATCGCAATCTGCGCGATCGTTACACAAATTGCACCTATGTCGATGGTAATTTAGAGTTAACCTGGCTGCAGGATGCCACTTTGGATCTCAGCTTTCTGGCCAACATACGTGAGGTGACAGGCTACATACTCATCAGTCATGTGGATGTGACCAATGTGATATTCCCAAAGTAAGTAAACAACAACAGATCACAATGCGCTTTCCTACACAAAACTAAACTCGGCAAATCTGTTTTGGCGCAGACTTCAAATAATACGTGGACGAACGCTATTCAGCGTGAATGGCGAGAAGGAGAAGTATGCCTTGTTTGCCACCTACTCGAAGATGAACACGCTGGAGATGCCCGAGCTGCGGGACATACTGCAGGGCTGGGTGGGCTTCTTCAACAACTACAATCTGTGCCACACGCGCACGATTGTCTGGCGCGAGATTCTGTCGGGCGTCAAGGATGATTTCAATTACACGTACAATTTTACGGCGGAGGAGCGCACCTGTCCCAAGTGCGACAGTTCCTGTGAGACGGGCGCCTGCTGGGCCGAGGGACCCCAAAACTGCCAGAAGTTCAGCAAGATCACGTGTGCCCCACAGTGCGCCCAGGGTCGCTGTTTCGGGCCAGGGCCGCGCGACTGCTGTCATCTGTTCTGCGCCGGTGGGTGTACGGGACCCACGCAGAAGGATTGCATTGCTTGCAAGAATTTTTTCGACGATGGCGTCTGCAAGGAGGAATGCCCGCCGATGCGCAAATACAATCCATCCAACTATGAGCTGGAGCCGAATCCCGAGGGGAAATACGCCTATGGAGCGACCTGTGTCCGCGAATGCCCCGGCCACTTGCTGAAGGACAATGGCGCCTGTGTGCGCAGCTGTCCCTCCGACAAGATGGCCAAGGATGGCAAGTGTGTCGCCTGCAATGGACCATGCCCCAAGACCTGCCCGGGCGTCTCAGTGCTGCACTCGGGCAACATTGATTCCTTTAAGAACTGCACCGTTATCGAGGGCAACATCAGGGTGCTCGACCAGACCTTCTCCGGCTATCAGGATATCTTTTCCAATTACACAATGGGACCCCGCTATATACCCATGCATCCCGATCGCCTCGAGGTCTTCTCGACAGTCAAGGAGATCACCGGCTACCTCAACATTGAGGGTGTCCACGACAACTTCAAGAATCTGTCCTACTTTCGCAATCTGGAGGTCATCCACGGCAGACAGCTGATGGAGAGTTATTTTGCCGCCCTGTCGATTGTCAAGTCCTCGCTGTCCAGCCTGGAGTTGCGCAGTCTGAAGCGCATCAACTCGGGCAGCATCGTCATCCAGGACAACAGCAACCTCTGCTACGTGGGCAGCATTCGTTGGGCCACGCTGCAAAAGCTCGACGAGCAGAAGCAGTTCATCAACAAGAATCGCAATACAACCGCATGTCGTAAGTACTCTCGTCTATAATTCTCCTAACGAAACCATTCCTAACACATCCCAAACTCAAATCTCCACTAGTCAAAGCCGGCCAGGTTTGTTCGGATCAATGTAATAGCGATGGCTGCTGGGGCGCTGGACCAGATCATTGTCTCAACTGCAAGAGTTTCAACTACAACGGCACCTGCATTGCCGACTGTCGCAACGTCTCCAAGTAAGTAGCATTATTGATTCATCATTGAAGTTATATATAGGCAGGCAGATCCGCATCACTAGGCGAGTAGTCATGTCTATCCATCGGCCTCTTCATCTCCGATCTCAAAGAATAGCTAAAGACATAATTTTTAACAGATAAAGTTATCGATAAACTAAATAAACTTGATCTGAGTTGAGTATAAAATATGAACAAAGTGAAGTAATAATAATTTAAATCATAGAATAAGAAAAAGTGATCGATAAAGTGACTCAAGTTTAATTCAGTTGATCGAGAACTTCTGAGATATAAATTAAAAATTAAAACTATTATAAAACGCATAATTTCATAGATATATCATTCTAATCAGGTTTGAATATATCTGTGCACAACATTGATTATCTGCACAAAATAAATCAAGATCATTTAAGAAAGAAAGAAATTGAAATTGAAGAACATGTTGCGATTTATCTTCAGTTAAAACTTGGGTTCATTTTATCTCCCAGTCTCCCAACTCTCGACTAGAGTGTTTTGAGTTGTTTTTCTTTTGTGAGCAGTTACTAACCGGATGTTCCTCCTCCGTTTTGCAGCACTTATCAGTTGGATTCGAAGACGTGCAAGAAATGCGATCCGGAGTGCCGCACTTGCTCCGGACCCGGTGCCGAGCACTGCGATGAGTGCGTGCACGTCCGGAATGATCAGCATTGTGTGACCGTCTGCCCGGATGACAAGTACTCGGACTTTGGCATCTGTCGCAAGTGTCACGAGACATGCACCGGCTGCACGGGACCAAGGAATACGATTGGACATGGTGCCTGTAATACGTGCAGTTTGGCCATCATCAATGCGGATGCAACTGTGGAGCGTTGTCTGCGCAAGGATGACAAGTGCCCCGACGGCTACTACTGGGAGTATGTGCATCCGCAGGAGCAGGGCTCCCTCAAGCCACTCGCAGGCAAGGCCATCTGCCGCAAATGCCATCCGCGCTGCGAGCTCTGCACCAACTATGGCTTCCACGAGCAGGTCTGCTCCAAGTGTGCCGGCTACAAGCGACGCGAGCAGTGCGAGGACGAATGCCCAGCGGATCACTATGCGGATGAGGAGAAACGCGAGTGCTTCGAGTGCCATCCGGAGTGCAAGGGATGCACGGGACCCGGCTCCGAGGACTGCCTCGCCTGTCGCAACTTCAAGCTGTTTGCCGATGCCGAATTGTATGACAATTCCACGCTGTTCAACTGCACATCCAAGTGTCCGGCGGAGTTGCCGCATGTCAACTATCAGCACTTTATTGGGCCGCATTGTGTGTCCAGTCCGCCCCGGGGATCTAAGGGGGCTGCCGGCCTCAACCTGAACACGATTATCATTATCTTTGTGGCTGTGTTTATACCCGTGATCTGTGTGTTCTGCGGCTTCATCTACGTCTGCCGGCAGAAGCAGCAGGAGAAGAAGGAGACGGATGACTTGGCCAAGGTGTTCTTCGGCTGTGAGGATTCGGAGCCATTGCGTCCCTCCAATATTGGCGCCAATCTCAGCAAACTGCGCATTGTCAAAGATGCCGAATTGCGCAAAGGTGGTGTTCTCGGCATGGGCGCCTTCGGGCGTGTCTACAAGGGCGTCTGGGTGCCTGAGGGCGAGAATGTCAAGATACCTGTTGCCATCAAGGAACTGTTAAAGACCTCCGGCGCCGAGTCGAGTCAGGAGTTCCTCAGTGAGGCCTACGCCATGGCCACTGTGGAGCATGGCAATCTTCTCAAGCTGCTGGCCGTTTGCATGTCATCGCAGATGATGCTGATCACGCAGCTGATGCCGCTGGGCTGCCTGCTCGATTATGTGCGCAACAATCGTGACAAGATCGGCTCCAAGGCGCTGCTCAACTGGTCCACCCAAATCGCCAAGGGTATGTCCTATCTGGAGGAACGTCGTCTCGTCCATCGTGATCTGGCCGCACGCAATGTCCTGGTGCAGACGCCATCGCTGGTCAAGATCACCGACTTCGGGCTGGCCAAGCTGCTCAGCCTGGACTCCAATGAGTATAAGGCGGCTGGCGGCAAGATGCCCATCAAATGGCTGGCTCTGGAATGCATCAGGCATCGGGTGTTCTCCAGCAAATCGGATGTTTGGGCCTTTGGTGTGACCATTTGGGAGCTGCTGACCTTTGGCCAGCGACCGCATGAGAATATACTGGCCAAGGATATACCGGACCTTATCGAGATGGGCCTCAAGCTGGAACAGCCAGAGATCTGCTCCCTGGACATCTACTGCACGTTGCTCTCCTGCTGGCAGCTGGATGCTGATCTGCGTCCGCCGTTCAAGCAGCTGACGAATGTGTTTGCGGAATTTGCACGCGATCCGGGCCGATATCTGGCCATACCCGGCGATAAGTTCACACGCCTGCCCGCCTATACGAGCCAGGACGAGAAGGATCTCATCCGCAAGCTGGCGCCGACAACGGATGGCTCCGAGTCCATTGTCGAAGCGGATGACTATCTGCAGCCAAAGGCAGCAGCGGGTCCCAGCCATCGCACAGATGGCACCGATGAGGTACCCAAACTCAATCGCTACTGCAAAGATCCCAGCAACAAGAACTCCAACAGCAGCGGAAGCGGCGGCATCAACGGTGACGATGAGACCGACTCCAATGCCCGCGAAGTGGGCGTTGGCAATCTGCGACTCGATCTGCCAGTCGATGAGGATGACTATCTGATGCCCACGTGCCAGACTAATCCAAATGGCAGCAACAACAACAACAACAACAGCAACAATCCGAACAACAACATGGCCACAGCAGCCACGGGCTACATTGATGTCATCGGCGTAAGTATTAAACAACATTATTTCCCCAGATCAGCCAGATAACAAAACGAGTTGCGAACATCTTAAAAATATAATAAATTTTGTGTCTTTTAGAGCAAAGTAAAGTAATAAATGCTAATCGATTGCTTGATCTTTTGCAGGTGCCTGCGAGTGTGGATAATCCCGAGTATCTGCTGAACGCACTGAGCGCTGGCGAGGCGCCGATCCCAACACAAACGATTGGCATACCGGTGGCGGGTGTGCCCAGCACAATGGAGGTGAAAATGCCGGGCAGCGAATCGACCAGCTCCGATCATGAGTACTACAATGATACGCAGCGGGAGCTGCAACCGCTACAATTACTGCGCGGCCGCAACACGGAGACGCGTGTGTAGCACACAGTTGCCAGTTGTGGTTGCAGTTGCAGTTGCATCGCACACACTTACTGCCAGAATGTAACAAACACAACAAGTTAAACAAAAAAAAAACAATGAATCATTGGATATCAATCTTGCCACGTAGTACCCAAGTGCCTTTGAACCCATCGCCAGATGTCAGTTGCCAGTTGTCCGTTGCCCGTTGCCAGTTGCGGAACGGCTGCTGAGGTGTGCCTTCTGAATGCTGTTATCATAGATAAAACCAATTCGTGTGTAGTTGTATAAAACCCGTGTAGCTATACTATATATATACATATCTCCTGTACATTACAATCTATCTATCTATCTATCTCGTACTTAGCCGTTTAGTCTTTTCCCCCTCATCCCCTTCTACTGTCTAACTTTCTTCTATTATCAATATCAACACATATTGTTTTTAATGTCCAGTCGCTGATCAGCGCTTGTAGATTATTATGTAATTACGAGAACAAAACACCGATAGTGCATTTCTTAGACGCCAGCGAAGCCAGCCAATTGAACTCCATTCGGGGTCGGTTGAATGGTTCTGGTAATGCTTTGGGCGTTCACTAAGCTAAAATTATGTTTTCCAGTTCATTTAGTGGACTGTTGCAGTTGTACCCATCATAATCTTCTTATATATATATAAACTTATCTAATAATATGTATGAGTTATAGGCTTTTAGTTAATAGTTTTCAACTGTGATATAGTTCGTAGGGGAGTCTGAATAATAAAAGAATTTTACTTACTTCTGAATTAACTCAAACGATATGCAACCCACTGTATAATTTGTTAATAGCCACTCAGATCTAATGCAGTTTATGGGCCAAGTTTCATCACCATTCGAAAATAAAATAATAGAACCGATTTGATTTGAGCAACAATAAATCCCGAGCGTGCCATGCATCGATTATGCAATTCTCCTAAAGATTTCGAATATTTGTTGGCACATTAAGATTGAAACTGAAATATAAACGTAAGCCTTAGTCTAATATATATTGATCAAAGATATACTTATGTAAAAATATATACAATATATACGATTATAATACTTAAACGTATGCAGCTAATATCTAATCTTTACGCCTACTTCTTATACACATGTAGATTTGTACTTTGCATATACAATAATAAATATATATTTTAATTTAATTTAATTGAAATTAATTTACGAGTACCTACGCAAAGATATGCATAAACGAGTAAATAAAACGATTTTAAAATAAATGAAAGAATGGTTTTTTATTACTATACAAGTTGTGACTACTGCGCCAAAGGAGTTTCAATTTTGCATTTTGTCACGATTTAACTGAGTTTTTTAGGGAACGTATAGGTTCTTAGATGACCCCAAATTCCTTAAATGGAGTTGGATAGAGGATATCGCAGTGGTTCCAACATACTGGCTGAGTTTGAGCTATTTTTGTTTTTATTTCATAGCTCAAACATAGGACACAATAAAAGGGCCATCGATTAGCATTCACAGATTTCCAGCATTCGATAAAAAATATGGTTAAATAAGTGAGAAGAACGCCCTTGTGAGAGCCAATTGTCCTTTAGATTGACCCACCCTTAAAGTATGCTTTAATTATTTTGGTTTTCTGATACTCGCTCAAACCACCGATTATTCTGGATATCCCATAGGTATGCTTTAAAATTAATATTTAAATGACGCTTTGCGCCACCTGTCGACATCTTTGTAAGGCACATCTTGGCACTATTGCGCTCGTTCCCGCTGACCGAAAGGTGGCGCTTTGTTCAAATTGAGCCGTTAGCAAGAGAAACGCATAAATTCAATTTGTATTTTTTTTATTGTTTATATTTTGAAATATGCAATTAGACAATTTAATGGATTTTGCTAAAAGTGGGCGCAAACTGTGTTTTTTTTTGTTTTTGTTTTTGTTTTTGTTTCGTTTTATTCCCTTTTTTGATTGAGTATATATATCTTGCACATAATGTAGAGCTTGTCGGTATGTATGTTTATGTATATGTATATGTATTATATGTATGCATATTGAGAAGTTAATCCATAGTTTACATTCATTAAAAGTTCAATTACATCAATTATGTACTACAAAACTATTGCTGTGAGTTAATTTATTATAGTTGCTTAGTTTGTTGCGATAGCTACACATATGTACGTATAATAAGTTATGCTTTGAGACAATTCCCGAGAACTGCCTGTCTGGCTAGTTTTAGGCAATTAAATAACCGAAAGTATACAATTATAACCATCTGGGAGCACTTAAAACAAGTAGAATACCTAATCAAACTATGCCGAAGGACTACGCCAAACTACTCAACTTAGGCCATAAACAAATCAGTGCTGGGCGCTCTGGGCTCTATCTAAAAATACTAAAAGAAATACTAGCATATCTTATTTATGATGTGCACGTGCTTCTTAGTGTGTGTGTCTAGATGTGTGTGTGTGTGTGTGTGGGGTTGCGTGTGTGTGCGTGTGAACGGGTTGGGTTTGATTGCTAGCAAAAACCTAATTGATATAAACATTAAATAACATTTGGATTCAGAAATTTGCAAAGAAAACCCCTCGCCGCACTCCGCACTCCGCACTCTGCAACCCGTCCCCGCCCTTGCCTTCAGAAGACGCCCATTTCCCCCGCCCCCCACGGTAGAGATGCCCCCGTCCACCCAAAAATTAGCCGAAGGGGTAGCAATTAGTGCGCAACTCGCACATAGATTACGATTACACAGTGCCCAGAACGTTGACGCAGACGTTGACCTGGACATGGAGTCTATCACATTGGAACGCGACGGACGAGCAAATACTCGGAGAACTGCTGACCCTCGACCCCGCCCCCGGTGCTCGCCTCGATGGTGAAGCCGGCGTTTAGCAGCCGTGTGAGCACCTGAACAGAGTTCAGCTTGCAATAGCCGTTGAGGGGGAAGCGTATGATTTGGCGCCAGTCGCCCTGGTTCCAGGAGACGCCGCTGCGACTGGACTGCGTTGCCTGGTTGGCCTCCGGGAAGAGCTCGTCGAGCAGTGCCCGTTCCGCCGACAGCATAATGCGTTCGCCCAGATCCGGTGAGATGTGCAGCGCCACAACCTCATAATTGCACTCAGGCGCACCGCTTGTCCTTGGGCTGGTCTTAATGTGACGTGCTGGCGGTGTGGGTGGCGCCACCAAATAGTTGCCATTACGAACGCGCTCCTTGCGCATACTCTCCAGCTGCTTTATCATCGCTGCCATGGGGCACAAAGAATAGAGAACATTTGCACGAATTAGCCACGGGTTTGTTCTGTTTACACTTAAACAATATTTTCAGTATAAATTCGTTATTCATTATTAGTTCTATTGGCAATATAATAAACATTTTTTCAAAATCAACAGCGAAATAATAATGAAATAATAATGAAAACAACCTTTTATTGTCGGCTTTAATTTGTTAGTTAATTTCTTTGAAATTATTGCATGCATTTGATTGCAGTTCTAATTGTTGTGCCACAAGAAATATTTCAAATTCAAACAGAAATTTTGAGCAGTGTAAGAGGGTTACTCTGGGTACTTACGCTCCACTTCGTAGTAGCGCGCCTCCTCGAGGAGCAGCTCGAGGTCGGGAAAATCATCGGCAATCAATAGTCTTGAGTTTCTCATAAAGTTTAGTATATGGCGAAACATGCCCCCGTCCCGATCGATGAAATAGTGCTGCTTCAGGGAGTCGAGCACAATGGGTATTTGTCCATTGAATAGCTTGGCCAGCTTCGACTCGGGATATTTGGTAAGCGTCTCCAGGGAGCTAGTGTAAATTGTGCCGCCCACATCGATGTGCACCGGCGCCGTATATCGCGAGGCGGCTGCCACACACGGTATGCCAGAGATGGGCTTGTGGTTGTGCAAATAGGAACTGGCTCCGGCCGAGGCGCCACCAGGTCCGGCGCCCGCAGCAGCCGCAGCGGCAGCGGCCACAGCGGCAGCCGCCGCCGCACCAGGCAGACCCAGCGGCGTCACTGAGGAGCTGGCGGGCGGCGTCGGTGTGGGCGATGAGGAATTTGAGATCGTTGGCGAAACGGTGGGCGAAGCGCTGCGAGGTGGGGTGGAATGCAAAAAAGGAAAAAAAACAACAATGTTAACATTATATTGCTAAGATATAGTTAATATAGCTCGACTTGAGGATAGCCTGTACCAAATTGAGCCAACTCCATTTTCATTTTAAAGTCTAAAGTTGCTAGATCTTAAATTGGTGAGCCAAATACATTTTTTCCACTTTCTCTTAGTCGTTGTACTACTAATTGTTCCTTGCACGAAGCGTTTCGACTACTCTATAATGATTCATTATTATTCGGGAGGAATTGCAACTCGTCCTAGTTGATCTATTGCCCCTTCTGAGCCCATAGCTCTGCCATCAGCACGAATGTGAGCATCTTTGTTGCGTTGAGGTCTTCTATGTTTCTGAAATTCAAAACATTCCTAGGAAGCTGCGTCTTTTTCTAGCTGATGCGACACATTCTGCTGGGATGTGCATCGAGGATTGCTTCTCTCTTTCATAAAACCTGCAAAGATCGCTACTTTATATTCCTAGTTTAGTTAGGTGACTTCCTAGTCTACCGTGTCCTGTCAATAGACCGGTTAGTATCCTGAGGCTGCTCTTTCTCATGGTTACAACTTGCTTAAAAGTAATGCAATGATTACAACAGACTCTATCACGTAATCAATTCAGAGTCCTCAATTTCTAAAATTAAGAACTCAATTTTAAATGTCTTGTCTCGTGAATAACTTTTCCACAAAAACTGTGGTGGTACTTAACTATTTCATTCTAATAGTTTTTTGGTTTAATTGGGTTTTTTCCGGGTTTGGGATTGGGGAACATTTCATGCAAAAAATTTAAAATATTATTAATATATTTTTTTTATATATAAGTTAATTCAGATGAATCGTACTTTTTGTATTTTTTGTGTCGATTGACTTTAGTTGTCATTAAATAAATAATTAAATAAATCATATAATCTCTGAGACTCGGCTATTGATAGTGATTGAGAACCCATCTGCCTGCTACATGCTGCTGCACCACTTAAACATGTACATATTTTTTCAATGAGCTCGGGCAAATTGCAAAGGTGTTTGGGTGTCGGGATCAAGTTCTTACCTGATTTTAATATCGCTGCGGGTATAGATGCGGCCCGTGGAGGATAAGTCGCGCGGCTCGAGGCCCTTTGCATCTCTTTCGCGCTCTCGATCCATATCGCATTTTTTGCTACAATTTCAGAGCGAAAAACGAAACAAATAAGACAGATTAGTGAGAACACAGCGACGCTGGATGGGTTAATGCAAGGCTGTGAATCAAAATTGACTACAGCTTGTTGATTACATGCAGGCATGGCTTAAAAGAGAGACAGCCAGGCTGGCACAGCAAACGTGACAAAGCAAATGCCCAACGCAAATGCTTTGAGGGCTCTTGTCTCGCATGCACTTAAGTTAAGAGCTGTTCGCATATGTATATATAAATATATATGTATATAATACAGAGTATTTCATATGATTGTGTGGGAATATTTGGCTTTTCACTGCGTTCAACTAACTTATGCTGAAACACCCCAAACATAGCCTGCAGGTGCAGTTGCAGTTGCTGTTGCTGTTGCTGTTGCGGCCACGACAAGACTCTGAGAAAAAAAGAGTGGGTGGAGTGGGGTTGTGGTTGGGGCGGCGAGTGGTGGTACAGTTGACTGAGTGTACAGTCAAATTGACCACAGGGCATGCGCCTCGATTTTCACACGAAAATCACGTTGATTTGAGCATCGTTATGGCAACAAACTGAGCCCGCTGCGGTCGCCCTCAGACAACTGTATGCAGCAACCAGCAACCAGCAGGCAACAGGCAACAGGCAACCGGCAACAGGCAACTGGCAACAAAGAATATCCGACAAGCGACGGCATTGGCATCGGCATCGGCATCGGCATCACGCACGCTAATTATGACATGTCAGGCCCTGTCCAACATGACGCATACGCAATGTAATCTGAGCCACAATCAACGCTAAGCGGCCAACGCATTTTCCTTGACTATCGCCTTCTCCCTCTAATTCATGCGCTGTCTTTGTCTCTTACATCATCATCATCATCATCAGCAGCAGCAGCAGCAGCAGCAGTTCTTTTGGCTGTCGCATCATTAGCGGTCGTCATGGATAACAAATTAATAAAACTCAATCAAAACTTGTGCCGCGGGTTACAGGAGTGGCGGGAATAACTCAGCCTTACCACTTCCACCATGCATTGGGGCATTTTTATGACTGTCGCTTAGTCATCGGCAAATATGCAATTTTCAATTAATTTAATACGTTTTATGCTGGCCTTTGCAATTATGAATATGCCAACTCTACTTCCATAAAGATGGATAAATAAAAGCCAACGATGAAGTGAAGTTTCATTCTAATTGCGATCCATTTACAGGGTATATTCGCATCGTTTATTCTTAGCTGGCTAATTTGTTTTTCTCTTGTTTAATCTGTTATGCGCATTAGGCCACAGAGCAATTGCCAGTTGTCAGACGTCCGGTGATGCATTCAGTCTACTCGATTCCCCGCTGCCTCCCCCTTCGAGCCGCTCCTCATCCTTTGGCTCAGCGTATTTACTAAACAAGTTTGCTTTTTAAAATGTTTTAAGCCCTTGGGCCATATGGCTCTGGTAATTACGATTTGATTAACTTTAACTACATGAGCATTCGCATTCGCATTCAGATTCACATTCGCATTCGCATTCGCATTCGTATTCGTATTAGTGTTCGTACTGACATTCCTATTCGCATTCGAGGCGAACAAAAAAAATGCCAAAGCGACGCTGTAAATATGATTAAGCCAGAAAGCACAACGGTTAATGCATACCCTTGCTGGCCGGCGTCCAACTGAATGATGGATGGATGCAAATCTAGAATAACTTGGTAAATAAATATAACTCACTTTCGACCGATCGCTTCTATATCAGCTATAGGTTATAGAGATGCAATCAGGCCAGCCCAGTACAGCTTTAAGGCTGAGCAAACAGACAGGCAGACAGACAGACAGATATGGGTATATTGACTCGTCTAATGATGCTGATCAATGATATGTATTATTTAAGGGGTTCAAAGACGTCTGCTTCAACACGTTACCAACTTGATGATTTAATTATATTTCCCACAGCAAGTGTATAAAAAAAAAGTATTGCTAAAAAAATAAAATGCCCGCGGCACAATTCTCATGGCAAGTGTGTGTGTGAGTAGGTGTGTGTGTGTGTGTGCAGCTGCCTCGCATTGGTAGTTTTCACATTTTTATTAATTTACAAC